>OY728165.1:1210129158-1212529158 GCA_963277665.1 Viscum album
GTTTTACAAGTCTATTTTATGTTATTCTAAGTCGGGTTGTTTTATATCTAATGTAATGGGTTTGTGGAAATGTTATGGGTGCTCCAAAATATGTTTTGGTAAATATGTGTATGAACAAAGTGTTTAATGTGGGGTTTTTATTGGATATTGTGTGCAAAACATTGTTAAATTTTTTGAAGTTATTTTTATTGAAATCCTAATGGTTTTATTGGGTGGTGTAAGTGGTTAATTGCATGTGTAGACTCTTATTTGAGTTTATTATGAACATAAATGATGTTTTTATGTTATAACGGCATTTCTAATCATGTGAACATGGATTTATCAAAAATGAGGATTCCCAGGTAGATAGGAGGGAAGTTATGTCCAAGTACGCTAGTTATCTAGAGCGGTTCTATCCACGATTAACTGAAAAAAGTGGATAACAACCTCTCTAAAAAAACTATATTAATGATGTTTGGGGACCACTAGGATATGGGGATTTTCCCTACTAGTGGTTAGTGAAATGGAATATATTTTTTTCTATGGATACTTTACACCACGATACGAGGTATGTTGGGCCCCAGACTAACTAGTGCCTAGAGGTGTTCCCAATATTAGTTCTCATTTACTATTTTGTAATTATATTTGGGATATAGTAGTTTTTCTAGAAAATAAAATATCATACATGTTTCACTAAAATGTTCTCACTCAGGGAAAATTCTTTTTGAAAACTGTTTACATTTAAAAATTTCATTCTTTAGAAATTATTTCCACCACTTTCTGCTTATCAAAACTGGAAGGCATTTAATATTTTATTGTTTACTCTATGGAGTCTTTTGGTGGTATCCTTTTTGTATTAGGCTCACACCCTACATACATCACTTGGGTGTAATTAGAGTTGATCTTATTTAAAACAGGTAAAGGCAAGGCCTTGGCTGATGGTGGTTAAGGTTGTTAGCTGGTTTCCATGGTGTGGTGTTATGGAGACGACTTGTGGGTGATTACCCATTGTCTTGGGGAATAATTCGCGTTGTTTTTATGATACTATTATGTGTATATGGACCTATTTTTTAAACTTATGTATTCATTTCTTGATTTACATTAAATGTTTTTGGAATGTTTTTTTAGATTCGGTTTATCAATATGTTTTTATGTTTTATATATCCATATTCGGGTAAATCATTCCAAAAAACAAAGTATATGATACCTAGGAACTAGTGCCAGACCATTAGGGTAGGGAGAGACCTTAGGGCCTTCTCATGGGTTGGGTTGGTTCCAGTTTTTAGGGAAACCAGATTCGGTTTGTGACAATTTTCATCAAGGTCTAATTAAAGTCATGGAAAACATTTAAATTGACAAAGTGGTAATTAAGGATCTACATGATTCACTAGCTAGTCAGTGTATAGCCACTAGACAACAAGTGGTGATAGAAAGAGACACAAAATCAACATGAGTCAATAAGATATCAACTATAGGAGAACAAATTAAGTAGTTTTAGAAGCTATATCTAGGAAGCCTCTAGGTGTCTCACTTTCTAGCTAGTGTGATCATCTTGCAAGTTAGTGGCTTCCATATAGTAAGTAAAAAAATCATTATTTGGTGGACCCCAAAACTCTTAAATTCCCTTTTAGTTTTACTAATGAATATAATGAATCAATGAACCTTACTTTCATTATTATAGGCTTTACATCAGTCTCATTTCTATCTTGAAATAGGTGAAATAACACTTCAATTGGATCAATGATACCCTCACATTGAATCTATACTGATGTTAAAGATTTATCTCAAGAGAAAATATCATTTTTCAATCATGAAGGAACTTTTATCCATTTACTATCTATATATACTCCCAAATTACTTCCATATATCATTATAGTTAAGGGATGGTATTTGAAACATATTGTACCATGAAAATCTCTATTATTTGCCACCAATCATCTATAATGGGGTTCGTTCTATAACTGGATAAAAAAAGGTAGATGGGTTAATAATAACATTGATGTTGGAATGAAGAATTATTTTGTTCAACAATAGAAAAACATGAGAGAATTTGTTTTTTTATTTCCATTTAAATTAATGGAGTAATAAGGAATCATATCAACCTAAGTGGATGAGATTTAGCGGATCATACCGAGCTATTTTTTAACTTATTTGTCAAATATACCTCCCTCTTTTATTTATCTTCTCTCCACCTTTTCACTATCTATAGGAATTTTTTCAAATTACATCAATAATCATTTTTGATATCTTCTCACTTACCCTATAAATATATCAATTAATTTAATTTATCCATTTTAGTATTCATTTCAAAAAATTAATCAAATTATTATGCTCATAAATTTATTCAGTTGTGATTATATGATCAAATAAATATATCACATAATTCAATTAATTAAGGTTTTTTGAGAAAATTTTAACATTTAATTTTTTTACTTATTTTATTTTCTATTTACCATTGTAATAATTTTTGTAAAGGATATTCACCCCTATATTTCCAAACGTCTTTGACCAACACTTGGTATCAAATGATATCCTTAAATTTTACTTTTTTATAAATATTAATAAATTTCAAATTTTGATTATCAAACGGGCTCCACCTGTCATACCCATGATCATTTCTTTGATACAAAAATTTTACCTTATTAAAAAACAAAAATTTTAATTTTTCATTGAATCTTGTATATTCTATTTTTGAAATGGTTATACATGGTTATATTCCTATAATAAAACCAGAAGATAAATGGAAACACAAATATAATTTTAATTTTTAATTACATATTAATGATATAAACACCATTTATTGTGGTATGGAAAAAAATGAATTCAATTGAATATATAGTTTTAAAAAGTATCATAAAATTTTATATTATTATAAATTTATCACGAAGGTATTAAGAAATTCGAAGATACTATGCTTGATTTGTATAGAAAATAAATTTAATGTTTTTATAACATTTAGAATAAATTTATTTTAAATATTTTTACTCAATTTAAATATATTTTCAATAGTATAAAGCCTCATAGATATTATTTGTCTACAAATACTTATTGATGAATGTCATGTGGGTCAAACCAATCTATTAAGAACCAAAGGTGATGAATATAAACGTAGAGTAAGATATATAAACTATTCCACTTAGGAAACTAATTATATGCTTCATGATGTATGAACTTCACATAGATAATTGATATAATAAATAAGCAAAAGAGGATAAGGAATACATTAAAATAAAAATTATTATTTCTTAAAATGGAATTGATAATGATATGTCATGTGAATGTGATAATAATGTTGAGAATCATGGAATGAAATTTAAAAAACTACTTAATAAAACGAAGTCAGATCTTCATGAAAAAGGCAAAAATAAAATACATGTATGAGATGGGATGTGATTTGAATGAAATGTAAAGGGTAAAATCAAATTAGATTTACCCATTTACATTAAAAAAACTGAATGTGAATTAGAAATGAAATTAATACCTTAAATTATCAACATTGAGTTATAAGAATGACTTCATGGACTCATCTTTCTTAACATCATGAAGTGATTTATGTCAGAAATTCTACATAGAAAAACTATAGGTAAATGATAAGGTTAATTTAATAACTTCTCTTATATATTTTGTCTCCATATCATTTTATTCTTCCTATTATTATCTATACATAAGATAAAGAAATTATGAGGAACTAGAATAGAGTAAAATGAGTTTTAAAAATATAGTTTTAAAATCTTTTATTACCATAAACGAAAAAAGAAATTTTCTTATGATCAATTAAAATGGACAGCTCGTTAAAGAGAAGGAACAAATTTTCAATGAAAATGAGGAATTGGTTTTGAAATTATTAGATCATTATAATATTGAAATGTCTCAATCCATGAAAAAAGTGACTAAAAATATTCATTCTTAACTGAACTATGGTGATAAATATTCATTTTTTTTTGTTCTCAAAATTATACCAGAGGTAATTTATAAATTGTTTTCTCAAATTCCAAAAAGAATTCTATGAACAACTAACGTAAAGGGATGTTCCAGAAATAAAATATTCAAATATTGGAAGAAAGTTTGGCATCTTATTTATGAGGGAATCTAAATAAATTATAAATATTGGAGAAATAAAACTATATATATCTATTCCTTTATATTTAATAAAAAATCATGTCCCAAAAAATAATTGGTACCTAAATCTATTTTAGCAAACATTTATATACATAAAATTTGGGTACCATAGTGAAATAATGCTTGAGATGTTGTAGGGATATGCCAAAAGACCTTTATTGACATTTGAAATAGTTAATTATCAATAAAAGAGAGACTATTCAACTTTTTAGGGATAACCCATTATCATGAAAGAGTTTTATTTCAATATTTATTTTTTTCTCTATTTTTTTCTTCCCAGGAGTTTTAGAATATTAATATGGAATTAATCAATTATTTTTAACTCATAAAATTATTGATCTATCAATTTTATCATGAAAATGTTATTTTTATTTTTAATCTTACTCCCTCTTATGTTGAATCTGACATTTTATCATTAATCAAACAAATTGAGTGTGAGCCTTACCAAAATTTTAATAGATGTATATACTTTAATCTTGGGGGTCTAGTGATTTTCTAATTAAAAATTCAAACCACTTGGACAACATTTATATATCTCCTTTTTACCTACATCTCTCTAAATATAACTTGACACCTTGTTTTAGATGTAAGGAAAAGGTATTATTACTTTTTCAATGGTTTATAAAGAAGAGATGTCATTTTCTCCAAATTCCCATTCTTCTTTATTAACTTTATATTGATTTAAAAATTAATCACTTTTTATAATTTTCATTTCTTTTTAAAATATTATTTATCAAAATTGTTTCATATTTAATATAAAATATTATCTTTTATCTTGTAAAAGTATTTATAGTAGATATTATCCTTTTGTTTTTAATTTTTGAAATTATTTTCAAAATATTTTCTCTGAATATACATATATTTTAGATAATTAGTACATTAAACCTCAATGTTTTATCCATAATCCATCTCATGTTCCCATGTAGTTTTAGAATATAAATTTTCATTTAATTAATTTTATTTTTAAATAATATTATTTTTAATATCATTATAATGATTAAGGCGGAGATATTATTTAATGTAATTATTTTATTAATTTAGGTAAAATTGTCCTCTTATTATAGACTTATTATTTCCCTCTAATGTTTTCTTTTGGATAATAACAAAGGATGTGAAATATTTATCTAAGGGTGAGAAATTATTAGCTAATGGGGGAAGTTAATGTTTTGGAATAGGTTGTTATAAATCATGTTTTTAGAGAAAATTATTTCTATATTTAACTAAGGGGTTTATATTTATGAATTTTATTTTTTATGTTATTATATTGAAAATATTGATTATATTTTTTTTAAGATATTAAAATATTTTGAATAAATTTTTAAAACATGATTTAAAATTGATAAATATTTTTATGTTAGGGGCTTGTGATCCTTAATAAAGGGGGAGATTATTGTACCACTCTCTCTCTTTTGGTGTTTCATGATAAAAATCACTCAATTATGTATTTAATGATTTATCTTGAGTGGATAGAATTATCATTTATAAGCTTCCATGTGTTGAGATTAATGAAACAAATTAAGGAATATTGTTGAACATTAGGATCACGTTGATAATTCAATTTATTCTTTTGAAGATATTTTATTAGCCTAATAATTTCTTATTACATGGGATGAAATCATGGAAAGAATATACATGGGTTAAATGAAGGAATAAAATGAACCATAATGGATAATGTGGTACTTTAAGTTCTTTAAATTCCATATTTTAGCTATTGTAGATCCATTTGAATGTTTATTGTGATAGATATAGCCACAAATGTAATAGAAGTCCCCCAGCTACCTAGTGGTGGAGTACCAACTAGTTATCGAATGTCGACAGTTCCTAAAAACCTCAAGGTGTCTCACTAGATAGTTGGTTGCTTCAATCTAGTAAGTCATTAAATTATTTTTTATGGACCCCATATATATTAAACTCCATTTGACATTTCTTAATGAATTAAGAATAATATAGAACCTTTCTAACTCTACATAATTATGTAAATATGTCTCTTTGGTGTCATATAAGAGGTGAAACAACATTTCAATAAAATCACGGATTCCCTAATGATGAATCTATAATGATCTCAAATATTTCTATTATGACAAAATTTTAATTTTAAATATAATATAATTTAGTAACACCCTGATATGTGTGATAGCATAGTTAAAATGCAAAACTGAGCCTAAATGAACCATGAAATATTGTTATTTATAAATGACCATTATAATAGAGCTTTTAAATAAACTGTTTTTAATAGGAATAACTAATTTATGAAATAAATATAAATTTAATAAAAAATTATAAATGTGCTGATATATTCATAGTGAATAATCACCCAAATTTTAAAAACATAGTCTTATTCTTCAAAAAAATAATCTTTTCCAAATATAGTTCCTATTACATATCGTAAAAAATATTATAGTTGTATACTAGAACAATTAGAAAAGATATTTTTTAATTTTAAAATAATTTTTAAAATCATCATATCTAAATTAAAATAGTGTAAAATTTTATGATTTTTCTAAAATGATTTATATTAATTTGAATAATGAAAATTACCAATTTTTAAACTATAGTTATTTCATTTCATTAAATATTGTAATATAAAATTATTCTCAGAGTATGGGTATGTTTTAAAAATTAAACATGATCCATTTTATATATAATAATATAACTAATTCCATTTTAATTATAAATTTTCAGAATTTTTGTACGAGTTTATTTTTATTCTTAAAAACAAAGTTTTCCCCAAATATTTTTCTAGTGAATAATGTTTATCCATTTTAAATAATTAAAATAACCCCTATTAAAGAAAAAAAATGAACTAAATATATATAAATATATATTATTTATTTATTTTAATTAAAATTTATATAATTACTTGTTCATGTTATAGTGTTTGTAGAAGATCATTTGTTTTTTGAAAAAGTTAGTTTCCTGAAAAATTTATTTTCATGAACTTTTACATGTAAAATTTTAAATTAAATTCTTCCAATTATGTGACCTCAATTTGAAAAAAACATTTAATATTTTGAATCATAATAATTAATAATTACTAATATGGTCATATTAATTTTTGGAAATAATGAACAACAAAATTAATAAAATTTTATTACCTTGAATAAGGTTAAAACATAGTTTTACATGTTAGATATGCTTGTGTAAAAAATAGTTTTCCAAAAACATTGGATTTGTATTTGGTAAATCTGTTATAATATTTATAATGATTGTTTCCAAAATATATAATAAATATTATTTAATTTTTAGTATTAATCAATAAATTACTAGTTAAAACTAGTTATTATTATCGAAACTAAAATGTTAAAAGTCAGTAACCATAATTGTAAAAGAATTACTCGATTAAATATTGTATAATTTTATCTAATTTTAGAGGATTTTTTAACCTTATATTGCAAAAAATTAACAATTTATCAATTTTTTAGGCATGTGGATTGATAGTGACATCCCATTACTGAATAGGATTCAATATTTTAAAAAATACCACTTATTCTCATTTATAAAATCGATCCTCCTATATTATTTTATTCACACATAATAAACCTTTTGGCATATAAAATCCAAAAAAAATTAAATTCATTACTTCCATTCACATGTTCTATAAACATATTTTTTTTATAAGACCCTTTTTGGAAGTGTATTAGTGGAAACATATTGATATTGTTTGAAGAAGTTGTATTATTCTTAACCACACATTTTTCTTTATTTATTATTACAAATCCTTAATATATTATTATAACACAATGATATAAAAAAGTAATTTTGTCCAATGTACTAATGTTTTATTATTTTAAATTGATATCAACCATGCATCCCCTCTTCCATCAAATGGGAAATAAAACCATCGTTTGTGTGTATGGTGGACTACGTCCTCAAAATCCAATGTAATTGATTTTAAATCGTCACCTTTAATAGGTATTTATCATTACGGTTTTAATATATAAATATATATACATAAATTATATTCATGAAATATTTATCATTATTAAAAAATACTGTGTCACATATTTTCTCACCATTGCATTCATTGAAAAATGATATCGTCTTTCGGGAAAACAAGTGGACTACCACCTCAATATAGTGATGTAATTTGGTTTTCATCACTTCATCATATGGTCGGTATATATATGTGTATTAATAGAAATAATATTTTATTGATGAGATAATTATAATTCTTTAGATATAACATAATTCTTATATCTTTTCTTTCATGATCATTGAAAAATGAAAACATTACTCATGTGTATCCACAACCTACCATCATGATGATTGTGACAAAGATAATTTTTCATTACCTTATTTACCTATTGAATTTAAAATAATAACTAATTTATCGAAATTAAAATTATCTCATGATAATTATTCTATATATGATTTATCAATGACTTATTTTACAATAGTCTGCCTATCAATTTCATTTTGGATATATGAAATGAGTATTGTCCAAACATTTGGAGTGAAATTAATTGATTGTGTAAATAAATATAAAATTTTATTAATATATTAAAAGGTATAATAAACTTAAAATTTGTTCTTAATAAGGTTACTAATTAATAAAACATTATTATTAAGGAATATAAATTACATACGTTACATGTTTAACTTGTGGTAAGGGATTCATTATCTATTTCCATCTATTGAGGAATGTTTTAATGTTATACAGAAATTTACTTTAAATGGTATATATAATTACATTTTAAATATTAAATAATGAATACTTTATATTTAATGGTATTTTATGTTTCAATTCAAATTATTTTAGCTGAGGATATTTCACTCAAAAGTTACCAAGTGTTAAGGGGTTTGTGAAATATATTTCTATTAATTTTTTCATATGTCTAATTAATTAACTTTGTTATGTCGTGATTATGTTTAAAATTACCAAAGATTTTATTATTTTATTATTTTCAATTATTTTTTTGATTAAAATTTGTAACACATAATTGATTCGTTGATTAATTGTCAATTCCATGAAATGATTTCTGTAAGGGATTTTATTTGAATTTCCCACCATTGAGGCATATTTTAATTTTATACTTATAATTTATTTTTTTTCATTTGTATTATTTCCATTATAAATATTATATCATGAATCCTTCATAATTCATGATATTTTAACTTACTATTCATTTTAATATATCTAAGTGTGTTTTATTTTAATGTTACTAAACCCAAAAAGGTATATCTTATAATATTATTTCATTTCAATATTTATTTTGTTCATGGTTCCTTTAGGGGAAATCATAAAAAATTATTTTTTTAAACAAATTTATTTTATTATCTTTTGGAAAGGAATTTTTTACTTGTTTGGTTTCCTTTTCCTCCATTATTGAATAATGAAACATCAAATATGTTTTCTGTAATTAATACCGATCTTGTTTTATATGTAAAATCTGGAATATTTCTCCTACATGTGTATATTTTACATAAAATATTTTAATAAATGTTTTTAATGTTATTAATCATTTATTAAAATGTATTTACCCATTTTTTAGTCTTTTACAAAATTTTGTAATAGGAACCTTGGTTTTACTTCCTGAACTGGGTACTTCTTGAATTTTTTACCAAAGTGTGAAATGAATGATTTCTTTTTACATATACAGTATGAATGGAATTTCGTGAAATCAGGACCACTAGAAATTTTAAATATTTCATTAAAAGTTTCCAAGGGTTTTTTAAAGAAATTATTTTCTATAATTATTATTATTTATATTTTGAAGAATTGTTCAATGTGGAAAGGATATTTTACTAAAACAATATTCCATGCGGTCTTCTAAAGATGATTTCATAAATGATAAAAACCTTTTTTGTTCCAAATTTCATATTAATTATATATCTATTTTTCTTACATAGATACATAGCTCAATCTACCTTCCTTTAATGGGTTAATACACACCTTAAGTTCATTTATCAAATGAATTCTTTATGAAATATCATCTGATTATGACATGAAAAAAGATTATAGAATCCATTTTATTCCGTAGGTAATTATTATGTTTATAACTTATAATTGATTTCGTTTTTTAGGAAAACATAAACATTTACATGTTATTATGTGTTAAACTAAATATAAATCCAATGCATTTGGTAATGTTTTTGGTCTCATGAGATGATTTGTATGGGATTAGGTAGTAATCGTAGTCTATTTTTGGAATTTTCCCACCACATGTCACAATCTAATAATATATCCATGTCTAACATTTATTTCATGTTATATATGTCTACCACATTTCATAGGTTTCTATGATCTTATGATATCATGTTATTTATGTTATTAATCTAAAAGATTACTCATGTGCCTTCTATTTTTGGATATCATGTTATACCTTTACACACGTGTTATGTTTCCTTATAATGTTTAGTTCCTTACTATGTTTTACAGCACATCCATATCTTTTTTGTATTCCCCATGTTATAAGATATTGTTTTAGGAGATAAAAGGGATTTTGTATCTCACTGTGGAGAGAAAAAGTAA
Source organism: Viscum album (assembly GCA_963277665.1). NCBI lineage: Eukaryota > Viridiplantae > Streptophyta > Magnoliopsida > Santalales > Viscaceae > Viscum > Viscum album. The sequence goes on from OY728165.1 coordinate 1,210,139,729, forward strand.
TTTTTTGAGTTATAGTTCCTTTTGGTTGTTTTATGTACTCAGTGTTTGAAATAAATTAGGCATACAATCTACGGGGTTTTTTATTAGTTGTTTATATTAAAAATCATGTAATTATATTTTTAAATGGTCAAAGTTTATATATATATCTTCTATATTTACTTAAAATATATCTTATAAAATTTTATTTATTAATATTGATATATAAGGGGGAATATTTTAAGGGATTTATATTAATAAACTATATCTTTTTATCACTTAAATTCTATAATGGGTTCTTTGCTACAACCAAAGAGAAGAAAGGGAGACTGGTGCTTACTACTATTTATGTTAGCTAGGTGGGTTTCTTCTTAAAATTTCAATAAATAAATATAGAATACATTTCATGATTTCTATTAAAATAAAGGGATGAATATATAAACATTTAATCTTAAGGGGAGGTGACATAGGGGATCACACTGAGTATATCGGAATGCCTTTACAAAATATGTCTATCTCGTTTATTTATTTTCACATTGATTTTTATATCAGAAATTCATGAATCAAATTTAATAGAAATAATTTTTATATATCATCACTATTACACTATAAACTTTATATATTTATTTTTTAAAAACATTTTTATATATGATTAATATAATTAATAAAATTATTATTCACAAATATTTATTCCAATATTTTAAATTGATCAATAAAATATATAACATACTTTGATTAATTAATATTTCATTTTCTAAAATTTATTAAATTATTTCTTGTTTTTTTATTTCAATTATACTCTTTGTTTTTAATGGTAATTCACTACCTCTCCATCTATCCTACTCTGACCAATTCCATTTCCTTTCAAGAATTAATGGTTTTTCTATATTGGAATCACCAATTAATCAATGGTATATATTGATATCCAGAAAAATATATCAACTTTCTACTTGAAATGTCTCTTTACCAACTGGATTAAGATCCCCTTCCTCATGTTACAAATATTTGACTTCTAATAAAATATAATACAGAATGAATGATCATCATTTTTTCAATGTAAACTCAATCACATAGTGTATTTTGATCACAATTTCATCTATATTCATTGAGGATCTTGATATAAATATCATCAAAAGTGGCCAAATTTTTTTTGTCCCTAACCTTATTATTTTCCATTTATAATTTTTACGATAATATAGTCTCTTTCATTTTATATTTTGATACCAATATGTTTTATTTTATGATTAAGTATTAATATTATCACCTTTTTATTCTTCAATGGTTCTATCACTTTTGAGTCACACTAGTGTCAAAGGATATATATTTTTCCCCATTCCCTTTTATACTCTCCCTTTTAATATATACATATATATTAAAAAATTGGTGAATATTATTTACTTATTTTGAATTGGAAAACTCCATGATATGATACAATAACTTTTTCCCTCTTTAAATTCATTCATTCTTAGTCAAGATATATATTAAAATATTTCATAACAATTGGGAGTTTTATCTTCACATAATATTAAAATGTCATGAAGTTTTTTCTTAAATATCATCTATTATGAATACTTTCATGTCGGTGTGAAAAACATTTATAATTTTCATGGTTTCTCTTTAATTTGTAATGAAATATTCTCTGTGGATATTCATTTTCATTTATCACTCACAATAATCAAGACTAATAGTGTCATTATATTTGGAATTCTAATAATTTACATAACATCATAGGATATAAATCTCGAAGTTTTTCCATATTATAAAATTAGTCGATGATTCATATGATAGTCAAATGACTCATACACTCCATCCAACCAAAGTAATTTTATATAGTATTGAATGACTCATATATATTATTAAACCAAATTTATCATACATAGACTGATACACTAACTAGGATGACACATACATAGGTTTAAAAGACTCATATGCACATTCCCTTTACATAAAAATGACTAATATCAAATTTATAAGTTATTAAGACTCTGTCATTAACACTCTCCAACTATGATATTCTATATGTGAGCTTATAAGTACAGTGTGCCTCAATTTTCATCTTCTGGTTTTCGTAATTTTATAATGAATGCATAACTTTGAAGGTATTCATCTAAAGTCATATACATTATCTTAAACTCAAGGATTCAATAGTGGAACACTAATTATCTCTCAAATTTACAAATGATAAACACATAATACATCACTAACACATTATCATTGTTTATGAAAAAACATCTTATAATCATTCCCTTTATAAGGATATATATGCGTGGAAATATCTTAGTGTTATCACTCATAAAAAAAATATCGTGTTATTTGAGAAACTTCTAGATGAAAACCCAAAGTGATTGTCATAGGGGATGTTTTTACATGAAATAATATCAACCGATACATGATTTTTTAATGTTTTGAATATTTTCTACCTAATATCTTCTCTCAAATTGGGTTTTCAATAGAGATTGTGGCAACATTATTAGTCATCACACTCTATAGCCTACCATTCAAATAACATAGTTTAAATCTACCAGATGGGTTCATTATGCCACCCCATTGGTTTTTCTAACCCCAATAACATACCATTTTTTTAATTATATGAAAACTTGTGTATGATTTTAACAACATCCCAATTACCTCTCTTATATGGCTTCCACATTTGAGCTCAACCATTTTTGATATGATAGAATGGATTCTGGAGTGATGTGATGGCATTGAGTTAGTTTATTTTTTCCCCTTAACTCCACTAATGTTTCATATTCGAATATTATTAATAAATGAGAAATAAAAAAGCTAAAAGTTATAAAACTCAAGGCACCTCAAAAAAATCTCCAAACTCTCAATATTAAATCACCATTCCTTTATTTTCTATATAAAATGTGTTATTATTCCACATGTTTAGAATCGATAGAATCTCTCCTTTCTATTCAAACTTTAACAAAATATATTCAATCAACCTTATGATTAAGAAAAAAATAATCATTGATAAAAAATAAAACCTTGGACATTGATTCTTATAGGGGATGAAATATATTTTTTCATATCTTTATAAAAAGTGGCCAATATATTTTTTGATATAAGGGAATCACCAAATAATAGTACAATAGTGGAGGATCATATAAATCAATGTCTTATTCATATTAATTTTACATATATATTTATTTCACTTGAATTATCCATCAATAATGTATAGGGAAATAATGCCTACAATTTCAACAATATACAATTCAATGATCTGTATAAGGAAATCATTCTTTCTGTAGTGTTGATTAATATCGCAATAGTAAATATTGACCCTAATTATTTTGTTCTTATTCATGAAATTAACTATGATATCTAACTATTTGGGATAATAGAAATTATAAATGAAATTATCATTTATTAGTTTATGAATCATGGATTTATCCATAATACTTTGAAATATATGTGTCTTTCTTATTTTCTGTTTATAGCCAAAATATTTAGTTTAAAGACTAATGCAATGTAATGTTATTCGGGGGGTTTAATCATAGAATATTGTTTTAATTATAAGTTAATTTATATCAATGATTTTTAGTATTCTGATCCTTCACATTGGAAGTGGTAGTTACACTTATTAAAGTGGGTTAATAATTTTGGATATTGCACAGAAATATTTTTATATTGTCATAAATGGTTGTAATGACACATATTTTCATGTCGATCCCCATAAATTTGGATGAAATGGAGTATTTATCTTCCCCCTTTGGATACAAATAATGGGATTACTTAAATTATTTCATCACCAGGATCATTATTATTAATGGATTTGACATCGATATCTAACACTAGGTATTTGGCTTATATATTCACCATTATGATTGAGATAAGGTTTCCCATGCACTGAATCGTATTTATTTTAGGATTTTTTATGCCATTAAACTTCCTTGAGTATATCTATATTAAATCAAATATCCAATAATTTTGATAAGATTTAATTATATAGAGATCTGACTGTATGAGGTGAGTGGACAAATTTCATATTAGGGTAATGTTAGTTGGTTCAATGATCGCATCCAGATACCCCTCATATGATAAGAGTTTATTAAGAGATAATTATTCATTTGTTAAAACCACTATGTAGAACCCAAATTATAGGTTGTTTTCTAAAATATGGTGAATGAGATGTATTAATCCATCATTAATGTATTTATATGGGTTATCTGGGGAGAATTCTAATATATCTAGAGCCATATCATATAATTATTATTCAATTTTATGTATATTCATACAAATTATAAAACCCAACATTGATATATCATGTTTTATATGTATCAAAATGGGAACTATCACCATATTGCACTCCTATTTGACAATTTGGGGAATACTTCATGGGATGGTGAAATGAGTACAACACTTCTACATACATAGGGTGAGGGTTGGAAAATTAGATTGTTAAATACTATTTCCTTGTGGATAATGAAAATTCATTGTAGTAAATTATTCCCAAAAATTGGGTTCTTAGTTGGATCATTTCGATGGCTATTTTTCTCATTCATATCATTTCCATATATTACTGTCTTGGATGGTGTTTGGCTAATGTCCTTTAAACCAAGATATTTAAGGGTTTAAGATGGAATATGATTAATATTCTAGACATATTCCAATAAATCCCACTAAAAATCTAAACTATTTATTTGACCAGTACCACTAATATGTTTCCTTGAACCAAAATTTCTTTTTCATTTTTTTGTAATGGATATAACTATGGTGAATTTTATCTTTTGTAAACATGATAGTCTCAAACTAGGAATAAATTTGTTGGAAATTACCAAAGATTTTTTAAAGCATAGAATTTGGATTGTATGAGAATATTTGATTGAATAAAGGAATTTAGTATCAAAATGTGTGTTTATACAATAGATAGTTGTTTCAGAGTATTATATTTATAGGCCCCTTTTCTCAAATTAATTCATTGATCTTACTCCAATGGGTGATGTGTCATAGGATTTGTGGGTTGAGGGGAAGAAACCGTAAAAATCTGGGTGGATGATATCTTTATTAATCTTATGGTAGATGATCTAAGAGACATAAATCTATGATAGTGACCATTAAATGACACATTAAATAAGTAGTATACCATATGAATAGAAGTTGGATAAATACTATAAGGTCTCGAATATTACTACCGTTATCTTTGGTGAGAAAGCTATAACCCCATTATTTGTGTCTCTACATCCTGGATGATATAGTTCTATTTCAAAAAACACATCCTAATAGGGACTTAGATACATATACCTCATCCTTAACCTCTATGAGCTCCTCTAAATGTGGCGTAATGAGATTTAAAATTATATCTATCTTCCTCACCTTAATATAAGTTTATCAGTAGAATGATTTTGACACCTACTTAAGCATACCATAAGGGTTGTATTTCGTAATCATAAACTGTGAATTATGGGGGATAATATTAATTAAATCTTTAATTATATTAATTTACACAACTAGATATGGTGGTTTTATATTAGGAAGAATTTTCCATTTTATGTATCCCAAAGTGTTTTTCTTTTTCTTATGAATTTATATTTTCCATCTTTTCATAGGATAGTCCATTTAAAGTGACCTGAAAGGTGTCCCACAGAAATTTTAAATGATGAAAAATTGGGATTAATTCAGGTCGATGGGTTTCCAGTTAGGGGCACCCATAGTCTAAATAATAACTATTTTATTTGAGCAGGTTCAACCACTATTCACACATGAAATTCTATTAATGGTATAGGTAGTGATTTCTTTTGGGATATAAATTCCTCTTGAAAAATGGTATGGGTTTCTCTATGTAATTTATCTATGGATAAGGCTAATTATTTTTTTTCCAGTCAAGAATGTACCCTAACATGAGATTAATTATGGGATTGGTTTGGAGCTGTCTTTGACAGGTCATACAATGGAAAAATTGGAATTACTATTGGGGGTAGTCTAGAAAAAATGAGTTATTTTATTCTTATACTTGTACCAATTCATAATTGGATGACTTCATGGGCTATCCTATCAATAGTTTTATATTTTCATCAAAATACATTATGACCATATTAGGAAAGATGAAGTAGTGATGCAAATTGACTAAAGACCAATCTTCTATTAAATGTCCCCCAAAAGTTCATGAAATTTATTGAATTATCTATTGATTGTTTTGACTAGTTCATTTAAATAAAATTCCATAAATCATACCACTAATAAATTATTTTGGATAGAGAAAGGTTCTATATATTCTGCACCTGTGAATGTGAATAAAAGAAGAGGCCTTTTCAATCATTCATTAAATGGTTCTAAAGAATTCAATGAAATAACATTGATGGAACTCATGATTCTTCACAAATCAAGGGATCCATTTTATTTAAATAATAACTAGTTTAACCATTTTATATCATTTATTAATCATGTTATGATGCTCTATATAAAAAATTTATTATATATTGGATGTCGAAGTGATTAAATATTTCGTATAGATTATAGTGGAGGTAGGTTTTGTTATCCAACTTTATCAATTTATCCATAATATAAAGAGATGATACGAATGGCTAGTACACGAATTATTTTATATAATTATCTAGTTCCTTCCACATTTCATCTTGGAAGGATTTATTTATTATAGATGGTTTATTCTATTTCACTATATAGACTACATTTATAACCATATATTTGTAAATAATTATAGATATTCTCAATGAATCCACTACCACACTCATGTATAAATTATCCAATGGTGGAATAGATGAGGATACACTTCTTTTTTATTTCTAATTTCGATGATATGATGTCACTGGTTAATGATTGGAGACCTTTCAAGGGTTCCAACTTCAGGTGGATCTTCTCATATGTCAATATTTTCATTTATATGTATAATTATACTATCTAGATTTTCCCAAGATATATCATATCAAACTATTTATCTTTAAATGTAGAGGATAATTGAGTGAACATCCAAAATTTATCATGATTGAGTATATATTTTTATAGGGTCTGTAATATATAATGCAACTCTTCCACTGATAACAGTAGAACCATGAGTCGAGTTTATATTTTGAAAATTATTAGAGTTGTTTCACTCCATGAAACATGGTTTTGATCATGGGGAGTACCTCTATGTGGTATGTGCTGAGTATGTAAAAAATGACCTTGGGTTGTATCATAATTTTCATAGACATATTTTTCAAATATTTTACATGTCGGCTCATGGGGTTTGAAAATTATAATAATAAGACTCCATTGAATTGGTGCAGTCATTTTTTTAAGGATTTTTGGGACCTTACCCATGGTATTGATGTGAAATAGTCTAGAGGCAAGTGATATAATCTATATCCTCAGCTAATTATGGGAGAAAGGAATTTACATGCTCAGTGTAAAGGATGTTGAAGTGTTTTGAAATTGTGATTTCATAACCTATATCGTACTTGTTCTTGGTCATCATACAAGTCAATGTATACCCTCATCCCCTAGAAATTATATAGATCAATATCATGTTAAGGGATAGAACAACATGTATGTATTCCAAAAAAAGTATGTTTACTATATGCTGATGATGTCGATAAGTCCGGAAGATAGGAAAATGATTCCTATTATTATTAGAGGAGGAAAAAACAATAAAAGTGATCATTTAAGTGTAAATTTTTGTGGAAGCCTTGTTACCCTTGGGATCCATCTGTGGATGATGATGGGAATCCAATGAAATAAGAATATATCCATCGGTACAACATTATAAATTATAAAACATGAATGATCAATCACTGTTTAATGGAAGAAGAATTTTATGTTATGTTTACCATTTGTTTGTTTCTGTAATTTTCTTTTCTTGGTTTATTATGGTACCATATTCAATAGATGAGAATATTTTAGGTATATATAATTTATTATTTGATAATTATTGATCCAACACAAGAGGATGTGAGGTTGAATCGTCACATTAAGGCCTTTTATCTAGTTTTGGAGTCTCTTATATATATAATTCATATTCAAAAAATACATTTTAATAAAAAATACATGTTTTCCACATCACCTATCAATTTAATAGATATTGTAATAATTATATAATTTTATTGATCAATATAATAAAAAATATGTTAGTATAGTAAATTTTTTCACATTATTGTGGAAAAATGAATCAATATTCTAAATCAATGTAAGAGTGTCACTCTATATTTTAACATAATCTAGTGAGGTTGTTAATGATGGTAATTCAAAAAATATAAATACTTTGAGTCTTATGGATCATGACTAGTGGATTGGTCCACTATGTTATCACCAATAGATATTTAGAATAACTGAACCATCACTAATTGTTGAATTAATATTGTAGGATTGTAAATAGTAGATAAATGGATTCTGATTTCCTGTCAATAAAAGGTTTAATAGATTCCATCAACTTATAAACAACATATTAATGGATTTAAAAAATTCTATCATTAGTTGATTGAATGGGTTCTACCACCCTTTCACGAGTGGGTTGAGTTCACAACATTTATATATGACTAGTAAATAGATTGATATTTTTATATTGTCATTAGGGGATGGATATAAATCAATTACTTATCACCAGTGTATGAATGTACACTAATGTTCAATCACTAGTACATTGATTTACAACATTGGACTACCACCACAAGATATATAAATATTATTGTTTTGTCTATAGTAAATGGTTGTGTTTCATTGGCCTATTATCGATATATGGATATATGTTTTCATCTTGACACTAGTAGATGAATGTAAATTACTGAACTATCAAAAATACATAGATGGAAATACTTTTACCGTCAAATGAGGAATGATATATATTAACAGTGTATCACCTAGGTATGAATGGAAATATCTATTCTATCATAAATGAATGGATGGATATAGTTGGGCTATAATGAGTGGATACTTCCAATGGTTTGTCACCAGTATGATTTTATGGTAATGATATATTTGGTATTAGGATAATTGTAGAGGCTTCCTACATATTACTATGAATGGAATCAAAAACACAATATAGTTTATTTCTATATAATAAGGCATATCATACCTTTACATCTTATGTGAAAATGAATCTTTTGGTTCCTTTTATGGTCAACAAACCATGACCAGTATATATTTTGGTTTATAGTTGTGTTACTTAATCCAAATTCTAGTAATTTTAATCCATATGGGATGGTATACTTGGTTGTAAATTCCAATAAATTGGTATTTTTAGGATTATTAATGAGATAAAATTTTAGATTGGGGGATACTCTAGATATGTGACCCTATCTGAATGGGGAATACCCTATGTTAGTGGCCCATTGATATTCATGGACCATTTACCAAACTAGGGATATCCATTTGATATAATACATTAACGAGGCCTAATTGTGTATGACCATTATGAGTGTCCTCAGACTAGATAAGCTCCACGAGTTTCCTAATTTTAGTTATCATTATTATGAAAGGAATGAATGATTTTATATACCATGATGATCCTATTAATTTAGATGAATAAAAAGTGTGAAATATGTTAGATAATGGTGGACTACCATTTTTAAAGGAATACATAATTGAGGGGTGAACAATGAATATTCAACGGAAAATTAGAAGTCGTGTTACCCTTTCATACTAATGGTTTTTGTTAGTTTTCTCAAATAAATACTAAAAACTAGATGATAGAAACCCCAAAATATTTTAAGAGAGGATATTTTAAAAGATAATTTATAATGAATTTATAAACAAGAATTATATCTTCTTAATAATTTATTCTTATTGTTAAGTTTGGTTGAACATAATATTCTATTATTATTATGATAATGGATCTAAAGACGAATCCCACAAGTGGTATCCAAATATTCACCACAATATTGAAACATTGACGACATAACACTAGGATTTACTTCAAAGGTATCGATCATCTGGAATTGTTATTTATTAATTCTTATGATAATTCTTTTCGGCCCAATAAATTATCTATGGTTCACTCTGTAATGAGATATGGGAGGAGGATGATCATTAATCGTTCTTGAGAGAATTATATAGGTTATTGGGAGAGTTATCATTATATAATTTCTTGTCCAAAGAAATTTTATTTACCTATGAAATGATACAATTTAGGTTAAATACATAGGGTAAAAAATAATTTATTATGTAAAGGTCCTTAACTAATTTTTTAAAATTATGATAACCAAATTCCTAATAAGAATAATAAAACTATTATATTTCATGATGTGTATAAACTTTTGAGTATTTACATATCATATCTTATGTAGTTAAATTAATATTTATTGAAATTTAAATGAAACATACATTTCACACATTAATATTATATCTAAATAGAAGAATATTACTTATGTAACATAACAAGAACATTACAGAACTATATGGATTTATCCTCCTTGTAAAATTGGAAACATAAACAACTAGTTCATAAAATATATACAACATGTCCCACTTATTCCATTATAACTAAACCCCTTTTAACATATCATACATAAAACCATTATTCAAATATTGAGAAAAATAACATGCGAATATGGTGAGCTCAAGTTACAAGAATGAAAAAATGTAGGACAAATCAATCCATGATCATATGAAAGAATATGATAATAATAAGTTTATGTGATGATCATACCCAAGCTCGTAAAGATCTTCAACATTATTCATGGAATATTCATTATCACTTTGGGAAATATTGTTCGTAAGAGTGACATATCAGGAAAAATAAACCATTATTCACAAGATCATGTCATAAAAGTTTGTAACAACAATATATATATATATATATATAATCATTTCATATGTCAAGGTTTACTACCATTTTCATAAACATGGTTGACTGGGAAAGAACTGTTTCATATAGTAGATCTAGATGAACCTATTTATCATTGTGTATCAAGACCATTTACAAGTTTCCCATTGTTATCTCATGTGATATAATTCTTTACCCAATGAATTGTTGCGAGATATAGGTCACACCCTTTATTGGTTATAATGTATCCACCGTACATGGTTATAACATAACCAACATCCTTTGTTATAACATAACCACTATCAAATAAAAAAACCATACATATGTGTGAATGAAGAATATAAATCACATCAAATCTGATGAAAATAAATTGGGTTCCATAAACATTTCATTATAGCATAAAACCTGGAATAGAAATAGGTTTCATAAATATCATTCCATCATAAACATAATCCAAACCTAAAACAGAATAAGTATATTATCCTTAAATAATATCCCTGGTAAATCATAATTATCCTGAAATTATTTTATATTATATGGAAAATAATTTGGAAATATCACTTGAATTAATTCTTGGAAATAATTACATTTAAAATTTTTAAATAATTTATTTTTAATGATATGTTCAATTATAAAATGATAAAATAATCATTAAAAATTATATTTGTAAATTTTTAATAGAAACATAAAAATAATAAATCTTCAAAAAGGAATGAAAATAAACTCATTGCATATATGTATAAAAAACATTCCTTATATATTGTTTTGTTATAGAAATGTCACAAAGATCCTCATTTAGAAAATGAAAAGATATTACTTTCTAATGGTTTTTTGAAAAGTCCAAAAATGAGTAAAAATTAATTTAATCAACCATAAGATAATAGTAAAAGAAATTTGGAAATAATTTAATAAAACATGGACATAGAAGAAAGTGGTATTTTTTGGGAAATTTTCAATAGATAATTTTTAAAAGAAAGTCCCTTATAAATATAATTTTACTGATGTGAGAATTAATCAAATAAATCTACTATGAGTATTAGATATAAATCCAAATAAAAATTTTAAATACAACATTATATAATAAAATGTTATCACTTTCATATTATTATAATGAAATAATTAATGAATTATAATTTAACCCAATGAATGGAAATAAAGTTAAATAATCACATACCAATTTATAGTCTGCCAAATATCAGGCCCCATTAAAGTACTGATTGAAAAAATAAACATTTAATATCATAAATATAATTATATTCATGGTAAAATATATCAAATAGAATTATAATCACCACATAAAAAATGTGTGTTGAATAAGGCATATATCTCACCGAAATAAAAGTGATAAAAGAAACCCTTACTCGGTTCTTCTATTTAGTCATGTGTACTTTACCCTCTAGTATACATGCTTGAATAATGTTATTAATTAATTATATAACTATAATAATATTTATAATACATTATATGATCCTATTATAACATCATACCACTTGTTCATTAATAATAATTCATTTTTTTTATTTTTTTGACTTTGTTTGTTTCAGGGTTTCATGATCAATTTATGCGTGTGTAATTATTTATTTTATTTTACAATGGAAAAAAACGTCATATGTGAAATTAAATGATGTTAATTCTCTAAAATATGTTTAAATGGTAATATATTTCATTTTTTGGGTTTGAGGATGATTCATTTGATAAAACATTTACATTGAATGTTTATTTTATGTTGGCCGTTTTTCAACCATCACAATATAATTTAATTTTAATTTATATTAGGTATATATATTAGTTAAAAGAAGTGTAATAGGTTATGATATAACTATTAAAATCCAATTTAACTATAAAAATACTTATATGACCATCCTTTAAGGTTGTAATGGAAAATGGAAAATCATTATCCACGGAGATGGTCAACAACTATAATTTGGAAAACAAATATTCATTTCCTTATTTAAGACTAGATGAGAAAAGTGATGCATATAATTTATTACATTATAAATATAAAACTACAATAAATAAATTATATTGGATTCATTATTCTTTTATAGATTAAATAGGTGAAGGGAATGTAGGGAATGAAACAAAAGTAAGAGAGGTTGTTTGATAAAGTTAGATGTTGAATTTCACCTCCTTGAAGGCCCCCTAAAGAAACTTGGAATTATCATTTGGATGAGTCTATAAAACCATTAATGTGTGGAGAATGGGGCGGAGAGGTTTTGGTAGATATTTTAAAAGATTAAATTTTTTTTAGGATAATGTGGGTGGTGACGGGTGGTATTTATACTTGAGGAGGGTTGGTTTTAAGTGATTAAATAATGATTATTTTAAATTTAATGGCAACCATATTTGGATGGAATTAATTAAAAATATTTAGGTTGATAATTATTATTTTAAATTATGTTCAAGGTCTTGAATCAAATCAAACACCCATTTAATTTATTATATTTTAGGTATTTTAAGCCTTAACATTTTAACTTTATCCTGCTAAATGTTTTATCCAATATTATAGAAATAAATTAACACGATAAATTATTTATATCTAAAAAGTAAAATGACCTTATAAAATCTTTTGGACCTCCTTATTCAAAATATTTAATCAATTTTTTTAAAATTTAATACATATAATTTTAAAATTTACATTTTAAATTAAACCGTTAAAATGCAATTAAAATCGTTTTTTTTTTGGAAAAATGTGTTTTTAAGCCAACAAATGTACTTATACCAAAATAGGGTTTAAGTATTTCCTAAAAATAATTAATTATATTATATCAAAATAAAAATTAAATATGTTACTTTTAGACCAATTTAAAATTATAAATTCTCTTTATATATAATGAAAGTGAGGGTTATATAAAACGTCTGATTTTTTTAACTTTTTACTGAGAAATGAAGTTTTTCGAAAAAAAATATATAAAATAATCCTGAGTTAATTTTTAAATTATTAATTTAAAAAGTATATTAATTTTTTAAAATATATTTTTTAAACATTTCAACAATTATTTATATTTATTCTCTTGAGAAATAGATAATAATAAGTTTTTAAAGGTAAAGTATATTTAAAGAATAAAATGAATTTTCTAGTAATTTGTTTCATATTAAAAAATAATTAATCAATACATTAAAAATGATTTAGAAATTTTTTTATTTAATAATTTGGATAATAATATTCATTCCCATCAATTTAACTTCTATGTAATAATGGTTGTGTTAAAATAATAATATGGTGGAGTTCATTTAGGCTCGGTGTTCTCTGAAAAGAAAGATTTCGAATAGAATAAATTTATCTAAAAAATGAGAAATACCATAAAAGGTTGTGGTACTACATTATACCCCACCTAAAATTAATTTCCCAATTATAATGTATTACTCTAACACAAATAGATTAGGATATCTCTACCTCCTCACACCCTCTATATGCCACATATTTTTATAAAATTGGTGCTTTTTAAACAAATCTTTAACGAGGATAGTGGTCTTGTTTCATCGAAATTTATCTCTAAAATTCAAAATTTGTTCTAGTTTTGGTCAATAATAAAGATCGTAGTTAAATTGTATGAACATTATTTTTATAACATTTAAATGATGAGTTATATACTTCTTCAAGAGAGATACGTGGAACACATCATGATCATTAAGGATTTGATGGAAATTCCAATCAATAGTCTACTGTCCAGATAGAATCAGGAATTTATAAAAATTGTGTCATAAAAATTTGAATGTATACTTTTAAAATAAAATGATGTTGTTTTAAATTTTTTTTAGTGGAATCCAACATCAAAAAAAGTTCCAACAACATTCCTTTTAAAAAGAGGGAAATTATAAGGTGAATATCACCACAGAACAAATATTCCAATTAGGAGAAATTTAGTGGAAAGTGAAAATTTGGACATGGAATAAAATTATAACTATCATGTTTAGATTGAGAATGATAGATAATATGTATAATCTAAGGTTAATAACAATAAAACTATAGACCAAATATTTCTGAGAAATTTCATTAATATCATCAGAAATAATGACATTAGGACAAAATTTTATTTAAAAATCCTTTGAGAAGATATACATTTTTATTAAATATAACAAGTATAATATAACTCAATTTATGTTCCTAGATCAATTTCTACTTCATCTCTTACTCCATGAAATTTAGTAGAAATTATAATAGCTGAAGAATTATTGGATCATAACATCAATAGTGGGATGAAAATTTAGTCTTTCTATCTCTAGTTAAAATAAAACATGGTTAGCATGGGTCATAAAATATCCATAAATATTCATATGTTTGTGAAACAAATAAATCTAAAAATCATCAGCCAAAGATCAACCCCCCGAATTTCATAAATAGATACCCTTATGAACATTTCAAAATAATTTATATCCAAAACTATTGAATGAGGTCACTATATTTTGAAAATTAAATTATCATTAATCACCCTAAACAATTTATGTAGCCATTAATTTTCACATTCCATACATGTGAGGTTTTTTATCATGTATTCCCTTGAAACATGGTAATAAAACAAATTACCATTATACTTTAGTTAAAAAATGCATGCTTTCAAAAATTAATTCAGTCCTCATACCTTAAATCCAAATATTTTATAAACGCAATCCATAAAAAACCTTTTCTACTTATTAATAATCTGTTCCAAGGTCATAAATTCTATGTCATTTATTTTATCACAATAAAACACCTTTTTGTGACATTATTATACCAAAATAATAAAAATATTATGGGTTACATTTCCCTTAATCATGTGTTATCTATAATTATCACTTTACCCATATAATCACATTTCATGGATACTGGTACAATTCAAATTATAATGTAAAATACTCAAGGGAAAAATAATTATGAACGGTGCTTTGATATTTCATTATTCCATAATAAATTAAAAGTACATCTAAATCATTATTCATTAATTCCAAAAAAACACTCAATCATTCCATATTCATCTTAAACCATTAACTACGATTTAATGTTTTATTCCTTAACACTTGTTCCATATAATATACAATTTATATTCTCTTTATCACGAGAAATACATCCCTTACTAATACAACATTTCGGATTTTATTCACAATATTTCCCCATAGGGAATCAAGTTTTATATTTCAGATGAATTCCACCATTAAAACATATAACTATATATGATTCATTAGAAATACCATAATTCGCATTCATTGCATTAATTGAACCATAGAATTTGGCTTTAAAATTTGATGATATTTGTTCTTTTGCACACCAAAAGCATATTATGGTTCCATTGAAACATTATCCTTGATATCTCATCAATCATTATCTAAATGAGAAGAAATTAACTTTCTTTCCTCTATAGACACCATGAAACTCCATCCTTCTCTTATTAGACGATCCATAAAACTCACCAAAGTTTAGAATATTGATCATTTTATGAGATTAACTATGAGGCATAATAATATGTTCTTTACTTCTAAGTAAGGTTTCATTTGGTTTCTCATGAGTCAAATCATTCCATTTTCCATTATATTCACCATTAACATGAATTCTATTGTTCCTACCACTGTCTAAATCCTAAAAAATCATAGAGTGAGAAAAAATAATCATAGTTGGAAACTACACAATATAAAAAAAATTATTATAAAATATCAATATATTATACATTTCGTTTAATCTTAGGTAATCCATGATCATTACCAAAACTCTAGTATTGTAACTTATATATACCCTTAGGGTTCTTAATAAGTTTTTCTCATCATAGTTTCCAAAGATAAAACAAAACATTCTCGTATACTAACATTAATGACCAAATATCTTTAAAGATATATATTACTTCTTAATAGATGAATATTCAGTACATAAAATAAAAAATTTAGGAAATAACCATTTGGTTTTAGTTTATTTTGAAACTTTGGAACACAAAAAAACTTTTCCACAAAACATCTACATCATCTCGAGTTTATTCCATTAAAATAGAACTCTTTTATATGTATCACACATAAGGACTTTTTTTATATCATCAAAAAAGAAACACTTGAAATCGGTGACATTAGATGCTCTATAAGGATTAACATGGGATATATCATTCCATGATCATAAGAAATTATAAGATAATAAAACTTTTATGTGATCATGATCATAACAAAAGAAGTTCATAACCAACATGCAATAGTTAATAAACATGAAACATGGTATAAACATTATCAATTCATAAAAACATGGTGTAAAAGGTTTATGAAACAACATAAATCAATCATGATTAAAATATCTTGACATAAAAGCGTTCTAACACCCCAATATTTCAGAGTACGTTATTTCATCCAAGTAGATCAATAACGTGCGCTACACGTAACAATGAGTTCAAGCGCACCACGATATACCAAACTAGCTGTTCAAAAGAGGTTTTGAATAGTATTGACTAAATGTTGAATTTTATATATTTTATATAATTTTAAAATCCATATTATGTTTTTATTAGACATAATATAAGAAGAAATTAATTTTTTTAGATAAAGGAAGTATTTTTCAGAAAATACAATTTTACCACCTTTTATTCGAAAACCCTTTTTAATTCCAATAATTGAAACATTAATATTAAATTTGACAAAATAAATTTATTTAGTTTCAGGACCTACAAATTTATTTTCGATAATTTTTTGGTGTTTTTCTGATAACATTCACATTTGGGTGAATAATGAAAAATACAGAATTTTAACTGAAAAAAACTTTTTAAATCAAAATAATTTATATTGTTAAATTATACATTTTAATTTTTGGAAAGTATATTTATACTATATTTGTATCATTTGATACAATTTTGGTCATTATAGGTAATTTCACTTTTCAATTTGACATAAAAAAATCTCAATCATTTGAGAGTTTTTACTTTTTTAAAACCCACATTTTGGTTTTGACAACGGGAAATAATTTTAAATTAATAATTGAAGCTTCTATGTTTTTTAATTTGGTAAAATAGATTTAATTTTTTAATTCAAAATACCAAAATTATCTTGGAGTGAATTTTTGGTATTTTCTGAAAACATTCAATTTTTGATGAATAGTGAAAAACACTGCGTTATTATTTAAATCCTACTTTTTATTTAAGTAATTGGTTATTTTATTTTAATTTTTTTTGTAAAAATAGATACATAATACCTATATATGTTCAATTCAATTAATTGGAGTCATTTTAAAATAATATTAGATATATAAAACTTTGATGAACTTTTTACCGTCTTTTACCTACATTCTAAGAGAATTTGAATATTTGCATAAAACATATATTCACCACATAAATGAGTTGAATTTCAAAAATCTGAGAGATAGGGTTAAAATAATTAAGTAAAATTTTGTTTAATAAGATGAAAACAATTTTTGGGAATAGTAACTTTTGACTTTTATTTACCACGATTAAAAGAATATAGGGTAATTCAGGGTAAAAATGATTTTATAATTATCCTAACTCATGTCCTAATTCTATTGGATAAGTTTAATTTTACCATAACAACATTAGTAATAAAATATGATCCTTTAGGTTCACTTGGATTAGATTAGTACATTTATTATTATTTTATTTAAAGAAGAGTTAAAAGTGTTAAATTCTACATTTTTAACTAAACCATTTTTAATATGAGGTTATACATAAGATAAATTAGACTATAAATATAAATTAGAAAGATAAAAATATTTCCTACATAAACATATTTTATTTATAATTTTTAGAGATTAGATATGTAAATATATTAATGACACAATGTTGATGTCCTAATTACCTTCTTAATGAAATATTAAAATAGTTTATATTATAAATATTAAAATAAATATATTTTTAACATTTTGATTCCATCCACTAATTTTATAGTTTAATACAAAATGTTAGTGTTGATTAGATATTTTTTTCGAAATGGTAAGGTTGTTATGATGTTCTCAAAAACCAAAAACCAAATAGTGTCAAAATTGACACAAATTAATTTTTAAAACAAATACAATATTATTGGTTGATATAATATTTCTAAAAATATATGGTTGGGCCAAAGGGAATTAATATTATTATATATATTATTAATGAACCACTTGAGCTTATCACGGAAGTTTATGGTAATTTTATTAACCATATAGTGTAGGAATAAAATAAGACACAGAAAAAGTTAAACTATTTAACTAAGTGTTAAATCTAAAAGATAAGGATAAAATTGTAACCTAAAGTTGTCTAAAACATATTGGTTGAGATTATTTCTACTCATAACCACCTAAGGATAGAAATAAATTCATTTGGAACCATTATAAACCCAAAACGATTTTCAAAAAAATTAATATTTTAATCTTTTCCAAAAGTGACCCTCACCACTCTTATTAAAAAGCACTTACCCATATCTCAGAATCACACATCCAAAGAAATTTGGCTCGGCCAAACCCTTCCCAAATATCCTCCCAATTTACCTCACATCAACCTAGTGTCCTTACATTGATTATAAATCTAACCAAATGATCCCTTTTGATCAACTCAAAAGGAAACACCCGATGAAGAGATAATAAAGTCACCACCCTATTTCAAGTTTGTTTCTTCATCCACAACCTATTTCTCTGTTGTTTCCATAACAAAATAACAAATTCAGTACCTCCTACATACTGTGATGTTATTATAAATATATTACAACCATATTTATTATTATATCCATCCTATAAATGAAAAAGTCATCATACGTGCGTACGTACGACATACCGTCTCCACGCCATGGTGTAGTTTGTTATTCAAATACTTCATTATTTGGTTGGGTATAATAATTAGTAAAACAAATTTAAATAATAAAAATAACATGTTAATTATTCTTTATATATGATATACAATACAATTACATACGAGTTCACTATCAATATTATGATATTGCCGCTTGTGCGTACGTATAGATTGTCGTCTCTCCGAACGCAATGAGATTCATTTCCCCATCATAACCATTCAAGAATAATTTTCATTTGATTGTTAAATATCATTATGGATATGAATCAAATACATTATATGGATAACTAAAATGATTTATGTAAAAAAAACTTATATTGTAAATCAAATTAGTTAACACCCAAAACAACGATAATTCTAAAATAGTATTACCAAAGAAATATTAAAAAATCATATATGATATCATATTTATGTATATGGTTATTGTAAAATTTAATAAAAAATTATTTAACAATTATACAGGCGGTTAACGTACACTCCCACAATAAAAATTTCAAGTTAATGTTAATTCTACAATCTCTTCATTATCCAAGTTTGTTTATATGTAATTATCTAGAAGGACCTATTTATCATCCACAAACTTGTTTCTTAAAAGGAATTTCAAACAATTATAATTTTTCCTAAGATATGGTTTAAAGTCATTTATACCCTTTTTTGACATTTCATCATATGTTTATAATGAAATCTTTCTGTTTTTTTCCAAACAAGTTACTTTATGAACTTTTCCACAAAATTAGGGTAATAATGTCTTTTTATAACTTATACAGCGGGTGGGGATATTTTCCGCCTTTGTAACACATTCTATGCTTCCCTTACTAGCATATAAGAATATTTTCAATAAGAAATGTTTTATTTTATAATTAAATAACTTTTAAATGATTGCAAAATAAAAAGAGTTATTTCATTAAAATAGTTTTCATTTCATCTATGTCAACATCCTTTGATGGATTTTAAACTTGTTGGAAGTTGATATATTATAATACGAATCATCCATTTTGTATTGAAGGTTTTTTTATATGTTTGATTGTGGATGTGTTATTTTTTATACCATTCATCGTTTATAGATAATGTATTGAAATTTTTTATGCTAGGTTTAATATGAATGTTTATGTTATGTTTCAACATTTTCATATAAGGAATCCATATGATTTCTTAAGTGACGGGTGGAGCCCGCAATAGCTCCCCGATACATAGGTAGGTCTCATGAGACAAAATATTGTCTTGGCACAAGGCTTTGAAAAAATATTATATTTAGTTCTGCCACAAGGCTTTGACTATGTGGTTATTGAGTTTGGAATTATGCCTTCCATCATTATAAAATTGGCTATTGATATTACATGTGATTATTAGACTAGTAGAATATCTATGTAAATAAATAAATGTAATTATTTTGGTTTATCTTTTACATAATATGATGATTTTTAAGAATAAAAGGCTTGTGTTTTAGTCTTATACATTTCCTTAAAAAATTTATACTTATTTATGAAAGTTATGCTCTATATTTTTATCGTTAATGAGCATCTGTGCTCTCCCCTTTCTTATGTTTTTCCCCCAGATTCCAAGAAGTGTATTATAATTGATAAGCATGGTTAATCCTGGACATTAATGGTGTTCTCATAGGAACATTTATGTTTTGTTTCAGTTTATAATGTGTAGTGTAACATTCATGTATGTAATCTATTTTCCAAGATTGCTAACTTGATCGGTCCTTCGGGGCTTATTCCTTATAATCATGCCAATGTGTTACAATAATTCACCAACACTGGTCTTCTAGGTTCGGGCATTAAATTTGGAATCAGAGGAGGTTTAGAAGCAAACATGTAAATAGATTTAGATAAACTCTGATTGAGATAATTACACTATGATAGACTTTAATGATTAATATATAGGAACATCCTAGAATTATGGTAATGTAGATATTTTGTGTATTTTCTATGAAATACATCCCTTTCTAGAAAGAAGAAGGTAGAGGCGGCTCTGGAACAGATGTACCTAAGAGTGAAAACCTCGACATAGAGTTTCGGGATTGACTCGGGGTATCCTGGTACATGACAATGGGCATTGCTCCACTCATGGTTACAACACTCCCAATGGATATGCTTAGGATAATTCAAAAATTCATTAAAAGCCATTATGAATGATTTAGTAGTAAATACGTACTCAATGAAAACATTTTATGATTATATATTATATTCATAATATTTTCAATTTACGTTAGGTATTTTAAAAGTTTGGAATTATGCATTTTGATTCATAAACTAACCTAGTGTGTGCCATTAATTATAAATAGCGCATAGTAGAAGGAATGAGAATTCCCGTAGTATTTATTATCAAAAGATTAAGATGGATCATATCATTCATGGTATTAAGACAAGATTTAAAAGGAAAATAGTCACCCATGTATTCTCATCATATGAAGAAATATTATCATGTGTTAAGAATATTAGTAAAAACTCTCTGAGTCTTATGGCTTTGAAGAGAAGCAAGAGATGAAAAGGATGGAAGAGTGAAAGATGGATAAAGGGAAGAGGGGATAAAGGATTTTTCCCATATATGATAGCTATGGAAAGAATCACCTTGGTAAATGATAGAAGGGAATGTGATTTTGGTATAAATGTGGAGAAAAAGGACACCAATTAAGTGATTTCAAGTGTAAGAAAAAGGTTTCAAATGTACAATGCTTCATCTGCATGGATTTGGGAAACTATGAGAATCAATTTCCAAATCAAGAGAGTATAACCCAAATACTGATATTGGATAATAATCATGTTGTGATACTACCAAAGATGAATAGAAATCATTGGATTTATTATGTTTTTATTAATGTAATGTGTCATTTGAGATTTTATTAATGATGTACATGTTATACGAATTGTTGAGTATATAAGGATTATACAATAGTACTATTTCATTAAGGACTTGAGATTGTGTGGAACCAAGAAAAGTGACTCAATAATATGTTAATTGTTTTGGAAAATAAAGGTTTGAGAGAAAGATAAACTATATTATGGTTCCGATACCAAGGTAGTTATTTTGGAATAATATATGATTAATTTGGATAAATTATATTAGATATTCTTGACTACCTTGAAACTGATAAATGATTTGTATATTCCATCATTGTTGGAGTTTACAAAATTTTTGGATAGAAGGAGTATATCCAGTATTCTATAAAGAATATGAGAGCATGAATATAATCAATAAGTTTTTAGTCTAATTAATGGTGTTACGGTGTTTTAAAATAATACATGTTGAAGGTCTTAAGATGATATTAGGTTGAAAAAAGATCTTCATTGTGTTTACATTCCTAATAAGTTTTGGACTGTGAGTTTGGATAGAAGTATTTTGGATAAGTCTAACGGTTGGAATATATTATGTTTGACATCAGATACTATTGTTAAGGTTAAATCATTTCTTGAGATTATTTTTGGATGGTCGTAAAAAGGAAAACCTGGAGGTCGGGTGACAAACTGTCGCGTCTGGAAAGGCCGCGAGACTTGATCTCGCAACCGAAGGGTGATAAGGGTGGATCGCCAACCACTAGCATATGTGAGGTCCTGGATTTTATAACATTGTTTTTTCAAATAGTTTGACAAATGATTTATAAATTCATTATTTTTGAAACCCTATATGATTAGGACAAATACAATATTTTTGAATTTTATTTTCTTTTGGAGTGAAAGATGAGTATTTAGTACGAATTAGTTGAATGATGAAACTCTACATGTCAGATATATATATTTTTTCCTCTTATTCTATGAATAAATTAATTCTTAAACATTAGGGAAGGGGTTTTAAAACAAAAAATGTTCTATCATAATACCTTATATATTCTTGAACCGATGATATTTTAAATCATCATAGATTGATGGATATGAGGCCCTAAATTTTACCCTTGTTTGTGATTTATGACCTCAATCACTCCCTATAAATATTTACTTTTTCCCTCCAATTATGTCTCTCTAATTTCCACCAATGTTCTCCTAATGAACAACCTAATTTCATGGTGACTATTTCATTTCCCTTTCCCTCTTATCAAGACTAAATTTTATTAACCCAGTTTTAGATGTGGGTATTCTACAAAGGTATTTTTCTATTTTCAAAAGTTTATTTTTGAAAAAAATTTCAAAATATGTGGAAGAAATTTATTTAATGAGTGAATAATGTAACACCCCAATATTTCATAGTATTTTATTTCTTCAAAATAATTCAATAATTTATGCTACAGGCAACACCGAGTTCAAGTGCACCATGACTTACCAAACTAGCCGTTCAAAAGCGGTTATGAATAGTATTAAATGAATTTTTAATTTTGTATATTTCATATAATTTGGAAATCCATATAATCGGTTTCTTAGATATAATATAAAAACAAATTCATTTTATTCAAAAAAAGAAAGTATTTTTCAGAATATAAAATTTAACCACATTTTTATTTTATAACCCTTTTTAAATCCAATATTTGACACTTTTATATTAAATTTTAAAAATAAACCACTTCTTTAGATTCGAGACAAAAAAATTATTTTTGATAAACTTCAGGTGTTTTTCTGATAACATTCATATTTTGGTGAATATTGAAAAATAATAAATTTCAACTGAAAACTAATTTTTTAAATGAAAATAATTTATTGCGTTTAATTATACATTAGAATAGTTTGGAAGAATTATTAAATTTTATTTTTATAATTTAATACAATTGTGGTCATTAAGTGTAATTTCACAATTAAATTTGATATAAACACATGTTAATCTTTTGATAGTTTTTACTTTTTAGAAACCTGCCTTTTGTTTTTGACAACAGGAATTAATTATAAATTATTAATTCCAACTTTAATGTTTTTAATTTGGTAAAATAGACTTAATTATTGAATTCATAATATCAAAATTAGCTTGGGGTGATATTTTTTTATTTTTCTGAAAACATTAAATTTTTGATAAATAGTGAATAACACTGCATTATTGTTTAAAACTGATTTTTTATTTAATTAATAAGTAATTTAATTTTAATTTATTTTAGGTCATAATAGTTACATAATACTGACATATGTTCAATGAAATTCATTTGAGTCATTTTATAAAAAGTTTAGATATATAAAATTTTGTTGAACTTTATACTATATTTTACCCAGCTTCTAAGAGCATTTGAAAATTTGCATAAAACATAATTTTAATGCTTCAGTGAGTTAAATTTTAATATTTCTATAGCATTTGTTAACATCAATAGGTAAAACTTTGTTCAATAAGATGAAAATAATTTTTGGTGAATCATAACTTTTGAATTTTATTTACCACTATTAAAAGCGAATTGGTTAATTATGGGTAAAAATTATACTATAATTACCCTAACACATGTCATAATTATATTGGATAACTCTAATTCGACCAAAAACAACCTTAGGAATAAAATATGATCCTTTAGGTACAGTTGGATTAGATTAGGAAATTTATTATTATTTTATTTAAAAAAGAGTTAAAAGTGTTAAATTCAAAGTTTACTAATTAACCATTTTTAATATGGGGTCATACATAAGATAAATTAGACTGTAAATAAAAATTAGAAATATAAAAATATTTCCTACATTAGAGTATTTTATTTATAATTTTTAGATACAAAATAATTAAACATATTTATGACACAATGATGATGTCGTAATTATATGTTAATGAAATATTAAAATAGTTAATATTATTAATATTAAAATAAATAAAATTTAAACATTTTGATGCCATGAACGAATTTTGTAGGATAATATGAAATGTTCGGGTTGTTTAGATAAATTGTTTTCCAAGTGATAAGATTTTTTTGACTTTCCCAAAAACAAAATACCAAATTGTGTCAAAATGAACATAAATTAGTTTAAAAAAAATACTTTATTATTGGTTGATATAATATTCCTAAAAATATATGTTTGGAAAAAAGGGATTAAATAGTATTATATATGTTACTAATGAACCAATTTAGGTTATATTGGTCGTTTAGAGTATTTTTATTAACTATATAGTGTTAGAATACAAGAAGACATGGTAAAAGTTAAACTATTTAACTAAGAATTAAATCTAAAGATAAGTTTAAAATGGTAACCTAAACATGTCTAAAACCTATTGGTTGAGATTATTTCTACCCATAACCACCTAACACTCGAAATAAATTCATTTGGAGCAATTATAAACTGAATATTATTTTTTACTAATTTCATATTTTAATGTTTTCCAAAAGTGACCCTCACCCCTCTTATAAAAGTGCACTTACCCTTATCTCAAAATCAAACCTCCAAAGACATTTGGCTCAGAAAATACCCACCCAAATATCTTCAAAATATCTCTCACATCAATCTAGAGTCCATAATTTTATCATAAATCAAACCAAATGACCCCTTTTGATCAACTCAAATGGAAACACCCAAAGACGAGGTAATAATTTCACCACCCTCTTTCAAGTTCATTTCTTCTTCCACTTAATTTTTCTCTATTTTTTCCACAAAAAAATAATAAATATATTACCAAATACATACTATGATGTTATTATAAATATGGTATAACTATATTTGTTATTCTATCCGTCCTATAAGTGAAAAATTCAACATTCGTGTGTACGCACGGCTTACCGTCTCCACATCGTGGTGTAGTTTGTTATTCAAACACGTAATTATTTGGATGGGTATAATAATGAGTATAAATGAAGTAAATAATAAATATAACATGCTAATTATTCTATATATATGATATACCATCCAATTAAATATTACTTCACCATCAATATATTGATAAAGTCGCTCGTTCGTACGTACGGATTACCGTCTCCACGAAAGTGATGAGATTAATTTCCCCATCGTAACCATTAATGAATAATTTTCATTTTATAATTAAATATCATTCTTTATATTAATCAAATACATCCTATCCATAACAAACATAGCTTATTTAACAAATCATATAATGGAAAATGAATTAGTTAACACCCGAAACGAAGATAACACTAAATTATTATTAACAAAGAAATATTAGAAGATCATATATGATATCATATTTATGTATATAGTTATTGTATAATTTAATAACCATTATTTAACTATTATATAAGAAGTTAACGTACCCTCGATCAAGGAAAAGTACAAGGTAAGGTTAATTCTACATTCTATTTATTATCCTAGGCTGTTTATACGTAATTATCTACTATGAAATCTTTATCATCCACAGCTATGTTTCTTACAGGGTATTTAAAAACTTTTTTAATATTTCCTAGGCTATGGGTTATAGTCATTTGTACCCATTTTAGTCATTTAATAATTTGTTTATAAAATAATATTTATGTCGTTTTCCAAACAAGGTACTTTATGACCTTTTCATCAAAATTAATGTAAGAATGTATTTTTATTAAACTTATATGTAGGGTGTGGCTATTTTCTGCCATTATAACACATTAAAAGAATACCTTATAGGAATATAAGAATATTTTGTATATGAAATGTTTTATTTTTTAATTACATGGTTTTTAAATGATTAAAAAATATAAATATGTATTTCATTAAAATAGTTTTAATTAAATTTGTGTCAACATCCTTTGATGGATTTTAAACTGTTTGAAGTTGATTTATTATAATAAGAATCTTCCACATTGTATTGAATGTTTTGTGATATGTTTGACTGTGGATGTGTTATTTTTTATACCACTCATGGTTTATAGATATTTCATTGAAATTTCGTATGCTAGGTTTAATACGAATGTTTATGTTATGTTTTAAACATTGCATATGAGGAATGTATTGGACTTAGTAAGTGACGGGTGGAGCACACTATAGCTACTAGATGCATCAGTAGCTCTCATGAGTCAAAATAAAGTCTTGGCACAAGGTCTGGACAAAATATTTTTTTAGTCTTAGCAAAAGTCCTTGACTATGTGGTTATTAAGTTTGTCATTATGCATTCCATCATTATGAAATTTGCTATAGACATTTCATTTGATTATTTGACTAGTAGAATATCCATGTAAATAAGTAAATGGGATTATTTGGATTTTTCATTTCCATATTATGATGAAGTTTAAGTTTAAAAGAAATGTGTTTTAGTCTCATACATTTCCATATATTGTTTATTCTTATTTATGAATGTTTTCCAATATATTGTTATCTTTACTGAGCATCTGAGCTCACCCTTTCTTATATTTTATTTTCCCATGATTCAAAGAAGTTTTTTATGATTGATAAGAAGGGTTAATCATGGGTATTAATGGTTTTATCCAATGATCATTTATGTTATGTTTCAATTGATAATGTGCAATGTAACGTTCATGTATGTAATCTATTTTCCAAGACTCCTAAACTGATCAGTCAATTGGGACATGATTCCTTATAATCATGCCAATGTATTACAATAATGAACCCACTCTAGGATTCTAGGGTAGGGTCATTACAATCGTGGATTCATACTAAGTATTTAAACCAATTTCATATTACAAGGTTAAATATTAATTCCATAAACATAGTGGATCAGGACACACTTGTTTCCCATAGTTGTTCAAGATACACAAGGTTCTAGTTGTGGATCAATCACATCTACATGTTTCCCATTATTATCTCATGGGATATAATTCATTACCCAATGAATTGGAGAGAGATATAATTCAAACCAATCGTTATTTATAATATAAAAATCACACATGGTTATAACATAACGACTGTCACATAATTTAATCCATACATTCGTATTCCAGAACAATATAAATCATATTAGAACCAATGAAATGAATTTAGGTTTCATGAATATTTCATCATAGAATAGCCCTTTACGAAGAAATTATATTCATTAAAATCATTCCACCCATAACATAAAACAAAAAATAATTATAATTATAATATCCTTTAATAATATCCCTAGAAAAAAATAAGTAACAAATAATAATGTTATCTTATATGGTAAATAATTTATAAATTTGACTTGAAATATTTCCTGAAAAAAAAATCATTTCACATATTTAAATAATTATTGTTATAGAGACACACAATTATAAATGAAAAATTATTATTTTAAAATAAACATTTAATATTATAAATGAAACACCAATTCATTAAATCACCATAACAGTGCAAAAATCCTCTCATGCAATATATTTTAAAAAAATTCCTTCCACAATTTTTGTGGGAAAGGTCCCCAAGAACATCGTTTAGAAAATGAAAAAATGTATCCCATCAAAATGTTTTATAAAAAAAATATACAAAAAATGAATATAAAAAATAATTATAGAATATTAAAATCAATTTTGAAATCAATTTTATGAAACATATATGTGGAATAAAAATAGAGTTATAAAAGAAATTTTAAAAATATTTTTTAAAAAATGTCCCTTATAAATATCATATCATTTAAGTGAGAATTAATATATTTAATTGATTATGTGTATCAGCATAAAATATACATAAAAATGGAAATAAAACATAAAATAAATCTTAGACATATTATAACAATGAGATAATCAATGAAGTATAAGTGTAACCCAATGAATGGAAATTGTGTTAAGAAATCCATTACCACTTTTTAATCAGTTAAATTTTATACCCCATAAAAGTATTAAATAAAAAATGAAACATTTATTCCCATTTATATAATTATATTCATGATTTGATATATCAAGGGTTATTATATACACCTTAAAAAATAAATAAGTGGTGAATAAGGTATATATCTCATAGTAGTAAACGTGAGATGAGAAAAGCTTACCTCATGACTCCCTTTAGTTCTACGTACTTTAAAATCATTTTATAAATGTTTAAATAATTTTTTTTATTTCATTAAATAACAATAATAATATTATAATACATTATATTATACTTTTATAACATATTACAACTAATTCATTAATAATGTTTCATTCATTTCATTGTTTTGTGTGTGTATTTTTAGTAGTTTCATGATCTGTTCATTTGTGTAAACTGGGGATTTTCTGGAAAAATTTATAAAAAAATTAAGATGTAATATGAAATGGTATTAATGAGCTTTCATATTTTTAAATTCTCTCATATATCATTTTTTCTGGTATGATGATGTATCATTTGATCAAATTTTCACAATAAATGATTAGTATATTTCGATGGTTTTTTCAGCCATCACAAGCTAGTTTCATTTTATTTCATATTATTTATATATATTAGTTAGAGAACAAGAAATAAGTTATAAAATAATTTATAAAATAGATATCAAAATATTATTTAACTAGAATAATACTTTTATGAACAACCATGAATGTGTTAATAGAAAATAGAAAATCATTATCCATAAAGACGGTCAGTCACTATAATTTAGATGATTGGTTCACTAATTTGAATAAGAGGAGATAAGAAAAGGGATTGATATAAGATATTTCAAGATAACTATTAAATTTTATTATATAATTGGTAATAGATTTAATATTTTATATGTATTAGTTTGGTGAAGATAATGTTGAAATAGTAAAGAAATTAAAAGAGGTTGTCTGAGAAAGTAACATTTTGAAAATCCCCATATTAAAGGACCCCTTGAGGAAATACAAATCAGACGTTGGGTTACCGTGTCAAAAATCAAGAAGTTGGGAGTGTAGAGAGGAGAGGGTTTTTAAATATTTTAATATGTACATTTTTTTAGGAAAAATTGGTTTTGAGGTGTGGTATTTATACTTGAGGAGGGATGGCTTTTAATTCATTAAATAATGATTATTGTATATTTAATGCCAGCCAAATTTTGATGGAATTAATTGGAATTAATCGGTTTGATAATTAATTTTTTTAGTTTATGTAATGTTTATAAACACATAAATCAATCATTTAATTTTTAATTTTTTATACATTATTATTTTACATTTCAATATTAACCTGGTACTGTATTTTACCTATACTATGGAAAATCATTGTCTTGAATAGAAATTTTTTATGAATATAGATGAAAATGAAATTAAAACATAAACTTTTCTTCCTTACTAAAAATATAGAAATATTCTTAAATATTCAAAACATATATGTTTCAAAATTTCATTTCAAAGAAAACCATCAAAACGCAATAACAAACATTATGATGAAAAATGTGTTTTTATCACAAAAATGTACTTATACCAAAATAAGGATTACATATCATTTAAATTTAATTATTTAGATTATATATAAATAAAAATTACAAAATTTACGTTGATATAAATATAAAATCCTAAAAAAACCTTTATTCATAATGAAAATTATGGTTTTATAAAAATAAATATTTTTTACGATTCATTGAAACATTAATGATTTTAGAAAATTATCAAAAATTTATCCTAAGATAATTTTTATATTTTAAATTAAAATATGTAGTTAAATTTATCAAACACCTTTTATAATTGTTTTTAAAACTAATTATATTTGTTTTCTCATAGAATGAAATAAAAATTTACTTTATTTTTGAAGAAAACATATATTTGAAGAATAAAATGACTTTACTGAAAATTATTTTCATATTAAAAAATAATTCATTAATAAATTTAATGGAGTTGGAAAATTATATATTTTATATAATGGTTTATATTATCCATTCGTGTCAATTTTATGACTACTTTATAATTACCGTGTTAAAATAATAATAGTTTAGAGTATATATAGGATTTATCTTCTATGAAATGTAAAATATCAAAGAGATAAAATTTATTTAAAATAATATACATAACATATAATATTGGGGTGTTACATAATTGATATTAAATAAAATATATCATTTCTATAAGGTCCCTTAACATAACTCATTGATACTCCTTGATATCTATCAAAAAATTAATATTGAATATTTTTTAATATAAATAATTTCATTATATTATTTTTTATTCAAAAAATATATCGTAATTTCACCAACTATACAATAGATATTTTTTTAATATTTAATTCACCTATATTTCAAAATTCAATAATTGGTGATTCCAATAAGGTGATCGACATTTCATTATTAATAATTAGTCATTGGTCTCTAGGATAAAATTTGTTATAATATTAAATTCAAATAAATATTAAATGATATCATAGATACACAAAGTGTCTAACTGTATAGTCCTATTTCATTGTGTCAATAGATAGTATTTCTTAAAGTCTAAAAATATTGAAAATAACATAATAGTGAACCCATAAGGAAATACATTGATTTTGTAATAACAAAAAAACCCTCATATAGATGATTACTGTGTAATATAATCTCTCTTACTCAATATGTCATCAAATAGGTTTCATTATTGTGTCATAAACCTATATTCATTAATATCAATCATTAAAAATTTAAAATTAAATCATAAGTAAACTTCCATAGACATATATATAATTATACAGTTATATTTCAATCAAATATTTTAAAATATTTTATTTTACTCTTAGAAGTGAAAAATCATTTGTTTGGTCATTCAATCAATTTTATATCACTTATGACACAACCAACATATCGTACTTCACTTCATGCATATGTCATCACAATTTTTAACAATACATCAATGTATGTGATTGATGATTTACAATAATAATAAATTAAATTCTAATGTACAATACACATGTTCATTGATAGGAATATCCAATAACACATAAAACATATGGAATTATTATTAGAGGGATTTTCTCTATAACCTCATATCAGGGAGATTACAAAGTGAAAAAAAATATTAGAAGAAGTGTCTTCCTCTTATAGGAATCATGAAATAGATGGTTTAACATCATATGTGTCTCAAAAAATAGACATCATTCAACCTTAGAGAATTTAAGGAAATTTTTATATCACTTTAAGGATCTTACTATAGCAGGGAACTATAAAATAAATTTGTTTGAAAAATACTCAAATGATATTATTACATTAATTTTTTATAGAATAACACTTATCATGTGAATAAATATTTATTAATAATTGGTTATTTTAATATAATAGAAAATTAAAGTAACAATGTTGGTTGACTTTTGATAACCAACTCAAATAGACTATCTTATTAACTAAAACCAATATCTATTTACTTTGATTTTTATTGATATCATGGGCCTTTTAAGGTGTCTTCCACATTTTCCTTCATGGAAAATCTACTGCCTCTAACAGTATACCTCTATGTTATATCTATTAAGAGGTGATACTTTTTAATTATATGGTTCATCCATTTATATGACCTTATCTCCTCAACAAAAGACAATACTACGATACTCTAATACTATAATGTGATAATATCTTTAATTATAGGAACCACATCAACAACATGGTTTAGGATATATATCTGCACAACTTATTTTTTCAAATTTAAATAGATGATATATATAGAATCAATTGTAGAATTGGGGACCACTAGTGTATTTGAAAAATTCTTAATAAAAAATACCCCTTATGGTGGAAGACATACACTGAATATGACTTCGAATTATTCATCTCTATCTAGAAACTATCATCAATGTATCCCCTAATTAATAGATCCTAAAAACATCAAAAAACTAGAATCATATCCTTGGTATACCTCAGATACATTAGGGTAGTCATAACATCAATCAAGGGTTGTTGTCTTAGGTTTTCTTGATGTATTCCTACCCTGATAGAAGTGTAGGAATCCTCAATTATGGTATATAAACAGAAATATATTATAGATTATATAATTGATTCTTGTGAAATCCTTCTCATTCTACATATTTATACTTTTAATTAAGGAAATAGATTATTAGAAATTTGTGTGTTATTGGAAAATATAAAAAATAACCTCTTAGACTATTCTATATATAATCACTTTATTACCATTTCAATTTATGTACAGTAATTTATCCCAGGAATCCTCTTAGACCAAACATGATAGATCTTTATCCCTATAAAGCATGTTTCTCCTCATAAGTTTTTTAAGTAGAAGCATTTGTTTAACTACATATTATAGACTTTAATATTATTGTATCATAATGAATTAGTAATATATGATAAATATATATTAATAGAAAATTATTTAACTCTTAGTAAAATTCTTGTAGAAACAAGGATCAGATTCATTCTTTGTTAAACCATATTATCTTATAGCTTCATAAAAGTGAATATTCCATGATATTTATTTATTATTCAATCCATAACTACATATCTAAATATTTCATAACTTTTCAGTATCCTTTGGAGTCACAAACAATTTTGATTGTGTCGTATATATATATATATATATATTTCCAAAATTCTCCCATTAGGGACAGATACTTTGACATACATTTCTGAAATTTCATAATCATGGTATGCTTCTATGGAAATAATAATTTTTATGTATTTTAACGTAGTATATAGTGAAATAAATTCATCATGGTATATTCCTTGATGTTTCATAAACCATTTAGACACTATTAATGTATTTGAGGTACTGAATTTACCATTAATGTCTATCTTTTTCTTGAATAGCTATTTACACCAAATTGAATTTATATCCACTTGAGGATCTACAAAAACCTATAATTGGTTTGGCAAATTGGATCCATCATATAATTCAGGTATTATTTCCACCTAGTGGATTCTATGCTACTTTAGTATTTCTTATAGGTCATAGGATTATAATTGTAAACTAATAATGAGTCTCTATCATCAGGGATAATAAAAACAAATACATATGGTTAGTTATCATCTATAGTTATCAAATTTAATAATTTCTTATCTAGAACGACATCCTCCAAAGGGATTCAAGGTATTTTTTTGATTCCACCTCTTGTATTTCCTAAGCCCTGATATCATTGATGATGAAATTGCTCCCATTGTCACATTTGGAGATGTGTTCCCTCTCAAAAAATCATGGATTTCTATTAACCAAAATCATTTCTGAGGGGTTTTCTAAATAATATATTTTATTTTCCTTCGGATATCATATAAAGATACTCTTATTTATTATGGGTGTATGTTTATTTCTAGAGATAACCTTAAAATATTCTTCATAACCCTTCACGTGTAATTATGAAAGAATTTATTTATTTTAACTTCATAACTCTAAAGGGATTATTCTTATCTCTCACACTAAATTTCTAATATTTTATACAATTTTTAATTAATACCATTAGAAGGATAATAGAATAATCACATGAATCACAATCAATCATACCATGTCCAATAAGGTGTTGTTCATCCATTAATAAATTAAATTACTCAATGGGTTATAAGGATAAGTGAGTTAATTAATAATACAAAAAGTACCATAGATAATCAATGAAATGTTGGTTAATTTACTCCCCACCTTGGTTTGAGTGGATTTTATTTATATTTTTACCAAGTTGAATCTCTACTTCATTCTTGAACTCCTTAAATTTTTCAAATGATTATACCTATACCTCATAAAATCAAAAATAATTTTTAATGAAGTCATAGATGAGATTTGTGATGTAATAATATCCACCTTTGGCCTAAATTGTAATTGTTCCAGATATATCATTATAATCTAATCCTAAAATCTATGTGTCCCTTTTACCATTTTTTTAAAATAGATATTTTTTCATTTTAACTGGAAAATAAGTGTGGAAGGTATTATGTCATTGTAGTTTAAATGATTCTAAAAAATTCATGATATAGAATTTTCAAATAATTTTTAATTACAAGCCCAAATCACTAATGCCACAACCAGATGTGATGAGTCATGTGAACTTGTTTCTTAATTCATTTGCAATAATTGGTATTGAAATTCTAGTTTATAAAGACCATTATTAATTTGTGTCATTGGATAATATATTATATCTATATAAAAGTATAAAATCCTATTTCCAAGCATGAAAATAAATCCATCCATATCTAATCTGATCAAGGATATATGGTTTTTAGTTTTACTGGGCACAAAATATTATTCCCATCATGAATTAAACACATAGGAAATGTTGGGTGGTAGTCCCAAACTGATAGTATAACCCATATTTCTTTATTGTAAGCTCGATGATCAACCTAACAACTAAAAATATTCATGAATATCATTTATTCTTATAATTACAAAATATTTTGAGCACCATAGAATGTATTGAATAACCATTTTTTTTGGAAATTGAGAGGTTATATTTTTTAACAAATGATCTTACAGCTTCCCATTGATTCATCAATATGCCACAATTCTTATTTTAGTGGCCCTTATTGCAACGTGAAACACATAATCCATCTTATTCCAATTCATAACCCTTGATCCTACTTCCCATGATTTCCATTTTGAAGGAACCATATACTTTGTGATTTTTTAGGGCTATACATATTTCCCAGGAGGTTATTAACAAAAAAGAAACAAGGTTTTTTAGACATAATGTCATTATATTACTATCAAATATGAGTGTGGATATCTAAGATAATCTTCTCAATATTTTTCATTTTAAAAATGAATATAATTATAACGAATCTATGAGTTAGTGAATCATTCATTAGTTCTATGAATAATTATATATGTATATTGAATCATAGAACAATTAAATGATCAATATAGAAAATATTATTGATAATATGATGATAATATGTAAGATATTAAATATTATTAATGTAAATATGTTATTAGTGATCATTGAAATCTTTTATATTTCTTTATATTAATAAATATCATAGGCATAAGACACCATTATGTATGAATCCATGCATTCATAAAACAAATATATCTCACTAGTCAAGGATGATTACTTGTGGAATTGAACATACAATGAATCATCCACATGTTTAAAAAAGACAGTGTGTTTTCCCATAATAGCCTCTTTGAAATGATATTTTGAAATTGGGGACTCCATAATGTAAAACCTTTTCTTCCAGGGTAGTCAAATGGGAAATCTCCAATACCACCCATGGAGTTTTTCATAGATCCATAGATTTCCATTATCCAGTATCGATCATAGGGATAATTTTAGGGTTATATAACTTCTATATTCTATATTAAATAAAAACATATTATTAGTACATTATATTGATTACCAAAAGTGTTGTAATAAATTTAATTTTATCAGTCCACTGGTATTTCATAAGATATCAATAGTCATCACTATTTTATTTAGAATATACTATCACATAGAAGTTATAGTGGTATGTATCTATATTACCATTATCATAACCCATAATATTTCTATTAATATTAATCAAATATAGTTGGGAAGATATTTATGGAAACTACATAAAACTATAAGTTACAAGAACCATGAGAAGAATATACAATCCTGAAATCCTAACTGATATTTCCAAAACATTGTATACTAAGTTACACAATGTATTTCTATATATAAAACTCTCAATGCTATCATAGTTATATAATCCCAATAATATTATATGAAATCCCCAATAAATTAACCTGTTATGAAAATTAATTAATTAACACATTAATTGATTTTTTATTCTAAATCATGTAATGGAAGGTTTTGGTGAATTCTTATTTCATTGATATATTTTTTTCACCATAATGGATATTTTTTATTTTATCCTTTATATTCATGTTAATATAATTTCAATTTCATATAATTATCTAGACATGGGTTGATAAAATAATTTATATAGAATTGTTGGTCCCACTAGGAAAAATACCTGGTGTGGGGTGGATTGGTGTTGAATCAGGGTATGATAGATTAAAACTACTTCCCCTGGAATATTATTTCTCCATTAACCAATAAAAACGTATCTCAATCTTTCGTTGAAATATATAAATAGAAATGAAATCATGAACATGACATAATGATTTTACTTGGTTCAACCTAACTATTCTATGTCCAAGGAGTAAACAACATCTATGTTCCAATGTAAAAAATTGACTAATTCCCACTACTAATTACAAGATTTAGTCTAGATCACATTTATGACCTTGCTCACTAACTTTGGAAGATTTATGGTCTTCTTACCACATTCCCAAAGGTCACTCCCTATGTATCTTTCTCTAGCTCCCTACCAATGAAAAGGATCACCGTCTTCATATTTCTGTGCTCACTACTCTTGTACGGTATCGAGTAAGAGCTTATGAACATGTATGTGCCTTTAATTTCAATAATTAATTCTTCCGTAAATGTTTTTAAATACACTGTTGAGGTCCTATTTTATTAATTAAATATAGTTTCCCACGTACTGTTAGGTAGTGAAAATTATTTTTGTGAAGTGTTTAAGTCCCTTCACAAACAACCCACTTCCTACACAAACATTACTACACTGTTTAGTGCACATATTTCATGAATCCCCACTTCATTAAACTTTGTCTTCTTCCACTACTACGTACCCACTCTATATACCAACTACTTGTACTACCTTTTATTTTTCAAACAATCTCTTATATAGGGACTTCCTTCTCTTTTAAGAACCACATCTTCTCTATGGGTCGCTTCTCCTCCAGAGGAAAAATTCCATTTTATGGTATAGAGTCACACAAAGACCCTTTAATGGATTGTTCATGTGAACTACGTCACCTTCACGGAATCCTACATCGTGAACCACTTTCATACTTTTTTGAATTTCTCCAAAGAGAAACTATTATCTCAATTGGGAATCAATCAAAGTAATGATGGGATTTGAAGTCATTATATAGTAAAATATATAAAAAAATATGATAATAAATTTTTATTAAATCTTGGATGTGGTAAATCCTTCACCACAAACTGAGATCCTCCTATGATCTGAAATCGTCCCAATGAACAATTTTCCCAACGTAGTCCACATAGTCCCTTTGTTCCTTACCTGAAGCATATGATTCCTTTTAAAAAACCCCTTCGAGGCTCCACAAATCACTGTCACCTGATCACTAATGATAGTACACCTCACGACCTTCAAGAATTATGCCTAGAACTAGCTTTCATGCAAACCATCATTGCTCTGTGAACTGTTCCTTCTACGTGGTCTACATACCATGCTTCACGGTCCGAGAGAACACCTTGAGGTATTTTTTCCAAATATCTCCCACTCTTGGTTGTTGAAAATTCATCTCAATTTGATACAGTATTAAATCTTTTTTCCTTATTCTATCATCATTCAGTTGTTGAAATTAAGATAATGATGAAGTATATAATCAACACATACTCTAAGACCATGTGATACATGACCGGTGTGAGAAACAAGTTATAATACAAATTTTATAAATGAATCACTTCGTTTACTTCCTAGAACACTCTTCATATTCCATCATGAACATTATCCATTTTGATATGTTTCCTTTGATCAATAACATCTTGTATCATATTATTTAATACCCCCCTAAATAATTGATCCTTATAATAGCTTCATCTCCCATGATCTCACTTTTCCACCTAGAAACTTCTCCCTATGTCTGGACTAAGACATTTTTTCACTTCTTTAGCCAAAATTTCACCACTTTTTCAATGTACCTATAGACCATTCCTTTGAGGTCTGAAATATGGTAAAGAATATAGAATAGGGTTTCAAATCAATACTTTTTCAAGTGTGGGGAGTCTATTAACCTCCTAGAGCAAGATGATGTCTCTAAAATGATTCTTTTGGTAAGGCCTTTGTTATAATATCTACAGCTTGTTGTTCTGTAGGCACGTAATCCAACAATACCAGCCCTGAATCCACCTTATCCTTGAAAAAATGATACTCAATTTTAATATTCTTTGTTCTTGAGTTATGGAGGGTATTTTTTCCATGGTTATTAACACATAAATTATCTCAATGGATTCCGATCGGAGATTTCACTTTAAATCCCATATCATAAAGCTATAGATTCATCTATAATAACTTCAGCGAAGCTTGAGTGGCTTCAATATATTCATCTTCTATGGTTCTCAATGAAATACAATCCTATTTCATGCTTCACCAAGATAAACAAAATCCTCCAAGGTAGAATTAACAGCCCGATGTCGACATTATATCATCTATTGATCTAGTTATATTTGTTTCTATATATCCCAATAACTCTGGGTGGGATTATTTCTTTGTACATAAATCCAAAATCCATCATTCCCTTGATATACCATAGTATTATTTTTTCAGAAAGAAAGTGGATTTCCTTTATATTTCATTGATTCTGTGCAGCTTAACACATGGAAAATAAATATCTAGTCATGTCACTACTATGTACAACTCACTTCCATTGATATTCTTATATTCAATGACATTGACCACTTTTCCATCATCATCCCAATATAGTTTTATCCAGTAGCTACCAACTTCATCATATTCTTGGAATTTTCCAATCCAAATCTTCTCAAAATCTCTTTGAAATATATTAATTAAAAATTGAATGTGCCATTA
The DNA here is from genome assembly GCA_963277665.1 of Viscum album. Classification (NCBI taxonomy): domain Eukaryota; kingdom Viridiplantae; phylum Streptophyta; class Magnoliopsida; order Santalales; family Viscaceae; genus Viscum; species Viscum album. The sequence goes on from OY728165.1 coordinate 1,210,179,263, forward strand.
TTTACTTCTGTCCCTTGTTAACCAAGGAAAAATATAAATTCACCGGTCATTAACTTTTCAAAATCAGTTTCAATGAATTTATAAAAATGTCTACACTGAACTTCTTCTCATCCACCAATGACTGTTTTACCAACACACACCAACACCATTATCCTATAATTACTATAATTTTTGATATGCAGATTGTTATAAAATCCACCACACCGAATTTTGAGCTTCATAAAAAAAACGATCAAGCCTTGAATACAATGTTTGGTGCTTACTTCATCCCATATAAAGCCTTCTTCAGCTGATAATATACGTTCTCATCATAATGAATAATAAATACATCTAGATTCTCATTATAAATTCTTCTTCCAGAACCCAATTTAGAAATTCTAACTTAAAATCCATAAGGAAAAGATTGAACTTTATTTGATATAATATGGAAAATAATAATATGATTGACTATTTCCTTGAAACATGTAAAAATATTTCATCAAAATCGAAACCCTTTATCTAGGAGTACCCTTTGCACACAGGTCATTCTTGGTTTTGAATCACAATACCATCTTCATTCAACTTGATAAAAAAATCTCATTTCCTCGTGATGACATTCTTGTCTATTGGTATTATAACACCCCAAGATTTTATGAGAAATATTATTGATTTCATTGATGTCTTGTGTTGTATGATACATCAAGATTATCTTTCTCTATACGCAACATTGTATTATCTTGTAGTATACATAACACTATTCATGTCTTGCGTTACACTCAAGATCAACCTTCCTTGATAGCTTGCATTATATGCAATACCGAGTTTCACTAAACAACTAAATGTTACTAAAATATTATATAAACCACCCATTATGAATAGTAATACCTAATTTTTTAAAGTTTATAAATTTTATCATTCAAAATGGACTTTATTTTTTGATTCGGAATATCGAAATTAGCTTAGGGTGAATTTTTTTTATTTTTCTGAAAACATTCAATTTTTGATGAATAGTGAAAACACTGAGTTATTGGTTAAAATAGACTTATTATTTAAATAATAACTTATTTTATTTAAATTTATTTTATGTCAAAATAGATACCTAATACCTATATATGTTTGATGTAATTCATTTCTGTCATTTTATAATATTTTTTGGTAAAAAAAATTATTAAACTTTTTACCGTCTTTTACCCACCTCATAGGAGAATTTTCAAAATTACATAAAACATAATTTTAAAAATCTTGTGTGTGGAATTTCAAAAATCTGAGAGACATAGTTGATATCTATAAGTAATATATGGTTCAATGTGAAGAAAATAATTTTTGGTGAATTGTAAGTTTTAACTTTTATTTACCACGGATAAAATTAAATATGATAATTATGGGTAAAAATGAAATTATTATTACCCTAAAACAAGTACTAATTATATTGGATATGTTTAATTCGAAAAAAAACAACCTAAGAAATAAAATATAACCCTTTAGGTCCACTTGGATTAGATTAAGACATTTTTTTAAAGAAGAGTTAAAATAGTAAATATCAAAGTTTAATAACAAAAACTTTTTTAATATAAGGTTATACATTAGTTAAATTCAAATATAAATATTCATTATAAATCTGAAAATATTAACATAATAATGGTATTTTATTTATTATTTTTAGACATTAAATGATTTAATTTATTTATGACAGAATGATGATGCAGAAATTACCTTATTAATGAAATATTATCATACTTGATATTATAAATTCCCTAATAAATGTAATTTTAGAATTTTTAATAATTAAACTAATTTTAGAGGTTAATTTAGCATATTAGGGTTGGTTATAAGGATTTTTTAGAAGTAATAATTCTTTTATAAATTTAGAAAAAACAAAATTCCAAATAGTGTCAAAATTGACATAAAATTGTAGTTAAAAAAATATTATATTATTAATTGATATAATAGTCCTAAAACTTTTAGGTTCATCCGAAAGGCTTATATAATATTATATATGACATAAATGAACCAATTGGGGTTCTATTGGTAGTTTATAGTAAGTGTATTAACCATAGACTGTAAGAATACAAGACGATATGGTAAAAGATAATTTATTTACCTTGGAGTTAAATCTAAATGATAAGGTTAAAATGGTAACATAAACATTCCTAGAACCTATTGGTTGGGAGGATTTCAACCCATCCCCACCCTAGCCTTGAAATATGTCACTTTAGATCCATTATAAACTGAATATAAATTTATTATGAAATAATAGTTTATGTTTTTCCTAAGGTGCCCCTCACCCCTCTTTTAAAAGGGAACCTCCTCCCTCTCCTATTTACATGATTTTGAGCCTTCATGATCGGCCAAACCATGAAAATTTATCTTCTAAATCACTATCTTATTATCATAGAGGTTTTGGTCTTCTCAAAATACCAACTCTTGTTCCCTAAGAGAATGTTTAAAAGAGGCACGTCGAAGAAGAGGTAATCTCTTCTACCGACTGTATCAAGTTTCATTCTTATTCAACATTCTCTTCATTGGTTTTTTCATTATAAAGTAATAACAACAGTGTTACTTATATACTGATGTGTTTTTATAAGTATTAAACAACCCTATTTCACCATATATCAATCATATAAAAAACAAAATCACCGCGTGTGCGTACGTACGGAATACCATCTCCATGTCGTGGTGTAATATGTTTTTCTACCACCACCTTACTTCGATGGGTATAATCGTGTATAGAATAACAATATAAGATTATTATAAAATTATTAATGTTATGAGATATTATATTATCCAATCCAATTCCATTCAATAATTATGGGAATGATATCATCGCTCGTGCGTACGCACGGATTACTGTCTCCACGATGCGATGAGATTCATTCTCTATGTTAACCATTCAAGATTGATTATAAAGTATATAAAATGAATAATAATAAAATATATGACACAATAAAGATACTATATTTATGTATGTATATATATAGATGTCATCTTCTTACTTCCATTCAACTCAATAAGGAAAGGAAAATAGTGTTCATGAGTACGTACGGCCTACCGTCTCCATGAACGGTGTATTCCATTTCATATATCTATATTATATATATATAGTGAATATATATGATATATAAATCATGATTTACATTAGTGAAGTAATTAAATCATGATATAAGTAATAATAATATCAATAACAACAAGTTAAAATGCGTACGATAAATGAAACGATTTTACCCAAATCACTGCCTTAACATGGAATTGACAAATGAACGGATAATATGAAGTCATAACTGAATCATATATGATAACATAAATATTATTATGATTCTGTTACAAGATAATAATATGTTTAAATCCACTATACCGGAGTCTCGTACATGTAAGGAAGAAATTGGACATAAAGTAAGGGATAATTATTCCAATCTTTTTCTTATTTGAGATTGTTTATTTGTAAGTATTTACTAGGATTATATTATTCATCTATATCCATAAAAATGTTTTTCACAAAGTATTTAATATTCATCCATGTATTTTTAATGTCACTTTTAACCCTCATTGACTATAACATTGTTTTATGGAAGGAATCTTTCTTTTGTTTACCATACGAGAAACTTTTGAACTTTTCCAACAAAAGTACGAGGAGAATGATTTTTAAACTTTTATGGAATGAATTGATTTTTACAGTTTCATAATGCCTTCTCTTCATGAAACATACTCTACAAGATTTCATGATTATTTTCAATACAATCCTTTTCTTTTATAATTGCGTGGCATTTTGTGATAAGAAAATGAGTTTGAAGGAGAAAAGATATTTTCCTCTAGAATTATTTTCAAGTGTTTTATCAAAACAATATTCCATCTAAGATGACATTATTTTGCATTATTATGTTTCAAGTATAATGGATTGATTTTTTTTATGATTAAATGATATTCATTTGTTTTATATGGATTATGTCACGATGTGATGATGTTTTTGAAACTCATTTTATTCATTGCGTTATGATGAATGATTTATGATTTTTTGTGCCACGTGTTAGAATGATTTAAATATGAGATGGTTGGGGCCTATATCTCCCTTCAATGCATTGGGTAAAGATTTATATCTCATTAGATAGACCTGGCAGCAATGAAAATTTAATCCGGTTTGGTGATACAGGACTAGAACGAGAGTGAACTCGATTCAGTAAGGGACTTTGTCCACTATGATGGTCTTGGAAGCAATGCCTTGGATACTATGGAAATCATATCATGGGCTTAATGGTTGACAAAATTACATTTTTTATTCCCATGCTATTTTATCATTATTAATGTTCAATTATGATCTACACCATACATACAGGAAGATTTATTTTTCAACTCAAGATCATGCTGTTTAAAATTTATATTCATTTTTTTATGTTCAAATGTATAAGGTTTGTTTTATTTTCTCCATACATAACCTTACAATGAATTTGTTCTCAACATTTATATGTTTTATTTTCCCCAGGATATAAAGAATGGATTTAAGTAAGAAAAAAAAAGTTGATGATCTTTATGGGAGATGTTGAAGATCTTTCATCATGATTAGAAGATTATATTGCAAGTTTCCCAAGACAATAAACCATTACGGTCATTGGGTTTCATTTTTTGTTATGTATTAAGTATTACATAAAATTAATATAACATCCATGTACGTCAAGCTTGGGAATCTATAGTTGGTATCAAAATAAAGGTTTAGTTATCCTTTGGAAACTATGATGCGAATACTTTAGTGAAATCCCTAGAGATATTTCTAAGGTATGTCTAGGGATGTTTCTAAGGTTATATAAAAGTATAATTTATTGTCCTAGAATTACTTTAACGATCATAGAATTAAACCTAAGATTTTAGAGAATTAATGTACTCCCCTTGATTTTTTTGTTTTCCTAGAAAGATTTTTTTATGTCACGCTATTCTTTTTGGGTTTTATATGATGGATGGAACCCGAAGGAACTGTGTTGATAAATTTAATGGACGACACAATGATTGTCTTCCTGAACAAACCAATGTTATGGGAGATGGAGAGGAAAATCTTATTGTTATACTTACACAAGCTAGGAATCATTATGGACTTCCAAATGAGTAGATAAGGGAACAATATTCTATTGAGTCCTTCATGAGGTAATGTCCACCATTCTTTAGTGGGTCTTCTGATCAACTTGTTGCTGAACTATGGATTGGTACGATTGAAAATATATTTTCCATAGTTCTCTATTTACAGCATGAAGGAGTCATTTTAGTTGTTTACCATTTAGAAGGTTAAGTAGACCAGTGGTGGACTCCAATTAAGAATACAAGGCCCCAAGATGAAATTGAATAAATGGTTTGGGATGTGTTCAAGAACTTGTTTTTCAATAAGTACTTCCCTCTTATTCTTCTATCAATGATTTAAAAGGAGTTTCATGAGCTTAAGCAAAAGGATGATGAATCTGTGGGTATATACGAGGTGAATTTTACAAGGCCTGCACGGTACAAATCTAGCTTTATCATCCAACCTGAAAGTAAAGTTGATCGATTATTCAGTGGCTTAAAACCAAGTCTTCGAAGAGCATTAACTATAAGAGACTTCAGTAGCTATGAAGAAATTGTGTGTAGTGATATCAATGTACAACTGGAAGTTGGTTTATCATATCCATCTCATGGTTTTGACAAGAAACGAAAGATGGAGATCAATGAAAAATTTCAAAACAATGGTGAAATGAAGAAGATTGTTTATTTATGCTCAAAGTGTTGAAATAAGCATGGTGGATATGGTCTTAATGGGAATATAAAATGTTTTAAGTGTGGAAAAGAAGGTCATCGAGTAACGTAGTGATGAAGTAATGGAAAAAAGGTAGTTAATGATGTGAATAAAGAAAAGACTACAGAGAATGAACCACCAACACTTCAATTCTTCAAGTGTAAGGAAATTGGGCATTATTTTAACCAATGCCCTAATCCAAGGGTTAATAATGATCGACATCAACAACCACTTAAGGAAAAGGAGAAAGGGAATTCTCATGTGATCACTATTGGAGATGTTGAATATAACAACAAAGTGGTGGAATGATTAAGTGTTTATGTACCGTGAATTCAAAAATAGTGTTGTGGAATCTCATTTTTAGTATCGTGGAATATTATAATATCTATGTATTGTTTTTTTTTCAAAAATTATATGGTACCGGTAACCATGAAAAGTGATTGAAATATTTTTGGAAAGAAGATGATATGTGCTTAATGAAGGGATAAAGAGATAATGAAATGTTTGATAGTATTAATGAGCTCATGACTGATATAAGGATGAAGTGATATCATGGTATGAGTATATAAAACTTTTGGGAATTTGGTATGTGGAAATAGTTTACATTTAATATAATTAATGTTTTCACAAATATTATATGGTAATTGATGTTTCAACAGAATACATGATTAAGGTATTCACGTGATTGTAATGTGACCAACATGATATATCTTATAATATATGAGGGGATAAATGATGGTATTCATATGATCAGTAGATGACCTTTCTAGTAATCAGTTTCTTTATACTATGAGCTTAGATAGAAGTATTTTGGATAATCCTAAAGATTGGAATGAATTAGGTTAGACATCATATAGTATTGTTTAATGCTATAAATTTTTCAATATTATTTCTGGAATGTTATAATAATATAGTTTTAGAAAAAGGACATCCCATAGGATGGGAGACAACCCATCTCGTAGGACATGGTTTTTGGAATCGATCCCAAAACCGAAGTGTGATAGGACTTTATTGCCTACCTATGGCCTGCAGGAAGTCCCTGGTTATTAGAAACTAGTATGATTTTATTAAGTGGTATGATAGATGAGGTATAAGTCAATTTTTGGAATCATATACGATTACCCTAACCATAAATGGACTTATGTATATTTGATAACTATTACTAACAATTTGTTTAAGATAGTCGGAATGACCCATCATTATATCCCAAGATCTGCTAACACTCCACAAAAGACAAATTCAACTTCATTTCTTTACAACATGAAGTAAAAATTGTTCATGGAATGACCAACGATGGGATTTTCCGAAAATCAAGTATGTATTTTTTCTAATTCAAAATTTTCAACATTAGGGAAATGATATTAAAAACCAAAAACATTGTCGTAGATGGTACCTTAGATCATAAAAAATTTATGGCTTAGTGATTGTTGGATTTTTCATAGCCATGTTCTCTACCAATCTCCATCAGAACATGATGGTTATATTTCTCTTCCACATTCATATTTTCACCTATGTTCTTCTATGTGGAAACCCAGTGATGAGTTAATTTGGGTAACTGTTACGTTTCATAGGTTAGTTTTTAGAATTATGTTTTAGTATTCCTTTTTATGATGCAGGTTTCTATGAATGAAACTTTCAATTAGTAAACCATTTATAACCCCAATGAATATCGAGGGAAAAATTAATTTTAAGGGGGGTAGATTGTAACACCCCGAGATTTTATGAGAAATATTATTAATTTATTACATGTCATGTGTTGTACGCTACACTAAGATTATCTTGAACTATATGCAATATTGTATTAGCTTTTAGTATATGCAACACTATTCTTGGCTTACGTTACAAGCAAGAGAAACCTTCCTCGATAGCTTGTGTTGTACACAATAACGAGTTTCACTAAACAACGATATGTTATTAAAATATAATATAAACTAGCCATTCTGAATATTAATACCCACTTTTTGAAATTTTATATATTTTAACATCCGAAATGGACTTAATTTTTGGATTCAGAATATCAAAATTATCTTAGGGTGAATTGTTGGAATTTTTCTGAAAACTTTAAATTTTTGATAAATAGTAAAAACCCTGAGTTATTGGTTAACACCAACTTTTTATTTAAATAATAATTTATTTTATTTAAATTTATTTTAGGTCAAAATATATACATAATACATATATATGTTCAATGTAATTCATTGGAGATATTTTATAATAATTTTTGATATATAAAAATTTTATTAAACTTTTTACCGTCTTTTACTCACTTCCTTAGAGAATATAAAAATTTACATATAACATAATTTTACCACTTCTGTGAGTGGAATTTCATAAATAAGAGAGACATGGTTGATTTCTGTAAGAAAAATTTTGTTCAATGAGATGAAAATAATTTTTGGTGAATATTAACTTTTAACTTTTATTTACCACGGTTAAAACTAAATAGGGTAACTAAGGGTAACATTGGTATAATTATTACCCAAACAAAAGTCGTAATTCTATTGGATAAGTGTAATTCGACCAAAAATAACCATAGGAATAAAATATTACCCTTTAGGTCTACATGGAATAGATTAGTAAATTTATTATTATTTTCTTTAAAGAAGAGTTAAAATAGTTAAAATCAATGTTTAATAACTAAAACATTAATAATATAGGGTTATAAATAAGATAAATTCGACTATAAATATTCATTAGAAAGATAAAAATATTTCTTACATAATGGTATTTTATATATTATTTTTAGATTTTAAATAATTTAATTTATTTATGACACAATGATGATATAGACATTACCTTATTAATGATATCTTAACATACTCGATAATATAAATAACCAAATAAATGTAATTTGAGACTTTTTATTAATTAAACTAATTTTATTGTTTAATATAACATATTAGGGTTGGTTAGATTATTTTTTTAATTTATTGTTTTGTTTAGAATTTAGAAAAAATCTAATACAAAATAGTGTCAAATTTGACATAAAAGAGTTCTTAAAACAAATATTATATTATTAATTGATATAATGGTCCTAAAAATATAAGGTAATCCCAAAAGACTTATAATAAAAAATATAAGACATTAATGAACCAATTGGGGTTATATTTGTAGTTTATGATATGTTTATTAACCATATAGTGTAAGTATACAAGAAGACACGGTGAAAGTAAATTTATTTAACATAGAGTTAAATCTAAATTATAAGGTTAAAATGGTAACCTAAACTTGTATAAAACCTATTGTATGAGATTAGTTCGACACATACCCACCCTAGACTCGAAATAAGTCACATTTGAGACATTATAACCCAAATATGAATTTATTATAAAATAATATTTTATGTTTTTCCTAAGGTTCGCCTCACCCCTCTTATTAAAGGGCACCTCCTCCCTCTCTTATTTACACAATTTTGAGACTTCATTCTTGGAAAAACCCTGAAAATTTCTATTCTCAACCTCTCTATTTATATTATTGTGGTTTTGGTCTTCTACAAATACCAACTCTAGTTTTCTAAGAGGAAGTCTAAAAGAGGCACGTCGAAGAAGAGTTAATCTCTTCTACCGATTCATTCAAGTTTCATTATTCTTCTACTTCCTCTTAATTAGTTGTATCATTATAATGTAATAACATAAGTGTTAAGAATATAATAATATGTTATTATAAAAATGAAACAAAACTATTTCACCTTCTATCCATCCTACGAAAACAAAATCACCATGCGTGTGTACGTACAGAATACCGTCTCCACGCCGTGGTGTAATAGGATTTTCTACCACCACCATCCATTGATGGGTATAATGGTGTAAATAATAACTGTATAAGATTATTATAATATGAAACATGTTCTGAGATATTATATCATCCACTTTAATTCCTTTCCAAAATTATGGTTACGATATCATCGCCCGTGCGTATGCACGGATTACCATCTCCATGACGCGATGAGATTCATTCTCCATGTTAACCATTAAAGAATGATTATAAATTATATATAATTAATAATAATGAAATATATGACACAATAATGCTACTGGATTTATGTATATATATATATATATATATATTTCATCTACTTACATCTATTCAGATCAATAAGGAAAGGAAAACAGCGTTCATGCGTATGTACGGCCTACCGTCTCCCGGAACGGTGTATTTCATTTCATTTATCTATCTATTATATATATACTAATATATATGATATATAATTCATTATTTACATACTGGAAGTAAGTAAATCATGATACAATTAATAATAATATAAATAAAAACAATTCCAAACACGTACAATAAATGAAACGATTTTACACAATACACTGCTTTAACATGGAATTGACTAATTAATGTTTAATATGAAGTCATAAGTTAATCATATATGATATAATAAATATTATTATTATTATCTTACAACATAATAATATGTTTAAACCCAAAATATAGAAGTATCAGACACATACATAAGAAATTGGACATAAGGTAACAGATAATTATTTCATTCTCATTCTTAACCGAGATTGATTATTTGTAAGTATTTACTGGGATTATATTTTTCATCCATGTCTATACAAATGTTTTTCATAAAGTATTTAATATTATTCCATGTATGTCTAAAGTCACATTTTCCCCTCTTTGACTTTTACATTGTTTTATGGAAGTAATCTTTATTTTGTTTACCATTCGATGAACTTTTTGACTTTTCCGGCAAAATTACGAGGACAATGTTTTTTTAACTTATACAGCCTGAACAGATTTGTAGGGTTTCATAAAGACTTTTCTTTATGAAAAATACTCTACAAGATTTCATGATTATTTTCAATCAAATCCTTTTCTTTTAAAATTGTGTGGAATTTTGTTAGAAAAAAATGATTTTGAAGAAGAAAGTATATTTTCCTCAAAAATTCATTTCAAGTGATTTATCAAAACCATTTTCCATCTAAGATGAAATTATTCAGCATGTTTATGTTTCATGTATAATGGTTTGATTTTTATTATGATGAAATGATATCTATTTTTTTTATATGGATTATGTCACGATGGGATGATGTTTATGAAACCCATTTTATTCATTAGGTTATGATGAATGATTTATGATTGTTTTGTGGCACGCGTAAGAATGATTTAAATATGAGATGTGTGGAACCTATATCTCTATATAATACATTGGGTAAAGATTTATATCTCATGAGATAGACATGGCTGGAATGACATGTTAATCTGGTATAGTGATACAGGACTGGAATGAGGAGTGAACCCGATTCAGTGAGGGACTTTGTCCACTATGATTGTCTAGGCAGAAATGCCTTGGATACTATGGAAATCATATAATGTTCTTAATGGTTTCCACAATTACTTGTTTTATTCCCATTTTATTTTATCATGATTAATGTTCATTTATGATCTCAGCTTTTCATACTTCATGATTTATTTCACAACTCAAGATCTTGAGGTTTAAACATTATGTTCATGTTTTTATGTTCAAATGTATATGGTTTGTTTTATTTTCTCCATGATTACCCTTACATAGAATTTGAGCTCACCCTTTATATGTTTTCTTTTCTCCAGGATGTAAAAAAAGTTTTAATGTAAGAAAACAAAAGTGTAAGGTCTTTATGGGAGATGTTGAAGATCTTTCACTATGATTAGAAGATTATGTTCCTAGTTTCCAAAGACACTAAACCATTACAGTCCTTGGGTTTCATTTTTTGTTATGTAATAAGTATTCAAAAAAAGTAATTTAATGTACCTGTACGTCATGATTGGGTATCTACAGGTATCAAACCTATCTCCCATGTTTTATTATTCTAAATTTGATCAGTCTCTTCAATCATTGCTTGAACAAAATTCACATCACTTGCTACTTCATCAAAATATTTAGGCACTATATATGATAATAATTATTTTTTTCTAAAGAGTAGTCATCCTCATATACATTGGCACTGTCTAATCTCCTATTATGTTCTGTCTATCAATTTCTTATCATTTCTTATATCATTATGAAGAAACTATATTGAGATCATCATTTTCATTATTTGAATCTTCTTCTGAATTAACCTATAGATCTGGATCAGCCCTCGATCTACTTGTCTCATAGTCACTATCCTCGTAAGACTATTCATGTATTCTATAAATATTCTACTCATTATTCAGTATAGTTAAATCATCGATTTAAACTACCTTTACCGGTCTCTTGGTGAATCATTTTAATGATTTTTTTTCCTTTGAATAGACAAGAAATATCTCTTCATCTTTAGAGCAATTAAACTTCTTGTTTTTCCCATTATTGATATTGAAAAACATAATTCCAAAGACATGAATTCACTTAAATGATATATTCATTCCATACCATTTATCATATATATTATTTTCTTCTTTTGTACATAGAAACACTCTATTTGATGTGTAGACTATTGTCATCCATACATCTTTCCAAAACATCTCTCGAAGGTCTTTCTCAATATGCACTATTCTGGCCATGTTGTTGAAAATATGATTTCTTCTGTCAAATAATCCATTATGATATGGTTTTCTCACCACTAATACATAGTGACTTATCCCATGTTTCTCAAGATAATCCTCCAGTAGGATATTTGTGAACTATATTCCATTCTTTATTTGGATATTCTAGATTTTCTGACCTAGAATATTTTCAAATTTTGTCGATATATTGAAATGTAACTAAACACCTATGAATTTATTGTAATGATTTATAACCATGTTATTCTGCTATAATATTCAATGAATAGAACATAATATCTCATAACATTAAGAGATCTTGGTGTAATTGGTTTGCACACATCATTATGAACCAACACAAGCTATCTTTTTGACCTTTTCAATTTTTCCTTATACATCATTCGAATGATATTCCATTGACATAAGACATCACATGTATGTGTATGAGCATGTGATAATATGGATATATATTGAGAAAAATACAATTTCAAAAGATATTATAAGGACGGTTGGCTCACGTGTCCAAGTCGTTTATGCTACAACATATTTTATTCTTCCTTAGACAATATGAAAAGATATCCTTCTCCACTCATGTGGTATAGATTCCATTTGATATGATTTCTCTATAGTAAAATACCACAATATTTTTCTTTAAAGATACATAATTTTTTGGAAAGTCATATGGAATGTCTAGAGTCACACAGTTTACTTACACAATAGAAGTTAGGATTAAGACCTTCAACAACAAAGACATCTACATGTCTCATGTGTTTTCCCCACACTATTCATTCCTAGATCCATTATTTTTCAACCCTACATCATTAAAAAATCTTACTATACATTCTTCATTGTACTTGGATCCCATGATCGGATCATTGTTTCCTATCATATTATAGTTGCATCCACAATCAATTATCCATATCCTAGTGTGATCTGATTCCTTGAACATAATTTCTACAACCACTGCCTTCTCAGCTATTTTATTTTTGTTTCATTTTTTTCATTTCATACCCAGTATGGATTGATAATCATGATATTCTTCAGAATATGTTAGTGAAATTCATCATGTAGAGATGAAAATAGATTTTTCATTTTCATCTCATTTGATGAGGCATTTGCCTCCTACTTATTAACAACCTTAGTCAACATAGACACATTCCTCTGTATTCTTGATGAGAAATATCATTCCTTGTATTTTATTCATCTAAAATAGAAACAGTAACCATAAAATAATGTATTGTAAAATCGAGCTATGTATGAATACCTTTGTTGGTATTATTCCCTTCCATACCAATTTGATATGGAACAATCATTTTAGGGGAACCCCATATTTTCACAACAATACCATCCTATACATGGTACATTCCTGTGTTGAAATACTACACCACTAGCTATCCCTTGGGTTATCCAAATCTTCAAATTATACTTAATATACAATTCAATCGTCAATCTTGGAGTGAATTATTGTGGTCTGACATCAACCATTACGACTTTATATTTTCTATCAATCCACATACCGGCTTTATCTTTTGGATTTAACTGTTGCTTCTATCCTTCATGACAACAATGCACCTATTTCATTATTTTAATTACATGTTATATTTATTTTCCTGATTATGTTCTATGAGTTGGAAATTATACATGATCCTTAATAATTATCCATAGAATGAATAATTCCTATTCATGTACATCGATACATTTGATTTGATCTTTTCCAGTTTCAATAAAATTATAAATTTCCATTTACTATTCTAGAATTTGGAGCTTGTTTTAAAAAATATTAACTAAACACTATAGCATTGAAGACATCCGTTTTTCAATTTTTTCATTCATCTTAGACTTATATTCTTCCTACTACTGTATGTAATGTTTTTCAAAATGAACCAATTTCTTGTATTTCTCCATTTTATCTCTCCGAACATATATTTACATAAGAGAATCTTCACATTCATCCTAATGGTGAACTATCCCTTTATCTTCTTGTTTTTAACAATCAATTTATTCATTTGTTACAGAATTTCCAAAAATCTCCACCAAAGCATCGAGTTCATGATCCTTCTAATCCTCCAACTCTTCTTCCTCAGATTCTTCTGAACATCTATATTCTTTTAAAGGCAGAATCTTCTTTTTGAAGAACATTTTCTTATCCCTTCTCCTACCAATCACATTTGATGAATAATTGTTTTGGGGAGTTTTCTCATCGTGTTCATTATCATATTCAATCTTAATTGGTCATTTTTATACAAAATTTATAATATTTACACATGGAAAGCATGCAATTAGAATTTAACATTTGATCTTTCCTCTTCCTCTTTGTGTATTTTGGGAGGGAAATGACATAACATCATCCAAATTGTCTTCCTCTTAACTATCTTGAATTGATAGCTTCATAATGGCCATGAATATGACTTCATTAGACATCACCTTTTCGACAACAACATTTTCAAATTTCTCATTTCATATGAAATAAGTGTAATGTGGATGTTATCCAAAGTCATATCCTTCATATCCTTGTCTTCTAATATAATAAGCATTCATATTAAACAATGGTGGATGTTTTATCATGACCCTCTTGACTATATTTATATCTTTAGTAACTTCTCAATGTCCAAAAATGTATTCGACAACAATATTCACCCTATAAAAGAATGTATCAACACACTCATTCAGGTGAATTCTAAGAACCCCGTAGTTATTTCATATAACCTACAGCTTTTCTTTTCTGGATTTTGAGTTTCCATCAAAAATATTTTGAAAAATTTCCCACATAAAATGTGATGAATTACTTGAAAATACCATCATATGAATTATATTTTATAGGTATCCTGAAAATCATTGAACCATATAGAATCAACATCCAATTTACTTTTGGTTAGCATCAGATAAAGCACCACAATTGATGACGGCTGATATTCCATTCATAAATGCTGCAATGATATCAATTCCTAATGATCGGAAGTAGTGATGCATCTGATTAATCCATTGTTTAAATTTTTTTAAATAATTTATTGGAATATCTTTCTGATTTAACTATTTTATTTCTTCTAATGATATATATTTATTAAATTGTAACCATTCCCTCTTGATACTAAATAATAGGTTCACGATTCTAAATACCCTGAGAGGTGGTAAATTAAGGGGTAAAAAATTAAAAATAATACCCCTAAGAATATTTTTTCCATTAAAAACAGACCTGTATCTTTATACCACAGAAATATATTAACAAAAATGAAATTAGGCACATTAAAAAGTGATTTTACATTGTTGACCCTTAGTGGGTATGTCCACGTAGCACACAACGCCAAAGTAACAATGTACCAAGTCCACTACATCTCACTTCCAATTACAATTTTCATGATATATCACTTTTATGTTTATCAGAACGTTCTTTTCAAGATTTAGGGTCTACTCACTACATTCCCAAGGGTAAATCCCTATGTCTCATTCTCCGTATCACTATTGGTGGAATGGATCACCGTCTTCCACTTTCTTTGAACACTGCTCTTGGAAGGGATCCACTCGTAGTTTATGAGCATGTATGTCCCTACATTTTTATGAATTAATGCATACTTATTTATATGTAGATTCTTTGTTGAAGTATCATTTTCACTCATAGATGAAATACAATTTCCAGCATGCTGTTAGTTAGAGAAAATTGCTTTCACAAGTTGACTAAGTCCCATCCCGAACAACCTTATTTTTCCAAGAACTGTACTACACCGTGTAGTGTTTATTATTAATGAATCACTTCTTCTATGAACACCCTGCACTTCTATTACTTCATATCACCTCAGTGTACTTCCTTCGCGTATTCTATTCACTTTCACAAATCGTTTATCCTTCGCAAAATACCTTCGATTTCACAAACCGCTTCTTCTCTGTAGAGTGATTCTCATCCATGAATCACATTCTTTTCTGATCTATAGTGCCCCAAAAAACACTTTTGGGGACTTTTCCCACAAACTACTTCACCCTTGATGGAATCCTCCCTCACAAACCAATTTCATACTTTGTAAAATTTTTACTCGGAGAAAATATTTTCATTATTGAAACCCACTCTATGGAATGATTCGATTAGTGGTCCATATATTGGAAAATAGATCTGAAAAATTCACTAATAACTTCTACCTAATACTTCAATGTCGTAATCCTTCATGGAATATTGCTCTCTTCTCATGAACCAAAATCATCCTGCATCCCATTTTTCCTATGTGGAGTGCATAGACACTTTATTCCATCTTCACAGAGGTCAATTCCTTCTACAAACAAACCCATCCACAACTCCATAAATCATGACACCTTTATGTGAATGACAAAAAATCCTATGAACTGCAACCCTTTTGTGTACTTATAGCTATACCATGAACCTTAATCTCACCATAAACTGTTTATCCTACACATGTTATTTATTTACTTTATGTGATCATTGTTGATCAAAAAATAAACATGCATCACATAAAAAATATCTATGAACTACAAAAATATAGATAATCATTTTCACGACCACATTCATTATCTAATTGTGGATTCATCAATAAGATGATAAAACAAGAGTTGAACATGGAGAAATAACTCCTTAAGCCAATATATGATTGAGAATTACTATTCTAACTTTAACCTGTGTATCTCCTTGTTTGGATTCACCCCATCTATGAATGGAATAGTCTGCAATCCTTTATATATCCTTTCGTTATATATTCTAACATACTCATTTTTAGGGGAAATAGGGGTTTGCGGTTAGATAAAAGATACCATTTATACACAATCACATACATAATAAAGTGTAAATGATGATATGAAAATAATTATATTTAATTTAGTGAGAAAAATTAATAAAAAAACATTTATTTAAATGACAAATTTAATAAAAACTCAACACATATACATGTTGTTCAAGATCATGATAATCCATATATAAAAAATTACATATTTATACAAGATAAAATTCATTTATATTTATATTTTATTAAGATAAATGTTTCAAATTTAAAAATCATTCATCTAATTAAATAATTAATTTACTTATCTTAATTTTCAATATAAACAGTCCTTGGGAATCCCATCCACTATAATTTTAAAATTTTATTTTTTATATTAATTATGTACACATAATATGTTGGAGGAAGAATTGTACACACCCTTATACTTATACAAAAATTCATTTATGTATTTTAACTATCATGAGGACTTATCTTTCACGTTACACGAAGTCTGTTTGAAGTTGTGTATGTTCCTATTCTTTTACAATTTACATATTTAACGTATATTCATAAATGACCAGTTGAAATATACACAACATTATTTTCAATTATTCACACCAAATAATAAGTATGAAATTTTCAATTACCTAGAATTCTTTGAATATAAATGACATTTACCTCTATAAATGTCTATAAAATCAACAACATGTGTGAAAACCATACATTTAATATAAGAAAAATAAAAAATATAAAGTAATTGAGCATTAAATTACACACAAAAAACAATCAAAATACTCGATTTAATTCATATAAAATAACCCTTCCACACATCATATAATGACCCATACTTTACATACATTGTTAATACTTCAAAATTGAAGCACACTTATTACAACATATGAAAAAACCACAAAGGACCGTATATGTATAGTGTCTTTAGAAACTGGGAAACATAAACAACTGGTTCATAAATCTTCTACAGTGTCTCCCATTTATTTCATCATATCTAGGGTCCCTTTTAGCATATTCTACTTAATATTCATCTTCCTGACCTGGGGAAAAGAAAACATAAAAGGGTGAGCTCAAATGCTCAGCAAGGGACAATAAAAGAAATAAAAATCATATCATATCTTTTTGAAAATCATAACCAGTAAAAGAGATCATAATATCTTAACATGGAATAAATCATAGAAGTGAAAATGAGATCCCCATAATCATAACATGAAACTTGAAACATTGTGGCATGCACACATAATCATGGAAAATCATTTCTTGTTAGTCATGACTCATTGCCAAGACTATCTTAGTGGACAAAGTCTCTTTCTGAACCGAGTCACCCTCGTTCCAGTCCTGTTTCACTGAACCGGTATAACCTACCATTCCAGCCATGTCTATCTCATGAGATATAAAATCTTTACCCAATGCATTGGAGGGAGATATAGGACCCACCCATCTTATAATGAATCCTTTCTTATGTGTGCCACATAATCATAAATCATACATCATCACATAACACATGTAACAAAATTGGGACTTTTGAAACATCATGACATCATAAAAAAAATCATATAAGGTAAATGACTTCATAAAAATAATTCCCTAACAACATAATCAAATCAATGCAATAATAGGGATAAAAACAGAACCCTTTTATTATCTTAGATGTAAAATAATTTTGATAAAATACTTGAACTCCATTCTTGAGGAAAATATCCTTTCAACTTCAAAAACATTTTTCATTTCTTTACATTTCATACAATTTTAAACTAAAAGAAGTTGATTAAAAATAAACATGAATACTTGTAAAGGAATCTTATTGGAAATAATGTTTTAAGAATCCATTCATGCAGTATAAGTTAAAAAAACATTCTTCGTACTTTTGTCAGAAAAGTCAAAAAGTACCTCGTACGAAAAATGACAAAAGATTCCTTTCATATCATTTACTAAAAAGTCACCAAAGGGTAAAATAGGATTTAAACAATTGTAGGTGGATGGAAATAATGTTTCATATTGAGGTAACATGGATTTGGATGATAAAATACACCACAGTAAATTCCAAAGTATAAGCAATCTCGGATAAAAATGAGATTGTGATATTTCCCTTTCCTTAGGTCCGATTTGCTTTGTATGTGTCCGAAGCTCCTGTATAATGGTTTAAATAATGTTATTGACTTATTCCAGAATCATAAATATTGATATGATATCATATATGTTCATATTCTTAGCTTCTTATTAGTAATATTTCATTGTTACTTGTTACTCGGGTCTTTATTGCCTTTTGTTATTATGCGTGTTTTGTCGAATAAATTCTTATTCTTCTTGTATGGTTGTAGATAACTTATATACAGAATGGTATTAGTGTACCATATATCATATTTATTAATTCAATTAATTTATATAATTACTATGTAATGATGATCATGTAGAACGAGTCGCATCACATCGTGGAGATGGTATTCCGTACGTACGCACGAGTGATGATATCATTCCTATGATCGTGGAATTGTATTGGAGTATATATATATTATTTCAGTATCAATATTACTTTATAATAATCATAAATACTTACTCATTACACCATTATACACATCCTTGAAAGGTGGTGGTGGAAAATAGATTACACCACGGCGTGGATACGGTATTCCGTACGTACCCATGCGCGGTGATTTCATTTTTCCGTAGGATGGATAGAAGGTGAAATAGGGTTGTTTCATATTTATAATAACATATCAGTATGTAAGTAATACTTATGTTATTACTTTATTATGAAACAACTAAAGAAGAAGAATTTGAAGAAGAAAGAAATTGAAAAGATCGGTAATGGATATTACCTCTTCTTTGGAACTCTTCTTTGATTCCTCCACTTAGGGAACTAATATTGGTCTTTGAAGAAGACCAGGACCTCTAGGATTATTCTAGGTAAGTGGAGAGGATAAAATGGAAGGGGTTGGCCGAGCATGAGTGCTCAAATTGGTGTAAGGAGGAGGGGGAGGAGGTGCCCTTTTATAAGGGAGGAGAGGGGCACCTTAGGAATATCTCAAAATATTATTTTATATTAAAGTCAAAATCGGTTTATAATGGTTCCAAAGGGTCTTATTTCGAAGCTAAAGTGGGGATGGGTCGAAATCCTATCAACCAATAGGATTTATACAAGTTTAGGGTATTATTTTAACCTTATCAATTAGATTTAACTCTAAGTTAAATAATTTAACTTTTACCGTGTCTTTTTATTTTCTTACACTATATGGTTAATACACATACTATAACATGCCAAACGAACCCCAAATTGTTTATTATTAATATATATATCTTTATCTAAGTCATTTTGCCGAACCTTATATTTTTAGGAATAAAATAACAATTAATAATATAATATTTGATTTAAAAACTATTTTGTGTCAATTTTGACACTATTTGATATATGATTTTTGTGAAAGTCATAACAGAATTATATGTTCGAACCAAGTTGAAGAAATCAACAATAATATATCATAGTAACCTATAAAATTAGTGGAATTCATAAAAAGTCTCAAATTACATTTATTTTTGTGTTTATAACATCAATTATGACAATATTTCATTAATAAGATAATTACTGCATCATCATTTTGTCATAAATAAATTAAATTATTTAATGTCTAAAAATTATAAATAAACTACCATCCTGTAGGAAATCGTTTTAGCTTTCTAATGAATATTTATAGTCGAATTTATCTTATGTATAACCCCATATTACAAATGATTTACTTTTTAAACTTTGATTTTAACTATTTCAACCCTTCTTTAAATAAATTAATAATAAATGTCCTAATCTAACCCATGTGGGCCTAAATGGTCATATTTTATTCCTAAGTTTGTTTTGGGTCGAATTAAACTTATCCAATAGAATTAGGACATGTGTTTGGGTAATAGTAATATCATATTTACCCTTAGTTACCCTATTTACTATTAACCGCGGTAAAAAAAGTAAAAACTTACTATTCACCAAAAAATTATTTTTATCTCATTGAACCACATTTTACTTACTAATATCAACCATGTCTGTCGGATTTTCGAAATTCCATTCACAGAAGCGGTAAAATTAGGTTTTATGCAAAATTCAGTTTTTAACCTACCACTTAGTGGTTTCACTATTCATCAAAAATTGAAAGTTTTCAGAAAAATACAAAAATTTCACCCTAGGCTAATTTCGGTATTCCGAACCCAAATTTGAAGTCCATTTAAAAAAAATAAAATTTATAAAATTTCAAAAAGTGGTTATTACTATTCATAACGGCTAGTTTAAATAATATTTTGATAGCATATCGTTGTTTAGTGAAACTCGGTATTGCGTACGACGCAAGCTATCGAGGAAGGTCGCGATTGCGTGTAAAGTAAGACAAGCTAGTATGTAGTGAAAGATTCCTTTGGTGATATATAAAAAACAAAATATTACTCATAAAAATCTCGGGTGTTACATTCTACCCCACTTAAAAAGAATTTCGCCCTCGAAATTCGTCACTTTGTAACAAACAAATGAGGATACTTCTCCCTCATCATATCCTCAAGCTCCCATGTAGCTTCTTCAAGTTGGTGGTTCCTCCATAAAACTTTCACCAATCGAGTGGTCTTGTTTCTTAGGACTTTTTCGCTACGATCCAGAATCTCTATCGGTTGTTCTTTATAAGAAATATCTTGCTCCAGCGATACAACTTCTGAGCTGAGTACATGCGAAGGATCAGGTATGTACTTTCTCAGGAGAGATACATGGAACACATCGTGAACTTGAGAGAGATTCAGTGGAAGCACCAATCGGTAAGCTACCTTCCCAACACGATCCAGTATTTCAAAAGGACCGATATATCTAGGGCTCAACTTCCCCTTCTTTCCAAATCTCATAACCCTCTTCCAGGGAGATATTCGTAAGAACACTTTATCACCCACTTCAAACTCTAGGTCTTTTATTTGGTTGTCGGCATAACTTTTCTGTCGACTCTGAGCTGCTCTTATGTGTTGTTGAATAGATCTAACCTTTTCTGCCATTTCATCAACGAGATCAGGTCCTAACAGCTTTCTTTCCCCAACTTCATCCCAGCAATTTGGAGTCCTGCATTTCTTTCCATAGAGAGCTTCATAAGGAGCCATCTGAATACTGGAGTGAAAGCTATTATTATAAGAAAATTCCACCAAAGGTAGGTGTTGATCCCAACCTCCATTGGAATCCATAGAGCAAGCTCTCAACATATCTTCTAGGGTTTGAATTGTTCTCTCAGACTGACCGTCTGTCTAGGGATGATAAGCAGTGCTGAAACTCAACTCTGTATCCAGAGTATGCTGAAGACTTCGCCAGAACTTCGAGGTAAATCTCGGATCCCGATCAGATATAATATAAAGTGGTACTCCATGCAATCTTACCACTTCCTTTACATATATCCTGGCAAGCTGATCTAGAGAGAAATCCTCTCTGATAGCAACTAAGTGTGCAGACTTTGTAAGACGATCAACTATGACCCAGATAGCATTATTGCCTTTGGATGTTTTAGGAAGTCCTGTGACAAAGTCCATAGTGATGTTTTCCCATTTCCATTCCGGTATGGGTAATGGTTGTAACATCCCCTTAGACTTCTATCTCTCAGCTTTAACTTGTTGACAAACCAAGCATCGAGAGACATATTCAGCAACATCTCTTTTCATACCATCCCACCAGAAGTACTCTTTCAGGTCCCTATACATCTTCGTGCTTCCAGGATGAATAGAGAATAATGAACTATGAGCCTCATCCAGCTGCTCCTTCTTTAATTCGGGGATGGGAGGAACACAAACCCGATTCTTGAACTTTATTATCCCATCACAATCAAGGTTGAATTCAGGAACATTTCTCACCTTCTTTTGTAACTCTACATCTTCTTTCTGTGCCTCTTTAATCTTCACATGTATAGATGGTTGAACATTCATTTGAGAAAGATAAGATTTTTCCTCTTCCATTATAATTCCAATATCCATCCTTTGTAAATCCATAAATATTAGATCTTTTGTGATCCTCATCATGGATAAACTAGCACGGTCTTGTCGACTTAATGCATCTGCCACCTTGTTTGCTTTCCCAGGGTGATAATGGATTGAGCAGTCATAATCCTTAATCAGATCCAACTATCTTCTTTGACGCATATTCAACTCCTTTTGTGTGAAAATATACATTAAACTTTTATGATCAGTATAAATATCACACCTTTCACCATAAAGGTAATGCCTCCAAATCTTTAATGCAAAGATTACTGCAACCAACTCTAAATCATGTGTTGGGTAATTTTTCTCATGGATTTTCAACTGTCGTGAGGCATAAGCTATCACCATATCATTTTGCATAAGAACACACCCCAATCCCTTCTTGTATGCATCACTGTATATCACAAACCTTTCTCCACTACAAGGTAGTGTGAGCATAGGGGCACTAGATAACCTTCTTTTCAACTCCTTGAAATTCTCTTCACATTCTTCCGTCCAGGAAAACTTAACTCCTTTCCGAGTCATCTTGGTGAGCGGATTAGATAATCGTGAAAAATCCTTTACAAAACGTCGATAATATCCAGCCAAACCAAGAAAACATCGGATCTCAGTTACTGTTGTTGGTCTTGACCATCTTTCGATAACCTCTGTTTTTGATGGATCCACAGATATCCCCTCTTTTGATATTATGTGACCCAAAAATGAAACTTTTTGAATCCAAAATTCACACTTGGTAAATTTGGTATAAAGCTTCTCCTTTCCCAGGGTCTTCAATATAATTATCAATTGATCTTCATGCTCTTTCTTGCTCTTTGAATAGACAATAATATCACTTATAAAGACTACCACAAATTGATCAAGATAGTCTCTAAAGACTCTATTCATTAGATCCATAAAGATAGCAGGGGCATTAGTAAGACCAAATGGAATCACTATAAATTCATAGTGTCCATACCTTGTACGGAAATCCGTCTTTGGTATATCCTCCCTTTTGACCCTTAATTGATGATACCCTGAACGAAGTTCAATCTTGGAAAAGTATTGAGCTCCGCGTAGTTGGTCAAATAAGTCATCAATGCGTGGGAGAGGATATTTGTTCTTGATAGTGATCTTGTTAAGTTCTCGATAATCAATGCAGAGTCTCATTGATCCATCTTTCTTCTTAACAAATTGAATAGGTGCTCCCCAAGGTGACGCACTAGGGCGTATGAATCCCTTATCAAGATTCTCTTGGAGTTTCTTCTTCAATTCCTGCAACTCAATTGGGTCCATTCGATAAGGTGTCTTTGAAATTGGCAAAGCACCCGGTACGAGTTCTATTGAAAACTCAACTTCACGATTTGGTGGAAGACCCGGTAATTCCTTCGGAAAGACATCATCAATCTCCCGTACAATGGGAATATTCATTATCATGAGTTTCTCACCAACCATTTGAGATAAATAACCTTCATTTAGTGGAATCAATACCCATAAGATGGACGAAATTTCCACTGGAAGGTCATGTTCATCCTTGCATTGATAGACGATCGTAGATTGATCTGGAATATGAAATGTGACTTCCCTTCTTTGGCAATTGATATGAGCTCCATGTAGAGAAAGCCAATCCATGCCAAGAATCACATCAAATTCCACTAAAGGAAGGATCACAAGATTTGCAGGAAGCATTTTCCCACAAACTTCGATCGGAGAAGAATTATAAACTTTTGATGCGACTATTGTGCCATTAGGTGTTGTCACAGCTAACTCAACATCTAATTATTGAGGTAGTACGGTGATACCCTTAGAAAAGTTTTCAGAAATAAAAGAGTGGGTGGATCCAGAATCAAATAAAACATTTGCTACTTTAGAGTGGATGGTAAGTGTACCTTTCACCACTTCGTTATCGTACTCCACATCGCTGATATAAATTGCAAGTGACTTTCCTTTGTCTTTAGCCTTAAGATTTTGTTGATGTCGACCATCATCATCAACCCTTGGATTTGGTCATTGATTGGAAATATGCCCCATCTCCTTGCACTTGAAACATTGAAGTGTAGTAGGTTCATTTTGGGTATCCCTACCATTTTTTGCATCATTAGACATCTTATTCCCATTGTCGCGGCATTCAAATGCCCGATGACATTCCTTTCCACATTTGAATCATTTACTTGTCCCTTTAAGAAAACTCCCTCCATGTTTCTTTCCACACTTTGAGCATAAGGGAAAGCTCATCTTCTTTTTAGTGTGCTCTTTAGATTTTCCTTTGAATTCCATCTTCCTCTTCTTATCAAACCCATGTGACTGATGGGTTACTCCAATCTCCATCTCGACTTTGAGAGCACATCGAACGATTTCCTCGTAGCTATTGAAGTCCCTTATGGCTAACGCCCTTTGAAGACTTGGTTTTAAGACACTAAAGAATCGATCGATCTTACTCTCAGGTTGGATAATAATACCAGAAGCGTACCTTGAATGTCTTGTAAAATTTGCTTCATAGGTACCAACAGATTCATCATCCGTCTGCTTTAGTTCAAGAAACTCTTTCTCCATCTTTGTTCAGAGAATACGAGGGAAGTACTTATTGAAAAATAAGTTCATGAACTCGTCCCATTCCATAGACTCAATTTCATCCCTTTGCCTCGTATTCATAATAAGATTCCACCATTGATCAGCATCTCCTTCAAAACGATACACTGCTAGGATGACTTTATCATGTTCAGAACATTGAAGAACTGAAAATATATTTTCAGTAGTACTAATCCATTTTTCAGAAACTAATGGATCAGTAAACCCGCTGAAAGAAGGTGGACGCTGCCTCATGAAGGATTCAACAGAATGTTGCTCCTTCCTTTGCTCGTTTGGAAGTCCTGCATGATTCATAGCTTGAGAAAGTTGTGTGAGCATGGCTACAAGATTTTGCATTCCAGCTCCCATATCTTTGGGTTGCTCAGGGGGACAATCATTGCATTGCCCATCGCATTCCGTATTAACACGGTTCCTTCGGGTTCCATCCATTTACTAAAACCAAGAAGAATAGTGTGAGAAACACTAATTATAATAGGAAAACCACATAATCAAGAATAAAATTTCACACTTAAGGTCTTATCCTAGAGTATTCATGGCCATTTCTAAAACACTAAGATTGTGTTCTATGCTTAGACTTATCCTTAGGGTTCTTACTAAGGATTTCACATCCTAGTTTCCAAAGGTTGAATATACCTTTCCTTTGATACCAACTATAACGACCCATACTTTACATACATTGTTAATACTTCAAAATTGAAGCACACTTATTACAACATATGACAAAACCACAAAGGACCGTATAGGTATAGTGACTTTAGAAACTGGGAAACATAAACAACTAGTTCATAAATCCTCTACAGTGTCTCCCATTTATTTCATCATATCTAGGGTCCCTTTTAGCATATTCTACTTAATATCCATCTTCCTGACCTAGGGAAAAGAAAACATAAAAGGGTGAGCTCAAATTCTCAGCAAGGGCAAATAAAAGAAATAAAAATCATATCATATCTTTTTGAAAATCATAACCTTCAAAAGAGATCATAATATCTTAACGTGGAATAAATCATAGAAGTGAAAATGAGATCCCCATAATCATAACATGAAACTTGATACTTTGTGGCATGCACACATAATCATGGAAAATCATTTCTTGTTAGTCATGACTCATTTCCAAGACTATCTTAGTGGACAAAGTCCCTTTCTGAACCGAGTCACCCTCGTTCCAGTCCTGTTTCACTGAACCGGTATAACCTACCATTCCATCCATGTCTATCTCATGAGATATAAAATCTTTACCCAATTCATTGGAGGAGATATAGGTCCCACCCATCTTATAATGAATCCTTTCTTATGTGTGCCACATAATCATAAATCATACATCATCGCATAACACATGTAACAAAATTGGGACTTTTGAAACATCATGACATCATAAAAAAAATCATATAAGGTAAGTGACTTCATAAAAATAATTCCCTCACAACATAATCAAATCAATGTAATAATAGGGATAAAAACATAACCCTTTTATTATCTTAGATGTAAAATAATTTTGATAAAATACTTGAACTCCATTCTTGAGGAAAATATCCTTTCTACATCAAAAACATTTTATCTTTCTTAACATGTCATAGAATTTTAAACTAAAATAAGTTGATTAAAAATAAACTTTAATACATTTAAAGGAATCTTATTGGAAATAATGTTTTAAGAATCCATTCATGCCGTATAAGTTAAAAAAAACATTCTTCGTACTTTTGTCAGAAAAGTCAAAAATTACCTCGTACGAAAAATGACAAAAGATTCCTTTCATATCATTTACTAAAAACTCACCAAAGGGTAAAATAGGTTTTAAACAATTGTAGGTGGATGGAAATAATGTTTCATATTGAGGTAACATGGATGTGGATGATAAAATACACCCTAGTAAATTCCAAAGTATAAGCAATCTTGGATAAAAATGAGATTGTGATATTTCCCTTACCTTTGGTCCGATTTGCTTTGTACGTGTCCGAAACTCCTGTATAATGGTTTAAATAATGTTATTGACTTATTCCAGAATCATAAATATTGATATGATATCATATATGTTCATATTCTTAACTTCTTATTAGTAATATTTCATTGTTACTTGTTACTCGGGTCTTTATTGCCTTTTGTTATTATGCGTGTTTTGTCGAATAAATTCTTATTCTTCTTGTATGGTTGTAGATACCTTATATCCATAATGGTATTAGTGTGACATATATCATATTTATTCATTCAATTAATTTATATAATTACTATGTAATGATGATCATGTAGAACGAGTCGCATCACATCGTGGAGATGGTATTCCGTACGTACGCACGAGTGATGATATAGTTCCTATGATCGTGGAATTGTATTGGAGTATATATATATTATTTAAGTATCAATATTACTTTATAATAGTCATAAATAGTTACTCATTACACCATTACACCCATCCTTGTAAGGTGGTGGTGGAAAATAGATTACACCACGGCGTGGAGACGGTATTCCGTACGTACCCATGCGCGGTGATTTCATTTTTCCGTAGGATGGATAGAAGGTGAAATAGGGTTGTTTCATATTTATAATAACATATCAGTATGTAAGTAATACTTATGTTATTACTTTATTATGAAACAACTAAAGAAGAAGAAGTTGAAGAAGAAAGAAATTGAA
Source organism: Viscum album (assembly GCA_963277665.1). Classification (NCBI taxonomy): domain Eukaryota; kingdom Viridiplantae; phylum Streptophyta; class Magnoliopsida; order Santalales; family Viscaceae; genus Viscum; species Viscum album. The sequence continues at coordinate 1,210,207,319 of OY728165.1, forward strand.
AAGATCGGTAATGGATATTACCTCTTCTTTGGAACTCTTCTTTGATTCCTCCACTTAGGGAACTAATATTGGTCTTTGAAGAAGACCAGGACCTCTAGGATTATTCTAGGTAAGTGGAGAGGATAAAATGGAAGGGGTTGGCCGAGCTTGAGTGCTCAAATTGGTGTAAGGAGGAGGGGGAGGAGGTGCCCTTTTATAAGGGAGGAGAGGGGCACCTTAGGAATATCTCAAAATATTATTTTATATTAAAGTCAAAATCGGTTTATAATGGTTCCAAAGGGTCTTATTTTGAAGATAAAGTGGGGATGGGTCGAAATCCTATCAACCAATAGGATTTAGACAAGTTTAGGGTATTATTTTAACCTTATCAATTAGATTTAACTCTAAGTTAAATAATTTAACTTTTACCGTGTCTTTTTATTTTCTTACAATATATGGTTAATACACTTACTATAACATTCCAAACGAACCCCAAATTGTTTATTATTAATATATATATCTTTATCTAAGTCATTTGGCCGATCTTTAGATTTTTAGGAATAAAATAACAATTAATAATATAATATTTGATTTAAAAACTATTTTGTGTCAATTTTTACACTATTTGATATATGATTTTTGTGAAAGTCATAACAGAATTATATGTTCGAAACAAGTTGAAGAAATCAACAATAATATATCATAGTAACCTAGAAAATTAGTGGAATTCATAAAAAGTCTCAAATTACATTTATTTTGGTGTTTATAACATCAATTATGTCAATATTTCATTAATAAGATAATTACTGCATCATCATTTTGTCATAAATAAATTAAATTATTTAATGTCTAAAAATTATAAATAAACTACCATCATGAAGGAAATCTTTTTAGCGTTTTAATAAATATTTATAGTCGAATTTATCTTATGTATAACCCCATATTAAAAATGATTTACTTTTTAAACTTTGATTTTAACTATTTTAACCCTTCTTTAAATAAATTAATATTAAATGTCCTAATCTAACCCAAGTGGGCCTAAATGGTCATATTTTATTCCTAAATTTTTTTTGGGTCGAATTAAACTTATCCAATAGAATTAGAACATTTGTTTGGGTAATAGTAATATCATATTTACCCTTAGTTACCCTATTTACTATTAACCGCGGTAAAAAAAGTAAAAACTTACTAATCACCAAAAAATTATTTTTATCTCATTGAACCACATTTTAATTACTAATATCAACCGTGTCTGTCGGATTTTCGAAATTCCATTCACAGAAGCGGTAAAATTAAGTTTTATGCAAAATTCAGTTTTTAACCTACCACTTAGTGGTTTCACTATTCATCAAAAATTGAAAGTTTTCAGAAAAATACCAAAATTTCACCCTAGGATAATTTCGGTATTCCGAACCCAAAAATGAAGTCCATTTAAAAAAATAAAATTTATAAAATTTCAAAAAGTGGTTATTACTATTCATAACGGGTAGTTTAAATAATATTTTGATAGCATATCGTTGTTTAGTGAAACTCGGTATTGCGTACGACGCAAGCTATCGAGGAAGGTCGCGATTGCGTGTAAAGTAAGCCAAGCTAGTATGTAGTGAAAGATTCCTTTGGTGATATATAAAAAACAAAATATTACTCATAAAAATCTCAGGTGTTACATTCTACCCCGCTTAAAAAGAATTTCGCCCTCGAAATTCGTCACTTTGTAACAAACAGATGAGGATACTTCTCCCTCATCATATCTTCAAGCTCCCATGTAGCTTCTTCAAGTTGGTGGTTCCTCCATAAAACTTTCACCAATCGAGTGGTCTTGTTTCTTAGGACTTTTTCACTACGATCCAGAATCTCTATCGGTTGTTCTTCATAAGAAAGATCTTGCTCCAGCAATACAACTTTTGAGCTGAGTACATGTGAAGGATCAGGTATGTACTTTCTCAGGAGAGATACATGGAACACATCGTGAACTTGAGAGAGATTCGGTGGAAGCGCCAATCGGTAAGCTACCTTCCCAACATGATCCAGTATTTCAAAAGGACCGATATATCTAGGTCTCAACTTCCCCTTCTTTCCAAATCTCATAACCCTCTTCCAGGGAGATATTCGTAAGAACACTTTATCACCCACTTCAAACTCTAGGTCTTTTATTCGATTGTCGGCATAACTTTTCTGTCGACTCTGAGCTGCTCTTATGTGTTGTTGAATAGATCTAACCTTTTCTGCCATTTCATCAACGAGATCAGGTCCTAACAGCTTTCTTTCCCCAACTTCATCCCAGCAATTTGGAGTCCTGCATTTCTTTCCATAGAGACCTTCATAAGGAGCCATCTGAATACTGGAGTGAAAGCTATTATTATAAGAAAATTCAACCAAAGGTAGGTGTTGATCCCAACCTCCTTTGGAATCCATAGAGCAAGCTCTCAACATATCTTCTAGGGTTTGAATTGTTCTCTCAGACTGACCGTCTGTCTAGGGATGATAAGCAGTGCTGAAACTCAACTCTGTATCCAGAGTATGCTGAAGACTTCGCCAGAACTTCGAGGTAAATCTCGGATCCCGATCAGATATAATATAAAGTGGTACTCCATGCAATCTTACCACTTTCTTTACATATATCCTGGCAAGCTGATCTAGAGATAAATCCTCTCTGATAGCAACTAAGTGTGCAGACTTTGTAAGACGATCAACTATGACCCAGATAGCATTATTGCCTTTGGATGTTTTAGGAAGTCCTGTGACAAAGTCCATAGTGATGTTTTCCCATTTCCATTCCGGTATGGGTAATGGTTGTAACATCCCCTTAGACTTCTATCTCTCAGCTTTAACTTGTTGACAAACCAAGCATCGAGAGACATATTCAGCAACATCTCTTTTCATACCATCCCACTAGAAGTACTCTTTCAGGTCCCTATACATCTTCGTGCTTCCAGGATGAATAGGGAATAATGAACTATGAGCCTCATCCAGCTGCTCCTTCTTTAATTCGGGGATGGGAGGAACACAAACCCGATTCCTGAACATTATTATCCCATCACAATCAAGGTTGAATTCAGGAACATTTCTCACCTTCTTTTGTAACTCGACATCTTCATTCTGTGCCTCTTTAATCTTCACATGTATAGATGGTTGAACATTCATTTGAGAAAGATAAGATTTTTCCTCTTCCATTATAATTCCAAGATCCATCCTTTGTAAATCCATAAATATTAGATCTTTTGTGATCCTCATCATGGATAAACTAGCACGGTATTGTCGACTTAATGCATCTGCCACCTTGTTTGCTTTCCCAGGGTGGTAATGGATTGAGCAGTCATAATACTTAATCAGATCCAACCATCTTCTTTGAAGCATATTCAACTCCTTTTGTGTGAAAATATACTTTAAACTTTTATGATCAGTATAAATATCACACCTTTCACCATAAAGGTAATGCCTCCAAATCTTTAATGCAAAGATTACCGCAACCAACTCTAAATCATGTGTTGGGTAATTTTTCTCATGGATTTTCAACTGTCGTGAGGCATAAGCTATCACCATATCATTTTGCATAAGAACACACCCCAATCCCTTCTTGGATGCATCACTGTATATCACAAACCTTTCTCCACTACAAGGTAGTGTGACCACAGGGGCACTGGATAACCTTCTTTTCAACTCCTTGAAATTCCCTTCACATTCTTCCGTCCAGAAAAACTTAACTCCTTTCCGAGTCAACTTGGTGAGCGGATTAGATAATCGTGAAAAATCCTTTACAAACCGTCGATAATATCAAGCCAAACCAAGTAAACTTCGGATCTCAGTTACTGTTGTTGGTCTTGACCATCTTTCGATAACCTCTGTTTTTGCTGGATCCATAGATATCCCCTCTTTTGAGATTATGTGACCCAAAAATGCAACTTTTTGAAGCGAAAATTCACACTTGGTAAATTTGGCATAAAGCTTCTCCTTTCTCAGGGTCTTCAATATAATTATCAATTGATCTTCATGATCTTCCTTTCTCTTTGAATAGACAAGAATATCGTCTATAAATACTACCACAAATTGATCAAGATAGTCTCTAAAGACTCTATTCATTAGATCCATGAAGATAGCAGGGGAATTAGTAAGACCAAATGGAATAACTATAAATTCATAGTGTCCATACCTTGTACGGAAATCCGTCTTTGGTATATCCTCCCTTTTGACCCTTAATTGATGATACCCTGAACGAAGATCAATCTTGGAAAAGTATTGAGCTCCGCGTAGTTGGTCAAATAAGTCATCAATGCATGGGAGAGGATATTTGTTCTTGATAGTGATCTTGTTAAGTTCTCGATAATCAATGCAGAGTCTCATTGATCCATCTTTCTTCTTAACAAATTGAACAGGTGCTCCCCAAGGTGACGCACTAGGGCGTATGAATCCCTTATCAAGATTCTCTTGGAGTTTCTTCTTCAATTCCTGCAACTCAATTGGGTCCATTCGATAAGGTGTCTTTGAAATTGGCAAAGCGCCCGGTACGAGTTCTATTGAAAACTCAACTTCACGATTTGGTGGAAGACCCGATAATTCCATCGGAAAGATATCATCAAACTCCCGTACAATGGGCATATTCTTAATCATGAGTTTCTCACCAACCATTTGAGATAAATAACCTTCATTTAGTGGAATCAATACCCATAAGATGGAAGAAATTTCCACTGGAAGGTTATGTTCATCCTTGCATTGATAGACGATCGTAGATTGATCTGGAATATGAAATGTGACTTCCCTTCTTTGGTAATTGATATGAGCTCCATGTAGAGAAAGCCAATCCATGCCAAGAATCACATCAAATTCCACTAAAGGAAGGATCACAAGATTTGCAGGAAGAATTTTCCCACAAACTTCGATCGGAGAAGAATTATAAACTTTTGATGCGACTATTGTTCCATTAGGTGTTGTCACAGCTAACTCAACATCTAATTGTTGAGGTAGTACGGTGATACCCTTAGAAAAGTTTTCAGAAATAAAAGAGTGGGTGGATCCAGAATCAAATAAAACATTTGCTACTTTAGAGTGGATGGTAAGTGTACCTTTCACCACTTCGTTATCGTACTCCACATCGCTGATATAAATTTCAAGTGACTTTCCATTGTCTTTAGCCTTAAGATTTTGTTGACGTCGACCATCATCATCAACCCTTGGATTTGGGCATTGATTGGCATAATGCCCCATCTCCTTGCACTTGAAACATTGAAGTGTAGTAGGTTCATTTTGTGAATCCCTACCTTTTTTTGCATCATTAGACATCTTCTTCCCATTGTCGCGGCATTCAAATTCCCGATGACATTCCTTTCCACATTTGAAACATTTACTTGTCCCTTTATGAAAACTACCTCCATGTTTCTTTCCACACTTTGAGCATAAGGGAAAGCTCATCTTCTTTTCAGTGTGCTCTTTAGATTTTCCTTTGAATTCCATCTTCCTCTTCTTATCAAACCCATGTGACTGATGGGTTACTCCAATCTCCATCTCGACTTTGAGAGCACATCGAACGATTTACTCGTAGCTATTAAAGTCCCTTTATGGCTAACGCCCTTTGAAGACATGGTTTTAAGCCACTAAAGAATCGATCGATCTTACTCTCAGGTTGGATAATAATACCAGAAGCGTACCTTGAAAGTCTTGTAAAATTTGCATCATAGGTACCAACAGATTCATCATCCCTCTGCTTCAGTTCAAGAAACTCTTTCTCCATCTTTGTTCGGAGAATACGAGGGAAGTACTTATTGAAAAATAAGTTCATGAACTCGTCCCATTCCATAGACTCAATTTCACTCCTTTGCCTCGTATTCTTAATAAGATTCCACCATTGATCAGCATCTCCTTCCAAACGATACACTGCTAGGATGACTTTATCATGTTCAGAACATTGAAGAACTGAAAATATATTTTCAGTAGTACTAATCCATTGTTCAGAAACTAATGGATCAGTAGACCCGCTGAAAGAAGGTGGATGCTGCCTTATGAAGGATTCAACAGAATGTTGCTCCTTCCTTTGCTCGTTTGGAAGTCCTGCATGATTCATAGCTTGAGAAAGTTGTGTGAGCATGGCTATAAGATTTTGCATTCCAGCTCCCATATCTTTGGGTTGCTCCGGGGGACAATCATTGCATTGCCCATCGCATTCCGTATTAACACGGTTCCTTCGGGTTCCATCCATTTACTAAAACCAAGAAGAATAGTGTGAGAAACACTAATTATAATAGGAAAACCACATAATCAAGAATAAAATTTCACACTTAAGGTCGTATCCTAGAGTATTCATGGCCATTTCTAAAACACTATGATTGTGTTCTATGCTTAGAATTATCCTTAGGGTTCTTACTAAGGATTTCACATCCTAGTTTCCAAAGGTTGAATATACCTTTCCTGTGATACCAACTATAACGACCCATACTTTACATACATTGTTAATACTTCAAAATTGAAGCACACTTATTACAACATATGACAAAACCACAAAGGACCGTATAGGTATAGTGTCTTTAGAAACTGGGAAACATAAACAACTGGTTCATAAATCCTCTACAGTGTCTCCCATTTATTTCATCATATCTAGGGTCCCTTTTAGCATATTCTACTTAATATCCATCTTCCTGACCTGGGGAAAAGAAAACATAAAAGGTTGAGCTCAAATGCTCAGCAAGGGCAAATAAAAGAAATAAAAATCATATCATATCTTTTTGAAAATCATAACCTTCAAAAGAGATCATAATATCTTAACATGGAATAAATCATAGAAGTGAAAATGAGATCCCCATAATCATAACATGAAACTTGAAACTTTGTGGCATGCACACATAATCATGGAAAATCATTTCTTGTTATTCATGACTCATTGCCAAGACTATCTTAGTGGACAAAGTCCCTTTCTGAACCGAGTCACCCTCGTTCCAGTCCTCTTTCACTGAACCGGTATAACCTACCATTCCAGCCATGTCTATCTCATGAGATATAAAATCTTTACCCAATGCATTGGAGGGAGATATAGGTCCCACCCATCTTATAATTAATCCTTTCTTATGTGTGCCACATAATCATAAATCATACATCATCGCATAACACATGTAACAAAATTGGGATTCTTGAAACATCATGACATCATAAAACAAATCATATAAGGTAAATGACTTCATAAAAATAATTCCCTCACAACATAATCAAATAAATGTAATAATAGGGATAAAAACATAACCATTTTATTATCTTAGATGGAAAATAATTTTGATAAAATACTTGAACTCCATTCTTGAGGAAAATATCCTTTCTACTTCAAAAACATTTTTCCTTTCTTAACATGTCATACAATTTTAAACTAAAAAAAGTTGATTAAAAATAAACTTGAATACTTGTAAAGGAATCTTATTGGAAATAATGTTTTAAGAATCCATTCATTCTGTATAAGTTAAAAAAACATTCTTCGTACTTTTGTCGAAAAAGTCAAAAAGTAACTCGTACGAAAAATGACAAAAGATTCCTTTCATATCTTTTACTAAAAACTCACCAAAGGGTAAAATAGGTTTTAAACAATTGTAGGTGGATGGAAATAATGTTACATATTGAGGTAACATGGATGTGGATGATAAAATACACCCCAGTAAATACCAAAGTATAAGAAATCTCGGATAAAAATGAGATTGTGATATTTCCCTTACCTTAGGTCCGATTTGCTTTGTACGTGTCCGAAGCTCCTGTATAATGGTTTAAATAATGTTATTGACTTATTCCAAAATCATACATATTTATATTATATCATATATGTTCATATTCTTAGCTTCTAATTAGTAATATTTCATTGTTACTTGTTACTCAGATCTTTATTGCCTTTTGTTCTTATGCGTGTTTTGTCGAATAAATTCTTATTCTTCTTGTAAGGTTGTAGATACCTTATATCCAGAATGGTATTAGTGTAACATATATCATATTTATTCATTCAATTCATCTATATAATTACTATGTAATGATGATCATGTAGAACGAGTCGCATCACATCGTGGAGACGGTATTCCGTACGTACGCACGAGTGATGATATCGTTCCTATGATCGTGGAATTGTATTGGAGTATATATATATTATTTCAGTATCAATATTACATTATAATAATAATAAATAGTTACTCATTACACCATTATAACCATCCTTGTAAGGTGGTGGTGGAAAATAGATTACACCACGGCGTGGAGACGGTATTCCGTACGTACGCACGCGCGGTGATTTCATTTTTCCGTAGGATGGATAGAAGATGAATTAGGGTTGTTTCATATTTATAATAACATATCAGTATGTAAGTAATACTGATGTTATTACTTTATTATTAAACAACTAAAGAAGAAGAAGTTGAAGAAGAAAGAAATTGAAAAGATCGGTAATGGATATTACCTCTTCTTTGGAACTCTTCTTTGAATCCTCCACTTAGGGAACTAATATTGGTCATTGAAGAAGACCAGGACCTCTAGGATTATTCTAGGTAAGTGTAGAAGAGAAAATGTCAGGGGTTGGACGATCTTGAGTGCTCAAATTGGTGTGAGGAGGAGGGGGAGGAGGTGCCCTTTTATAAGGGAGGAGAGGGGCACCTTAGGAATATCTCAAAATATTATTTTATATTAAAGTCAAAATCGGTTTATAATGGTTCCAAAGGGTCTTATTTAGAAGCTAAAGTGGGGATGGGTCGAAATCCTATCAACAAATAGGATTTAGACAAGTTTAGGGTATTATATTAACCTTATCAATTAGATTTAACTCTAAGTTAAATAATTTAACTTTTACCGTGTCTTTTTGTTTTCTTACACTATATGGTTAATACACTTACTATAACATGACAAACGAACCCCAAATTGTTTATTATTAATATATATATCCTTATCTAAGTCATTTGGCCGAACCATAGGTTTTTAGGAATAAAATAACAATTAATAATATTTTATTTTATTTAAAAACTATTTTGTGTCAATTTTGACACTATTTGATATATGATTTTTGTGAAAGTCATAAAAGAATTATTTGTTCGAAGAAAGTTGATTAAATTAACACTAATATATCATAGTAACCTAGAAAATTAGTGTAATTCATAAAAAGTCTCAAATTACATTTATTTTGGTGTTTATAACATCAATTATGTCAATATTTCATTAATAAGATAATTACTGCATCATCATTTTGTCATAAATAAATTAAATTATTTAATGTCTAAAAATTATAAATAAAATACTATATGGTAGAAAATCTTTTTATATTTCTAATGAATATTTATAGTCGAATTTATCTTATGTATAACCCCATATTAAAAATGATTTACTTATTAAACTTTGATTTTAACTATTTTAACCCTTCTTTAAATAAATTAATAATAAATGTCCTAATCTAACCCAAGTGGGCCTAAATGGTCATATTTTATTCCTAAGTTTGTTTTTGGTCGAATTAAACTTATCCAATAGAATTAGGACATGTGTTAGGGTAATAGTAATATCATATTTACCCTTAGTAACCCTATTTACTATTAACCGCGGTAAAAAAAGTAAAAAGTTACTATTCACCAAAAAATTATTTTTATCTCATTGAACCACATTTTACTTACTAATATCAATCGTGTCAGTCGGATTTTCGAAATTCCATTCACAGAAGCGGTAAAATTAAGTTTTATGCAAAATTCACTTTTTAACCTACCACTTAGTGGTTTCACTATTCATCAAAAATTGAAAGTTTTCAGAAAAATACCAAAATTTCACCCTAGGCAAATTTCGGTATTCCGAACCCAAAAATGAAGTCCATTTTAAAAAATAAAATTTCTAAAATTTCAAAAAGTGGTTATTACTATTCATAACGGCTAGTTTTAATAATATTTTGATAGCATATCGTTGTTTAGTGAAACTCAGTATTGTGTACGACGCAAGCTATCGAGGAAGGTCGCGATTGCGTGTAAAGTAATCCAAGCTAGTATGTAGTGAAAGATTCCTTTGGTGATATATAAAAAACAAAATATTAATCATAAAAATCTCGGGTGTTACACATCATGTACAACCAATTAAATTTTATGTCGTTTAATTATATTTTAATTGTTTTCTGCATGTGTTGACCATCTCTACATTCTCAGGGACTCAGTGTGTATTTCACATGGGTTTTAATGTGTTATATAGGGAATAAAGCATTCTAAATTCCATGCATTTGATTTAATGTTGTGTTTATTGAATGAAAATCCATATGAAGTGTGTGTTAGTTACATTCCATGTAATTTGACTACACAGTTTCCATGATTCTCATGGAAAAAATTATGTTTGGTTTCATGATGTGTTCCCTAGAAAAATTACATCTACCTTTATCAAGGAACATTCAAATTATTAATCAATACATGGATGGTAATAACATCTTGTAACAAACCTCCACACGACATAATATGGGTTTCATGAAATTCTCAAGCGTGGTTCACCATGGGTACATGTTGTATACCCTTTCATTACATGTCATGCATTAATGTGATGTATAAAAAATATTTGGAAACTATTAAAAGGATACTTGAACATTATTCATCCTCTTTGGGCCTATTTTTGGTCATAAGAAATAAAATATTCAAAATAGTTCAACTTTTATATTAAATTATAAAAAACCTGAAATGAGATACTAACAATAAATTACGTAATTGATTATAAAATAATACATAATTATAAATTAATATAATACCACTCTAATTCAACCTGAAGGTTTCAAGGTTTAATGAAATGTGGGTTTTCTTGGGATCAATAATGGGTTTCATTAATTTCATTGAACAAATCCTCTGAACTGGACAAAAAAACCCCAAAATTTTCTATGAGAGTAAATTTTTATATATAATTGATAATTAATTTATAAACAAGAATTACAAATTCTTGACAGATATTTACTTATTAACTAATTTGGGTAACCTTCTTTCCACACAATAATTGTGATGATGTATCCAATAAACAATCCATCTTGAGGTATACACACCTACTCAAAAATCCCATTATTCCACCATTAGAACTCTTGGTGCTAGTGTAGTGGTACCAATCATCATGCTTCTGTTATGAGAATTCATTTAAGTATGAAGAATCATTTATTTATCCCTTGATCTTGAGAGGTAAGATGAGGATAATCATCTATAATTCATGAGAGTGCTCTTAAGAAAATTTTATATAGTCTTTAGAGTGTTTTATTGGGAGAATTTGTCATTCTCAATAGTCCACATAACCTTAGATATTATATAATTTAGGTTATATTCTTTTTTTACTACAATTTGAATTTGTACAAAGGACCTTAGCTTATTTCATAATTCTAATTAAACCCCACACATAATATTAATAAAAATGTTATTATTTTATTTCAATATGTTCACAAACTCACAGATAATTAAATATAATATATTAATTAACAATTAAACATTTATTTAATTTGTATTAAATAAAATATACCATTTCAATATACTTCCTTAACACATACCCTAAATCCACCTCATTATTTATAAAACATTTTGTAAAAAATATTTATTTAAATAAATAACATTCATTATATTATTAATTCCACAAATAGATAATTAAAAAATCACTAGCTGGTGAATAAGTATTTATTTAATAATTTCAAATAAAAATAATCGATGATTGAATTATTGATATCATCATAACATGAATAATGATCATTCATTAGTTTTGAAAAATAAAATTAATGGTGATGTTGAATTAAAATATAACTAAACTGATACCATATATACATTTATGTTTAATCCTCTAGTCCAATTTTAAGTGGAATTAGGTGATCCTATATAAAGTCCACATTTATAATGTAGAAACAAGTTAATGAATACATTGAGATAGGTTCTGATACCACAAAAAAACACCCTATAGGAACTCACTATATAATATAATCTATTTGTCAAAATATCTCATCCATCAGGTTGCACAATGATGTCATCAACATATACTTCTGAGTATCTTTCTTCAAATCCATGAAATGAACTCATTGATAACTGATCTTTATAATGAATATAATCAAATACTTATATTTCTATAAAAGGACATGAGATATCTTTTTATGCTCTTAGAATGGACTAGTCCTTTATTTAATTGTTCCATTAATTTCATATCACTTATGATACACCCAATATACCCTACTTAAATATGATCATATATCATCATTATTTTTGACAACACATAAAATTATGTGATTTATGATATAAATAAATAATAATATCTTTTTTATGACCCATATAAGTGTCCATTGATAAGAATATCCAATGAAACATCAAACATATTGAATTTTGATTATAGGTTTTACACTCATAACCTAAATTCATGGATATTAAATGTGAGAAACATCATGAGAAAAAAAATATTCCACTTATGATCATCAAGCACCAGATTGTCATGTATCATTTGTGTCCGATCAGATTGATGTTTTTCGAGTATATGAGATATTTAAGATTGTTTTTATATCACTTAAAGGGTATCATTATAGTTGGGAAATTCCAAAACCTATCAATGTGAAAAATATTATAAATAAATAATCACATTAATGTTATATAGAAGAACAGTCGTAATGTAATTCAATATTTATTAATATTTAGGTCATTGAATGTAAAAAAATTTAGTTGATTCTAGGTCACTAACTCCAGTGGACTCCCAATTATGTTAAAGAAATATAATAACCATATTGAGTTTATTATCTCTCAGAAGATATTCATGCTTCTACTAAGATAAGGCTTTAGTCAATAGCTCTCCCATGTTCTATTTTATAGAAAATATCTTTAATATAACCTCATCCATATGAGAAAAATCCCTCTAGATTTGAAACTTCTATCATATATACTTCATCCATTAATTCGAATTCAGATCCATGGATTTGACCACTACTATAATATTATCAAAATAGAGTGTGATGAAATATTTATTATTTTTCAACACATCAAGAGTATGGGTGATGTTTTTTATTAACACTACCTTTTTTCACATCATAATCTATAATATACCTTGTCTCTACTATTGAATTAGTGACCAATGGATGTTTTGTTCTCTTTTATATTAATATCCTCCATTATGGTATAATTAATTTCCCAACACTGATTTCAGATCATTTTGGAATGTCAATAAACTAGCATCTTTGTATCTACTATTGACTAGATACTCATATCCTCTATAATGTAGGAACACATAATTAGTATATAATCAAAAATTCCAAGATAGTATTAAAAGATATCCAAAATTATTCTACTAGTTTTTCTTGATATATTCCTATCATGCTCCTCGAATAAGAAATGTTCATCCTGAAATATAGAATACCATCTATTGAAGATACCATCATTAATTTGTATGGAGTAATACTCATTATCTATATTTCAAAATATTTATTAGGAAATTATTTCTAGGAAATATAGATATCCTGTAACATTGGAAAAAAATCCTATCTTGGAATTTTCCATATTGAAATTCATTAGTACATTGTTTGTGTATATACCCTAACATAGCCTAAGTTGTCTCGTATATTTGTCATGAATGATATTGAGCCCTAAAATGTAGGCTAATTCACCTATGTATTTTATGGTGAATCATTTTTTTAACTGTTTATTAAAAGATTATAAGACTTTTATCTATTTAACTATCAACAATATATCATCAATGTATACTACAATAAAAACATATACCATCTCATAACCCTATTACAGACAATGGTATCACATTTATTACTTATAAAAAAAATTTATAGCATCATCAGGGTGAATGTCCCATGAAATGGATTTTTCCCTCAACCCAATAATTTCTATTTGCGATTTTTATACCCTATATGAATCCTTTGGGGTCACAATCCCTATTGGTTTGGTTATAAAAAAATATTTCTCAAGGTTCCCATTAGAGAATAATTTTTTACATCAATTTTTCTAATTTCATAAATTTGCAAAGCTACCATGAAAAGTAAAATTTATAAATATTTCATCATAAAAAATGATTAAAATGTTGTTTCATTGTCTATAAATTGATATTTGTCAAACCATTTGGCCACCAGTTTTTCTTTGTTTGTTTTAAATTTATTATCCATGTCTAATTTCATATTTAATTCCCATTCATATATGATATTCTTTACATCCATTAGAAGATTTTCCAAAACCTGAAGATAGTCTTATTACATGGAATCTATCTCAGATTTCATATCCTCTTTCTATATAAAAAATTCAGATATTAGTATAACATATTTATAAGACATATAATCATCATTATCAATTAATTTTGACTTACAAATATAGGTGACTATAAAACCACATTTATGTGGTTATATATAAAATATATTGTGCAATGAATATGTTCTTTGGTCTTTGGTAGAACATCATTCATGGGGTATTGTAGAATTTTTTTTGTGAAAACTGTTTTGTATCCTGATCCTCTAATCAAATTAATTCAATCATGCTCCCAATATCTATTTTAGAGACATGATCCCTCTCAAAAAATTTGGGATTTCAGTTAACCATACTATTTTATTTATAGGGGGTTTCACATGTTACATCATTTAGTTTCTTTAAGATATCCTAAAAAGGTATATATTGTGCCTTGGCATGTATGTTTTTTGTAAAGATAGAATTAACAAAGACTTTATATCCCTACATAATTAAACGTGGAAAATGGTTTTCTGTATATTCTATAACATTAATAGAATTCATCATGTAAGGTTACTTTGAGGTCAGTTTAAATTTTTTGATATTATTTTCAATGAATATCCCTTAGTGAATATTAGAAGAATCTCATGACTCATGAATGATCTCTCCCTTTCTAGAAATGTATGGTTTCTCCAATCACTGACAACATCCCACCATGGTTTATAGGGAGGATTTATTTGATATTGAATCCCAAACTTTCGTTTATGGTTGATGAAATATTATTTATGATATTCTCCACCTAAATTTGAGTGAATATTATTTATCTTATTCTTATAATGATTGTAACCATCATTATTTAACTCTTAAAATTTATAAAAGGGTTCATAATTATACAAATTATGTTTAAAAATCCATATATACTAAATTTTTCATTAGTTGTTATGATGTAAGAATATCCCCCTCTGGATCCAACTAGAAAAGGTCAACACCGAACTATGTGAACTAATTCATGATTCATTGTTACCCTTTCACCCTTTATACTAAATAAATCATTGATAATTTTTCCTTACAAATAATAATGACATATATTAAGAAAAATAAGTTTAGAAGAATATAAATACGCTTCTTGATATTTATTTTTCAAATAATTTTCATTTACATAACGTAGCCAGTCATACCATATGAAGGTGTGATATGTGTTTGGTCAACTTATCTTTTTATCGACTTCCAACACATGGTTATCATATCCTAGTGCTTAAAAGACATTATTAATATGTTCCATCCAATAATATAATATATGTTTATAAAATTAGTAGGACTTATTTATGAACATGAAAATAAAGACATCCATTTCTCAACTAGAAATATATATAATGTATTTTTTTTACATTCGGAACATGATGAAAATTATTTAATAATAGAATTAATCCATTTGGAAAAGTATTATGGTTTTATGAAATATCAAATTAAACAAATCAAGATTTGTTGGGAACTTAAAGAACAACCTCACACCAAGAATCCTTCTTATATATTCCCAGTTGTTGTATTCAGATACACGTTTGGGCACAAAAAGATATATCTAAGACCCAATTTATAAAAATAAACCCGAATCTTCCCCATTAATTAATTAATTTGGTGAAGTTATTCCAATGTTACTTCATTCTAAATGAAAACCATAACACATATTATTCCTTAGCCCACCTCTTGATCCAACTTTTTGTAGTTAGGCATTGTGAAGGTGCCCTATACATGGGGATAGTATTTTTTTCATTCCAATATTTCCTTCATCCTAATCAGCATAAGGAATGATGGTTTTTTATGATTTATATATTTATCTTCCAAATTAATCATCTTCGAGTGATCTGAGAGTGTATTCTCAATATCATTCATAGTTATATTCATAATAAAACCATGGAGATTTTTGGGAAATGATGTGGGCATGATGTCTATAAGAAATTATTTAGGTTAATTGAAACCTAAAAACCCAATAGGATTAATATATCCAATAAATATTAATTCATGATGTCTAGATGGTTCTAATTCACTATGATTTCATTAAATGCGTTCCATAGATATCTAAAACTTAATATATATATATATATATCACATTATAAATATCAAGGATATTTGGAAACATTGAATATGAATCCACGTCTTCATGAAGCTTATGGAGCTCACTAGTCATATATGAAAATATGTGGCATTGAAAATCTAGTGCATAATCTTCATGTAAACCAAATTAAATTTGATCCTCCTCAATATCCTCTGTATAAACTAGATACTCTATCATATATAACTATTTATCCTAGCATAATAAAATTTACAAGAATCTATACTAATCCTGGAAGATTTCATAAGTAAGGATACCATATTTGACCAATATATATCCAACATTCCTAGGTCAGTTTGGTAACCAATAGCGGGAGGGTTGAATCAATGGTATTTTTTTACAATTCATTTTAATAAATTTACCACTATGACTTTTTACTATCTAGATACACATACCTTAAACATTATCTCATTTGTATGCAATATTAATGTAAATGAGAAACACATAGAAATTTCTACAAGTATTGATCCAGATTTGGGTACCTAATTTTTTCTAGGTTTAAGTGGAGTTCTAAGACCTAAGTTATTGCTATAATTTTTAAGTGATTACAAAATATGGGAAGTGTTATTCCTTGAACCATATAAGTTTGTCTATGATAATACAAGATAAGGGTATCATGCATGCTTGAATCGTTATAGGGTGATACAAAAAATAAAGAGTTTTTTATACTGGGAACAATTATATACATTAACGTTAATTATATTTGATAATAAAAATACCTTTATAACCCCATAAAATTGTTCATCATTAATGAAGAAATCATATTTATATGGTTGGATATTCTACTACTAGAATAGTATTAACCCAAACGTCATTCAAGTTAGTCCTCCATTCTCAATTTTCATAATTACTTATATGTGCATAAGATTCTTTGCACACTTATGGTCTATTTTCTTCTGGGTAACTAGTATTTATTTGAACACTAACCAAATTTCATTCCTTACCATAATTGATCAAAATGAAATAATCAACTTTGATTTTCACTCCCTTCGATATAGAATTTCATCATATTGAAAGAGTATTGGGTATCAATTATTTATTGTAAAAATATATTCATCATTTACATTCATATTTTATATGAATATAGTTATCATGAATAATATTTCAATATTTTAAAAATGGAAAATACATTTATTTTTGTCACCCTTTTATACTCGTAGACAAATCCTGAAAAAATAGCCATCATCATGTCATTAAAATTGAATTAATAATCTTATTCAATATATTTATTTAGACATTCATGAAACAATGGATAATTAATTAATTAAAAACACTAAGAAATATACATTTTTTTGAATATTTCAAACACAAGCAAGAATAGAGTTTTATAGAATGACATAAATCTTTACTGTGGGACTATCACTCATGTCAATGAAAAAGCTTCAATTGAAGTCATCATTAAAAAAATTTATCACAACACTTCAAAAATGGTTGTGATATTTATAATATAAATGAATACATTTGTCTACCTCTCACTCTCATGGTGTGTTCATGATTATAAACATTAAACTATGTTACCAATTAATATAATGTTAGTGTGTTTTTGTGTCTATATTGAATATAAAGTGGTAGAATCAAGTTAAAGATGAAATATAATAATGAAGTATTAATTTATATTTTCAAATATTCAATAAGAATATTTGGATGTATAGAATCCTTTTATTGAGGGTAGAAGAACCATAAAATCCATTTAATGGGAGTGGAGGATCCAGTTGTTAATGGTATTAATAAATGAAAATAGGCATGCCCACGGTGCAAGGAAGTTTAGAGTAAAATGGTAATAATTGTTTCATTACAGCACGGTGGAAGATATTTTGGTCCACATGTGGAATAAAAATACAAATTGGGCATATTTCAGTGACCACTCCTTCCATATTGGCTATTTTGAAGTTCAAATAGGCAATAATTTTATACGAGGGTGTGGTGTACGAAATTCTACCCTATTATGATATGAGGCTTCATTTAATATCAGAAAATATATTTAATTTTTAGAATCTAATGGATTAATTTATCCAATGTATTCTATAAGGGTTCTGAATGAATTAATGGAAATAAATAGAGATTCAAGTTGGTTTGGATCTAGACAATCGATATTTGAATAAACTCTCTGATCAAATAGACACTAAATCTCGGGCTTTAACAAAGGAATACTCTCAAGATCCATTAATTTTGTTCAAATATCACAGGATCTCAAGAATTTATCATTAGATATATATATATATATATTTCTCACTCATATGTATCAATATATCAAAGGATGTATAAGATAAACTTTCTATAGTAATTTCAATATGAGTATATCTCTATTCTCCCCTCATCTTTTTAAGGTGTTCGCAACCGTATGTTTTGAAAGTGTTCCCTCCACTAGAAATGTGAGGTAAACTTTTATTGTCAAAATCATTAAATGTAATGGGAAATATAGTCCTTGTGTATCTATTAAAACCAAGGTAATATGGTTCATAAAATTCTATTTAAACTAAGAGAACATAGTAATAAGAAATGTCCCTCAAATTGATGGGTGGAAACATATGAGAACCTCGTGTCCTATTAAAAAAAATAATTATCAACTGTGTTTTCCCTATCTTCACCATTTTTTCACTGCATAATTATTTTCATGGTACATATAAATATCATAAATTTGATACGTCTATTCTCCAATTTACTTAATCTCTTAAAAATCAATAATATTAATTTCTTAATATGGATCAAAATTGTTAAATTATTATTTATATATTTCTTAGTAATTTAATTTTGAAATTACCATTTGTTTTTTAACTATAATATTTAAAATGAAATGCACCCCCTCTTTCAATTTTTATCTTCCACTATAACCCATATTTTATATTAAAAATTATAAATTTTTTTATTTTAAATTTTTTTAGTCCTGATTTTAATTTTAAAAATCATAAATGATTTAATGTTTAATTTTTTAAATGAAATATTATGTTCAAAATTCACTTTATGGGTATTCATTAGTATTTTATCCTTTCATTAGTGGGTCTAATATTTATATTTCTAGAAATTTGATTTCTAAATTTCATTGTAGCTTATTTTATTATATTTTTAAATTGGTTATGCATGGTTATACCCTAAATACCAAATCCAAGGTTAAATAAAATCCCCAAGATATTCTTAAAATTGAAATAAATGGAAATTCCATAAAAATGCCCAGTTATGGACCTAAAAATGAATTTAATACAAGTTATTTTTAAAAACCACTAATGAAACATGGACATAATTTAAATACACATATTAATGCACGAATAATAGTAAATAAATTCTAAAGGATTTTTTTAGAAAAGGATTTTAGAGTTTTTACATGCATTTAAATGAATATATTATCGATATTTTTACAAAATTTACTAAAATATATAATCGTAGAATGTCTCTCGATGAATATTTCTTCAATGAAAAACTCATGGAGAAAATAACATTGTTTTTATGTGTTTTTTGGGCTCCCAACATGATTGAAATACATGAAATAAAATACATCAATAATATTATATTTAAAGAAATAATCTTCTCCCTTATGACATAAAAAATAATGATTAAGATACATGATGATAAGGATATGAAGGAAGTCAATGATATCAAAAGAAAATTTTATATTAAATTAATATACGAAAAAAATGTTACTAGAAGTGACTCAAATATTGAATGTGGAATTAAAAACATTAAAATAAGATTAAAAAATGAAAGACGTTGAATTAAAATAATAAATCTTTTTAATGATCCAAAAATGAACATCAAATTGAAGTTTCAAACTTGATTTACTTCAGTTGAATAAAGAAAGGTAATTTCATGCCAGATTTTCCCTTGAAAAAAATGTCTCAATATATGAACAAAGGTAATAAGTCACTAAAATTATTATCATCGAGTGGTAGAGAAGAATCTATTTAAATTTACAAATCATGAAATCCCACTATATGATTCTCAAGGCATATCCCGAGGTAGGTGAATTGGTCAGTTATCACTCTATTTCGAATTCCACTCTATCGTCTCATTCATCATCTTATTATTTATATTCTTATTTAGATAATGTTATTAGAATTTATTTTGAAATTAATTATATAAATTAATATATATTAAAAAATATAAATGTGTTCTTAATGATAACAATTAACTTTTGAGGGAAATTATCTTTTTTTAAAATAAAAAGAATGTTCTATTTTAGATTTTTAAAACAAAAATATGTTGATGCCTTTAAATATGAAATCAAGGTTCTCAAATTCAAAATTTCAAAATTATCCCACTATAAATGAAATATTAAAATAATCCTTTTCTCTCAATTTGTTAAAATAAATAATATGGTATTTAATTTTTTAACTGGTCACGATCTGCAAAAAAATTTACTTTTTTAAAAAGTATTACTCAAAAATAATATTATAAAAAATAAAGTGATTTATTTTATGATTGTAATTTAAAAAAATATGTGGTATATGAAAATTAATCCATCATTTATCTCAATTTTGTAAAATTATTTCTCAATATAATCATGATTGGATTCTCAAATCATTATTAGCTAATGTTAGTGGACCCAAAAGTGTTTCACATTCACAATATTTATTATAGCACATTTTTAGATCCTCAAGTGTACCTAAAAGAACTTGTTTTTATTTTCATAGGACAACAACATTGAGTTTCATTGACATAACGTTTGTTTGGTTTTTAAAAATAGTGTACAAATAAATGTGTTATACCTAAATCCATCAATCATTTAACTCAATTTTGTAAAATAAATTCTCATTATAAGCATGTTTGGATTCTAAAATAATTATTATCCAATGTCAGTGTATCCAAAAGTTTTTCAAATTCACAATCTTTATTATATCACATTTTTAGATTCTCAAGGGTACCTAAAAGAACTTGTTTTTATTTTTATAGGACATCAACATTGAGTTTCATTAACATAACATTTTTTTGGTTTTTAATAATAGTGTACTAATAAACTCTTGATATGATATAAATATCATTTATAATGTTAGTTTATTTTTGAAATTCTCTAATTTAGGGGGAGACTGACTCAATAATTTCTATGAAAATTTTAGGTAGTCTATATTAATCTACATAGGAAATGGTATTTGATTTATTATTATATTTTCTCATATTGATCATAATTTCTAGATATCATATATGTATCCATTTATATTCCTTCTAATTAAAATTAAATGGGTTATTTTTTAAAAAATCTATATATTTTATTTATTCTTCTTTTAAAAAAATAAACTTTTTTTAATTTCTCATTTATTTCATTTTTTTTCAAAATCTTATATATATTCAAAATATTTTTTGTTTTTCTTATTCAATTTTTTAAAATTAATTCCTTTCCACTATAATATGTTTTTAACCTCAATGATATATGTTGTACATGTTTTATGTTGTTGGGTGTTTTTTAATGTTAGGCTCTCCTTTACACGGTTATTGAGTTAGTTTATTAATGTCTTATCTATAGTTAGGTATGTGCTATCACGAGAGTCTTTTGTAAAAATAAGGTTTTGAATTGACTATATTTTGGAATAAGATTCTCATTTCTCATAAAATAATATTCGTTTTCACTCCTCCATTTTATTTTGGATAATAATAATGGGGTATTTGTTTTATAAGACTAGTATATCAAATAAAATTTAATCTTTTGTTCAGAGAAGTTCATATATATTTTGAGCATGTTGAGTATATTTATGTTAATCTCATGATAATTTTGAATGTATTTTGATTAATATATTTATCATATTGATTATCATTATATTTATCCCTTGATAATGTTAAATATATTTATATTTATCTCTTGATATTATTTTAATTATTTATGGTTATCTGATGATCATTTTTAATACATTTACATTTTTCTTTGGAACATGTTGATATCTCTATATTAATCAATTAAACATGTTGAATTTATTATTGTTAATTTTTTGAGTATGCCTAATATATTTATATTTATCAATTGATAATATTTAATATCTTTTTATTAATATCTTTAGCATGTTTAATATATTTATATTTATATTCTTAGCATTTTTAATATCTTGTTCTAAAAAATGTTTATTTTTTATATATCTTTTTAAATTATTGATTTGAATTTAATAAATCTATTTTTTATATCATCAAAATTGGATATATTTTTTACCTCTCTTTATCTATTGGTGCTTCATGATCCCAAACACTGACTTATGTTAATAATGATTTTATTTAATCATTTTTCATGGTTTATATTGTATATCACGTGGTGGAATCAAGTTAATGTTTAATGATCAGGAATAATGGTTTGGGTATCATTGAAAATATTAATCAATACACTTTTAATTAAATGATTTCTCGTATGGAGTCCATAAGAAACTCTGAGGACCAATAATCTATGTTGAGGAGGAAATATTTGATTCTATATTAAAACTGCTACATCCCTTCCCATGGTGCAAGGCATTTTAGAAGAAAAAAGGTAAACCATTTTAAAAAACAGAATGGTGGTTGAAGTCATTATAGAAGGGTAGAATGATAGGCCAAAATATCCTTGCTAAGTGATCCTTCCCATGTTCACTATCATTTTGATGGTAAAAATAACCAATAAATTTGTACAATTTCATGGAAAAGGGTCTGCCTGTTTGTTATGATCTAGGATATATTTAATATTGTTCTAGCTCGTTAAAACCTAGTTTGTAGTGGATTAAATGCGCTTGAAAAAATCTATTTTGTTTTCAATATATATGAAGGATATAAATAGAGAATAAAGAGTCTTGGATATCAATAATAATCTTCTGAAAAAAAAAATCTATTTAAAAAATCAATTTTAGGGCTCTAGTTTTAACAAAACCAACCAATCAAGAGTTATTCTCTGTTTTCAAATCTCAAATGATCTTATCTATTTCTCTCTATATCCCTCTCATTTGTACCTATATTTCAAGAGAGGTAGATGTATTTATTTAGGAAGTATTTTTTATAAGAAAATTTATCCATTATCATCACATCATTTCAAGGTGTAGAAAACCAAAAATGATGAATGTGTGTTCACAAATGAAAAATTAATGGATGTGTTTTTTATAATTAAAGTTAATTTTAAATATATATTGGTTATTGGGTATCCATTAAAACCATGAGAAGATGATTCCGTGATTTTTTTTGAAACTAAGGTGTTGTCTGAATAAGACGTATCTCTATAATTGTGGGGTAGATATATCAAGAAACCATAGGTGATATTTCCAAACCCCTCATCAATTGTGTTTTTATTCTATTTACCTTTTTACATTTTATCATTCTTTTCTTGAATAAAAAAAAGTGTATAAATTCGATACATCCATTCCCCAATATAATTAATTTATTAATAATATCTGATTTTAATTTGTCGATATTGATCAAATTTATTACTTCATTGTTTCTAAATTTTATAATATTTTTTTAAATTTTTGTCTTTTTTCAATTTATTTTTTAAATTGAAATTAAAAACCTATTTCATTTAAACCTTCCACTTTGACTCACAAAAATGAATAATCTTTGAGTTTATTTATCATGTTCTTTGTAACTTCCCAACCTTAATCAGGTATGAATCATTTTTACTTTTTTACAGAATAAATAATTGAACGACCAGGGGCATGCACATGCGCACCTCGCAGTGAGTCCCATGAAGCTTTTTATTTAATGTAAATAATTACATACTTTTCATGAAAAATGTCATGACGCACTTTGGCATGATTTTCACGTTTAAAGTAATTTATTATGGATCATAAAGAGTAATAAGATATTTAAACAAGATTTAAAAGAAATAAAGAAAGGATAAAAAGAAATTATGAAATTAAATAAAGAGGGTGTTATAGGAAAAATGAAAATAATTAAAATGGGGGATTCCCGTTTTTAATTATTTTTATTATTTTACTTTCCATTGTTTTGTATTATTTTATATTTTTCTTTTATTTTCATTTTTATTTATCTTCTAATTTTCCCTTATTATTATTTTCTTTTATTTTTAGTTATTTTATCTCTTTTAATTTCTTTCCTCTCCACTCTCTCTCTCCCACTCATCACGTCGCACCCCTCAATCCCATCACACCAACCAGCAGCCCCTTCGGAAGGCTGTCGCTTCTCCGTTCGATGTCTTTTTCCTTCACTATCAAGTGCACAATAAACCATATGGAATGGATAACATTGTGCAAGTGGAATAGTTCGATTCTGTTGAGTATCCTCTGTGCAGTTTGTCGTGTAATATTTTTACTAAATTTTTGGGTTTTCATAAAATCCTTCATTTTCATCCGTTTTAGGTCAAATCAAAGCCTTCGGCAGATCTTCGAGTCATCTTTGACAACAAGGTAGGGTGCCTACTCGCTTTCCCTATGTTTCTTTTTGGTTTATAAAAACACATTTTTGTTTCGTTAGTCGGTGCCTATCAGCTTTGAGCAATTATTACCTAATATAATTACCTTGTTGGTTTTGCCTAATTGTTGCAGTCTTAAACATATTAGATTATTTTGTTTTAATTTTTGCAACATGATCAAACACCCCTTTGACGTGCTGACATAGTTGGTGTATTTTTTCCATTGGATAGGTTATTAATATAATAAACTACATGTAGTGCATAAACACTATTTATTGGTTAAAAATTAAATAAATAGTTATTTATTTGGTGAAACAAAGCCAAAAACCCTTTAGGGTTTACCGACATTGTCGATGTAACCTTCCTTTAGCTGGGTTGGTCGTTTTATTAATAGCATGAGTTGCGAAGCCCCTTTTTACTATAATTAAATTAAATAAATAGTTTCATTGAATACCGACATTGAATTGGTTGATCATTGGTAATTGTTTTTCGGGACTATTTATTTATTTTTAAAAGTGCATTATCTGCTAATGTTGATACGGTATATTTCCTTGTTAGGTTGTTGTGTTGTAATGTAATGTTATTCCTTTTAAAGTATAGGATTATTTGGTTGGTCTTCTAGCTATAGCTTTCTATGCTTATTATGTCATATATGCTGCCTTGAAAATATTAATTAAATATAGGGAGGGGAAAAGAGGTGAGTCCTTTATTAAGGGCCACACTTAGATCCACTGTTCCTGATGGGTATTCATTATGTGCCTTGGGCGGTGTCATTTGATTTTCCAGACCGAGACTTCCCCAGGCCTTCTAATACTATTGACTGATACCTGTTCCAAAAGGGCCCATTGGGATGGATCTTTTGGAAATGTGCATGTGCCAAACTCGGTTGACAACTGACCCCTTTTTGTGAGATCGTGATAGTCTAAGGGTAAAGCCATAACTCGGGCAATACTTGGACTTTCGAAATATTTCCCTAGACGATCTCAGTTGCAGAGGATAAATTGACAGATGTTTTGTAGTGATACCTTTAGGATGTGATCAGACTCTATCTCACAACTTGAAACTTAATAAATGATGCACTAAAAGATTTATTTTATTGCTAATTGAGTCTCTTGAGAATTGAGATATCCTTATGATATGTGGAAGTGTGCCTGGTTGTCACTAGACATTAACCACAAGTCAAATCAAAATCTTGCGGTATATTTTTCCAATTTTTACCTTTCATTTGGGGTTATAAATATATATATATATATATATATATATATATATGCGAGTTCGTGCATTTCTACAGATAGGTTCCCTTTCAGACTACAATATTAGGCTGAAGTAGGTGACTGGGAACGAGTGTCGTTTGGGACCCTGGATAACTTATTTATTTCATTGCATTGCAATTAACTTATTTGAAATGGTTATTTAAGGGCACACTGCTTTTTTATTTTTGCACGAATTGGAATGGTTAAGACACCGTGGGTGTTGGCCTACTAGGATTTTATCCCTCTCCCTGCTCGGGTGTAATCGACACCTGAGTAGATTAAATGCTCACATGTATTGAAAAGGGGAGGCCTGCTTCTTCGGATGCTTGATTGTTCATTACTACTTAGGCTGGATACTGGGGCAGAGTATCGGGCCTTGCTCGAGATGCAGTTGCTGCTTGTGTCTTTTCTTTTAGTTGACTGTGTGTTTGAGTTCACTTTTCAGTACTTTCAATTTAGACTCATATAATGGCGTGACACACTTTGGTGAGTTTCCAAAATTGTATTTTATCTTTAAATTGGATTTATTTATATTGCTTTTGCAATAGTTTATTCATTTACGTGCTTTCGCTATTGATTATTGTTTCTGGTGACTTCCGCTGTGATATTATTTATTAACTATGGGGGCATAGTCTCCCCCAGGGATACAAAAGAGCCCACGATTCCAGTCAGTATACTCTCGTGTTTTGGGAGATGCTCTTGAGGTGATCTAACCCACCGGTCTGGCCACCAGCTTAGAGGTGAGCCGGGTCGGGGTGTTATATTCATATTAAAATTTTAAATATGTTATATTTTAGGAATAAATGACATTTACAATCCTATTATGTATCACTCCTTTTTAAAATTTGAAAAATATTATTTTCTAAGGATAAATGACCCATATGAAAACTCAATACACTAACATATTTGGAAATGACTCTTATGAAGTTTGATTATCCATACAGAAACCCCAAATGACTCTTCTAGAGTACTGTTGATCCTTAAAAATTTATAAATCACCCCCCAATAATTCAAATGACCATTACAAAATTCTGGATCATCCTTATAGAAATGCCATTCCTTTATAAATTCATCATTAAAAACTGAAATTGTCCCTTACAGTAATACTGAATGATCCTTATGGATATAAATTAACCAATTAACTTCATAATTATATAACTCAAAAAAATTATATTATCCTCAAAAACAATTTACATTATCTCACATAAATTCATGAAATATCAAATAATATTAATCACCTTCCAACGATACTGACTCATGGTTTATAAAAATTATAAAATATTTCATCAATTCCATTATTCTCTTTAATCCCATCCTCTATATTTTCAATAAACCTCCAATACTCTATATTATCAACAAAAATCCATATTCTTTCTTAAATATAAAATATATTGTCACAAAAAATAGTATATAGTAGTGTTTTGAGATACTTTTATCCCTCAGTGTTAAAAAACTATTATAAAAGTGATTAAAATGCCCTCCCCCTTAATCATTTCACTCATCGATCTATTTTCTCATCTATTTTCCCATTAAAAATCCAAGATTCTTTAAACAATGTAGCATATAGTTTTTTACATCATATTGAAATTTGAAAAGAGAATCCAAGAATAGTGGGGATACCTTTCAATGACTCTCAAGTGAGGGGGAAGGGATTAACACCCATGTTCGTCAATATTGTACAAAATATGGCATTTAGATTTTCATTACATAAAATATTAGTAATTTGATTATAGTTAAGAATACATTTTTCCTTAATATTAGCATCACAAGACTTCTCATTAATGACCTGAAACCTAATATCATTTTCCTATAATTTTTAGTGTAGTAAAATATTTTTCATTAGATCAATAACAATTTTATTATAAATTAAATTCTGATAGGTCATTCAATATTTACCCAAGTGTATTCATATTGTTCCCTTATATGGGCCATCAGGGTATGCATACATGTTGTAGCCATACATTCATCCTCTATAGTGTTTAATGTAACTATCTTTTCTTTATTACAGTTAGAGTTGAAATAGATTACTAAAAAAATAAATGTCCCTCATTATGTTGATATCCAGTCATCACACCCACTCAACCATTTGGTATTAGTATAATTAGATAGATTAAGGTGCTCATCCTATTTTTAGATCAGCCCAATTTTCAATGTGACTTTGACTTATTTTTATAGCTGTTTTGAAAACTAATAAATGTTATTTTTTTAGGATCAATTTGATATATTGTACAAAAGTTTAATAATAAAAAATATTCAGTCAAGAAGTAGTGAGATAGAGAAGAATTCCAATCAACCTTCTAAAAAACATAGATTCACAATTTCTCCATCAACATAATTTTCGATATTTGCATTAAAATGTATGGGTGTAGACAATAGTGTGGATTCTTCTATTCCAAAACTCATAAATAAATCCCTTGGATTAATTTTATAGGGATGAAAAATAAATAATTCCCATTTAATTACTTATAATCAATGAAATTATCACATTTATCCAAACATGTATATCTAAAAACTTTTCTTCATTTTTTTATAAAATGATTTATAAGAACAATCTTGATCACCAGAAAAAATAATTTAAACAATATAAACAAAAATAATGGAAATACCTACCTAAATTTCTTTTATGTAAAGGTATGTGTTCACTTTTCAATTTGTGAACAACATACATCTCAAGCACCAATGTAGAAATTGAATATAAGGATCAGTGTGTATATTTTGGAAGATATGGATCCTTATTTAATTTAGACACCATTTTTAAACTATTTATAAGAAAAAATACTTTAGGATACTCACTATATACTTATTATTATAGCTCTCTATTTAAGTACATATACATCACATCAATTTCATAAATTTAATAATTCTTAAGATTTTCTAGGGATAAAAATATTATTATATCCTCTAGTTATAAAGAAAGATAAAATGTATATTCAAAATGAACTACCTCAAATTGTGAGTAACCCTTGAACATAATCTTAAACTTATTTCGTGTGGCTTTTCCCCATATCATTCAGTTTATTCTAGAGCACCAACTTTGTCTAAATTTCATTTGTTTCATCTGGTTTAAAGAAAAAAATCCTATGTGGATTAATTCTTATTTTGATCTAGCTACTCATAAATTCCTATAAATCACCATTATTATTAAAATATTAAACCACTTAGTTTTTATCAATATTTAATATATCTATAGTTTTCCTATCATGTATCAATATAAATTTGGTATAAATTGTATCATTATTCTTTCCCATTATATTATATATATTCACGTGATTCTTTGGCTTCTTAACAGTTATATTTTTAATATTTGGAAGCCTATACTTGTTCATTTTCCTTACTAGAGTCGATATCAATAATATTTGGATTGATTACATCTTTTTCATCATGATTTTCTTTATTAATTTCCCACTGTCTTCATCATAGTAATAAAAAAATTCTTCCTTAGGAACATTAATATTGGGTATATTCTCAGTGATTTCAAAATAATAATAGAATAATTCATTCTTAATTATCTTATTACAATAATTTTAACCTTTTTATTAGATAAATATCGAACAAATTCACCTTACTAAGCCTTCTCATAAAACATTCCTTGATTTATGATATTGATTT
This sequence comes from Viscum album, assembly GCA_963277665.1. NCBI lineage: Eukaryota > Viridiplantae > Streptophyta > Magnoliopsida > Santalales > Viscaceae > Viscum > Viscum album. The sequence goes on from OY728165.1 coordinate 1,210,236,686, forward strand.
CCTTTATGTATTGATTACCAAACCCTGTGAATTATCCCATAATTGGTTTAATATTACAAAAAATATTACAAGATTCATATCCATATTTTGTCTCAGATGACACTAATTTTTAAAGTTAATATCTATATCTAAACCCCCTCTCTAGTAAAACATTTAAAAGTTACATTTTTTCATAATGGTTCTCTCCACCTCGACCAAGCATCTGTTATTTATCCCAGATACCCAATTTTTCTAGACTGTATAATGAGTACTATACAAATATTGGATTTCATTTTTTTCTAGGTAATATTAAAATTATTTACTTTTGAACTCATTATTATTAGATCTACTCTTCTTGATACACATCCTCAATTCATTCAAAAATATTCTCCTAAAAATGTTAAACATTTTCAGCATATCTAATCTTTGTTTAACGAACATAACATTGCTTATTATAGTATATTAATATTTGATTGTGATGAATTAATGATCCCCTTGATAATAATTATCGCTCACCTGGCCCAAAAAATCTAAATATATAATTTTAGGTGTCTTGATAGATAATGTTTCAACCATTTTGTGTCTTCCATATGACATATTCCCCTTTATAGTGTTATAATATTACTATTTTATTTCTCTATATAGATTACGTATGTCTATCAACAAATGTTACATAGAAATATTGATTAAAAGTTTCCAAAATGGTTGGCCATTTCATTTATAACACATCATGTTTTCATCATTAGAGTTCAAATCGTAATAATTTCTTGAGTCCCAAATTTTAAAAAGCATACAACTAGTTCTATCAGTTTTTTGTGAAGAATTTTCCATATTTTATACTTTTTATAATTCAAGTGTCTATTTTAAAACTAGTCTCAATGTATTCTTCAAAATATCAAATCATACTTCAAACGTAATATTAAATCCTATAAATAAATAGATCTTCTTTTGAAATAATATTTTAGGAATAGATGAACTATGTTTTAATTCCATTAATCCATTGTGATATATCACTCCCAAAGGTTAAAACATCACAAAAATTATATTCAAATATATTCTAGATCTTGGTTTGTCCAGTCATAGTTGATGAGAAACCACTATCACAAATCCATGATCTAATATTTTTTAGCATTAAGGGACACTTCAATAACAAATGACTATTCTATATTATTATATCTTCGATTCGTATTTCCTCAAAAAAACTATTGGTTTATTCGAGAATGTTTGGTAATATATGCATCATCATAGTGAACATACTGGTAACTCATTTCTAAAATCTCTTTTATCTATTCAAAATAATTATGTATGGATAATTTGGTTAAAGTTTTTCATACTACCTACTTCTGTAAGACATTCTAATTTTATTCACTCGATATATCCCCCTCAATTAATTCTTTTTTTAACTCTATGTAAAATAAATATTTTACCATCACATATAATATTTATTCTCAAATACACTATAAGACCATCAATATATTTTATAACTAGTTTTTCCTTGATACTATTGACCCAATAAATAATTTCACTCATCCATGATGATTAATTTTTAACCTCCATATGTTTTGTATTAGGTGAGTATATAGTTCTCAATATACATTCAATTTTATTGGATATAGAATTTATTTTAATTTTTGTTTTATCAAAAAATTATATCCCAATTGGATTTTAAAACCTAAACTATTTGATGAAACATTCTTACAAGTTATGTGTGTCGCTACTAAATTTTTTACCTTACTTTATGTTTATCATTTCTCAATAATTCATGATGATTCAAACTTAATCTACATATAATTATCATAATCAAGTATAATTTTTCATAGGGTCTTATTAACCTTAAGACACCTAGATTTTATTTTATAAATTCTTCTTTTTTGGAAGAATCTTTCATTTAATATTATTTTACTATTTTATATTTCTTTATAGCATTAACATTCAGAAGAATAATTTCCTAAACCTAATCATTTAATATGTTGAGGGTTTAAAATTTTTCCCCATTGAGATATTTTATTTAATTATCTTATTATTTTTTCCTCCTAAGGAACACATTAAGGTCATATTTTAGAATGTTCTCCATATAAGTTTCTTCGGTTCTTCATCACTTCTTGACCCTTTTTCATATTTTTTAACACAAGTTATGAAGTTACTAAACAGAACTGTAGTTTCTTAATCCAATTTACAACTGGACATGTGTTAGTAATACTCATCCATGGTCAACATTGTTATTATTATCATTCAATGATACTTATATTTTTTCTCTACAAATTTCTCTGTATCCTTTGAATGCATTCACTATTTATTTCTCCATGTCCTCTTACCATATTATTTAGCTTAAAACTACATATTATTTTTTATAGAAAATCTGCTGAATGTTGAATAATTAAACTACACATAAATAACTATAGAGATTATTTTACTTTGTATTTTCCATTTCCTATTTTTTATTTTCTATTTATAAGAGCCATTAACCTTTTATATTACTCACCACAATCCTCATCATATTCAGATTCACTAGAGGACTCCACTTCTTACATATTGATGTTGATCTGGATCATGGATTTGAAATTAGTTTATTTCTTATTTTTATTATTAAACTTTTAATCATTACTTATCTCTTATTTGAGAAGAGTATATTTACTCTCATATAAGTATTAGTTTTAATTTTCGTCTAAAGAATAAATGTTTTGATTAAGTATTCATGGTAAAATTTCCCATTAACTTCTTAATAGTAATTATATCATAAAAACTATCATGAAATCCTCAAATGTGTTTTCCTATCACATTATCATTTGTAGTGTAATCATTAATCTTCTCATCATCATCATTTATTATAATATCTTCATACTTTTTTGCTATGTTTGTAATTTGGATTAATTATTCTCAAAATTTCCATTATAATTTTTCTATTGTCTGTCCTGTGTTTCTTTAATTATCTTGATTCCCATTAATTTAGTTTATAATTTATCCGATAGAGATGTAAATTGTTGTCTTTCTAGATTTTTATCTACTTCCATGTTCTATTGTTCTTAAATGTCACCGTAGAATCTCTCGCAGTAAGTGTAAAACCAACTCTCACTACATCAATTACTTTCAGGTCTTTGGATAAATCATTTTGAAGAATTTTATTATTACATCAATGATAGTTCATCCCATAAAATATTGTTATTCCTCTACTATTATTATAATTTATGTTCTTTATGCCTCACATGTTGAATTGATTTGGATCTCATTAGGTAGGGAAACATGTATTCTCTGAAACCACTGAATGTGCTCATGGTAGTATGGTACTACTCAAAAGGGAGAGGTGGATTAGTTATATTTTTTTACAATTTTTTCAAATACATTAATATTTGGGATATATTAAGGTCTAAATCCACTCAAATTAAAATACCTCTTAACTAGTGTACAATAGTGATGAAAAAATTTAGAGCACAAATTTATTTTTATATGGACTGATACTAGTGTGAGTACACAATCATTTATAGGTTTGGGTCAAGTTCAAATATATATATTAATACAATAATTTTCAAATGATTATATGATATGGGAAAAGTACCTTTTTGGCACTCATGAAGATGTATATGATAATACAAGATAAGGCTAGTATGTATCATTGATGCATTATATAGTAAAAATGTCATGACTACTCTCCCCAATGAATTCCCCACAAGTACTGGAAATGCGGAAAGGGATATTGTGACTTCCTGATCCCCACATACAGTAGGCTCAAGGTTGTAGAATAGCACAATGGTATATTAAACATATATATGGGAGAAACTAACCTCTAATAGAAAATACCAAAATTGAGATAATAGAGTTACACCTATAAAAACCTGCTCATATATATATATATAAATGAATTTTTTTGTGCATACATGAAATGTCATATAGTACCAAAACCATGGAATGTGGAGCTATAATTACGAACCAACAAAGAGGATAGAGACCAAAAATCCCAAATATCTCTTGAAAAAAACATGAGATATAAATATCATGCCTCATCTCAAACCTCTTATTAATTAACTAAAATATAATTTATATAAGTAGGTTGAGAATAACAGTATAATTTGATGAATCCCCCCTTATCATTTGATGATAATGATAAAGAAATAATTCTAAAGAATGTTGGAATAATGTGAAACTAACTCATCACTTAAACATGTATACTATGTTATCACCCTATCTATAACTAAATAACACCAAGAAACACCTATAAAATATTATATAATATAATATAATAATGAAACATCAGTGGTACCCTTCTCCCGCTACCCCAATGGTTTTAAACTCTTCCCCAAAACTACACATCCAGATCCATTTCTTTAAAAAATAATCTATACTGAATACACCTGGGAAAGGTATTCTACATTCCCCTCATAAATTACATCACAATATCATCACATCATCACATAATCATATAGTTACCAGGTAGATTATCAGTGACACCATATCCCATGTGTAGTGTATCATAAATCTAGTATTAGACTTCAAGTCATCACAAACCAAACACCGAGTAAGGTACCTCAATCCATCACACCATATACACATCATACATAAATTAACTATTCATATACTATATCCAATTATACATGTGTTTGAAATAAAAACATGACAATATATCCCAATAAACACATATATCATAATGATAACCACCATCCATACTACCATAAGTAACTACCAGGGTAAGAGAGAGGGGCTGCATGGGGTAGTCAAATATCCATTCTCCCACCAATATATTGGAGAATACACCCTCTGAGAGTCTTTTGGGTGTAATTTTCCCTAACTAAGATGGGTGCGGTGGAATATTAAATCATAAAATATATAATATATAATATATCTCAAAACCACAATATGGGAATAACCTAGTCTTAGACTCAAATACATATAATAATACTTGGAATCTTGTCTTCCACTCTTAAGACAAGATATCTTATAAGAAAAAATAATTTAAATGGGATACATTAGTTAACTCTTTTCTCTTTACAGTTTCATTAAATTAATTCATTCACAAACTAACTAATTAATCATTACCATAAATAAATAAGAGATGAATAATTAAGAGGCATAACATTATCACAGTAGAAATATACAACCTGTGATTACTATAACCAATTCATTATTAATCCAAATCAATAATTATTAGGTTAATTAAATTACACATCCAATGGTATAATCCATTATTAATATATGATTTAACATAAATAAATAAGTGATAAAATACACTACCTCAAAGTTTTCGACATTCTTTACATGAGAACAGACCAACTTTTTAGATCTCGATCACCCCATCCAATAGAGCTATATCCACACAAGGATGTTGAGCCCCAAATAAGTCAATAAATAACCACAAATACATAATTAAAATGACAGAGAGAAACTACCATCTTTTGGAAGAAGAAGACGTAGGATTCAGATTGAATAACATTGATAGAAATGGTCATTTATACCTTGGATCAATACATATAAAACATGCGAAATCGAGAATCTATCCTCAATGAAGGGATTATAAAACACCTAGATATAGAGAAAATGGTTTTTTAGGCATTGAGAGAAAATTAATTGGGATTTAGAAATCCTATGGCACTAAAACATATAATGGTGTGGAAGATAGTTGATTTTCATGTTGTGAAACCATTTCACACCACGTAAGTATCAGGTTTTATGTTTCATAGAAAAATTCATCACCATGAATAATTGAACTATGAATGAATTTACATCATGATACACCCTATGAAACTACCTCAAAAAAACCATGAAGTTAACATTCATGATTTTAAACCCATAATGTTATGAATTCTCCCTACATACATCTTTTAGCATCAAATCACCTCCAAACTTACTATAGGCCTCCTCCGAGCTCCATGATATTCGAAATAATAAAATGGTTGCAGTAGAATAATTTTGGTCCTTACATTAAATAACTCTAAAAACATTATCATTCTTAGGAATCTCGAACCAGACCCAGAGAAAAAGAATGTAAAAACGTTCATATGAGAAACCACCCTGTGAGATACCTCTCAAGGATCTCACCATCATAGAAGCTGAACCACCTCAACAGAGGAGCAATCTCAAAACTAAAATACAACAAGAACCATATCCTAAACAATATCTAGGGTTGATACCTCTCAAAATATAGTAAATAAATAAAAAGAATCCAGATAAACCATATCATAACCTAGAAATTTCAACATTTAAAAACTGAATAACATTACTAGAAAGGAGATAAACATAAAAAATATTGGTGTACTGAGTTTGAATCTATAATGCATGTTCCTATGTATTGTCCTATATGATATGGTTCCAAAAAATAAACAAACCAATTAAATGTCAAACCCACATAACACTATCTCCTAGTGGTTATGGATCTTCATTGTCTACTGCATTAAGGTTACATCATCGTCAATACCAATATTTCCCCAATCAATGACATGAGAGTCTTCATGAAGATAATGACATATTTGAGCCACACTAGAAACGACACGTATATAGATAATGTATGGGGGATGTGATAACCATAAACCATGACCCCAACATGATCCAATGCCTTGAATTCCCTAACGAACTAGGGAGAATGATTACATCCATGACCAAACCATTACTTCCTATGATGAGGAGTTACCTTCAAGAACACGTGATCACCACCATATAACTCCAAATTTTCCCTCATATTATTATCATGAGATTTCTAATGCTCTTATTCTTCTTTTATCCTCTCATGAATTACCTAAAACATCTCAGTCATATTCTGTATTGGTTCTTTCCTAAAAATTACTTACTCTCCAACCTCGGTCTAGAACAACAACGAACGAAAAGATTGGTCATTAAAATATTAAAATGGTGTCATAACAATAGTGGTTTTTCATATATTATTGTTAGAAAAATAAAACATGGGTAGGTTCCCTATCCATGAACCTCTAAAATTCAGGAAAAAAATTACAACATTTGTTAATGAATCTGGATGGTTTTCTTTCTCTAACCATTCTTCGTTTGATGGAAAGAAGTTCTAATTAATAACAGGGATAAAAAATAACGATGGATACCTCAACACACCCTAGAGGTAAAACAAGGATCCATATCAAAGATTAACATCATCAAGACTCCTTGGAGTTTCACTCCATCAAATACCGCCTTAAAAAAACCTTCTATATGATCGATACACTGATCCGTATAAAGTGGGATGATTTCTTCAAACAATACACTATTACCCATAAAACGTCATAGAATATTTGATATTCAGGTAAACATATAATTATGTCATTCAACAAGTCATCACACTTTTACTAAGGAATATATAATTTCTAGATAATCCCAGTAGGAACATAGTACTTGGCATCCACCTTTCGTCAGACCAAACATTAAAAAATAGGCTCTGCAACTGCATGCTTAAACCCATGCCACCAAAACTGAACTATGAAATCTCGATAATAATTTTTAAAAATGGTATGTATTTCTAAAGGTTGGATATGGAACTCATGGAGAACAATATCAAGAATTTATAGAGATAAAATTCATTTCCTAGAATAACACCTAGTATTGTCTATCCTGATACTAGAAATTATGGGCATTATAGAAATCTACTGAGTACCTCCAGAAATCCACCTAATAGCCCCCTAACATGTAAAACATTAACTTTTACACCAATGAAAATAGAAATCCCACCTGAAAAAAACTATCTCTAAAATCCATTATATCTAAATGCGTCACTTCAAGTTCATGAATCACTCTCTATGAATCTCAAGATTCACACACAACATCACCATGTGACTTCTAGCTCTTCGCATCGACAACAACATTTCCCTTTAAATGATTAAAAAAATATAGATTTTGTAATCATGCAGTAATTTGATCCAAATAAACTGATTCATGTTGATATTATTCTATGGGAATACACACCATTTGATCCTATGGTCAGTAAAAACTACAAAATGATCCCAAATGAGTTAATGTCACAAATAATCATTGATGAAGAACTAACATCAAATCTAGATTATGGGTGTAATATTTATTCTCATGAAGTAATATATATTAATACCCAATAATAATAATAATTTTTTGTCATATTAGAACACAACCCCAGATAATAGGTGAATCATCATAGAAAACCACAAATCGAACTCCCTCTACTATAAAACAAAGAACCAAAGCATTGACTAACTTTCCGTTCAGGTACTTAAAAGATGATTGTAACTTTTTGATCAGTAATAAAATCTAACCCTTTATTGTCAAGGAAATTAGATAACTCATAAATAAACAGAAATCATATATATACCTTTTGTAATATACTGTAAGATCAAAGAAACATCACACCTCTTCCTCTATATTGGTGCATTCTCTAGACCCACACATGTCTATCAATGAAGGGACAATATCTACTTTATATTGGAACATGACTTTACGAATAAATGGTATTTTAAGAGCCCAAAATTCGCACTTTAGAAACATCCTAAATATTTTCCCATGATGAAGCACTCTCAAAATAGCACACAGATTCTCTACCCACTCCTCCACAGATGCAGAGTATACAATGATATAATCAATGAAATCCCTAAAAAACATAGCTAAGAAATATTGGAAATCTGACTTAATTAACCTAGTAAACATATTTTGATAATTTATCACACCAAATGACATAAAAAAGAACACAGAATGTCCATAATTAGTAAAAAATAAGAGTCTTCTGAATATCCTCATCCTTCACCCGCATATGATGACATCCTGGCCACAAGTCAATATTTGAGAACCTATTATCTATGTTTAGGTGATCGAATAAATAAAAAACCATTGAATATGGTAGTAGTTCTTCACTCTCACATGGGTAAACAGTCAATAATTGATACAAATCCATAAACTACCATCATCCATATTCATGAAAAAATTGGGGCCCCACCATGATTACACACTCGGCTAAAAAAACTCTTTGAAATAGACCATGAACCAATATTCATTGCTCTCAAAACTCATAAGACACCATCCTGTATGGATAAATCAAGATAAGATACATTATAGTATATATCTAGATCCTAAACATGATCATCCTTCAAGGGGTTAACATAAAAACCTCCTCCAATAATACATCAGGGTACTATTACACAACCCTCAGAAACAGTAACTACTAAAAATATCATTCACCCTGTATTATATCAACCGTTAATGATGTCAAGGGTAGAACATTCCTCTGACCGATCCATGTTCCTCACTCACTAATGAATACCACTAGCTCACTCTCATCATCATAGAAAACAAAATGCCTTTGAAGAATTCTATGATATAATACACTTTATAAAAGCATTCCATGCAATTTATGATGTCATATGGAAATATACATAACCATAGGGAGTATCCAAAATAGTTGTTCTACCCCATAACTAGTTCACTGTCTCTACATACATCATTTAAGTCATCTCATCCTCCAACTGGAATAGTCAATTCCAATGTCTTTGGAAGCCTCTCTAACTCAAGTCCCAAATCATGGATGAGGGAATGTGATATAAAATAGTGTGTCTCTTGTGGATAAAAAAAAATCAACCACATATAAAAAATAAAATTGTTACTTAATGGACATATGATTTTCCTGATTTTGGAAATGTTAAAGAATGAAGTTTATAATAATGTGCTATATGACCTCTATGACAATATAGATGACTACCTTTATGGCCTTTATTGGTTCTCTAAGGAAGAGGAGAATCTCATGACCATAATCCACCTACCATATCTCCTCTATGATGATAAAAAATTAGAACACCCAACTACTCCTACCTTGGATGAAACTACCTAAATAGAGGAACATGAAGTATAACTCTAAGTCCTTGCTTACTACTCATAAAGTTGAGGAAATATCTCTTCTGATGAACTCATCCTCAATAAGAAAAACATACATCTGATCCCCTGGAATAATTATATGAGCATCAACACAAGAATTAATTATATGATTAGGGAAAGGGCTTACCCCTATCTGAAGGAAAAATATTATGTCTAGGAAATTGGGAACCATACACCACAACTCTACTATGTGATAAATCCTAGATAATCTCCTCTTATGAACATTCAGTTCATACTAGTGTCTTACGAAGTAACTCTTATCTATAAAAAATCTATAGATATGTTTTTAACATAAATGGAGAGATATGGAAATATATATTTGGATGAAAAAACTCCTCAAAATTCATCACCCAGTCCTCCTCACCTGATAAATTTTTTGAATCATATCGCAGAAGGGACCTAAAACGGTTATCAAACACTCACATATTGGAACTCCCATATCAAAGGGTGAAATTATCTAATTGAATGAACACCTTTGGAATCGATGAAATAAAAGCATCATGAAACTTGTCTTGAAACTTCTCAAATGAGACTATAGTCAATATGAGATCCTAGTGGAATATAAACCACCACTTACTTATAACCCCAGACAACATCATCAGAACCAACAAAACATGATACCCATTCCAAGTAATTTTTTTTAAAGATATATCATCATCCATCAAACTAATCCCTCTTGCTTATATAGATTCTCCCAATAAAACACTCAGAGTATTCTCCTACATGTGTCGTCATCGTGGAACTGAACTCTTGGATGATCTATTAGTATATCAATTTGAACATATTCAGTGTGATCCTGATGAGGAAATCAACCTTGAGTCATTCCTACAAAAGTAACAACATGTTATATACCCTAAATCTATAATATTTTATATTTATAATTAATTAATTAATTAATTATTATGTTTTGTTAATTATTTTATCCTTTCCAAAGGACTACCCATTTCATACAAAGATTACAATAGGAATGATTCATGATAATTTACTAGGTCTCTAACTTACAACCAGTATCACCTCAGTTAGTGGGAGACATACAATTTAATTTACATGAATCCAATCATAGGGGACACTAAGAACCTGGGTCTTAGTCAGTCTGTCGTGGTTACATTACCTAAAAACATAGATAAAACTGTTTGTCTACCAACCCATGAAACCTTACATATTCTTAACTACAAACACCATCATATCTCTCAACCTGAACATCTAAAACCACATCTTCATGATCCCCTCCCCCAAAGAGTACCCAACCTGGGTCAGTAATGACGGAATGTAAATGGTGATAATTAAAGTCCCTCATCTAGTTGGTCTCTGGTTGGTGAATAAAACCGATGGTATAATAAAAATACATATGGGAGGTAATAACAGCTATGATAGTATGTAGAATTAAATGATAATATAGTTACACCAATTAACACATTATTAGATATATTTTTAAAATAAATACTAATTATATACATTAAATTTCATAAATTACCAAAATAACTGAAAGGGGAACAATAAGAACCCAACGGTACAGAAGACACTGTCCAAAAACCGTAGAAATTTCATGAAAAACTATGATCTAGTAATAACTACATTTATCTGAAACCCTATCTAGATTAATATAGAAAGATTTTATATATACGTAGTTTGATCATAATAGTATACTTTTTTGGATCATCCTTGGAGCCTCCCATACATAAGATAACGAAATTGTGAAAAATAACAGTGAGAAAAAGTGAAACTAACTCATCATCGAAAATGTATACTAATATTTTAGCCTCACCATGGATATCTATAAAATGGTAATTCTTAAAAGAGAGCATATAATATAATAATTAAACATCAAGGGTAACTTTCTCCAAATTTCAAACTAGTTTTATGTTATTCCATAACAACGCATGTCCTGATCCATATCTCTCCAAAATAATCCTACCTGAAGACACCCAAGAAAGGAATAAGAACATGAACCTCATGCATCACATCACCACATCATGATATCATCACCTCATTGTATAGTGACCAGATAGATTCCAGGATCCACCTCAACCTATATGATATGTATCATATATTAGGTATTATACCTAAATTTTATTACAACCAATACACCATGTAAGGTAACTCAATCCATCACATATTATACATACTATAAGTATAATAATACATTGGATAATATATCCAAATATTAATATATGTGAAATTAGGACAGTCTATCACATCCCTCTACAAATATTTATGGGTAAGATAACCACCATACATACCAGAAAAATAAAGAGAGCAGGGCTAGTGGAGGTAATCAACCATCAATACTACCATCGAGATATTGGGGAAACCACACTCCCAGATTCCTATGGGAGACCATCTCCCAAACAAAAATGGTTGAGTAAGTGTTTGAAATCAAATAATATATAGGAAATAATATATATCAATACTAAGGTATGGGCATGACCTAGTCTTATTATCAATTGTGGCTAGCATCACTCAGACTCCCATCGACCAGTACTATAAATATTAATCCTATAAGCACACATGAATTTAAAAGAGGTAAATTAATTACTCATTTTTATTTTATTATTCCACATATGGTAATTCATTAATAATCAAATAAATTTGTAAGAGTTTGTGTCCTATAACCAACTGGTTTTACTTTAATTACATGGATATTTAATGTATTATTACATATTGTTCATTGTTCATCATAACTATGATGTAATAATGTTCTAGAGTATTTTTTGCATTGACAAGGTTAAAGAAGTTACCTGCTATGATGAGAGCATTGAAATTATATAACAATATTCTTAAATATAGTTCTGTCATTGAATGACATGATATTATGGGACACATGGCATGCAGATTGTTGAGTGCGAGTACTAGTAAGAAGATGTGACTTCCTCTCATGAAGTTCGAACTAGTTAATCTCTAAGATATGATATTATGATATCAAACCCGCTAGTAGGAATAACACTTTTTTTCCTTTCATCAGATATTTATATTTGTGAGTGCGTCTAATGATCCTTAGACTTTAATATTATCATTAACATGTGTCACGACTTATGCACTTTGATTTACCAATGAAAACTTTCATGAAAATAGTTGGCTACAATTAGGGTACGTTGGGTGCATCATGAGTGGCATGTTATTAATGAATAAATTGAGGAAGGATTTATCCCTTATATTTATGGAAGTTGATATCTCGACCCTTTTATTGAAATATAACCATCGCGTAAAATTACATTTCCATGGTGTAATGAAGATTTTATTTCATGTAGTCAATGAATGAAATATCAATCATAAAATTTGATAACACAACCATGAAACCTTCTTGATGGGATATTGTGACAAAGGGATTATATTACACAGTGAGCATTCATATATGGATTTCGTTGTTGCGACTTTATGTTCTTTCTCTCAGGTGCATTGAACCATTTCTAGATACTACTCTTGGAATTTAGGAAAGAACGCCTAATGCCAATGAGAAGGAATCCTAGAGGGTAACACACTAAGTGTTTTTTGGTGATCTCAGTTACATTCTATTTGAATTTAATTAATGAAATAGATATTATTCTCAAGTCTGAGGAATAGTTTTATTCAAGTTAAAATGATCGCATAAATAAAATAAAATTTATTTATTTATTTTATTGAAAATTTAATATATATTTATTTACTAGTTCGTAAATAAAAATATTTAATTAGGAGAATAAATTATTTATTTATTTGATTGTTCAATAAATTTAAGTGGAGTTCGAGCATACCAAGGTCGGTCTAGTACTAAAATAATTATTTAAAAGATTGTAAATAATCGTTTAACTAGTTGGAACTAATTAAAATAATGCTGCTATTATTTTTTGACACAGAATTTATAATTCCATTTAATGCAAGTTGGCTCACCATAAATAAGGACTTTGAATTATTATTAAATGCTTCGGTTTTCTCTAAGTTCATGAATGTATTTAATTTTTGATATGAAATTAAATATTGTAACTGAAATTCCATGTATATAAATTGACAAGTACACATATTGTGCCACACACCACATCACACACCTGGTGAATTGAGAATTGTTGAGTGAGACAATTTCTCAATCAAATCCCCTTCTCTCCCCTCTCAATAATGAGAGATGTTTTTCAATATTAATGAACAAGCGATCATGAATGACCGACATAAGACACTCGCTTCGCCACGCTAGCACCTGTAGAATGAGAAATTTCAATCAGAGGCCATCAAAGCATGTCTGGATCACCGCCAGAGGAATTCTAGTTTGGATCCCTACAAGAGCAACGAGATAATACAAATGGGTCATTCTGGACAATCCACATCTTCAATGAATAAAATACTAAAGTTCTAGGAATTATTTTATTCATAAAATAAATTAAATTAATTATAAACATTGTGTAGAAGATCCTCTGTAATTGTTTAAGGCCTCTTATTTATTTATCTAAATCATTGATTATATTCCTTGGAGACTGGCGTTCATCGTTGTATTGATCCTTGAATAATCATTCATCATTTTAAAAATCAATGTTGGGTACCGTACCAACCACGGTTCCGCTGTGCTCCGAACCCTCATGTGGTATTATAGCTGTTACGTAATAGTTTATAATTATATTAGTATTTAGTTCATGAATTATACATTTATTAGTTTAGTTGTTTCAATTCAAGTTAATCGTTTAGTAAATCTGAATCTCGAGATCTATTATTCCTATTTTGTTTCTTGTTCACCACATAGAAACAATCTTTTCATTAAATATGGATTAAAATAAAACAAAGGACCTCATCCGGAGTTTCCATGGCATCATGGCCGCACAACACCAGAACACACGACATGTATTCAGAAGTACATGCCTTTTAGTCAAGATTCAATGCATTGGACTGGTACGCCAAACCAATCCATGTGTTGTAGTATTTATAAGTCTTAAATGAATCTATGTGTTGACTAGGAATAGGTGGCATGCTATTTCTAGATTACACGCCGTGTGGCTAGGTGGGCATGATGTGTAGTCCCTTCGAGTTAGGTTTGGACCGTGTACCCAGTACACGGCCTTCCCGGATTGAGGACATATAAGGAGAAAATATATGGTGTGTAGACCACGGGACACTCCATGCACTTCAAAGATTTCCAAAGTATACTCACACGTTGTTTTCTAAGTCATGTACTTCAGATGGACAGTGAGAAATAATACACGACGTGTAGTTGGAACTACACATCATGTACTCATCCAAATTAAACATATTTATTAAAATTTATTATTATATTATACAAACATGTGAGACATGTACCATCTTCAGGGAATAAAGCTGAGGCACAACATGTTATAGGTGTTTACATATGTGTGTTTAATTTAACATCTGTGAAATGTTCATTTTGACTCATTGGGTAGTTTTGAATAGGAATTCACCGGGTTTCTTCCAAGTTACAATTTACGTAAAAAGATAATTTTAAATGAATTTATCTATTTAAAATAATGATAGATGAGAATCTCAAGGAAATTCAGAAAAGTGTTTAAGATAAAAGGATTTATTAATTAAATATGATAATTAAATGATCCATTCATGATTTATCGTAAAAAAGAACGATTAAAGAATTGATTTCTAGTTTTATTTATGCATAAATATCGTTTCATTTAAATATGATCATGAGATAGACCATGAACTTTGTATATGGTTGGTTTCTTTTAATTTTTTTATTTGAATTAAATTTGTTTGCATGTGAGCCTTCTTCTCATTAATATATAGGTCTAGCGTGCCCAATATTTCTTTTAATAAATCCCTTTTTACCCCTCACCTACATGTAAGTAAAAAAAGGAATATGTAATGGATGGAGCTCCCAAGCTACTGGAGGTGGTTCAAGTTGGATCCAAGATGAAACCAATCCTATGAGATACAGAGGTGGGAAAGTGGAAGCTGTAAACATGAACCCAAATTGTTTAATGGGTTTCTCCCCTAGGTTAGGGTTAGTTTATCAACCGCTAGATAAACTAACCATTAGAAAATCTCGTCATCATTCAATTTACTTTATTTTATTTCTGTCAATTTCATGGTTTATCATTATGGTTGTGATGCCACGATCACATAATTAATAAATTAAAAAATCATGCAAGATGGATCAAAAATAAAATAGACTTACACGTAAATAGTATCAAGAAATGGTTAATAACTTAATTAAATTCCACATAATATTTAAAAATTGTGTGATAATGATAATAAGATATTCACATATAAGAGGTAAAAAATTCCACAAATAAAATTTTAAGTCATAAAATGCCTTCTGTTACTCGTTTAAGGGAAAATATCAATAAAACTATGTGTTTAACCTACCCTTGTTGGTAAAATTACTTTTATATAGGAATCCCTTATGAAAGGTTTTGGTTTTACTTAACTATATTAAATCAAAAGGATTTTACCTTGCTTTACTTGGTGTAAAATTGGATGCACGAGTTAAGGAAATCCAAATTCATGATTTCAGGGCTAGGGAGTCTACTCAATAGATCAAGGAGCTACAAGATCGGAGTTGGCAAAGACCTTCCGACCTAAATAACTTCTAATAGCATAAGAAACCCTTGTTGGGGTCACTCGAAAGGGAATATGGATCCTTTACTCTAGAATGTCATGGAAACCAGTCATTCTGATTTCAATGGTGAGGTCCATTGGGACTTGATAATATATTGGGAGACTTATCAAAATTTATTATTTCATATAAAATGTTCTCATGAAAGTACAAATAATATGATCTTTTCATTGTTGAATAATAATGACAAACTCATCCACCACACTATTCCTATGATCAATTCTGGATAAAAAAACATCCTCACTGGTAGTAACTTCCAAGAATGTTTTAGACGCCTTTGGGTTATCTGACGCCATGAATGGAAGTCTTACATGCTGGAGTCAGTATTACCTGATCTGCCTGCCAAAGAGGAGAGCAATGAGGATTTCATGGTCTTTGAGAAACATATAAAATATAGGGTCGAAGTTCAATGTTTGATGTTATCATAAATGTCTAATGATATCATGAAGTCTCAGGAAAACATGGATTCTTATAGCATTATCGAGCACCTCCATGGTCATTACCATGAGAGAGAAATACTTTAAAGGCTTGATATCTCTAAGGCACTCTTTTACAGTAATATTGGACAGGGTTCCCCAACTGGGCCCCATGTAGTCAAGCTCATTGGATACATTGAGCTAATCGATGTTCTAGGATTTAAACTCCCCAAAAAACATAACACTGATCTCATTCTTGCATGAATCCCTCATATATTCTCTATCTTTATTGTCAATTTCAATATGAACAACATTGAGATGTTTCTATCTGATCTTCGTATCCTTGTTCTCCAAGTCGACAAAGATATGAACCGTGAAAAGCCTTATGTCCTTATGGTGAATTAGAGGAAAGGGAAGGAGAATAGATTTAATCCGAAATCTTCTTCACAGCCTTCCAAGAAAAGGAAGATCAAAGGGTATGAAATGAATTAAGAGGCTATTTGTTTTTCATGTGGCAAGAAGGGACACTGGATGAAGAACTGCTCACAACCTAAGAAGGAAAGTGAAGGTTCATGTGCGTTTGTTATCGAATTTAATCTATATATTTCTAAAAATTGGGTATTATATGTAGCTTGTGGTTCTCACGTATGTATCCAAATATAGGAACAATGTATATTCAAGAAGATTGATTGAGGGGAGGTAGATCTACAAGCAACCAGCAGAGCCAGACTTGCAGTTGTAGCTGTCGGGGACTACCACCTCACGTTGCCAACTGGGATGATCATGTTGTTAAAGGGTTGATTTTATGTGAATTCTATAACTAAAAACATTATTTATTTATCCATATTAGATAAAAAGCATTTTTTTCATGTTTGTAAATGAATTTATCTTCTTATACAAAGATAAAAATTTTATGGTAGGGAACATCTATACAACGGACTTTACGTGTTGGATTACACAAGCCATGTAATGGAAATTGACACAAAGATACTTTACATGACTCATATCACACCCAAAAATGGCATCACATTCTAGCTCATGTAAATGAGAAATTATTGACCAAGTTACATAAATATGGATATTTATATTCTTTCTAACTAAAACCACATGGCATATGTCATGCATGTTTATAAGGTAAAATGACCAAATACCGATTTAGTGGGAAAGGTGAAAGTGCTAAAGAAGTTCTTGAATTGGTTCATTACGATGTGTGTGAACCATTTCTAGTTGAAGAAAGGGTAGGGTACTCATACTTCTTAACATTTTCTGATTATTTTAGTAGATATGGATATATCTACTTAATGAGGTAGAAGTTGGATTTTTTTATAACTTCATAGAATACAAGAATGATGTTCAGAACCAGCTGGGTAAGAAGAATAGGAAAATCTACTTAGACCAAGGTGGATAATATCTTAATCACAACATCATTAATTACTTATGGGATTTTGGGATCTTATCCCAATTCACACCTCCAAACACACCCCAGTGGAATGGTCTGAGAGAAGGGAGGAACCACACCCTATTGGACATAGTGAGATTAATGAGGAGTCATGAGAGTCTTCCATTATCCTTTTGGGGATACACATTAAAAATAGTGGCACACATACCAAACCAAGTACCAAATAAATCAATAAATGGTATTCCATATAAGTTCTGGAGGGGAAGAAAATCTATTTTATCAAATTTACATGTGTGGGGTAGAGAAGCGTTTGTTAAAGCCTATTTAGGTAACAAACTCGCACCCCGGGGAAAAAAGTGTACCTTTATAAGATACCCCATGGAAAAAAGGGGATATTACCTCTAAAACCACTTAGAAAAAAATGTTATAGTGGAATGAAATTACATATTCCTTGAGAGGGAGCACATTTAGAATAGAGAATGTGGGAGCGAGATAGACTTCGATGAAGTAGTGGCTCAAGGAACATAAGTGTTGGTACATGAACATATTCAACAAAGCCTCGTGGAATAAGAATCTGTTCCAGAGACACTAGTACTGTGTAGGAGTACAAGATAGGTTAGAGAACTGGAATGATATAGTTTTATGGTTTCCATGTATGGTGACTCTTTATTAGTTGATAATAACGATCCTCAAACGTACAAAGAAGCAGTAAGTGGAACAAACATTTCCAATTGGAAAGGAGCCATGAATTTTGAAATGGATTACATGTAAAAAACCCACGTTTGGATTTGGTTGATACTACAGTTAATGTAAAGCCTATTGGTTTCAAATTGGTATTCAAGAAGAAGCAGGACGTGGAAGGTAAAGTGAGTACCCATAAGGCATGACTGGTTTCAAAATGGTTTAGACAGCGTCAAGGAATTCACTACGATGAAACCTTCTCACAAGTTTCAATGATGAAATTCATCATATTTCTACTATCCATTGCATCTAACCATGACTATGATATTTGGAAAATGGATTTCAAAACAACATTCCATAACTAAAAACTTCATAAAGATGTTTATATGACACAACCTGAAGGGTTTTTGACTCCTAAGGATGCGAATAAGGTATGCAAGTTAAATAAATCCATTTATAGATTAAAGAAAGTATCCAGGCCATGAAACATTCATTTTGATGAAGTCATAAAATAATTTGGTTTTATCAGGAATTAATGTGAGACTTTTTTCTCCAAATGGTTTAGTGTATATGCATTAGTTTTCATAATAGTATATGTTGATGACATATTACTTATTGGAAAAATGATACCAGTCTTACAATCTCTTAAGTAATGGTTTAGTCAATTTTTATCTATGAGAGACTTGGGAGAAGCAACATATATTCTTGGAATTAAGATACATCATGATAGATCCAAGAGATTGATGGGCCAAAGTCAAACTACATAAAGTGATAAGATACTGAATAGATTTCGTATGGAATAATCCAAGAGGGGATTGTTGTCAGCGTCACATGGCATTCATCATTCCAAAAAAATGTTTCCTAAGAAACATGAGGAAAGAAAGATAATGGAAATGATTCATTATACATCAACGATTGGGTCAGCCCTATATGTCATGATATGTACTAGGTTGGATGTCGCCTTTACATTGAGTGTGGTAGGAAGATATCAAGCTAACCAAGGTGACCGCCATTGGATGGCATTGAAGAATATCATAAAGTATCTAAGGAATCATAATGACATGTTCCTAGTTAATGGAGGATATGATGAACTAGACATCATAGGATATAAAGATTCTAGTGTCCAGACTGATCAACATGACATGAAGTCGCAAATGGTATACATCTTCACATTGAATAGGGGAGCAGTGAGCTGGAAGAGCTCAATGTAGAGTGTCGTCACATATTCTACATCATAGTCCGAGTATATCATAGCTTCTGAGGTAGCTAGAGAAGCATTTTGGATGCGAATATTCATCCAGGAGCTATATGTGATACCTAGAAGTAAAGATCTCATCACACTGTAATGTGATAATACTACAAAGGTGGATCTCACAAAAGATCCAAGGTCACATCAGAGGATAAAGCAGATAAATAGGAAGTATCATCTCTTGATGGATTTGTCTCCGAGGGGAGAAGTTGTAGTGAGAATTTTTTCCACGGAAGACAATGTGGTGGACCCCTTGACTAAATCCTTGACTCATCAAGAAACATGATCATCATGTGAGGTCTAGCGGACTGAAATTCGTATTCATTTGGCTCAAGTCCATGTGTCATTTTTAAGAGTTGGTGTCCTATAACCATCTAGTTTTACTTTGTTTACATGGATATTTAATGTATTATAACATATTGATCATTATTATGCATCACTATGATGTAATAATGTCCCAGAGTATTTGTTGCATTGATAAGGTCAGGGATGTTACCCACTATGATGAGAATCTTGAAATGCAATAACAATATTCTTAAATATGGTTCTGTTGTAGGATGAAATGCTATTATGGAACACATATCATGTAGACCATTAGGTGCGGGTACTCGTATGCGGATGAGACTTCCTCTCATGAATTTTACAATATGTAATCTTCAAGATAAGAGATTATTAGAACAGAACTACTAGTAAGAATTGTGTATTTTTGGTGTCATCAGATATTTCTATCTGTGAGAATGCATAATGATCCTTTGACATTGACATTATCATTAATAATTTTCATGACTTACACACTTTGATTTACAGACGAAAACCTTCATGCATACATTTTCCAGGAAGTAGGGTACGTTGGGTGCATCACGAGTGGCATTTTATTAATTAAAAAGGTGAGGAAAAATTTGTCCCTTTCATTTATAGAAGTTGATATCTCAGATCTTTTATTGAAATAAAACCATCACACGAAATTACAAGGCCATGGTGTAATGATGGGTTCATTTCATGTAGTCAAAGAACGATGTATCAAGCATAAAAGTTTATGACCCAGTCATGAAACCTGCTTTATGAAATATTGAGACAAAGAGATTATATTAGACAATTAGCGTTCTTATGTGGATTTCGTTGTTGTGAATTTTTGTTCTTTCTCTTAGGTGACTTGACATGTTTCTATATTGTACTCTTTGACTTTAGGAAATCCCTCCTAATGCCAATGAGAAAGAATCTATGAGGGTCACAATATAAGTGTCTTTTGGCATTCTTAGTTAAATTATATTTAAATTTAATTAATGAATGAAAAATTATTCTCAAGACCTTCGAATAATTTTATTCATGTTATAATGATCTCATAAATTAAATAAAATATATTTATTTATTTATTTTGAACATTTAATAAAACATTATTTACTAGTTTGTAAATAAATTATTTATTTATTCGAGTGTTCAATAAATGGAAGTGGAGTTCGAGTGGAACAAGGTTAGTCCGGTAGTAAAATAAATATTTTCAAGATGATAAATAATTATTTAACTAGTTTTCACAAATTAAAATAACACTGTTATTATTTTGTGATGTGGAATTTATAATTCTATTTTGCGCAAGTTGGTGCACCATAAATAATGATGTTGTATCATTTTTAAATACATGGGTTTTCTTTATGTTCATGAATGTATTTAATTTTTTCTATGAAATTAAATTTTGTAACTAAAATTCCATGTATATAAATAGAATAGTATTCCTATTGTGCCACACACCACACCACACTCCTGGTGAATTGAGAATTGTTGAGCCAGAAAATTTCTCTCTCAAATCGTCTTCTCTCCCCTCTCAAAAACGAGAGGCATTCTTCTTGATCCAATCATAAGCGATCAAGAACGACCGGCACAAGACACTCGCTTCACTGCGCTAGCACCTAGAGGACGAGAAGTGCTGATTAGAGATCATTAGAGCATATGGGGATCACCGCTAGAGGGATTTTAGTTTGGATTATTACAAGAACAACAAGATAATCTAGAAGGGTCATTCCAGATGATCAACATCATCATCGAATAAAATACTGAACATCCAGATATTAGTTTCTTTCTGAAATTATTTAAATTTAATACAAACATGATGTGAAAGAACATCTCTAAAGGTTTCATGCCTCTTCCATATTTATATAAATCTTTGATTATATTCCATGGAGACTGGCGTTCATCTTCATATTGATCCCAGAATAATCATTGATCACGGTGGGGAAAAAAGTTTGGTACCGTCAGAACCACACTTCTGTTGAGCCAGGAACCTTAAAAATTAACCTTTAAAATTATTCCCCAGTACATTTTATTTATCATTGGTGTAATGTCGATACCTCTAAGAATAATATCAAAATAGTCCATGGTTTATCAAGCATAACATCTTTTCATTATTTTAATTCCATTAACACCGACCCAACGAGTTAATCCACTTATTATAATTTAATAAATTAATTCCATAATCAAGGAATTCTAGGAAAAGAATCCAAATCTACCACTAAGAGGAATTTTGAAATGTAGCATATTCAGCTTCCTCAATAAGTTGGGGAAGGATTTAAGAGAAAACAATCAACCCGACCATCAACCACTAACAAAATAATTTCATGAAAGAGTCTATATTATTCACATAAATAAGTAAGCACAATATAAACTCATTATATCGCCACCAGTTACATCCTTGAAATCGAAAAACATAACCTGATGCATCTCTCCATCATAAGCACCAACTAAAACCACATCATTCGAGCCTCCTCACCCCATATCACCTTAACCATACCAATCTCAGCCATACCAATTTCATAACATCATTTGAGCCTCCCCACCCCATATCACATCACAAATTCAATATAAAAACTAGATCACATCCCAAAATCAGTAACATAAATACAAGCATGACAAATCCGAAAATCTAATCCATAAAACAATGAATCTAGACTTCAGACATAAATGACCTCTCACATGTCTAATCTAAATGAACCCATACATCTCATGATTATGGGAAACATCAGCCCCTTCCATTATCATTATCATTAAAAAATTTATTTCATATTGAATCAACCGATTAATTACTCGTAGGGTCTAACTAAGGGAAACCTAAAGAATAAAGCGATAAAAAGATACCAAATTAAATAAATAAATAACATAAACATGATTCCAAGAATAAATTATAGTTTCAAAAAAACACTCTAAATTATAATCTATTATCACACCTCTAATTATTTTTATCAACATGTTTTAAAATGATTTAACTTATTTGTTAACTTTGCAATAATGAACAACAAATTAAATTAATCATCCAGTAAAAATCAATTAGATCGTTATCAAATTAAATTTGGCACAAAATTCATAAAACATACATCTTCTTTAATTATTTATCTATTGAATCAATCAATTTAATCTTTATATCCTTTATAATGTTTCACCAAGAATAATATTCTAATCCATAACATAATAATAAATGATAATAAGTGAAACAATGACATAAAATTATCTATCAAATCAAGAGGCAAACTGTTATCAAGGTATAAAGAAAAAACATGTGTCCACTACAACCAATTCATTATTAATCATGTTCAATAATTATTAGGTTAATTCAATTGTAGTCAAAATTTATAAACAATGATAATTTTTTATTTCATATAAATAAATAATAGAATTAATGTTTTCTTACCTCAATGTTTACAATGTTTTTGCACGAGAATGTAACAATATCACACTAAGGCATCTTTACTTTCTTATCTCAGGTTATGGTTTCTTTATTGGTGGAAATTAGAAGGGGATAGGTCAGAAAAATTAGTGTCGCTTCTACATTTCCACCATATTCCCTCCTCACTCCTCCATTCTGATGGTCATTCCTTGGTGTTTCCCATTACTTTCACCACATCACCTGATTCTTGTGTTGTTTTCCCATTCCTTGTTTCTTTTCATTCCTTTCTTCTATGCCTGTGGATCATTATTCCTACCTATGATGGATATTCCTGCACTATAATTACATAATTACCATGAATTTGACCCTATCTTGGTCTGGTGTGCTAAATTCATTAGGGTGGTTTGTGTTGTGATGCTCAATCAGCATTGGTTTCCCAGGAGCATGACCCACAACTGTATCCTTCCTCTTTTATTTTGATGTCTCTATGGTGTAGATACTTGTTATTGGTAAAGGATAGGATTGATATAGATTAGATTTATTATCTTTAACACTAATCCTGATTTTATTTCAATCACTCCCTCTCAAGTCGATTTGGTATGGTAGTCTTAAAGGGGTTTGGGGAAGTGTAGTTCGTGCGGAAAACTCCAAGTGTGAAGACCATAATCTATTTAATTTTTCATTTCTGATGGTGATTCCTCCTTGATTATCATGATGGGTCGAAATTTGTGGATTGAGGTTTTTCATCCATACTAATGATGGTAGTCATAGTTTCCAGTTTTTTATTTATTTTTCTTACGTTTTCATCTGTGTTTTTCTGGTCTTGGAAATTTGATGTGGTAGTTGGTTGTGGTTTCGATGGTTAGGATTCTAGTAGTCTGTATCTACAGTGTAGATGATGGATATTTTGGTTTCTTGTTCCAAGTTATCTAGTTTCATGGTGGTGTTTAAGTAATTATTTCTTAATCTCGAGTTGTGGCTCGAGGCTGATGATGGTTTTCACTACCCTTGGATCACATGGTGTGGTTTTCATTCCACTTTTGGTTTTCTTTTAAAATTTTATTGACTTTCTATTTTGGTTTAAGGAAATATGGAGGGTGAACTATTGTTTATAAGAATTTTGAAATTCAAATATGTGTTCAATATTGGTGGGCATTGATATTTCTTGTTTGGTTGAATTTTATAGGTAGAAATGTAATTTTTTTTATTTGTCTATTAGTTTTTCTATGTGGTTTTATTTTGTTATGGTTTACAATTAACCGTTAAATGTGTCTTTTGAAATATTGAAAAATGGATCTGGACGGAGGATAGTGGGCGAACATTATAGATCCTGACCACCCCTCCCACAGTATCTGTATCACTCCAAGGATTATTCACTATATCCACACCCACAAAACCCCATAAAACACTGTTGAAAAATGGGGAGAAACCACCAACACATGAAAAGAATACGTAGGAGGATCCAGATCGAATAACCATGATAGAAAGGCTAAGGCATAACTTGGATCATAAAATTTCGAACATGGGACACCAAGAATCAATCCCCATAAAATGCATTCTGAAAAGTCTAGAGAGAGCACTACTAGTCACATGGGGTTTGGGAGAAACAATATTGGTTTTGAGAAAAAACATGTCACTAAAACATTAAATGGATTTCTGCATAATGGAATTTCATGGTTTGAAACAACTAATGTCTTTTATGTATCAAGTTATATGTTCCAATAAAAGACATGACTCCTCAAAATATTTTTCACTGAATTAATTCAAATCATGAATCACCCAATAAACCAGCATCACAAAACAATTGAACAACACATCCATGATATGAATCCCTTACACATTGTAAATTACTTATTCTTATCAATTTTAGTATCTAAACACCTTCATATCTTCTCAACATTCCTCTTACAAGCACCCAAGGCTTTGGAAATAGGCAATGGGTCAGACTGGATTCTTTCAAATACATACAAACAACTATAATAATAAATATTTTATAATGTTACCATGATTCTTCAGTTAGAACTTCTACTCTTTTAAATCAATAAAAATATAGAATCTTTTTCACTATATCACTATCAAATATAATATCCCGTTCCTATGGTTGGATCCTCCACCAATAGAACATTAAAAATCCAATAAGAGGCAATTGGGTCCACTGTTATCAATCTATAAGAATAGCCTAGATGTAATTTAATGAATTCATTAAAACATATGGTCTTCTTCATCTATAGGGGTAATCCTTTTGATGGACAATAATCTCCTTGCATTTCTCATCACAAATGATAAGTTCCAGTGTATAATTTTTGGTCTCCACTCATTTTGATTTATAAGTTCTCTAATTTAATCATTTATTGATTCTCAATTATGAGTTCTAAATCAATATTCTTTAGTCCATATTCTTATATTTTATATTATTATAATTATCATGAATATTGTTTCCATATTTTGAAAATTGAAACTTCCTATGATTTTCCAAAATCTTTTTATCTAGTCAATAACTTCTGAAAAAATCAATCATGTTTAACATAATTTATATTGCATTCAAAATTATAATCAATATCTTCATCTAAATATAGATGAACATTGAGATATTTTTTTCCAAAAACTCAATGAGTTCATTAGTTCTTTTGAAAATATTTAAATGTTTCATGCATAGAACTTCATAGTGTGACATAACTCCCCACAGAACAACATCCTCTCATTTCACCAAAATATCATCAATTGAATTTTTCATCCTTATCTTAAGTTAAAACTATTCAAAATAATTATTATTCCTAAAACATGTGTGAATATATTAGGAATTTTCTTGTTTAATTCTCATGTTATTCTAGAAATTTATCTTAATTTACATTATAAGAATAAACAACTCTTTTAATCCTCTATGATATCATGTATTTTGTACTTTCACAAATTATATTCTATTATATTAAATTACCCCTCTAAAAACTCAATAATTCATACATAGTAGAAAATGAATCTTATAGATTCAGATAATCCTTAAGAAAATCCAAAAATATTCTTACATAGTTGTAATGATGCTTATGATTTTCCAAATATTCCCTAAGAAATTCAACTCACTATAGAGATTTATGGTTCTTCCTTTGGAAAAATTTTCATCCTTTAATAATTATTTATTACACAGTTTAAATGACCATTACATTAATTCCAAATGATCTTAATGGAAATTCTATAGAAAAAATTCTTGATAAATTTAAAACACATAATAAATTCAAAACATTCTTAAAAATACATTAAATGATCTCAAAAAAATCAATACAACTCAAAAACATACCTAATCACAATAAAAAGATTCTAAATCATGGTTAAAAATTAGAATATATTCCAAAAATTTCCATTTGGTTCATTATGACCATTGGGATAATGTTAATGTCATATGGATCAATAAAATTCTACAATAGATAAAAAATTATTTCTAGTAATTTATCTTGAATATCAAAAGTGTTACATAATACATTTTAATTTATTAGTCTCCTTATATTTTTTTAAATGTAAATTTCCCTCAATAATGGATTTTGAGTATAATATTTCTTGGATATTCTAGTTGAAAGGATCCATATTTCCCTGTTGATAACCCAAACTATGGATAGGTAAATTACTCAATGGTGTTTAGCTTGGAGGTCTGGATAACAATATAAAATTTTTGTTCATTGATTCAATGAATGGAATCTAAAATCCTAAAATCCTAAATAGTATTTTTATCCAAATACTTCTATAAGATACAATAATTATTTATTTGTGATCTACTCGTGATGCTTTCTTGGTAAATTCAACCCACAACTTCTTTTAGTACTACCCTATAATTGAATTTTTCTAGATAAGGGGAAAAAATCATTTGATCTATGGTTTTATTATAAAAAAGTAGTGGAAGGATTTTATAAATTAATATTTATTTTACTTATTTTGTTTATAATTATGCATAAATATTTTTATTTTATTTTTTATAAACTAGTTTATATGTTAAAAATGGTACGTAACTAGTCAACTTTTTCTTTAAAAAATAGCATAAAAATAATACCTTAATTTTTTATGTTAGAATGGTTTTCATTTATTTACATTTTCCGATCTTGTTTATTAATAAAATATACCAGTATCGTATAAATAAATAACTATTAATTGCCATAATAAAATATAAATGTGAAATGATCTTGACCTTTCTAAAATGGTTCTTTATTGAGTAAATGATAGACAAACCCTTTCCCTTCATCTAATAAATTATTAAGTCAGGGTGGGCTTGATCTAAAGAATTCCATGATTAGACTCTATTTCTCATTGGTTGGTTTCACTATGGTATTTCTTATAATCGTATACTCTAAAATAGAGATTATTGATTTACAAATGTTTACTCACTTGGATGTAAGGGGAACCGGTAGTTTTGGGTTACATAAATGAAACCATGGACACCTGAGACTACAAATAATGAGGAAGGGATAATCCAAAAATCATTATATTTATTTTAATAAAAAATTATCACATAGCCCATGTAATAAAAAATAAAATAAATAGAAACGAAACACATACATTGGTTGGCTGACTCTTGATCATCCACGTATATAATTAATACATTGTTAAAATAAAAATAATAATGTTATTAATATTATATTTCATTGAATATTCTTACTGAAAGATATATATATATATCATATTTTAATTAATTAAATAAATAATTATTTAAAAGATATAAAAAATAACATTTTTGACTTCTCCCTTTATTCAGTTCATCAATCCTCCTCGACATTTATCGAACCATGAATTATAAATTTTTATTTAAATAAATAAATATCATTATTTTATATTTTTATAAGTAAATAAATATTAAATTAACTAAATAATGACTATGTATTTATTTAATATTCGACACACATATGTTTAAAACTAAATAATATATCAATGAATTAATATGATCAATATAACTGGAATAATTATCATTCCTCATTCTTGAGAATACCTTTTTTTTCTAATATTAGTTTCACATAAAACTTAACTATGATCATTTATGCAAAAAAAAATTGAACCAATTGGTACATTTCTTAGTGTAATTAGGTTGTATTTCATATATTCCAAAATTAGCATCTAAAAATATTTTAATGCACCCACATAGAATGATGGTAATAAAACTAAAAAAAGAACCTTATATGAACTATCACTACGTAATATATTTCATTTACCTTGATATCTCATCCAGAAGGTTACATACTTGTGTCATCAACCAATATGCCTGAATATCAATCTTAGACTCTCTAAAATGATACCATTTATAAAATTACATGGCAACAGACTTACTCAAATAGCTATATTTCAATCATAAGTATTAAGATATATTCTTCCATCCTTGTATGTGACAAATCCTATATTGACTAATTCATTCAATATCATAACAATTATTATGCACAAAACATATCCTACTTCTCTATGAGAATATCTTCTCACAATTTCCAATAATACATAAAAGAAAATGTTTCATTGTATACATTAATTAAAATCTCAATTATAAAGACCAATACACTGGTCCCCAGATTGGAATATCATCTAACACATAGAACATGTGAATTTTCTGTTGGTGGATATGGCCTCATAACCCCTGTCATATATATTGCTAAGTGAATAGATTCTTGAGAAGAATCCTTGTCTGTTCACAAGCATCAAGATCCTAATAGTAAAACATCAACAATGTCATGTTAGATAAATGGATTCCAACCATTGGATATATTATAAAATACTTTAATAGTACTCTATGCTTCTAATTGTAGCTAGGAAATTTTATAAACATTCCATTTGATAAATTATCTAATGAAATTATTATATTAATTTAATAGAGAATAAAACTCTTTATATAATAACCCATTTATTAATATTCAACTCTTTAAATGTACAGGTAATCTAGAGTAAAAAAATTAATTGAATCTAGGGAACTAACTCCAACAAACACTATGAAAATATCATTTTTTATGACTGGTTACATGGGACAGGTGAACAACCCATTGCAAAAAACATAACAAATGTAATTATTTGTGAGGGTCATAGATCACCCATCATAAATAATCTGGGCAAAAAAGTATATTTGATGGATTAATTTCTCCCATCGTAAATAACATTCCCACGAATGCACAGAAAAATAAGTGATGATTATTTATGATGAGATTGATCCCCCATCACAAATAGTTCATTATAGTTATAAATATTTATTAATTTTATGGTATTGGAAATAATACTCATAGAAAATATATATTATTAGTGATGGGAACTGTCGCTAATAGTTAAGTATTAGTGACGTTAACCATCATGATTTTTTTGTCAACATCATTTTTTTATGATGGTAACAGTCACAAATAACCATTAATCCCAAGCATACACATTTATGGAGGGTACATTTTGCGATAGGTGCCCATTAGAAATAAAACTATTTGCAGTGGGAGTCCCATCTGAATAACGTTCTTCACAAATAATTTATCTGCTATATACACCAACCACCAAAATTTTCACTCCACTTTAACAAGTTGTTCTCTCTTTTACTCTCCATAATTATTTCTTCCCATAAATTTTTCATTTTTACATGGAATTTGTGAGATTCAAATTTGTATTTTGAACTCAATAAAGGTTCTTCTATGAGTTATTTTTTTTAATTTTTAAATCTTTAATATATTTATTTAAATAAAAGAATATTATTTTTAATTAGATATAATTAGTTGTAATTAGCTATAATAAATATTAGTATGCAGTAATTAGTTATAATTAACCGTAACTAGAGAAAATTAGTAAAAATTAGTAGTAATTTATAAAAAAATAGGCAATTAGCAGTAGATAGTAAAAATTATTGATAATTAGTGTTAATTGCAAAAAATTATCGTTAATTAGTTTAAATCAATAGTAATTAGAAAAATCTAGTGGTAATTAGTAAAAATTAGTAGTAACATTAAAAATTACAAGAAAATAGATATAATTAGTAAAAATTAGTAGTAATTAAATGTAATTAGAAAATAATAGTAATAGTTAGAGTTAATTAGTAAAACAAATTGGTAATTAGTAGTTCTTAGCAAAAACTAGTTGTAATTAGTAAAAATTATTAAAATTTAATGCTAATTAATGGTAATTAACAGTAATTTGTAAATAAAATATTAGTAATTAGAGGTAATTAGATAAAATAGTGGTAATTTGAGGGACTTAGTGAAATTTAGCTAACATAAAAAAAAAGTAGTAAAAACTAAAGGTAATTAATGATAAGTAGTAAAAATTAACAGTAATTAGCAGTAATTAATAGAAATTAATGTTAAATAATGATAATTAGTATACAATAGAAAAAATTTGTAAACAATAGTGATAATTAGTAAAAATTAGCATCAATTAGTAAAACATAAATTTAATTAGAAACGATTTACAAAAAATAGTAATAATTATAATATATTAGCGGTACTAAATTTTAATTTGTAATAATAGAGGTTATTAGAATTAACTAGTAAAAAATAGTGGTAATTATCATAAATTTTTATAAAAAATGTAAATTAACTATACTTAGATAAAATTAGCAATGATCTGTAAAAATTAATGAAAATTAACGGTAATGAGTGGTAAATAGAAAAGATAACTATAATAAGGGTAATTTGTAAAAAATAGTTCTCATTTGGAGTGCTTAGTAAAAACTCTTGATAATAATTTAAAATTAGTAAAAACTTGTGATATTTAATAGTAACTATTGATAATTAGTAAATATTAATAGTAATTAGTGGTAATTAATAAAAAATAATTTTAAATATAGGTTGTTAGAAAATAATAGATGTAGTTAGTAGACAATAGTTGAAATTACTAAACATTATCGGTAACTATTAAAAATTAATGGTAATTAGTAATAAATAATCAAAAATAGAGATTATTAGAAAAAAAACCATTATTAACACTAATTAGAAACAAATTATGGTAATTGGAATTAATTAGTTAAAGATAGTGGAAGTTAGAGGAACTTATTAAAATACAGTATAATATAGTAAATTTATTAAAATCGACATGTGATTTGTAATAAATTTAAATATTAATTGTCATTAGTGGTAATCAGTAAATATAGTATTAATTAGTAGATATTAGTTAAAATTATTGTTAATCATTTAAAATTATAAAAAACTAGATGTAAGTAATGGTAATTAGAAAAAATTGATAAATATTAAGTTTAATTAGAAATAATTAGTTAAAATA
Organism: Viscum album; assembly: GCA_963277665.1. Lineage (NCBI taxonomy): Eukaryota > Viridiplantae > Streptophyta > Magnoliopsida > Santalales > Viscaceae > Viscum > Viscum album. The sequence goes on from OY728165.1 coordinate 1,210,268,624, forward strand.
ATTATAGGTAGTGGTAATTAGTAAAAATTAATTGTAATTTTCAGTAATTATGTAAAAATTGTGGAAATAAACAAACAATAGTCATAATTAGTAAAAATTATGGGTACCACGTATGAAATAAAAAAAATGGGGATTACTAGAAAAAATTTGATATAATTAATAAATTTTATATTAAAATATTTTTAATTATCATTATATTTTAAAAAATATTGGTATTCAATTAAAATTAGTATTAATTACTAAAAATTCAAATAATATAGTAATAATTAGTAAAAGTAGTAGAAATTATTAAAAAATTAGTAAAAATATCTCTAATTAACATTAATTAGTAGTAAGTGGTCTAAATAAACTATAATTAGAATTAATTTGTAAACATTACTAGTAATAAGTGTTACATAGTAAAAAATAGCAGTAATTTATAATGAAAAAGTGTTATATGATGTAAATAAGTAAAAACCAATTGTAATTATTAAAAAATTACCTTAATTAGAAACAAATAGTGAAAAATATTAAAAGATATCCATAATTAGTACAATTTAGAAATTATTACTAAAAAATAATTATATATAGTAATATATAACGATAATTAGTATAACAATGTGGTAATTGGCATCAATTTCTAAAAAATAGTGGTAATTTGTAAAACATAAATGATAATTGCTAATAATTATGGGTAATTACTAAAAATTAATGTGTATTTGTGACTATTACTAGTCATTAGTAAAAAAATAAAAGTATGTGGTGCTAAATAATTTTATTTAGTACAATAATAATATTTAGTTAAAATAAGTGGTTAATAGATTAAATTCATAATATTTAAAAGTTATTTATAATATTTTAATTATCAATTTTCTAGGAAAATATGGAACCAAGATGTAAAAATTGTCTTTATTGCTTGATCTCGTCTGGATAAATCATTATTTCAATCTAGAAGGTTTTTTTGTAAATATTATATATATTTAGGGTGTTGAATATTATTTTTCATTTCCAAAATCAATACAATAATTTGTTTCAGAAGAGAAAATTAAGTGTCTATGTAAGAAATGTTATACGAGGAGGATTTAGAAATTTTAAAATGTTGGTATCATCTATTACATATTTGATTTGAAAATATTATGTTTTTTGTAAAAATATTTTGAATGCAGTTCTAGGGAGGTTACTAATAATTTGGTTTACAATCCATCACGGTTTCAAAAATTGTTAAATAATGTTGTTGGTTCATATTTTAAACTAACTAAAACTCAGAAAGATATCTATTTCACTCTTGAGTTTGTACCATATCAATTTTTTGAGTTGTTCTATTTTGGTGAGGATAAATTATATCAATTATTAAGATAAAAAAATTAAGTGATTGAAATATTAATGGATATAAAATCAGGTAAAAGAATGACAAATAGTGTTTTTAATCAGATATTTCTTTTGGATAAATAATTTTTACCTATAGGAAATGATTTCATACATATTTCTATAAGAACAAGGGGCGGATTAATAATTTGGGTCTTGGTTATAAAAAAATGCATGCATGTTAAAATTATTTAATATTATATTATTTTAAAAATTAGTAGTAAGTTAGTCTTCCTACATGTGGAAAAGTAAGGTACAAAGACGATCGAAAATAGAATTCAGGATTTATTTTTATTAATCATATGTGATATTTACTGCTAAAACCTATATTAGAACATTTATTTATGTCTCATAGGAATTAAACATTGATGTTTTGGAAAACCCCAACATATCAACCAGTAAAATCTTAAATCATCATTGTGATAGAGATTCATGGAAACATTTTGACTCGGTACATCTCTCTCTTACATAAGAATACTGTAATATAAAATAGGGTATTTTTAGTGATGGTTTCTATCAATTTGGTTCGTATGATAATCAATTTTATTATTGGTATATTTTTATATCTCTTTAGAATATACCTCATTGAATTTTGATGAATGGTCCATATTAATTTTTCACATTATTAATTCTAAGACATCAAAAAAGGAAATTTATGTCTATTTGAATCCATTGATTATGGAGCCAATTTAACAGTGGAGTAAAATTTCCAGTACATATAATGTTGTTGCGGAAAAAATTTACTAATGAAATATTCATTGATTAGAATATTTAGTGACATTACAACAGTTGGAATTTTATCTAGCTAGATTACACCTGGTCCAAAAAAAATGTTTGTACTATAATGGTGACATCAAAGCATTTATGCTAATTAATACAAGAAAACATTGTTTTTTTACTATCATCACAAATTTCTTCCTACAAATTATTATTTTAGAAGTAATAGTAATCATTTAATGAAATTTTAAAATTAAATAATATGAAACTCCAATTAGGATATCAGGTATTTTTTAAAAATAAACCATCACTTCATTAACTCCCATTACATTTGGACCATCTGTAAAAAAAAATATTTATGGAATTGGAATATAATACAATAGGATAAAATATAGCATTATCTAGGACATCCCATATTGGTCTTATTTATTGGTCTTTCACATGTTATATATCACGAATATTGGAAATAATTTTTTTGATAATAAATTTTATATAGTTTTAGACACACCTATTAAGAAAAAATATATTGACAAGTCATGATTTGATATTTACTAAATTTTCAGTTGATCGGAACATGTGTTGTTTTAAAATGGCGTATCAAAAAATATATTTAATCCAAAATTTGACTATATAGTTTCTATATAAAATCATATATTTTTTTAGTATATGTATATTTTGATGCTTTTGTATGGTTTTGGATACTATTTGTTGGGATGTGTCATGAGCAGTCATATTACCAAATTAGAAATTCATGACTATCATGTTATATGGAAAGGAGATCTAAGGATTGGAAATATAGTTTTGTGAAATTATTTAATTGGTATACACTGATAGAAATAAAATATCCTTTATGATAAATTTGTTTCTTGACAATAGAATCTGATGCACTAGGTAGACTACAAGATGATATTTATTTAATTGTATATAAAATGGAAAAAAATCTGAAAAAATATTTTTATTCAAAGAATGATTTGATATTACCTGTTCCACATGTGAGAAAATGTGGAGGATTGGTACAATTATAATGGTTCTACCCATATGAAATATGCCTGATGAAATTTAAGAAAAAGTTGTGTAACAAATAAAATGTTCAAGAATCATTTATAGAATATTATTTTCAAGCGGAAATTTATTTTTTCTCTCTTTATCTCTAATATAAATATTCATCAAAATATAACTGAATTGAACATAATGAAGGATTTTTTCACTATGTAATATAAATATATTATTATTTTTTAATCATCCAAAAATTTTATTTTTTAGAGTTTATAAATGATGGATTTCAGATGATGAACAACAAAGAACTCATACATATATTCTACTCAAATGTGATGAAAAAGAATAATTTTTACAATGTGTTCTATGATCACCTATTCTAAATCGTTTTAAAGTTAATTAATATTATTTAATTTTAGATTATATGATAATCACATCCTGACACATTTTTCACAAATTACCCCTGCAACACGTGAATAAGTTCAGTAAAATAAGTTTTCCTACTTGTTCCAAAGAAAGATAATGTAGATTATTTGGGGTTTAGCATATGAAATAAATTTATTTATTTTTGTATATTGATATTTTTTAATTTTATTGTATTCCCAATTTAATATAAAAATTTATAATCACTTTTGTGTATTGAGTGATCCTTAATCATAAAAAAGTAAAAATTTTAATAAATACGTGTTGAATGGTTTTTTGATTTCATACAAATGAATATGTTGAATCATAGAAAAAAATGCACAAAGTTGTTTTATTGAGAGGATCTCATCAGAAAGAAATTGAAGTTGTCATTTATGTAATTTTATATGAAATTATTTGTCTTTGTAACTTGGGACATAATTATGAAACTATGGTTTAATGTAATTGGTTGTATATTTATAGAGAATTTCATTTTCATCTGTGCCATAGAATCATTGATAAGAAATGTAAATGTATTCTTGTAGTATATGAACCATTTCTGTAACATAAACAACATAAAATTTATTATGAAAATTATTATGATACTCCAAGAGAGATAATTGAATAGTTGAGTATTACAAAAATAATTCATTTGAAAATAAATTTATACAAAATAATTGTGGTTCTATAGAAGTTTAAGGAATTAAATATTTTCCAGATATATCGCAACATTCAAATTCATCATGAAGATACATGAATATTGATGATAACATAAAACAATTATGGGTTGATGGTTATGATGTTTTTTATGATGTAACAAATGAAATTGAAATTACAAGAGTTGATGAAGATGAAAATCATGTGTAAATTGATGATAATGGGTATACAGATATTGATATTGATGTCATTTTATATGTATTTGAGTATAAATAAAATTTCACAATAGTAATAATAAAATTATATATATATATACAATACTCAATCTCAAATATTTTCTGAAATAATTATTTTCATGTTTCATATTGATGATGAATTTTTAGATGAGAAGTTATGTGACTTATAATAGGATATGATTCATTGGGATGTTCATGATTATTCATCATCTAATACCCTGGTTGATGGATGGTTACAGATGACTCTGAGGGCACATGGTCTTGTCATATTTACGATTTCTGCCCCTATTCACGAGCGATGTCGACATCTTGATTTCAATCCATGCATGTAGATATATGTTGAGTTGTGTATTTTAGATGATTATCATAAATTATCAATATTTTTCATAAATTTATTTATGAACTTATTGTTTGACTATTATTATTTTCCGAAATATTTTCACATATAGCTATTGTAAGGGGGAAATCTATTATGTGGATGTATTTTTATGGATCATGGGTGATATGTGATTAGATTCCCATTGAAATATTACACTCTATGATTGATCATTGTATAAAATGTAAAAAAATACTATTTTTTATATTTGTTTAACTTTTAACTTTTTATTATAAATTATTTTTATGGTTCATGTCATATAGTTGAAGAGAGGAGGATCCACTCCACCTGGGAGGCCTGATAGGTCTGTATGTATGAACATTTTCAATATTTTATCCAAAATCTAATCTAACACTCATAAATAAATCCTGTGTTGTGGTTTTTTGTTAGTCTTTCTATGCCCACCGACTAGATTACATATAATTTAAGGTTTGAGATTGATTTTCTCATACTAGATGATAGATATTTTTTAGGGGAAAGAATCTTAGCGTCAAAAAAAAGTTAAGGGAGGAGGAGATTCATCAAACTGGTAGTCATATATTCCATACTCATCGATGACATGTGGTATGTAATTGTACACAATAAATTATATAACATTAAAAATAAAATGTTTATTTTATACATATATTGGTAGTTGAACATCCCAATATTATGGAGTTAGATGGTTATAAGAGGATGTAAAATGATCCTATCACTAGTGTGATTACACGAGATCTCTATTGTAATATTGTTTTCGGTATAATAATTGTGAGTTTAAAATTAACTAAGAGTAATATTTTATCAATTATAATTTAAAACTGGAATTGAATGAGTCATATGAGGTCACGAAGCCTAAGACAAATAATGAGATTCAAGATGAGACTCAGGTTCATGCCACCAATGTGGTAGAATTTGTTGATGCATCATGTATATAGGAGAATTACTATTCTTTAAAGAAAGTAATGGTAAATGGCAGTAGTTCTCAATTGATGCCAGAATTTATTATAGTACTGTTGTGTGGGTGGTTTCCATCTGGAGGGGAGCTCATGGGGAGTCTTCATCATCATCTTAATAGTATGAGGAGATGCTACGATCTTAGAGTGAGGTTATTGATACAATTCATAGGGAGTTGGAAGAGCTTCATAGAAAATAGAAATAGCTATTGGATGAGTTCTGTTGATGTATGGAGAAGCAACACAAAAAGATGATGGAGTACATACGATGACTGGCTCTGGGATAAGGATGAAGCTCCCTCTCCCAACAATTCTGGGTGACCCTCCCCCTCCCCCACCAGATATACCACCCCTTATATAGTGATTGATACACGATGAATAGATTTATTATTTTAATATTTGAATGAAAATATTTTTTGTAATATTTATTTATATTTCATTTGATTAATGTTTTATATATTATATATTTTAAATTTTTTAACAATTTTTATATTTTTTATTTTTTTAAAACATATTTATTAAAAGACTACACCCATCACAAATAATTTATTGTAAAATTTCTATTAACCAATTTCTAATAGTCTAGTAAATAATTCCAGTAGAAAAACTATTTGTGTCGGTGGAGCGGCATATCCCAAAATAGTTTTTTTCCAATTTCCCCTCGTAAAAAAAAATCTTTGGAAATTCCATCCCATAAAAAATATCCAATAAAAATTAAACAATTTTTCAGTTTTCATGGTTTCACTTATCAAACTTTTCAAATAAATAAAGAGGATATGAAAGTGGACCACGTAAAATTAGAGATTCTAGGGTTTTCTAATCCTGAAAGGATCTTAATAGGGTCTTTTTTGTCTTTTGTAGGAAAAAATTTAATTTAGCTAGATATGTTATTTTTTAGAATGTGTTTCTTAGAGGTTTTGTTATGTTATGATATTACTAAAGGGTTTTATGAAATAATAGTAGAATACCTATATTTAACCCATAGAAATCCATAGTTCACAGATAGCAAATGAGGTCAATTAAATTAAATCCCTTTGGTAAAGGGGAAACCATATGGGTGGCTAGGTTCTCTTTCTAGATTTTACTATAGGTGAGGTATTATGATTAAATAAAAATTATTATGTTTAATTTTAGTGTCCATGGTACTTATTCATGGTAGATACATTGTGGATAAGAAATATATCTCATTGTTTGGGGTTTTGGAATGGTATAATATAAGCATAAACTAGTATAACCAATATTATGGGCTCTCACATGTATGTTTGTGGGGTGATGGATCTGTCAGATTCCTGAAATAAAAATGACTCTATTAGAGCTGAAATATGAATAGTTTGATATGATAACATTGATACCTGATTTGGGAGTTTTGAACTATGTGTTGTTATTATGTGTTTATCCATAGACGATCTTTTTTTAATCAACCATATATATAAGGTAATGCTTGAGCTATGTTGTTCTTGGACATTAAAGATGCATAAAATGATTTATTGAGAACTAAAAAATCTATCTCATATTTATATGAGAATATATTTTTTCAATAAGTTTTGAATCAATTGGATATGAAGGGGATCCTTGATTATTTGTATTCTATATAAATTTATAGGTTATAGGGGTTGGGCACAATGAGGAAACAATGTGAGTGATAAATTATTTATGCAGGCCATGAACAATCACTAGAGTGAATATAAGTTTTTAATCTTGGGGATTTTTAGAACCTCCTTATATACAAGTTTTTTGGTCAGTGAGTATTTTGAAGTATTATTTGATAAGGCATTGATCAGCCTTGACATCACATCATCATGTGGACATGTTCTTAAACTATAATTCAAGAAAACATATACCTTTGATCATTTTTTCATGATGGATGGTTTCATATGTAATCAAATATATGAATTGGTATATTTTTTCAATTCTAACACCAATGACATAAATTTTATTTTTATTCATTTTTTATTCAATTTTAGTGCTTTTTTATAAAAGAATATCACTTGTCCAAAAATAAATATAATTATATCCACTGAATTCCTCTCACATTAAATTTTGTTTTTTAATTTATATTTAAATAAATATCCATTTTTCTTAGTTATATATTAAATTTATTGATTTTTAGAATCCCTCATTGGTTGATTTTGATGAAAATATGTTATATAGGGTATGATTTCCTTTCCTTTTCTATCTGATTTTTTACAACACGTTTTTTATTTTTTATATATTTCGTCCTTAATTTTCTAAATTCTACCATATTTTCTACTATATTAATTGATATAAATGTGTGAAATTAATACTACACCAAGGTAAATGATATGGAATATATAAATTTATGAAATATGGATAGAATTGGAATGTAAAATGAAATATTATGTATAGAGAAATGTGATATCATACACCATTTTAATTGAATTTCCAATATAAGATATCATTTGATGTTTAGTTAATACATTATTTGATAATTTAAAAAGAATTTGATCGAATTACATTAATTTTTTAGGCATTAGAAAATTAATGATGTAATTGGATCAAGTTTTTAATATAAATTAAAAAAGTTTTGATGAACCATTATTTACTTGGGTGTCTTTTCCAAATGATATATCAACAATTAATCATTTCATAATCGTACATTTGATGTATAAGGTTTATATAAAAGGATACAATATTTAAGTGGTGTGATTTATAAAGGTGACACTCCTTGGTCAATGATATTTTTAAATTTATTATTTAATCTATATATAATAACTAATAGATATATAAATCATATAATATGCCTTGGGCTTGGATGTATCATATGATATAGTGTGCAGAAGTCATATGTCTTGTTTTGTATACTCATAATTTATTATGTAAATGATAGTATGTTATATGATATTATATATGTCAATATTTATTCCATAAATGCTATAATAATGGATTTGAGAATGCATTTTTATATAACATCTCTGTTTTTAAAAAACAATTATCTATAAATTTTTTATAATGTTAAAAATTATATAAAAATAAAAAAAACTAATTTCAATCATAATGTGGAATCATTAAATATAATAATGGGTCTTATAAAGAGTGTCCTCATGGATTATATATACAACCAATATCATTGTGATTGTAATATCTATGATTTATATACATAAAAAAATCACTAAAATAATATATTTATTTACTTTTACTTTTAACCAATGTTCAAACTGACCATGGTTTCAAGGAAATACTTCCCATGTACTGGGATATTTTGGAAAAATAAAGATATACATAGAGTAATGAGTCCTTCAGTTATTTATATGTAATGAAAATCCACCAATACAATTATTAAAAAAAATGATATCATATTTAGTAGAGGAATGTTGTGTTCTCTATTCATAGTTTGTATATCTCTATTTCAAGTGAATCTATATTCCTATATGTTTTGTGGTTTCCCATTTCATCTTCTACCATGTTTGATTGTTATACATACCGTAAGAAACATAAACAAGGTATTAGAGATAATCCATCATCATTTCAGTTGAAAATAATGTTTTTATTCAATAACATTTTTTTCATAATGTATAACAAGTTATATCGTATGTTGTGTGATGATTTTTAATTTTTTGATATGTTTATCTTTTTCATCACCATGTCATGAATTATGATAAATTATACTATAAAATATGATTCAATCATGTTATAGACATGGAATATTGTAAATAATGGTATAATTATATAGGATTTATATTCGTTGAGTCGTATAATATGACATGAAAAATTATAGTGTATGATATAAATTTACATTGTTTCACGGTTGGATAAAATTGAAAATCATATTTTATGTATGAGTTGATTTAGTCTTAATTGTAATTATTAATATTGATCATTCACAATGGATATTTAGGATATCATGTATAACATGATTTGTGATTCAATTAAGAAAAATTGTTATTTATTATTTTCATTTATGAAATGAAAATTTTATTTAGAAAATTGTTATAAATTATATAGATTAATATTTTTATGAATTTAATCATTTAAAAAAATAATAATTTAATTGTTAATTATATAATATATTTAATTTATTAGTAAATGAGTCAAAAATATTTTATAAGTACATTCATTTAATATTAAATACTAAAATTTATATATCAATTTTACGTAGTTGAATTTTATATTTTGTTAAAAGATTTCTTATTTTTAATTTATAAAATGACTTATAAAATTTTTATAAATTATAAAATTGACATAATGTATAAATAAGTCTATAATAATTTTTGAAATATACATAAATAGTAATAATAATGTTCATATTAAAAGGAATTATTATGAAATTTAGTTAAGCCTTAACAAAAGAACTTTTGGTGGTTCACTATGTTTCAAGACTCATCCCCACCGATATCCGCTCAATCAAATTGTGAAAAGAATGAGTACAACTCCTGAATGCCGTGTTTTGTAATATATAGGTTGATGACTATAGTTATGTGTGAAAGTCTTACAAATGGGTTTAATTTCTGCCTAAAGAACACTACAGATGCATATTAAAGTAATGTTTACCACGAAACCAGGAATAATAACTAATGAACACTCAATTGAAAACATAATAAGGTGAAATGAATGAATGTCATATATTAGAAAATGAAATAAAATGACCAATGATGGAACAATTAAGAAATCTAAATACACAAAAAAACTACATGCATCTACTACACCTCAAGGATTTGTAAATCAACACAATAATTACAAATTCTTCCTATCGACATTGGCTTTAGAGATAATGCCACATGATACCTTTATAAACAAGATCCTTTATTCCTATATTTAAAATAATGGAAAGTATATACATATATTATATAGGTCATCCTAGTATGAAACAAAATCCAGAAAATATAATTCATGAATAATATTTAAAGTCGTCAAATCATAATATATTGATGCATCATCACAAAATAACAACATGATGAGATTTAGGTCAAATACTAGCTTGTCAACTAACACATACTTATAACCTAAAAGGATTGTAAATATTAAATCTTTTACACTACAACAATATACAAATATTCACACTTATATAAAACTTTTTATTCCCATATATGAACACAAACATCGATCCTCGGCTGAAAAACATATTTTCCAAAACACATTATAAAAATGTGGGCATCCACAAAAAAATAAACTCTCACTATATAGTTCCCTATATCCCCCCATTACCTAACATTTAGTTACTAATCCATTATCATAGTCACACCCCATTCAATCACCCCAAATGAACTAAAACCATGATCTACTAGTAGTAGTGGTAAACGAAAATTATATCAATTCAACTATTCAATATGGTATCTAAATTAATAGGTATTCTGGTCCACATGATTATCTAATAAATTTATTGAAAAATTCCACATGATTATCTAGTAAATCTGGTAAAAATTATATAGTACTATTTAACAAAATAAAATAGCCAATAAAAATAACTAATTAGAAAATGTGGTCAACTCATATATATAACTTTATGAACATATCATAAAAATATTCTTGTTTAAATAGGTAAATATATATAGAGAGACCAACCTACACTACAAATAGATAATTTATTTATGCATAGAGATAATGAAAATACAAAGTAATATATTCCGTCATAGATAGAGAACAATACGTAATGAAATTATCCATTTATCATAAAAACACACTCTATGGGCACCACCATATAATAAATATAGGTAGAGAAGATAAAAATATCATAACTCTTACTGAAGTGTCACAATAGTGCATCTAATATAAGAGAGGGTGTAGAATTGAAACACCAAATTATTATATGACATAGATACAAGAATATCCAAGTCATCACAATTCCCAATCCACATCATATCCATAATATGTTCACTATTTTAATACTAGGGTAATAAAATTATCACACTATTAGATTAAAAATATGGTTACATTATCCATAATAAATTTCACACCATCAAATCTTTGACATAATACACCACAAGAGGGTGTTCACTGCTGAACATTAAGAATGAAATTTTTCCACCCTCATAGAATTTTGAAAAACCGATCTTTATGAGTCATTATTGTTATACACATGATGAAAAGTATTTTCAAAGTCACCTCGTATATGTTGTTCATCATCTATGTTGTAGAGTTACCCACCCACACACTCCTGTCATGTCCTTACTTCAAAATTTGTCATCATAGGCTCTAAAGATCAACAAATATCTTCATCTATATCCCCCATTCGTGTGTCACATTCTCTCACTAAAAAAGATTACAATTTTATCAATTATATAAATGAATAATATTAATGATAAAAAAACTGTTGAAACAAAATACCCTTTTAAATAAATTAATTTTTATTAGTGGTAAAATTATTGATCATAATATCTTCCTTAATCAATGTTAAAAGGAGAACATAATGTTGTGATATTTGTCAACTACTTTTTCAGGGAGGTCAAAATCAACTATTATTTATTCTTGAATAAGTTACAATAAAAATAACTTTTATCAGCAACGTAGGTAGCCCTGATGAATGAAATATGTTTCAATAGTGTATGAAAACATATACAACAAACAGTAAAAACCAATTATTAAATTAAAAATTAATTAAAAATATATTTACATTACAATAATTTAAATATATAAATAAATATATGTTAAAATAATTCAAATTCGTTATAATTAAATTGATATGGAAAATTTATTAGCTGTATTAAATATCAAAAAAAATTGAAAATAATTTTAAAATGTTTAAAAAACTCGGTGGCCTTATTTTCCAATAGCATTCATACCCACTTCCAATAGATCCAGAACTTGGAACAGTTTTTTGAACACACCACCCCAACTCAATCAAAAGAAGTGTGTTTCAGTAATAAAAAACAATAATTATGTTATTAATAATATAAATAAATAAAGAAATTATTAATAGTAAATGATAATTAATTAATAAAAAATAAATAAGAAATTTGAACATGAATAGTAAATAATAATACACAAATAAAATAGATAACACAACACATAAATAATATATATTGGAAACTAATATGGAATTAATTTTTTACAGTAAAATTTTATTTATAAATGAAAAGAAGCATTGAAAACCATACTAGACACACTATGTATCATATTGGCTTTATTTTAATTAATATGAGTAAAAAATGAATGAAATTTCATTGTACTATTGTATTAAGTAAATATGTGGGTATTTTCTTCGTTTTAGGGTATGTGATTCTAGTTTTATACTAAAATACCACTTTGAAATAGAAAATTTTCACTTTTAGACAATCTAGTCACACCATGTGCCAGATTGATGTGCGTTTAATTATTAAAAGAAAAAAATGAATCAAATATTAATTTACTAATTTTTCAAGCCAATCTGAGCATGATTTCTAGTTTTTTTGTATGACGTACGTGTTTCAAATGAAATGTTACTTTTAAATGAAAAGAGGCACCATTAGTTATATCATCCTTATTGTGTGTTAGACTGATGCGTGGTTAATTCTTGAATTTCAAAATAAGAATTATGAATATTTTTTGTAAAAATAAGATCAATCCAAGTGAATTTTCTTGGTTTTTAGTACATAATGAATGTTTTGACCTAAAATGTCATTTTTAGTTAAAAACACACAAAGTCACTCATTAAATACAAACTATTCAGAATATTGACTTGAGGTTAACTCACAAATGTCATAAATGAATAATGGAACATTTTAATAGAGTATAAAGACAATACAGGTGTATTTTCATAGTTCTGAGTATGTGGTGTATTTTTTAAACTAAAGTTTATCTCTAAAATAATAAGACATACATATATTCTTACTAGCCAAACCATTATCCTGATTGATATTTTATTAAATCATATACAGAAAGAAATAATCATTAAACATTATCTTGAAATATCATGACAATAAAAGTTTGTTTCCTCAGTTTTGAGTACCTGACTTACATTATAATCTAAATTGTAATTTTTAAATGTAAACATAAAAATTCCGTCATACTGGAAACACTGTGTATCAGATTAACATTATGTTAATTTATACACATAAATAATAAATCAAATATCATTTTTCCAAAAGTATCAGGACAATCCGAGAGAGATTTAAATTTATTGTCTATGTGATGTGCATTTTATACTAAAATTCCCTTTTAAGCGGAAACAATGTACTTTCAACCAAATACGACCACACATTGGGTCTGATTGATGTTCTTTTAGCTCCTACACATCACAAGTAATACATTGATCTTTTTCCACATGTATAATTAAAATCCATTATTTTTTTCTAAATTTTTATTATGTAACATGTGTTTTCATAAAAATAACACTTTCAAATGAAAAAAACTCTTTCATCCATACTGGCCAGTTCGTGTCTAGAATGGATGTGCAGTATATTCATATATATTGATAATAAAAAAATTAATTTTTTCATAAAATTTTATAATAATTCAAGTGTATTTTTATAGTTTTTATAATGTATTTCATGTTTTGAAATAAATTTTCATTTTTAAATGAAAACATTCTCCAAACGTCATATCAGTCACATGATGTATCAATTTTATTTTTGTTAATTCGTACACATAAAAAATGCACAAAAACTAATTTTATAAAGTTTAAATATAATCTGTGTGAATTTACATAGTTTTTATAAGGTGAAATTTGTTTTAGATTAAAATGTTGCCTATAAATATAAAATAATAAGCTTTATTTTATTTTAACATACAATTTGTTTTAATTAATGTGTTTAAATCCTATATCTCAAAAATGAATGGTGTATTTTTTTCATAAATATTGGAACAACACAAGTGTTTTTTCTTATTTTTGGGAATATGACATAGATTTTGGAATGAAATGCCATTTTTCAATGAAAACATGCACTATTGACTATAGAATCCATGTAACATCTTCGCATGGATACCCCTAAATGGAGGTATAAGCTACTTGGTTACAAAGCCTTAAGCACGCCTCTCGGTTTTCCAGAGGTTTCTGACTAGTAGCGAAGAATTATGGTGGGATAGTAGGGAGACTATGCCCTCATATCATAGTGATAAAAAATTTAGAAAAAGATAAGTATCATACACATATGTAAATAAACAGAGTGAATAAGTAGTAAATAAAATGAAATAGAAAATGTTTTAATAATAAATTGAAAAAATATTAAAGGTCGAATATCCATTTCATAAATACAACACTGGTCACCAATTGGGCTGATCATATAGATACTGAGGTACAAAATAAAATAAAGAAAAATTATATGGCTCTTTTACTAACTTTTATCCAAACCACCAACATGTACTTCACGCACTATTGAACTATACTAGCCTGAAAAGATGAACCCACACAAGTAGATCTCCTCTGTCATGCAACTTAGGGTCCTATCCCTATCCAACAAGAATTTGTGCTCAACATGAAACGATGAAAAAAGGTCTTCACACACACTGAGGTTTACATGATGTGGTGAGAAATAATATCATTATTACATCCCAATGATTAACCTATAAATATTGTTATATAAGTTCAGGATAAAATAAAAGTGCTCAATAATTCTGTTTCACAACTGAAAAAATAAGTGAATCCAATAAATGTGAAATCATAGATGAAGACCTGGTCTTTGATTTCAATCAACTAGGAAAATACCACCTTGGATGTATATATCTATATGTATATACATGTATAGTCTCTATCACACACACACACATATATATAATTATGGTTATGGTGAATGAAATAAAAAAACGAAAGAACATTCCATCCATGGGTGCATAATTCTGATCGCATGGAAATCATGTGTATGGGAATTGAGCAAGACGTCATGTTGCTAAAGATGTGCATCATTAAGATGGATTCTATGTCCTTAATCCCAATTGAAAAATACCTAATTTGGCCAATGATCAAAATTTCTCTATAATATATATTTCAGTATAGGGGGATACACTTCTAGAAATAAGGGCTTTAGCAACAGCTAAAATAGGATGCTATTGAACTTTAGAGTTCGCCTATCATCTGCTAAATGTTGGATGCTTTTGGAATGTCTCTAATTCCTTTAGTGTCCACCTTTTTTAGGACACTAAGGTTTTAACCCATAAACACGCGGCCTTTGGTCTTGGATTTAGTGGGAGATGTGGGTCAGGTGATGGTGATGGGGGAGGTTTTCTATAAGCATGGTTCACCAGAAATGGAAGATGTACGAAAATCGGGGATGGTCCAAGTAGGCTAGGGGTAGTCAGTGTGTGGTGGGGGATACAGGGAGGAGACCAGAGGGAAGCTGAAGGATGTTTTGGTGTGTTTTGGATGATATTGGTTGACATGGGTGGGGGTGGGGTGGTGAAGGGGTGACAATATGGGGTTGCAGTGGTGTTCCTAAGAAGACAATCTGAAGGCAAGAAAACTCCCGCATATTTTTATTTCAGTATTAGCATCCGCCATTTGGCGGTCACTAATACTCTTCTGATCCTAAAAGGGCTACTGCCCAGAATTCTAGTAGTGATACTCATCAAACTTTTAGGTTCACCCTACTCTCTATCCATCATTGTAACAATGGATTCTCTGTAAGTACATTAAGACATCATATAATTGGACAGTTGTATTGATTCCTTGATACTCATTCAATGTATATCATGCACCATTTCTAATACCTAGGTCTCAGTCTATAGGTTGTTATGACATTATGGCTTTAATAAATCCTAAGGGACTGACCCTTAGGTGATCTGTAGGATAGATCATTGGTGAGTCATCATTACCACCCCTAAATATCTGAATATGAATGTCAATCAAAGGTGAGACACTCCAATTGCATTCACACTATTAATGAAAAGGGATCATAATCCTGATCCCTAGGAGAAAGTCTATAGCTCCCCATAATATGATTGATCTTGGATAGTGTAGTCACCCTCTATAAGCCACAGGTCGATCAGAGTGTAATCATCCTCTATAGACTAAAATATGATTTCACTGTAATCATCCAATGACAATCCCAGGTTGAGGATGGTGTAATCATCCCCGTTATCCGATGTGATGAGAAGAGAGTAATCATTCACATAAATCAGGAGAGCATAATCAAGAATGAGTATCATTACTAAGGATATTGTGCTCGTATATCATAATAATAGGATCAACCGGCAGATTCCAGGAGGCACTTATGGGAATCCCAATAATATAGTAATCAAGAAATAAAGGCTCAAAATCAAGATCCTAGGTAATAGATCTAGTTATACAAGTAACAATCAAAAATAAAATTCCTTGAAATCTGGATCTGAGGAAAATATTTCTAGGAATCATAATTATAAAGAAAGTTGGTGAAGTACTGATCAATACCCACCAACCAGGAAACCACCATCGTAATCATCAATGAATCAAAATTAAACATGTGAAAGAACAATCAAATAATTGAAGATTGTAGCAGGAATAAACCCAAAACTACTACCACAACCCCATGAGATTCTATGTGGGAAACATGTTTTAAGGTGACACTCACTACTATCTCTAATCAAACCCAACGTACTAGAACATGGTCGGTCAAATAACAGGATCCCACGAGGTCACTCAAGTCAAACACTGAGAGGAATACTACTTGGGTTTCATTGAAAAAATGGAAAAGAAGGAATAGTACATGAGATCCTTAATATTCATGAATAAGTTAAGGAATCATACAAGGGATCTGTATATATAAAGAAAAAAAGAGGAGAAACCCTATATGGGATCCTCAAATGGATTGAAAGACTAAGGTATCCTATATTGGATCATTTGACAGAAACATCGATGAAAGCATCCTACTGGGTATCCTCTGTATTCTTATAAGAAACAAGAGGCATCCAACATGGGATCCTCATAATGGTACATTGGTAAATGGATCCAATAAAGGATTCCCTAGACCAGATCATACCCATAGAATCCCTCAGGAGACACTTTATAGTGAGATAGAATTATGGAAGAATCCTATATGGAATCCTTAGTCAAATCGTAAGTAGATTCTTTATTCAAAGGATCCCCATAAATAACTAGTCTCTCAACCTCATAGGCTAGAAGGCCACATCTCACAAGGGATAATTACTCAAAGTAAATGATACAAAAGCATAGGTCTAGAGATATAACTAATGGATCATCTCAGATCAAGGCCACACTCTCAAAATACACTCAATACAATTACAGAAGGAATATCCTCTCTACCTGGGAAAATCAGGAAATGGAACATATGATTCTTCTAAACATCATAGGGTTTCACTATCACAATCTATGTGGAAAAGAACTTATAAACGACTAATCATTGGTTTAATTAAGAGCCTTTGGGGAAAAGTCATGAAATCCTCAAAAAGGATTGAAAAATTGGTAGTACACAACATGTATCCCATTAGAAATGGTGTGCACTCCCAAATACCCAAAGGGGAATGTACTCTGGATAGACATGGTAGGTAATGGCTGAAGTACATGTCATGCAAGATGGGTACATAGTGTGTACACTACAGTGGGTAATTAATTATGTCACTATCATGGTATGTACATGAATTTGGCATGGTCGTGTACTAGTACAAGGTGTGTGACCACACAAGGAATAGCCATGTGCTCCAAATAGAAATATTCCCCTACACGGGTAGCCTGACAAGGTAATCATCTACACAGACAAGTTGTAATACATGATGGGTACACTGTACTACATGAAATGCACATCAAAAAATAATCCTTCCCTAATAAAGAATAACACATGAGGTGTATTCCTGTATCCACATGTCATGTAGATGGGTTTCCGCAAAAAATAACCCTATATTACCCCCGAAACCCCCCTTTTCTCCCCAAATGTAGTAGATCCGGCTACATGGGTCAATAAGAATGAATATAAGAGGATTAAAACATGAAAATGACGAATGTATGGGGAGTTTTTCTGAAAATATAAAATGGAAAACCATTAGATCGAATCCTCCAATGTTTTTCCCATTCATTTAGTCCACACTTGTTGCATAATTATATGGTGTATTCCAAGATCCACGGTGGTACCCCTCTTCCCTTCTCTCTCTCTAACACTCACTCACTCTGACTCTCCCTCTTCCTCATTTATCTCTACCGTGTGAAGGTGAAATATAAAAAGGGGGTTTATGAGATAATATAAGGTATAACGTAAGAAAATAAAAATGAAATAGAAAAATAATGAAAAAGAAATGAAAAAAAGAAATAAATAGAAAATAATGTAAATTGGGTAATGTGGATCAGCCTGGCCGTGGTTCCCAGACCGAATTTATGTCATTCCTATGAAAAAATTATCATTTATATTTAAATAAAAAATATTGAATCACAATCTACTACTCTATTGAAAATATATGGCCAAACAAATATGCCTGAATAAAAAAATATTTACTTATTAAATATTAATTATTAATTATTCTACTATAATGTGAAAAACACAAAATTCTACCAAACTCTTGTTCTAGGAAAAACAAAAAATTATGGGACCAATGGTGTTGTTATAAAAATTATATGAGATCCTATTATAGGAAAAATTTCTATTTTATCCCTTATATTAATGGGAATTAAAAAACATAAATTTTTTGTTAGAATTCTAGTTTGAGAAAACATGCTATGTTATAAGACACACCATATATAAAATTGACATGAAAATAATTTATAAAAATAAAAAATTATTAACATATTATTTTCATAATGTATTAATATAATTAGATATAATTTTATTAGTTTTGATTATGTGATGTGGGTTTTAAAATGAAATTACACTTTTATATAGAAAACAAGATCTTCCAATCAATCCAGCTACATTTTATATCATATTGAAGTGTAGTTAAATATTATACCTCAAAAAATGAATCATGGATGATTTTATTGAATTTTTAAGACCATAAAATAATTTTGTTTCATAGTTTTGAGTATTTGACATTCATTTTCAACTAAAATGTAACTTTATATGAAAAAATTTGTTTTTTTTTCATATCGGTAAAACTGTTTGTCGGGGTAATTTGATGGTAATTTGTTCACATTAAAAATTAATATAGATATTTTATATAAAATAAATTACAAATATTAGTTTTTTTTATTGTTTTTATGTATGTGATGCATATTTTGAACTGAAATATCATTTTTAAATGAATACAACCTCTATCTGTTATACCAACCACACTAGGAATTGTATTAACATGAGTCTAATTATAATAACTAAAAAGTTAATTTTAGAGAATTCAAATAATGTATATTGACTATATGAGTGAATTATTTCTTGTTTTGAGTATGTGATGTGAATTTTAGTCTAACATGCCACATTCAAACCGAAAACATCCAGTTTCAGACAATCCAACCAAATTTTGATTCATATTGATGTGAACTTAATTAATACATGTGAAAAATAAATTAGAGATTATTTTACTAATATTCAAAGAAAACCTAATCAAGTTTGATTAGTTTTGAGTTAGTGAAAGGTGTTTTGAACTAAAATGTCACTTCTAAATAGAAACAATCACTATCAGTCATACCATCCATATAATATTTTATATTGATGTAAAATTAATTACATTATATAAAAATGAATTATAAATAATTTTCCTAAAATATTATGAAAATACAAGTGTGATTTATCAATTTTTAGTATGTAAAGAATATTTTGAACTAAATTGTCATTTTTAAATGAACACATTACCTATTGGTCATACTAGACACACCGAGTGTAATATTTAATTGATGAAATTTTCTATGCATAAAAAATTAATAAATGATCATTTTAATGATGTATGAAGACAATTAATGTGAATATTACCTGTTTTTAGTATGGGATTATCATTTTAGGCTATAATATTTCATATAAACTAAAAAAATGCACATTCAGTCATCCCAAACACATTGTGTGTCAGATTGATGTGAGATTAAATCCAAAAAATTATAAATGAATCATGAACCATTTTACTAAATTATCAATATAATATAATAATATTTTTAATGTTTCAATCATGTCACATGTGTTTTGAAATAAAATCTAACTTTTATAATAAAACATCAATTTTTAATCATAATGGCCACAACATGTACTATATTGACAGGTAGTAAATTATATCGCATAAAAAATTATTAACAAATGTTATTCAAAAAATATCAAGCATGTATGTGTTAATTTTGAGTTTTTCCTTTTTGTAAACAATTTTCTAACTAAAATATCATTTTTAAATGAAAGAGAACATTGTCAATCATGAATTACACACTATGTATCAGATTGATTTGATGTAAATTTTTACATGTAAAACATGAATCAAAAATCATTTTTATTTATTATCAGGACTCTCAATGTTTATTTTCTTAGTTTTGAGTATGTGACACATATTGTTTACTAAAATGTCACATTTAAACTGAAATTATTGACTTATATTCCTTCAAAACACACTATTTCTCAGATTGACATAGATTACTTCCTAAAAATTAAAAATTAATTATTAAATTTTCCCCAAAAATATCCATACAATGTGACTGAGTTTGCCCAATTTGGTTATGTGATGCACGTTTCAAACTAAAATTTCTATTTTAAAATGAAATCATGAACTCTTGGTCATACCAGCCACATAATCTATCATATTTACTTAATTATGATTCTTAGATGTCAAAATATAGTCATTTATTATTATTCTTAATTATTAATAAAATTAAAGTGTGTCTACAAAATTTGGAGTTGATAAGATTTATTTTTGACTAATGTTTCAATTTTAAATTAAAGCACACAATTCAAGTTATACCATCCACATCATGTGCTGTATTTACTTGTTGTTTATATATAAATATCAAAAATGAATCATGTATTTATTTCTTTATGTGTTAGGATATTTTGACTATATTTTTCTTATTTTTGAATATGTGACACACGATGTGATCTAAAATGTTACATTCAGTAGAATGGATAGCCTTAGAAATTGAAAAATCACAAATAGATACAGTATAAATATATAAAAGTAACCCAATAGGAGTTTATAGTTATATATAAAGGAAATAGTTTATTTCCAAATTCTCCATTTGTATTAAACCAAAAACATATATTTATATCAGGAAATCATGTATTTGTCTCACTAAATGTTATTAAAAGTTCATGGTCCCAAAAGGGAATAAATTTCATCACAAATGAACATATAAATTTCAAAAACATAAAACATAAATTCATAGAGAGGACATTAAATAGTACCTCAGTGTATATAGTGAGGCCTTTTCCCTCTTCATAAGAACAAAATTCTTGGATAATAATTAATAAGAAATAAAATAATCATAATCTATTTTAAATTTTTTTAGTAATTGGTAGATAAAAATCATATAATAATTTACTAAATATGTAGAAGATAGAATAGTAATGCAGAAATATATAAAAATCTTACCCCACATAATGAAAATAAAAAGAAATTTGAACTCTCATAGAGTTAACCCCATGAAATAATCCCCCCCCCCCCGAACCCCAACCACCCCACACCAACATGGGGAAACTAGAAAAAATTATAAAAAATTATATAATATTCAGTAAGACTCACTTATACATGATTTGTTTCAAATATATCAACCCCGTGTAAGTTTCCCACTGATTTATAAACAAATTTATTTTCTATATTGAATATATAGACTATAAATACCATGTTAGATCAACAAAACATGAATAAAAAAATTATTAATAAATATGTTTTATAAAATTAAACTTATAATCATAGATACATTGTTGAGGATTTTATTTGGTTGATAGAATATGATATATATAATAAATTTAACAATAGTTGCCACTAATTTGTTTCAGATAATATAGAAACATTAATATAAATAAATAATCTATTTGGGTATATTTTTTAAAAGTGATATATTATTATAAATACCCTAAAAGTTATCAAATTTAATAATTACATATTTTTATTATGTGCATTGGTTTTCCTTATACCCTGATTATGACGATAAATAAATACCACCATATCATAAGAAATTTCTCATTATAACATATTATAAATTGTATAATTTTAATTTTATTTGTAAAATGTTAAATTTTGTGTATTAAAAATTAATAATGGTTAATATGTGTGGTTTACTTTTTTCCATTCCATGCTTTGGATCTGAAAAATAAATCTTAAAATTATCAAGATTAAATATAATGAGATAACAATTATTCTTAATAAACAAAAATGAATATGTATGAAAAAAGTGAAAATATATTTTATATGATTAGATTATAGAGTTTTAATCATGAATGATAGGTATTATGAATATCCTAAAATCTATTATTTTCTATTTAACCAATGCATATACTAGATCATTTTTTTAAATTTAAATTTCACCCATTTTAATTTATTTTATAGAAATGATATGAGGACTAATGAGTCAAAATATTTATCTACCGGGTTTTACATTAACATATTAATGATATATATTCCAATATAAAATGTGAATATTATTTAAAAATAATTAATATACTCAACAAATTACGTGACAAAAAAGTAATTAAAAAATTCACATTTATCAAATCACAACTGAGGTTCCAAACCATTCATGCATGAGGATTCCATTTACACTCTCAAGTCCATTCATTTTTTTAATGTACCATACATAAATTTTAATTTAAAATAAAACATAGGGAATATTTTTTATCATTTAAGGTCTTGTCTTTATTAACTTGTAATGTTACTAAATTCCCATGTAGAATTGGTGATGGTAATTGTTCTATCTAAAGTAATTTTTTTCTTTATTGGTTGATCCTTATGATTTTTTTGACTTGACCTGCCATTTCCCATTATATTTCTCTATCTTTAAAAATAAACACCTATTCAGATATTAATCCATTAATAATTAAAGGGGTTTTAAAAAAAAATTAAAATTACATACCTCATTATAATGATATATCATTATAAATTTATACAACCATTCTTTGTTGGTTCTAATGTAATGTTCTACAATATAAACATACGTATCATCGGGGGGGGGGGGGGGGTGGCAGGTATATTAGAAAATTTACCTGAGTTACATGAATCTATCCTCTCATGTGATCATTTATAAATTTATTCATTTCTTTTAATATTTCCCTAGATGTAATAAAATATAAACCATTTAAATAGAAATGGGTGGGTGCTAAATGGAATAAATCATCAAATTTCCCCAAGAAAATATTTAGTACACGAATGTTATCAGTGTTTTAATGAATCAAAATCATTAAAATACTAATGAAAAAATTGATTAAATATTTTAAAGAAATCCTTTGAGGTGAATGTCTAGTCTCAAATATAGGGGACGTGGATAAATTTTCATTTTGTCCCAAGGGATTTGTTTCTTCTCCTTGATCACTTTCTATAAACATGCCTGACATGTTAGTGTACAAATTAACATTTAATTTTATAGAATCTATTTATTATTTTGGGACATCTATTTTCATATCTTTATTCCAAAAATTTATTGATTTCTCAAAATATGTTTTAGGTGACACCCTAAATTATACAAAATTGTCCCGGCCATATTCATCTATCCACTTGAAGGACATTGAAATTAATTTTTCATTGAGTACAACCAATAGTGAATCCTATGACTAAACTGTGAAAAAAATATAGAAAAATTATTCCTTGTAATGAAATATTGATTTATAGTAGAATACATTTTTATTATTTCCTACAACCACATGCTTCCCAAAAACTTTGTTTGTTCGCATATAACATTTATCATATTTATTTACATAATAATCCATCAATGACACATACCATGTGATGTAATTTGATTTATTTTTTTATTCCATTAATATGAATATAATAAAAGGAATAAAATTTTGTTTTATTTACATATCGCATAAATGTATTACTATAGATTTAAAATACATAACATTTTTTAAGTGAATCATACCGCATAGTTTCTATATGGCAGGGCAACATTTGTTTGATGCACACATCTTAATTACAACAATCTGTTGTATTTTCAAAATTAAAAATTAAAAATTAATGTGAATAATACATTTAATTTCAAATATAATATTACCAATAACAATTTATTTGAAAATATTTTTCCTCATAATGATTAATGAAATAATATTTCATTTCATAGTTTATCATGTGGGCATATAGGACAGTGGGAGGGGGTTTACCATCTCCTCAGCATCCTTGAGATTTTTATTCATAATAAGTGCCTGAAATGATCTATGTGACTTTATATAGACTATTAAAATTAATTGTATTAAATACGTATCTAATATAATTATACTATACCAGGGAAGATGATGAGTAAATTAATATTTCATTCTTATATTTAATAATAATATACAGAAAGAATATCATAATTTCCCCCAAATTTTATCCCAAATCATTTTCTTAAAAGAATTTGAAACAAAATTGAATGTATCTACATCAATTGTAATGTCTATTCATGTAGTTAACCTACTTTATCCAATGAAAATAAACTTGTTGGTGTATCCATGTTTTATGAATGCATTCTATTAATCTTAAAATTTTAGCCTTTTTCTCCTCAACTGAATATTTTTTTATTGATACATGGTTCTATGAAGCATTAGTATTATTTTGACCAAATGTTTCTCAATATCTAGCACTAAATTAGTTTTAACACTTTCAATATGTGGTTCTTCAATATTGGTAGCATCTGTATGTGGATAAAACTAAAGTTCCTCTGGATTGGGACCATTGGTAAGTGGATATTCCATTATATATAAAAGTAGTTAAAAATTTAATTTAGATTATGTAAAAATATAAGTGAACACGTAACATTATAATTTAACACATTATATATTAAAATGAATTTTCCAGACTGTTGAACTCAATTTTTTCATTAAAATATGAAGGTAATTGGCCCCTCTATCAAGTATTATAATCCCCTCAATGTGGTTCCCATTGACATACAAGACACTATTTATATTTAGACCACTATGGAATGATTGTGATATCTTAATGAAAAGGTCATCCTCAATGTAATTTTCATTTTACCATGTAGTGGTATTAGTCAATGATAAAAAATTGACAAACTTTTATTTTTGTGATTCATAAAAAAAATACTTTAATGGATTATGATACCATTTTCAATAGTTCAACCTTATAAAGCATTCTTATAGAAATTCAATATCTTGAATCCAAATTAATCCACTTTAATTGAAAGACTATTATCAGCCCATTATAATAAATAATTACCACTTGGAATTTTGAAAAATTAATCATTCATATTTGTTTGATGATGATATATTATGATATATTCTCATGAATCAGATTTCTGTCCTTGGTACTCGTTATATTCATTTCATTCAAAAATACTCTAACTCCACTATTTTTCATCATATGATGTTCATATTTTTTTGGTAGTATTTAAAAGTTAATTACATTAAAATTTTGTGATAATGCAAGTACACTTGGTCACCTGGCTATCCATTGATGTTTATATGAAACTAAATTTGTATTTGTAGATAAATTCTTAAAATATATTATGAAAACCCTCATATAAGATATTTATAATGTGTATTTAATATACATATTCTATTACTTAATGGATTATAATGATAAATAATTACTTTATGAGTGAAAATATATGGAGAATCCTCTATATTATTATATAAAATTAAAAGGTGAATACATGTTTCCTGATTTCAAATATTATATATTCAGTATGGATTAAAATGATGTATATTTGTTATAATGTGCATTAAATTTTATCTTTCCAAAATACATTATCTTCTCAAAATAACATTGGAAAATAGTTATGTTTATCTTCAACTTCCATTGTCATTTTATAAACATGATGTCCATCATAATTTACAAATTCAATAACATGAGATGATCCATTAATCAAATTAATATCCCCAAAATCATTCGATGTTTAAACTATATAAAGTGATCCTTAAACTACAGTGGTAGAATATTAACTTGGTTCATTTTGATCGTCCTAATTTTTAGTCCAATATTTATAATATTGATCTATTATGTGATAGATCAAGTATTATTATATCTCCTCTCAAGAAATATATATTGGGAAAAATCCTAAACACTTAAAAATGATTTGAGCAAGATCGTATCCCTGATCTGTTACAAACATGAGGAACTATCCAACCACATATTAATTAAATTTTTTCATAAGGTTCGAATTCATCCATTTTTATGCAGATCTATGTTATTTTAATTAACAATATTCGTGTTTTATAAATATGTAATTAATACCGAAAATGTTACCATATAATGGACTATTTTTTAGATATGTTAATTATTTAAAGTATGACATTAAAAATAAATATTTATAAATTATAATATATCCATATATAATATATTTATAAAAGAATAAATACAAATCCTATGTTTTATATTGTATTTTAGAATATATATAAGTATAATAAATCCAATGTTTCCGAATGATTTAAGAATTATCTCTCCATGCAAATTGTCTTCTGAGTGTGAAGTAGGTAACTTCATTCACTTATTGGGGTTCAATTGAGTGATTTGATATGAATTGGGTGATTCACTAATTATTTAATTATTTTTATTAGTTATGTGACATGGAAAATTAGTTATAACATTTTAGAATTTTTGTTTCACAAAATGGTATGTCATGTGTAAATTTTATAAATGTGTTTCAACAACAAGATTATAGATCTTCATGCACAATGTGATGGAATCAATAGGAAAATGATATAGTAACATTTGAATTTTAATAAATAATTATTAGTTAACGTAAAACATTTACGATAATATTATTATTTTTTCGTTCCAATTATGTGTTGTAATAAAAATATCATCTTGGGGAACTATTGTTATCTTTCAATACATGTTTTTTGTAAAAATTCCTTAATTATTCATCAAAATAACCATGTCTAATAATTCATGTTTATTTATTGATCCTAAAAAATTTTGTTATACATGCGTGGGTTAGGGATGAAATTACTATGGATTTCAAGAACCCAAGATAGAAAAAAATGGTGATTCCAATAGTTACCATACACAAAAGGCACATATTTAATATTTTTGGATACATAATTACCTTAAGATGACTACTTATGAACACCGGCCAATACTCAAAAGAAGATTAACTAAAATAAATCATCAAATATGAAACTGAGAAAAATAGTGTGGGAGAGAAACATCATTTTTAATAGAATAAGAAATTAGAGAAGAATTACAACCCCACCTAAGTCTCAACGATGAAGAATTCACATTACCACGTAGTTGTCAAAGCGGTTGAAGTTTAAATATTGGATTTGAGGAAGTAGACATGTTGGGAATACTGAAGAAATTCATGAAAACCTAATGAATGATCACTTGAGAAATCATTAAAATGGGTTTCGATTATCATTCTTTTGGTTTTGTGGTTCGATTCATCCAAAAATTTGACTTTGGATTCTGTAAAGATTTCATTCCATAAGAGTTTGAACCACATGAGGGTAAAATCATGATATCTTAGGATTGTTTTAACATGATGATATAAATATATCAGTGCTATAAAAAAATTAATAAAAGACACTTTTATCTGTGCTAAAAATTATAGTGTCGATATTGTTATTTTTTATCAGTACTAATAAAGGTCTTATAAAAAAATATTTTTTTAGCGTTAAAAAAAAAAGAGATGATAAATATTTATTTTATCATCAAAAAATGTTGAGTTGAAAATGGAGCAATATAATTATGATCACAAATAACCTCTATAAATTAAAAATAATTTCAATATTAATTATTAAAATGTCTCTAATTAAATAAATATTGAAAAGAACTAGTCTAAAATAATTAAATGAATACATATTAAAAATTTCTTGATGGGTGGAACCTGAGTGGTAAACCCTTTAATACGGTATCCATAAAACTAGGATTTGAATCATGCAATGCCCCTTGGAGGATTTAGGATTCAGGTGGTGATGTAGATATGATGCAGGTTGGGGGTGATGCATGCATGATACCATTTGGTGGTGACACATGCATGATAGAGGCCTAGTGACACATGCAGGATGATGTTGTTGTGATGCTGCACTGGGTCTTCGGGCCATGTTTATGGGCACTTGTCCTAGGGTCTACGAGTTATGTAATGAGTCTCCCTTTACCATGATATAAAAAGTTATTTTCTATCATAATAAATAAAGCCTTCAACCTCAACTTCCAAAAATATATATTTAAAATTTCATTTAAACAAAAAATATTGGTAAGGAATTACTAAAGAAAAGATAATAAATAATAATCGAATAAATATTTGAATAAAAAATTATAGTAATAAAACATAATCAATATCAGTTATACAAAATAAAAAATAATAAATAAAAATGTATAAATAAATAATAATTAATGAATATATTTATAAAATATTGAAAATATACAAGTATGAAAAACAAATAAATAAGATTACATGAGTGAATATTAAAAATTAATAAAAATTAATAAATAAAAATGAATAAATTACCATAAAATTTAAGAAAATGAATAAATAAAATTAATTGAAAAAATCACCAAAATATATTAAAAATGGAAGAATATAAAAAAATAATTATATATTAAAAATACTTTCAATTAAAAGTAATTTAGGAAACCTAATAATTAAAAAAATGAATAAATATTAATTATATAAATATTTAAATACAGAAATATTTAAAAATGATTAATTATTAGAAAATTAATAATTATTAATTTAAAAAAATATTGAAAATATTTAATATTAAATAATTTAAATGTATAAATAAATATGAACAATTGAATAAATTAAAAAATATTAAAAATGAATACATATTAAAAATGAATAAATAATTTTAAATTTAAATATATTAAAAATTAGGTAAATTTAATGAATAGAAATGAATAAATTAAAATAATTTTAAAATTATGAAACAATAATATTAATCATATAGATTAATATTTAAAAATAAATAAATACTATAAATTAAAAGAAAATAAATTTTATTTACAATAAATTACTAATTAAAAATTAATGTATTTTATTAATATAATGATTTAAATATAAAACTTTAAAATAAAAAATTTCTTGTGTGTGTGAAATATATTTTCAAATATAAATTTTATATATCAAAATATTTTAATCTATTTATATTTCTATTTATATATATTATAATTAATAATCATATATGTATATATGGAACAAAAATATAATTATAAATCTATATGTGTAGTGTAAATATATATGAATATAATAAATTTTATAATACAAATAAAAATATATAAATTTACATATAAAATATATTTAAGGTATTAATAATTATTTAAATTGTT
The DNA here is from genome assembly GCA_963277665.1 of Viscum album. Classification (NCBI taxonomy): domain Eukaryota; kingdom Viridiplantae; phylum Streptophyta; class Magnoliopsida; order Santalales; family Viscaceae; genus Viscum; species Viscum album. The sequence continues at coordinate 1,210,298,392 of OY728165.1, forward strand.
TATATCACTTTATATATTTTATTAGATGTGTTTAAAAAAAATTAAAAAAATTGTGATTAAAAAAAGTAAATTATTTTTAAAAAACATAAATTTTATAATTATATATATACATGTTTGTGTTTGTATTATAAAATATGTAATAAGAAAATAATAATAATAATAATTTAAATATCCAAAATATTTAATGTATTTTAATATTATAAAATTGAAAAAATAAATATCTAATAATAATAAAAAAGTATATAGATGTTCTTATAAATCATTTTTTAAAATATATAGTTATTTATATATAAATTAAATTCTTCCAGGTCTATTTTAACTACTGCTAAGAAAATAATGGTAAATAGGTAAATTTTACAGTGATTAATAAAATGTTGATAAAGGGTGACCATTATCAGATTTGCAAATACACAACCATACATAGACATGCACATTCATAGATTCATAAAAACATACATATACACAAAAAGGAATATACATACTCACATACATGCACATGCATATGCAGACATATACAAACATACACATGCATACAAATACACATACCCACACGTACATACACACAAAGACAAAAACTCAAACACATACATACACAGAAAACCACACCCACCCACACATACACACACACATACACAAACATACATAAACACACAGAAAAACACACTCACACACACAGATATATATATATATATATATACATACACACATACACAAAAATACACAAATATACAAAAAACATACACACAAATATGCATGTACAAACACACAAAATACATAAATATAAACATACATACTTGTATTCATGAATGCATTCATACATATATAAAAAAATACATACTTTAAATGCGTATAGGTATTGACTCCCCATTATTTTTCTATCTTTTTTCTTTTTTCACATTCTAATATATTATAATCTCGTATACAGGATTTTTATCACAACCAAAATGAAAATATTGATATATTTATATATTTATTACAAATAATTTATAAAAATACATTGAAATAAATATATATCTATTTATATATTTATATTATTTAAATAATATTTCAAAGATATCTATTTATATATATATAATGTTTTTAAATAAAATAGTTAATTATTTAAGTTATTAATATAAAATTGATAATTTTTTGATAAATAAATTAGAAAAATATAGTTGATAATTATTTTTTATTTTAATTAAAATCATATTTTTAAATATGCATTTTATGATTATAATTATATGTGAATATATTAATATATACATATATATGTACATATATATGCTATCACACACCAATAATTATTAATATACGTATATTGAATATATATATATATATATAATAAATCATATTAATATAAATATAAATATATGAAAAATTTACAAAAGAACTATATTTAATAAATATATATATATATGTATAATTATATTTATATGTGTGTCTGTCAATATATATAAATAAACACACACACTCATATAATTATAAATATATACGTATATTAGAAAGTATATAACATTAATATAATTATATAAATTTTAATATGAATAGATATATATGTGTGTATATTGTAAATAATATAATTTGAATTTAATTATAATATAATCAAAACTACACATTATAAAAATATATATTTATTATATATATATATACATAGATATTTATTGTTATATAAATCATAATTATTGATATATAATTTTGTATATATTGACGATTTTATATATGGTAGTGTTTTTAATCATGAAATGAAATAATGATAAAGGGTAACCATCATTAGTGTCAAAAACAATAATAAAAGGTTCCATGTTATCACCTTTTTAGCACTAATAAAAGTACCACATAATCATCATTTTTTTGTGTTGATATAGTGTATCGCTGAATATATAATATTCAATAATAGTGTCTCTATAAAATTCATAATCTCTTACTCACCTTTTATTTAATCTAATCCATATCTCGATGGAAAGCCATGAAATGGGGAAATATATCAAAATCATTCACTACAATGGATGAAAACCATCATGCACCTCCTTTCGAACCTCAACCTATGACAATATGACTAATCGTCTGACAAACTTCGACCTACATGGAATTATGAATGTTATATCTCCAGTAACACTTATTCTACTAACAATGTAGTGTTCTTGACGTTTCATTTTAACTGTCATCACTGCCCCTATTCTTGCTTACACATAACCTCACATACCAGATGATACCACACAAAATTTCAAGATATTGATGCCTCCCCAAAAACGTAATTATCAACCTTTTCTTCTATGTCACCTATAGCCATTCCAATGGTCAATGGTTGCAACACATTGATATTTTTTGAGTTTTTTTAAATAAATGAATTTTTATATGAAATATTGTATAACATGCCATAGTGAGTTTAGCTAGTGTTATATGCAACATCACGTTTAAACAAAATGTAACATACTATTAAAATATTATAATAGTTATAACCTAGACCATAGAATGAAAATTGCAAATAATATTATCTAAATTATAAAAATATGGTTTACACGTGTATATATATAATGTTTTCTTTGGTGACCAATAAATTAGAAATGAAAACAATTTTTTTAAAATAAAGGAATTATTTTTCTGAAAACACTATTTTATTCCCACAAATATGTTTTACATAGATAATATAACCAAATATCTTTTTTTAATGAATTTAATTAAATTTATTAATTATATGATCAATAAATTTATTAACAATTTTCTTATGATTTTACATATAAGAAAACGAATAAATATACTTTCATACTTATAAACTAAATTTTTCAAAAAAAATCAGTTTTATCTCATTTTTCATAGTTATTTTTTAAAGTGAATTATATATTTTTCATAAAATTTATTTTAAAAATTGATATTAAATTTTTAAATAAAAATTTAAAAAATATATTTGGATTAATTTTAGAGAATTGTCTGAAAATCTGAATTCAATGATGAATTGTAAAAAAATAAGTATTTTTATTATGAAGTTTCATTTCATTAAATGATTTTAAAAACATTAAAATTGATTTAAAATGGTTTGAAAAGTAAAATTAGTCATATTTTATATCTATTAATCAAATTTAGGTCATTTTATTCAAATTAATATTGAATTTTGATCTAAATACATTGTAAACTACTAAACATTTAATGTTTGAAAACCCACATTCTCATTGCCTTTAGGGGGAAAATTTTAAATTCACATTTTCCACTTATGTTAATGGAATTTGTAAAAATGAATTCCATATTATGAATCAGAATATATTATATTATCTAATAAGTTCAAATTAATATTTTACCATAATTAATTATGAAAATAGTAAAAAAATTAAATATTGTTGTTAAGGTAAAGATGAGTTTACTGGGGGCTAAACTAAACAGATAAGTGTTAAAATGTCTCAATCACTTTTAAAAATCATATTTAATGGCCATATATAAATATTATCCTTCATATTTATAATATAAGGACATTTGAAAGCTTTTTTTGGAATTAATTTATTATTTATAATTCTTTAGGAAATTTACAAGTAGTTTCCAAGTGGGTTCCATTCACCCACTTATAAAAGGCCACATGAACCATTCAGTTATTCACACATATTAACCCATCAAGTTTATAACAAACATATAAAAATAACTACCAAAAATACATATCCATTTTATAAAGATAATTTTCCTCAAAAAATACTGACACTACGGTCCTTAATATGTGATCCAAAAGCGGTTCTTCTAATAAAGGTAATTGTCATCACTAAGCTCATTCATTTCCTTTAGTAATTTTCCATCTTAAATGATGAAATAAAAAATCCAATATAAGAAAAAAGTTATGAAGCATATACTTATAAGGTATTATTTTAATTAAACAACCAATATCCATCACCTCTTCTATTAAATGGGAAAGGAAATTTTTTATCCTGTGTATAATAGACTACAACCTCCCTCAACATAGTTCAACTTCAATCATGTTTCCAACCGATTGTTATAATGATGGATTTAAAGTATATATATAATATTTAAAACATATTTATACTTGTGTAATTCTGAATTATCATATATTTTTTTGGAATTTCCATTTATTAATGGATATAATAATATCTCTTGTGTGTATGGGTTACTACCTCCACACAAAGCAAAGTGATTCGTTCTTCACTTAGTCTTTACATGAATGTTCATAAATATAAAGATATTGAATATAAGTTATATTTAAGAACTAAAAATAACTATTTTAATATAATAGAACATATATATTTTGTCATCCTAACCTGTCTAAAAACAATAACAATGCTCATGTGTATGACGTACTACCACCACAGAAACTAAGGCAATGTGTTTTTCCATTACCATTTTATATGGATGGTAACCAGGATATATTAAATTATTAAAAATGATATATATATATATTCTATATATGATATATATTATATATTTATGTTATATATTTTATACTAATTATTATTTAACTATGATATAATATTTACCTTTATTATGATTCATTCATAGTGGAAATGGAAAAAATGTTCCTGTTTACGTACAACCAACTGTCCCCAAGAAATATTTAATTAATTTATACACCAATATATAATGGAATAATTAAAATTTATTTACAGTGAATATATTTTATATTTATATTATAGATAAAATCATTAAAATTATATAACCATGATCAATATAAATGGACCAAAAACACTAAATAAAAATATACATGAAAAACATAGCAGATATTTCCCAAAATATAAATTTACCAAGGAAATGTTAATAAATGAGTAATAAAATGGTATAATTATATCATGTATGGTATTATATAAATTAATATGGATATTTAATAGATTTATAGTAAACTTATATCTATTATATATGTGTTTTGGACATGAATGAATGATGTCGTGTCTTAAGGTAAGGGATTCCCATATAACTTTTTTACTTTTGTGAGACACATGGCATAACCACCAATAATTTCATTGATGTGGTATATATAATACCCATGAATTTATTATATGAGGATTAACATGAATATTATGGTCAATTAAATATCCTTTTTATGATTTCAATATCATTGGGTTAACGATTCAAAATTTACCAAAGCAGTACGTGATTTTGGTCCAAATTTTTATTTCTTTTAGACAAATATAATTTTATACGTATATAATATTTTAAGAGGTGTATATACAGGAAATATGAAATGTAATATAATTAATGTATTTATTATCATTATATTTTTAATTTATTTAGGTTTATTCATTTATTGGAATTATAATTCAACTTTACCAATTTTGTAAGATTTTAATGATACAATCTCATTATTTATCGAGAGTGTTTATGATTATATTTAGGATAATGAAATATTTTGATAAATATCTCAATAAATAAAATAAATATTTACTCTTATATTAATTTAATGATAAAACTATTTCCCCTTAGTTGTAGTCATTTTATGTAATCAAGAGAATAAAAAATAATTTATAGAGAAATATTTTTTATTACTCTCCTTGGTCAAAACCCTATTTTATTTGAAAGCCATGTTTTCTATAAAATTTAAAATTATTTTTATCATTATTAAAATGAATTATTAATGAAATTTTTATTCATGCTTTATTTTTTACAATTTTTTTAAAATTAATCTTCTTGTCGTTTCCTAAATATTTCCAATTTGGATTTTATCAAAAATATAAATGGAATATTTCTTTCATAATTTACTAAATTAATATAATTTACCACTATAAAGAAAATTATTTTATTTTAAGATCTATTTATTGGTTATCAAGGTTATTTTCAAGGAAAATATTTTTCATAGAAAATTAAATTCAAAAAAATTTAATTTTTAAAAATTGTTTTTTAAGAAGAAATAATATTTTGCAAAAGAATTGATTTAAATGATTTATAAAGATTAACTTATATTTTGTCATAGTTATTTTCAAAGAAATGGGTTTATAAAATAAATTATGTTTTTTTTTGTTTTCAAAATTGATTTTCAATAAAAATTTATCTTCTAAAAAAACAATCCACTTGACATATATTTCTAAATAATTTTATATTTATGATGACATAATATAAAGTAACTTATATTTTACTAAGGATATGAACACAAGATACCATTATATATATTTATCTAAATATTGTATTATTAAAACATGTTTATGAATCCTATTTCTATATCCAGAGTTATAATTTGATAATATTCTTATGAAATCTACTTCTTTTTCCATGGGTTATTCTATCATGAAATGATAAAATGATTAAGAAACCTGTATCTTTTCCACTGGTCAAGATATAATGAAATATTTATGAAATCCATTTCATTTCATGAGATACAATATAATTAATGTTTTATGATATTGTGTATCACGTATGTATGATTTTTATTATATGAGAGTTGGGAACTATATCTCCCAAAAAGGAATTGGATACAGATTTATATATCTCGACATAATAATTGGAAATAAGTCATTGGGATTAATACTCTATGGGAAAAAGTTTTGTCTTAATCCCCTATGGGAAACAAGTGTATCCTGATCAAGTATTGGATATAGGTGCATCATGATCCAAAATGGGGAATATGTGATAATTCATGAACCACTATGTTGATTGTATTGGTATTTAACCTTAATGTAAGAAATATTTTTCTATATTTATAATGGTGCTACACTTTTATGACATGAAAATATGCTTAATGATTGATTTATACTGATATCTCAGTATTATGGTCAATGAATTCTAATATGATAATTTTTTTTCCAACACTCTTATTTATGATCTATGAATTGTTCGGAATAATATTTTTATGTTATATTCATGATCACATAACATTATGATTATCTTATACTTCTATATGATCACATACTGATATTTTATTAAGTTTTCCCTTACTAAAATATGAGCTAACCCTTTATTATGTTTCCTTCCACATGTTATGGAAAATGGTGTATGGACTGTATACCTACGAGGAGTAATATGTGACAGGATCATTTTGGGAGGTTATAGATATTTTATGAAATTGGAAGATTGTGTTTATAGTCTCTAGATACTCCAAATTTTTATAGTCCCCAAGTGTGTTTTTATGAAATATATTAAATAGTCATATAAATAAGGTGATGGTTGTGTATTAAAATCCATGGTCTCTACATTTAGTATCAGAGGAAAGATTTATTTAACTATTTAAAACTATAATGATAAATGTTTAGTGAGATCCATAAAAATATTTGTAATGTTTTTTCTTGGGATGTATATAATGATATGTATAAGGATGAGTCAAAGAATAGGAAAATGATTTGGAATTTTGGTAAAGGACAGAGAAAGGGGTTTTAAAGAAATAACATCCCTATCAATATTCTATAAGTGGTCATGGCTCTAGAACATTGGTACTTAAGGATAATAACTCTAAAAAGTGAAAATTTATATGGGCTCGATTATCGCATGCTACTGGAAAATTGGTCTTGTTGCACACCTAGTTTGACACTCCAATGTGAAATTCTTTATAAGTTCCTAAAATATTTATGAATATGCATGAATTATTTGAACAATGACCATGAATGACTTAGGATAAACCAATGTTTAATATATTAAAAATAAGGATACATTATTTAAACATCCTATAAGTTATTTTTATTGATTATATGGATCCCCACTTTGATTATTGTTTTTCATACTAGTATTTATGATTTTAGTAAATATAATGAACTAAAATGAACTATATCAATGATGAATATAACATAAAATGTTTTTATGAGATACCAAATGGGTTGAAAACTAATGTTAAGGGTATTTTTATTATTCATTATATATTTTCATGATATATAATTAGAAAATTCCACTTTAACCAACTCTCAGACACACCAAATAATAGAAGTATAGATTTGGCTATGATTTTAGTTAGTGAAGACTATATAAAAAAGAAGATGAATTTTCCTATAAATTTAGAATGAGGGAAAAGGCACATAAGATAACTTCTTAGAAGAAATGGATGATGTTATGAGTGGGGATGATAAGGAAACATCATAGGAAATTATATAAGAAAAATGAAAAGACCCGTCAACACAATGGATGAGAATAATCATCTCCCGAGGATATTATCATTGGCTGAATTTTACCAACTTTGAATGTATGGGAATTATTCAAATCTATTTCCTAATGGGAAAGATCGTGAAGGGAATCAGATAAGTGGTATGAAAAATGGTTATACTACTGATGGTGAGGAGAATACTTATGAAATATGAAAGTTATGGGATAATCAAAGAGTAAGTTTAATATAAAATGTGATATTAAGGATTAAAATTAGATTGATGAATTTCAATCATGATTCATATTTCATATTGTGAGAAATTGGTATTGAGGAATAAGATTACTATTCCAAGTTAATGTTTTAAGAATGATGTAGAATGACTGAATTTTTTATTTGTTGGAATGAAATAATTTTTAAATATATAAGGATTGTTCTGTATATGTTTTTTGTTATGGAATTAAAAGAATATGTTGAATGGTGATGACGAACAAGAAATGTGATTTAATGTTAAGATGAAATTCATATAAAACACTTGATTAATGAAGAGATAACTATTAATATGTTCTAGATGTTGTGATAATAAAGTCAGGATAAAGTGATTATTAATATGGATACTGTAAATTGGGTAGTAAAAATTATCATGGAACTGATTAGTTATTATTTTTAAATGTGGTCTATGCTATCATAGATGGGGTTTACAAGATTTTCATATTTAAATAATGTCTAAAATAATCTGTGTTTTATTTAATAAATATAGAAGCATGTATGTTTTCAAAAAGGTTTTATGGTAATTCAAGTTACAACCATAGTTTAAAATAAGAAAAAATAAAAATATTTAAATATTTGATATAGGTTAATATAAATATACTTAATTATATTTAGGGGATTAATATTGATAAATTTACTAACATTCATTATAAATTTTGAATCATGGAGGGTTTATAAGGTTAACTATTTATGGAATTCTTTAAGTTAAGCATTGAATGTGTTTATATTGATTAATGTTTTCATTTACCATATGTATATTTATCCATATTTGATTACTATTAGGAACCATTTTGTTATAATAAGAGATAGAAGAAATAACATATCATTATATTATAGATCTTTTTATCTATTAGTGATTTATGCATAAAAATCATTTTCTTTGCTTAGAGTAAGAGATAAATAAAAAATTGATCAAAAAATAACCAAAGGATGAAATCGTGGTTATTATATATATGAAATATAACCTCAAGGTATATTGGTCCCTTTGAAATTATTGATCAAATCGGGATGGTAGCATGTCAATTGAAACTTACACCTAACGTCTATCCAGTTCACGATGCAATCCATGTATCTCTCCCGAGAAGGTACATACCTGATCCAACCCAAGTGATAAACTTGTTTGTAATACCACATGATTCTGATATTTCATATATGGAACAATCAGTTGACATTTTTAATAAAATAAACAACGTTCCATGAAACGAGACCCCTCACATTATCAATATTTTGTAGAAAAACGACCACCTTGAGGAAGTTCCATATTTAATGAGTTGGATGTATCCTCCATTGCTGGTACCAAAATGATAAATTTTGATGGATAATTTATCTTTAATGGGGTATAATGATACAATATGAAATTTTGTGATTTTTTAAATATTATTAATAGTGTGTGTTATAGGAAACACTCACCGTAGCTTGCATCACACAAGCACTGACTTTAAAGGAAATGTAACATTATATTGAAATATTATTATAGTTATGACATAACCATTAGAATGATATCTATGAGTATTATTAAATAAATTATTAAAATATGGTTGATATATATATATATATATATATATATAGATACCAATTAATTAGAAATTAAAATTTAAAAACTTTTTTAAAATATTGGAAATCTTTTCCCAAAAATCAATTTGTCTATCCACAAATGTGTTATATATTTATATAAATTAACAAAATAAATTTTGGTGAATTAATTTAACAAAATTCAGATATAACATACCAAGTTAATTTCCTAAAATAATTCTTATCTGTTTTCTATAAAAGTGATAAGAATAAATCAAATTTTATGCTTAAAGACAGTAATTTTCAAAAAAAATTAATTACATTTACACATTTTGTTTCATAAAATTAATTATTGATATTCTTTTTAAAATTTAATTTAATAAATGAAATTTAATTTTTAATATTCATTTAAAAATTATATTGGGTTTAATTTTTGAGAATTTTATAATTTGATAATTTTTTTGATCAATCGTAAAAGTGTTTGTTTTTGTTATGAATTTTAATTTCATTTAAAGAATTTAAAAACGAAAAAAAAATATTTATTATTGTAATAAATGTATATTTAGATAAATTATATAATTATTAATCCAATTTAGGCCATTTAATTTAATTTTATCTATATTTTATATATAAAAATGTTGTAAACTTTTGATCATTTTCCCTTGGAAAACATGATTTCTCATCACGTTTTCAGGATTAATTTTAAATTGAAATTTTCCACTTATAGGAATGGAATTTAAAAAATAGATTAAATTAGTGGAATAATAATAATAAATATTATCTAAAATGGTCACATTATTATTTACCATAATGAATAGTAAAAATAGTAAAAAAAATATTTACAGCGGTTAACGTAAAAATAGGTTTAACAAGGGGTTTAACTAAAAAGATAAGGGTTGAAATGAATTTAAATCGTATAAAATTACTATTTGATTACTATATTCTAATATTATACATAAATGTTTAAAATCTATGGTTATTTTAAGTATTTTTATTCATAATGACTTTATTATTTGGATTCATTTGGGAAATTTCCATGTAGTTTACAGGTGGGTTTACTTCCCCAAATTATAAAACACCACATCAACCCTTTAATTGTTCACAAATTTGAATCTATATAGTTCATCAAAAACATAGCATAAACCATCATAATCATTCTTATCAATGTTATAGATCTTCTGCTATTCCAAAAACATCAATAATAGAATCCTTAATAAGAGATACTATCACGACCCGTCATAGTAGGGATTATGTCGCGACCCCCCAAGCCAACCTCCAATTGGTCAGGGGATGGTGACTATCACCAAGTAGGTATATCTCTAAAATGTGAGGAATTGCCTAAGTTCCTGTACACATGCACATATCCCAAAGCCCACAAATTCTAAAATTTAAAACACAGTAATGAAAAAATGCATTCATATAGATAAACCCAACCAACAATGTACAATGTAAAGTAATGTGTGGAATGTAAACTATTCCAGAATACAAGCCCACCAAAAGAAATAATCTGAAAACTGAAAAGTAAAACTTGTATGTAATAAATTTTTTACTAGGACTAATGCTCATAGTAATAGGAATACCTCTCCCTGTAAAGAAGCGTACAAAGATCAGTCTTATCTTAGTCTATCATAGACTTCGTCAAAAGGTCGCTCGTTTTTGCAAGACATGACGCATGCACGCAATGCCAAATTAAGGGTGAGTATAAAAATACTCATTAGGGAATTGAAAAAACCCTAAAGATAATCAATAAAAAGGTACATTTTTCTATACATAATATATGTCTACAGAATATATAATAAGAAAAACATATCTAGATATACTCGGATCCCAGACCCACAGATTAGAGATATGTCACAATAACTATATACCCATTCTCGGGATTTAGTTCGAAGATTCCACAAAGAAATTATGCAAGAGAACCAAATGCTTGAATCTGATAGATATGATTACGTCTGTCTGAGAAGTACGTTTGCTGAGAAGTGTTGCAAGAGAGGGATATATGCACTATTAGATCTGAATATTGAATAGATACAATCATTTTGTGATAACTAACTCATGAGCGGGGAAAGATCACGATACACAGATGAGGATCACTTATAGGGCCTTGCCATATACCGAAACTCATCGATATTGAAATAATAATTAGAGAATTAGTGTCTTGTAAGATTGGTAACATCAATTCCAGACTCTACTTGGGGTCAAGAATGGGTAGATGGTCTCGCTCCAGCTCTCTCGGTGGGATTCTGACTCTATCCAAAACTCTAGTTGATGGGATCATACTCATGTGGATGGAAATGATACCTAAGCTACCCTGGAACGAGAAATGGGGGACCTAAACCAAAATATACCCATGCAAGGAATGATGGAAAAGAAGATAATATCATGTATAGAAAGGTACATAGGGCGTAAAAAGCACACACACCATATCCTTTGACCCCAGGTACTACTCCTCTATAGTGGCCCATATCGAAGAGAATATCATGTAAAAATAGGTATACATGGACTGTAAGAGTGTGACATGTCTTGTCCTAATATAAGAGGTATACTCTATTTACATTGGTTTTTTCAATGTACATGACATCAAATAGTGTTTTCTAGCCCATGTACCGGGACACATGGTAATCTACATAATAGGCATGGTCTGGCAATGTGATGGAGTACATGTTGTGTACTCCACTGCATGTCTGTTTATCATCTATGAAAATTCCATGTCTCATTTAAGGACCCACACATCATGTGACATATGTCACATGTAGTTTCATCATCTTCTTTCTCACAAAAAACATGTCATATTTCAATGGGCACCACACACCGTGTTGTCTTAACTACACGCTGGGTTTTTCGCAATTTTCTAGAATCGTAGGCTCTTCACCCAAAACATTGGTAGATCCATCGATTCTTGATCTAACAATTTAATTGCCTCCAAAATTAAGATCTAGTGATTATTAATCACCCAAAATAATATTCTATGGGTTTCGGGCCTCCGATCGAGGTCGAAAATATGTTTCGATAAACCTGCACGAAGAACATTTGAAGAATGAATTTTCTTGAAACGAATTGATTCGTCCCCCTCCATCTTCATCGCACCACCACATTGTTTTCACACATTCGATCTACGATTTGGGATCCTTGCGTTGAAAAAAAGATGAGAAACGATCCATTTTTTTAGCCCAAGATGAATGCGAATAATGCTGGGTAAAAATTGGAAGAAGAAATCAACGCAACAAATTTGAGGAACAATCCTCCTCCATCGTTCATCACATCTTTGACCCGCTATTTTTAGATGAATAAAATGGAGTAAATCAAATTAATTAAAATTAATAATGGATGATTTCCCCAAAATAAACCAAATAATATACCCTCCAACAAAAATGGATGATCCACTGGTAAAACTATTTGTGGGTTCATCCAAATTCATTTTTTGAATCCAAGAATGGGGTAAAGAATTTAAATAAAAACCCCTAAATGGATCTTTAATGAAGAAGTAGATCAGTCATTGGTCAGGATTTGATCTTGCAACATAGTAATCCACGCACCATCGTTCATCATAATTCATCAGGAATTTTTCTAAGGTAGATCCTCTCTAAAGATCGAGAGGATTCTAAGGAAGGTTTCCATGGATATGAGCCTAACCCTCGGATCCTGTATATTTAAAACCATATAACATTTCTCTATATTATGTAAATGTTAATGTAAAATAATATATTAAATTTATTTTACATATTTTAAAATGAAAAACAACTAAATTCTTTATGGACCCACGTTGATCAATGTTACGCATCGCTTATGTTATTGTCCCTGCTCTGAATGTAAAGGTGCCCTATGATTTCTGATCTGGACACTCGTTAAAATATTTTACAACTTTTTCAAGAAAACCGGTCATCTTTTCTATATAAATGTTTAATTTATATCAAAAAAAATCTAGGTAGTATAGTCCTAAAAATCACATGTTTTCAGAATGCTTGGTTTCATAAATATTTCATATAATATTTAATAATAATATACAGAAAATCAAAGACATTATAGATACAATGGAGGTGATTCTATGGGACCATAATTATCATCACATAGATAATTTTTTTTCATTATTATTTTTCATCCTTTTGGTACATATTTAAACTTCCAATATAAAAAAATTAAATAACATATATTTATACTTTATTATGTTAGTGAGATAACCTACATCCATAACTACTTCCATGACACTGTTAAAAACCAGTTAATCATGTTTACAGTGGACTACTGCCTCGCGAACAAGCATAATTGTTTTTCCATCACTCGTTCCCCTAGATTATTATGATGATGGATTTAATGATTATATATGACATTTATAGCATAATAATACTTATGAAATTATAATATCTTAGATATTTTCTTTACATTCCATTTAGAGAGGGATATGATAATATCGCTTGTGTGTATGGTAGTATACCACTTCATGAAGTGATTTGATTCATTTCTCAATTATAATTTACATGGATTATAATAAGTTTAATGTTAATAATATATTTAATATTTACGAACTAAAAACATCTTAAAATATTATATAAAATATATATTTTTACCTTCAAACCCTTCAAAAAACTATAATGTCTCTTGTATGTACAACGGTCAACCACCTCGTAAACTGATATGATGTGTTTTTATTTTTTGATTTACATGGATGGTAATTGGGGAATATTAAATGAATGTATATGAATAATTCATGATATAAATGACATAATAATTATTTTTTAAAGGTGATATATTTTTACTTTTCTTATGTTCTATCTGTTGAGGAAATTAAAACCATATTCATGCATATGTACAACATAATGTCTCTATGAATGATATAATTAATTTCTATCTATTACTATAATGTATTAATATATATATATATATAAAATATATATGATATTTATATAATTTTTAAAATTATTTTAATTTTATAATGATGATAAAATTAAAAGGACATAAAATTCCAAACCAACACATATATGAAAAATGAAGCAGTTATCACCAAAAACTTAACTTTATCAAGGAAATATTAATAATAATTTATTTAAAGAGTAAAAGTGTATCATATATGGTATAAAATATATTAAAATGGTTCCTTATAATATTTATAAAAAAATTATATAAATTATATAGGATTTTTGATTTTGTATGAAGGAATTTGATACTTAAGGTAAGGGATTTTCATATCACTTTTTACTTTTGTCAGTCACATTCCATATTCACCATAAAATTATTTTAAGTGTGTTATGTAATTCCATTGAATTTACATTATTATATTTCTCTTGAAAATTATGGTTATTTACATATCTATTTTGGGATCTCTCTTTTATAATGTTTACGGTTATTTTGTTACCAGAAAAAATAAGATATTTTTGTCTCAATTTTCCTTCTTTGATATATATTTCATGTTATACACTGATCATATTTGGTGAGGTGTACATAAATACCAATTGAAATTTAATTCCATAAATATATTTATTCTCCTGATATTTTATGTTTCATTTAATATTATTATTTCATTTGTATTATGACTCAATGTTACAAAAGTGGTAAGAGTTTTATGATATAATGTCATCATTTATCAGGATTATTTTTGAGTATATTTACAATGATGAAATATTTTAATCTTTATAAAAAGAATCACATGAATTTTATTATCTTCTATTTACATATTCAGAATTCATTTACCCCTTCATTTTACTCTCTTTATGCATTCAATTGTCAAAATAATGTTTTTATTTAAAATCATTGTTATAAATTACATTGGACTAAAACCTTTTTTATTTTGAAATTATTTTTTATAAAGAAAATAAACAATATTTTTAAAATTATCCATATGATTTATTAAAGAAATTTCGACCCATGATAAAAATTTTATGAAGTATTTTTAAAGTAATATTTATGAAATTTTCCAAATAATTCCATTTAATATTTTATAAAATATGAAAAAGGAATATTTATTTTAATTTTTATCGACTGAATATAATTTTCTTCAATCATTAACATTATTTGATTTCAATACTTATTTGTATGTTTTCAATGTTATATTCAGTGAAAAATATTTAAAAAAATTCTATTTTAAAAGGTGTTTTTTTAAATTTGGAATGATGTTTTGTTTATGATATTTTATAAATAATTTATAAATTTTACTTTATCAATATTTTAAGTTTTTTTAATTGAAAATGTTTTAAAAACATTTTTATAAATTTTAAGTTTTTAAAATGTATTTTAAACTAAAATTTATCTTCCCTAAGAAGTATTCCATGCGATTTATTTTTCATGAAAATTTTCCATCAAAGATGACATCCTTTTATATAATTTAAGATTTGTTGGTGATATGAACCAATTATACCGTTAATATTCTATATCTGAATGTTTTATGATGAATATATGTTTAAGAAACACATTTATCATTCATGGGTTATATCAACTTAATATTAATATAAAATCCACTTACATTTACATGGGTTATGATATATTGAAATGATGAAATGATTATGAAACCTATCTCTTTTACATATGATATCATATTGTTAAATGTTAATAAAACCCCATTTAATTTGATGGGTTATGATATGATGAATGTCTTATAATCTTATGGGACATGTACATATTATTTTCATTATGTCAAGAGTGGGACCTATATCTACGTCTAATTTATTGGGTTTATGAATTATATATCATGATATTACAATGGGGTACAATTCCATGGGATTGGGTCACTATGGGAAGTAGGTGAATCCTAGTAAACTATGAGAAATAGGTGCATCCTGACCCACTATGGAAAATAGGTACATCCTAATCCACAATGGAAATAGGTGATAAGTCCCCATCCACTATATTGATGGTCATTGTAGTAAACCATGAAATATAAAATGGTTATCTATATATATGATGCTTCCACACTTTTATGACATTAAATTACGGTTCATGGTTGAGTAATGATGATATATAACACTTATGGACACTTTTTTTATGAAATTATACTGTTTTATTTCACGACTAATGTTTATGATGTATGATTGGTTGGGTATAAACTTTTTAATATATGTTCATGATATCATAACCTTCATCTTATCTTATACATTCATATGATCTTAGGTAAATATCTCATATTTTTACCCTTATTAATAATATGAGATCACCATTTATTATGTTACATTCCCTAGGATATGAAAGAAATGATTAGGTAGGGTATGCCTAAGAGGAGTACAATGCTAGAGGATCATTATGGGAGATGTTGAAGATCATTTATGAAATAAGATTACTATGTTTATATTCTCTTATGAAACTAAAATATAATGGTCCTTGGTTGTGTGTTTATGAAATTTATTGAATATTAATCTATAAATATGTGATATTTATTTAATAAAATCCTAGGATACCACAATGGTTACCCTTTCATCTTGTTTGGGTCCACTATAGAGGAATGAATGGGGGAATGTTCTCTATTTAGAAATATATAATGAGGTTAATGTATTTCATATTCCTTCACCAATTTTTTTTAAATAAAATACCATAGATATATTTCTTATTAGATCCCCTTTGTTTTATTATAGATGAATCCAATTTAAAAATGACTATCAATAAAGAATCTGTTATTTTCATAGTAATGGTCAATCCTCCCCTAAATGTTAGATCTCATCTATAGTTTAGTTATTAAATTATTGATATAAATATATTCCTTTACAGAATATGATGTAGTGATGTACGTTTTCTGTATCGAAGAGTTCACAGTAATGGATAGTATGTTACTAATTCAAAGAATATCAACACAATTTAGGGAAAAAGAAAAAAAATATTGAGATTTCATATAGTTTTTATACGGTTGGAAACTACCATATGTGTAAACCTTTCCATAATACCTATACTCTCCTCAAAAAGCAGATAACATATATATAGTCCATATTAATCCCCTAAGTATGTTCTATATAGAAATCTATTAAATCAAACTGAAATTCATTTGGTGTCTATATTTGTTTCTAATAGAATGGGTGAGATTAGGTCGATTACACAACATGGAAGATATTATTGAACCTATGGAGGATGAACCTAGAAATTCTTATTTCCATTTGAACCCCTAATAATTATATTGAATCTTCCAAATATTAATGCCAAGTTCCACTAGTAAAGACCCATTCATGGAGTTCCCCATGAAAGGACTCTATTTATTTTTTAATATAAATGTAATGAATGATTCCATGAATCCTCTTAGATCTATCTCTACATATCTTCATAAATAAAATGTATATAGTTTCACTAAGGTAATTCATTGTGAATAATTTATCAAGACACGTTATCACATTGTGATGTTTCCAGACATAATTTACAAGAATTATCATATCATACACAAAACATATTACAAATGATACCATAATACCACAAATCCGCATGTCTAGAATATAAACATCCATTTGTTTTATGAAACTACTCTCTTTGATTACATCATCCAATTGTATATTCCAAAAAAATGAAAATCTTGCTTCAGTTGATAAATAGATCACAAAAACCTACATATGTCAGTTTTCTCATCTGCCTCATAAAAAGCTTTTGTTTGTATCATATAAAAACATCGACTGAATTCCCATTATATTTTTTTGAAATCTGTTTGATAATTATCATAATCAAATCCTAATACTATGTAAAACAATATCTAAATTTTATTTTCATCTCATTAGGTGAAAAGGATTATCCATGGTCAATACTATGAAATTTTTTGTTATATTTTACACCATAGGATTATGTATAGGTATTTGATCTACTATCCTTGTCAGTTTTATTTATGAAAATGATGTTTTAACCTTTGGGTCACACCCCTTGAGATACATCAAACATGTTCAATGCTTGGATAGTGTACATGGATTATATTTTTTATTTCATTTCATTGTACTGTTTCACATGTTAAAAACTAACAGTGGCTCCCTGATAGATTTTTGGTTCATTATTAATGAACATTACATCATCATCATTTAATATGGGAAATCCGTATATCATGTGTTCTTGAAAAATCATATCATACCATCGAGTTTATTTTTTTTGTTTGAGTTTATTATTATTTTACAACTATTTATAGAACCATATAAACTACTAACTGGGGAAAATTTTCTTTTTATTAGTATTGAGCATATCCATGTTCTGCATTCCTCCTACAAAATGCAGGATCAATAAATGTCATCCAATGACATGTATAAAATATGTTAGAAAACACATTGTGCACTATAAGATTATAGAAATAACATCCCATAGATTCCTATGGAAAACATTCAAATAATAACTTTTTCAATTTTGTTTCAATCCTATAATAATCCAAAGGTTATATGAATTCAACACATCCTGAATTCATAATAAAATACATAATAGTATGTTTCTCAATCCATTTCCCATATGGTTTATTAATGACAAATTTTTATTGAATAAAATGTAAAATAAATTCAATAGTCTCCAGATCATAAATGAACAATGTAATAGGGAGGTGACATAGACTCACCATCAATCAATAATCATCTAGAATAATACTCTTTAAACTCTTAGTCTGATCATTACATTTTGTTGTTCCTAGAGGAGGGAATTGTGCAAAAAATCCATAATCCATGAAATGAACAATGAATTCATGGATAAAGAATTCACCTACTATATATAATTTGAGAATGTTAATACTTTTTTATAGTTTTGTACATACTTGATTATGAAAATAGTTGAAATTTTTAATTTTTTTACACTTATGGTTCATATGAATAATATACTATTACTTACTAAGGTCATTGAAAAAGGTGACACAATACAAAAATCACCACATGATTTAGTAATGATTAGACCAAATACATCACTGTGTGTGTGATCTACCATTCCACTATGCCTTTAACATTTTCTACTAAATGGTAATCTTGATATCATTCTTTATATATATGAATAATAAATATTAAATTATTCAAAATTCAATGAGTCCAACAGTCTTCATCTATGTAGTCTTTGAATGTTCTTCTCTTTTATATTTATAAGGATACAAGGATAATTATATATGGGATTAGAGTGTACCCTAAATTTCATATACAAAATTTTATAAATAGTATTTTTTATTGATAGGATGTATAAATCATTTATTATATTCTTTATTCCATACAACATCTAAATTATATATATAAGAAAAGTCTTATTATTGTAACTATATAGGAATATTATGTTTCCCAAAAATGGTAAATAAATTATTTTTTATATTAGGAGTAGGATAAAAACATTCAAATACTAGGAGTAATCCACTACATAGATATAGATCATATGTTTTGATTTCTAAAACACTAAACTTTTCCCCATTACTGATAATAATATCTACTTCCCCCCATTTCACTTCTCTCGTATCCCTAAGAATATGTTTATCATTACAAATATGTGATTCACACTTGATATCTACTACCAATGAGTCAGAGTTTGTGGAACTAATTTATATAACATTTACATATAGAGGCCCTGAATGATTCAAGTTAAAAATAGTTATCATCTCTATGTAACAATCTCAAACTTCTTTGTCTGCAAGAACTACAAGGAATCTCAAAATGATTATCTTGATGTATTCCATAATCTACAAAAGACATATGTATGGGTTATTTTTATTCTTTATATAATTTTATCACATATTTTTAATGAATGTATTTCCCCTAAAAATGATGACAATAATAATATGTAAAAAATCATCAAGGAATTTTAATGAATGTATTTCCACTAAAAATGATGACCACAATACTATATCTCACTAGTGATCGAAGATCCATATTTCAGTAAATAATGAGTTTTATTTAGCATTACTCCCACCAATTATATATTCATATAGAGTACCATACCTATCATTATATTTATTATTCTTCGATAGTTGAGTAGGTGATTATTTTATAGGATCCACAATATTGTAAAAACATGGTGATTTTTTCAAGTATCATACCACTTAGGGATTCCTAACTATGTTTCGCTAAAATAAAACATAAATAAGAGGCTAATATAATACAATTGAGGGGGGAAATGTAGGTATAACCTAACCATGATTGATCTATTGCTTCACATTACATGATTTCCGTGAATAAGTTCATCCAGAGGAGCCATTACATGTCCTAACATACTATGTTGGACGATCAAGATCTTGGAAAGATCAAATTTGGAAGGAATATCATGCTTATTATTTTAAGGTGGTTAAAATTATAAGTATCTCTATCTTATTTTACATCACTAAAATATTAAATTTGTAACTATTATATAATATTTAGTCTTTATCTTAATTTTTTATTCCTTTAAGTATTCATGGTTCTAATGGTTTCGCCTTATAATCCATAGTACATTCCCCAACATTATGTGTTCGTTCCATAATGTGTTACTCATTAAAATACCATCATGTTTAAATTATTACACTAAAATAGAATCCAATTATATTCACTCATATCTATATGCATCTCATACATAAGGTAAATTAACCTTTCACATAAAGTTATATTGGTATATGGGATTGATAATCACCAAATGAGTAATCCAGAAGAAATAAGTAGAATACCCATCACTATTATTGTATAATGCATAATCCTCTAGTCTGACCAGAAGTCTGACACAAAGTAATTTTCCATGGGGATAATAATACAACCAATCCCAAATATAAAATTTGGGTGTGGTTTTTTAAGATAATCCCTATATAAAATGGTGAAGACTAAAATATACATAGGGAGATCGTGGTGAAATATATAAGGTCCTATAAAAACTGATCAAAAGGGAATGACTATTCAATTGTGTTTACCACGTTGATGGAAAACAAAAAAGATTATTACCTACATAATAGTGAAGGGTTTGTTAGAATATGACATTCAAAACCCAATAATAATAATTATAATGATACTTGAATGGTTATTAAATGTCTCAAAAATCATGGGATTCAGTATTTGGCCATTATTCCATCCTGATTTGAAGGAGAATTCATCTATTTCAATGGTTATATAATTGGTGAATTATGTCATGTTATAGAATGGATAAGTAGTTATATCATCAATGGTTATGATGAAAATAATTAAATATGTTCATAAGGATCCATGGGAAGTTTTCATATTCCATAATATTTTTAAAATTTGTAAATTTAATCTTCAATGATATTTAAATCATTTTTGGAGATTGAATAATAGGATAAGTACATTTGGGTTGGGGGTAACTCTCAAATAATTTAGAAGAGAAAGAATAGGTACACAGTGCTACAAAAATGTGGTAGTTATTTGACATAAGGAACATTTGATTTGTTTAACATTGTGGTTCATTAATCCTTCCATGAAATAATTCCTAAGGGGTGGTTGGGGTATCTAGGAAATCTAACCTGTGTTAGCAGTTGGTGCTTTAAATTATAAATTTTGAATTTTTTGGGATCTTGAATTTTTATTTTGGATGTGGGTGTGGTTCATTATTAGTTCCCTTTCATCCTAAAGTGAATATTTTATTTAAATAACTAAATAATATATTTGGAGGAGAATGTGAGAAGACCCAAATCATCAAGAACATAGATAGAATTTTCATGAAATCTATGACAAACATTATTTGCTATGGATGACATATAAGAATATGTTTAAGTACATATCCCTTGATCCATTCTTTAATGGTGGATAACCATCAACATGAGGTGCTGTGATCAATATGTTTTTAAAAGTTCTTTCATTGTTGGATCATATTTTCAAATATCGTTATCATCTAATGTACTCTAAAAATGTGGAGAACATAATGCACTCCATGTTATTATAATTGACAGAATTAGTGGATAATTCATGTTGGGGTACTGACCAACATGAAATAGAGTGTACAAGGGTATCCAAACCTTTAAAATTTCATGGTTTTTTTTTGTTATCTATGAATTCTAGAAAGGTCAAGATATTATTCTTAGTGAATAGGGAGTTCAATATTTCTTGTTTTATATAGAGTATCTTGTAAAAGAAAAAGAGGATCATAGATTCACCTACCCCCACTATGTGATCCAATCAGATCCCAATAATTTTAATTAGCACTAAGTTACCTTTAAATTCAAATAAAGTGGGTACAATATTAATTCTATGAAAAAATAGGGAGTTTCTATTTTTTCTAGCAAACTACCACTTGTGTTGCAAAATTATGATTCCTTATATCATGTTCACTTATCTGTGAGGTCATAGATTCTAGTACAGTGGAATTTCAAAACATTCCTAAAATTTTTCATATGACACAAGATAATAAAAGAAATTTGGAAATAGTTGTAATAGAAACAAAACTCTATTTTAATGTCCTTATCAAGGAATTTTTACACCCAGTTATTAGTTCTTGAAATGGTAAAAGATAAATTGGATAAAATTAAGAATAAAATATGAAGGAAAAATCAATGTGATGGACTCCAAGATACATATTTGGAGGAGCATATTTTAAGATATTTAGATGAATTATCATGAATATATTGAGATATATTTCACATGTGTAAATGAAATATTCAAAAATATTCATGATTTTTTTTGAGAAACATGAGTAATCCATAATCTGTAATACACTTATGAATAACAATTAAGACAATTTTAATACCATAGTATTTTATTTGGAAGTGTGAGATGTCCTTTCACTAGAATGATATCATTATATTATTATTGAATATTAAATAAGGAATCCACTGACTTTTAAAAGGTACAGAAAAGTTAAGATAACCTTTCAAGAACATATAAAATGAAAATGTATTATGAATATAGATCTCAATTATTTATATTCCATAGATAATGAATATTTCCGTCCTATTTTTTCACTGATTTAAAATTAATCTATGAATTTATAATGGAATGGAAAATATAAGGAATTTCATATATATTTAAGCAATAATAAAATTGGTCATATTAAATTTTTTCCCTAAAGGTTCTAGATAGGGAACTTGAATCAAATGTGGAAGAAGAATGTTCATTCAGGAATAATTTGGATAATAATAATAATAAATATTTTTTTCGCAAGAGAATAATATTTTAATAAAAAATGATTACTCACCTATAAATTCTATTAATAAGGAAAAATAATTCCCTATCTTTGATAATGTGGATAGAGGTATTGAATCATTATATAGTGATGTTGATGGATAAGAGTTAATAAAAAATTAATGGGTGATTAAAGAATAATTAGAATTCATTATTGAATTGATAGAGTACCAAAATAAATAAATAAATAAATTTGGGGAATAAATTAAAAAAGGGGGCTTTAGAAAGTGAATATTATATCAATTAGGAAGTGAAATACATTGATGTGGGTAAAAAAATCTTAGATAAATTGAGCATGAAAATTCTATGTGTGAACATGAAGAAAATATTCCTTAAAAGGAAAAGGTGTTGTTTAAAAAACAAGCTATATGTGTCCTGGTTCAGAATGAGTTTTATAAGAATATAGAAGCCTTTAATAAAATTTTAAATTAGAAATAAAACTTTTCTCAAGTTGGAGAGAATAGGGTTCTTAACTATTAGGTAAAATTGTGTGATTTTAATTATCGAGACAGATCTTTTATAATTGATATTTTTTTTCTAAAAACCATTATGTGGTATAACTATGAAATTGTTTTTAGAGGAAGTCTTACACATCAATTAAAGTGAAAAATCCAATAAAACTACTTATACAAATAAATAATAAGTTTAATGGGGGAAAACAAAAATACTATTTTGTTTATGTCTAAAATTACTCTTGGAGATCACAATTGAAATGTTATTGTATGTTTAAAGAAAGGTATGGTCAAAAATACTATTCGTGTTGATTTAAAATGTCATTGTAAGGAAATAAGAATAAAATAATAGAGATTTGTGGTGATAAAGTAAAGATAAAAATTCAAATAATTTAGGTTATATAAAAGGAAGATGAAAATTATGGTATCATGAAAATTGAGTTGAAAAAACTGATATACATAAGAAAGAAGTTAATGTGATGAAATATGAACAACAACATATAGATGGAAATAACTGGAGAAAGGGAGTTGATATTGTAAGGAATAATATACTAGGTTGACAAGAGGATCTCATCCTAAATTTTACCTCTAAGGCACAAATAGGTCCATATGTATTTTGTTAATATTTAATATATTATACAATCATAAAAGGAATTAAAGGATATTGTTGAGACAGTCACTTCGAGACAACAAATATTATAACTGTTATATGAATTTCTTATCTATAATGTAAATTATAGGAGTTAATTATTTAGGGGAGATATCCTTTGAGAAGTAATTTACTGAAATAATAATTTTAGGAAATCATTGAGAAATTTGGAAATGACGAGAATTATGCTGAATCTAATATAAGTAACCCATATTTTAAAAAATATGAGTATTTCTAATGCATGTTATCACATTTTAGTATTTTATGGATTGACGATATATTCATTGAAATGTTTCTATTTTTTGTAATCTTTTTTATTCGATGTAGATTGGATTAATCAACAGAAATTTTTTAAGGACTATGTGATGCCATCCCCCTCATTATACTTATAAGTGGGAAGAGGATGTGTTTGCGAGAAGATGAGATTAGAAGACCCATTCTTCAACCATTGTATTTGTTTTTTAGTAATTGTAAGAATAATAGAAAGTAGTATAAGGTAAATAATTAAAACTATTAACATATTTACATGTTGCAATATTTATTGAAGGTATTGAAAAAAAATACAAATAGGGACATTGTTGTGACTGATTGTTTTGACTGTATTTATTATCAATAATATAATATGTTTTAATGTCAATATATGTTGAGATAAGATGATAAAGAAACTATAGAAGATTATTGAGTATGTAAGTTGAAGGAGATTCTCATGATATTGGGTGTGTTAGAAAGATTATACAAAACATGTGAAATTAGAATGGGACTACCCCTCATTTGTCAGCAAGGTGTCATTATAGATCACATATGTAACACGGTTCAGCCCAAAACATTTTGAATATTGTTTGTGGTTCAATAAAGAAAAAATGAATTTAATTATTGAGTTTGAAAATTCAAAAATGGCTAGTCCCACATCATAGAGGTCGGCGTGTCCCTTGAAAGAATCCATCTACAATAGAGGGAAGGAAAAAATGGTCTTAGTAATGATCATGTTGAAATGGAGAATTTTGTGTTCAAAATATGAAAGATGAGAGGAATATGTCATAGTGTTCAACTTATTGAGGAAAACGTCCCAAGATTGTTACCAACATAATAGTGAATGGAATCCTAGTTGGGACACGTCATAATCAAGATAATTATTTATGATATTGGATTAATAGTTATTCTATGTTTTAATAATCATGGGATTTTATTTTAGTCCGTGATTCTATAATGATTTAAATTTTTTACAGTGATCAAAATAGTAAATTAGTTGTTGAATTAATTCACACTACAAAATAAAGAAGCAGTTAAGATGACTGTGGTTATGATTACAATCCTAGTGGATGTTCATGGGGAGTTATGGGTGGTTTACATACCCCATAATGTTTTTGATAAGTGGAAATTAAATTTATTAATATATCCATATCTATTTATGTGGATCATAAAATATGATAATAGAATGGGATGAGAAAACCCTTTAATAATTGTGAACATAGTTATGTGGTACATAGTGTTTTGTGAATGTGTCGGATTTTATATATGTGGAATAAGTTCATCATAATACTGTTTATGTTGTGTAGAGAATGTGATATGGCGATAAGACCTAGATTATCTAGAATCTAGTTTTATGTTTGAAGACTAGATAGTGATTATCATCGAGTGATGAAGATATTAAAGGAGTAAATGTAATGATTCCTTGATCCATTTAATTATAGAGAGAGACCATAGACAATAGCTTCATAGATCACTAGGTCCTTGAAATATGAATTTCATTATTTGATTACATTTCTGAAGTGGTGTATCTTTTAGTGAACTCTGCAAGTTTAGATAATACAACGTACATTGTGTTATATAATGTTGTTAAAATAATGTAGATTCCATGTTTGTGGGACTAACGAACATGGAAAGGAGAAATAATGGGTATCAAAACCTTGTAAATATAATTTCCACAATCCTTTTTATATTTTCATTTGAGGAAAGGATAAGAGATTATTTTTAGTTGATATTGATCCTTCATCAATTTAATTGGGTGGGTTTAGAATGTGGTAACTCATAAAAGAAAAATGGATAATTGATTTTTTGGATCAAATTAGATCCTAAAAAGGTTATGTTTTTATTATTTTTTAGAGAGTTATTGATGATTTCCATTAAGAAGAAAACAATTTACCTCTCCTATGAGGTGGATTAGATTGCCTTTATATCACAGTTCCCAATCATAGAATTCCGAAACACTTTAAGGATTTATAAGACCATCACTGATAGAGATGAATTAGGCTCAAGGGAAGTGTGTCTATAGAAATATTTGGTTGAAATTGATGGTCAGTTTATCAATTCACATCGCATTAACTAACGTGTGGAATCACATTCATATTATATACCTTTTTATCTGTTGCACTAATAAATTATTTGTTTCCCACATCAGGTGTCATCAAATTCCACAAATAAATTTTCATATAATATATTTAAAACTTTAATTCTTATACAATCTGTAGTAATCCTTTCATAGTGGATTATAACAAAAGGAAGTCGTGTAGGGGTGGATTGATAGGTGTTTGTATCATATTAATGACGTTATATTAAATATTTTATTACCCAGTGTATCTTTCAATATAGATAACATAATCATGAAAAATTCTTTTATGATACACATATATCTTAATGTGTCATATTCATCACATGCATATCACCCCTAGTGATTTTGAAAATCATAAGATTCGTTTTATTCAGGTTTAAGTGAAAATCCAATAATAAACACATTAATACCTCCTCATTACCTCTTCACCACTTTATCACATCTGTGGCTTAACACCACACCACCACTATATATCATAATATATTTAAATCACCTCATATACTATGAATGTATGAGAGGGTGGAGAAAGTGGATTATCTCTTCATATGTATCACCCATATATTGGATTTAAGGGGGTTATAGTTATATCTGATCCCCACAAACTGGTTTCATCAAGGTTACCTGACTTGAGTTAAGGTTGGTAAGGAACAATATAAAGTACAATGAATATAAAATGAAACATCATCCAAACCTAATGGAAAACTCCTATCACAATACCCCTATAATTAATTATAATTAAAAAAATATCTCAATTAAAATTCATACTAATTATACCTCCACTAGACACACAAAAAAAACACTACTATATTAAATCATCACTTCTACTGCACAAAAATCTTTTACACCACATTTCAAAATTTATCTTTTATTTAATCGTATTCACTATTTACTATCCATGTTAATTCATCAACCACTGAACAATTTTATTTAACCACATTACATTTCACATTATCGATTTACACTATTATATTTATTAATTCCATTACCAATTACCAATGATTAACCATTTCATTCACCATCACCACACCGAATTCCACTTTTATATAATCATTATGTAATATTATATATATTTCATTCCATGTTCTTTAAAAAATATAACACAAAATCATCAACCACCCCATTACACAACAATTATAACCATTAAAAAATAAACAACATTATATATTTTGTCCTTACAACACGAAAAAATTAGTATCCACAACATAAAAACAAAATAAATATCTCTTTCTAGTTCCATGGCAAAATACAACCTTGAATTCATCACCAAAACCAAAAAAAATACAATATGTTAAATATAAAAAACTGTTAATGAAATAATCCTCAATTTTTATGATTCCTTATTTTTATATAAACCATTCGTTGAAAATAATAGAAATAATTTATATATTCAAAAAATTTACTACACTTATAATCATTAATTTTTTTAACAATTTTTGAACATGATGGTCAATTTAATAGAAATAAAAAATCCCAACAACATAGTAATTCAAATATTTATGTAACAAATAATTAACAAATTATAAAAATATTAAAAATGATTTAAAATAATATTCACATTCCTTCACTTTAATTATTTAATATTGTTTATTATATTATTTATTTCAATTCCAACTCCTTACTCCAACAAAACAAAATAATAATAATTATATATTTAGTAAAAAGAAAATAAGATGTGAGATTCTGAATCCCCAACATCAGATTGATTATTCAATAAGTGTATCAAAACCATGAGAATAAAATGATGATAAAATTTCACGACCCCTACCAAAAAAGATGCCCCTCCTAAGCTTGAAATGGTGAAAGGGAGATAATGACCCCCCGAGTCCTGCCTCCAGTAGGCCCCGGGATGGCGACTAGCACCAAGGGTATGAATTTTCACAAAAAATGGGAGGCATTACACTTTTTATTTATTTAGGACCAGGAAATAGGACAAGTCAACCAGCATAAAATGAACAAGTGTATAGAAATAATCCCAACCCATCCCACATGCATGTTTAAACAATTTTGTAACAATGTTCAAGTATAAGAAAGATCAAATTTCAATACCAAAAGAAACAAGTGTACAACAACTACAACAACTCCAACTGCCCGACTACTAGGGTCCCGCATGGCCCTGGTAGTCCTCCTGGAAACCTGAAAGTAAATGTAGGGTGAGCATACAAGTATACTCAGAAGGGAATCCTAATGCTCTTGTGCACAAGTGGGGAGACATCCTAATGTCTCGTGAGAACAACAGAAGAATCCTAGCAAGGAATTCTATCCACCCAACCTCACCAGCCACACTCACCAAAAACACAATCACAACAGGTAGTAGTATATAAGAACAAGAGTATTGGGTACCCTACACCATTTCCCTTTAGTTAGCTTCTCTTTCTAATGGCAAACATCCTGAAGATTCCACACTCTCCCCGCCCGCACACACCTAGGCCTCACAACCACGTATCCCGCCCGCACACACCTGGGCCTCACAACCACGTATCCCGCCCGCACACACCTGGGCCTCACAACCACATATCTTGCCCGCACACACCTGGGCCTCATCCCAAAGATTCTTGGGAAATAGTAGAACCTACCCAAAGAGTCTAGGGCTAAAGCCACCCCAATCGAAACCTACCCAAAGAGTCTTAGGTGTAAGGTCACCTCAAGCCATCACAACCTAGGGGAGAAGAAGCAGGAAGGAGCTAGTAACTAAGGTAAAAACACCCTCTCCCATGAAATGGGAGTGTTTGGCACTAAGTTCTCAACATGGGTGGGGGTGATAAAACACAAAAGATACCGATATATATATATATATGTATACCAAACACACAGCCCAACCTATGGATTCTAAATAGAGAAACTGAGCACGTGCCTCGACACTACTACTATGAAGCATGCATACAACAATCAACCCCAACCCCATTTAGGTTTTCATGTTTCAGTAGAATTAGTTTATTAGTTCCTTATCTACTGGGAAACTATCCACAACCAACCACATCAATCATTCAAAAAACATATCCCTGCCATCCACAAATCAAGTTAGGAAAACACAAGCAATACAACCAAGTCCTTCTTATCAACCAACCAACCCATTGATTATTAATCATGTTTCATTACCAAGTCCCACCATTCATTAACTCTTAAACTTTTTATTTATTCACAAACCAAGGTCCGTTCACATTTAAACCCATCCCTGCAGCCTCGTGGCCAAATGTCATATCCACAACTGCACCGAAACCCATACATCATTATCCCTTTAATACCACTTATCGTAGCCCCGCTGCCCGTCACCAACATAGCATTCACACCAACCCAAAACCAAGCCAACCGCAGCCCTGCTGCTCACCCGATCCACAAAAACCCTCAAAACACCCCCATCACATGCCATGTATCCAAGACAACACCCACATGTTCGTTATTCCTTTTTGTTCAGCCGGGGTGATCACACAAGGGATCCAGATTTTAAACAGCCAACTTTACGTGATTAACCAATTTCCACAATCCACAAAGTTTCCATCAATAAGAAAATCCAGATGGAGAGGGAAACATTTAATTGCATAAGAAAAGGCCCCCGATGACTATGGTTTTTAGTAGGTAGATATAAGGCCCCAGCCATAAACCTTACTTAATCTTGAGTTATTACAAGATTACACATTGAGGATCTTTTCGGGTTTAGAGTTTTAGAGAATTAGATCATAAAACTTGCATTACATTCCACATATAAACAAAGTGGTTACATAAAGATAGTATTCTTCATTCCCATCAATGGAAACACATTTAAAATAAAACATGGATTATTTCTTGAAACATCCTTGACTCTATCACCTTATCATGTACCTTTCCCTTGACCTGTGAAAAACATTTCAAAAACTTGGGATGAGCATAAAAACTCAGTATGGGTTATAAAAAAACATGGAAAGGAAACATGAGTTCATATATACATAAGAATGAAATCATACTTTACCCACAAAACATAGGCACTTTAACATACCTCATAAAATCATGAATAAATCATAGAAATCATAATACGTAAAGGTAACTTGAGGCATTCATAACATTCTTACGTAGGGAGTAACCCTCTTGGTTACGTTTGGAATACCCATCACAGTATATTCCCTAAAATCTCTTCGGATAAACCTTAACGTTTCCCTCCTTTGCGTTACCCAATGCATTGGAGAGCTATAACGGGCTCACCCACCCTTAGTTTATCACGGAACCACCCGTCTTCATAATAATGCCCAAGAACCATAACATAATCATATCACATAAAACATGCATAAAGGAAACATAACATTTCCACATTTGAATCACGAGATATCAATACAACACATTGATATAATAAAAACATTATGAAAACCATTTTCAATACCAAAGTAAAACATGGTATTTATTTTTCGTTTAAAAAAAAGGTATGGCTTGTAGAGGAAGCCGCAACTCAAATAACGGTCACGACGGCGGAGAAGTCGTTGTCGCCGCATACGTACGACAAAAACATTCCCCTTTTGTCATTTAGTAAACGCTTCGTATAAAAAAAGATTCCTTTTGAATAAACGTAAAAGTCAAAGGGGTTTATACACCGTATAAAAGAAAGTTGTGTATAAAACAAAATATGCCTCAATGAAAGGGGATTGAGACAAAGTCCCATACCTCGTATCCGACTTGACCCGACCGTTCTTTAATCTCCTGAATTATAAACTTGAGTTAATCTCTACTTTATTATGAATCTTTTTCAAGTTCATTATTCCTTTTATACTATGTTATGAACATCATGTAATCAGTTAAGTTAATAATGTTCATTTTGTCGGTATTTGGTTCTTAAGTCAAAAATAGACTTCTTACACTTACATGTTATTAATTTGGTCAAAGGTTCATTATATCCAGAATGGTATTCATGATGTAGATATCATATATGTCATATATATCCAGTTCTTACATGCATTTTTTAATATTACATAATCATTTATAGGTAAGAAATGAAATGCACCGTTCATGGAGACGGTAAGCCGTACGTACGCATGAACGCTACTTCCATTTCTATTTCAAATTTTCTGGAATGGAATCATAATGATATAAGAGTATATTATAATTCCAGTATAATAACATATATAATATCATTAACTTTATCCTTTACACATCCCACATATGGTATTAACGAATCAAATCACTTTTAGGTGGCGGTAGTCCGCACTTCCTAAAATGAAGATATCGTGTTTACCCATAATGGAAACCATAAAGGTATGCCCAAATTGAAAAAAACAGAAGCTTAAGGAAAACATAAACATATTGTATATCATATATAAAAATAGTGACATCATAATGGCCACCTTTGAAGGTGTTAAATGAGTGTTGAACAATCATCGTTTCGGGAGGCAGAATTTCGCCATCCACGGAAACCGTATGTTCTTTAACCATTTGATGTAGTTGTGTGAGAGTGTAGCGCAAATAAATCATATAACAACATCCTAGTATATTGAAGATACTGGTGTTGTTACAAAAGATGTAAATAAAAAGAGTTTAGGGGGTTGGAGAAGCAAAATAAAACAAACGAATATGAGAGAATGAATTACCTTAAAAAGTGTAACTCATTTTGAGTTGAGCCTAAAGGCTTCCTTTGAAAGGATTCTGCCCAAAGGGAATCCTCTAGGATGAGTAGAGGGATGTGGAGAGAGCAAATGGGCAGGGTTTGGCCGAGGCAAAAGCTTGAGTAGTGTGTGAACTGAGGTAGAGGTGGGGGCCTTTTATAAGAGGAGAGGAGGGGCACTTTTGGAAAGTAAAGAAATATTACTTTACGTGAAAATGTGTTTCGGTTTTAAAAGGTCCCACATTGATAGAATTCTGGGATAAGGTGATAAGGGTTCGAAATCCACTCATACAATGGGTTTTGGACATGTTTAGTTCATAGATTTTACATTATCTTTCTATTTTATTTAAATCGTCAAATAATGATGTCATCGCTGCATCATTATTATGTCATAAATAATTAAATTTATTTAATGTCTAAAAATTATACAAAAATACTATGATATAGTAAATCTTTTTATCTTTCCAATGACTATTTATAATCAAAATTTGGACTTGTATAACCCCACTTAAAAATTGTTTTCGTAAAACATATTATGTTTGTGTCATTTTCACTTTAACATTAAATAAAAAGTAATTTATGTCATTTCCCAACGAAAGTGGATCCATGGGGTCCCCAAGTTGACCCATGGCATGTCATGGTCGGCCATGACACAACCAATGAGTTTGGGACATGTGTCTAGGTCATTTCATTTTATTAAAGTATTATTTATACCTTAAACTACCCTAATTACCACTAATCGTGATTAAGAACTTAATAAGTTACTATTCACCAAAAAATTATTATAATCTCATTGAACCACATTTTACTTCTTAATGACAACCATGTATGTTGGATTTTCAAAATTCAGTACACATTAGTGGTAAACTTTCATTTAACTGAAAAATCAGTTTGCTTGATTACCACTTAGTGGTTTCACTATTCATCAAAAATTGAAGTTTTTCAGAAAATTACCAAAAATTCACCCTAAGCTATATTTGATATTCCGAATTCAAAAATGAAGTCTATTTTACAAAATTCAAATCATATAATTCACATTAATTAATTTAATAATTAATTCCCGCTGCCAGAGCAAATAGCGTGTTTTTACAAAACAATAAGTATCAAAAGATTGACACCAGTTTAAGTCTAATTTCAAAGTGAAATTGATTACAATGACCACCATTGGATAAAATGGTAAAAATATATTCTAATTTAACTTCAAAACCAATTCAAAACATAATCTAATCATATAAATAAATTAGATTAAAAATCAGTTTTGATGTAAAATGCAGTATTTTTCACTATTCATTAAAAAATGAACATTGTCAGAAAAACACCAAAAATTCATACAAGGTAAATTTTGATGTCCCAATCATAAAGAATAAGTTTATTTTGACAAACATAGTTTATAAAATTGTCAAAATATAGATTCAAAAATAGTTTTCCATCAAAAGGCATTAAAACAATCTTTTAAGAATATTAGTGTATTCCATGCATAAGATTGTATTTATTTTCATTTTAAGCCTCTATAACACTATCTTAATCATTAATAGACATAGATAAAAATATCTATTATTCATTACTTACTTGGGATGTTACATCATTCCCCCCTTTAGAAAATTGCGTCCTCGCAATTTATTTACTTATCGAATAAATGGGGGTACTTATCCTTCATTGCATTTTCAGATTCCCACGTTGCCTCTTAAATCACATGGGTTTTCCACAAAACATTTACCTGATGAATCACCTTATTCCGTAACACTTTCTCCCTTTGGTCAAGAATCTGGACCAGTTGTTCCACATAAGATAGGTTCTCTTCCAGCTGAACTACCTCTGGGCTCAAAAGATGAGATGGATCTGGCATATACTTTCTCAACATCAAAATGTGAAAAACATTATGTACCTGAGATAAACTCGGAGGTAAAGCCACTCGGTATGAAACTGACCCAACTCTTTCCAGAATTTCGTATGGTCCAACCAACCATGGACTCAACTTTCCTTTCTTACCAAATCTCATCACACTTTTCCAAGGAGAAACCTTGAGAAAAACATGATCACCTACCTCGAAAGATAGATACTTCCTCCGGTTATCCGCATAACTCTTCTGCCTGCTCTGAGCTGTTCTCATGTGTTTCTGAATCAGTTGAACTTTTTCTGCCATCTCTTCTACCAATTCTGGTCCCATCAACTTTCTTTCAACCACTTCATCCCAGAAAGATGGAGTTCAACACCGCTTCCCATATAATGCCTGAAATGGTGCCATCTGTATACTGGAATGGAAACTGTTATTATATGAAAATTCAACCAAAGAAAGATGTTGGTCCCAACTTCCCTAATATTCCATAGAACAAGCTCGTAGCATATCCTCCAATGTCTGAATTGTTCGTTCTGACTGTCCATCTGATTGAGGATGAAAAGCTGTACTAAAATTTAATTCAGTACCCAACGACTTCTGAAGGCCTTTCCAAAAGTCAGAAGTAAACCTGGGATCACGATCCGATACAATGGAGAGAGGAACTCCATGTAACCTGACTATCTCTTTAAGATACAATCGGGAAAGTTGATCAAGAGAGAAAGTATCTCGTATAGCAAGAAAATGAGCCGATTTGGTCAAGCGATCAATAATAACCCAGATTGCATTATTACCTCAAGATGTCTTCGGTAATCCAACAACAAAGTCGATGGATATATGCTCTCATTTCCACTCTGGCACTGGTAAAGGCTGAAGCATCCCTTTCGGTAACTGCTGCTCTGCTTTAACCTGCTGACAAGTCAAACACTTCACAGTAAAATCAGCAATGTCTCTTTTCATTCCATCCCACCAGTAATACTCCCACAGATCTCTATACATCTTAGTACTTCCCGGATGAAAAAACAAATCATTCTTCAACTGTGAATCACAAGGCACACATAACCTCTTCACAAACCTCAAAACACAAACACAAACTTATCCAAGAACTCATGGAAAATTTTATTCATAAGGTCCATGAATACAGCAGGTGCATTGGTTAGCCCAAAAGGCATTACTACAAATTCATAATGGCCATATCTCGTACGGAACGCGATCTTCGGAATATCTGCCTCCTTAACCTTCAGCTGATGGTACCCCGATCTCAAGTCAATCTTTGAAAAAAAACTGAGCTCCCTGGAGCTGATCAAACAAATCATCGATATGAGGCAAAGGATATTTGTTCTTAACAGTGATATTATTCAAGGCTCTATATTCAATGCAAAGTCTCATAGAACCATCATTCTTTTTAACAAATAAAACAGGAGAACCCCATGGTGATGTGCTAGGTCTAATGAAACCTTTCTCTAATAAATCTTGCAATTTCTCCTTCAACTCTAAAAGTTCAATTTGTGCTATTCGATAAGGGGGTTTTGAAATTGGCTTAGCATCAGGAACTAAGTCAACAGTAAACTCAACTTCCCGATCTGGTATTATTCCAGGCAACTCATCAGGAAAAACATCAGGATACTCATTTACCACTGGCACATCATTAATCTGAACAGTTCCTTTATTTTCAACGACGTGTGCAAGGTAACATTCATTTCCATCTTTTACAAGTTTCTCGGCCTCTTGATATGTTATCAAAAGTGAGGGTTCATTCTTGTAAACAAACTGAAAGTCTTTCTGAAAAGAAACTTCTTTAGATCTACAGTCAATCTTAGCATGGTAAATAGAGAGCCAATCCATACCCAGGATAACATCAAACTCCTCTAGAGGTAGAACAATAAGGTTTGCAAGTAGGTTCTTTCCACAGATAAGGATAGGAAGATTCTTATAAATTCTTTTTGCGTTGACACTTCCCCCAGGTGTTTTTACCAAAAGTTCAGGAGTCATTTCTTGAGATGGTATTCCCATTTTACTAGAAAAGGTTTCAGAGATGAATGAATGTGTAGAACCCGAATCAAACAACACACTGGCATAATCTGAAAAAACAAACAAAGTACCTGATACAACTTCATTTGATGGCCCGACATCTGCTGAAGTAGTTGCAAAGGATTTCACCACCCCTTTCTGCTTGTAGTCTAACTGCTTCCCATCACTCAAGCTCTTTGTCGGACACTCGTTTGCATAGTGACCCATCTCATTGCACTTAAAACATTTCACTAACTATAAATCAAATTTGTTTTTACCTTCATCTTGATCCTTTTCAGTGCAATCACGAGCCTTATGTCCCATCTTACCACATCGGTAGCACTTCCCAGAATTCAGAAGACATTCCCCAGCTTGCCTTTTGCCACATTTATCACAAACTGGAAACTTAGTTCTCTTACCATCAGACTTTTTTGAAGAATTCTTACCTTTCTCCTGCCACCTCGGTCTCTTCTTCTGCTGGTTGTTATAGAAAACATGGTCATCGGCAAACTCCATTTCCACCTTCTCAGCACATAGAACAAGCTTTTCATAACTTTTAAACTCACGAGAAGCTAATGCCCTTCGATATTTTTGCTTTAATCCTGAGTAAAAACGATTTATTTTACTATCAAGGTCCCGGATAAAATTTGGAGCATACCTTGCCAATCGAGTGAACCTTTCTTCATAGGCATCCACTGAGTCTTCCTCTTGCCTCAATTCCAAGAATTTCTTTTCCATCCTAAGTCGAACAGCCTTAGGAAAATACTTCTCAAGAAACATACCTTTGAATTCATCCCAGTCAAGAGCATTAATCTCATCGGCGTCCCTGATATTTTTAACCATAGACCACCACTGATCTGCTTCTCCCTCCAAACGGTAAATAGAAAGACTAACCTTTTGATTGTCTGAACACCCCATGACATCAAAAATCTTATCCAGTGCTTTAATCCACCCTTCAGCTAGCACAGGGTCAGATGATCCTCTGAATGATGGTGGATGTTGCCTCATGAAATGTTCCACCACTGACATGTTCCTCTGCGGTTGATCTGGCTGATCTCATGCATGGATACCACCGCCATTTATCGCTTGAGTCAACTGCGCCATTACTGCAACAAACTGTTCAGTTCCAATTCCGACCATTTCTGGATGCTGATTCGGAAGGTTATTTCCTTCTGTATGCCTTCCCAGAACTGCTTCCCTATTTCCTCTGCGGAAAACCATTCTGAACAAACATGTCTTAGATGAAGCAACATGGTAATCCTTAAATGCTATATCATTTAGAAAAAAAAATATTTTTGGATAATCATTTAATAGAATTCTAACTCCTAAAGTTATCTAAACTGACCTTTGATACCAACTATAAGGCCCCAGCCTTAAACCTTACTTAATCATGAGTTATTACAAGATTACACATTTAGGATCTTTTCGGGTTTAGAGTTTTAGAGAATTAGATCATAAAACTTGCATTACATTCCACATATAAACAAAGTGGTTACATAAAGATAGTATTCTTCATTCCCATCAATGGAAACACATTTAAAATAAAACATGGATTATTTCTTGACACATCCTTGACTCTATCATCTTATCATGTACCTTTCCCTTGACCTGTGAAAAACATTTCAAAAACTTGGGATGAGCATAAAAACTCAGTATGGGTTATAAAAAAAACAAGGAAAGGAAACATGAGTTCATATATACATAAGAATGAAATCATACTTTACCCATAAAACATAGGCACTTTAACATACCTCATAAAATCATGAATAAATCATAGAAATCATAATACGTAAAGGTAACTTGAGGCATTCATAACATTCTTACGTAGGGAGTAACCCTCTTGGTTACGTTTGGAATACCCATCACAGTATATTCCCTAAAATCTCTTCGGAGAAACCTTAACGTTTCACTCCTTCGCGTTACCCAATGCATTGGAGAGCTATAACGGGCTCACCCGCCATTAGTTTATCACGGAACCACCCGTCTTCATAATAATGCCCAAGAACCATAACATAATCATATCACATAAAACATGCATAAAGGAAACATAACATTTCCACATTTCAATCACGAGATATCAATACAACACATTGATATAATAAAAACATTATGAAAACCATTTTCAATACCAAAGTAAAACATGGTATTTATTTTTCGTTTTTAAAAAAAAGGTATGGCTTGTAGAGGAAGCCGCAACTCAAATAACGGTCACGACGGCGGAGAAGTCGTTGTCGCCGCATACGTACAAAAAAAAAATTCCCCTTTTGTCGTTTAGTAAATGCTTCGTATAAAAAAAGATTCCTTTTGAATAAACGTAAAAGTCAAAGGGGTTTATACACCGTATAAAAGAAAGTTGTGTATAAAACAAAATATGCCTCAATGAAAGGGGATTGAGACGAAGTCCCATACCTCGTATCCAACGTGACCCGACCGTTCTTTAATCTCCTGAATAATAAACTTGAGTTAATCTCTACTTGATTATGAATCTTTTTCAAGTTCATTATTCCTTTTATAACATGTTATGAACATCATGTAATCAGTTAAGTTAATAATGTTCATTTTGTCGGTATTTGGTTCTTAAGTCAAAAATAGACTTCTTACACTTACATGTTGTTAATTTGGTCAAAGGTTCATTATATCCAGAATGGTATTCATGATTTAGATATCATATATGTCATATATATCCAGTTCTTACATGCATTTTTTAATATTAAATAATCATTTAGAGGTAAGAAATGAAATGCACCATTCACGGAGACGGTAAGCCGTACGTATGCATGAACACTACTTCCATTTCTATTTCATATTTTCTGGAATGGAATCATAATGATATAAGAGTATATTATAATTCCAGTATAATAACATATATAATATCATTAACTTTATCCTTTACACATCCCACATATGGTATTAACGAATCAAATCACTTTTAGGGGGCGGTAGTCCGCACTTCCTAAAATGAAGATATCGTGTTTACCCATAATGGAAACCATAAAGGTATACCCAAAATGAAAAAAACAGAAGCTTAAGGAAAACATAAACATATTATATATCATATATAAAAATAATGACATCATAATGGCCACCTTTGAAGGTGTTAAATGAGTGTTGAACAATCATCGTTTCGGGAGGCAGAATTTCGCCATCCACGGAAACCGTATGTTCTTTAACCATTTGATGTAGTTGTGTGAGAGTGTAGCTCAAATAAATCATATAACAACATCCTAGTATATTGAATATACTGGTTTTGTTACAAAAGAAGTAAATAAAAAGAGTTTAGGGGGTTGTAGAAGCAAAATAAAACAAACGAACATGAGAGAATGAATTACCTTAAAAAGTGTAACTCCTTTTGAGTTGAGCCTAAAGGCTTCCTTTGAAAGGATTCTGCCCAATGGGAATCCTCTAGGATGAGTAGAGGGATGTGGAGAGAGAAAATGGGCAGGGGTTGGCCGAGCCAAAAGCTTGAGTAGTGTGTGAAATGAGGTAGAGGTGGGGGCCTTTTATAAGAGGAGAGGAGGGGCACTTTTGGAATGTAAAGAAATATTACTTTACTTGAAAATGTGTTTCGGGTTTAAAAGGTCCCAAATTGATAGAATTCGGGGATAAGGTGATAATGGTTCGAAATCCACTCATACAATGGGTTTTGGACTTGTTTAGTTCATAGATTTTACATTATCTTTCTATTTTATTTAAATCGTCAAATAATGATGTCATCGCTGCATCATTATTATGTCATAAATAATTAAATTTATTTAATGTCTAAAAATTATAAAAAAAATACTATGATATAGGAAATCGTTTTAGCTTTCCAATTATTATTTATAATCAAAATTGGGACTTGTATATCCCCACTTAAAAATTGTTTTTGTAAAACATATTATGTTTGTGTCATTTTCACTTTAACATTAAATAAAAAGTAATTTATGTCATTTCCCAACAAAAGTGGATCCATGGGGTCCCCAAGTTGACCCATGGCATGTCATGGTCGGCCATGACACAACCAATGAGGTTGGGACATGTGTCTAGGTCATTTCATTTTATTAAAGTATTATTTATACCTTAAACTACCCTAATTGCCACTAATCGTGATTAAGAACTTAATAAGTTACTATTCACCAAAAAATTATTATAATCTCATTGAACCACATTTTACTTCTTAATGACAACCATGTATGTTGGATTTTCAAAATTTAGTACACATTAGTGGTAAACATTCATTTAACTGAAAAATCAGTTTGCTTGATTACCACTTAGTGGTTTCACTATTCATCAAAAATTGAAGTTTTTCAGAAAATTACCAAAAATTCACCCTAAGCTATATTTGATATTCCGAATTCAAAAATGAAGTCTATTTTACAAAATTCAAATCATATAAGTCACATTAATTAATTTAATAATTAATTCCCGCTGCCAGAGCAAATAGCGTGTTTTTACAAAACAATAAGTATCAAAAGATTGACACCAGTTTAAGTCTAATTTCAAAGTGAATTTGATTCCAATGACTACCATTGGATAAAATGGTAAAAATATATTCTAATTTAACTTCAAAACCAATTCAAAACATAATCTAATCATATAAATAAATTAGATTAAAAAGCAGTTTTGATGTAAAATGCAGTATTTTTCACTATTCATTAAAAAATGAACATTGTCAGAAAAACACCAAAAATTCACACAAGGTAAATTTTGATGTCCCAATCATAAAGAATAAGTTTATTTTGACAAACATAGTTTATAAAATTGTCAAAATATAGATTCAAAAATAGTTTTCCATCAAAAGGCAGTAAAACAATCTTTTAAGAATATTAGTGTATTCCATGCATAAGATTGTATTTATTTTCATTTTAAGCCTCTATAACACTATCTTAATCTTT
Organism: Viscum album; assembly: GCA_963277665.1. NCBI lineage: Eukaryota > Viridiplantae > Streptophyta > Magnoliopsida > Santalales > Viscaceae > Viscum > Viscum album. Next base: position 1,210,339,833 of record OY728165.1, read on the forward strand.
AATAGACATAGATAAAAATATCTATTATTCATTACTTACTTGGGATGTTACAGTAGAAGCTCATTCAATTCACAACATAATATCACAGGATATAAAGTAACAACAATCACAAACTTCCAAACCCCGTTCTTTAACCAGTTATTACCATCATTTAATGGTTCAACTGTTTCTCATGAAAACAAGCAGATACCCACCCCGCATGATGCACAAATTAGAGAGATGAAGGTATGATCCCATCCTCAAAAGGTTCTGACCACAACGCTCCCCCGGATCAACCATAGAAGACGTCTATCGGCATCCGTCACTTCTGTCCGGTCCCGGCAAAACCTCCTCAGGTGGATGTCGGAAAGGAAAGGCCTAAGTAATGACAACGGGTCCAATCATGGATGTTTGGCCTCGTCGTTATGATCCTGTGGCCACTGACGGATCATAAATCGGAGCTCGGACGAAGAAGTTATGGAAGAAAATGAGCCTTCGAGTCTCTTGAAAGAGCTCTGCTCAAGGGAAAGTGGTGGAGAGGAGTGAATTGAAAGGAGTAGGGGACCCCTCCTTTTATAGGAGAGGAAAAGAATAGTACACGGCATGAACTTTATGGATCATGGTGTGTAATCAGTTATTTTACACAGTCTCCATGCTCAATCCAAGACGGCTCTGCGGCCGTTGACTGGTCAACACAAGGTTTGATGGTAATGCATACGTGGCGAAGGAATACATTGCGTGTAGTTTGGACCCACAGCGTATACCCATTTATTACACATGGAAAGGACATAGCTCCAACATGGAACATGGCCGTTGAATGGTCAACACATGGTAACACGTACGTGGAGAGAGACTACATGGCGTGTAGTAGTGGACACACGGCGTGTACCCATTTATCGCACACGGCAAGGACACGACTCCAACAGGGCACACGGCCATTGACTGGTCAACACATGGTAACTCGTACATGGAGAGAGACTACATGGCGTGTAGTAGTGGACACACGGCCTGTACCCATTTATTTCACATGGAAAGGACACAGCCTTCAACACAGGGTATACCCGGCAAGGGGGTACACGACGTGTACTCAAACTACACAGCTTGTAGTTTCAAAATTCTGGAAAGTGTGGGAAAAGTACATTTTACCCTCCAGAACACTTATTGACCTTCTTTTTCGCAAAGGAATGGGCCGGAGTGGTCCGACCCTTTACATTAGATACCTCTTAAAACATTCTCATCCCCAAGAATTCAAAAACAAACCCAGAGGAACCTGACAAGATACCTCTTAGGGTTCTCATTATAACAGGAACCCAACCAACAACCCTAATCATATTTGTCAGGAATTCCTTCTCCTATGACGAGATATTATCCGCTTTAGGCGGCACTGACTCGCCTGCACGGGTTTAATCTCATCCTCATTAATGTGTCTCGATTAAGAATTGCTTCTTCCCACTTTCATAAATTAGGATTTTTCAACTCGCACTACCCCCAACACCACACAACCAACACACTACCCGAACACGTGGGTTTGGGAAATTCCTTCTCTTTTGTTGAGATATTATCCGCTTTAGGAGGCACTAACTCGCCTGCACGGGTTCAATCGCATCCGCATTTATTCGTCTCAATTAAGGGTCAGGTTTTCCCCTTTCCCACACATCCAGACATGTTACACATTACCTAGGAACAAGGAAACAAATGGTCTCACAACCAACAAGACAAGTATTCCATATATCAAAGGTACAGAGTATAACATCAACACAAAGCTCATAATAACAAGGTAAATAACAAGTGAAAACAACTCTGGGTACTGAGCGTGCATCTGGGTCTCCCACTCCAAAGAGCTCTCCTTGAGGCCACCATGCCTCCAAAACACACGAACCAACTGAATGGTTCATCCACGAAGCACCTTCTCTTTACGATCCTCGATTCTGACTGGTCGTTCCTCGAAGGTCGTGTCATCTACCATATCTAACTCTCCTGAGTCGATAACATGAGATTCATTGTGTAAGTACTGATGAATATGGGAGACGTGGAAGACGTAATGAACCTTCTCCAACTGAGGTGGAAGGGCTAGATTATATGCCACCTCGTTAACTCACCTCAATACCTCAAAAGGTCTGATGAACCTAGGTGAGAGCTTTCTCCATTTCCCAAACCTCCGCTGCCCCCGTCGAGGGGAAACCTTTAAGAACACCTGATCTCCCACCTCAAACTCCAAGGGCCTCCTCCAACGATCAGCATAAGACATCTGTCAGTCCTCATATGCTTTAATCTTCTCACGAACAAGCTGGACTTTCTCTGTGGTGCTCTGCACTACCTATGGCCCAAGAGCACCTGTCTCACCAACCTCTGCCCAGCAAATGGGTGATCGACATGGTCTTCCAAACAAAGCCTCAGACGGTGCCATGCCAATAGCAGAGTGGAAGCTGTTGTTGTAGGAAAACTTTACTAAAATCAAGTGTCGTAACCATGATCCTCTGAAATCCAGAACGCATGCTCGCAGCATTTCCTCCAATGTCTAGATAGTCTGCTCCGTCTGCCCATCAGTCTGGGGGTGGAAAGCAGTGATAAGGCGTTGCTGGGTGCCAAAATCATTCTGTAACCCCCTCCAGACTCATGAGGTAAACCAAGTATCCCGATCTAAGACGATAGTCTTTTTAAGTCCATAAAAATACACCACCTCGTCTACATACCTTTGTGCCAAGGTACTCACCGGGGCTGACTCTTTAATTGCTATGAAGTGAGCCGATTTCATCAGCCGATCCACCACTACCCAGATAGCATCATAACCACCCTGATATCTGGGTAGTCCTGTGGAAAATTATATAGAGATTTCATCCCACATCCACTTGGGGACATCTAAAGGATGCAAAAAACCACTGGGAACACGGTGTTCAGCCTTCACTTACTGACACACTAAGAATTTAGCCAAAAACTCCGCCACTGCCCGTTGCACCCCGGGCCACCAAAACAATTCCCTCAGGCCTCAGAACATTTTTGAAACTCCTGGATGTACTGCCAAGGCTGAGCTATAGAGCTCACGGAGAACACCCTCACACATTGCCTCCAGGAAAAATAACCTTCCATGGAAAACCATCTGATGTCGGCTGTCCTCTGACCATCCTTGTGGAGCGTTCCCCTGATCGACATGATCCCACATCACTTCTGCCTCAGATTCCCCCCACTGGGACTCTTCCACCTGCTGCAACAAGGAGGACTACACCATCATCTGAGAAAAAAATCCTCTAACACCGTCTACCCGGGCATCCATGTGCAAGACGGCCAACTCTCACATCGCTTTCTAAGCATCAGTGGACTCCCGAACCACTTCCTTATGAGTCTTCCTGCTCAGGGATTTAGCCACAACTATTCCCTTACATTCAGTGTAAGAGATCTCAATGTCATAGTATTGGAGAAACTCAACCCATATCCACTACTTTAAGTTCAGGTCACGCTGGGAGAAGATATAACGCATGCTCTTATGATCTGAGAAGACCACAAAGTGCTCCCCAAAGAGGTAATGTCACCAAAACTTCAGATCGAACACTACTACTGCCAGCTCTAGGTCATGAGTGGCATAGTTACACTCATGAGGGTGTAACTGTCTAGACCCATAACAGATCACTCCCTTTTTTGCATCAGCACGCACCCCAGACCAAGGCCAAAAGCATCAAAAACACCTCATACAACAACCCTTCCTCTGGAAACTTGAGTACGGGAGAACCGACCAACTTCTCCTTCAGGTAGTCAAAAGCCTTCTGGAACTGCTCGCTCCATAGGAAGACATGGTTCTTCCTCGTCAAAGCTGTCAATGGAGCATTAACTCGACAGAAGTCTGAAATGATCCTTTGATAGTAACCTGCTAACCCCAGGAAACTACAAAATTCTGCCACGCTCTTGGGTACTCCCCACGAAACAACTGCCTCCACCTTCGACGGGTCTACAGACACTCCATGCTAAGACACCACGTTCCCAAGGAAGTGTACTTCTTGCATCAAGAACTTACACTTCGATAATTTCCCCTAAATCTGGGGGTGTCGAAGGACTTCCAAGACTGCCCTGAGATGCTCAACGTGATCCTCCTCTGATCTTGAGTAGATTAGGATGTCATTGATAAACACAACGACAAAACTGTCTAGAAACTCTCAGAAGACAATGTTCATGATTCCCATGAACACAGCCGGTGTATTCGTGACTTCAAACGACATCACTACAAACTCTAAGTGCCCATACCTGCACCTGAAAGCCGTCTTCGAGATGTCGCTATCCTTTACCCCCAACTAATGATATCCAGATCGTAGATCAATCGTAGAAAACCAACCTTATCCCCTATGTTGGTTGAAGAGATCATCTATCCTTGGGAGGGGATAGTGGTTCTTGACCGTTACCTGTTTCAACCATCGGTAGACTATTCATAGCCTAAGACTACTATATGCCTTATTCACAATAAAAAATGGAGCACCCCATAGCGATACGCTGGGTCGAACAAAACCCTTCTCCATCAGATCATCAATCTGAATCTGCAACTCCTGCAAATCTAAAGGTGCCATCGGATAAGGGGCCATCGAAATCGGACGGGCACCAGGCTGTAAGTCTATCCTGAACTCAATGTAACGTCAGGGGGGGGGGGGGGGTAGAGTCACAACATCCTCAGGAAAAACATTGAGGAACACCCCAACAACCTATGGGACATCCATCATCTCTGTATCAGCTGGAACCACTGATATCCCACCCTAAAAGGAACGGAGAGGCTCCACGCGCCGGCTTCCCACCTGATATCTCCTCTCGCCAACAAAAGCTACATGCTGCCCTTCCACGTCAGAGAACACGACTATTCTCCGGAATCAGTTGATAATGGAACTAACAGAAAACAAGCAGTCGGTGCCAAGGATGACATCTTATGGATGCATCTATAACATTATAAAGTCCCCACTAGATCTATGTGGTCCCAACGTCTGCCCACATCCCAGGCAAACACAAGATACACTGGTCTGGCCTCCAACTGGTGTACTCAGTACCAGTGGTACAGAAAGTCTCTCTATGTCTAGTACCAAAGCATGGTCTAGACCGGGTGTAATGAAGGAGTGCGAAGCTCTAGAATTGAACAAAGCAGAAACAATAGTGTTGAACAAACAAATCGTACCTCGCACCACCTCTGGTCCTGCGGAAGCTGTCAACTCTGCTGCGTGAAACTGTCTATGCCCAGCTCCTCTGCCTCTCTAATGTCATCCACCTCCCTGACCATGCCCTGGTCGAGGTCCCTGAGGAGCACCCTGAGGTAGTCCTCCTCCCGTAAATTATGCCCACGGAGGAGCATGGTCCTGCTGCTGCTGGAAGGGCCTCACTGGCAACTGGTGCTGCTAAGGTGGGTGCAGAACCAGCACACCTCCACCGTACTGAGCTCGGGTCAGGCACCGACTCTGAACGCGCCCGAAACCTCCACAATAAAATCACCTCGGTCCTGGGCTCATGAAAAAGGGACGAGGACCCGATGATCTAAATTGGAAATGCTGGGACCTGCTCCCCACTGCCTGAACCTAGAACGTCTCGTCGCAGGAGACCTGCTGCTGACTGCATTCCCCTTCATCGAGCCCAGCTGGATCCCCTCTCGGGGTGCACCTCCCAGCGAGTGCATCCTCTCTACAACCTCTGCCTTCTTCTGCACCTCCAAGTACGTCGGAAGGGTGAAGGGGGTGATAGCATACTGAAGCGATGGACGAAGCGCCTCCTCTGAACGTCTTGCCTGCGACTCCTCATCCGGAAAGAGATCCGGAGTAAAGAGCAGGAGATCCTTGAACCTGATCCCCAGCTCTCATACTGACATACTCCACTGCTGACGGTTGTGTAACTCCTACTGCTTCCCCCCCTTGATCATTGATGAAATGAATTCCTCTCGGAATTCCTTCTCAAAGTCAGCCCATGGAACCTCTGCCTTTATCCTCCCTCTGAGGTAGAGTGTCCACCACTGTCGCACCACACCTCTCAGCTGACTAACTGCTAGGGGAACCATGTACTCCCTCAGAGCACGGATCAAGGTAAAAGCGATCCGTAGCTCTTCAAGCCACCCCTCCGCCTCCATATCTGAAGTACTACCCTCGTACTTCTTGAGGGTCTGCCGCTGGAATGAAAAGAGAGACTTCTGCCACCGTCTATCTTCCTCCTCTCGGTCAATCCTCAACTGATCGACCCGACTGAATCTACTGGGCCTCAGCCGTCTGAGCCACCTGGGGATGACGTCCAGGTGCCATAGCTATACGGTAAACAAGGATCGCTTATGCCCATGTAGTAAGCGAATTCACGATTTTATTTTAACATTTTATTTTAATTTCTTTCCCAGAAAACCCAAATTATGTAAAACACAATCATGATGATGCATGTACCTTCCCTAGGGTCTATACTTTTCAATCAATGTAGTCTCACATGGTCGTTCAGTAAGCTCAGAGTCCTTGCATTGGATCACGGGGGGGCCTAAAATTCAGTGTCCTAGTCTGTCTTCCCTCGCCTATGTCACGTACCAAGATTAACTAACACTGTTTCCCTACCATCCCATGCAATCCTCATTGTACCTTATTCTAGACTTCATCCTATCTCTCAACCATCACCTCAGATACCATTCTTTCATGACCCCCTCCCACCAAAGATGCCCCTCATGAGCTGGAAATGGTGAAAGGGAGATAATGCCCCCCGAGTCCCGCCTCTAGTAGGCCCCGGGGTGGCGACTTGCACCAAGGGTATGAATTTTCAAAAAAATGGGAGGCATTAACCTTTTTATTTATTTAGGATTAGGAAATAGGACAAGTTAACCACCAAAAAAAGAACAAGTGTATAAAAATAAACCCAAAACATCCCACATGAATGTTTAAACAATTTTATAATAAGGTGAAAGTACAAGAAATCTCAAAGTACACTACCAAAAGAAACAAGTGTACAACAACTGCAACAACTCCAACTGTCAGACTAGTAGGGTCCCGCACGGCCCTAGTAGTCCTCCTGGAAACCTGAAAGTAAACGTATGGTGAGAATACAGGTATACTCAGTAGGGAAACATAAATCTCTCGTGCACAAGTGGGGAGACATCCAAATGTCCCGTGAGAAAAACAGAAGAAACCTTGCAAGGAATTCTATCCACCCAGCCTCACCAGCCACACTCACCAAAAACACAATCAAAACATGTAGTAGTATATAAGAACAAGAGTATTGGGTACTGCGCACCATTTACCTTTAGTTATCTGCTCTTCCTAATAGAGAATGTCCTGACGCTTCCAAACTCTCCCCGCCTGCACACACCTGGGCCTCACAACAACATATCCCGCCCACACACACCTGGGCCTCACAACCACGTATCTCGCCCGCACACACCTAGGCGTCACAACCACATATCCTACCCGTACACACCTAGGCCTCATCCCGATGATTCTTCGAAACAATAGAACCTGCTCGAAGAGTCTAGGGCTAAATCCACCCCAATCAAAACCTACCCGAAGAGTCTTAAGTGTATTGTCACCTCAAGCCATCACCGCCTAGGGGAGAATGGGCAGGAAGGAGATAGTAACTAAGGGAAAACACCCTCTCCCATGAAATGGGAGTGTTCAGCACTAGGTTCTCAATATGGGTGGGCTGCGATAAAACCTAAAAAATACAGATATATATATATACCAAACACACAGCCCAACCTATGGATTCTAAACAGAGAAACTGAGCACGTGCCCTGGCACTGCTACTACGATGCAAGCATACAACAATCAACCCAACCCCATTTAGGTTTTCATCTTTCAACAGAATGAGTTTATTATTTCCTTAACAACTGAGAAACTATCCAAAACCAACCACATCAATCATTCGTAAAACATATCCCTGCCATCCACAAATCAAGTTAGGAAAACACAAGAAACACAACCAAGTCCTTCTTATCAACCAACCAACCCTTTTATTATTAATCCTGTTTTATTACCAAGCCCCACCATTCATTAACTCTTCCACTTTTTTATTTATTCACAACCCAAAGTCTGTTCACATTTAAACCCATCCCTGCAGCCCCGCTACCAACTTCCATACCCACAACTGCACCGAAACCCGTACATAATTATCCCTTTAATACCACTAATGGTAGCCCCACTGCCCGTCACCAACATATCATTCACACCAACCCACAACCAACCCAACCGCAGCCCCACTACTCACTTGATCCACAAAACCCCACAAAGCAACCCCATCACATGCCACATATCCAAGACAACACCCACATGTTCATTATTCCGTTTTGTTCACCTGGGGTGATCACACAAGTGTTCCAAATTTTAAACATCCAACTTTACGTGATTAACCAATTTTCACATTCCACAAAGTTTCCATCTATAAGAAAATCCAGATAGAGAGGGAAAAATTTAATTGCATAAGCAAAGGCCTCCAACGACAATGATTTGTCGTAGGTAGAAGCTCATTCAATTTACAACATAATATCACAGGATATAAAGTAACAGCAATCACAAACTTCCCAACCCTGTTCATTAACAAGTTATTATATTCATTTAATGGTTCAATCGTTTCTCATGAAAACAAGTGGATACCCACCCCACATGATGCAAAAATTAGAGAGACGAAGGATAGATCCCTATCTCGACAGGTTCAGATCAAAACGCTCCCCCGGATCAACCATAGAAGACATCAGTCGGCGTTCGTCACTTCTGTCGGTTCCCGCAAAAACCTCCTCAGGTGGAAGTCGGAATGTAAAGGCCAAAGGAAAGACAACGGATCCATTCTCGGATGTTCCACCTCGTCATTATGATCTCGTGGGCACTAATGGATCGTAAATCGAAGCTCAGAAATGGATGTTATGGAAGAAAAGGAGACTTCGAGTCTCTTGGGAGAGCTCTGCTCAGAGGAAAGGGGAGGAGAGGAGTGAATTGAAAGGAGGAGGGGACCCCTCCTTTTATAGGTGAGAAAAGGAAAAGTACATGTCGTGTACTTTATGGTACACAGCGTGTACTTGTTTATTTTACACGGTCTCCACGCGGCTTCCCACATGGCACCGTGATCTTTGACTGGTCAACACACTGTTTGAGGGTAACGCATACGCGGGGAAGGACTACACGGCGTGTAGTTTGGACACACGGCGTGTACCCATTTATTGCACACGGTAAGGACACGACTCCAACACGGCACACGACAATCGACTAGTCAACACATGGTAACACATATGAGGAGAGAGACTACACGGTGTGTAGTAGTGGACACACGGTGTGTACCCATTTATTTCACCTAGCAAAGACATGGCCTTCAACATGGGGTATACCCAGAAATGGTGTACACAACATGTACACAAACTACACGGCGTGCAGTTTCAAAATTCTGGAAAGTGTTGGAAAAGTACATTTTAACCTCCAGAACATTTCTTGAGCTTCTTATTGACAATGGAATGGGCCGGAGAGGTCCGGAACATTACATAAAACACCACTAAACTCACAATAATTCCCTAAAAACTATTCACATCAATCCTCCATCAAGAAATATTTCAGAAAACAACAAAAACGTATCCAAATATTTCCTTAACTTTACAATAATAAAGAAAAATGGAATAGTGATGGAAGTTGTAAGGGAATGGTTCCTTGAATCATAAGGTATTTTTCACATATAGTGGAAGTAATTAGATATACAATAAACATTGACTTCCATAGAAAACAAGTCCATAAATAATATATGGTTTTTTAGAGACCGAAATAATTAATCTTAGAGAAGTGGGAAAACCAAATTTATAATAAACATTTTGGTGGCTTCACCATTGACTCATGAGGATCTGATCACATAAAGATGGGTTTAGTTAAATAAGACAAGATTTTATCATATATTAAGACGGTTAAATAAACTATTAAATTACATTATTTATAATTTTTTCAAAATGTATTAGAAAATTTCCACAACATAGTAGTTTCCAACACATCCATTTCGCTCCCTTACCTTTGACTCATGTTATTGTAAATGTGACATAATTATTCCCTTCCAACTGTTTCCACCAAAATAGACATGTCAATACCACAATGAAATATTCCCATGGACATGGTATAATTCTAATGTGACAATTGAAACATGAATTCCTACCTTCTCCTATATTAAATGGATTTCACTAAATACCACACCTACCAAAACAAACTCCTCCACAATATACCCATGACTATAAAATATACGTATTTTCAATGACCTTCCTTAAACTCAACTATAAAAACCCATATAAAATATATTGGTAAAACAGTTCAAAAGCTAGAGCAAGAATTCCTTCAAAATCCACTATAGCACAGTGAAAAATATCATATGAATTATTCCCTAAAATCTAATTCTCAAAAACTTTCAACCTTTATCTACCCCTATGATTCATTACCACACTCCCAAAACTCAAAAAAAACAAATTAATTGACTAGAAAAACCTATGACACGACACTATATACCACTTAAATAATTATCATACTCGACAATCAACACCAATTCCTAGAGAACATATCTATGTAAATAATAAACACATAATGAGAACCAAATCATAATTGAATATTTTTGTCAAAAAATCACAAACCCAAGAAAAAATAGAGAAGAAAAAATCCATTATATCAATCTAAAATAAACCACATCATCTCAAAAAAGAACCAGAACATAAAAAAATCCTTTTATTATGATATTATATACATATATCTCTCTGAAAAGTACACTTATATAATACATTTTTTATATATAACAATTAAAATCAATTAATGGAATTCCCACACATCACCTCTAGCTCGTGATCCTAAATCTCAAAAGGACTCTTTATGGATATCAAATCTTATTTAACAAACAAATATCCCCAATAAATGATATTTTAGTTATTATAAAGATACAATTAGATTAGAGAAATGTGAAAAACATTAAGAATAGGATCCATAGTTGGAGGAAGAGATGAAGAATACACTACATCATCAACACACCCCAACACCTTGAATGGTCTGATAAATCAACGAGAAATCCAACTGTCCTGATCTAACAATCAGTTCCCATGATTTGAATAAACTTTCAGAAATATTTAATCATAAAAAATAAACTAGAATGAACTCCTGAAAAAAATGAATATAAAATATGATCATCCTAAGAATATTTAAATCAGCACATTTGACCTTCACTTTCTCTAACATGCTTTTAACCAAATCTGGTCCTAGAATCATCATTCCCAAAACAAGAAAAAATACAGTGGAGATCTATAAGTCCACCCTTATAATGCCATTAATGGAGAAATACAAATTTTTGTTTGATAAATATCATTCTACCTAAAGTTAGACATGAAAATACTCATAATACTAAAAAATATATAACAAATATGTGGACCCTATTCTCTAAAGTCTACATCTTCTTCTCAATATTTTTGTTCATATAATGATGAAAATAAATTCAAAGTCCCAAATGAGAGAGAAAATAAAAATAATTAATATTTCATTTCAATGAATTAAATTAGGGTTCTTGAACAGTGATGATCACCTCTGTATTCTACGAATCCAAACCAGTTCATTTACATATAGACTCAAAATATAATCCGCCACACTCGACTACAAGATATCAAAAAAATTGGATTAATTCTTCCACTGATCCAAAATCTCATAGATTTCATCATATAATACATGAGATCAATGTAAACTAGTTACAATGTCTACAAAATGTCCTCTATTTTAAATTTATGAACATTAAATGGCCACAAAATACAAACAAAAACTAAATGATTAACTCTAAATCTCTAATAGATAAACACTGTGAATGAATCTTATCTACTAACCTATTAATTCTTAGGTACCAAAACATACACATAAAATTAAAACACCTCTTAGATATAACATGATTTATTGATGTGTACTTTATATGAAACTCATCAATAACCACGTCTCACACCAACCACGAAAAAAAACTCCCCAAAAAAGAACACATGATATTGATTTTCCTCTAACCATACATCATAATCATCTTTAGGAAAGATACAATTTATCCAAACCTATATTTTTTGATCTCCCAATTGTGAATCCTCTATATACAATAAAAATAAATAATGCATTTCTGACTAGTATTGATAAAAACCACTAATAAATTCTATTGTATCTTGATATATGACTTTTATTTCCTCCAATATCCCCTACTCGTATCTATTATATTGAGAATCATTTACATGAGACTTCATACAAAACACATCAACCACCACATTTCTATTTATAGGATTAGTAGATATCAATTAAAAATCTAGTAATAACTCCCTATATATCCTATGATACATATTCAAATCTCACTGAGAGAAAATGTATTACATTATCTTGTGATCATTGAAGAACATAAAATGTATATAAAAGAGATAATTTTTTCACAACATCAAGGAATACATCACCACAAGAATCTTATGATCATGGGTTAATGAGTTATGATCCTGAGAATATAATTATACATATATATAACATAAAATAAATCCAATATATCCTAAAAAATATAAAACAAATTCAAAATTATATCAAAATACCTCAAACATGACCCCCTCTTATGAATGATGATGAATAATAGAACAAAATGAACATCTATTTTAGATACTAAAACACTACCTGGCACTAATAAATCCATATAAAGGCAGCATCCTTCTTAATCAAGGATGTAAAAGTATCTAAAATCTAATATAATTTAGAAATTAACGACTTTAAATATGTTGTAAGATGAAATAAATGACAAAACTCTATAAAAATTTTGGGATCCACCAAATAAATAACAACCTCAATAATCAAAGTATCTACCACCACACCCTATTGAGATATAATATTCTAAAATGAATGCAGCCTTAATTTTTATAACATGGACTATTATAAAATATCATTGATCTAAAGTCATCATAATAATTTTAAAATAGACCTCAAATGGTAATTATGATCACTCTATAATCTTGAATATATAGAAATGTTTTGAATGAAAATTATAAAAAATCAATTATTGAATCTCAAAAAATATTAAGTTCATCAGTCCCATGAAAATAGTTTGTGTTTTTCTGACACCAAAAGGAACAACCAAATGTATGAAATTTATCTAATGACACCTGAATTTATTCTATTAAATAGCTTCATATTTCACCCCACATGATGATACCTAGATAAAAAATTAATCTTTCAGAACCAGATATATTTCTTTAATTGATCAAAAAATTCATCAATCATTACGGGGTAGTGTTTTTTCATCGTAACCTAATTAAACTAATCTTAATCAATGAAAACCCATAAGTAATTGTATTTTTATTTTCATGACACAATAGATCATTCCAAGTTGACATATTAGGTCAGATAAAGGTATTTTGAAATAAATAATCAATCTAAAACCACAAATATTGTGACTCTGAAGGTTCTATTGAATAATGAGAAATAAAATTATAGAATATCCATGTGATAAATATTACACAAACCTAAATTAATTTATAGAGGTTTGTTTTAGAAAATCATTAAAAAATATTTGGGGAAAATCAATTATTGTGGGATAGAAGACTACCTGAACTTCCACTAATCCCAAAATCACATTTAACATTTGAGAAGAAATTGGTTCCACCTATCCATGATCCATCTAATGAAGATTACTGTAAAAAATACTACATTATTTCCCATCATATCAGTTAAATTTTTACTCCTTGAAAATAAATTTATAAAATCCTATACCAAGAACAACAAATAAATTCTATTTATATCATTGTATGGATATATTTTTAATAATAAAAACTATTCCAAAAACTAGTATTTTCCATTCATTGGATCACAACCATAACACACTCAAAATAAGATATATTTACCTATCAATGGTATAATAAACACCAAGGATACTTAATGTATATCCACTTTATGTCATAGAACTTATATTAAAGAAGTTTTAGTGAAGGAGTGTGATGATCCTGAATAAAATAAGCCATAGAATATGGTAGAAAATAAAAAAAATGTACCTTGAATATTCTAAACAACCATGTCAATTTTTTATATCAAATTATATTGGTTTATTTTATGTTTTTATAAGAATTTTTAGTTTTTTTTTGTTTTTTTAACCATAATGATTGGTATTTGTGATGCAGGTGACCATACAAGGCCAAGGACTAGGAGTAACATAAACACGGCGTTAGTCTGGAATGTGAAATGAATAGGTAAAGGAGACCATGGTATTTTGGGTATCTTGATTTTGTATAATAAATTTTTTAAGATCAAAACTCTTTTATTGGTTAATGTGGTGGCATTCTATGTAGGCTTCCTTGTGGTATTTCAAAGGGTAAAAATTATGGGGATTGAAATAAACAATCAAATTTTGTGCTTTGTTTTAGGTTGTCCATGAGGAGTAACATTTCATAGTGAATACCTAGTATAGTGATTTATGTCCCTATCTAAAACTGAGTGTTGGGACCTCACTTTGGTGGTTGTGATTGTCAAGGATCATGAGGGTATCCATAGAGGAGCACCACACTATGGTGTTTGGGACAACTCCCATGTTAGTTTGTGTATTTTTGAAAACAAATATTTAATTTAACTTGCCAACTCATTGAATTAAAACACATTTGGAGTCTTCCTTTTCCCATAATTTACAGGATAAAATTTTGGAGATCCACATGTTTTACTCCATCTCCCCCCATTTTTTTAGGATTCCGCTATTCTATTTTAAGTGATTCAGTCAAGTAAAGGGTCTATTTTTCAATCCATTTAACTTATTTTTCTCTTATTCATTTATTATTTCTTATTCCCATCACGAAAGCCTATTTTAGACAAAATATAAGGTTAGGGTTTGTATAGAAATTTAGGAATTTTTTATATGGTTTTATGAACCTCAATCCCACACCGACAACTCCTACTTAAATAACATATGCTTTACATTTCTAGATCTGATACCAATAATTGGGAGAAAATTTTTACCATCCAAAAATTAAAAGATAAATAAGAAATATTGTATCACTTACATACCCTATGTCATGATTAGTTTATAGTTTTATATAATTAAGATAAAATATTACATAAACAATATGCATGACTTCAAGATAATATTTTCCCAATATACTAAGCTTCGAATATTACATACAAAGTCTTAACATCACCCAAAAATTTCTCCAAATATTAAAAACATATAGAATCAATTAATTTATCATTATTCTTTATCATATGGTGAAAATAAAACATCATAAAGGTGATCTCAAATTCATAGTACAATAAAACACAAGAATTAACAATTTAATTTCATCAGTAAGATTCAGATAAGAATATGGGTATAAAGACATAATTATAGTTCATGAGAATAACATAAGGGAATTAATTCCAACAAATACCCAGATCATAAATCTTGAATATTTGAATAATTATTAAATAAATGGATGATTTATTTGAATCAATAATAATGAGTAATGTGATTTAAATATTTATCAAGTGAATAATTATAAACCCATATCAGTTCACCCATAAGAAGTAATAAATATTTTTCATTAAAAAATGAAGTTAGTATATTACCATGAAAATTCATAATATTTCCATAAAAACACATAAAAATATTAGATAAATAATGTATATGACTTGGAAAACAATTTATATATCAGTCTTATAATCAGTCTTACAAATAGAATAACTAAATGTTCAATTTTCATACCCAATACCTATGAGCCCTATCAAGTAACCACCCATCCTTGGTTATAATTTATTAACTCGTACATGGTTTATAGTGGAACCACCCGTTCTTATATTATAATTTAACTACCCATCCTTGCTTTATAATATAACCATCCATCAGCATAAACAAATCCCAAGGACCATAACACATATAATGTACATATGTCATTTATTTCTTCATTAAACTCATATAAACAACCATTATTCCTTTAATAAATTTATTAAACCATGGAAACACAATGTGTTCCATGAAATTAAATTTGAACTAATCATAATATATCCTGAGAAATAATGATAATGTAATCCTTAATAAATATCCCTAGTGTATTGTAAGTACCCTTAATGGTTGATGATGTTGATGAATGGAAATACTGTTAAAAGAACACTAAAAAATTATTTAGATGAAAAAATATTTTAAATTTTAAAATCACTTTTAAAAAATGTAAAATTAAAAAAATAATCTGAAAATCCTTTTATTTGAAATTTATCATGGAAATGTATAAAATTAATATTGAATGTAAATAATGGTTATGATATTGAGAAAATCCATTGATGATGTAAATGATAAAAATAATACGTCTTTTAAATTATTTTATAAAGGGGTCAAAATTAAGTTTTTTAAGGAAGATGATATTTTTTTTAAAAAAAATTAGATTAGTGTTAAAGAACATGTATTTTATAATTAGGATATAATATATTTTCATAAAAAAATATTTTTGTAGAAAAATGGTATATGGAAGAGAATGATTCCGGATCAAAAAGAAGTTACAATATCTGCAACACTTACAAGGAACTTCATTTATGTTTTTTCATCTTTAATTGATAAATACTAAAGTATACATATAAAAAAAATTCATAACCTGAATATAATAAAATATATTTGGTTCAGGAACCTAATATAATATGATTTCATCTAAAGGATCCTTGACAATAAAAAATCCTAAAAATAATGGATATTATAACATAACTCCTTTTCCAAATTGTTAATTTTTCATTCAAAAGATAAATGAAAGAATAACATAAAAATAAAAATTAAACATAATTAAAATATGGATATTATGGAAATAAAATTTCAATGGGGTTTTACATACACCTTATAATATATGATAGATAAAAATCATAACCATATGTCGCAATGAATGGAATGTCCGATGATTAACCCTTTCAAAGATTATATCACTAAATTAAGATATAATAAATGGAGATATTATATGTAACGTATTTAAAATAAACAAAAAAAAAGTTTGTAAATACATATTAATATAATTGATTGGTTTATTAACAAGTAATCATTCCCTAATATAGTTAATGAATAAGAGTTATTACCCAACAAAAGGAAATTGAGTTAAATAAACCTTCACGATTTTGTAAAATTCATGTCAAATCCCTATGGATCAAATAACTAATGTTTTATATAAAAGTACCATTAATTGTAAAAGATTAAATATACAACAGTAAAAAAGATATAAATATACACTATATGAAATAAATCGGTACATTATATTAGAATATTCATCGTTGAAAAGAAATTAAAACAATGTCCATTACTGCTCTCCTAATATCTAGATAAAAAAACTTGATAGAATGAGTTTCATATGGAATAAAAAATCCCCATAATTTTATTCAGAAAAATATAAAATTAAATTAATCATTATATATACAGCACATGATAAAAATAATTTTTTAATATTATACATGTCTCATAGAAATAAAAGTGAGACCAGAAGCACTTACCTCAAGCCCATACATTACATGTATTCCATTTAACTTATATATAATAAACTACTATAAATTATTTTATTTGTTAATAAAATTATCCTAATTTAATAAATCATCCTTAAATAATTTATTTTAATTTTTTTCATGAAATATTTAAATAATAAATCGATTAATTCAATGTCTGGTATTTTGAGGGAGTCTGATTAGTAAATTTCAAAATATCATCAATATGTTCACTAAGGTGAAATCATTATTGTTAAATCATATAAATAATAATAATAATAATAACAAAATAATTATATGTTATATACATAAATTATAATTTAAAAACAAATAGTAAAATATGATTATGAAAAATGAATTCTGTTAGACTCATTGAGACAGTAGGTCATACATACACATGAGTAATGTTCTTATTTTCAATGATCATTATAGAAACTAGGTAAGTAATATTTGGTAATTATATAATTATCATCACATAATAGATAAAATTTTATTTATTAAAATATAAATATTAATATCATCCTTGTGATGGTGTTATAAAATACAAATAACATCGCTTCGTAGAACCGGTGGTCCACACATATAAATAAATGATGTTACTATTTTTTAGTGATTTAAATGGAAAAAAGTATATGATTTATTATATTTTAAAACATATAACTAGTTCCTTAATCTCAAATATATATATATTTAATCCATAATTAAAACTAGCCCTGATAGGCAGTGATGGAAAATAAATTACATTGATTTGTGAGGCAGTAGTCTGCTGCACACATAAATGATGGTTTCGTTTTTCATTTGATGGAAGAGGATATAGATATAGGATATGAAATTAAAATAATAACATCTAAATGTATGGTATATACCTATTATATTATATAATCATGGTTGAAAATATTTTCAATAAGAAGAACAAGATTTAAAAAAAAATTGATTAAGAACCATACATCTTCATCGAACAACCTCTAAAAGGTAACACCAAAATAATTATTATGTTTGTTTCTTGAAAAATAAATGTACTTTAATACATTAAGAGGTATGTGGGTATGTTATTTGGATGTTATTTTGTGAAAAAATAGGTCTTTGATATGTGACTAAAAGACAATAGGGGGTTTCCTTTTATAAGATAGACGATGTGCACTCTTTCAATTTCTTAATGTATTAAATTATTATTATTAATTATCTTATCAAAATAGAACCAAAATAATAAGTTTCTAGTAAAATATTATGGTGAGTAAGCCTCCACTCAAAAAAATTAGGCAACTTTTTGTGATGTTTTTACCCTTAGGATTTTAAACCCCTTTTAATGCTTATTGAAAAATTCCTTGATAATAAATTTTTTACTCATTAGGATCCAATAACCATCATATTAAATGATAAAAAGAAAATAAATGGATCCTGGTTGATATTATAAACCATTTGAAATTTAATTTTATTATTATAATATTTTGATGAATTTTATATTTATAATAAAATATTATTAATTACAAAATATCATAAATGCCAATTTTGACTTTATTAAATTAATTTGAAATTGAAATGATTAAATAATTATATAAATAAATTATATTAAATTTAAAATTTTAGGATGTTTTATAATTATCTAAAAAATTCATGGAACACATTTATTCATTCAATTTATATCATATTTAATATTTTCGAAATAATTAATTTTGTCTTTATGTTAATTAAATAATTAGGTTTTAATCATTGGATAATCTCTTAGGGTAATTAATTTTCACCAAAAACTATTAATAAATTACCCTAAAAAATATAATTTTTATTTTAAGTTATTGTTTATTTCTAGACATAGCATTATTTTATACCTTTCCCAATGTATTATAGATATTAAAACCATGTAAGGTGTCTTTGTTGTCATTATCCTAACATAACACATTATATAGGTCATTATCAATGGAAGGTGTAAATAAGTTTCCATATATTATATAATTTATAATAAAATGTAATAATATACTTATATAATAAAATCAATACAGGTTTCGGTCATTTTTTATCCATTATCAAATAACTTTTAACTATAATTGCTTCATGTTCCCTTTACTACGGTGTTAATTTTTTAATATAGTTAATTTCTATAATGATTAAACATTATATTTACCATATTAAAAAATATTAATTATTATTATTCCAAATATGGAATAAATATTCTCATATTCAACTCATAAAAGTTTTAGAATATAATTTAAAATCAAGTCCACAATCCCAACAAAAAGTGTTTTTTGCAAAAAATGCATTTTTCATGGTAAATATGATATTACATTAACTATATGACTCGTAAACATCATTATATGAATTCTAAATAATATATATATATATATATATAATTGATATCTATAATTTAAATATTTCATAATTAGGGGTTATACTAATTAATTAAAATGGATAAACATTATACACTTAAAAATAGTTTTCAGAAAAATGTGTTTTTTATTATAAAAATAAAATTATATCAAAAAGTGAAAAATATTTATTCAAAAAAAATTAATTAGATAATTATAAAAAATTATCGAAATTTAACATTATGAATTAATAAAAATATATATTTGTACTTTTTAATTTTTTTTATTTAACATAATGAAATGGAAGAATTTTAAAAATCATTGATTATAAATTTTCACTAAAAAAATTTGTTTCATAAGAATCATACAATTTCAGAAAAATTTGATTTTTATATGATGATTTAAAAAATGTTTTTATTGTTTCAAAATGTTGTTTTTAAAATTTCTATAAAATAAATATAATATATTCTCACAAAATTCAATAATTGTTTTTAAGAAATCCTATTTTTTGGAATGTAACGATTGTACTAAATATTGAGTGATTATTAAGTAATAAAGTATTAGTATATTTTTATTTATTATGAAAATTATATTTATATGTAATTATGATTTTTCTTATTCATGCCAACATATATACCTGTTGTGTTCTGAAATTCAAATGTAAGTAATAGTAATTCGTGGTTCATTTAGGGTTGGTGTCACGTGTCGTATACACTATCATCCATAGTTCTCTTTTTAAAAAATTCAAGGTGTTACATTATCCCACATTTTATAAATTGATACCTTAAAATTTTAACTTGATCTCAATAATCAAATATTTTATGTTTGAATTTTTTTTTGAAACTCCACAACATTAAAAATGTTCATAAACATCACCTTATAACTTTTGAAGGTGAAGTATGATGTTCATTCAGAATAACAGATACTAAGCTTCCTAATAGGATAACATTAGTGTGATGTGAATTAATGGACATGGAAGAAAAAGATAATGTCTAAGAAATGATGTTTATTTGAAGACATTGTCGATTAAATGAATGTGAATGATAAGGAAAAAGTTAAAAATCATAAAACCATAAACCAAATGGGTGTTAAAAAACTATAGATTCATCATAAATGAAGGTAATATGATAAAATATTCATTTCAAGACCCTTTTCCTATGGTTTAACAATAACATTACTATCTAGATAAAGAATATAAGGAAATATAATGAATTGAAATTCAGAGTTTCACCCTTTAATCATTGTATACAACAATATCATATTTTTTTCCCATATGGTGATCATTTAAGATGACTTTTTATGAAGCACTAAAATAAATTTCTATTGGATCACACAATCCTAAAAATGATAAATATCTATTACTATTATTTAGTGACATTAAATTAAACTAAAATGGTTAGCTATAGGATAAATAACTGTCAAATTTAATATTCAATAATATAAAGAAAAAATATATTAATCTAAAAAAATAATTGTAATACCCAAAGATCAAACTAAATCATCCTATAAAAAAAATCCTTAAAATTCTACATTATATTCCCAAGCAGACTAAAAACCCAAATATTAGAATGATTTATCCCATATTTCTCCGAGATAAATTTAACATCATTCTCTAATTGGTTCTACCCATGAATCATACTATGAATCATTGTTAAAAACTAGAATTATCAAATGACCATAGAAATTACAAATTAAATCCATTCCAATATCTCATTCTTTTCCATATAGGTAAAATCCAACATCCTATACCAAATCACCTATACTCGATACGCACACATGTATATCTCTCATATATCAATGAAACATGACCACTTAGATTAATTTATCAACAAAATCACCTCATACCATATATTATATTCACCTAAACATCACTCTTTATGTGAACCATGTAATATCCATTACCACATATCTTCAAGAAAGAACCTACCTAATTTTAGGTTAAGTTTGACTGTCATGAGAACTACTAACTCTTTATAGAATAGGCTCACCTTTTCCTTCCAAAAACCAAAAAACATTACCCACACACCAAACATCTTTACCTATTGGTAATTTCTATAACACATCATGGAAGACATGTTTCATACATCAGTTATACCCCACTTATCTTGTCTTACCACTTATACGTTACCAATTCATTCCCTATAGGTGTTTCAGTAAGTGATATTTTGATTCATGAAACTAGTAGTTTCATTACTCAATAGTGCCATCCACCAACCTCCCAAGAAAATCGACCATGGTATGCTTTTCATAACTGAAAGAACTCAAATATCCATAATATCACTAAAGGAAAAATCACCATCCCACAAACCATCATCAACACTCCACCACTAGATACTGATCTTCACACATTTTTTATCAACGTCAGCATTCACAAGACTTGGTTCCATCATGGAATTACCCATACCACTACTATATTAAATCCTTAATACATGATTTTATAATTATTCAAGGGTTCCCCACACAAGTTTCTTATCCATCAAAACCCTATAACCATAACCCACGGTACTAAATTTGGGTCTTACAGTGACTATAGCCTAACAAACCACAATCAATTTGGTTGATCCACTATCATCATTTCTAAAAACAAAACATACCTAATTATGATCCCATCATACCGCATTTTTCTATTCAAACTGAACTACCATGGTGGTGTCCTGTTACTAACCCATAGATCCCATGAACTCACAAATGCTAAACCTAGCTCAAGTAACCAAGATCAAAATAAGTATTCTCATCACTTGAGCCCATCAAATTTTAAAATTTTAGTTTCACCACAGTTAACTGATGAAACACTACACCATAGCGAGGATATATTTTCCTTTTATAATCCACCACCATAATATCTTTATTTTTAAATATCAAAACATTAAATAAAATATATTTTTTATGATCATCATGTACAACCAATACTCTCTGATTATCCTATATCATGTTCGATGGAAATAAAATAGTGTGTCGCCACTCTCATGTATATGATAACAACATTAAGAGATACAATATCCAATAATTTCCTCTTTCAGGGAAATTCACTATGTCCCTACCCATAAGAGATAATTGCATCCATTGTATGTTATTTATAATCAATTGCCTGGTGACACTACATGCCATTTTAAACACTCTCATTTGAAGGTCAATCTCTACTAGAACTTCTGACAACCCAATGATCATAGATCCTAAAAAATGATATCCCAAATCAATTTCATCATGATTTTTCAAATAATTTAACCTATTATCATGTTTTAATTCAATCGTGTATCACGTGGTATCTTCCACTCAGTTTAACAATCACCAACTTTATATTAGTCCAAGGATTAGATTTTAATTTCATGAAAAAACAAATACACACGGTAGGCCTGTGATTTTAGTGGATCGCATTAATAATATGGCTCCTATGCCACATAATGAAAACTATACAATAATATAACTTCAACTAATGTTTATTCCAATTTTCAAAAAATAATTGATATCTTGCTCTACAAAACTGAAACATAACCTGAAGAGCTTGATTCTTAGTCCCATACCGAAAATGCCTCACCAAATATGATCTCTGTATCCTAGGTCAAACTATTACTTTCATTTGGAACTATAATTTTTTGAATATATTACACTTATGCCATGAATAAAAACCCAATCACATTCTTCATAAGGAAAATGAATCCTAACAATCCAAATTATGTATATAAAACCAACGGATGAAATGTATAACCATTTTCTGATGATACAAATAGCTAGAATCTGACATCTAGATACATATTTCAAAGGACTCAGGAAATACCAATCAATGACCCATCTAATCCATGACTCTTTATTAAAAAAAATACTCCAATTCCACAACCACTGGAGGGTTTACATCTAGATCAAGTTATCACACACCCATCACAATGAAACTATGCATACCAACCCACCCTCTTGATTTCCCATGAATAGCTAAACTCTGATTTCAACCAACCATACACTTCAATTAAAATTTCATAAATATATTTTATTCTCTAACCACACTTCCAACATAAGATATTCCCACCATCCAATGATTCAGATCAAACACGCCAAACAAGAGTCCCCCAAGGTGTCTCTTATACACACTATAAAAATTCATTTTAAATGTTCCAATTCAGCCACATTAAAATTGTAGATCATTGAACTATGACACATGTACCTTAATAAATCTAATTTGATACCACTTTTTAAGCAACATTTTATGAACAAAATTCCTCCCATTTAATGAAAATCTCATTTTAAAAACATTCGTTCAACAAAATTATTAAAATCCAACATGAAACTAACCCACTATTTCATAAAAACCTACAAAGATTATACACCACTTTTCTCCAAAAAATATGATATGAATATGGTCAAAGATATTTAAAATTTCTGATACATTTAAATAATTTATTGAAACATTTATATGAAAAATTAGTAATCCAAAAAAACATTTAGAACATAGAAAAACCTTGGAAATTTTTTTTAAACATTTATACCATGTGAAATTATGTTTTTGAAACCCTTAAAATATTAAGCAACAATGAAAGTACCAACGTAAGGGAAAAAATAAAATACTTACTGTCAACATAATTCTAGATTTCACACCATACACACATATATGTCAGTCATAATAAACCATAAAAGAGATAACATTATGAATGTAACTTAATAAAATTTCACCATTGATGTACTTGAAAAAAACAAAATATATTATTTATGGAATTATTTTAATTTAAACCACTATCAACAACAAAAAAACAGGTATATTACAAGTTTAACCATGTTCATATCAATAATATATTTACACGCCCACTCTTTCTAATCAGACAAAGAGAATGTAACATTAATATTAAATATCAAAATTAGGTGAATCACTCAATGAGAAATTAAAAAAATAAAATAATAAAAACCAAAAAATATCCACCCCTAAAATTATAATCTTTCCTCATATGTCGGTTAGCTATGACAAAGAATGAATTCAGTACCAAGTCCCAACAATCCCTTATATTCTATATGCCAAAAACCAAATAGTAAAAGGAAGTAAAAGGGATCTAACATCACGTTGTGATGCCCTGACCTGAATCTTCTGGTTTGTTTTGGGATTACCATGTGACCTTTTGTGCACCTCACTATAATTAATATGCTACTGACTAGTGGTGAGGGTCTAAATGTCACCATGGGGAGACTATTCCTTTAGTAACATATTGCTATCAGAGCACACAATAACAATGGAAATAATAAATGGATAATGAAACACAACTAAAATATGAAAGAAATAACAATGGACATCAACACATGCTATGACAGAGGGAACACAATAACATATAACAATTGAAGAGATATCCACTTTTATATGATCAATATAAAATATTCAAATGAAAAATTAATAATAATAATTTATATAAAATTTTCAAAAAGTATGTGATAATATTTCCTCAACCAACCTACTCCTCCATCTCAACAACCCTCTGAATGACCCCATACCACATTAGTATTATAGAGAAAATATACTAAATCTCCACTAATATATCCTTGGAGATGCCAGTATAAATCATGTATAACAACACCAATTGTCACAAAACATTTTTGAAACAATATTATAAAATTTCCTTTGGTGATAGATAAAAGATACATAAACCACCATAAATACCATTGGGTCATCATATTATAACTAGGAAACCCTAATCATTTTCCCTACCTATATTGGATAATTGTCAAAAGGAATTATCTGTTGATACAAAAATAGAATATACATCACATTGCCTAGGAATTTCACTCAAGACATGACATTTTAAAACACCATAATACATACCAACACACTCTTGGTGGTCACAACTAGTCACATTGAGCCATTCCCACATTATTTCGAGAGGTACATCTAGTTACACTATGCCATCCATATAGGATTTGGAGAGGTCCTACTATAAATTCTGACCCTATAACATGCCACCTCTCCAGACCACTAATTTTATCCCCAAAAAATGGGAAAAACTATAACATAGACACACCTCTTTATATAATAATGGTGGATGACTAGGAGCACTGGTCTATAATGGTGTTGTGGGTAGACTATAACCTATGTATCCAAATGAATATTAATAATGAAAATAACCAAACATCATAAATCAAAAATAAAATAATATTGGGAGAAATAAATCTAAATAAGACTATTTATAAATGAAAAGTGGTAAGGACAAAAAAACAATGTCATATATTCAATTAACCTCCCACACAACCAGTTACAAACAAAGAATAGAATAAAAGAAAATTATGAATTTTTACCCTTGTTATACTTGAGCCTCAACTCATCCTTATCTACAAAAATTTGAATTATCTATATGATTGATCAAATTCGTACAAAACCCAACCTTTCCCTATAAACAATTGAATGTCATCTCTAGTACACCAGGCTAGTGGTGGCCTGATAATGGTGTAATTATGTAACTTATTAGGGAACCAAAAGAATATTCTCAAACTCTATCATGATGTTGTGATATTTTCATATGACATTCTCTTCAAAAAATAAATAAATTTTAAAAATTAATTAAAAAATATATTCATTGATTCATAGGCCTGGGATCCTGATTGACCTTTCATGATTTGGAAAGAGTTAGGGTGTCTCTAAGGGAATCATGTAATAATGATACCATAAATGTAACATGGGATACGCATCTACAATAGAGCAGAAAAATTTATCATAGGACTCCCTCCATGGGGTTTTTTCTTAGTCATCAAAACACTCCACTTTAATATTTATCTTTATAAGTCACCACACACTACCCCTTAATAGAGTTGTTTCATCTAGGAAAAAATCCCATAAGTATGAAAGTATTTTCTCTTAGATTTTTCTCATTTATCTAATTAGAAAAATTGGTATCACAAACCCACTATAAATATCACCCCAGTATACTATACTAGCCATGCCTTAGCAGTTACCAATCCCAAAATATACTGTTTTCCCAGAGCCCCCATGGTAAGACCCCCACTGGTCTACCATCTGACGGCCGACCTCAAAACATCCTGACTCTAAATCGAGGTACTTCTTAGCCAATATCACATACATTCTCTATGAGTGTTTTCGCATCTATGGTATAATACCCTTATGAATTTAAAAAAAATTATAAGACTATAAGTATCATAGACCTCCCTTTTATGGAAATATTTTTTATAACACAACTAACCATCACAATGGGAATATTCTATAAATATCATTTATGCCTCCAAGGGAGTATCCCATAAATATCATATCCACCAATATGTGTGTATAAAATGAAATATTTCAATAAAAATCTTAAAAAGGATGGTTATTTTCATAACTCACCAAACATTCATTGTTGGACTCCTCAGAGTGTGAATAGATTGTTACATCCTAAAATGAATCATTCATTGATTAAGATTATATGATGACACCCCTGATTATCTCTATAAATTTCCACATTCAACCACTGTAGTTCATCACATAATGGGAAATCCAAAATCCTAACTTAGTCATAATTATAGTAGATGAATCCCATTCATAATCCTTAAATATAGATCTTATCTTAGTCTAATGATCAAATTTTGAAGGAAATACCGTTCCTCTACACCTTCTAAGTCAATGTTTCGCCTCATTGGTGTCAATGGTATGACCACTTGAAAATCAATATTGTGTTTTCTTTTAATCCTAGAATACTTTCTCCATTATCTATATTATAATCCTCACACCCAACGAAATATACACATCTATTTGTATTCCACTCACCCAATAGTCATGTCCTATTGGGAGAGTAGTTCTCAACCAATGATCATTTCACCTTTCCCATGCGTCTAATTTATAACATCATCCAGTCATGATGCACTACAGACTACCATAATAGTCCATCTCTCCACTCTATCCAAAGGTAAACTAGGGTTCATAAACTAGGGACACTGGTAAATATCAATTATCAAGGACCCAACTTCCAGGGACTAAGGAAATCTAGCCCTTGAAAATGGGGACCTCAAAACATTGTCTAATTACAAGAATTTTATAATACATAATAATTTTAACAAAATTAAATATTTTACATTAAATTTTTTAGTTCAATAGTAATATATCCACAACCCTAGAAGTTATTCCACATTCCCAAATACATATAAATAATAAAAAATAAATTTATAATATATTTATGAGAACATAACCATGTTTAAATCTTCTCAAAATTATTATTTATATGCCAAAAGCTAAAAACATGGTCTTTCTAGCCACAAAAAAGATAATTCAGCCATTTAAATCCTATAACATACTCCAACAACATTAATTATTTGATTTTAATTAATATTTAATTAATTAAAATATGTTTCATTTCATTTATAAATTAATTTAATTTAGAATAAACATCAAAACCCCACTAGAAGACATAATCACTCTATAACCATAATCAAACAAATTCCATTAAACTTTGGAAATCCCCCAATGTTTTACTCAGAAAAATAAATTACTCAAAAAATTATTTAGAAGGACATTACTTTCAATTTAGTTGAATATTATTTTCAAATTATCTAGACATCATACCAACATCAAAATAATGAGTGAAAATGTAAAATCCTCATCCCAAGAAATCCCCAAACCAGGCCATGCCGGAGACCTATCATCCTCCAATGATCCCACTATGTTCTAGTGGAATATTAATTGGAACTCTACACAGAAAACACCAAAATCAGATGCAATGAAATAAGTTGAAGAAGTGGAGAAGGATAAAAATAAACTAAACTTAAAAGGTAAAATAATTCTTGAAAACACAACCTTATATGAAAAGGAGAAGATAAAAAAAATAGGGACGGTATGTTCTGTGGTCCATACATGTGAGGGGAAGGGAAAGGGAGGGGATATGAAAATAACAAATGGGTAAAATTGTAAAAGGAATATTTTGATAAAAATTTGTGTTCTCATGTCGTTTGGCTACATGGTTCTCCAGACCATGCACCAACCATGCATATAGTTTTTCCTCCAATACATACATCCCACATGGTTAGGTGACATGGTTTTCCAAACCATGTTCCTATAGTGTAGGTCAACTCTACATCTCAATTGGAATTCAATATAGTTTCCACCCAAAAATCACTCCCATTCAAATAAAAATGATCTACCGGGGGGATAAAACTATTTTCCTTAGAAAAAAACTAAAATCACCCTTGTATTCATTATGTCACGTGGTTTCTCCAATACAATGTTCTTGAAAATATTACCTTGAGTAGAAACCTATAAAATCTCCCTAAAAATACCCAAATTCCTTGACTCTCATAATCACCAATGGTTCCTTTAGATGCTCATTTCTATTCAGAAAATGTCACATTATGAGGATTGGATATTTGAAATTACATTTAAAATAACCGATGAAAACTATCCCAATCAACTAATTAAAAATTTCATCAAATTCCAAAACCCATCCACTAATGGCGTTTTATAATATCCCCACCTTAAAACATCTCATCCCACAGAATATTGATAATTAATTCATCCATCAGTACCGACCTAATCAGGTTTCCAATTCCCATCAAACTAGTTGTGTTCTATCATTGAATTCCCAACTGGTTTTCTAACGTTCCACCAATAAAATGGTGCTCTAGCCGTTGAATATTGATCCATATCTATAACTGATAATAGAAACTCCACATTACTAGAAATTTAGGCAATATCCATGGATCTATAGCCATGGTTTTATCGGTCTGTGGCAATATCTTGCTTATAGCCACGATTTAATGGGATGGTCATGGCTATAGGTTTCCTTCTCAAACCCTCTTATCCCAAGGCCCCCTCCTGCCTCACGATTACTCCTCCTCGCGATTCTTCCTCCCCGCGATCTCCTCCTCGCCATGCCCTCCTCCTCGTCGCGACCCTCCTCCCCGACACCTCCTCACTGCGACATTCTCATCACCGCTACACTCCTCCCCAATACATCTTTTCCGCGCCCTCCTCATCGTTGTGACCCTCCTCCCCGACACCTCCTCGCTACGACCCTCCTCGTCAATGCCTCTCTTCTGATGCCACCTCACTGCAACCCTCCACCTTGAATCCTCCTCACCGCAACCCTCCACCTCGTCGTGACCCTCCTCCCCGACACCTCTCTTCTAATGCCAAGGTCGACACCCCCATCATCCCTGAAAACCCTCGACCACTCCTTGTCATGACCTTCCTCACCCCGACCCTCGTCCAGCAAAGCTGATCCGATCTGCCTCCCCTCCTCCTCCATTCCTGAAGTTTCTCCCCCCACAACCAGAGGTAATACCCTATCTTCATCCCCATCCATCATTCATTATCGACTATTATTTTGTTTCAATATAACTACTTATTGGTGATTTAATTTTTGATTCGGGGTTTGATAATGGTTATATTTATACTCACCCTTACGTGGGTTCATCTTGAACATATAATGTATTATGAAAATGGTTGTATTTTTAGGGAGATTTAGGGAGACATAGTGTAGATGGTGTGTATTGGTGCTTGGTGGATGTGGTGTTTAGACATTTTTAGAATGGAAGCATCATGATTAGAATATATTATCTATTTGGTTATATTAGACCTACCTACTAGTTATTAGTCCTATATTTTTTCATCTTTACATTGATTAAGTGCATTATATTTTGTTGTGGGATGTTATAGGTTTTGCATGCATTTAAAAATTTCATTTTTTTACTCTTCGAAATTACACTTCTATGCTTGGAAATATGTGTGAAAATATATAGGTTCATTATTTTATATTCTCCCATATATTTAATATTCCTACTCAGTGATAGTCACCAGTCCCTGGCCAATTACATGTGGTTTTTTGGTGTCACACTCAACTTATCATCAGCTAAGTGGGGCCTAGAGTTTCATGTCATTTCAGAGTGGTATCAGAGCCTAATTTTTCCTAGGATCGAGTTTACAGATATTATATTTGTGAGAAATGGTTTTATATTTAGGGAAATTGTGTTAAATTTTGTTGGGTTTGGCTTTCAGGCCAATGACACTAATGACACAACAATCCCACCTCTAATTGGTTAGGGGTAAGTGACCATCCCTAAGTAGGTATAAAACACAGAAGGTAGTCCTTACCCTAAGGTACCTGTACACATGAATAGAATAAAGGGGAAAATAAAATCCTACAAAAATAGATAAAAGAGACTAACTTGTTATGAGGGAGGGGACTACTGACAGATGAAACAACCTAGCATGAACCATGGTCTATCTAGATTTCTATCTTATATCTGCTCTTGGTCCTCCTAGGATTCCTCCAAAAGTAATATTATCTACATAAGACATAAAAAGTATGGGCAGATCCCATGTAGTGTTTAGTATAACAATGCTCAATAGGACCCCCCCCCCAAATCACTAAACAATAGGCATTTGGATAGTAGTTATCTCATCATCACATAGACACATAATTAAAAATATGAGACATAGTAACAGGAATAATAAACTAGATATACCCCTAACATAAAACAGGCCTCAATGGAATATTAATAATTATTTTATCCATATGATTCTTCTCAAGGATACAATTTAACACTCTTCTAGTTTCACTCATGACATGATCTATGCTTTCACTGATGGTGCATGCCTAAGAGGTCATGGTTATCAGACCTCACCAAAGATGTACTCAATGTAACTCTGAAGATCTCGATATATAGATAGGGGATCTCTCCAAGGGCATCTGGGCTATACCATATCATACCTATAATATCCCACTAAGTATGGGATTGTACACACAAATTAGTTTTTAATAATGATTCCACAAACCCCACATAGATAAATAGAAAAAATTATAGAGGATCACAC
Organism: Viscum album; assembly: GCA_963277665.1. Taxonomy (NCBI): domain Eukaryota; kingdom Viridiplantae; phylum Streptophyta; class Magnoliopsida; order Santalales; family Viscaceae; genus Viscum; species Viscum album. Next base: position 1,210,371,245 of record OY728165.1, read on the forward strand.
CCCGGGCCACATAGAGGGATTCCCAAACACTATCTAAAACTAATCCAATAGAAGAGATCACAATCCTATTATTAGGATGTAATACCAAAACTTACCCTCATGGGGATGACCATAGGGAACACATACAAGTAAAGATAGTTCACTGTTGTATCTCATCTTCATATAATTATTATTCCTTCCAATTATATAGTCTTAATATTCTAACAATAATGTAAAAATATATTATTTCTTTTAGTTATTATTCTCATCTTCTTACCATTGTAATTGTCAGCCAATTATTTAATATTAATTCTTAGTATATGAGATGGTTTATATTTTCAAAATTTCTCTAAATTTCAATAAATATTGGTATAATTAATAAGAAACATCACAACTCATTATGAATTAACCCAAAAACTTTTGGGAATTGATTAGTATTATCTCTTAGATTCCATATATAATCATTTTACTATAACCAGTCCTCATTCTTGGAACTTATGTCTGAATATTCGAGAATTTTTATAATTTAAAGCATTTATGATTTCCCTCTCCCAGCCTCTTTAATTCAAGAATGTTTTAAATTGCATTTTGCTAAGCTTTTAATTCTACTTTTTTAAAATTAAATGCAATTCTTGGGTATGTGTTAAGATAATTGTTTTTGTTTGGTAAACATGTCATGGTTTTATTCTTGTTTTGGTTTTTAATAATACGTAATTGAATTATAAAACCATTTATCACTCCTTTGACCACATTGATTACACTTACAACAGGTGGTCTTCCCGTTTTCAAAATTCAAGAGGATAGACTTATCAGAACATCATACTGAATATTGAAATCATTGAAAAAGGTATGGTTATCCTCTCTTTCTTTTTTTACTTTGAAAGGTATTAATTTTTGTCAATCGTTATCCTGACTTGCAGCAATCAAAGTGGGTTACCACAAGAGCATTATGTTTCTATGGCAATATGCAATAAACTAGAGATATAATTATTCACAGGAAACATGTCTGTTGTTGTTTAATATTCATCTTATTTCATTTATCGCATTGGACACATAGGATTTTATTGCTTTCTATAGATGGAGGGTAGTCATATTCTATAAAGCGGGATAGAAGGGAACTAGAGGTGGCTACACAGTTTTCTTTGCAGAGGAGGGAGATCGGGGTAGCGGAGAGATTAATTTATGTGTTTCATTTTTTTGTCATTATACTATCTTTTTTTTTTGTTTTTTTCTTTTCCTTCGGCATGGACATCCGATGTATGGATGAGTCATGCCGAAATACAACCACTGCACCACCCATGCCTTTTGGATTTACATGTTTAATTCAATTTCACTTAGCCTTTCTGAGCTCACTCATTGGCCACAATTTGACAGAGATTAAAAGAGTATGAGGGGGGGTTATGGGGAGTGTTGTGGGAAAATAAATATGATAAAAATGAAATATCAATTGAATTAATGAATAATTAGGGAATCGATAGATACCCCTATGAAGTTTCATACAATGGGGTCGTAGTCTGTCTTGATTTGGATTTTGGTTAAGCTGATTTTGGTTTTGAGAAAATAAAAAACCCTAACTAGATTCAACATTAGTTTATAGGATTAAAGCATTTGTAAACATAATTTCAGGTAGGTGATTTGGATGATGAGAAATGAAAACAAGTTTTATTTAATTGATGTTATATTTATAAAAAGAATTTCAAAGTTACTAATGATAAAAATAATGTTTCTCTAGAACAACAATTAGAAAATAGTCGAACATGAAGATGGAAGAATTATGGATTTCCAATCCATTGTTATGATCTTACACTCAATAAATTTCATGTTATATCCCTTCAGTAGAAGAATGTGTCCAAGAAATATTGGTGTCAACCTTATGGTTCTCAAAACCTTATTTAATATCCTTTTCCCTATTAACATAATTAAAACCTTTGATATCTAAATCATTAGCAACCTAAATCATTCAATCAAGATTATCCCCTTGGAATTCCAAAAACCATAATGACACCCTATTATTTTCCCCTTTCATAGAAATTAGTAGAAAGTGTATACAATTCAAAAAATGACTCCTCTAATTTGTAATGACATCCATGCCACATATCTATCATACAATCTGGTTGCATGTTTTTATATTGAGGAGAATATACTATAATCCCATGCACCATTTTCTAACATTATGATAGTGGTATCTTTATTACCAATGGTTAACTTATTCAAACTAGTATCAATTAACTAAGATGTTTTAGGTTTTTATTTACACATTTTTAACCCAACTATTTAGGTGGACTAAAATAACCTATATGTCACAAATTTGTTCATCATACCCATTTTCAAAGAAATATTATTTCATCTTAATATTGAACCATTTCACATCTAGGAATTAATTATCAGTGAAGAAAAAAAATTCTTGAGTTGAGATACACTTCTTGCTATCCTAAATTCCTTGAGATGATATGCCCTGTTTTGATGCCTAAATCCTTTGATTTGATATGATTCTCTTAGAAAATTAAAAGCCTTGAGTTGAGATTCTTCTATTTGAAAATTCCCCTTGGATACTAGGTCATCATGTATTAAATTAAAATATATAACACAATGGTTCATCCTATAGGGACTTAAACTACTTAGAGTGGTTTTTTCTATATGACCTATTTCCCTTATGTATGTTTCATATCTTCATAAGAGTTCCTAGTATATGGGTTTACCTGTTCATGTTGGGTCTTCCCCATTAACTATTCACTAGGAAAGAACCATTTTATTTCCTCTATTGAACAATAATAATATTCATAGAGACATCATTATTTAGAATTATTTGTGTCATTATTTCAATTCATATTTGATACATTGTGAATTACGGACCACCTATCTTGGTCCCATTCATAGGTCCTCATTTTCACACTATATTTTGCATTGATACTTTTACCAATTAATTACAGGTTTTAAATATTGTTTATACACTAGGACACTTTGAATAAACCCCAATCCATATCCAAAACAAAACCATGTATATTTTTTGGTTATTATCCAATATCAGTTTGATATTACCCTATAACGAACTCATTCTGGATTGATTCATGTTCTCATAGGATGTGTAGTTAAATATACATCTCATATCTCAAACTAGCTACAAATTAAAATTTAATTCCATCTCCCTACCATCATATAATTTGGACCACTAATTCATATTGGATTCCCCACCATTAACCACGTGATATGAAATAAAATGAATCAAATATATTATTACTCTCATGTATGTTAGAATCATTGAGTCTATAAACTTTTCAAGGAAAAAAATCCTTAAGTCGATATTCACAACTAGAAAATGGTTATATTTCTACAGTCCAAAACTATGTAAATAGTTCAAAAAACTATGTTTTTAACTTATAGACATGGTTTACATGGTCCATGGGCCTTATCACCATTACAATGGGCTCTTGGATATAACCAAAATTCTAGAATATGGCCTTAGCTTCTCAAAGTACAGGGTCTTAATGGATCATGTCCATAGGCTACACACAATATGTTAATGTCACGTGTTCTCATAGTTTACAAATCCATGGCTATATCCTTTTAAAAATTTAAAAATACCACCAGGTATTGTTCTTGATACCACTTACAGAATCCTTCCAAGACTTTACCTTTGTGATAAAATATACTATATGTATTTATACAAACATATATACATATGTATATATATGTATATATATTTATAATTTTTTATATTTTAAAACTTCAAAAATAATATTGGGTCTAGTAGAAAACATTCATAATATTGGTGGATCATGGTCGTAGAGGTTTTGATGGAGGAATCTTGCCATTGGTTTCAAAAAAAAGGATCATATATGTTTCATTTAATCTCGGGGTCCTTGGTTATCCAAAACCATGGCCACAGTCCCTTCCAGCCATCATTGTTTCAAGAGAACCATAGTCAAAGCCATATTTTCCACTTATACAGCAATAATTCTTGGAAAACCATAGTCATATACCTTTCTATCCTATTTACTTCATACTTTTGGTTCTTCCCATATAATTATAGTGGTTTCTACATCCACCTACCACCATGGTTTCAAATAACCATGGATTTAGGATGGCCTATAGCCATGGTCTGTGTAAACCATGGTTATAGTATTACTATGGGAGCCCTGAGGCCATGGTTTAACTCTAATAATAGTATTAGGCTCCCCTATAACAATGGTTATAACAACTATAGAAATAAAACCATGACTTTAAGCTCATTTTCTATTTTTGAAACCCCTCATGGAAAAAAATCATGAATCAGTATTATCTTCTTAGTGAACTAAATTCACGATGTTGATATTCTTCTCTTGGTTCTAAAAAGGATTGAGTTTTTATCCTCCTCATAGTGAACATTATTTTTATTACCCTACTATATGAAGCATCCTGATATAGAAAATAGATATATATTACCTCATGGTCATATTCTTTTCATTCTAAATTTATTTGATTATGAGGGTGTATTTTTAGTGTCTATAAATTATACACCATGTACTTTTCCATAATTAACATAATTTAAACCCCACTCAGATTACATGAATTGACTTAAAGATGAAGGTGTATTACACTCAACGAATATGAAACCATTGGGATATCCATGTTTTATCATACTAATCATACACACAGGGTCGAATGCCGTTTAAAAACATTTCTTTATTTGTTGATGTGGTTTTGAAAACCACCCACTAAGAGTTGGTTATAAATATTATCCATAGTTTTAGAATAGGTTCCGCAAGGAACTATCCGGTGGCTCTCGCAGGGATGTCTGGTGGCTCTCGTAGGGCTGTCCAGTGGCTCTCACAGGGCTATCCGAGGTGCTGTGCAGGTAGTTTTTTTATCTCCTATGAATCATGTTCATCTATATTTGTATCTTCACAGATCAGGTAGATGTTCATGCCATATATTTTTGAATCATCACAGATCAGGTAGATGTTTATGCCCATCGGGGTTATGTCTGGTGGCTCTCGCAGGGCTGTCCGGTGGCTCTCGAAGGGCTGTAGGGCTGTCCGGGGTTCTGTGCACGAGGGAAGGGGGCTGTCCGCGGGCTATCTAGTGGCTCTCGTAGGGGGGCTGTCTGGTGGCACTCGCAGGGATTTCTGATGGGTTATAAATCTTATCCACAGTTTTAGAATAGGTTCCCCAGTATTTAGACACAATTTAAAATCCATTATGGACCACTTTTATCCTTAAAAAATACTAATGATGGTAAAACAAGTTACGTAACTTTATAAATCACTTTGCAGTATTCAAATTAACATCAAGTGAAATAGAAAATGAATGAGGGAATGGAAATTATAACTCTCTTAACCATCCTAAGGAATGAAACTTTTAAAAATAAGATTCCCACAGTACTAGGGTTCAGGGTGATACTCCTCAGGTGCACCAGAATTATACATTGGAAACTACCCCAAATAACCAGGTACATTGGAAGGTACGATGAATCTCGCTAGACCCCATGCTCTCCACGCTAATCCAGAACATGCCCACACTATGTCGATCCTAGTAGAATCCTCCATTAACCGATCCTGAATGGAGGGGGAAGAGGAAATCGAGATCTGGAGAAACCATAGCTACCTCGGGTTTCTGCTCAGATGCCACATAGAGGTAGAAAAATCATGGTTGAATGCTTCAATGATTGAATTGTTCTGTGAACTATCACATCAATGGAAAAATCATTGCAAACCAGTGATTAAAATATTTATGTGAACTATTGGTTCATGGATGGGTGCCTTCATTGAATTTTAGTTCATGGGACTTCGTTCCATTTCAAATTTTATAAACACTAACTCCGTTGTTTTGTAATTTTCATATAGGAAATGGTATAAACCCTACATTTTCTTTTTATTCTACTGGTTCTGTCACTATGACCCTCATCGCAACTAATGAATGGATGGATATGATATAATATATTGAAAACAATATACAACAACATTCTGCACAAGACTAAAAAAAATATGGCCCATCATCATACAAAAGGATATATTTGTCCAAAAAATACATACCACTGGGTATACTTTTAATTTCACCCCTTAGCCTCCAGAGGAAATTATCTGGGATCAAGATGATAGGGTTCATTACTACAATAACATTATGCACAAGGCTAAAACAAATGAACATCATAGGTGGTTTTCCAGATGAGGATTCCAACCATGGGCTCTTTAAGCATTGACGAGGGGTGGCAATTAATGGTTCCCCAGAGCTGTGAGTAATTCAGAGCTGAGTTACAGGACATGGGGAAATATGAGGTGGTTTTTTTATCTCAATATTATCCCCATGAAATCCAATCTCTCATAGTTCTTCATTTTTTTAGGTGGATCCGGGACAACAACACCTTCAATTTGGTTAATGTGGAGGTTGACATCGACCATTGATATTTCTAGATGATTTCAAGGGTTCCCATTATTAGTTACATGTATGACCAATTTCTATATCCCTCTATGGTCGGGGCTGATATAAAGGGGACTCCTCATCTTGACAAGAAACTCATTTCAAGGGAGAAAGTCCCTATTTAAGGAGGATCCTCTCCCAAAGCAAGATACACAATTTTCATATTAGATTAATGCCTTTTCCACATGATGTGTCTATGATCACCATAAATGGATAACGAGGACCTACCCAACCACTCATACTCAAAGGGGAATAGGTATCGATTGGAACATTTTAGGGGAGGGTCGCCTTAATTAATGGGGGTGGTTGATTAAACTAGATGACGACCGATCGCTACGATTAGAGGCATTCCTTGCAATGTTCATGAGTGGTTGGCTACTACCAGAGCATGATTATGGTACTAGATTTAAAGTTAAATCTATTATCATGGATGGTCAACACGCCATTTTTATATGTATCAACTGTCCATCCCATTATTACTGAAAATCTATCGTTTGTTGGGACAAATCAGTGAGGGGAAGCACAACACTAGTTGATTGATCATTTCCAAATTATCTATAGGCAGGTTGAAACTCATATTCATGGATATATATTCCTAAACCATTAGATGATTCCTGGTGCTACCATCCATCCACACCTTAGAAACATACTTAGGGTCATTCTATTAGAATGGGACAAGCAGAAGGAGCAGGAATTGATGGCCTTGCTCAACTGTCTTGACTGTCTCACCAATGATCCTTACTCTTCCCTTTACTTTATTTTTTTACCTGATTAATCTGAGAATTTTGTCAAAAGATTATACCTTTTATCATTGAGAGAGTTCTTCATTATTTCCCAGACTGACATGGATATTGTCTATGAGATATACACATTTTTGTTTTTTTCCCGTCAATTCCAATTTGTTGAGGTGAGGTGGCCTCCAATCCTTAACAATGCTTGTCCGGGGGGGCTGTCCGGGGGTGCAAGGGGGGCTGTCCGGGGTTCGGTGCAGGGGGGATGCATGGGGTCTTCCTGGGGGTGCACATGGGGGTTGTCTGTGGGTGCAGGGGTGATGTCCGTGGGTGCACGGGGGGCTGTCCCAGGGGGGGGGGCACGGGGGTATGTCCGGGTGTGCACGGGGGGCTATCTGAGGGTGCACGGGGGGCTGTCTGGGGGTGAACTGGGGGGGGGGGGGGGGGTTGGTGTTCGGGGGTGCACGGGGGGCTGTCCGGGGGGCATGGGGTGCTGTCCGGGGGTTCACGGGGGGCTGTCTAGTGATGCACGGGGGGCTGCCCGGGGCTGCGGGGGGGGGGGGGGGGGGGCGTACGAGGTTCTATGTAGGGAGAAGGGGTCTACATGGGGGATGTCCGGGGGTGCATGTGGGGGCAGTCTGGGGGTGCACGGGGGGCTATCCGGGAGTGCACGGGGGGCTATCCAGGGGGGGCACGGGGTGCTGTCCAGGGTTCAGTGCAGGGGGGAAGGGGGACGCATGTGGTCTTTTTTGGGAGTGCACGTGGGGGCTATCCGGGGGTGCACGAGAGACTGTCCGGTGGTGCATGGGGGGCTGTCCGGGGGTGCACGAGGGGATGTCCGGGTGTGCACGGGTGGCTGTCCGGGGGGGGGGGGGGGGTCACGGGGGGGGGGGGGGGGGGGCTATCCGTGAGGGCACGGGGGGATCTTAGGTCGCTATCCGGGGGGGCTGTATGTGGGTGCACGGGGGGATCTTAGGTCGCTATCCGGGGGGGCTGTATGTGGGTGCACGGGGGGATGTCCGGGGGTGCAGGATCGGTGTCCGGGGGTGCAGGGGGGCAGCGGTCACACCACGGTCAGGCCGCGGTAACACCGCGGTCACGTTGTGGTAATGTCGTGATTTGGCCCTGCTCCAGCCACATCCATACCACACCACCCCCCTTCCACCTTCATTTCAGCCCACTACCACCAACATTCTACCCCACAACAGCCCCCTCAGCCACCTTGGAATAAGCCAGCACCATCCCCCCAACACCTGCAACCATCCCCCTTCCTCCAGCATTCCAGCCTTTTCCTGCTCCCTTCGCTCCTGGCCGGAAGATGCTGCCCCACCGATGTCACTAGACCTGGACAACACGCCGTGGTCACGCCACGGTCACACCGCGGTCCCGCCGCGGTCCCGCCGCAGTAATGCCATGATTTGGCCCTACCCCATCCACATCCATCCCACACCAGCCCCCTTCCACCTACATTTGTATTCTCCTTGGACAAATCATCCATTATGCTATTTCTTGCCTCTATTTTCACATACAAGTAAGGATTTATTGCTAGAATCTATGTTTTTCTCCTTCTTCCATGATAGAAGAATCCAATCATAGTCAACAAAAACATTAGAAAAGACCATTCAACTATATTATTAGCCTTTTTCAAGTCATGTGTCCATTGAATAATTCATTGTTAATATTTATTCTGTGTTTCCATATATTGAAAATTTTCAAGGGACAATATGGAATTATCTTATATGAGTCTCTTAGGATCAATGGAAATTTGATTTTCAGAATCAATAGAGGGAAGCAATGGCTGTATCTGATTCACTAGAATTTATTGGAATATAAGTAAAATTATACAGGCCGATGAGTCTAAAATTAATGACCATTGCTGTTTTTTTTATTTTTTATTTTTTGAATAATGGTTATAAAAGTTTCATTGATCGAGTGAAAGTAGTCATTTCCCACCCAAGGAACATATATGAGACCTGAAACATTCCTTCCAATAATTTGCTTGAACTTCTTGAAAAAAAGGAATGGAATCCATCATAGACTAGTGATTCCATTAAATGGTTCTGGTTAACATCATTAGGATCTAATCATCTATAATATCACACATAATCAACTTATTGAACTCCTCTAAAACAACCGGTCTGAGTCCTTCTTTATATTAGGAGAAATGGGAGATTACCCCACTGTAAAGAGGTCATAGAAAATGAGAAAAAATATTATTACACGTATCATTATGATTTGATACAGAATTCAATCAGAATCAGTAAGGAAAAAGATGTGGTTATTTCAGTAATGTCCAGAGGCCTTTTGGTGGAAATAGAGGGTGGTTGCATCAACATCCTTCATATTAGAATCCCTCGCTCTCGAAGACCGCAAATCTACATTCTTTTGAGGGTAAAATCGTGTTCAGCTTCAATTTTATAAATACACGAAACTCCAGCATCCATGGGGGCTTCTGAAATAAGATAATTTATTCTTTTATCAATCTAATCACATTGAATATCTGGATGGAGATATTTTGTGTAACTATATTATTTATATTTAGTGGCCCCCTGATAAATATTATTGTTAACATCATTGCCTTATCTCGACCACCCCAAGTAGACCACATCTACACAGTCATCCTCCCTCACCAAGAAGACTTCAAATATGAAGGATCATTCAAATATGGGTCCCCCATCCCCGTGTGAGAAATCAATGAGGATTGGGCTATGGACAAAAGTAGTAAAAGGGAGACGAGAAACCTGAACGGATTTAATGATGTTGACCCACTCATATGATCCCAGAAATTTTTCATGGTGTTCTTTAATGTGGGTCACCACATATGATCCCTTAAATTAGATAAAGGGGTAGCATGAGTAACCCATGTCACTTAGATCTGCATTAGGGGTTTATTTAACGAAATCCAACACCACCTGTGATTTTCGGTGAGCGTGTCACGACCCGTCCTCGGGGCCCGTGCCGTGACTACCCCAAGCCCGCCTTCCATAGGCCAGGGGCTGGCGACTAGCACCAAGGCGTAAAATCCCAGTAACAGGGAAGGCATTGCCTTTATAAGTAACAACTACACAGAGTCAGCAAGCGGAAAGTAAAGTGCATAAAAGTAAAGGGGCCGGAAATACAAGCCCAACTGTAAAGTACAACTGAAAAGTAAAGTACAGCAACTGAAGAAAAGACGGCGGCCTCGTGTCGTCCACTGGCAATCCCACCTGAAGGGTGGGTACAGATAGCCTCCAGGCTCCTCGGGTCCCACGTCCGCTCCGAGTACGTCCCGACCAGTGGTCCACCTCCAGGTACCGTCCTGCTCCACGCCCCAACCGTGATCAGCGCTGTCCGTCGTCTGCAACCAACACAACAAGGTGCGGGCATAGCCCGTGCAGGGGTGAGTACAACTACTCAGTAAGGACCCCGAGACCCCCGAAGGTCTCCCGAAATCTACAAAGGATATAGCACAAAGAAAGATGCAATCACGAAGTAACATCTGACTCGACTTAGGTATATGCCCATACATATACCTTTGTCCCCAATTCTAGCTCTGCTCACGAGCTCAGGAACAACTCAATCCACAAAGGAAGCAAGACTCAAATCCACAAGGAGAGTAACAGTAAATCCACATAGGATAGTTCAACACAATCCACAAAGGAGAGTAACAGTAAATCCACAAAGGATAGTAACATAAGATTCAGCTCAACCAGGATTTTCATTATCGAAACCGTAGATGTTGAAGAGCCCCATCTCTGAAGTGTACAGTGGTCCTGTCACGACTCCGAGGTACTGCTCACTAACCTAAGACTGCTGAAGTACTCCTCCTGTCGAGTACCGCGGGTCTGCTGCCAACTACCGGGCGCTCCGTCCGCTGAGGGTCTGCTGCCAAATACCGGGCGCTCACCCAGATAGCCTACTGAGGTACTCCTCCTGTCGAGTACCGCGGGTCTGCTGCCAACTACCGGGCGCTCCGTCCGCTGTGGGTCTGCTGCCAACTACTGGGCGCTCCGTCCACTGGGCTAGTCGACTCACTCCAAGTCGAGTCGGTCAAGCAGTCGTCAGGTCTCAGTCATCTACACGGTCTCCGTACTTTGCACGCACGTCTCCACCGTCGCGGGTCTGTCGCTACAACCAAGCGCACACACTCCGTAGAGTATCGCGGGTCTGCCGCTACAACCAAGCGCTCCACCGCCAAGGGTCTGTTGCTGCATCCAAGCGCACCACCACTGTCAAGTACCACGGGTCCACCGCTACACCCAAGCGCTCCACCCCTTGAGCTGATCGAAGAGGTCATCAATCCGTGGCAGCGGATACTTGTTCCTCACCGTCACCTGGTTCAGGCGACGATAGTCGTCACATAGTCGCAAGCTCCCGTCCGCCTTCTTGGTGAACAAAATCGGGGAAGCCCAGGGTGAAACACTGGGTCGGATAAACCTGAGTGCAGTAGTCGACGCAGTCCACGGAGGATCTCTGCACAGTCGTCGCCGCAGTCCACGAAGGATCTCTGCTCTGCCGTCGTCGCAGTCCACGGAGGATCTCTGCTCTGTCGACGTCGCAGTCCACGGAGGATCTCTGCTCTGTCGTCGTCGCAGTCCACGGAGGATCTCTGCTCTGTCGTCGTCGCAGTCCACGGAGGATCTCTGTCCTTCGTCGTCGCAGTCCACGAAGGATCTCTGCTCTGTCGTCGTCGCAGTCCACGGAGGATCTCTGCTCTGTCGTCGTCGCAGTCCACGGAGGATCTCTGCTCTGTCGTCGTCGCAGTCCACGAAGGATCTCTGCTCTGTCGTCGAAGTCACAGCCAGCGCTAGGGTTCCCGCACAAAGCGAGCTCGTTTAGGAGGGTCCGCTCCACGAGCCGAGGGCTGATACATCAACTGACACGCAGTCCGAAGTTGATGTATCCAAAAGTTCCGTATCGACAACAGGATCTCAACGCGACAGACGGCGCGTCAATCGGACGCCCGGTCTGAGAGTTATTGGCATTTTCGTCCTAGGGGCCCGGTTGGTTTTTAGGGCAAAACCAACCCGACCGTACTCCGCCTGTATCCGATCCTCGGGCGGGGTATGCCAAAAGTTCCGTCTCGCTTAGAGGAAACTACCACAGCTGACGGTACGTCGTTCGGACGTCCGTAGCTCAAGTTATGAGCGTTTCCGCTCCGAGGGCCCGGTTGGTTTCGTGTACGAACCAACCCGGCCGAACCCAAAGTCTTCCGAAACCTTGAGTATAATAGACTGAAACGACCGACTCGATCCAAGGATCGCGTAGCCGCTGACGGTTCGTCAATCGGAGGTCCAGGCCCAAGATATGGGCGAAAGACCGTAGAGGGCCCGAAACGGGGGTACTGGGCCCGGGGCGACCCGGCCCGAACCCCCCCTGGGGTCGGCCGAACCGGGTCGGCCCGACCCGGGTCGGCCCGACCCGGCCCGAACCGGCTCGGCCGGGTCCGGTCCGGCCTGGGCGCGGCCCGGCCGACCGGACCGGCCGGCTCGGTCTTCGGCCGCGCGGCCGAAGAGCCGCCGCCGCGGGGTTGACCCGCGGCTTTGAAGGAGACGCGGCCCCCGCGGGGGGCCGCCTGTCACGCGGACGCGGCCGGGCCGCCGCGTCCGTCCCGGTTCCGCGCGGCCGCGGAACCGGCCGCCGTTGCCGCCGCGGCTTCAGCCGCGGCGGGCTTCCTCCACGGCGGGCTTCCTCCACGGCGGCGCGCCGGCCGCCGCCGCCTCCGGTCGCCGGCGCCGCCGCGCCGGCGACCCGCGCCGCCGCCGCCTTCCGCGGGCCGCCGGAGATGCTCCGGTGGCCCGATTTCTTTCCCGTCTGCGCCGTTGCCCCTCCCGGATGCCGACCTTCACTGCGGGATCGACGGATCGCCCCTGCCGCGCGGTTCGTCGTCGTCCGCCATATCCGCACAACAAAAATAGATCGGCGGAGGGTTGCCGGGTCTTGTTCGTTAGACCCGCACCCTCCGCGTTAGTCATAATCCACGGGAGGAACAATAAAACAATCAACAACAATTTTAAATGTTAAAATTGTTCGAAGATCAAGTTCTTTACTTTAAAAGAAATAAAATCACGGGAAGGAAAATTATTCCAATCAACCCTTACCTTATCGTCGTCGTCGGACGAGGGGTCGTCGCGGAAGATGGAGATCGCCGCGTCGTCGCGGAATCGCTCGTCGCGTCGCCAATCTCCGGATCAAGATCAACGGATTTAATTAGTTTAAATCCGTTGATTTTGAAATTAAAAAGGGAGAAGAAAAGATCCGATTCTCACCTTTGTTGCCGAACGAGGGTCGGCCGCGGAAGAAGAGGCGTCGCCGAAGAACGTCGCGGGTAGATCTCGTCGACGTCGCAGATCTTGGAGTGCGTCGTCGAATTCCGGTCGCCGGCGTTCTTCGCGTTCTTCGCGTTCTTCGCGTTCTTCACGTTCTTCGCGTTCTTCGCAGAGAGGGTGGAGGAACGAAGATTCTTTCAAATCCTTTCCAAGGATTTTTGGGTTGGTCTTATTTTATAAACATGCCAACACACGAAACCGGTTAAGAAACGATCCATCAATTCGTTGAATTAATTCAACGAAAGAAACGACCCATTTAATTCACGAAGAAACAGTCCATTTAATTCACGAAATAAACCGCCCAATTAAATGGTCTGTTAAGAATTAAAGAAAACGCGTCGGTTGACTTTTCAGTTACTTTGACGGGTTTTCGCGGGTGCGTTACTTAGCGAAAGAAACGGCGGGGCTCGTGCGGGTCCCACCGCACAAATATCCTACCAAGGGGGGTAGGATATTTCTGGATAGTATCCTATCCAGTTCAACTCAGTTCAAGCCGTCTTTAAGTGACTTCAAGTGGCTTCCAAGCAGCTTAAGTGAAATAAAATAAAGTTGTCGCACAAACTTTATTTTATTTCTGACTTAAAGCCGTAAAAATTAAAAACCACGTCTGAGCAAACGCAACTCCGGAAGAGGCGTTTCTAAGCAAATACCGGCGCTGCGATTTCATCGGTGCCCTCAGAATTCGATTCCGGGCACCGGTTCAAAAGATAGAAAAACCCGCTCGTCCGTTCACTGAACGTACCCGAGCCAAACTTCGGAAATTGATTCCGGGCACACCGGGCCTCGGAATCAGGTGCCGTCTGAAGCTGCGCTCTTGTAAAATTCCAAAGAAAATTAAGAAAAAAATTTCCTTGAAATTTGCGGGTCTTTACATTACTCCCACCTCAGGGCTTTACGTCCCCGTAAAGATACATCAAAAACTAGGGGAACAAATGGGGGTACTGAGCACGCATCTGAGCCTCCCGCTCCCAAGTGCTCTCTTGGAGGTTCCCGTGCTGCCATCTGACGCGCACAAGAGGAATCGACCGCCCACGTAGGACCCGCTCCTGTCGATCCTCGATCTCCACTGGGACCTCCGCAAAAGTCGCCCCATCGTCCACGTCCAGCTCCCCAAAGTCGATGATGTGCGTCGGGTCGTGCACGTATCTCCTCAGCTGAGACACGTGAAAGAAATCCTGCACCCGGTGCAACTGAGGTGGTAGAGCCAGGCGATAAGCCACCTCTCCTATCCTGCTGAGGACCTGGAAAGGCCCATCGAACTTCGGAGATAACCTGCCGCCTCGGCCACATCTCCGAAACCTCATCGGGTTGAGACCGTATAAGAACGTGTTCGTCCCCCTCGAATTCAAGAGGTTTCCCTTTTTAGGTTAGAACTGAAACTCAAAACTCCTGCTGCCACAAGGGTAGGGTTGACCAACTCAAGAGTGATCGGCCACACCCTCTTATGCCTGAGTTTAACATGTGCTGCCCAGGGTTTCCTTTTCGCCGACCAAGGAAAACCCATTCCGACGTTTGCCTAAAACAGTCAACCGGGGTATGATTTGTGAATCATACCCAGATCAACGTCGTAAGGCCTCTACGCTGCCACCAAGAGATTCCAACCGAAACTCTCGCCTCGAGGTCAAATCACACCGTCGGCGTAAGTGTGATTATCGAGTCTCCTCCCAAAGGTATCTCCAGACGTGAGGGTCAAGTCTACGGCTTACCCGGAACCTCTAGGTCTGGGGCATGATTCGTGGAAGGGTTGAATGATCGGTTCCTATGGCAGCTCGTAGTAGACATAATTCGTACCCCGAATCATTCTTAGAGTTCCTGGGTCACACTCCTTGACCGCAATGCAGCTACTCTCCTCCACAGCCCTCCTGCTCCCTGAGCCTGGCGGGGACTACTAAGTCGGGTGGTCGTAACATGTCGAAATGTACACCACCACATGCTGCTCTCTAAGCTCCGCTTCCACGTCTGCTACCCTGCAGATTCATCTGTCCTTAGCACTTCCTCCTCCTGAAACATTTTACACGCCCGAGTCTCTGAGACTGGCGCTAGTTTCCTGCCTTTCACTGCTAACGTTCACAACCACAAAGGTTCTCTCTAGCATCCTAGCATAGGTAGAAATGAATAGAGGAAATGTAATGGTTCGGATTTCCCTTAGACACACTTCGCTCAGAAGTTCGAGTCTAAGGAACTGATCACAACGCAACCAACGAGTACTACGATTGATTGGTAAGCCACGATGAGTGATCTTCTTCCGACATGTCGTACTGTCGAAGCTGTATTAGCTCCAGAAAACTCACAACCACCTCCTCAAGCCAGTCCTCAGCCGCCTACGAGTCAGGCTCACCTCGAAACTTGAGGGATATCTGGTGCTAAAACATATGTAAGGCACTAAGCCTGTGATTCTCTGCTACCGGTACCGCCGGTGGTGTCTACTGACCAACAGGTAGTGACATAGCTGG
Organism: Viscum album; assembly: GCA_963277665.1. Classification (NCBI taxonomy): domain Eukaryota; kingdom Viridiplantae; phylum Streptophyta; class Magnoliopsida; order Santalales; family Viscaceae; genus Viscum; species Viscum album. Next base: position 1,210,387,112 of record OY728165.1, read on the forward strand.
CGCACTACCCGTAGGTACTATCCCAGGTATCGGTTCGCGTACCGAAGCCTCATTACTATAAGAACCAACCTCATGGTCATTCATTGGAAACAACAGAAGCTAAGATCATCATCCGCTCTACTAGTATCCAAGCTAGGCGTAGAACTCTAGCAACCGCCTCCATCCAGTCCACTGCTGCCTGGGAAATCTGTCTCGCCTCGTATCCTCAGAGGCCTCTACTGCTGGAACTCGTGCATCGCGCTCTGCTAGCGTGCATTGTCAGCTAGTGGCATCCTCTGCCTAACGGGTGGTGGTGCTGCTGGTACACCACCCGAAGGTGCCAACACTGAAAAAGGGCCCTGCACCGGAGTCTCGCTGCTCGGTGGGCCATCATCGAGAACTCTCTCGGAACTCCAGCTAACTATCTGCATGGTGACATCCTGAACAGTTGTGTCACGGTCAACGATTTATACCTGGTGAGCTGACCTGGTTTGAGCTGACTTTAAACCTTTTGGGAAACACACACGCAATCAGTGTTTTCGTGCATTAAGTTGGAAATCAGAAGTCAGGGTCCTGGTGTACGGATACGTCGGCCGCCGCACCAACACTGGGCTCCCTGAACTGATAACCACACTCAATACACTAAACACTATTGCTTCACATAGAAAGAAAGGACGATCAGAGTCCGCGGTAGAACCGACCACCTTTGATACCAATTTGTCACGACCCGTCCTCGGGGCCCGTGCCGTGACTACCCCAAGCCCGCCTTCCATAGGCCAGGGGCTGGCGACTAGCACCAAGGCGTAAAATCCCAGTAACAGGGAAGGCATTGCCTTTATAAGTAACAACTACACAGAGTCAGCAAGCGAAAAGTAAAGTGCAGAAAAGTAAAGGGGCCGGAAATACAAGCCCAACTGTAAAGTACAACTGAAAAGTAAAGTACAGCAACTGAAGAAAAGACGGCGGCCTCGTGTCGTCCACTGGCAATCCCACCTGAAGGGTGGGTACAGATAGCCTCCAGGCTCCTCGGGTCCCACGTCCGCTCCGAGTACGTCCCGACCAGTGGTCCACCTCCAGGTACCGTCCTGCTCCACGCCCCAACCGTGATCAGCGCTGTCCGTCGTCTGCAACCAACACAACAAGGTGCGGGCATAGCCCGTGCAGGGGTGAGTACAACTACTCAGTAAGGACCCCGAGACCCCCGAAGGTCTCCCGAAATCCACAAAGGATATAGCACAAAGAAAGATGCAATCACGAAGTAACATCTGACTCGACTTAGGTATATGCCCATACATATACCTAAGTCCCCAATTCTAGCTCTGCTCACGAGCTCAGGAACAACTCAATCCACAAAGGAAGCAAGACTCAAATCCACAAGGAGAGTAACAGTAAATCCACATAGGATAGTTCAACACAATCCACAAAGGAGAGTAACAGTAAATCCACAAAGGATAGTAACATAAGATTCAGCTCAACCAGGATTTTCATTATCGAAACCGTAGATGTTGAAGAGCCCCATCTCTGAAGTGTACAGTGGTCCTGTCACGACTCCGAGGTACTGCTCACTAACCTAAGACTGCTGAAGTACTCCTCCTGTCGAGTACCGCGGGTCTGCTGCCAACTACCGGGCGCTCCGTCCGCTGAGGGTCTGCTGCCAAATACCGGGTGCTCACCCAGATAGCCTACTGAGGTACTCCTCCTGTCGAGTACCGCGGGTCTGCTGCCAACTACCGGGCGCTCCGTCCGCCGTGGGTCTGCTGCCAACTACTGGGCGCTCCGTCCACTGGGCTAGTCGACTCACTCCAAGTCGAGTCGGTCAAGCAGTCGTCAGGTCTCAGTCATCTACACGGTCTCCGTACTTTGCACGCACGTCTCCACCGTCGCGGGTCTGTCGCTACAACCAAGCGCACACACTCCGTAGAGTATCGCGGGTCTGCCGCTACAACCAAGCGCTCCACCGCCAAGGGTCTGTTGCTGCATCCAAGCGCACCACCACTGTCAAGTACCACGGGTCCACCGCTACACCCAAGCGCTCCACCCCTTGAGCTGATCGAAGAGGTCATCAATCCGTGGCAGCGGATACTTGTTCCTCACCGTCACCTGGTTCAGGCGACGATAGTCGTCACATAGTCGCAAGCTCCCGTCCGCCTTCTTGGTGAACAAAATCGGGGAAGCCCAGGGTGAAACACTGGGTCGGATAAACCTGAGTGCAGTAGTCGACGCAGTCCACGGAGGATCTCTGCACAGTCGTCGCCGCAGTCCACGAAGGATCTCTGCTCTGCCGTCGTCGCAGTCCACGGAGGATCTCTGCTCTGTCGACGTCGCAGTCCACGGAGGATCTCTGCTCTGTCGTCGTCGCAGTCCACGGAGGATCTCTGCTCTGTCGTCGTCGCAGTCCACGGAGGATCTCTGCTCTGTCGTCGTCGCAGTCCACGGAGGATCTCTGCTCTGTCGTCGTCGCAGTCCACGGAGGATCTCTGCTCTGTCGTCGTCGCAGTCCACGGAGGATCTCTGCTCTGTCGTCGTCGCAGTCCACGAAGGATCTCTGCTCTGTCGTCGAAGTCACAGCCAGCGCTAGGGTTCCCGCACAAAGCGAGCTCGTTTAGGAGGGTCCGCTCCACGAGCCGAGGGCTGATACATCAACTGACACGCAGTCCGAAGTTGATGTATCCAAAAGTTCCGTATCGACAACAGGATCTCAACGCGACAGACGGCGCGTCAATCGGACGCCCGGTCTGAGAGTTATTGGCATTTTCGTCCCAGGGGCCCGGTTGGTTTTTAGGGCAAAACCAACCCGACCGTACTCCGCCTGTATCCGATCCTCGGGCGGGGTATGCCAAAAGTTCCGTCTCGCTTAGAGGAAACTACCACAGCTGACGGTACGTCGTTCGGACGTCCGTAGCTCAAGTTATGAGCGTTTCCGCTCCGAGGGCCCGGTTGGTTTCGTGTACGAACCAACCCGGCCGAACCCAAAGTCTTCCGAAACCTTGAGTATAATAGACTGAAACGACCGACTCGATCCAAGGATCGCGTAGCCGCTGACGGTTCGTCAATCGGAGGTCCAGGCCCAAGATATGGGCGAAAGACCGTAGAGGGCCCGAAACGGGGGTACTGGGCCCGGGGCGACCCGGCCCGAACCCCCCCTGGGGTCGGCCGAACCGGGTCGGCCCGAGCCGGGTCGGCCCGACCCGGCCCGAACCGGCTCGGCCGGGTCCGGTCCGGCCTGGGCGCGGCCCGGCCGACCGGACCGGCCGGCTCGGTCTTCGGCCGCGCGGCCGAAGAGCCGCCGCCGCGGGGTTGACCCGCGGCTTTGAAGGAGACGCGGCCCCCGCGGGGGGCCGCCTGTCACGCGGACGCGGCCGGGCCGCCGCGTCCGTCCCGGTTCCGCGCGGCCGCGGAACCGGCCGCCGTTGCCGCCGCGGCTTCAGCCGCGGCGGGCTTCCTCCACGGCGGCGCGCCGGCCGCCGCCGCCTCCGGTCGCCGGCGCCGCCGCGCCGGCGACCCGCGCCGCCGCCGCCTTCCGCGGGCCGCCGGAGATGCTCCGGTGGCCCGATTTCTTTCCCGTCTGCGCCGTTGCCCCTCCCGGATGCCGACCTTCACTGCGGGATCGACGGATCGCCCCTGCCGCGCGGTTCGTCGTCGTCCGCCATATCCGCACAACAAAAATAGATCGGCGGAGGGTTGCCGGGTCTTGTTCGTTAGACCCGCACCCTCCGCGTTAGTCATAATCCACGGGAGGAACAATAAAACAATCAACAACAATTTTAAATGTTAAAATTGTTCGAAGATCAAGTTCTTTACTTTAAAAGAAATAAAATCACGGGAAGGAAAATTATTCCAATCAACCCTTACCTTATCGTCGTCGTCGGACGAGGGGTCGTCGCGGAAGATGGAGATCGCCGCGTCGTCGCGGAATCGCTCGTCGCGTCGCCAATCTCCGGATCAAGATCAACGGATTTAATTAGTTTAAATCCGTTGATTTTGAAATTAAAAAGGGAGAAGAAAAGATCCGATTCTCACCTTTGTTGCCGAACGAGGGTCGGCCGCGGAAGAAGAGGCGTCGCCGAAGAACGTCGCGGGTAGATCTCGTCGACGTCGCAGATCTTGGAGTGCGTCGTCGAATTCCGGTCGCCGGCGTTCTTCGCGTTCTTCGCGTTCTTCGCGTTCTTCGCGTTCTTCGCGTTCTTCGCGGAGAGGGTGGAGGAATGAAGATTCTTTCAAATCCTTTCCAAGGATTTTTGGGTTGGTCTTATTTTATAAACATGCCAACACACGAAACCGGTTAAGAAACGATCCATCAATTCGTTGAATTAATTCAACGAAAGAAACGACCCATTTAATTCACGAAGAAACAGTCCATTTAATTCACGAAATAAACCGCCCAATTAAATGGTCTGTTAAGAATTAAAGAAAACGCGTCGGTTGACTTTTCAGTTACTTTGACGGGTTTTCGCGGGTGCGTTACTTAGCGAAAGAAACGGCGGGGCTCGTGCGGGTCCCACCGCACAAATATCCTACCAAGGGGGGTAGGATATTTCTGGATAGTATCCTATCCAGTTCAACTCAGTTCAAGCCGTCTTTAAGTGACTTCAAGTGGCTTCCAAGCAGCTTAAGTGAAATAAAATAAAGTTGTCGCACAAACTTTATTTTATTTCTGACTTAAAGCCGTAAAAATTAAAAACCACGTCTGAGCAAACGCAACTCCGGAAGAGGCGTTTCTAAGCAAATACCGGCGCTGCGATTTCATCGGTGCCCTCAGAATTCGATTCCGGGCACCGGTTCAAAAGATAGAAAAACCCGCTCGTCCGTTCACTGAACGTACCCGAGCCAAACTTCGGAAATTGATTCCGGGCACACCGGGCCTCGGAATCAGGTGCCGTCTGAAGCTGCGCTCTTGTAAAATTTCAAAGAAAATTAAGAAAAAAATTTCCTTGAAATTTGCGGGTCTTTACAGAGCGCCCCATTTTTTCGATGAGTTGTACATAATTTCATTGAATTATCCACCAATAAGGAGGAGTCTCTATGATGTTGGTTTGGTGTTGCCTGATCTGGTTAGGCTGAATGCTTGTGGCCCGCAACTATCATGGTGCGGACTTTAGGGTCAACTTTACTGTACCGCTTTTGACAATGCCAGCCACCGTTCACTGTAGTGGTGCAGAAATCAGGGTCAACATTGCAGGGGTGATTGTAGTGGGCAGGGGGAAGTGCAGTGGGGAGGGGGAAGTGCAGGGGGAAGGGGGTGTGCTGGGGGAAGGGTATGTGTGCAGGGGGTGCAGTGGGCTGGGGGGGGAGGTGCAGTGGGCTGGGGGTAGGGGTGTGTGCAGTGGGTTGTGGGGGAAGTGCAGTGGGCAGGGGGGAGTGCAGGGGGAAGTGCTGGGGACGGGGGCAGGGGGGCTGTTTTTTTATGTAATGGAGGGACATATAACCACAGTTTAAAACAGTGGAAACAGGCTTATAGCCACGGTTTAAAACTGTGGCTATATATATTTCCAGACTTAGGATTCTTCCACGGTTTGAAAACCGTGGCTATAGGTTGTTGTCACGGTTCAAACTGTGGCTATAATCATATAGCCACGGTTAAAACCGTGTCTCTAGGGCTATAGCCACGGTTTTAAACTGTGGCTATAGGTTTTACCATCTAGCCACGCCAATACCATCCACGGTTTATGAAACCGTCTCTATAACCAATAGACACAGTTTTTGGGCCTATAGCCATGGTTCCAAACCATGGCTATAGATTTATTTTGTAGTAGTTCCAAGACAATGTTTCCTATCACCCATCCATCCTAAGAAAAATGATCATTCTTTTTCCAATTTAACATAATGTCTTTGATGAAACCCATCATTAAATGTAGATCACATGGCCAAATCTGGTACATTAGTACTTCCACTAAAAAATCCTATCAAAAAATACAATCCTAATTTTAATGACTGTATTGGAACATTTCCTAACTTACCACACCAACACATACCCATGAAAACTATTCAAAAAACATTTATCATTTCCCTTTTCCAATTTTCATGTAAAAATATATGTGTACCACCATCTTTTAAAACATATTGTGCACCATATTGTCCATGAAAATCCATGATATTTACTAAAATAATACCATAAAATAAAACATGACACACTTGAAATAGTTTCTAATATTCCACATCTAAATGTTTAGAAACCCTTTGGCCAGATAACCCCCATTCATCCATTTTAAAATAAACTTGGTTATTCCTCCCAACACATTTCTAAAACATCCATTTATGATGCCTTAAATCCTTAGAGGTATTCCAAGAACATTTATACACATTCAAAAGTGTTCTTACCCGACTATTGTTGTAATAACATAGTTGAACCATCTATTTTACAATTCCACCATCATGATCCAAATATGAGTAATAAAACATTCTTGATCTGGTAAATTTGTACCATTAAAAATTAATATTAGTCCATAAATAATTCTCAAACTCCACATGATTTCTCATTCAATTCCCTAAAAATAATTCCTGAAAGAATACCATATTATTCAGATTTATTTCTCCAATGGTATCCGAATTCCTTAAAATTCATCCAACAAAAAATCCAAATCCCTGAAACCCCCTACATCATGAGTTTTTTACCCCTGATGATTTACATCATGCTCTCCACTATAATATTTAAAATATCATCAATTCACTGGTTATAAACATGATCATTATAGACCATGCCCCATTTTCCTCAAAATAGCACTACTATATGATAAAAACCACTTATATATGAGCATCACTTCAAAACATAATTTTTATTTCATTCCCATATCATGGGAATCTCACCCATATAATCCACTAAATTTTACCTTAACAATGGCCACCATCCCCAACAATATATTAGTGCACTAATGACCAAAAAATTTACATTTACCACTTACAATTCCTGTAACATAATCAATGTTAATGGTAAACTGATGTGTGCTCCCATCTTGAGGCATGATCATCATGTTCTCATGATACTAGGTTGATACAAAACATAAAAAAATGAATATTCATCATTCTCAGGGTTTTCACTAATTAAAAACTAGATATCTTCCACAAATGAACAATTTATGTCACATATATTCATTTTAAAATATATTAGGCATATTCTCTAGTACCTCCAAATATTAAAAATTTCAACTGACACTATCGTGAGGTGCATGTAACCATTCGAGGTTATCCATGATCCATGGTATGTCGAATTTTCCACATAACAATATTCTTATCCCAAACTATTTTTCACTAAAATTCAAATTTTACAGCATATTCTATTACTGCATACCACACACATCTATACTAGTAGGGTTAGGCACCCGAATGTTCATTCCCGTTGAAGCTAGTCTCCAACCATTGATCTAACACTCATGGTGTTTTTCCCATAGAACACACATTAATATCTATGGTATCTTGGTCTCCCATGTAGACCTAATAAGTTAAAAATGGTTGGATACAATGTAAAGACAAATGATATGTCATCCCAACTCACTTCTAAATAATCTTTAATATCATATGTTCAATGTCATCATTCAATAAGGGAATGGATTCAGATAAAGAATCCATCTATGATACTACTCCCTTGATAATCCCAACTCACCATTCACAACCACCACAACCAAGGACATCATCCAAGATAATATGTAATAATGAAAAAAAATTCACTAGATCCATTAAATATATTTCCTTCCATGATATTTAAGAATGAAATATATAGGTTTGCGATGGATAATTAAATAACATACCCTACGAAATTATTCCCCATAAGGGTATCTCCTAAGGAAAAACATTCCAACCTAACCTACTACGGTAACATAATGTCCCCTAGATAGTGGACGTATATCGCCGTCATCAGGATCATATCACCAGAGATCCAAAAAACCAGTGATTAGAAAGAAATGTGTATACTTTCCATCCCATTTGATTATAATTCCACCATGTACAAATATGGGAAAACACTGCATTAGAATTTACGAACTCTTAAAATAGATGAACCTCTAATCTTTGAAAATAGAGAAACTAGAAGGTCCCCACATGTCATGTAAATCCTATGTTATAAATATTTATGAAATTGATGTTTTTCACCTCTCAAGGTAAAGGTTCAAAAAAAATTATTCTCTTTACAATGATTCGATAAAGAAAATTTCTAATATAAATCATCAAATAACCACACATACATGTAGACAAATCAGGTTCGAAATCATATATAACTATAACAATAAAACCCATGAATAGAAACACTAAACCCTTGGTACCCTTAAATTTCAATAGGAGATGGTTTTCTTGACACACCCTCCCAATAACCATCATAGGCTCCGAAATATTTTTACAAATCCTTGCTACCATAACACATTATGTATGAAAATAAAATATCAATGAAACCAATTTGTAATGTCCAAACCCTTCAGACCACTAGCAAATACATGGATGGTGGACATAAATGTGCCTTAGGTTCACCTCCCTATATGCTAAATTTTCTAACTATCATCATGGTTCTATGGCCGTCTTGTTGGGAGATAATACCCCACATATTTGAAGGCACAGTAAAAATGAAAATAAGCATACATCATACTTAAAAATTTTATTGAAAATATAAGAAATAATTATAAACAATACTAATAAAAATTGTAAATTGTAAATTCCTTAACATATATGCCATGAATAAAAATTAATAACCATTGAGACAATTACATATATAGACTAGAATAAAACCAAATAATGGGTTTTCTCCATATCATTCCCAAGGCTCACTTCATATTTATTGGAATGAATTTGTTTGAGACATAAAATTAATTAAAATAATACGTAACCCATAATGTACCTATTACCAAGTGAACATATGGTCAGGTACCCATCTATAGTGAATAATTGATCAGTTTTTGTGTATATATTTTAGTATATAGCTAATAATGTTGTCTCATACTATTCCAATAATGATTTCATAAGTTCATTGAAAATTTATATTTGAAAACAAATAACTTATGTAAATAAATAACCAAAATGATCATCGACCTTTAGATCTATTACCTCGATCATCTATACCTGCATTAGCTAGTGATAGGGGTATCTTTGAGAATGTTTCATATTCATACTAACCATTTAGGTAGCCCAACCTCCACCAATTATTACACCCAAACAATATAATCATATTACTTCCTACATGTAGTGTTTTTATTGACAACCTGAACCTCGCATATGAAAATTTTATTTATAAGTCATCACTAATATTACCTTTTGAGAGTTTTATCATCCAAGGAATAATCTCATAAGTATCACCAATATCTCATACTGATATTTTATCATCCATTTAATAAAATAAAGAAGTATCACTAACATAGATCCAAACATGTCTAGGTATACCAAAACATCAATGAATTGAAAGATATCATGCTCTTGGTAGATCACAGGACCTGATCCATCATTGTAATGCCCCAACTGAGAAGGCACATGACATTTAAACAAAAATATTCTAGGATCTGAATCCATGGAAACTATAACAAATATCAGTTAACGCCCCTATTTGATTTTTCATGTCTGTGGGATGATCCCAATATTTATTTTAGTTAAGGCCTAAGCCAACAAGTATCACAAACCTCCCTATGATGGGAGTCATTTAAATAATATAACACACATGCCCCATTTTTTTATTCTAAAAATAACACATATTCCTCAAATGGAGTATGCTATAAACATAATATACACCTACAATGTTTTATATCTTGTAGCACATAAATTAAAAAAACATATAAATTGGTGGTGATAAGATTATCCTATCATGAATCTTAGGTCATACTCTTATTAGTGTGACTAATATCATTAAACCACTTATAGAGACGGTCATTGTAAAGACCCGTAATTTCCATATAATTTTTTATATATATATTAGAATTTTACGAGTCCACAAAAATTGACGGAACGTGATTATGAGGCCCGGTGTTCCTGGAATGAATTTAGGAGCTTTTTTTCAGGTACGTTCCAAAAATTTACAACTGGGTTTTTGTAATATTTGAACCGGTGCTCAAAATTGAAATCTGAGGACACCGCTGAAATCGTAGCACTAGTATTCATTTAAGGAGACCATTACCTCGATCGTAGTTGGTCGAGGGTGAAACATTGTTTTTCCCTTTTTCGTTGAAAAAAATACAAATTGATTAACATTTTTATTACTATTTAAAACTCCCATGTGAAAGATATGATGGTGGGGACCACCCAAAATAAGGAAACCCCCAATTCGAATTCATGGTGGTGGGGACCACCTGAACCCCACTTTAAGGGAGAAAACATCTCAACTCCCCATTAATTACTCCACCCATTTGATTGAGTGAATTAATTATGAAAACTCTCCATTTAACCAATAGTGTCATTTAATTGTTGTGTAAACTTAAATTAAACATATTTTAATTAATGTTGAAATTTCATATCTTAGGGGTTTTTGGGAGAGAGATGGAAAACGGAATAAACTTTAGGGAAATGTGGAAAAATTCATCCTCCAATGAAGAACGTACTCCGGAATTGAAGAATGAGGACGACGTTCGAGCCCACATCGGAACCGTCTTGTGAAACCAACGAATGTTGAAACCTCTATCCCTAACGCCTTCATCTCCTTCCACACGAACTCCATCAAAAAACCTCCGAGTAAGTGGTTTAATTATATGGAATTATAGATTCACATGTTATTCCCTTCTAAACAAAGAACGTGGATCAACTCTCTAACTAGTTGATCTGTGGATGATTTCTTTTTGTGGGTTTGGGAATAATCATTACTGGAGGTTTTAGGGTTTGATGTTTTGAGTACCCCCTTACTGTTCATTAAGTTATTCATTAATGTTTTATTATGTTTCTTGCTACCGCCCTAATGCGGAGAGTGCGGGCCAAACGAACATGGCCCGATATCTCTGCAATTTCTTGAGGTTTTTGTTTTGTTCCTCTCAATGAAAGAAGGCGGATACTGGTGCCAATGAATGGAACTGGTGGGACTCGGATATGGTGGCAGGCACACCAATGGCCACGTCGAAGGCGACGACGCAACTGCGACCGCCCCGTGCCACACCATGGTCCCCCCCCAGCCCTTGCATCCCACCATGTCCCACGCATCGCCCCATGGCCCATGTGCCACCCTGCGGCCCCCACGCTGCCCCACGGTCCCCTCGCCGCCCCATGTCCCCCACGCCTCCCCACAGTCGCACTGCGCGTCTCCCCCCAGCGCGGGCCGGACCAACCAGGTCGGACTAGACCCAGGCCGAATTCGACCCATTCTCGCGTCATTGGCCATAACATTGGCACCGAGCGTTCGTTTAATGAACCTTCTATAGTTCCAGAAACCTTGGAGCGGTATAGTCTTTTGGGTATAACCCACATGAGATTTGGATAATTTTTTATATGTTCGGGTTGGATCAAGCACAAATCCAACTAGGCCCTCGGGACTAATAGTCTAATAACTTACATATCAGACTTCTGATTGACGAACCGTCTGTTGCATTAAGACCCCTATGATGTGGCGGTCCATTGGGATACATCTTCATAGGAATTAGTGGTATTTGTACTATCAACCATATTCTTGTGGAGAGGAATCTCCCAGAGATGATAAAACTTAGTGTGGGAACCCTGTAGCAGGCTGTGACGATGTACTAGGATCATGTGTGGGTCTGAAAACGTACTGACAATGCACTAGGATCATGTGTGGGTTTGACATGGTACAGATGATGTACTAAGACCATGTGTGGGTCTGATGACATACTGACAGTGTACTAGGATCCTGTGTGGGTTTGACGATGTACTAGGATACTGTTTGGGTCTGACAAGGTACTATGATCATGTGTTGGTCAGACGATATACTAGGGTCTTGTGTGGGTCTGAATTTTTACTAGGAACCTGTGTGGGTCTAATGATGTACTAGGATCCGTTTTGGGTCTAATGATGATTTAGGATCCTTCTTTGCTCTGCTACATAATAGTGTAAAATAATTAAGTAGTAACATCTAGTAATCTATACTACTGTATCTAAGATATACCTGGCGTGAGCTGAGTCTGTACCTATGTGATACATTCCTTCTTGGTAATGCCATGGTGGTATTCTAATATGATGCACACCTTTGTGGTAATTTATTTTATTCTTTTCCTTCAATTGTGGAATAGTTGAGCTTTGGGATTTTGAGTTGGACCTTGTGATTCCTCATGTTTGAGATGGGTTTACTTGATAACTTTGGTATATGTATGGGAATATACCTAAGTAGGGATATATGTTGTTTTCATGATTTTTGGTTCATCCTTTGTGGATTTAGTGAGACCATGAGGGTCTCAAGGTCCCTACTGAGTATCATTATACTCACCCATGCACGTGCTATGCCCGCACCCTATTTTTTTGGAGTAGACGACAGAAAGTGCTGAATAAGAATGAGGGTACCGGGACTCGAGGTAGCTCGGAGGTGGACCTAGACAAGGCGTACCACGGAAAAGACTTTTTGAGATATATACATACCCCTCATGTAGGATCCTAGGAAGGTGTTCACAAGAGTTGTTCTATTTTACTTATACCTTTCAGTTTTTTGTACTTTCCAGTTGGGCTTGTATTCTGGCCCCTTTTAATTTTTGTACACACTAATTTTTCAATACAGTTTACTTGTATTCGTATCTTGTTGTGTTCTTGGTTTTGTGAGTATACATGTTATAAAGGAAATTCCTTCCCCATATTAGGGAATACGTCGTCGGGGCCAGTCGCCATCCTATGGCCTATGGAAGGCGGGCTTGGGGTAGTCACAACACATGTCCCGAGGGACGGGTCGTGACAAATTGGTAGCAGAGGAGTCGGTTCTACCATAGAAAATAGGACTCTATTTTTCTTAACAGAAATGGTGTTTAGTGTAGTGAGTTTGGTTATTATTTTAGGGAACCCGGTGTTGGCACGACAGCCGATGTATCCGTACACCATGACTGTGGCTTTTGATTTCTAACTCAGTGCATGAAAACACTGATTGTGTGTGTGTTTCGAAAAGTTTTTTTGTGAACTCTTTGAGTCAGATCACTATGTATAAGTTATTAACCGCGGTACACCTGTTTCTTTTCTAGATGACTCCGCATAGAAAACCAGATAGGGTTTCAGGAATAGTACGTTATTATAGCCCATCGAGTGAGGAGGCCTCGATGCAAGGCCCCCTTTTAGTAGGGGCCCCAGCGGAGGCCCCAGTGGTACCATTACATGTTGGGCCACCGATGCCACTAGCCCCAGTTGCAGAGGTTACAAGCCACTTGAGCGCATTGATTGAGTTCTAGTGCCAGAGGCCACCCAGGATTAGGGGAGTGATGGACCCACAGTCATCAGAGGATTGGCTGGAGGCCGTAGTGATAAACTTCCGACTGGTAGGGACAGCAGCTAATATATGGTGATCCTTGCCGCTATTCCTCTACATCCATAAGTAGGAAGATGGTGGGGCTTGATCCTCCATGTTCACGATGAGGTGATGATTCTTTGGGAAGACTTAGAGAGCCTGTTTCAGGTAGTGTTAGTCCTAGCGACTCTTCTTGTAGTGCTCATAAGAAGATACTTCATCTATAGTAAGGAAGCATGACTGTGGCTGAGTACTCAGTGAGGTTCACCAACCTCTCACGGTACTCCACTGATATGGTGTGGGGAGCCATTCTTAACGGCCCAGACCATTGAGCAGGGACTTATGTAGGAGATCATGGCTTTGATGATTTATCTCAGCATCCTGATGCAGGAAGGGGTGTTAGAGTGAGCCATTTTAGTGGAGAGTCTCCTTACTGAGTAGTTACCATCAGCGAGACCCACCACCAAACGTCACACAGTGGGTTTTTCTATAGCTCGTAGTAGACAGATGTCACAGAGCTCGGAGAGGACCAGGCCTACAGGTGGACGACTGCAGGATTTAGGGATAGTTGTGCAGGGCACATGAGACGAATCTAGTCATTCCAGAAACACGTAGTGTTTCACATGCAGCAGGTATGGTCACATGGGTCGTGACTGTCCGACTTGCCGTACGGATGATCATCAGACGGCTAAGGGACCGCCCAGAGGGAGATTGAGGTTCACCAAAGGAGGTCCGCATAGAGCAGCTAGATGTGGCAGAGGAGCTGGCTGTGCAGCTGGCACTAGGAGACGATTAAAGATGTTACCCTAACCACCACTATGTGGTCATCCCAGATCGTAGGGAGCAGGAGGATAGGGGTGATCTCAGCTCTAGGCTGGTGAGACCTATGACCATGGTGCTTCAAACATGATACGAGGTATGATCTTTGTCTACTCCACCTTAGTGGCAGTACTTATAGACACAAGTTCCAGTCATTCTTTTATTTCCACTTCCCTCATTTAGGGCATCGAGATTCTGACTAAGTTGTTACCATAATCCTTATGGCTATATAATCCTACGGGAGTGGATTCGATGATTACACACTAGTTCTAGCAGTGTTAGCTTACTCTAGGAGGTGAGAGATTCAGCTGGGATCTCCTACTAGCAGCATCGAGGCCTTACGGCGTCATATTGGGTATTGACTAGTTATCTACAATCCGTGCTCAGATTGAATGTATTTGGCACAAAGTGCTGTGTGTCCGCATAGATGAGACCATTTTTACCATCAACAGATAGAAGGGATCCTTTACTGCTGAGGATGGACTTACCTAGAGCAGAGTGTCGTAGATCACTCATAAGTTGGCTATCATTGCCCTTGGAGCAGTTGATGTGGATAGTCTGAGTTTTCTTGTTGTGGTGGACCAGTACACGGATGTCTTCCCTGATGATGTTCCAGGTCTACCTCCTCATAGAGAGGTGGAATTTTATGTTGACATGTATCCCAGGATGGAACCATTATCTTCACCAATGTATCGGATGGCTCCCACGGAGCTCCGTGGGCTACGGGTGCTGCTTGAGGATTTGCAGGGGAAGAGATTCATTCGGCCCAGTGTTTCTCCTTTGGCATCCCCAATTTTTTTCTCCAAGAAGGCTGAGAGGAGGTTGAGGATTTTTGTTGACTATCAGTGCCTAAAACAGGTGACTGTGAATAACATGTACCCACTCTTGAGGATTTATGAACTCTTTGATCAGCTAAAGGGATCATGGTGGTTCTAAAAGATTGACCTTAGGTCAGGCTATCCCCAGCTCAGAGTACTAGATGAGGATTTTTAGAAGATGAATTTCAGATGTAGGTATGGACATTACGAGTTTTTGGTCATGTTGTTCAGTGTAACCAATGCCCCAACAGTGTTTATGGGACTCATTAATAGGATCTTCCATCCATACCTTGATTGCTTTGTAGTAGTCTTCATCGACGTCATTCTGATCTACTCGACTACCAAGGAGGAGCATGCCTATCATTTATAGAGAGTTCTGGACACACTCTGAGAGAACCCTCTTTTTGGTAAGCCCTCAAAGTGCCCGTTCTAGATCCAAGAGTTTCACTTTCTGGGAAATGTCATTTCGGAGGCTGGATTTTCAGTGGATCTAGTGAAGATTGAAGTGGTACATTCTTGGGACCCACCCAAGAGTGTGAAGGAGGCACAATGTTTCCTGGGTTTGGCCAGATACTACCAGATATTTGTGAGAGATTTCTCTAGAGTTGAAGCACCCTTATCAGCGTTGATGAAGAAGGGGAAACCCTTCATTTGGTCTGAGAGATGCTAGCAGAGTTTCCAGGAGCTGAGGAAGAGGATGAATAGTGCCCCCATCATGAGGCTACTAGAGGATAGCATAGGGTACATAGTTTACTGTGACACATCATGGACTGGGCTTGGATGTGTCCTGATGCAGGAATAAGAAGTGATCACATATGGATCAAGACAGCTAAGACAACATGAAAAGAACTATGCTACCCATGACCTCAAGTTATCAAATGTGGTTTTTTCCCTGAAGATGGGGCAACATTACTTGATGCGCGGATGTTTTACAGTTTACTCGGATCACAAGAGTCTCAGTTATATCTTCTCTCAGATGGAACTGAAATTGAGACAATGACATTCTCTTGAGTTCCTCAAGAACTATTACTTCAATAAAGTCTATACTACTTGGAAGGGGAACGTTGTAACAAATACACTCAGCAAGATATCTGGTATAGAGTTACTAGGTGAGGCGGCGGAGTAGCTGGCTGCCTTGTAGATATCATTTATAGATTGAGTTGGAGCATCCTTTATTTAGTCTCTTATAGTCACTCCCACACATCTTCAGTGATTCAGGGAGGAGTAGTATGGACATGCTAACTGTGAGGCTCGACGTGCTCAGATATCCACCAGACAGGCACATGATAGATTTTCTGAAGGTAGGGATCATGTCATTCTTTTCACAGGACGTACCATGGTACCAATGTCGCTTCAGGAGGGATTTTTGAGGGAGTTCCACACATCCCCTCTAGAAATATATCCAGGAGTGACGATGATGTACCATGACCTCCAACGACAGCATTGGTGGCCAGGAATGAAGAAAGCAGTAGAAGAGTTTGTCTCTCATTGCCTCAATTGTCAGTAAGTGATGGTGGAGCATCAGGTACCAGCATGCTTAGTTCATCCTTTAGAGGATCCAGAGTGGATGTGGGTTTGGATATCCATGGAATTATTGACAGGACTTCCATGTACATCTAGAGGTCATGATTCTCTCTGGGTGATCATTGAACGACTCACCAAGTTGGCCCACTTCATACAGATTAGAGATCAGGGTTCTATAGAGGGCTTGGGATGCCTTTATTTTTAGGAGATTGTGTGGGTACATTGAGTACCCTTGATGATTGTATCCGATCGAGATACATGTTTCACTTCTTGGATTTAGAAGGGGTCTCAGGAGGATTTCAAGACATAGCTTGATTTGTGCACCGCCTTCCATCCTCAGAAGGATGGCTAGACTGAGCAGACCATTTAGACCCTTGAGGACATGTTGCGTGCTTGCATCCTTGAATTCAGTCGCAACTGGGAGGATCACATTCCCTATGTGGAGTTTTCATACAACCACAACTGTCACTCCACCATTGGGATGGCACCTTTTGAGGAATTTTATGGGCAACCTTGCAGATCACTATTTTGAAGGACTTTCCCAGGGGAGTCAGCACTCGTGGGACCAGAGATAGTACGGGCTACTACAGAGAAAGTGCAGATCATCCAGGAGTGGATGAAGACTGCAAAGATCAAGCAGACAACTTATGTCCACAAGAGAAGGAGACCTATGGGGTTCGAGGATGGATACCACATCTTTCTACAGGCCTCACCTCGATGAGGTTTGTGGAGATTTGGCTGAGGCGGTAAGTTTTCCTCGAGGTTCATCGGACCCTTTCAGGTCCTCAACAGAGTTGGTGAGGTGCCTTACCACCTAGAACTTTTCCCTTAGTTTCATTGAGTGCACGACTTTTTCCATGTATCCCAGCTGAGGAGATACGTGAATGACCCTTCTCATATCATCGACCATGGTGAGTTCGACGTCGATGATGGGGTGACGTTTTCGGAGGTTCCATAAGAGATTAAGTATCGGCCGAAAAGGGTCCTTCATGGGAGGTCGATGCCTCTGGTGCGCATTTTCTCATAGCACAAGAACCACTAGGAGAGCATATGGGAGCGGGAGGCTCAGATTCGTGCTCAGTACCCCCCAATTATTTCATATTTTTTGTGATGTGGCTTTCGGGGATGCAAAACCTAAGGTGGGAAAATGTAAACACTTGAAATTTCCATTAATTGTTTTTAAAAATATGGGTGGTTTATGAGTCCGAAAAAATTGACAGCGCGTGATTCCAAGGTCTGTTGTGTCTGGAATGAATTTCTATTCGTTTTTTGGGTACATTCATTAAACATACATGTTGATTTTTGAAATTTTTGAATCGGTTCTCAGAATTGAAATATGAGGACATCGTTGAACTCACAACACTAGTATTATTTTAAGGAGACATTTGTCTTGACCATAGTAGGTCAAGGAAGGAAGATAGTTTTCACTTTTTCGTTGAAAAATAAGAAGAAAAATTGTTTAAAATTTTTATTTTTCTTTGAAACTCCCATGTGAATGTTATGAAGGTGATGACCACTCGAAGAAGGAAACCCCCAATTCGAATTCATGGTGGTGGGGACCACCTGTACCCCACATTAATAGTGAAAACCTATCAACTCCACATTAATTACTCCTATCATTTAATTGAGTGAATTAATTATGCCAACTCTCAATTTAATAAACAGTGTCATTTAATTGTTGTGTCAACTTAAATTAAACCTATTTGAATTTATGTTGGCATTTTTTCTCTAAAGGGTTTTTAGAAGAGTATTCTAAAAAGGGAAGAGCATTAGAGAATTTTGTAGAATCACATCCTCCAATGAAGAACTCACTCTGGAATTGAAGAACGGGGACGACGTTCGAGCAGACATCGGAAGCTTCTTGCAGAAGCGACGAACGCCAATGCCACTATCCAAAATGAATTTGTCTCCTAACTCGTGACATCATTCAAAAAACCTCCAATGTATTAGTTTAATTTTGAGTGATTATCAATTCCCATGTTCTTCCCTTCTAAAAAAACGTCGCAGATCAACTCTCTAACTAGTTGATCAGCGGATGATTTCTTTTTGTGGGTTTTGGAATAATAATTGCTGAAGGTTGTAGGGTTTCATGTTTTGAGTACCCCCTTATCGTTCTTTATGTTCATCATACATGTTTTATTAAGCCAATTTCTACCACCCTATCCTAGAGGGTGTGGGCCAAAAGAACATGGCCCAACCTCTGCTCAATTTCTTGATGTTTTTGTTGTGTTCCTCGCAATGGAAGAAGATGGAAACTAGTGCCGGTGAATGACACCAGAGGGACTCAGATATGGTGGTTGACACACCACCAGCTGCGACGAAGGCGACGATGCAATTGGGTCTGCCCCGCGGCCCCCACACCGCCCTAGGCCACGGTATGGCCATCGCACCGCCCCACGACCCGCGCACATCCCCGATGCCCCTGCACCTCCCCACAGCCCTAGCGCCACACCGCAGCCACCCCGTCACACCACGGGCCACTGTTTGGGCCATTACACCTTTCACAGGTTGGTTCAGCCCAGGCTGGGTTTGGATGGGTTGGTCTGACCGGGTCAGAACAGACCTATGCCAGCTTCACCTTATTTTCACTATATCGGTCATAACATTGGCACTATGCATCCGTTTGACGAACCATCTGTGGAGCCAGATACATTGGATCCAGATGGTCCTCTAGATATACCCCACCTGAGATTTGGATAATTTTGAGATATGATTGGGATGGATCGAGCATGAATCTAACCAAGCCCTTGGGACTAAATGACTAATAACTTTCATATCGGGCATCCGATTGACGCACCGTCTATTGCGTTGACACCCCTATGACTTGGAGGTCCTTTGGGAAAATTAATTGTGTGACATTGTGGATTTTGGAGTATCGACTAGATGATTGAGGAGAGGACCCTCTAGGAGATGAGAAAGCTTAGTGCGGGAACCCTGTAGCTGGTTGTCATGATGTACTAGGATCCTGTGTGGGTTTGAAGACATACTGATGACGCACTAAGATCCTGTGTGGTTATGACGATGTTTTGACGATGTACTAGGATCCTGTGTGGGTCCGACGACATATCGTTGATGTAATAGGATCCCTTGTGGGTCTGACAGTGTACAAGGATCCAGTGTGGGTCTAACGAGGTACTATGATCGAGAGTGGGTCTGACTATGTACTATTCTGTGGGTCTAAAGTTGTACTAGGATCATGTGTGGGTCTGATGATGTACTACAATCCTCTGTGGGATTGATGATGATTTAGCATCATTATTGGGTCTTCCTCTTAATAGAGTAATATGATTCATTCGTTACATCTAGTCATCTCTACTACTGTATCTAAGATAAACCTGGTGTGATCTGAGTATATACCTATGTGGTACTTCCTTCATGGTAATACCTGGGTGGTATACATCTGTGTGGCATACCTATGTGGTACTTACCTTCAGGGTTTTTCTTCCTTTGTGGAATAGTTGAGCTTTGGGATTTTGAGATGGACCTTGTGTTTCCTTATGTTTGAGATGGGTTTACTTGATAACTTAAGTATATGTATGGGAATATACCTTAGTAGGTATATCAGCTGTTTTGATGCTTTGTGGTTTATCCATTTTGGATTTAGGGAGACCATGAGGGTATCAGGGTCCCTACTGAGTATCATTATACTCACCCCTGCATGGGCTATTCCCACACCCTATTGTATTTGGTGTAGACGATGGAGATCACTGACTAAGGATGAGGGTACTATGACGGGAGGTATCTCAGAGGTGGACCTAGATTAGGTGTACCGTGGAGATGACAATTAAAGAGTTATACCCACCCTTCAGGTCGGATCCTAGGTGAGTGTTCATGGGAGCTATTCCAGTTTACTTGTACCTTTTAGTTCCTTGTACTTTTCATTTGAGCATGTATTCTGGCCCCTTTTACTTACTGTAGACACACTTTTTTCTATACAATTTACTTGTTTTAGTATCTTGTTGTGTGTTTGGTTACATGAGTTTACAGGTTATAACGGTGATGCCTTCCCAGTATTAGAGAATATGATTTCGGTGCTAGTCACCAGCCCCTGGCCTATGGAAGGCGTGCTTAGGGTCGTCACGGCATGGGCCCTAGGGGACGGGTCATGACAGTCATTGATTTGGTTTATAATGTGAAACACATGATCATATCTACACATCCCCAAATTTATCCAATATGGTTTATCTTATAAACAAGAACACATAGGGGTCACATATTCCATCATTATAGTCATATATTTTAATAGGGGATCATCAATTATACCTAATATTTCAGTCTAACACCCAACATTCAAAGGAAATCCCATCCCACAACATATTCTATGTCAACATCCAAGCTCATAGGCCCATAAGGACTAGCCACATCAGCATCAGTATAGAGATATACTTTGATCCCACCAAACTATCCCCATCATGACTAGGTTAGTACTCATTCCCAACCCAACCAACAAGACATTACGTGGTCCACTCCCCTAGTAGTCGCATCCTAGTGAGAGATGAGTTTTAAACCCACAGTCATTTCGCATATCCTATGGTTCTAAAAAATCATTGTATAGCCTTGTCCCACTTCATCTAAACATCTAAGTTAACTTCATACCTCTATCTAAAAGAAAACTAGGTCTCCTGCACCAGGTTCACTAATAAACATTTTTCATTGATGCCTTGGACTTCATTGGCTGAGGTAAACCAACCTATGAATAATGGTAAAACGGGGGCCATGCCACTTTTTCTAATTCCAAGAAATTTTATTAGTCTAATTATTTATTTTAAATTACTCTATTTAAATTAAATTTAATAACTCAATAATAATCATTTATCACACTATTGGTGAAGTTTCATATCCACATGTTTATAAACACCATTCAAAAAATACATAGGAAAAGTATAGGGGATATCCAACCCTTCTCTGGATGTTATCTCATTTATTTTCCAGAGACATGTAACAACAACCAATGAATTTCCATCCTTTTCCATGATCATTTTTAGATATCATGCCTCCAACTCATGCAACAATAATTAATTAATTAATTATAATCAATTTATAATTAATTAAAAAATAGTAAAATTTAATTTGAAATTAATTTAACTAATCATGAACATAAAAATATGAACATAGTACTACATAACATTGAAACTATAATCAAACACACAACAATGAACCATGGAATTACCCTATCCTCATAGCATAAAGAATCCCAAACCCCCACCATCAATTACACAAATATTTCATTCAATTTAATTGAAAATACAAGAAACAATATAATAGGAATCATAAATCCCATGAAATGATGAGTGTAGACATGGAGACACTATATCAAGACATGCTATCAAAAAGCTATTACATAGCCCCTTATCCTCGACTGATTACATCATGATCTTGTGGAAATAGAATTGAAAACTCATGAAAAAGACACCAAAATCAAGCATAAGGGATATGAAGAAAGGGATAATTAGAGGAACAAACTATCATAAAGGATCTAAATAATGCTTTAAATTCCACCAATAAATTAAGGGTAGAATAAATATAAAGGGGTAACTCTTCTAGTATGTGTGCATGAGTTAAATAGGGAGTGGGAGGATTGGAGGGAAAATGATAAAAACAAAATTTTTAAAAAATATATATCCAACCACACAATTTTTCCTCATTGTTTTTTTAATATATTACCATGTGGCTGGTCATACCTATATTTTTTCCATCTGACATGATTAAGTCACATGGTTTTTCCAACCGTGTTTCATCTTTGGGGGAATCTATGAAACTCTTGTGAAATTTCTCCCAGATTCATGTGAATCTTACACCACTTTCTCATAACCATTCCTTATACATGTAATACAATATATATCAATTGGAAACTACATATTATAAAACAAATATTCAGGGTTACACATGGTTTCCAATAAGCTATCCACCCCATATTATGAAACCGGAGTAGAAACCTCCAAAACCGCTGAAACAATCATGATGTTCCTATGGATCACCTGAGAACTTGATATTCCTTCCAAACCTCATTCCATGAAAAAAACATTACATTAATGTATTAAAACATAATTAATTCTATTCAAAAACTCTAAATAATATATGGACCTTCCATTATGTCGAAAATATCAAATTTCAATGATTTCTAAAACCCATCAGTACACATGGTGTTTTATAGAGACATCCCAAAAGTCTATAAGATGGTAAAATCATATACGATAAACCATCACTATAAGACATAGGAATGTTTCATCATGTATAAATAATAATCATCAACATGATGAGAATGTCAACAAAAACAAGGGAATCTAACACACCCATAAAATGACCTGACAACCTTTTCATAATGGACATCATTATCCCATCAGGTCTAAACCATCAATCTCATGGACATACTCACATGACACATCAAATTAATCCATGTCTCTCCTGAATATATTATATCATAATAATTACCTTTATAACCTCAAACCCTTCCAAACTAGCCTTCCATGATCCCGAATAGTTCATTACAATCCTACATACCAAATAAGAAATCCCTAACCTTAATCGCATTACTAGGTTATAGTTATATAGTTTCAAGGAACACAAGAAATGGGATTGAATACCCTAATGAAAACATCAATTTTACATGTAATAAAAACCTTTTATGTACCAAAATGGAACTTTGTAGACTGGAATATCTAAGTTTCCATCCCAACAGTCATCCCTAGTATGAAGCTCACATTCATTGACTTAATTCAAACAACTCATACGCTCTCATAATAGGAGAAAACTACACAAATACCGACCTCACCCACACACTTTTAAAACAAAAGTAGAGATATCACAAGTCCACATAAACATGAACATAAAGATCAATGCATATAATTTCATACAAATAGAGTAGAATGGAATTGACTTCCTACCAAAAGAATGACAAAGATATACCACACAGAACCACCATAAAATCTCTCCTGATTCATCAATTATAAGATATCATCCCAAAGATTGTTCCATTATAATTGTATATAGGTAAAACTAAAAATAGATTATAAAATGAGACGAAGAATAATAAGAATATGAATAAAAATTAAAATAATAAATGATGTTGGGAAAATATAAGGTTTTCCATAATAAGAGGAGTCCATTATAAAGAATAAAACTTAAATTGGTAAAGAATTGAGTTTAGGAGAACCAAAATCACCAAAATTGTACATTTATTCACCAAATCCCAAAAGGGGTTTGATGGGAGGAAATACAAGGAGATCACCATTTTAAAGAACCCAAAACCAAATATTAGTTATAGTTCACAACATGAGATAGATATTCACCTCATGGAAGTTCAAGTCAACACCCTTTGAAATCCATCAACCAATTATTCATTATGTAACACATGTGTCACACTATGAATACCAACTTGAAACTCCTAAATAGCTACTGGTCCATCCTGGTCATTTAAAACACACTCCTGAATCCACCAGATTCTCTTAGATTCCAAAAGATTCAATATAGACATGTGTAGGCAAAAAATAAAATTGTATTAAGCCTCTAAATTTGAGTGGGGAGAGTTCAACCACTATGTATTTTTTATATATTGGTATTGTGATTGAGTGTGACCCCTAAAAAAACTCTATTAGGTAATAATTAAGAGACTAGAATATATGATATAATTTTCAAAATAGGAGGCATTACCCTATGAATAACACAATGAATGATTATAAAATAAAATCTGAATCATAACTAAGAAAAAAATAAACAACTTCATTACAAATAAATCATTACAATAACTGAATCAATATTAAAAAACATAACAAAAATACAACTATGGAATAAAAACCTATAACCAAGAACATGTATGGAAACCATACTACCAGTATACCCCAATGGAATATTAAAAACACCCAAACCCATAACTCATACTATCAACCTTAATAACTATGATAATATCCCCAAAAAAACCCCACTAATAAAATATTTAAAATGTGTATAAAAATGATTTCATGAATGTATCCATATTTATTGTTTCTCATCTTCTAATAATGATTATCTAATTCAATATCGTGGATTCAAAATAATAAATAATAAAATAATAATATATAGTTTTCTCTACACTAACCATAACTACCTTAGGATAAAATATGTCAAAATTCAACTATTGAATTATCTTATCCTCAAACCTCATAGGTTTCTAGGTATAATTTTATTCAATAATAGAATTATATATATCACTGTATTAAACTCCCAACCTAAAAACCCTACTCGCTGAATTAAAATGTATTTATAATATAATACAATCTTCTAATATATAGAAGGACCCCTAAAAACTGTCACCCATCATCCAATACCCTAAATACCTGACCTATCATACAGTGAACTGGTTAATATCATAATTTCAAAAGAGTAATATGTTAAATGTGACCCAAATCCATAGTCACATAACAACCATTTTCCATAAATGAACTAAATCTATATACAATCCAAAGTTATTACTATGGGTGAGAGAGGGCACACTAAAATAGATATTCCATTACGTTGTATGAATTAAATGATTGTATACTCCTATGTAGGCTATATTGGGTATCCACTTTTAAATCTAGTGGTACTCTAATTATGAAAATAATAAAAATACAATAAATAATAATTAATGGAAGTCATTCGATAATTGAGTTACTTTCATAATCTAATAATGTCCCATGGAATGTAAATATGGCAAAATAGTCTATGAAATTATCCAAATTGCCTATTAAAATTATCCATATGGCTATCCAATCAACTAAGTCAACTATTACAATAAACTATCCACAAAACTAGGTTAAATAGTCCACATGAGAATCTAAAAAACCCATTATAACACTAATCTTCACCTAGGAAAATACATCTAGACAGAAACCACCATCATGTAAAATTATGTGATCGATGACGTAATGAAATACTCGAACATCCAATTATTGTTTTCATGTATTAGTTCCTTATAAAAAGAAAATGAGTTCACTATCCATTAAAAACTAAATAATTCATTAATAAGGTCAAATTCATCAACACTCCAAGTCTATATAAAATCCCTGAGAAGTCCCCATTTTTAAAAAATAAAAAATCCGAGTATAGATTTATTAATTTAATTATTCAAATTATGTAAACAATTAAAATTCCATCATAATAATGTTTTACCTCATAATAATTGCTAAATTTTTATTTCTACTCGACATGATGAATATAATCACTGAAAACGTGTATCATTATAAATCAATAATCAATATGAGTCATAAATTGTTTTCCAAACACTAAATATACTTTAGAAAACTATTTAGATAACATAATAATCATAATATTCACGAGGTTATCCACACACACATTTATAACCAAATCATCATTTAGAAATTTTATCATCTCAGGAGATTTAAATCACTCAATGAAGGTAATAATTATGATCTATTACTAAAAAAGACTAAAATATGTACCTTAGAAATTTTCACAGATAGAACTGGTAACAATTCCAATATATATTATTTATTAAATCAAAAAATAGGTCTTAAATAATCAGTGGTGGGTATAAAATTTTTATCATTAACTACTACACATCGCGATATATTCAACGTTGAATTTTATCCGTGATCAATGAAAAGCATAGGTAAAGGGGAGGCTTTTATCATCACTTTCTAAAATCACTTAGAACAGAATCTTTTATCAGTATTAAAAATTTCATATGAAATGGAAATACATTGTTAGTTACTTTTTGGCACTAATAAAGGTGCAACATATTAAATGGTTTTCTTATTACTGATAAAATCTAGATCTTCAATATGGTGAAAAAGTTATTGTTAAAAGAAAAAATGTATTATTTAATTTATATATACATATTTATATATTTTTATATAATATTAATACTAAATTATATATATATATATTTAAATATAATAGTTAAATATTATTCATATAACTTTTATTAAAAAAAATTATTATTAAAATTACATTCATATATTTTTACATATAAGGTTATAAAATTTATATATGTTAATCAATAAAAATGTTTTATATTATAATAATATATATGAATTAAAAAATATATCTATAATTAATATAAATATGATAGATTAATTTTTTTATAAAAAAATAAAAAAATATATAACTGAATTTATTTAAATATTTGATTCATGTTTGAATTTATATATTAATTTCATTATTAATTAAATTAAAATATAGGTATAATTATATTTATATGTATGTATACATGTGTAAATATTTTGATATATGGGTATGTTTGTATGTGTGTGTATATATGTTTTGTATATGTATGCATGCGTTATGTTGTGAGTGTGTGTGTGTGTGTGATTTGTGTATTTTCATGTTTGGGTGTGTGTGTGTGTGTGTGTGTATGTTTACATACGCGTGTATGAATATGTGCATATGTATCTGTGAGTGTGTGTGGATGTATGTGCTTGTATGTATGTGATTGTGTATGTGTATGTACATATATATATATGTATTCGACATGTCGATATGTATTTTTATATGTACATATGTTTTTATGCCATATGAATATTTTTAAAGTACAAGTTTGAATGCATATGTTTTATGTATTTATGCATAGGCATTTGAAATTATATGAATGTTTTGGTGTAGACATGTGTGTACGTGCATGTGTATGCGTATGCAGATGCATTCATGTGTGTGCATGTGTGTGTACGTGTGTGTGTGTGTGCTTATGTATATATGTGCATATGTATGTATGAGTGTGTGTGAGTGTGTATATATATCTATACTTGTATGCGCATGTATGTGTACATAAGTACGCCTATACATATGTTTGTGTGAATGTGTATGTTTATGTGTGTGTGTGTGTGTCTGTGTATTTGCATGTGTATGTGTATTTGTATGTGTATGTGTATGTGTATCTTTATGGTTTTGTGTATGTTTATGTGTATGTGTATGTGTATGTGTATTTGTATGTGTATGTGTATGTGTATGTGTATGTGTATGTGTGTGTGTATGTGTATGTGTATGTGTATGTTTATGTGTATGTGTCTGTGTATGTGTATGTGTATGTGTCTGTTTATGTGTATGTGTATGTGTATGTGTATCTATATGTGTATCTGTATGTGTATGTGTATCTGTATCTGTATCTGTATGTGTATGTGTATGTGTATGTGTATGTGTATGTGTATATGTATGTGTATGTGTTTGTGTATGTGTATCTGTATCTGTATCTGTATGTGTGTGTGTATGTCTATGTGTATGTGTGTGGGTATGTGTATGTGTATCTGTATGTGTAGGTGTATGCGTAAGTGTATGTGTATCTGTATGTGTATGTGTATGTGTATGTGTATGTGAATGTGTATGTGTATGTGTATGTGTATGTGTATGTGTATGTGTATGTGTATGTGTATGTGTATGTGTACGTCTATGTGTATGTGGATGTGTATGTGTATGTGTAAGTTTAATTGTATGTGTATGTGTATGTGTATGAGTAAGTATAGGTGTAGGTGTATGTGTATGTGTATGTGTATGTGTATGTGTATGGGTATGTGTATGTGTATGTGAATCTGTATCTGTATCTGTATATATATCTGTATGTTTGTGTATGTCTATTAGAGTATGTTTATGTGTATGTATGTGTGCATTTTGGTCTATGATGAGTGTGTATGTGACTATGTCTGTGTATGTATGTTTATGCACTATGTGCCAATATGCAAATGTATGTGTATGTGTATACATTCATGTATGTGTATGTATATGCATGTGGATGTGCATGTGTGTGTGGATATGTATTTGTTTGTGTATGTGTATATGTATGTGTATGTGTATTTGTATGTGTACGAGTATGTGTATGTGTATGTGTGTGTGTATGTGTATGTGTATGTGTATGCATATGTGTATCTGTATGTGTCTCTGTATCTGTATCTGTATATGTATATGTATGTGTATGTGTATCTATTTGCATATGTGTGTGTGTGTGGGTGTCTGTGTTTTTCTATGTGCATACACATATGTGTATCTGTCTATGTCATAGCTTGGATGGGTACATATGCATGTCTATGCACATGTTAGTGTGTGTGTATGTTTATGTTTATGTGTATGTGTACATGTATGTGTATGTGTATGTGTATGTGTGTGTGTAAGGGTATGTGTATGTGTATGTGTATGTCTGTGTGTTACGTGTATTTGTATGTGTATGTGTATGAGTATTTGTATTTGTATGTGTATGTGTATGTGTATGTGTAGGTGTATGTGTATGTGTATTTGTATGTAAAAGTATGTCTATGCATATATATGAGTGTATGGGTATGTGTATGTGTATGTATATGTATGTTTTTTGTAGTATGTGTATCTATGAATATGTATGTGTAAATATGTCCATGTAAGTGTATGTGTGGGTGTTTGTCTGGGTTGTGTGTGTGTGCATGTGTGTATCTGTACATGTATGTCTATGCGTATGTATGTTTGTAATAGTATGTTTTTTTATTCATTTAATATTACTTAATCATTTGTAATATTCCTCAGTTTTTAGAATTTTATGTAATTTATTCGTTATTAATTTATTTCATATAATACTCTTATACAATATGTAATTTTGATCATTATTTATATATTTTTAAAAATTTACTAAATTAATTAAATAATAATATTTTTTATATTATTAAAAATTCCAAAGGCCAATAATTAATTATAGGTTTTGTATACAATCAATACAATGCATACACCAATAAGTAGCATTATTGTTGTTATTAATTTATTCACTTTTATACATTTTTATGTGTTTCCAATTCATGTACTTAATGTTATGAATGTTTTATTCTAATTTTTTTCAATTAATTAATTTTAGTTAAATCAATTTTAATATTTTAATATTCTTTTATTTATGAATTGTCAATTTTTGATGGAATTTATTCATTTCTAGAAATATATATAAATTTTTTTGAAAATGGTTTAATATTTTAAATATGTTTTTTATATATATGAATAATATTAAATTATATTTATTTATCATGTTTTAATATTTTTAATATATTAGAAATTTATATAATTGATTTGTAAAAATTCATTTCAATTTTAATATTTTTCTAAAGTCAAAAAAAAAAATTGTAAGTTTTTATTTATATAATTAGTACCATCTATTTTTTCTTTTTTATTTATTCTTTAAATTTCTATAGGACATATAATTAATGTTTCAAATTCACTTTTTAATAAACATTTGTAGTTTATTATATTTTATTTTCAAACTTTTAATAAACATTAATTTAATATTACTTTTTCATTTTCAATATTTATTAATTTTATATTTCCGTTATTTGAATGTTTTCATTTGTAAATAATTATCTTACTTAATTAAATACTATATATTAATATTTTCAATATTTTTTAATTTATATGGTTAATTATTATTCAATAGTATTTATTATGTTAGAATATTTTTAGAATATTTGCAATTATATAATTTATTTATTTAAATGCATATTTTAATATTTTCTCCATTTTATACATTTTTATAATTCATGTAATTAATCTTACAAATTCAATTTTTTAAATATTTGTTGTATATATTAAATTTCATTTATTCAATTTTAATATCCTTTAATTTCATATTATTTATTCATTTTCAATAAATACAATTTTTTTTATTTTAATAATATTCTAATATTTATTTAATTATTTAAATATTTAAGATATTTTTATAATTTATGTGAATAATAATATTTAGATTTTCTAATTAAAGTTTACCCATTTTTATATTTTTGAAATTTATATAATTAATTTATAAAAAAATAATTGTTAATATAATTGTGATTTAAACAATTAATATATTTTATTTTTATTAATATTTCTATTTATATAATTAATATTATTCATTTATTCATTATTTTTATTATTTATGTGTTTGTAAGTTATAAAATTTATCTTATGAGTTCACTTTTATTATTATTATTTTTAATTTATTCAAATTTATTAATTCATTTTTTATATCCAGTTTGTTAATATTATTTGAT
This sequence comes from Viscum album, assembly GCA_963277665.1. NCBI lineage: Eukaryota > Viridiplantae > Streptophyta > Magnoliopsida > Santalales > Viscaceae > Viscum > Viscum album. Next base: position 1,210,417,513 of record OY728165.1, read on the forward strand.
TTCTTTTTTTGAATTTATTCATTTTTTATTATTTATATATACTTATTAGTTATTAAATTTTAATATATTAGTTAGTTTTTTAGTTTATATAATGAATTCTTTTAATGAATTTTATGACTTTTTTTGTAATTTGAATAGCCGGTATATTTCATTTTTAATAACATTACTATTTTAATAATTAATATTATTTATTTATTCATTTAAATTTATTTTTCTCTTTTTTGTCACCGTTAAAACATAAGAACCAAAAAATATTACTTTTTATAATTCTTTTTAAGTAATGATAAATGTTAAGAATTGTTAGTTCAGAGAAAGCATTCACAACAATATTATTTATCAATGGTAAAACATAAACACTGAAAAATACTGCATTTGTTAGTACTTTCATATAACTAATAAATCGTAACTTTTATAAGCTCTAAAAACACTGATAAAACATGTAGTTTTAATGACTTATGTTTGTAACGCTAAATAAATGCAGTTTTTTCATCATTTTTCGAAACGTGCTGATAAAATCATTTTTCTTCGTTATAAAAGAACTCTATCATCATGTCTTCTTCCTACTGCACTCAAACTCAAATGGAATGAGATGCCTAATGTTGCTGAAGTTGGCCATTTTTTTAAATTTATCCTCCAAACAGAAGGTATGACATTGTTATCTTTTTTCAAGGAATCTCATTCGATCTATCGACATACGGATGAGCCCGGGAAAGCATATTATTAGTGGGTTATAGGAAATGGGATGCCTCATAGCATGTATGTGCAAGAAGTGTGGGTTGGAGTCATATTGTTTTTAATACACCGATATTTCAAAGTATATTTATTTAAAATTAGTAAAATCTATTGGATATATTGTGGTATGAGCATATTAAATTTTTAATGAATATTATTATTTTTTATTTCTTATATGACACACAACATCATGCTTAAACAAACCATGAAATATACTATTTAAATATGACCATTATATCATAGGTTCTAAATTGGCAGTTATGGATGGGATTACATAATTTATGAAAAATATATAAATGTCTTATGTAATAAAAATTTATTGATAAATTCTTAATAAATAAGCAATCAACATTTAAAAAAAAATTATTCGACCAAAAATTATGTGTCCATAAAAAATGAATTTTATTGTTTTTTATGAGAAGTTATTCTAATTTATTTGGTAGATTTTATAAATTTTATATATTAAATGGATTACCCAATTTCAAATTAGCATATTGATATTAACATTGGATGAAATTTTTTATTCTTATGAAAATATTGATTTATCCGTGAACAGTGAAATTATAGATTTTTGGTAAAACTGTCATTTTATTACAAAATTAATTAAATTAAATGTTCCATTATTATTTTGATATTATTTTAAATTAAAATATGTATTATTTATATATATTTCATTCAATTAATTATATTCCAAGAAAATTTATACTATAATTTAATATTTATATAGTTTTTGGCTTTAATATACTTTTATTTTCAGAAAAATGGTTTAATGTTGATAATGTTTCTCCATATGAATTAATTAAAGCAACAAAAAATTAGGAATTATTTTAGTAAAATTAATTTATTATATATATATATATAATATCAATTTAAATTAATTTATTTATTGTTAATTTTCATATAGTTATTATAGGATAAACATATACTTGAAAAATGCATTTGTTGAAATCTATTTTTTGACATGTCCGCTGGATTAATTTTAAGATAAATTCTGCCACATATATGTATTGTATTTTTTAAAATGGATTGAATATTTTTAATTAATATAACTAATATTATCTAATAAGAGAAAATTAATATGTCACAATAATTTATTGTAAAACTAGTAATAATTAATTAATGCGGTTATTGTGAAAACTTGTTTACCATGGGTTAAACTAAAAAGATGAGTGATAAAAGTGAACTAAAACCTTTCCAACTCAATTTATATAGCCATGTTTCGACATTCTCACCTATGAGGTTTTATAATGACCCATTTATAGTCTTTTGTTCATTAGAAAAACATGGGTACACATTATTTTATCAAAAGATCTATGTGTGTCATCTCCCTCAATTATAAAATCCCATCCCTTCTCTCATCCCCTCTGCTCTCCAATTGAAAATTCAAAAACCCTTTGTTTTATCTAATTCCTACCCAATTCACTTTTTTTCCCCTATCTCCAAATCCTACAATATTTTTTTTATTATAAATCCAACATAGTAAATGTTTTTGTGCAAACCCAAAGAACTTTTCCAATGAAGAGGTAACATTTTTAAACAAGCATTTTAATTTAACTTTTTCAAACACCTACTGCAAATATTTTTCAATCATGAAAATATTATAAAAATATTATATAACATATATTGATACATTATTATTTTAATTTAATGACCAACATCCATATCATTTCCTATCAAGTGGGAAATGAAACTGTTGATCTTGTTTATGGTAGACAACCTTCTCACAAACTGATGTAATTATTTTTCATTCATTACCATTAAATTCTAGATATATTGACGAATTTATAATATTTATATGATATTAATTAAATTTTTATACATATTTAAATATTATATCACATATATCTTCTTACTTCTTATTATGTGGAGGACATAATAACATCACTCGTGTGATTAGCTGACTTCCGCCTTGAGAAGCGATGTGATTTATTTTTTACTTACACATTAAATGGATGATAAAAAAGGAAAATAATAATGATTATATGTTATTTTTATGACCTAACCATAATTAAAAAGATATAAAATTTCATTTTACTTCTTACTTTCATCCCATCGTTCTACAATAATATTGCTCATGTGTACGACAGACTACAGCCTCATGAAAAAATGTGATGTGTATTTAATTTTTATTTTACATGAATGGTAATAAATATTTATTAAATAAATTTATAATATATATATATATATATATTATAATGAATATTATTTAAGTTTTAATTGTTTTATACTTTTTTCACTCCATTCTTCAAAAAAAAATTGAAAACAATATTCATCCGTGCATACGACCTAACATCTCAAAGAAAATTGTAACTAATTTTTTGATATATAACTTTTATGGAAAAACATAAATATGTATTTAATGAATATATTTAATTCAAACCACTATTAACATTATATAGAATATGGAACCATAATCATAGTATAAGAATCAAAACATTCAACCCAAAATATACATGAAAAATGAAATAGTTATCACTGAGAACATTAATTTTGATAAATATTTTTTAATAAAGGGGAGATAAAATTTTAAAAATAAATAATATATGGTATGATATTTATTATTAATGGTTTTAAATATATTATATATATATATATATATTATACAGGTGGTAGAGACACTTTTGAAGGAAATCCTACCTGAGTTAAGGTTTTATCGTCTCAGTTTTATTTATGTGATACATATGTTTTATTAACCACCTATTTATTTTTTGTTTTGTATATAATTAACTTTAAAATATTATATCATTAATATAAATATATTAATTTTAATTAATGTTTCATTTTAGGTTATACCATTCATGGGGAATATAGTTTAAATCTTAACAAATTGGTAATGGATTCTTTCCAAAAAACATTTTCTTCAACCTTATAATTTTCTTTATAAATGGTTTTATAAAATGAATTCTTGATTCATCATCTTAAGGTATTTTATATTTTTTTTAAATCCATGAGAACATTTATGATAATTTGTATTTTATTTTTGAAATGATTGGAAATGTTAATATCTCAATTGTTGTTGATAATATAAAGTGTTTCATTAGACATTTTCTGTGGTTTCAAAGATTAAATAAACATTTTGTAGATCTAATGTGGTAAAATAAATTTTTTATTGATTATGAGTTTTGGATTCATCCAAAATGATAAACTCTTTCCCTGTATTCCTATTCTACTTAGGTAATTATTTCCCCAGGATTCTTAAGCTACGACAAGGATCCACTCTCAAGAGTGAAGTCTTAATCCCAATACTTGTTCCCCTTTGGTAATGTTAAAACTAGGTGGCCTACAAATCAATGTTTTATTTTATGTGGCCTCATTTACATGAAATTAATGATACCATGGTATTATTGATTCTTGTGATTGTCTTTGAAATGCTTTATTGGAATGTTTTATGAAATTATTTAGAAGCTCGGTTATTGGAATGTTTTGTTAACTATAAATGGGGTGACTTTTCCGTGAATTGTTGCAAATTGTTTAGGATTTCATTTCATTCCTCATATCAATTTACTCATGCATAATTGTTTAATTTTGTATTTTATTTTTATAAAACGGATGGTGGAATCCAAAGGTGATATTTATCACACAGCGTACTTACACCTTTGGTCATATGTAGATATTCTTTTATAAAATATTGGTATAGGTAAGGCATTAACATATGGTGGAGGGATTGTTCCATAATAGGGTGATGAAGTTTGTTGTTAACACCATGGAATAAGAAGTTAATACATAGTGGTCCTTTGTTCTTAGGTTTTTATAAGTACCTCTATACCTTTTTTCATGATGGGTATACACTTTTTCTAAAAAAATTGGAATAAATGTATTATTTTTTTATATTTATGTCCCCATGCTGTTGGTTTCTTTTGGATAAATAATTCCAAAAGGTTGTCCTTAAAGCCAAGGTTCTTGTCACCCACCCATGGTTATCAGTAACTCCCTTCAAACTATGTCAAGGTTAGTTTAGGTTTCAGATATTTTGATAATATAATTTGGTTAGGGACATCCAAATTCGTATATGGGATAACCATAGTCCAACCATCCCATCTCATTACTCATACATACTTAAGTGAATTAAGGTCACATATTTTGGTATAAAATATCTATTTTTTCAATTAAATTTATTTCCCTCTAGGATATCTGTGTCTCATCATTCCTTTTATATACTTTACCTCTTCTATATAATTTTGAGGAATAAACAATGATCAAGGTTCCATCATTGTCCTTGAAATATTAATAATTTAATGTAATTAAATAAAAATCATTAAAATAAAAAAAATTCAGTCACATGTTAGTGGTGAAGAAACATATCACATTCTACATATAAAAATGAAAATAAATAGGGATAAGATCAAGAGAACTCCTACCTTATATAGATTCATTTCCATCATAAAAAAAATAATTACCACACTCATTTAATCTTGTAAAAGTTATTTTAATTATTTCCTATCAACAAATGGTTATACCTCCATCAAAATCCATACCAAATTAATTATAAACTAGTTATATTTAATTGAAAATTTAATTCAATATTTATTTCATATTTACTTCTTTGTAAAAAATAATCAAGAAAATATCTAATATTTATAGATAAATTCTTAAAAATTGGGTGAACACTACTCCTATAATTGATTGTAACTTTCAATACAAAAAATCCCAACCATTTACTTTAATCATATTATTATATTTTACCAAAAATATTGTAAAACCCAAAATTAATTAGAGTAGTTAAAAACCAGGATAAATAATTATAAAAATTCACTTGATCAACACCATGGGATCCCCTCCATCCAATAGAACAAAAATCCCCATGATATTAATATGATTCCACCATTCTCTGAAAAAATCATCGGTAATGATATTCTTCATTTCTCATAACATTATAATGAGAAGGAGGGGATGGGATAGAGGAAAGATCTATGTGGGGTGTCAAATTTACCAATGATTTCTTACAAATAGAACAAAAAATGATTAGATTAATAAATGGATTAAAAATATATATTGTTATAAAAATAGTAAAATAGGGCTTAAATTTTTTTCAATCGGTGTATGTTTGGGAAAAAACATAAATTTTTTTGATACGATGGTTCTAGAATGATATGTTTTCAATTTATTATGTAATGGATCATATAGTTAGTGAATCCATCGATAAGTGATGGGTATCTCCCATGGGAATGATGAGAGGAGTGAAAATTTCATTTCATATGAATTTTTTATTTACAGGTTATAAAATACCATAATTTCACCTTTTAGTGGGGTTTTGAGACTTAAATAATCATTTATGTATTTTTTATAAAATCATAAAAAAATTCATCATAATAATTTTTTTAGAAATGTTCAAAATATTACTATCATACTAAGGATTTACCGATATACATACTATCATTTTAAGGCTTTCCCTTAAGCCATACTATTAAGTGTAATGATTTTCATAAATCCTTTCTACTATAGTTATTCTATTCCAAATCAGTTAATATTTTCTAGATTCCTTAATCACAAAACCCATATCCATTTTCACTAGGAAATAACACATAATAGGTAAGTATTATAATAAAATTTATTAAATGGAATAGTAATTCTACAGTGACTCTTCTGTTATTTACTTTTCCAAATTTTTGGAAATTTACATCAAGTACCAAGAAGTTGAAAACCCCCAAATCTGATTTTTGACACATTAAAAAATTTCCATACCATTAAATGATGGAAAATTAGTGAAGTAATATCTGTAAAAAAAATTTAATAATTCATGCCTAAATCGTGGTCTAATGTTCAATTATCATTCCTGGTCTTATATATTAGTGAAGGAATATCTATAAAAAAATTAAATTAATTAAAGCCTAAATCCTGGTCTAATGTTTAAGTTTCATTTCTCGTCTTATCTGACACATCAAATACCTTTACACGGTCAATAGTCACAAGATTGGTTGATGAAGTGACCTGAATCAATTTTCCATGTACTCGATACATTATAACCTTCTCACTATATAACAGTTCATCCCATGAAATCATATCCAATTATTGAAAAACTCTTACAAATCCCAGAATCAAAATATATTCGTTCTCATAGAACCGTGATGAATCCAAACATATCTCTATTTTCCCCACATACTTGAAATACTTCAGCCAACAAAAATTATAAATAAATTCTTTTTGTGGAACTTTACATCATAATAATCATGTACCAGGTCATATCTCAACCAAACTAATAGATATAATTATGACTTAAAACACAAATATTACACACATATTTACTATCAATACATATCCACTAGTCATTATCCATTATTAACACAAATTTATCCTATTCCCAAGTCTCATCTTGCATAGTAACTAATGCCCAATTTTATTCGAAATCGTAATCTATTCCCACTGTTATACTCAAGGAAAATGTATCCTGCAAGTATCACATATATCTAACATTATCATATTGTCCCACACTGGTATAATCCTTTTATCATATTCACACCTCATGTAATAATACACTTCTCAAAAGATCAAAAAACATGGTCACACCATCACGAAATACCTCCACTTCACATCATCTCTCAAACCTAATCTGAATACATCTTCTCAACCACATATAATAGGATCAAAGCTTAAAATTCCAACACAAGTTTTCTCTATAGAGTTATACTCTCCCCCCAACCTCCATGCATTAATTCTTCATAAATATTATACATAATGTCAGACTTCCCAATCAACATCTTTTGTTTAGTGGTTTTCAGTTTCCAAAGACTTCAAATCCACCTAATCATTATTACCTGATTCTTATACATGTGAATCTTCATTTTTATTCAAAAAAAAATCATTCAAACATAATCAAAAAATTTAAGCCACCTCTGTGTTATTTTTATTCACTTTCCACTATTAATGTTTACTAAAAATTGACAAATACAAAGATTATATTCTCAAACCATCTACATTGTGCATCTACTATAGGTATTTCCATAAAATACACCTCATGTGAAATTCTTAATTTATTTCATCATCACACATGTTCCACTATTTCTAATCCATTCTCATCCAATCATTGGAAACACCTCTCAAGGATCATACTTTGATTGGTCAATACATGATTCTCTAATCTATTTGATGTCAGCCTTATCACAGAATAAAATGTATCATTCACATCTAACTATCATTCCTCTATGAACATATGAATCTTTTCAAAAACATGATCCATATATTTTTTCCTCAATTTAATAAAATCTATGTGGCTTGGAATCTACCTGCTTTCGTAAATTTTTTTCCCTCTTTTACCATTTTAAAATCAGTTCCTTACAAGACATTCTTTGTGGAACCAACGTATAAAACCCTAAATGTGCACCATATTCCAAATTAACCACTAGTACCATTGTTAAAAGGTTATTCCGTGATTTAATCAATAATCTCACTATGAATGTTTAGAAAGAGTTCAATCTTGTATCCCATGATTAGAGAGTTTCCAATATATAAAATACTGAAACCCAAATAAAAAACACTCTTTGAAAAGATAAAACAAATTCAGTAGGTATACACTCCAACGCTACTAAACTATTTCAACGTAATCCTAAAAAATTAAGAAATAACTCATTAGTCTGAGGATTTCTAGCCTAATCACCCAGCCTAAACAGCCTCATGTTATTTTCAGACCTATCACAATGAAACCATTATTTATTCTTTCACATCAATAAAAACTATGTAATCTCCATGACTAGAAAACAGAAAACAGATAATATCCTATGATTTAATCATGTGACATAAATTATCTTCTCATGCATTATTTTTTTATGTAAATCACAATCTTGGTCCATACCCTCTTGGATTCATGTGTACATACCAATGCATCATAGGAATTAAAATGAAATAATCGTCACATTTTGTCATAAAAACTTACTAAATAAATATCCAGAGACACAAATAAAGGTCCCTAGGTTCTCCCACAAATCACATAAGGTTCATCACATAGAAGTTACATCTCATTTGAAATAATCCTTGCTCCCATATAAAATAGCATAAGGTAACCCATGTGACCAAACACACACTATACAGATCACATATACATATTCATATTAGGAACTTAATATAAAGTAATCTACCCACTCCATGTCACTAACACTCTTTCTGAATATGTATACCAGACATCCATTTTAAGACCATGATCATATCGTTGTCAATATAATGACAATTTCATATGACAATTCATATCAATTAAAATAATTTTCATATCGCATGGTTAAGAATAATTCCACCAAAACTCTATATAAGAAAACTCTATATGGGATTTATAGAAACAATTATTAATAGAACTCACATGAAAATCACCCAATGGGGATTCTTATTGGATATATAAAATTATTAAATTGACCTACAAGGGAAAAATATACATCCCTTTCATAGAGAGACCATTTAATCATCATCAGGTATCATCCCTTAAAAGATCCACCTGAACTATCACAGGAATAAATATATCATGGATCATTTCAGTAAAGTGACACAAGTAAGTTATGTGGAAAACTCTATATACATTTTTGTGGACACTTAAAACAATGTTACCATTGTCATTTCTAATATTAATCATAGACAAGAATGTGAATTTTATGTAAATCCTATGATCCAATAATGATGAATGTACAAAGTCATATCACCAAAGGGATAAAATCCATACCCATAAATAAAAACATCCCAAAAAATAATCCTTAATTAAATCTCTTAAATAAAAAAACTAATAACCAGAATTCCATACACAAGGTATCTATGAAAAACAATAGAAAATAGTGTTCTTGATGCATCAGTATGAGGTCCATAACAAGCTCTAACACATCCCTATTTGTTGTCTATCATTCTAAAAATAGTATGATAAAAAATCACTAAAAAATAACCTTTTAATTTTCCAACAATAATATACCACACCACAATGTCCATGTCGCGGTTTATTACAAGATATGAGGTGTGCCTCCCCATATATCAATGGCGGCCAACTTCCATCATGGGATTATGATGTTATCATGAAGAGACTATACCATCATAGAAAAGTAAAAATAGTTAAAAAAATAACTAAAACACATCCACAAAAAATGATAATAGTATGTACAGTCAAATAAATTGAAAATAATTCTATAAAAAAATAAAATATAGTATACATTCATACATCCCTATTTATCTCACCTACATGATCATATATACATAAATAAAAAACATATAAACTTCAAAGAGACTCTACCACCATCGCTAAGCATCATATCCTCATATTATCCAATGACTATCGAGTTGATATTGATTGATTATAAAACACTATACTTCTACCCTAATAGAACCTATGAAAAAAATGGTTTTCTCAATTCCCCAAGTGTTGTGGCCTCATGAGAAAGGTCTGAGTACAACTTAGTTGGGAGAAAAAATGGGGTTCGTAACACAAATTGCAAGTATTTAATTACCAAGTGATAAGATCATAAAATAAATCGTAATAGAATATAATAAAATAAATGCATTGATCCCTAAACAAATAAGTGACCTTTGGGATGAAATAATAATTCCTTATCCAATTAAATAGTTATATGATCTTGTTACACATGAATCCATAGGATACATGTCCTTCCATAGAATAACAAGTATATGTATACATAAAAAATATGATCACTGAGGGGGAAAATCTAACCACATGAATTATTTTATACATACAAACCAATGGGGGTGAGGATCACCCACTAGAAAATCACATATAAAATGTTAATGTGGGAGGATTGACCTAAATGGTGATCATATATAAAAATGTGGATGGTGGAAGACTGGTACACCTAGAAATATCATGAATAACACACATGAGGGAATTATGTAATATTTAGTATTCTCATATATTCATTGTAGTCTATAATAGGGATCTTGCATGTGAATTACTTAGGTAGGACTGTGAATCACTTTATTTTGAATACTTGAATGAAATGATATAAAATGGTAGGTAGAAAAAGAATTTTATTAGAGAGTATTCTTCAATCCATGTAATAAAGGCTCAAATAAGTATTATCTATCAATTCCTTAAATTTAGAGGTCTTTAAAATATGTGACATAATGATTTGATATTATAATAATGAGGACCATAGTGAATGGATCAACAAACAAGACCAAATTATCGTTCAATTATTTAATCAAATAATGATCATTACGGTGGAATATATGAATACATGGGAAAGGATGAAAAATAAACTATAATATCTAATCATGGGAGATATGGAAATGTAGGTAATTTCACTTCAATAGGCTTTATATGGTATTTTTAACATCAATCACCTTAGTATTGTATTCAATAATTTTATGAGTTCCTTTAATTTCAAACACCTTTTTTATGAATTCTGTGGTTTCTCACTTTTTCAAAAAAGGGTTTCTAAAATAAAATTTAAATTTGATGCTAAAAATATCTCATATTCTAATATCTTGTATTTTTGACCCGCCCAATATTAGAATGAATAACCAAGGTTCACCTCTAATGAACATGACTAATCACCACCACTTTATCCAAAGTAGTTCACAACCATCAATTGCCTGGTTTTATGGTGGAAATAGAAATTGACCCCTCCTACCTCCCAGTACTATCCCTCAGTGGGGTCAACATAATAATAGAGAACCCACCAGGGTTCCCTATGCCTCATCTCTATCTGGATACAATACTTGGTTTCATTTAATACAAATTAAAAACTAGGGATGAATCGTTACACTCATAAGAAATAGTGTCTCTTAACATCATCGTGATTTCATCATGGACCCATTGACCTCATTGGAAAATCCACACCGACAACACTTAGAGATATAATAATTTAGATCTACCATCTCAATCTATCCTAGTCCAATCAAATCCCCCAACCACTTTTTAATATATAGAGAGTATACATATCAATATACTCACATACTAATGGGGGAATTTAGTGAGTCCACTCCATATAAAACTATCCCTACAATTATATGTTTCTCCAAGTTTTTATTCAATCAATCCATAGGTCAATCTTCCCAATTCAACATTTGTCCCTACTCAATGGAACTGGGGGAACCTATCTAGGTGTACTATTTCCATATGTCCCATTAAATATATACCTTTATGTGGTTTTATTTCCCATTGTAACATTTTATATACAACATATTTTCAATTAGTTACAAAGGCATCACTAAAGTTCAATGTTCCATTATGGCCCTTGACATACTATTCATTTATTCAAATTAATTTTCAACAATTCACATTAAAAATGGTAAATAATAGACTGCTGGTGAGATTAAATATCACATTGCACATATAAATATTTATATATAAAGAGATATATTCAAGAGGAAAAATAAAATATAATGATTCATTTCCATCAAATGATAATCTTTTTCAACTTCTCCAAAGCTCATCCATGCATATCTAACTATCATACATCAACACAATTCCCTAAATCATGAAAAATTCAACAAACATTTATTATAAACTATTTATAATTAATCTAATCATTATTTTTTTATTTATTCCATAATTAATTATATATAAAAACTAATAAGTACATATATTAAACCTTGCATAACCCAATCCTTAAGAAAAGTTGTGCGCACCACCCCTGACATTGATTTATGCCTTTAACACATGAAATAAAAAAACATTCATTTCAATATTACAGTTAATTATTACACAACATTTTTGTAAAACCCAAATTAAATAATTTCAATCACATAAAATTGAAAATCCACATGAAACCTAGATAAATCATCCCACCCGGGATCCCCATTATTTAATCCAAGAAAAATCCTTTTGAAGTCAATATGATTCAATGATGATTAAATTGAAACACAATAATATATCTAGTATGAGTCACATTAAAATGCCAGTGATAATTAGTGGAATAAAATAATTAAAATTTAATATGGAGTATAATATTAAGCTCATTTTTTACTTAAGATAATATGAAACAGGATTCAAATAACAATGATCTAGAATTTGACAATTCTAATAAAAACCATAAAATGTGGGATAAACATTTTTAATTTTTATATCTTCAAGTAAAAACATAAGAATTTATGATCGATTGGTCATATAGTGATAAATTTACTATTATTTATCACCCATACATTACATTTTTTAAATACATTGGGAAATGAAACATTCATTTCATGGGAATAATGAGAGGAAAAAGAGTTTCATTTTAGAAGATATTATAATCTACATTAAAAAAGTAACATAATATTAACTTTCAAAGTGGTATCTAAACATAAATAATCGTTAATATATTATTAAAAAAATAGTTGACATTTTTTTGAAAAATTATATAGTATAACCCTTATAATATTACTTTCTGAAAATCTATAGTATCTTAGACCACCAAACCATACATCATGATAAAGGATTTTCTGAAATCCTTACTATTATCATGAGGCTTTCCCAAAATCCTTACTATAATAGACTGTTTTTCCCAATATCCATACACTAATGAGTAAGGATTTTAAAAAATCCTTAATATCTTAGTAAGACTTTCCCAATAGCATTTCTTTTGTAGAAATGATTTCAAACAATTCTTACTATCAAGATGAATGATTTTCAAAATTCCTTCCTCATTCCAAAATCTTAACGTACCTCAACACATATTGATTTCTCACTAAAAAAATAATTCCTAACCAAAAATTATTACACTCTATAGTCTTATATTTAATGTTTGACCTTTAATAGTGATTACATGATGGCTATTCATTCATTTCTTATTCAAATTTCTGAAATCTATCTCTATGTGTAAAAACTCCAAAAACTCCAAATCTCATTTTGTAACCCTTAAAAACATATCCAAACCCTCAAATAATAGTTGGTTTATTTATTAAAATAATATAATAAAATATTATAATAATATAACCTCAAATTCTAGGGTAACCCCCAAGACTCATTCCTTACCCTATTTGACAGTTCCAACACCTCTATAGGGTCGATAATTAAATGGTCAATCTAATACCTAACTTGAATCACATTTCAAAAATTCATTATATCTACACAACCCATCCTTTAATTTATTTATGATGATAAGGAAGTATAAAAAACAAATAAGCTTTTTTATCCCAGCTTTGGTACTCCCACTCTAAGGTTTTATTCCTCATAACTTTATCCATCCATGTAAGTTTTTTATTAAAAGAAAGAGGACAAGAAGGAAACAACATGATTAAGGAGGTCTAAAATAGTAAAGACGAAGAGCATCCACTCTGATCAAATTGACACATTCTGGTTTCAAACAGTTAATAGAGATAAGGCTAGTGTTGATATAAATAGGGTCATCTAAATAATCCATGTAGTCCATGACATTATTCCTCTCATGCCATGTGTGAGTCACTTAGATGTTGTGCCGAAGGATATCTCGACATTTACTAACCACATAAGATATGGAACAACGAATATAACTTTTACCATGCAAGGCATTGTGAAAGATCAAGGATTAAGTCTCCATTTAGTATATAATTGGATTCTTCTGGATTTAGAGAGAGAGACCAGAGAGGAAAACCTTGGATTCGACCAAGAGTGGAGTACCAAAACCGTAGGATGAAGTGAAGGCCAACACCACATTTCCACTAGTGCCTCAAACCACACCTCATCATTTCATCACACCCAATGAGCAGCACCCATCAGTGTTCAAATTATATCCAACGTCACGATGATGCCAACCCACCAAATTACCCAGTAATTTGACTAGGGGAGGGTGAACGAAGGATGCACTACCCCACAGGAAACTGAAATCTGGAGCCACCTGCCACTCTTTTATGAGAGAAACCATATCTTTCATTAGGAAACGATTCTTCTCAATAATGTACTTTATTGTGGGAGTTGTGTCATAGAACTTATCCTAATTTATATCTTGCAACAAGAACTAGAAGCAAGAATTTAATAATGCAGCTCAGCCCAGCTGATCCGACTCTGCTCCCAGCATGATTTGGAACCACTTCTCCCAGAACAGTAAGTCATTCAACACTCGAGAAGAGACTATTGATTTTCCTCCATGGAAGGACCAAACTGCAGGATTCCATTCTCCATCTAAGAACAAGTGCTCAGAGCTATTCTCCTGCTTGTTGCGACAAAAGTAACATCCAGATGCTATGTTGATCCCCAATTTCGTGATGTTTTCATGTATAGTGGGAGCTCGATTCATGATACACCAAATTAAGAAATTGAACTTCATAGGGATCATTTGACACTATAACTATTCATTACAATGGTTTTGGTGGTCCTCTGAGGAGAAATTCCAATGTAAATATCTATTGGAAAAAACCCCAGAAGATGAAAGAGTAAACACACCAAAATTTGGTTCCGAAATGATCTTGATCGACTCAAGAAGAGCCTGCTGGTTGTCATCCAAAACAATTTTGGCTAGACTGGGATAATGAAGCACCTCTTTCACCATGATTAGAGGAGACCGACAACCTGGGAAGGAAATAATAGAGCCTTCCCAGTCTTACGCCAAAAATGGATATCCCAAGAGCTGACAATCCACATTGAGCTTTGTTAAAGAGTCTGCTCCAGAGGATAGAGTCTCGACCAAATGGGTGAAGCATACCTATAACCTTCATCCTAACTGATTCCACAGATATGTAATATGGTATAACCCCATAGCATGTGCTCCTAATGTATTTCCCATGCATGCTTTGCATGGATTCCATGGATATTACTATGAAGAATCTTGACGTTAATCTCATTGTCGGGAATGGGTGTCACAAGCCTTCCCCATGAAGCCAGATGGCTCTTTCCTTTGGTTGTTTCATCCTAATCAAAGCATAATGAAACATTTTTGATATTACCGATCGCTTCTTTCAGAACACTTGTGGAGGCTAGAGCATGAATATAGTTCGCAGAAAGAATGTTGTTAACCATGGCTATACAGCTCCCGAACAAGAGAAACTGGTTTTTCCCGTTGAGAGCACGAATCACGATCCGATAATTAATGTGATCGAAATTGGGCATGCAGAGTCTACCTGAACAGATTGGCGTTCCTAGATACTCTATCAGGAAGGAGCCATATTTCATGTTTAGTAGGATGCATAGATAGGAGGCCCACCTAGAATATCTCTTGTAGGATATGAAGATGATTATCTTTGATTTGATGATGACATGTCCTCTTTAGAAGCAATAATCCTCCCGAACATTCTTGATAGCCCAAAATGAGAACCTCCCACCATTTTTGATGTTCTTTGTGTCGTCCGTGATCATCATGTGGGAGATCAAAGATATTTTCTTCTTCCTCTTATAAGAAAGGATTTTTTCTTCATGAATATCATGGTTAATGAGTCAGCTGTTAGTATCCTGAGATTGGATAAATAGGATTGGTGAAATAGGGTATCCCTTCTAAAGGCCTCTGGTAGCCTTGAAGAAACTATTGGACTTCCCCATAAAAGAGACTGCCTTCAAGGAAGATCATATTCATATGAAAATTATATCCTCTATCCCAGATGAAAACCCCATCACCAAGAGGACTATTTTCATGAAACTCCACTCCAGCCTGTCGAAATAATTGTTCATATCCTATTTTATCATCATGTTCGAACCACGTGTCTTGAAGTTGATGTCGCTTACCAACTCCTGAGCATGAGCTATTTCACCCTATATGAACCAAACCTTCATGAATCCATGCTGCTTGAGAGAGATCTGTCTAGGAAGATTCTTCGACAACCTCTAATTGATAATGCACAGTAGAATCTTGTAATGGAAATTAGAGAGGCTCATTGGTTGATCGTGACTAAGCTTGTATGGATTTTTTTATCTTAGGTATTAAAATTAGAGACACGGAACTAGAAACCTGAAGAAGGATCCTTCCGCGAAAATAATCATTCACTCCTCTAATGATATTCTTCTTAACCACAACCCAAACACCACTTCAGAAAACAAACATGAAAGCCATCAGGGCCGGGTGAACTCTCTAGTGTGAGATTATGCATGTACATAAATATTTCCTCCTCATTGAGAATTTCCTCTAGGCCCACATTTTCCAGGATATTAAATATGGATGGGATCACCTCCCATAGGTCTATGTTGCCACTCAAATCCCCACTGGCCATAGTCAGGTTCATGCATGGGAAGAGGTTCTGAAAAAATGAAAGCTCCATACTACTAACTATGTATCTATTAGTAGAGTAGGTTCCATACTCAAGTAATAATTTGTGATTGATCCATCTACTCCTTTACCTAATAGAGGTAAGGAAAAAAGCAGTATTTTTGTCACAATCATTCAACTACCTTAACCTGGAATGATCTTGGGTCAACCATTCCTGCTTTAGAAACTCCTCTGCCCACCTCGTCTTCCTTGCCGTTAAATACCCATAAACCGAGTGACTCAACTCCTCATACATGATCAATTATAGAACATTGACACTCATTTTAAGGGCCTCCAGATTCTGGTCAATGGGAGGTATGTTTCTGGCCCAATCCGATATACCATTCTTCATCCTTAAATGTTTTTTGTGAAGAGAAAACCAAGTGTTCCCCAGTGAAAGGTTGTACCACAAATCCAACCCAATCCATTGATAATCATGCATGCAGGACCAATGTTGATAAAACCTGAATGCCTCATCAGATTATTGTTTAGGGGAAAAAGAAACCAGAATTGGTGAATGATCACAGATACCACAAGATAGATGTTTGACCTTGGCATTGAGGAACACTATAAGAGCATTGTTATTATCCAGCAATCAGCCTAGTCTGCACCAAATATACCTTGCTCCGCCCTAGTTATTTCCCATTTTAAATTGATCACAACATTATCCCATTCAAATAACCCCTTACCCTCCATGAAACCAGCAAATTTAAAGCTTTCCCGCTACAAGAATTCTCTTATCCCCTTATTCTCCTTGGGATTGTGGATTATGATGAAGTCCGCTACCACTACCCACATGTGGTACTCGGGATCAGAAGACCCAATCCAATTACCGAACCATGTTCTATCTGGTGGGACAAAACATCCATACACGAAGGAGGAAAATAATCACTCGTTACCCAAGATGACATTCATGGTGAGGAATTAGTCTCCCACCTCAATCATCTCCAGGGAAACCGCATTTTTTCAGAACAACCAGATATTCCTATTAGTCGGGTATGCATGCATAGATCCAAGTATATGTTCATGTAGACGGAAGGTCCTGATCTAGATCAGATTTTGTTTTTTCTCTAGTACTGCAACAATGCTCGCTTCATTATTCTTGTGTTCTGGAACAATGTTATTTGACTTCACCTGGGCTCCAAGGCCATGACCATTCTAGATTAACATGGATAACATTGAACTAGGTGAAATTTGTTTATACCCTAGTCTCATTGTTCATCATTCTTGGAAAGGAGGATGCTTCCCTGAGAAGTATTTTTTTTGGAACGAGTGCACACCCCTGGTCTAGAAGCAGAGGGATCAGAAGCCTTGGGCGGCTCATGAAGAGGAAGTGATACTGATTTCCACTTTGACACCCTACGAGGGGATTAGAAGGTAGGTTTCCTCTTCTCAGGAACCATTGGCCTTATTTCCCACTGAACCAGAATCCATAGACATTATGGGGCCAGCCTTCACATCAACCTCACTAAGATAAGGAGACTAGTGTAGGATCCCTGATACCACCATCTCTCTATGAAAAACTAGGTGATCTTTATTCAGGGGAGGAAACAACGCTCGATGGACTAAGGGAGGGTGAATAAGGGACAAAATTCAGTCCCATAACCTCTCTTCTGTGAACATACAAGAAGGAAAATATATCATTGCCTCGAGACCACACAAGTTACACATCTCTCTAAACATATTTCCTACCATTAAACCATATTTCCATAATGCAATGATAATAAGTCTATGGTCTCACTAGAAACCTCAAGCTTCCAACCTTATATCCTAACAAAATACATGTAAAATATAGTGACCAAAATTGAGACTAAAAAATCATTTATGATTCCAACCCCACCTAATATTAAAAATACATTATATTTTATCAACAAAAAAATTCACCCATATATGGTTATTAAAATATTTTACGCACTTCTAGCCAATTTAATAAAAAAATAAGTTATCATGTTGATTTAAACTCAAAAAATTAAAACATTATAAAATAATCCATTAATATTGGTAGGATTAAATTTATACAACACTATCTAGGATACATCACAATATGAAAAAAATAGACAATATATTTTAACTGAAGACTATCATGAGAATATTTTCCCCCATATAATAAATCATAATTATAATCATACATGAGAAATATAAATTTCAGTATATAACCCACAAAAATGATTAATGTTTAGAATATCTACAATAACATCTCAAATATAATCAAGAAGACAGATCATCTCTTGATATCACACAATGAATCATGCTCACAATAACGATTCATTTGAATCTCACAACTAAAAAAATCATGAAAACGTAATAGTTTCACATGAAATTGTATGATCTATACCATTACAGAACATGTTACAAATAAAAAATAATAGTTAATATATATATATTCAAAGACAATAACAATCTGCTATCAATGTAACTAATATCTTCCATCTCCAATATAAAACAATCACCCCTAATCTCAAATACTCATCATCCACCATCTTTCTTCACATTATGAAATAAACTAATTACGAAAAGGAGTCTCTTAATTAAAACTAGACACATCTAGGAAAATATTATAAACAAATAATTTTTCAAAATATTCACCAACTCAAACTAGGATCACCCCATGTGATTGCAATCATGTAATGAATATCATGCAATGATTTATAAAAACAATTTTTGGAATTTAATGTGTGATCAATCCCCGATACAACATATGATGATGGCCCCAAGCACTCGGTTACATAGAGAAGGTCCTAATCACCCCCATTACTAAAAATGGGATGAAATAAAAAAAATATGACCAATCATAACCAAATTATTCCATCAAATAAATTATTTTACATGATGTTGTACCATGGGAAAAATAACCGATAAATATGAATAAATTTCTAGTGAATAGAATATAGAATTTCATAATGTATAATTACTTTTGACTGACTGTCCATCTAGGATAGTCCTCTTATCATAAGAAATAATGTTTATAGACCATATTATAGAAAATATATAATTCATTTACTAACCTATATAAATTTTTAAATAGATGATTATATTATTCGATTTCATAAAAAGATAACAAAGGTCTTAAAGTAACAAATTTTCCATCAAACCCTAGGTTCAATTATCCAGAAAGTCAGAATGAACTCTAATTTCAATAAAAATATTTTTCTAGTTTATTTTTTTATTAAACAGAAGCCTCTATATACTTAAATCTAAACTCTAACCCAAATCTCAACCATGTTATCTAATAGTACTCTATCATGACCCAATCCCTCTAAAACCTCTTCCTAGATTGGTGATGAAATTGAGTGTAACCAATGGATCCCTACAGTAATTAGTTGTTGGTTTTTTAATAGTTATTATTGTATTAATCCAAAAAATATGATGAATTGCCCTCAAAATAACATATGAAATGATAAAAATATAATATTTAAACCATAATCTTGAGAAAAAAATTATGTTATTCCACAACCCCGACACAATAACAGATAGAATGTTATACAACATAACCAAAAATTAAAGATAATAATAATGGTGAAGATAAAATAGCTATTTATAATATATATAAAAAATCTCTATACCTCTGTGGTAAATAAAAAATTATCCAATCACAAATATCATGTTATCAATCTCATTCAGTAAGTTAACACTACAAAAGAAATATAGAAAAAAATATTACAAACCTATATAAATAAATATGTATAAGTACATTCAAAATCATTTTAGAAAATCCACTAAGGGTGAATAACTAAATAGATATCACTGATTATAAACAATAATTGTAGAAAAATTTTAATACACCATGAAAAACACACTAACCAAGAAATCCAAAGGGTAAACGAGGCCAACCATCAACTAGGGAAGTATTTTATCATAAGTCCTCATATGATACTATAAACAACTGTATTAAATTTAATAAATATTTATATCACTATATTAAATTAAACTGGACACCAAAAATATCAATCAATAATTAAAACATTATTTATAATATTTCAAATTATTCCACAATATAAAAAGTCGCTCATAAACCAACTCCCACATAAGACTTCCTTGCATTCCCCCCAATAATTGAAAACATATTACCATTCCTTAGTTTAATATCCCTATATTCTATTTCTATGTACAAACTAAATCCATAATAATTTACAACAATAATAATAAATATATATTCAATCATAACCATTCAATGTGATTGAGATAGAGTCTATTAAACTGGTCATTTAGTTTTCACCTGTGAATTGAATGTTTGACATGTCTTTAGAAGACTGTCTCAAGTTATTAGATAGCTAGTGAGTTGTACCCACTTCACTAAAATAATATCAAAATAAAATTAAGTAATAACTCATGGATCACATTCTATAATTATGCCTATATCATAAGAAAATACAATATCATCGAATGTATATTGGTTCAAATTGACCATGTGACTATAAAAATAAAAATGCCAGGCTATCTATACAACATTCTAATAAACTTGGTCAACTAGACCACATCACTATATAATAAACCAATATAACTATTATACATGAAATTCAAAAAATCCCATCACAATATGACCTTATAACAAGGTAGACACCTATTGGGAGAAACCACCTACGCATCAAATAGACTAGTCGATGAAAGATTCAAATACTGAATCATCTCACCGACATTATGAAAATATGGAATAAATCTCCATAAAAAGTAAAATCAAACACTATGTGAACAAACCAACTATTATAGATAATGATAAACATGTGTGACTGTCATATCATTCAATGTTTTGTTGATGAATTAAAATAAATCCCATTGGCTCCTTTAAGTATCATTATATCACAATCACACATTGTCAATGAGATAAAGTCTTATTAATCAAAATTCCAAGTCCACATCAAATCGATTCGAATTACTCATTTCCAATACAAGGAGAACAAGAGTATCACACTATAAAATTTCTAAATCATCTCACATAAACCATTCAAATTCAATTAATATCATATTTTGGATCATAATACTTATAGAAGAGTCATGAATTTTTCCCATCATGAATATAATGAACATACTCTAATATCATGATGAATCAATGACAAAAACTAGTCATAATATTTATATTCAAGAATGTGGGTCCCACCATCATTACATTATATATTACGATGTCTATTATAGTTAACATGATTTTCACACAACCATTCACTTCCAAATAATCATATATAAATTTTTTAATCTATGGATATCAAAATCACTTAATGGAAAAAACCATTTTCATCTTCTACGAAACTGAGTAATGTATGTCAATTTAAAGAAATTTCATACAATTTCAATGATATTATTAGTTTAAAATTTAAAAATTTAATAAAACCCCTTAAATTAATATTTATTGGCTTAAAAATATTATCATAGTGATCTATGTGAGAAAATTAGTGAGATAAATTATTTAGTTATTTAATTAATACATTAATTTAATTTTTTTCATATTTTTTGTATATATTTACCCACATAGAAAAAATAATATTAAAAATATTATTTTTTATCACTGAGAATACCAATACTCTAAAAAATCATAATAATAATGTTATAATTCAAATCCCATGAGGCCTAGTTTATTATTACAATGAATCAGGTTTATAATTTATATACTAATATTCCTAATCATAAACTTCCAGCAGATAGTACATCTTCAAAATAAGTTCAAAACTATAGATAAATTTGTTCCTCGGAAAAGCGTATCGACTAAAAATTCATGAATTGTGGAGAGGATGATATTAGTTGGACTATATCAAATTATATTTGAAAAATAAATATGCACAAATAATTATAAATCATGGAACATTTCATATCTAGGATTCTATTTTGTTAGAAGAATTATAATTTCATTTTCAAAATTAAACCCAAATTGATGAAAGATAATAAATATACCAATTATGAATCAAACTCATAGTGAAATTATATCCACCAAAGTTGGTATCAAATTCTCCCATATATGAAATTTAACATATACTTAATTAAAAACATACACATCATCAAAAATGAAATCTTTAATATCCTAATTTTACACCTATTGATCAAAACAAAATTAATGAGGTTAAAATTTCTTGAATCCCATAATATTTATTTTCAACTCTCCACCTTCCATGAAAACTAATAAATTATGTAATTTATTTTACCTATATATTTATATAGACATGGATATTAATCCCTTCTATTGACATATTTCATCTTTTCTATAATATTCCTGATCACATGTGACTTACCATATCAAAAATAGTTAAATTCATCACTCAAGGATTGTTTATTTAGAGTTATTCATAGTCCTTAAGTACATGAACTATATTCATAAGATTATATTTAATATAATTAAATATATTCATTTAAAAAATAAATAATTAGGATGAGGACATTAAAAAAAGTAATAAAAAATTTATGGGATGGGAGGTATTTAAGTGAAATTTTAAAAGGCCTAATGAGGGGGCTCCTCTATTAAGTATAATACAGGATTTATATTTTAATATCAATGAAAATTCCTCACTCATCTTCAGTTACAAATAGACTCACCTATCATTACAAATTTTTTATTATTTCAAATACATGAAAATAATAAAAACTAAAATAATAAAATATTACTATTATATTATATACTTATCATTATTTCCATTATATTGTTTCAAATATTAAGAGGAACCATAAAATGAAAATAAAAAATGAATTATGAACTGTTCTTCCACAAATAAGAAAAACACATCATACTCTCCATTCAATAATTTTCAATTCACCAATTAGTGATCATGAAATGAGCCATTCCTCTAGACTTATTGAAAGTATGATCTTGAGAAAATACCAATATATGGTTAGGAATGAAAAAAATCCGTTATTATAGACTAACAAATTTTTTTTTGTGGAATAGATACTTTTAATGGTGGATAACATTAAATGGATGTATAAAATATTTAAGGATTAAAAATAAAGAGTCATGAACACAATTATTTTAAAAAAAATATAGCTCTTACAGACTTTTAAATGATTTAATGACATGGAATTTTCGTGTAATTTTTATTAAATTTATATGGAATTATTTTGAGACCGCAATTTTTGACGGAACATGATTCTGAGGCCAGAGGTTCCTAGGATGTGATTTTGAACTTCTTTTATGTACCTTTAGAAAACGTGTGAGTGGGTTTCTCTAACTTTGGAACCGGTTCTCTGATAAAAAGTCCAAGGGTACCGTTGAACTCAAAAAACCATGGGAATTATCTGATGACCCTCCACTGAGTTTCCTCTTGAAATAAGAATGAAAAATGTTGGCATAACGTCAATGACTTCAAAGTACATCAAATTATAAAGCTGGGAAGAGAGAAATAATGCAAAAATCTTGAACCCTCTAGTATGGAATGCTACAGAAACGAATGTAAAACACGCTAGGGGTTTAATTTTTTTAAACATTCCATGTACATTATTCTGAAACAAAGAATGAAGATCAACCCAATAACATGTTGATCCATGGATCTTGTTTTCTTACACGAAGGTTTGTAAATTAGGGGACATGAATGGTGGGGTTGATTCATGTGTTCAAATACTAATCCTCCCTTTGATTATACACCTCTAACACAGAGGGCATGGGCTAAAACGAACAAGTCCTGAGTCCCTCTACATAGGGTGTTCTCATGAGTTATTTGTAAATGGTTTTTCCACGATGGTGGAAGGGCACATCCGAGGTCATCACAGTGAAGGGAGAGATTCCAAGATGTTGTAAGCACAAACGACATGAAGTAAGGACCACTAGTGCATGTCTGGTGGTCCGCCAAAGCTTCCACTAGTGCACTGCTGCCAGTGCAATGTAGTGGCTCTAGCCATATGCTGGACAGCGGTGCAATAGTGCCCCCCGGATGACGGAACGATGCATTCCTGGTGGTGAACCAAATGGCGGAGGTCGTGGTGCTAGGGGCCCACAATTCCACATTGGTGCCACGTTGATTGGTGATCCCTCGAACTTGGCCCAATGGTGATGTGGAGGGAGAGGACTGTTTCTCCGTGTTCATGTGATAGAAAAGGATATTTTTGTGGTGTATTCGGATGGAGGAGCTGACCCTCTATAGCTTACCGAGAAAAACTGGCTAGTCGTACCCACACTAGTGGGTTGGGCCCGCACTGGTGGGCTAGAATTGCCCTATTTGGCTGGATCCGAGTAGCATTGATCTTGAATCCAACCATGCCCTTTTCTCAAAAATACCGATATCTTACAGACCAGGCATCTGTTCGACATGTAATGTATTGCTGTGGGATCCTTACGAATATTTGGTCTTTTTGTTTACTCTATGGTTGACTTCAGGGTGGTTGAGGTATGACTGATGGCTTGAGGAGCACATCCTCTAGAAATCAAGCATGCTATCTGTGAAAATACAGTGGTTGGATGTGATGTAAAGCATAAGAGTGACCCTTCGTGGATCATCATATGAGAGACCCTTTTTGGATCAGAATATAAGAAACCCTTTGTGGATCATCATAAGAGATACCCTTAGGGGATAAACATGAGACCCACCCTTCATGGATAAGTTGTAGCACAACCCATCATGGATAACCTGTAGAATGACACGTTGTGGATCAGTAGCAGAGCAACCCTTTTTGGATCAAAATAAGAGAGGCCATTTGTAGATTAGAAAATGACGACCTATAGTGGATCAGAATGAGGCCTCCCCTAAAAGGATTAGCATTATCGTGACCCTTCATGGATCAACCATACTGCGGCCCACTATGGATCAACAGCAGATAGGCCCATTATGGATCAGCAGCACAATGACACTTCATAGATCATCATCAGAACCTCTTAACAGAATAAGATGATCTATCTTTATGACCAATCATCATTACTTTTATACTTAAGTTATACCCGGTGTGATGCATATTTTTTTCTTTGGGTTTTACATTGAGATCAGACTTTTTGTTATTATTCCCTTATGGGTTTATGTGAGACCCAAATTTGTCTTGGGGACCCTACTGAGTATTTTTATACACACCCGTACACGGGATATTCCCGCACCTATTGGGTCAAGTGCAGAAGATGGACAACATTGAATGGGACTATGGGGAGCCAAAGCTAGATAGTTCTTGGAGGAGAATCAATATACGTGGTATTCTGCAGTGACATCTGATATTGGGATGTAACTACCCGTCACGTAGGATCCTTAGTGGATGACCTCTAGAGCTTGTACTTATTTTTCTGTACTTTCCTTTCAGTTGGGCTTGTATTCTGGCCCCTTTACTTTCATTTTACACCTTTTAATCTCAGTGGTTGTTCATTTTAGTGGTTGTATTATTTTCATTTCTCTGTGTTTTTTTTGTTCAATATTCCCTAACTATTTTGTATAGGTTTAAAGGTAATGAATTCCTTTTTTATATGTGTTTCATGTGCTAGTCACCAGCACCTACCCTATAGAAGGTGATCTTGGGGTAGTCACGGAACAGGCCCCAGGATATGTGTCTTGAAAAAGTGGTATCAGATGGCAGTTGGTTCTACCAGTAGATCAAGGATTCTATATTTTTTATGCGGTAATAGTGTAAAGTGTTTTGTGTTCTGCATTCACTCCTAGGATTCTAGTGTTGGTGCAGTGACCGACATATCCATACACTAGGACCCTAGATTTTTATTCTAACTCAGTACAAAAAACACCAGTTTCATGTGTTTAGGAAATATTTTTCTCTTGATATAATTTGAGTAAGATAACCAAGTATAACTTTTTGAATAGTGTGAATTTGTTTCCCGACAATATGCCTCAGCGAATATATACAACAATAATTCAAGTGAGGTATCGTGAAGATGATCCACAAAATGATGAGGCATCGTTGCAGGGACCTCTTGTAGTGATAAAACCTTCTGGTGGTTTACCAGCAACACCACCGCATGTAGAGCAGTAGTTTATTCCATTCCCACCAGCAAACAATGCACCCCGACTGAGCACGCTACATGAGTTCTAGAGACAGAGAACTCTAATATTTCTAGGTGATACATATCCATATGAATCTGAGGACTGGTTGGATGTAGTTACATAGGGGTTTTTCTTTGTAGAGGCACCTATTGAACAGATAGTGTTCTTAGAATCTAACTTTTTTTCATTTCATGGTAGGGAGATGGTGGATCTTGATGATACAAACACGCGAGGAGGCCACCCTTTCCTGGTTAGACTTCAAGAGCCTCTTTAGGGTGGAGTTCATACCAGCAACGCTACGCTCAGTGCGAATTCAGTAGATACTAAACATACAGTAGGTAAGCCTGCCTGTGTCGCAGTACTCGGTGAGATTCACTGATCACTCTCGCTACTCCACTAACATGGTATATGAACCTTTCATCAGGGCATGAACTTTTGAGCAGGGACATCGACAAGAGATTAGGGTGTTGATGATTTCGCTCAGCATCTTGATGCAGGCTACAGTGGTATAGTGATATCTACTAGTGGAGATCTTCCTAACCGAGTAGGAAGTGATGGTGAGAGACACCACTTGATGACAGGTGGAAGAGTAATCTCTAGTAGGTAGTATCCAGATGACACAGAGGCCCAAATAGGATATAAATTCTAGAGTATGACCCCAAGATGAATGGTCGGAGGTGAAGAGCACATGATCCAGAGGAGGTCAGATAACAGCTAGTGCTTGTTAATCCTACGGGGGTAAGAAAAACATAGCTTCTGATTTCCCAACCCACCACACAGACAATCAAAAAACGGTTGAGGGACCTCAAGGGTAGATGTAGAGGTTCGAGCGAGGAGGTAGACAAGGTGGATGAAGTGTTAGGGGAGTAGGTCGATCAACAGGCAGTGGATGATGGTTCGAGGTACTACCTCCACCACCCCCATGTGGTCCACCACGGGCTGAGGGGGCCAGTGGACAAAGGCAAGCTTAGCTTTAGGTGGTTGAGGACTATGACCACGGTACTCTAGATATGATTAGAGGTATGATATATGTCTTCTCAACCATAGTTGTAGTTCATAAAGACATAGGTTCCAGTCACTCATTCCTTTTTACAAACCACGTCCGAGGCTTTGAGATTAGGTTGGAGTCATTGGCTTGATCCGTAAGACTAGACAATATTATAGGAGGAAATTCGATGATTACATACTTATTTCGGCAGTGTGAGTATACTATAGGAGGCGAGAGCTTTGGATAGAATCTTCTATTTCCACCATCGAGTTCTTACACCATCATCTTGGGTATGGAATGTTTATCTATATTCCATGATTAGATCAACTGTTTTACGTGAAAAGTGTTGTTTGTATGTGAGGATAAGACCAGGTTTTCCTGCACCAGTGAGAAGGGAACCTTTGCAGCATAGGATGGACTTTCTTGAAGGAGGGTACAACAAATAAATCACCAATTTTCAAGCCCCACCCTTACTGTAGTAGATGAGAGGATTCCAATCCTTCTTGTAGTGGTGAAAGAATATGAGTATGTATTTTCTAAAAATGATCCAGGACTACCTCCCCACAGAGAAGTAGACTTCTGCATCGACTTTTACCTAGGGACGACACCAATATCCACACCCGCATATCAGCTGGCTCCTGTGGAGCTTTGTGAGTTGAGGGTATAGTGGGAGGACTTGTAGAGGAAGGGGTTCTTAAGACACAATGTTTCTAAGTGGGAATCTCCAGTTTTGTTTCCTAGAGGGAAAACTGTATCCTAAGACTATGCGTGGACTTACGACGCTTGATCCATGTGACCTTGAAGAACATGTATACACTTCCAAAGATTGATGACCTCTTCGATCAGGTAATGGGAGTGAGGTGGTTCTTAAAGATCAACATTAGATCATGATATCATCAGCTTCAAGAACAAGATGGGGATTTATGGAAGATAGACTTTAGTTTCCGGTATGGCCACACTAATTTTTTGATGATTCCCTTTGGTGTGACCAATTCCCTAGTAGTTTTCATGGGACTCATGAACAAGAACTTACAGCAATACATCAATTATTTCATGGTAGCCATCATTTATGAAATCATTGTGTACTCAACATCTGAGAAGGATCATGATACACACCTGTAGATAGTCATGGATACACTCTAAGAGAACCAACATAATGATAAGCTCTTGAAGTGCCAGTTCTGGATATGGGAGGTCCATTTTCTAGGGATCGTCATCTCATAATCTGGAGTTGTAGTCGATCTAAAAAATATAGAGGCAATTATTTCTTGAGAGAAACCCCATAGGGTGACTTAGGTGTGGAGTTTCATGGGTGTGGATGGGTACTACCATAGGTTCGTACATGATTATTCTAGAGTAGGAGCATCCTGGTCAACTTTGACAAAGTAGGGATAACACTTCTTATGGATGGAGAGGATCCAACAGAGTTTCTAGGAGTTTAGGTGAAGACTAATGAGTTCCTCCATCCTGAGACTACCAGAAGAGGGTGTTGGGTATGTAGTCTTCTATGAAAAATCAGTAACCATTATGGGTTGTGTCTTGATGCAGGAGTAAAAAGTGATTGCCTAGGGATCACGGTAGCTCAGAAAGCATGAGTTGAACTATACAACCCAAGAATAGAAGTTAGGAAAAATAGTAATTTCCTTGGAGATATGGTGTAACTACATGGTGGGTGAACAATTTACCATCTACTCTAACCACATTAGTCTTAGGTATATCTTCTCATAGAAGGACCTAAACTCAAGACATCAGTAATGGCTAGAGTTATTCAATGACTATGACATTGAGAAATTCTATACTCTAATAAAAGGGAAGGTGGTGGTTGATGCACTCATCAGGAGGTTGGTTTTGTAGCTGCTGATTGAGGTGACATAGAAGCTATCCGCGATGAAGATATCGTCTGTTGATGTTATTCGATAAGCTTTACTCCAGTTTATGACTGTAACTTCCCCACTTCTTCAGTGAGTTAGGGAGGCACATATTGTAGATGTTGACTGTAAGGCCCGACGTGCTTATATATCTTCAGGACTATCTCCTGATGGAATTTTGATAGGTCCGGAGCACATCATACCTTTAAGAGGCCACACCATAGTATCTGTGACATTATGAGAGGTGGTTTTGAAATAGTTCCATTCATCCCCTTTGGTTGTACATCGTAGTGTGGAAAAGATGTAACACATCCTCTAACGTTAGAACTAGTGGCTTGGGATGAATAAAATGGTGGCAGTGTTTGTTTGACGATACCTCACTTGTTAGAAAGTGAAGGTCGAGCATCTGCTCCCATCAGGCTTGACACATACACTTGAGGTACCATAGTTGAATTGGGATTGTATCTCCATGGAATTCATGATGGGGTTACCATGCTCTCCAGGTTGCCAATATTCTATCAAGGTGTTCGTTGAATGACTCACTAAGTTATCCCACTTCATACCCATCCAGGGGTAGGGATAGGTAGAGGGATTGGGGAGACTCTACGTCCAGGAGATAGTACGGATTCACGTGGTAGATTTGACAATCATCTAAGGCTATGATGCACACTTAACATCGCGGTTGTAGAAGGGGTTGAAGGAGGAATTCGGGACTCAGCTTCACTTGAGGACATTTTTCACCCCCTGACATATGGTTAGAAAGATTGAACCATATAGACCCAATAGGACATGCTTCGTGCTTGTATATGAGATTTTTGGTGTAGATGGGAGGACCACCTACCATGGGAGGAGTTTCCATTCAATAACAGTTACAACTCCACCATTGTTATGGCACAATTTGAGGACTTTTATTGGTGGCCATGTAGATCACCTCTATGCTGGACAGATTCAGGGGAGTCAACGCTCATAGCCCCAAAGTCAGTAAGGGTTACCACTAAGAATGTGCAGAACATACCGGAGCAGATGAGGACTTCACATAGTAGGAAAAATCGAATTTTTACAAGATATGGAGTTCTCTGGAGTTCGAGGAGGGAGACCATGTGTTCCTTCGGGTCTCACCCTGACTAGAATTGCAAAGATTTGGCCAGGGCTGAAAGATATATCTGAGGCTCATCGAACATTTTATAATTCATAGTCATGTTGGTGAGGTGACGTACAGCCTTTAACTTCTCCTACAGATGCATTGGGTGCCCAATGTTGTTCACATGTTGCATCCATGGAGGTACGTGCATGATCCTTATAACGTTATCGACTGGGAAGAGCTAGACATTGACATTGGGGTGACGTTTGAGGAGATCCAAATGGAGAGAGAGTATAAATAAGAGAAGGTCCTTCATGGATGGTTTATTCCTCTATTAAACATTCTATGTCATCACAAGAACCTTTATTAGGGAACATGGGAGCAAGAGGCTTAGATTCATGCTTATTACCCCCGTATGTTTTATTAGCCTTTGTTTTTTCATTCAAAGACGTAATGCCCTAATATGGGTAGAATGTAATTTCTTGTTATTTTTGTGTAACTTTTATAAATTATATAAAATTATTTCAAGATATCAAACTTTTAAGGCAGATGATTCTTAGGCTCGATTACAGAGAATGTAATTTTTAACTTATTTTAATATACTTTTAGTAAATGTACGAGATGGTTTTTCTAACTTTTGAACCATTTCTCAAATCAGAAATTTGAGGGCACCGTTGAACTAGGAATGCCAGGATTCACCTATAAAGTACATAACTTCAACCAGCAAGGGTCGGAAGAAATTTTATTTTTCTGAATTTTTGGAAAAAATAAAATAACATTAAAATGTTATTTTACATATATTCTAAACCGGTGGGCGACTGATGACAAAACTGGGGTGCGGCGATAAGGCAATGACAAGGTGAATTAATGCATTCCCCATAATTGATCATTAAGATACAATATAACATCTATGATGTTTCATAAATGAAACAACCTAACGATGTAATGTCACAACATCACAGAAACACTGCTACATCTTCAGTTATAATTTTTTAACGCATTGGGGAGTGGGGAATTAAACCATGTGAAATTTTCTAATGAACCTATAGAGAGTTTCCTCTCCATAAAAGAACAATGAACACCAACAAAAAATTATAAACATCGACATACCGCGATGAAAGAATATGGGATGAGATGAATGAAGTCGACCTATTTAACCCTCAAGGATGGAACACTATGTCAAATAACATCAAAAGAGGTTGGGTATTTAATTTTTTTAATGTTTCTACATTCATTATTCTTAAAAAACAAATTCGGATCAACCCAAAACCAGGTTGTTCTGCGAATCATGTGTTCTTGCGAGAGGGTTGTTAAATTCGGGGAATTGAATGGCATGGGAGACTCATGTGTTGAAATCCCTTTCCACCCTTTGATTATACACCACTTATTCACAGAGCACAGGATGACACAAACAAGTCCACCCAAGTCCCTCCACCTTGCGTATTATTGTGGGTTCTTTGTAAATAAGTTTTCCAAGATGGAGGCAAGGTGCATCCGAGGTCATCATAGGGAAGAGGGAATTCCAAAGATGTCGTAGGCCCATGCGATGCAAAGAATAGACCAGCAGATCGCATCAAGCGGTCTATTGAATTTTCATCCGGCATGCTGGCACCGGTGGTACCGGTCGTGTGCCGGACTATGGGGAAATAGGTCCACAAGCCATGCCAGTGACTGACTAAATGGTATGCCCCGGTGGTACACTGAGCGGCGGAGGCCGCTACCACCATAAATATGGTTCTAGAGACATGTAGTGATGCATTGACTTCTTAACATGCAGACTTGGTCTACGAGTGACCTGGACGGTGCAGTCGGTTTCACTGGCCGCATGTGCTGATGCCGGATGCGGATGTGCCACGCCCGGATGGAGGACCCAGCATACTACGGAGGGCCGAACCTGCCCCAGCAGCCTGGACCATCACATCTTGGTCGGACCAACTCCAAGTAAGTCTTGATCTGGGTTAGGTCAGGTTGGGTCGGTCCAACCGGTTCAGACTGGACTCAGACCCAACTGGACCATGTTTCTCTAAAACACCTGTATCTTGGAAACTAGGCGTCTGTTTGACGAGCCATTTGTTTCAATGGGACCCGCTCGATGAGGAGGTCCTTCTGATATACTCTACAAGAGTTTTGGAGGAGGTTTTATATGGCTGGGATCAATCCAACTCGAATCCAAATTGTAACTTTTTACAAAACTTCCCATGTCTTATAGGCCTGGTGTCTATTCGATGTGTCGTCTATTGCATTAGGAGCCTTACAAAGAGTCAGTCTTTTGGGTTACACTATGTAGTAATTCATGGAGGTTATGTTATGACATATGGATTTAGGATAAAATACTTCTGAAATCAAGCATGCCATGTGTGGGAATCTAGTGGTTGGTTGTGACGTGAAACATAAGAGGAAGCCTTCATGGATCATCATAAGAGTGACTCTTTGTGGATCAACATAAGAGCGAACCTTCATGGATCAAAATAAGAGTGATCCTTTTTGGATTTTTATGAGAGAAACCCTTCATAGATTAAAAGTAGCGCGACCCGTTGTGGATCGGTCATAGAGTGACACATTGTGGCTCAACAGTTGAGAGACCCATTTTCGATCAGCATCAGCATGACTATTCATTGGTTTGTAGAAGAACCTCTTAAATGAATAAGATGATCTAGATTTAAAACTAATCATATTTTCTTCGGTACTTATGATCTACTTGGAGTAATCTTTGTCATTTTATTGGTGCATTAATTTGAGGTCTTTCATTGTGGTTTTCTTCCATTGTGTATTTTTGTGAGTCCCGAGATGGTCGTGGGGTCCCTTATGAGTATTTTTATACTCACCCCCATGGGATTTTACCACACCTGGTGTGTGTTATGAATATGATGGACATCATTGACTGGGACTTTTGGGAGCTAGGGTGCGATGATACTCGGTGGTGGATCAATAGACGTGGTGTGCTGTAGTGACATCCAATAGTTGGTTGTACATACCCTTTAGGTACGATCCTGGTAGGAAACCTCCTGAGATTGTATTTCTTTTGTTGTACATCATTTCAGTTGGGTATGTATTACATCACCTTTACATTCAGTTTAAAACTTTTACTCTCAACGCTGGAACTTTATGGTGGTTATATTACTTTCATACCTTTATGGTTTGTTTTGTGCAGTATGTCATGTCTGTGTGTGTATAGGTTTAAAGGAAACACCTTCCCTTTTTTTGTTATATGCTTTTCTGGTGCTAGTCACAAGCCACAAGACTATGAAAGATGGGCTTGGGGTAGTTACGACATAGGCATCGGGGGACAGATCATGAAAAAAGAAATAAATAATGTTTTAGAAGTATACATGCCCAAAACTTCACTCATGGAAAGTGTATTATAAATAATATATTTATGGTTTTAGAATACATATCCAAAATACGAATAAAATCATTGGAAAATCACATATGTAATGAATAGAAATAATCTAATGATTGAAACTACTATTTATGAATTACATCATAAAAGTATTTGAGAAATTTAAATCACAAAAATCAAAAAAAAATTACAAATCAAGATTAAGAAAATCAATATTGTCATATATATTTTTTACATATCCAACCATCTTATTATATATTAAAAATCATTATAAAAATATTCCCAAAAAATGTATTATTAGTACCTATCCCAGTGGAGCCTGTTCTACGCCTCCTCAAGCCCACCTCCAATAAGCCAGGGTCTAGTGACTAGCAATGATATGGTATATCAAAAACATATGAGGTATTGGATATGTTCATTTATGCACACACACATCTCCAAGAGGAAAAATGATGATATGTAAAAACAACTAATTAAAAACTGTATTCATACCACCAATATCCCACAAAAAAGTGTGATAGTAAAATAACTTGAACGTGAACAGGTCCAAATACAAGCCCACCCAAAAGTGTCTATAACATATTTCCATCCTATATGTAAAGGTACCAGGAATCTTGTCTAAAATCTATAGGAACACCTTGGTCTGTTCGGCTCACTAAGCATCATTTGGTCCAGGTCAATCTAGGAGTCCATCTATGGTTCGATCATCTATACAAGACACGACATGTGCAGGGAAATTCCATGATGGGGTGAGTATAACCATACACATTTGGAAAACCCAGAATCACAAAGAAAAACCAAAACACAAAACTAAAATGAAAAACCACAACCGAATACCACAACGGAATACCATAAAGGAATATAAAAAATGAATACCATAAAGGAATATGACAAGGGAATAGCATAATGGAATACCACGATGGAATACCACAATGGAATACCATAAAGGAATACCACAATGGAATACCAGATAGGATTACCACAAAGGAATACCACAAATGAATAACATGTAGGAATACCACACTAGATTACAATAAATGATTACGCAAAAGGATTTCCACAAAGGATTATCACAATGGAATACAACACAAGTTCACCACAATGGAATACCAAAAAGTAATGACACACATGATTATCACAAAGGAATACCATGAAGGAATACCATCATGAATACCACACAAGCTTTTCACAATGTACTAACACAATGTAATATGAGAAACGATTATAAAGGAAGGTATACCCCAAAAGATTATAAAAAATGATTACTAGAAAGGAATAACACACAAGATTACCATAAAAGAATAACATAATGGATTACCACAAAGGATTACAATAATAAATATCTTGCATGATTACAACAATGGAATATAAAATAGGATTACCCCAAGGGAATATCACATAGGATTACCATAATGGAATATAAATCAATGATACAGATGTATATGTATAAAGAACATACAAAAAGGATATATAGATATACTTAATTCATTAAAATAAGTCTATAGGGAAGCCACAACCAATTACCAGCCACACGATTCTTCATGAAGCCAACTCATTTTGGGAAAACTCACTCCGTGGGAAATGATATCATTGGAGACCCTCACGAATAGGTCTAGATCATTTGGGCCCCACTCAAAGAGAAAGAATTAGTTATGGAATACTATAACACACATAGAGGAGATTCTTTCCAGACACACTAGGTAATACCACATACCCAATATGGATCAACCTATTATATTGATGATCCTACCCATACACACTGGGGAATACCACTAACCCTACTGATGCAGCCCATAAGACGGAGTACTAATGCCCTAATCTCAGTGGTTATGTAGATTCCACGAATCTCCACTATGGGTGATATAAGATCACACTCTAATATCATGTAGGGATACAATTATCTATCTGGGACTTTTCCTCTAGAGGGGATTACAATCTAGCGATGTAAATTTAATGTCATACTAAAACCTTAATGAAAGGACGAAGGGATCATATCCTATATAATTTGGTATAAAATAAAAACTCACCACTTAAATAAGAAGGTAAATCTCAATTCTAGGTTCTAAATTTCATAGAAAGCTCGTCCATTAGATTATCTATTTAGAATTTATAATAGTTTTATGTTTTAAAGGGGGTTACATGGCCCATGTACTGATCACATGATTGGTCAATTGAACACCATAGTTGAATGCCCAGAACGATCGTAGAGGTACTGACTCTATGGTCGTTCCACCTACGTTGATATCTGTATTCCACCTTCTGTAGTCTCTACAGTCCACCTGCCGTAGTCTCCACATCGAACTCCCTTGTTGTTGAAGGTGCACAAAAAATGGAACTACCATGGTTCAGGGTCGACCGCCACCACCGACTGTGTCCCAGCTCCGTCCTGATTGCCCTCGGTATTACCTGGCCCTCTTAGCCTGACTCATCCCTCTTGGTCTGACCAAGCTCGTAGGGACTGACCCGGCCTGCTGGGAGAAACCCATTCTCTCTCCACTGCATCTATTGTGTCAGCCTCTACTGGTGACTACGAGTCTTCCACCCACGGCCCTACCACCGTTTCCATGTCCTATCGCCGCTACGACCTACCATCATGGCCTGTCGTCACCGCTATCTCCCACGCATGCTGCCACACACCTTTATAGTCACTGTCAATTTACATTGTTGTCCCGGTGGTCCCTTTGGTGGACCCCCATGAATCCTTTGAATCCAGAAAAATCTGAATGATCACTGATCAATGCTCATTGAGTTATTCCATCAATAGATCAACCCATTTCGTCTTCAGATCTACTCCCTAAATGGATCAAATATTTGTTCTTCATAGTGTTCTAAACAATGCCAAATTACTTGAATTATAGAATCATTCATCATCTAAATCGCTCTGTCTCCTTTATAAAACATATGTCGTGCCATGCCGATCCCCAATACTTGATATCAGATCATTACACTAGGAATTGTGTGTACAATGACCTTTTTTAGGATGTATCAAGTCATTAGACCAATGATTTACTCCTATGAGGAATGATGAATTTGGGGAGAATATAACAAGAATAAAAATTGGGAGTAAACCTTGATTTCTATTTTTTTCGATCTCAAACTATCTCCATTAGAATTAAAATTTAATAAAAAAAATAACCACTATGATTAATATCTCGTTAAAACCCAACAAATATAACTGCCTTCCCACAATACACATGATACGTGAATCAATCCATTGATCGATTGATTTATGTTCATTGAAGAAATTAATTATAGGGATATAAATAATTGAAACACACAACTTACCTCAATTCATATATCTCACTAATGAAAAATGATCCCTATGACTTTTCCATAGTTAATATACTTCGAATATGAGGGGCACTGGTCATCGATCTATGATCTATCGCTATCTGTAGAAAGAGTCCTAAAATATCTATCAGAAAGTTCTCCATGTATTCAAGGATTATGTGAATAAACCTAGATATTTTTTTTATAATATATTTTAAAATCTTCAGCTACTGCGTCAATAAAATAATTTTAATTAAATTATTTTATTCTAATTATGTCTGCTGACAGATTTTTCACAAATGATACACACCTAAAAATGTTATGTCAGATCTATGGAAAATAATAAATTACGAACTCAATAGTGGTATCAAATTTCCAATCCAATTCACAATTCATGTGTTACTAGGATTTATAAATCAAATAATTTTATTTAAATATTTTATTTATAGTTATGTAATTTTTGTCATTTTCTATAGATGGCCCACACTGACTAAATATAGGTTGTTCCTAGGGTAAATATTCCATTATGATATCAACGATTCCCCCACATTTCTGATCCAAGAACATGTTTAAGAGTTCTTCTAGTATTTCATGATAACCATGCACACATATTTTTAAAATTTTTACTTTTCAAACAATTATTCTAAGAACACTACCCTTTAAATCACATTCCATCTCAGTGACACATCTCAAAATCAGTCCATATAATATCTACAAATATTTAATGGAAAATGCGAGACATTGCATTCTTCCAACCTTGGGGGTTTATGTCCTTAAAATCCAAAATAAGGGCTTATGAAACAGATGTGGGTATTGAACACGAATACGAGCCTCCCACACCCATGTTCTCTCTTGGATATTCCCATACTACCACTGGATACATGGTAAATGAATCACTCACCCACAATGTATCCCCTCATATTGATCCTTGATCTCTTTTGGGTGCTCATTAAAATTCACTCTATCCTTTATGTCCAATTCTCCCTAGTCAATGACATTCGTTGGGTCATAAACATATGTACTCAACTATGACATGCGAATAATGTTGTGTACTAAATATATCCATGGTGGTAGAGAAAACTAGAATGCCACCTTGGAAAGTTTACATAGAATCAGGAAAGGTATAATAAATCTTGGAGATTTCTATGTAGTGGCCCAACTAGGTGAGGCATTCAATGATCACCAAGATTTAATCATGTTCCCTGGACGTATGTGGTAAACCCATCACAAATCCCATTGATATCCTCAACCACTCCCACTCTTTCACCTCATGGGGTTGAGCTAACCCCCAGGAACATGATACTTAGCCTTCACCTGCTGACAAGTATGACATCAAGGGGAAAACTCAGAAAGTCCATTCTTCATTCATGGCCACCAAAAATGAAGTTGGAAGTCTTGGTTCATCTTTTTTATACCATGATGTACCTTATAAGGGGATATATAAAAGGCCCTCAGATCCTCCTTCTGCAACACCACTAGCTATAACATGTATCCTCTAAAAATAATGATGTGCTCCACACCTTTCGAATATCAATCAGGATCATGCCCTATGGATATATGAGAACGTAGGGTCTGTAAGCATGAATACCCAAGTTGTGCCTCCCTGACACTCTATAAGTGTGGACATGTGACCATTATTGACTTGAGGTAATCATCTCTATCTCCATCCTCAAAGGATAATAGCAATGAGGCCAGATACTATGACATCTCATTAAACAACTACATACTAGATCTATATCTGAGAGCATGTACCACCACATTCCCGTTCAAAAAAATTATATACATTCTGGAAGTCATAATCTTGGACGGACTCTAGAAAATTCCTCTGTCTCATCCTTTGATGGATCCTCTACAACTCTGTGACCATTGAAAGAAACCGAGGACTTCAAATATCCACTACACAGAGGGTTAGGCTATCCAATTGATGAGAAATCAAAATCACCCTCCCATGTGTGACTCCATCCATGGATCCTTGGGTTTCCTTTTCACCAATAAGTATGACTTAGTTCCACCATTATGAACACACCACACTCTTCACCTAAAAATAATCAATTTGGTCATGTCCTGTGGATAACAGTCCATTCTAAGAATGATGTGGTATGTCATTGATTCCACTATTAAGAGATCCTAACCAAAAATATCACATCAAAAATCTTGTTCACACTGTATATACCAGTGCATGATCATTGGATCTCCTCATACAGTAGTCTCCAAGAGTGAGGTTCAAGTAAAATTTTCAATTGGAATCCTTTAGTCTAAAAAAAGGTATGTGGAATGAAAATAACAACTACCACCTAATTATATCAATATGGATGATAATGTATAAATGAAATAGATCAAACCTCGAATAATTCTTAGATCCCCTGGTATATAATCCTCAACCTCATAAACCTATAACCTCCCTTATCATCCAACTCCCTCAGCTGGGTGTGGTCCACCTTGGGGTGGTGGCAAAAACATGTTGAAACATAATCCACCTACTGGTACTCTCATAGTTCCTCTTCCACATCTACTACCCAATGGATCTATATTATACTATCATTGTATCTTCCTCAGTGGTCCATCAACAGTTTTCCTATTATTAGTATGTTGGGTTTTACAATCTCAGTCTAGGTATCCCCTACTATGACATGAATATCATTGCCTCTCTCTAGGGTGACTAGACCCACTCTGCAAGACCCGAACTAGAGATCCTCTATCATGGGAACTCCTCTTGAAACATCTCACACGTCTAAGTCCCTAATATTATCATCAACTCCATACTATAGAGGTCTCTACACCTTCTTGGCCACTGCTGAAAATCACTGGTTGTTTCCACTTAGACAAGAAAATTTCGACCACCAAAGCATGCTCAAGAACCCCATAATAAGTATAGATTATTATAAGGATAACACATGATTTGGTGTCCCATCGTAGAACATTATCAACGGTTTGAGACCAGCTGTACGAACCATGAATAATAATAATCGAGTACCTGGAGAGGTTGGTATGCATCAATGAAAACTTAGATACAGAGCTGTCATTATTCTGGAGCTATATAATCTCTTGGATTGGAATATCTGTTATCTTATTAAGTGATAACTACTCTATAAAATGTTTCTCAAACTCTAACTTTGAAAGAGTCGCCTCATCATAATATCAAGTAACCAAACCCCACCATGGACCTGTTGAGCTATGTAGAAGGATTTCATACATGAATTCCATATGAACTAATGATGTACTGACTAGATAGAAAAATTTGGTTATTATCTCAAGACACTCCCCAACCACCTATTTATCGGGCCCACCTCAGAACATGAGGGGTATCTGCTGCCGAATGTCATGAAGCGCGCTCATCCTGGGCACCTCGTCAGTTGGTACTGCGGGTTCCATGTGCATATCAATAGGTTTTGATATAGATAGGGTACCACATAGAGGTGATATCTCAAGAAAAAAGCCTTGTACCAATGAAACTTCACCCATCGGGTCATCCTTATGATCACATGATGGAATCCTAGTTGCATTTATATATGTAGAAATCATAAAATAAAACATGATTTTCCACAGTCGACCGAGTATATCTAGATACATGATTCAATAAGGAAATAAAAAACACATCAATTCCTATGTGATTTATATATCATAGTTTTCCCCTACAACCATATCTTTTATATAACATGTTGAAAAAAGGTAATCAGAGTCCCATTATATGGATACATAAGCTGCCGCTCCAACACTAGAGTCCCTGAACTGAAATCCAAACAAAAAAAAATTTATATTTTTCCCCAAACCAACCATATAAAATGCAGGTTCTAAATTAGAACTGAACCTCCTCTGATACAACTATTTACCGACCCGTCCCAATGGGCCTCGTGCCTAAACTCACCACTCCTACCTTCAATAGGCTAGGGAATAGTGACTTGCAATGAGTTGGAAAATAACTAACTTGGAAGGAATTTTATATGAACATGTACACATGCACACATCTGCAAACCCAAAAAATGATTGATTTTAGAAACCACTATATAGACATTTCATTAATAACCCCAAGGTCTAACAACAGAGTATGATAGTAGAAGTACTAAAAATTAAAAAGGGAAAAATACCAATGCACCAAAATGAGTCTATAAAACAAGTCCAACATGTATGTAAAGGTACTAGGAATGCTGTCTAAAATACACAGGAACATCGTGACCAATCATGTCTTACCAAACATCATCCAGTCATGTTCCTCATAGGACTCTATCAAAGAATCAATAATTTTAACATGAAAAAACACATTCAAAAAAACCCATAAATGGTTGGGTACTATAATATTCAGTTGGACACCCTAAAACCAAAATGAAAAACCATAAAAACCACAAAAAACAATGAAGGAATACCAAAAATGAATACCACAATTGAATACCACAAGAAAACCCACAATGTAATACCACAATGTAATACCACGAAGGAATACCACAAAGGTATACCATGATGGAATACCACAAAGAATTGCAACAAAAATTAACCACCAAGGAATACCAAAATGGAATACCCAGAATGAATATCATAAGAGAATACCACATAGGATTACCACAAGGGATTTCCACAATGAAATACCACATAATATTACCAGAAAGGAATACCACATAGGATTACCACAAAGGATTACCACAATGAAATACCACACTAGATTACCAAAAAGCAATACCACAAAGGAATACTATAATTGAATACCCTACAAGTTTACAACAATGTATAACCATAAAGAATTACAAAATGGATTACCATGAAGTAATACCACCCATGATTACCACAAAGTATTACCACTAAAGAATACTACACTGGATTACCATAATGGAATATCACATAGGATTAACAAAAAGGATTACCAAAAAGGAATACCACGTAGGATTATCCC
Organism: Viscum album; assembly: GCA_963277665.1. Taxonomy (NCBI): domain Eukaryota; kingdom Viridiplantae; phylum Streptophyta; class Magnoliopsida; order Santalales; family Viscaceae; genus Viscum; species Viscum album. Next base: position 1,210,459,601 of record OY728165.1, read on the forward strand.
AAAGGAACACCAGACATGATTACCATGAATGAATGCCACATAGGATAACCATAAAAGAATTATAATTTATAACTACTTAGGTATCTCTCTAAAGAACATATATAAAGGATACAAATATATAGTCAATCCAAATCACAAATTCTAGAGGTAACCCACAATAAATTACCAGCCAAAATATTCATCTCGAAGCTCGTTATTTCTAGAATAACTCACTCCTCATGGCATGATATCATTGTAGAAACTCAGAAAGTGGTCTAGATAATTTGGGTCCCAATCAACGATAACACATTGGTCTTGTAAAAATATGATACACAGAGAGAGGGTCCTTCCCAGACATACTCTGGAATACCACATACACAATCTGAATTAATCGGCAATTTAGAAGATCCTTCCCAAATACACTGGGGAATACTATTGACCATACTCATGTGGATATCCAGTTGCGGGACTAATTCCATGATCTTGGTGGTTAGGTTGATTCCAAAAAAGTACACTATGGGTTATATAGGATCGCACTCTTATCCCACAGAGGGATACCATACTCTATTAGGGACTTGTCCTCCAGAGGGGATTACAATCCGAAGATATGCACGTAATGTCATAATAAACACTTAAAAATTGTCCAATGGAATTCTCTCACCTATAATAGTCCAAAATAAAAACAAAAAACCTATCTTAAAAGGATCGTCTCAAAAAAATGGTCTCAATGTCGTAGATGACTTGTTGATTAAACACTCCATTTATAAGTAATGGTCGTTTGAAATTTTTAAGGGGGTTATTAGAGAAATGGACCAACTGAACAATCTGTCCACTGACCACACCATTGGTACAACGACCACATAGTAGGTCCACCGACTGCACATTTGGTTCACCGATGGCTATGATTGAAATCCAAGAACAGCTGCCTGGGGACTGACCATATGGTTTGTCCACCTTTTGTGGCTATTGCAGTCGACCACCCCTAGCGGTTGCAACAGTGCGATAGCTAGAGATATTGTGGCTCATGGTCGACCATTGTAGTCTACCATAGCCTGGTCACCCTAGGTCCAACTCAAGTCCAACATGGCCTGCTAGGCCTGATCAAGCCCATGTAGATAGACCTGGCCCATTAAGATAAGCCCAGTCTGTTGGGACCGACTCGTCTATTTGGGATCGACCTGGTCAGTTTGGCCTGACCCGCCCCACTAGGCCCGACATATTCCATATCCCCCACATCTGCCTCCACTGATGCCTTCACATCCACCACCAGCGGTCCTACCACTGTTCCCATGTCACTCTGCCACCATAGCATGTTTTCGTTGATGTATCTTGTGGACGTCGCCACCCGTCGCTCGTGCCACATCAGTTGTCCCTTCCATGTACCACCGTGCCTCCTCCAATTCCCAAAAAATCAAACGGTCAGAGATCAAAGATCATCGAGTCGTGAAGTCAACAGGTCACCAGGTTGCTTCTTCCGATTTGTTTGAAAAATGACTGAATCTTCATTCATCATTATATAATTATCAATTCTGTTGAATGAAAATTATGTAATCATCTGGTGTCCAAATTTCTCTATCTCCATCTTTACACCTCCATCGTGTCTTACCAATACCATATCTACGATTTGAGAACATTTTTCTAATAATCAGGTGTGAAACGATCTATTAATTAAGATGTGTCGAGTCACATGGAAAATAAATAATGGATGTGACGAACAATGAATTAGGGGATAAAATAAAAAGAACTAAAGAGGTGAAAGAAACTAAATATATGTTCATGTCAATCTCGACCCATCGTTTTCAGAAAAACAATCAAATATAAAATTAATCCAAATCTTTGTATCTCATTAAAACCCCAAAAAGATAATTCCATTCCCTTTGTGCAGACGATCCAAGAATTAAACTATTTTTCAATTGATTCACGTTCATTGTAGAAATTATGATGGGGTAATAAACATTTAAAACACATGTGCTACCTTGATTTTGATTTCCCATTGAAAAATAATGGTCTTCATATTGTTGTTGTGGGCAAGATCCTTCGAATATGAGTTGCTTCGGTCATCGATCCATGACCTGTCACCATAATCTGACAGAGAATCCTCCATGATGTCTGCAACAGATATCCATGTTTTCTATGGTTATGTGACTAAGCTTATAAATTCTTTATAAAAACATTTTAAAAGATTTTTAGCCACTATAGCGACACAATAATTTTTATTAAATTATTTTATCCACATTATATCTCATGATAGATTTTTTACAAACAACCCATGCTGACTAATGTTAAGTCGTACGTAGGGAAAACCTCACATTAAGAACCAAAACGGTGGTCTCAAACTTCCAATTTCAGCCATAATACATTAGTTTTTAAGATTTTAAAATAAAATAGTTGTATTTAACTATTTTATTAACTATTTCGTAATTTTTAAATTTTTCAATAGATGGCTCATGATGACGAATAATATGTCAAATTTAGGGTAAAAATGCAATTCTGAGCTCAGTGGAATTATTATATTTCTCATCTAGGAAACCGTTTATTAGTTATTATTTTTTTTTTAAAAACGTGTTTTATGTGATTTTAAAAAGATTTATATTTTTCCAACATTGTTCTGAGCACACTGGACCTCAAAAGCGAATGTCGTATTAGTGCCTGGTCCCAAAATCGATCCATATAACATTTAAAAATAGTACATGGAAAATATGATTTGTTATTGGTATGATGGAATTCCAATAAAATTACTTATATCATAGATTAAAAATATACTATGATTTATGTATCGTATATGATTTTCTAGTCATAAAAATGACATTTAATTACAAATATCTTGAATATAAAGTGGTAAATAATTTAAACGATCACTCCCCTATATATTAAGGCTCATACATAAAATCTAGTTATAACATTATATTTTTTATTATGATCATGGAATTCAAAAATCTAAATACACCTTTAAAATTGTATGGTCGATTAGATTAAAGAAAAAATGATAATATGACTGAATGAAACAAATAATAAAATCCAAAAAATCAAATTAAAAAAAAAATTAATAATAAACTCATGTCTTCTCTCATAATTAATTTTTTAACATATATAATAGCTCATAATGTCTTATAAGGTATATCTATAATGATGTTATTGAATTCCAATCAATGAATATTATGTTTTAACATTCCACACCATGGATAGATCTTATTCTTTTCCTTAAAATTGTATTTAATATTGTTTAGGCTAGAACTTTCTCTAATTAAATCTATCCAATAACAAAATATTTATTTAATATTTAAAAATTATACATTAATTTATGAAAAATTAAATCTTATTGAACCTCTCATATCTCTTATTTTGTTGTACATTCCCCAACATCTTTACTCCACTTTGTTAATCATGTTTTTCATACCTTTGCATTATTAGTCCCTTTTATTTATTTATTAATATAGTAACATCCATTGAATCATCTATAGAAACAACATGTCCAATTTCTATATAATTATACTCATTTTAATCCTCTTCTTATTCATCTAATTTTCTCTAAACACGATAAATATTTTACTTCATTTTCTCAAAAATTACTCACAAATATAACTATCTATTTGAAACATCAACCCTGGAATTTTTTATCTCTAAAAATGGTCATCCAGATATAAGGTGATTTATCTCAACATGAATCTCAAAAAAAGAAATGGTAATATAATCTAAAATTGATATATTTTAACAAAAAATCATTAAAAAATCATAGATTTATCACCGATGTATCCTCTGATCAAAGAAACTCTTTTGTGGGATTCATCTCATCAAATAAAAAATTTAATGTTATGGTTTGATATAATTTACAAAATCTCACCTAAATAACACAATTATTTTACCAATTCATATGATTATAAATTTATATGAATTTAAAAATGTATTTTATGTAATTTTTTCGTTAGTATAATTATAGATATTGTAGTTGTAAATTATACTATTTGTGATATTATACCCATAATCTTATGGGTTCCCTTCTTTATTAATATTTTTATATTTGATATTGTTCACTAAAACATATATAAATTTAAGATTAGTAATTAACTCCATAAAAATATCAAGAATATGACACCTTTATTCCTGAATTATCCCTTAATATATCCATTTTCGAATGGTTGTGGTGGTTTTTATTGTGGAAGATAATTTTCGCAAACTCCTTTCAGTATTTCCAGTTATTTATTCATTCATTGTTTTAGAATCTTCTCAAACTGTAGTGATAATATTTAGAGTGATAGATTCCAATTATCTAATTGGGTTGACTTCTATATCTCTAGGTATCACTCCTCTTAGTCTTTCAATGATCTAATTTATAATTTCTTCAACATGAAATTCCAAATTTCTCATAACAAAACATTGATTTTGAAAATACTCTTATAATTACTTTATGGAAACCCCAATAGTGGTAATAATAGTCTATATGATATCTACATATTTTATTTTATTATGATGTTTTTCCCATTATTATATTTATATAAACCCAAAAAATACACATAAGAAAAAAAACCATTATTGGGTTGTAGCCTCCATCCATGACTATAAATTTTATTATTAACTTCAATTATATCAAATATTTTATTAGTAGCACGTTTTATTTTCTTGTGATATAGAAATAAAAAATATAAATATTTATCGGCAGGTCAAGGTATGTTCATTTAGAACCCATAATTTTAAAATATTTATTTTGTTTTCCAGAATAAATTTTAAATAAAACCCCATTAAAATAAATTTCATCCAATAACTCATAATTCTCTCCTAGTAGAATCATCATCATTTATCATTAAGAATAAATATAAATGATTAGCCAATTTCCTTGAAAAAAAGAGTTATATAACTTCTAAATTAGAAACTGTATCTATATGAAATTTATATGAATCTTTATTATCAAGGTATTAAACCATTACAATGCTATGTAATTGGATTCATCAATAAATTTATTAAAATTAATGATATTAATGTGACTATTCATTGAATTTGAGGGTGTTTAGATTTTTTTATCTGACTTTGCATCTCATCTCATGTTATGATGGAATATGAATATAAGAATTAAGTCTATTCCTTTTTTTTATGTTATTAAAAAGCTTATCATCTAAATACTCAAATCATCATTTGTTACATCATTTAATTGAAATGGGTTTTGAATTCCTAAAAACTTTTCAAGTGTGCCTTTATATCATTATTATATTAATATTTATTTCCCTAGAACTAACAAAAACATATATTTTTCAACTATAATGGAATGTAACAAACATGAAATATACATTTATTTATATTTAAATAATTGTATTATCAATTATAATTATACAATCTATAGTAATCAATATAGATACATATAGTATAAAAATATTATATTACATCCTAAAAATATTGAAAACATTAAGATTCTACAATGTTGATGTTAATAATATTTTTTATGAGAAAAATACATAAATCATAAAAGACATAGATGATATCAAACTATCAACTGTGGGGGTTCTGAAGAATTGAACTTCTTATCCAGAATGTTTCACTAATTAAGTATTTATAGTTTTTCCAATTTTACAAAATCTTTGTTGGTTTAAAATATTTTTAAAACTATGCATGAAAGGTGGCATGCACGCTTCCACATTTTAGTCCTGTCTAATAGCGGAAGTACACCTGTTTCTATTCTACTAAAGAAATAATTTTATTATATAGGTTATTCTATATATATACTATGATATACATATTTTGTTAGTTATATGTTGTTTAGAATTATGTCAATAACATTTGAAAGTGAAAATTTTATGTTTTTAAGTAATACCTTTTTAGCGCTCAAATTTGAGACATTTTTATGAACAATGAATGGGTTCTTGTTGATATTCATGTTAATATAAATATCATTATGTGAAAATGGGTGTTTAAGAGAAAAATTTCCATGTATGTTAAAGTGAATATATATATATATATATAAGTATGTGACTAAAGGGTTTAAGAAATAATAATTCATTAGATACAATGAAAACATTTCATCTCGGTTATCTAGTTAGATATGGATCACCACATGATTTGGTCATCTATAGCATTTGGAATTCACTAGTTCATATGGGTCATTTCACCCCTACTTTGTTGTCGGGGTAGTTGATTATTCCACATTCATTCTCCATATTTTTTATGTGCTAAATTGATTATTTTTTCTTTGGATCCTCCTCAAAATTCCTTCTTTTCATGATCACTTCTTAGTAACCCTAGATTCACATGGGATAACATTGGTTTTCATCTATGTATCTACATCTCAATTAATTCTGGTTTATATCTCCTCACTTCTCCATCATCCAAAATGAGATCTCATTCTGGTGTATATTTTTTATAAAGATCCATTTCTCATATTCAATGTGTAGTCTTTGATATGAATTCATCAGATCTAGAACTGGTAGTCCCAAAAGATCAACAATGTGAAAATGTTTTGTTTATAATCAATATCTTATGTGGAACTCAAATTTGAGTAATTTTTAGGATCTGTGAATGGGTTCTGGTTGACCTTCATGTGGTTAAAAATATCATTGAGTGAGAATGGATCTTTAAGAGAGAAATGGTCATATAAGAGAAAATGGATCTTTAGGAATGTTTAATGTCTAGGGTCATATTTAATCTACAATATTCCAAATTCATCAAAATTTTACAAACAATTAAATTTTAGTATTTTTTTAATCCATTAAATTTTTATTTATAATCATTTTTTAAATTCCATTGATTTTCATTTATTTATTTTATTTAAGAAACATAGTTCATTTACAACAACAGTTTAGATTTTTTGGCTGTCTTTTAAATTTAATTTAGATTATCTATATACTATATATTTTATATGATTTTAATGTTATAAACATGAAATATAATAATTATTTCTATATGTTATGTGGTTGAATTTTAAATCTTATAATATATAAATTGTGAAAAACATATTAATGAAAACTGAAACACTAGATAAACATGTAAAAAGGGAAAATGGTAATAACAGTATATTCATTTTAATAGACTTAAAACATATACATGAACAAGTATAATCAATGTATATGGGGATGGGATTCCCTCCCACCTTGTTTTCTGCAAATGGTACGACCATTTTGAGATCGATGATCTCCATGATGGTGTAAAGTCTATTGAAATTGATAGGGACGATCCTCGTGCACTAGAACATCAACCGTCATATGATCCACCTTTTTATTTTTCAGAGGGGGTTTCAATTTCATGTCATAATATGCTCCCAATCGTTATACCATTATGGTAGTAGAAGTAACTTCCATTATCACAGCAGGGATCCAAGCCTGCAATGGATCAGGACCCCAAGGCTATGATGGATTTAGACCCCAAGTTACAGGGAACATCAGATATCCCATCAATAAAGATAGATCCCATGCCACCAGATGCACATCCTCAATCCGAAGTGAGGCTCAACTCATCTAAACCACGTTCAATTGAAAAATTTCCAGAAATCTCGTGTATGTCGTATTACATTCATGTATTTTTAATGTGATTTTTCTTCTCCATTTGACTTCATATGATCATAATTTTCATTTTATAAATAATAATTATTATTAGAAAATCCATATATGTATTTTTTTTAAATTATATGTTATTATTTAATTAATATATACTTATTCATTACTAATAATATGTATTATTTTAAAATGATATAATCTTTATGATACTAAAGTTTATGAACATCTTCTTATATAGTAAACTATGATACTAATGTTCCGTAGATTTTTTACCTATTTGATAATTCATTAATCACTATTTTATCATTAATAAATTATTATTTAGATACTCATTCTTTAATTAGTCTATAATATTTCATTATTTTGTCATTAATCATATGATATTCATTAGTTAATGATTATTATCTAATCATTAAATTTATTCATTTATTAATCATATGTTATTCATTAATTATTATATACATAATCATTACTAATAATTACTATTTATTCTTTGGTTGTGTATTATTATAAGAACCTTTCTCAGTTTGAATAACCTCCCTATAACAGTACACATGGGAAAACATGACTTTCAACAAAAATTTGTTTGTAATCATGATTATGATAGATAACTAGTACTTACAATAATGGATGATCATTATCTAATCACTATTTAATCATTACTAAGTTATTAATTAATTAATAATTTTTTAATAATACTTTAATCATTATTTATTAAATCATTAATCATATAATATTCATTTGTTATTTATTATTAACTAATCATATGTATTAATTTTTTAATCCTATGTTATTTATTAATTATTATATACTTATTCATTTCTAAAAATAACTATTACTTATAAAATTTATATATGTAATTAATCTTCTTAATAAATAACATATTTTAAACTAACTAAATAGAAATCAAATACTAAAAATAATATTAAATCATTAATGTATTTTTTTCTAGTCCATTTCATTTTATATGAAAATAATTATCAAATATTCATTGATAAATATACAGATTTGATGTTTTCTTTCCATAATTATTTTTGTTGTTTATAAAAAAAATATGAATCATATAAATCATATCCCTAAGGAGTTTCAAAATAAGAGTACAACTATTCCAATTTTTTTTCCCCAGTTCCCATTCGAGTATATCTCAATGAAGTGTTTTTAGATTTTACAACTTTCTACATCTGTTCCAGAGCCACATCCACTTGTTTATATCCATAAAAGGATTATATTTCTTAGATAACAACATAATAGTTATACAAACAAAATTTTAGAATGTTTATTCCAATTTTAGTAAATATTTATTCTATAATTAATCATTATTAATAATACCTATTAGTTCATACTGTATATTACTAAATAATATACTTAATAAAAAAATATCTAGAACTATCCAAACTAATTAAAAATTAAATATTTAAAACTAAAAATAATTCAATTATATAAATAGATAAATTTAAAATAAATAAAAAACATCATATTGATGCTTCAAAAAAAATGACACTTCTTTTAGAACACTGATCCCACCGCATGGAAAACTGAATTTTTTTAGATAGAGAAGATATGGAATGAAGAGAGATCAGTGCCAACTAAATTGAAAATAAGGGGGTCCCTTTTATAGGGCATTAAAGAAAAGGTAGTAAATGGTGCCTCCTTTTCCATGTCATCAATCAGGGCCAAAATCATTTGGGTGGAGGGATGGTGGCACCCCCACTGTAGCCTTTACAAAAAAACCGAATGGCGGCAGCAGGGATACCTCCTTTCAATCATATTTTTAAAATTGTTTTTAACCTGGATGCATTTAAAAATTATAATATTAAAAACACATAAAAAACTCGATCTCAATTATTTGAGATCATGATGATCAACTTTCAAATATGAACACCTTATTTCATGGGTTTCATTGGATGTTCCTATCCTAGAGATTGTGTATCAGCCTGTAACACCCCAGGTAAATAAAGAATATGATATTTTTATATTTATCTCTATTTCTGAATAAAATGTTAATATTAATTTAAATGGAATGCTACGCTTGATGGCTTACCCAATGCACAACAATATGTTCCTTTGAAATCTAACGTTGCACTATAATAATAAAATAATATTATTTTAAATGGTAGTTAACGCCTTGCCATTATAATGGAGGGAATGAACAGAACAAGCTACAAAATGATTCTATATTTTTTTCAAATATTTTTACTTTTTCCAATAAATGTTAGAGGATTAGAAATGTGAATGAATTCAATTTTAAGGGTAAACATTCTAATATTCTTTAGAAGGTCGATTAACCGCCTTTTGATGGAGAGCCTCTTTTAAATCCACTTTTTGACAATTTTATGTGTTATATTTGACAAAATAAAATTATTCTTTCTAATTGAGACATAAAAATTTACTTTGTGTAAATTTTTTGTACCTTTCCGATAAAGTTCATTTTTTAATGAATAGTGAAAAATGTTGTATTTTAATTCAAAACGTCTTTTTAATCTAATTTATTTATATGATTAGATTATATTTTAAAATGTTTTTAAAGTAAAATTAGAATATATTTTTACCATTTAATCCAATAGTGGTGATTGGAATTAATTTCACTTTAAAATTTGACTTAAACTAGTGTCAATCTTTTGATACTTATTATTTCTTAAAAACGCACTATTTGCTCTGACAACGGGAATTAATTATAAAATTAATTAATGCAACTTATATGATTTTAATTTTTTAAAATACACATAATTTTTGAATTCAGAATATCAAATATAGATTAGGGTGAATTTTTGGTATTTTTCTGAAAAACTTAAATTTTTGATGTATAGTGAAACCACTAAGTTGTACTTATAAAAACTGATTTTTCGTTTAAATGAAAATTTACCACTTTTGTGTTTTGAATTTCAAAAATCCTAAATACATGGTGGTAATTAAGATGTAAAATTCGGTTCAATAAGACTAATATAAATTTTTTGGTGAATAGTAACTTTTATGTTTTTAATCGTGATTAGAGGTAATTAGTGTAGTTTAAGGTAAAAATAATCTTTTAATAATATGAAATGAACTTAAAACATGTCCTACCCTTATTGGATGTGTCATGGCTGACCAAGAAAATCCATGGGTCAACTTGGGGACCCCATGGAGCCAATTTAGTTGGAAAATGACATTAATACCTTTTTATTTAATGATAAAATAAAAATGTCACAAACATGAGTTGTTTTACTGAAATAATTTTAACATGGAGTTATACAAGTAAGATTTTTGACTATAAATATTCATCGGAAATCTAAAACGATTTTATACATCATGATAGTTTTTTAATAATTTTTAGACTTTAAATAAATTAAAATATTTATGACACCATGATGATGCAGTGATTACCTCATTATTTAACAATTTAAATAAAATGGAAAGATAATGTAGAATCTAATACCTAAACATATAAAAAACCTATTGGATTGGTGGATTTAGAACCATTATCACCTTATACTCGAAAAAAATCAATATGAGACCATTAGAATCTGACACTCATTCTATAATAATGTAACATTTCTTTACTTTCCAACAGTGCCCCTCCTCTCCTCTTATAAAAGGCCCCCACCTCTACCACCTTACCCACACTTCCAAAGCCTTTGGCTTGGCCAACCCCTGCCCATTTTGTCTATCCACATCCCTCTCTTACTTATTGAAGCCTCACTTTTGGTTGAAGTCTTCCCAAGGAAGCCTTTGAGCTCAAATCTAAGAGAGTTACCCGATTTTAAGGTAATGTGTTCACTTGTGTTCTTTTGTTTTATTTTGCTTCTCAAACCCACTAAACACTTTTTATTCATTTCTTTTGTAACAACTACAGTATCTTAAATATACTAGGATGTTGTTATAATAATCAATAGAGCTAAAATTACACGCATCTACATCTAATGGTTAAATAACATACTGTTTTTGTGGTTGGCGAATTTCGGCCACACGAAACGATGATTGATCAATATTCTTTTAAACACCTTTAATGGTGGACCTTAAGATGTCACTATATTTATATATGAAATATATTATGTTTATGTTTTCCTTATGCTTCTGTATTTTTCATTTGTGGTATACCTTTACGGTTTCCATTGAGGGTAAACAGGATAATTTCATTTTAGGAAGTGAGGACTACCGCCCCCTCAATGTGATTTTATTCGTTAATGCCATATGTGGGATGTATAAAGGATGGATTTAAAGTTATTATATATTATGTTATACTGAAATTATAGCATACCTCTATATCATTATTTTTTTCTTTCCATTAAAGTATGAGATTGAAATGAATGTAGCGTTCATGCGTACGTACGACTTACCGTCTACATGGCTGGTGCATTTCATTTCTTATCACCAAATGTAATGTACTATTATAAGTACATATATATAATGGATATATATGATGTATGTTACATATAAATTATTAATATAATTCTGGAATTAAAATACACATATCTCTCATTTAGTTTTATTTCCATTAATATGACATAGAAATAAAAGTAGTATTCATGCATACGTACGGCTTACCGTCTCCATGAACGGTGCATTTCATTTCTTACCTCTAAATGATTGTGAAATATTATAAATACAAGTATATTCTGGATATATATGATATATATGATATCTAAATCATGAATATAAGTCTGGATATAATGAACCTTTGACCACACGAACAACATGTAATTGTAAGAAGTCCACTTTCGACTTAAGAACAAAATATCGAAAAAACAAACATTGTTAACTTAAATTATTACATGATGTTTATAACATGGAAATAAGTGATATAAAATAAATAATTAACTTGAAAAAGGTTATTAAGAAAGTATAAATTATCTCAAGATTATTATTCAGGATGTTAAAGAACGATCGAGTCAAGTCGGACCCGATGTACGGGATCCTCCTCCTCTCTTTCTTTTTAAGTACACTCTTTTATGTAATTACTTTTAAGCCCATATTTCTTGTTATTGGGATGTTATTTTTTTTACTCTTACTGTAATTATTATGTTCATATGATGAGAGACTCTATTCTCTCTCATCAATCCATTTTGGAAGTTTTGAGTGGCGCCGTTAGGTTGATGAAATTTCGTAAAAGATCCAACCTCTCTCTTTCTTTTTAAGTACTCTCCTTTATGTCACTTCTTTCAAACTCCTATTTGTTATGTTGGGAGATTTTATATTATATTCCTCTTTCTGTAAATTTTATGTTAATATGGCGAGAGACCCTATTTAATCTCATCAATCCATTTTTGGAAGTTTTAAGTGGCGTTGGTAGGCTGTCGAGTTTTCGTAAGTGATTTTTCATCTCACTTTTATTCCCTATGAGATTTATGCTACATTTTCCACAATTTCCTTTTATTGGTGTATGTACTGCCCATTATTTTACTCATTGAGTAATATATTTTCATTTATGAGTATTTACGTCAATTTTTTATTGTCTTTCTTTCACATGTTGTATGTTTCGAAAGATACCCATGTCGGTAAGGGAACCTTTCACCGTCCTCTTTTTAAAAGACTTCTTTTGTTATGTCTTTTAATTTACATCTTATTATATTGGGATATGTTCCTATATGTCTTTATTGATGTAAAGATTATTTCAAAGTGATGAGATACCATTCCCTCACTCATCGACTAATTTCCGGAATTTTGAAGTAATGTCGTTAGGCTGTCGAATTTTTACAAGGGGACGTCTTAACCCAATTTTGATTTCTTTGGGTTCAACTTTTACTTCTTTAAAATGTCATCCTATGAATATATGTGAATGACCTATGATTGTTTCACACCTAATATCCACTTATATTTGGTGTATTTATATTTCTCACACATAATTATGTGATAGATTTATCCTTAATTTAAGGATACCTTCTTTATAATGGATTTCATTTCAATTTACATTTCCATTGAGACTTCATTGTTGTTATGCACCAATTCAAACTTATATGGTGTGTATATTTTCCTTTGACATATTATATCATGAATCCCTTTATTCTCATGATATTATAAAGCTCGGATTACATGTTATTCCACAATTATTTGTATTCAAGAGTCTCTCATTTTGTTAAAAACTCTTTAAAAAAAATATCGTTTTAAATGTTTTAAAGATTCATTATTCTAAATCTTTATTTTTATTGTCCATGTTTTCAAAATGGTTTTCAGTATTTATTTATATAAAAATTAATGTTTTAAAATTATAAATCCATTAAAAGTTTCAAATTTGTATGAGACACATTGATTCAAAAATCTCTTTTAAATGGTTTTTGAAAATGGATTGCTTAATTCAATATCTTGGAATTACTTATTGTGATTGCAAATGAAATATTGTTATTGAAATGTTTATATTTTCAATATTTTATGTGTAATGATGGTCCTTGGACATTTTACGGGTGGTTACGTGATAAACCATATGACGGGTGGTGCCGTGAATACCAGGACGGGTGGTTACGTTATAACCTCCAATGCATTGGGTATGGAAGTCGGCCGTATGGCTATTCCATTAAGTATGTGTGGAAGTCGACCATATGATTATTCAATTTATGTATGATTATGTCCCAAGTTACCTTTATATGTTATGTGTTCTTTATATGGGTTTAATGGTAATCTTTTGGTTACAAAAGGGTATGTAATGATATTTTTTTTCAGTGAAGAGTTTTTACTACTTCCAAAAGGTGAAAGGTATTAATTTGATAAATTATACATGGTTTACTTGTTGTTTTGAAAAACTAACAGTTTTCATTCTTTATGTATCCCTTACTGAGCTTTTTATGCTCACCCCAAGTTTCTTTTGGAAATGTTTTTCACAGGACTTAATGTGGAATAGGGTCAAGGATGGGACCAAGGGAATGTCATGCTATCTAATACATGGAACTAGACATGTTTCTTTTTAAGAGTTGTTATTTTATGGAAATTTAGTTGAAGTGACTACTTTGTAATATTTTGAGATGTAATAGTTATGTACTAATTTTCTAAAACTATAAACCTAAAAAGATCCTCAATGCTAATTATTCATTTAATTCAATATTAAGTAAGGTTTATAGCCGGGGCCTTATTGTTGGTATTAAAGGATGGTTTAGAAAACTTTAGTGGTTAGGGTATTCTCTAATAATAAGTGATATTACCATAATGGTTAGGATTTCAGAAAGAGTCCGAGTTTTAGATAAAGTTAATGAGTAAGTACATCTTAGTGTTTATCTTACTCATTAGTATATGATGGTTTTGATGATATAGTCACACTGACCTTTTTAGTTTTAGTAAATGGCTGGATCTAGCAGGGACCAAAGTAATAGTGGATGTGAAGGAAATTGTGACAGTTTTCTGAGCGAGAAACTGAATGATATGGGAGCTGCAATGGGAACTCATGTGTATATCCTGAACTAACTATCTAGAGTCATGATTGACCACCTAAAACGTGGTGATTTCTATAAGGCATCATATATGCAAGAAACAAATCCCTACGAAACTACAGGTAATAATCATAAAGGTATGTTTGTTTAAAAACCTATGTGTCAAATATGTGGAAAGAAACACCTAGGAAAATGTTTCAAAGGGACAGAAATATGCTACAGATGTGGAAATGAAGGTCATAAAGCAAGAACCTTCCATGGAAAAAGGAAGCATCTAGTTGACTCGAGGAAAGGGAAAGAAGTTCTTTCGGAGGGATAAATTTAATGTTTTAAATGTGGTGTGCATGGTCATTATGAAAACACATGTCCTATGAAGAATTTTCGTGAATGGGGTCACCAAGATTGTAAAAATATTCGTTTACCAATACCTAATGCAACTCCGATTGAGGATGAAGAAACTGACAATGACCAATCAAAGGTATGGATTAGTTCATAACATTTTTTCCTATTTTGTAATTTTAGGATATGATTCATGATTTTCTTTGTAGGAAAGAATTATTTCAGAATTATTTGGAAAGGAATGGTTAATGGATCATGAATAATGTTGAATGAGTAAGAAGAAAACATATAAGGGCTTCAAGAGTTATGGTAAAATTCTTATGAGTATTAAGTCTCTTTTCATGATGGGGTTACATTAGAAGACTTTTTATAGTATGTGTAACCCTGATGATTTATATATGAAAATTTTATTCAAGAAATAGTTATCTATTCTTTGGTGGACATAGTTATAAAGAACTATTTGGGTTTATATGATCCTTACTTTTGAGGTAATTATGGGTTTCTATATGTTGTGATTGAAAGTGAAAGGCATGAGATAAAATTGAGGTTAAATTTTGTTATGGTTATTTTTTTTAGAATTTATCTCGTTGTTGGGGAATATTTTAAGAATTATATATTTTTGGAAAAAGGACAACACGCAGACCGTGTGACAAGCTGTCGCGTCGGACAAAGCTGCGGTAATCGAACCCGCAACCAAAGTGCAACTAGTATTTGTTGCCTACCACTGGACTACGTGAAGCCCATGGTTAGTTTGAATACTTCTTTTTAGTTAGATGATTTTATGAATTAAGTGTAAGTTGATTTTGGGTTATCTATGGAAATTATTAACCTATCATGGGGGATATGTGATTAGGTTAATTACGTTTCAATACGAGACTTTAAGAGCAACTAATGTTATTTGGAGATAAATGATACGATTTAACTTGGAAGTATATGTGATTAAATCCTTCAAATATTTGGGTTTCAATATTAGTTTGGTCTTCATTGAACTTTGGGTTTTGTTGGACAAATTTTGGAGATTAAGAATAGATTTTCTTTTTATAAAGGGTTATCCTTTTCTGGATTATTTGATCTTGTACTAACCTTTTTGCTTTTGGTTTTGGTTAAAGTCTAAAGTCATGGGAAGTATATAGTTCACTTTTGTGGATTAGTTGATTCTCAAGAAGTTGATAATAGTACTCTTAATGCGAACAAGTCCTCCTAAATACTCGTCTTTTGGAGAAAATTTGAGTTTGATTATGGAATCTAGTAAAAGTTGAAGGTCTACGTGACAAGTAAGTATGTTTCATTATGATTTAGTTAGGATCAAAAAATAAATTCCTTAATGAAGAGTAACTTAAAACCAAAAATGTTTTCTGTTAACTTTTTCTACTGGGGAATCGAATACCATTTAACCCATCACAAGTTTGTGATTTTCTTATGGTTAACTTTCCCCTAAACATGTTTTCTATCACTCTCCATCAGAACATGACCCTATGTTTTCTCCTCCATGTCCATGTTTTTCTACATGGAATCCTAGTATGGGTTAACTCGGGTGACCTTTGTACTTCTCTTTATTTATTTTAACGTGATTGTTTTGCCGACTCTTGTTCCGATGTGGGACTTTAAAGGATGTTTCTGAGCCCAATTTTAAAATTGCGAGGACGCAATTCCAAAAAGGGGGGAAGGATGTAACTCCCCAGGTAAATAAAGAATATGAAAATTTTATATTTATCCCTATTTGTGAATAAAATGTTAATGTTAATTTAAAGGGAATTCTATTCTTGATGGCTTACCCAATACGCAACAACTGGTTCCTTTGAAATCATACATTGCACAATAATAATAAAATAATATTATTTTAAATGGTAGTTTATGCCTAGCCATTGTAATAGAGGGAATGAACAGAACTAACTACAAAATGATTATATATTGTGGTCAAATATTTTCACTTTTTAAAATAAATGTTAGAGGATTAAAAATGTGAATGAATTCAATTTTAAGCGTAAACATTCAAATAATCTTTAGAAGGTCGATTAACCGCCTTTTGATGGAGAACCTCTTTTAAATCCACTTTTTGACAATTTTATGTGTTATATTTGACAAAATAAAATTATTCTTTAGAATTGAGACATCAAAATTTACTTTGTGTAAATTTTTGGTATGTTTCCGATAAAGATCATTTTTTAATGAATAGTGAAAATGTTGTATTTTAATTCAAAACCTCTTTTTAATCTAATTTATTTATATGATTAGATTATCTTTTGAATTGTTTTTAAAGTAAAATTATAATAAATTTTTACCATTTAATCCAATAGTGGTCATTGTAATTAATTTCACTTTCAAATTTGACTTAAACTAGTGTCAATCTTTTGATACTTATTATTTCATAAAACACGATATTTACTCTGAAAGTGGGAATTAATTATTAAATTATTTAATGCAACTTATATGTTTTGAATTTTGTAAAATAGTCATCATTTTTGAATTCACAATATCAAATATAGCTTTGGTTGAATTTTTGGTATTTTACTGAAAAACATCAATTTTAGATGAATAGTGAAACCACTAAGTGGTACTTATAAAAATTGATTTTTTTGTTTAAATGAAATTTTACAACTTCTGTGTTTTGAATTTCAAAAATTCAACATACATGGTTGTCATTAAGAAGTAAAATGCGGTTCACGGGGATTAAAATAATTTTTTGGTGAATAGTATCTTTTAAGTTTTTAATCGTGATTAGAGGTAATTAATGTAGTTTAAGGTAAAAATAACGTTTTAATAATATGAAATTAACTTGACACATGTCCTACCCATATTGGATGTGTCATGGCCGACCAAGACAATCCATGGGTCAACTTGGGGACCCCATGGAGCCACATTAGTTGGAAAATGACATTAATATCTTTTTATTTAATGTTAAAATAAAAATGTCACAAACATGAGTTGTTTTAATAAAATAATTTTTACATGGGGTTATACAAGTCCGATTTCTGACTATAAATAATCATTGGAAATATAAAGATATTTTCTACATCATGATATTTTTTTAATAATTTTTAGACATTAAAAAAATTAATTTATTTATGGCACCATGATGATGCTGTTATTACCTCATTATTTAACGATTTAAATAAAATGGAAAGATAATGTAAAATCTAAGACCTACACATGTCCAAACCCTATGGGATGGGTTTATTTCGAACCCTTATCACCTTATCCTCGAAAAAAATCAATGTTGGACCATTAAAATCTGAAAAGAATTCTATAATAAAGTATCATTTCCTTACTTTCCAAGAGTACCCCTCCTCTCCTCTTTTAAAAGGCCCGCACCTCTACCACCATAACCACACTTCCAAAGCCTTTGGGTCGGCCTAAACCTGCCCATTTTGTCTCTCCGCATCCCTCTATTACTCCTTGAAGCCTCACATTGCGCCAATGTCTTCCCAAGGAAGCCTTTGAGCTCAAATCTAGGAGATTTACCCAATTTTAAGGTAATGTGTTCACTTGTGTTCTTTTGTTTTATTTTGCTTCTCCAACCCCCTAAACACTTTTTATTCATTTCTTTTGTAACAACTCCAGTATCTTCAATATACCAGGATGTTGTTATAATAAGCATTCGAGCTACACTTACACACATCTACATCTAATGGTAAAATAACATATTGTTTCTGTGGTTGGTGAATTTCTGCCTCACGAAACGATGATTGTTCAATCATATTCTAAACACCTTTAATGGTGGCCATTAAGATGTCACCCTATATATATATGATATATATTATTTTTATGTTTTCCTCATGCTTCTTTATTTTTCATTTTTGGTATACCTTTATGGTTTCTATTGTGGGTAAACACGATAATTTCATTTTAGGAAGTGTGGATTACCGCCCCCTCAAAGTGATTTGATTCGTTAATGCCATATGTGGGATGTATAAAGGATGGATTTAAAGTTATTATATATGATGTTACACTGAATTTATAATATACCTCAATATCATTGTTTTTTTTTCTTTCCATTAAAGTATGAGATAGAAATTAAAGTAGCGTTATTGCGTACGTACGACTTACCGTCTCCATGGATGGTGCATTTCATTTCTTATCACCAAATGTAATGTACTATTATATGTACATATATATAATGGATATATATGATGTATGTTACATATAAATGATTAATATAATTCTGGAATTAAAATATACATATCTCTCATTTAGTTTTAAATCCATTAATATGACATAGAAATGAAAGTAGCGTTCATGCGTATGTACGGCTTACCGTCTCTATGAACGGTGCATTTCATTTCTTACCTCTAAATTATTGTGTAATATTATAAATACATGTATATTCTGTATATATATGATATATATGATATCCAAATCATTAATATCATTCTGGATATAATGAACCTTTGACCACCCGAACAACATGTAATTGTTAGAAGTCCACTTTTGACTTAAGAACCAAATATCGACAAAACAAACATTATTAACATAAATGATTACATAATGTTTATAACAAGGAAAAAAGTGACATAAAAGGAATAATGAACTTGAAAATGGTTATTATGCAAGTAGAAATTAACTCAAATTTTTTATTCAGGATGTTAAAGAACGATCGAGTCAAGTCGGACTCGAGGTAAGGGATCCTACTACTCTCTTTCTTTTTAAGTACACTATTTTATGTCATTTCTTTTAAGACCATATTTCTTGTGATTGTGATGTTATTATATATTACTCTTAATGTAATTTTTATGTTCATATGATGAGAGACCCTGTTATCTCTCATAAATCCATTTTGGAAGTTTTGAGTGGCGCCGTTAGGCTGCCGAATTTTCGTAAGAGATCCAACCTCTCTCTTTCTTTTTAAGTACTCTCCTTTATGTCAATTCTTTCAAGATCCTATTTGTTATGTATGGAGATTTTATTTTATATTTCTCTTGATGTAAATTTTATTTTAATATGGAGGGAGACCCTATTTGATCTCATCAATCCATTTTTGGAAGTTGTAAGTGGCGCTGTTAGGCTGCCGAGTTTTCATAAGGGATTTTTCATCTCACTTTTATTCCCGTGAGATTTATGCTACATTTTCCACAATTTCATTTGAGTGGTGTATGTAATACCCATTATTTTACTCATTTTGTAATATAATTTCATTTCTGAGTATTTACATCAATGTTTTATTGTCCTTCTTTCATGGGGTGTATGTTTCGAAAGATACCCATGTCGGTAAGGGAACCTTTCACCCTTCTCTTTTTAAAAGACTTATTTTGTTATGTCTTTTAATTTACATCTTATTATGTTGGGATATGTTCTTATATATCCTTATTTATGTAAAGTTTATGTCCAATTTATGAGATACCATTCACTCGCTCATCGACTAATTTCTGGAATTTTGAAGTAATGCCGTTAGGCTGTCGAATTTTTACAAGGGAACGTCTTACCCCAATTTCGGTTTCTTTGGGTGCAACTTGTTCTTCTTGAAAATGCCATCCTTGAATATGTGTGAATGACCTATGATTGTTTCACACCTAATAGCCACATATATTTGTTGTATTTATATTTCTCACACATAATTATGGGATACATTTATCCTTAATTTAAGGATACCATCTTTAAAATGGATTCCATCTCAATTTACATTTCCATTGAGACATCATTGTGGTTATGCACCAATTCACTCTTATATGGTGTGTATATTGTCCTTTGACATATTATATAATGAATCCATTTATTCTCATTATATTATAAATCTTAGATTACATGTTATTCCTCAATTATCTATATTCAAAAGTCTCTCATTTTGTTAAAAACTCATTAAAAAAAATATTGTTTTAAATGTTTTAAAGATTCATTATTATAAATCGTTATCTTTAATGTACATGTTTTCAAAATGGTTTTCAGTATTTATTTATATGGAAATTAATGTTTTAAAATTATAATTCCATTAAAATCTTCAAAGTGGTATGGGCCACTTTGATTCAAAAATCTCTTTTAAATGGTTTTTGAAAATGGATGGCTTAATTCAATATCTTGGAATTACTTATTGTGATTGAAAATGAAATGTTGTTATTTAAATGTTTATATTTTCAATATTTTATGTGTAATGATGGTCCTTGGACATTTTACGGGTGGTTACGTGATAAACCATATGATAGGTGGTGCCGTGAATACCAGGACAGGTTGTTATGTTATAACCTCCAATACATTGGGTATGGAAGTCGGCCATATGGCTATTCCATTAAGTATGTGTTGAAGTCGACCGTATGGTTATTCCATTTAAGTATGTTTATGACCCAAGTTACCTTTATATGTTATGTGTTCTTTATATGGGTTTTATGGTAATATTTTGGTTACAAAAGGGTAAGTAATGATATTTTATTCAGTGAAGAGTTTTTACTACTTCCTAAAGGTGAAAGGTATTACTTTGATAAAGTATACATGGTTTACTTGTTGTTTTGATAAACTAACAGTTTTCATTCTTTATGTATCCCTTTCTGAGCTTTTTATGCTCACCCCAATTTTTTTTGAAATTTTTTTCACTGGAATTATTGTGGAATAGGGTCAAGGATGGGATAAAGGGAAAGTCATGCTATCTAATACATGGAACTAGACATGTTTCATTTTAAGAGTTTTTATTTTATAGAAATTTATTAGAAGTGACTACTTTGTAATCTTTTGAGGTGTAATAGTTATGTCTTAATTCTCTAAAAGTCTAAACCTGAAAAGATCCTCAATGTGAATTATTCATTTAATTAAATATTAAGTAATGTGTATGGTCGGGGCCTTATACAGCCTCTTGAATTGATATCACAATCAATATATACAACGAATCATGTAATTTGATTCATGATAAAAATAATATTTTTTATTTTTATATTAAGTTAGGATATTTTATTTGTTTCATTAAGGGCATGATGTTGATTCAATGATAAAGATAGTGTTTTCCACTTTAGATTATAGAAAGAAGGTATATATTATACATTTATGGATGGTACTTATTTGATAAAATCAATATCAATGGTAGTTGAATGAAATTACATGCAATATAGTAAAAAATAAAAAATAAATCATGGAAGGATAGTTAAAAAATGTATACAACATGTTTTATTGAATATAACTAGGCAAATAGATTATATTACACTATTAGTTTTTCTAGGAAAGGGAATCATATATATAACTTATCATTATCTATTTTGTTTCTAGGATGTGTATCAAAAATTTACACTTGTTCTATAATTATGACTCACCTAACATATGATATGTTCCAAGAGTTTAATGCCCAATTTGTATATCGATAATCCACCAAATAATATGAATTAAAAATTATGATGAAGTGGGACCCACATCAAGGTGTTGGAGAGCGTCTAAGGTTGAACGGTCACAGTAAATAAATTAATCAATTAAATTACGTTTTTAAAATTATAATGTTAAAAATTTAATTAAATTATCAAGATATTAAGAAGTTTATATGTATAAATTATCAAATAACTGAAAATAGTTTATCAATTAAATATTTATTAATTGGTGTTTTCCAAATGTATTTATAAGAAATAATCTATTTCAATGATTTTTATTTTAAAATTTGATAAAAATTAATGTTAAAAGTGAGTGATGTAAATTTTGAAACACTTATGATAAATAAAACATGTTTTTACCTTTAAAACATGTCAGTTTTATTGGTTAAAATTAATTAAGGATGAAGTATAAATTATTGACAATTAAACCCTGGTAAAAAACACATATTTTTAAACCTATAATATAATATAATCATATTGCTTTAATTGTATTCCCTCTAAACATACCTTTCAAGCCGTACATTGGGAAATAAGAATGGGTAAAAATATCATATCAATTTCTCTTTATGAATAAATCTTTTGTTCATCATACAGACATTCAAAAAATTATAAATCGCTATGAGCTACCCTGATAGAAAATGAGAATTGAAATTTAAAAAACATTGAGATTTTTGGATAATGTCTAGATGGCCTTTAGGAATCCCCAATTGGTTTATTTGAGACATGACATGTTAATGAGAATAGTATTTTTTTAATCACAAGAATTAATTTGGAATCCTTTATTGTAATTTTTTATACTTAAATACATTTGTATAATATACCTTCTGAAATTAGTGTAGTCTTATTTTGGGTCTTCTGTTATGAAGAAACCCAGTCAATTTTTTAAAAGTACAAAAACCTTCCACATAACTGAAATTGTTTCATTTGGTATTGGATAAATCTTAAACAATTAATTTCAATAAAAATTAATTGATTATATTATAATTCAATTATAAGGATTTAATGTAGTCCCCCAAGATAAAATAGTTCATTAATAATGGTCTATATGGCCAAATATTTCTCTATATATTGTTAAATATATAATCATAAATAATAGGGGTGGGAGATTATTTCTACCAAAATGCAGGAGGGGGAACTTATATAGCACTGAAATTAAAAACAAACTAAAATAATAAAATAGAGAGTTGTACCACCTTTCAATACCACATAAATAATATGTTTCATTTCATTTAATTTTTAAATTTTGAAACCCTGTGGGATAGATACTCTAACATGACTTGGGTTGTGTTGAATTGTAATCCAAATTGATTCACCCATCCCACCCAAGCCCATGTTAGTCCTAGTTCTCCCCCTAGATCTACGTTAGAGGTAAAAAATGTCTAATTTTTTTAAAATTATTTCTAAATTGTTTTCTAAAATGTGATAAATTTATTAAAATCTCATCGATGACCATGCTAAATATCATTAATGAATTAAAATTATTATAAAAAATCAAATTATTTCATTTGTTTTTTCGTTTTTTAAAATCAGTTTTTAATTAATGTTTTTCCATTTATGGTTTAAAATAACATTTAACATAAATTTTATAAACTGGCAAGAAAATGTCTTGAAAAATTGAACCCAAAATGCTAGAACACTTACCTCAATATTTATATTCATTTAATCAATGTATAATGTAACAACTAGATTAGTTATAAATATAATCTATATAGAAACCCATTTTTCATGTCAGTTATATAGTTAGTAGATATCAAAAGGTAAAAAATTTAAATAAAATACATATTCCCCTAACACAGCACTGATAAAAAATAAAATTAAAACTAGAAGATTAAAATAATGAAATTAAAAAAATAAGAGATATAAATTTTCCTTCATCTCCATATATACAATGATTTACTACATCTGTAGAGAAAATTTCTTGATTTTAATCTGATTCATGATGAATAACTCATAAACAATATAGGGAAAAGTCTTCCAGATATCATATAGAAGCATAAATATCATTAAAAGCATCATCATTAATAAAAAATTAATATTTTCAAAAAAATTATATTATGCAAATAATACAAAAAGTAAGTACAATACAGACTGATTACCACTTTAAATCAATTGAAATATCAAATAGATGTGAAAAAAGAAATTAAAATTTGATAGAAATAAATAGTCCGATTAAATTTTTTATTATTGATCAAGATTATGTATTTGTAGGAGAGAATAAAAAAATCATAATAATGTATTTATATTATTAGTAGGGATCCTAAAGTCACAAACACATGACTTGTAAAATGGAAAAATCAGTAACAGTAAAATTAAAAAAAATCATCTAAACTTTTAACATCATTATTTTGAAAAACTAACATCAATAGTCTATAAAAATATACTTTTATAGTTGTTATTAAGGGAAAAATATGTCAAAATTAGTTAATATTATTCTTTTAACATTTTTTTCTTTAATAAATGCTAAAAGACACATTTACAATCTGTTTTTTAAAATCCAAAATTAAAGTTATGTGAATAACTATAAATTTTAAATAACTGTGGTATAAAATATATTAAGTTGGTTTTCAGAAAAACCAATGATTAAATTCATTTTCATATTGGTTTCTACAAAAATGTTGATAAAAACATGACATGAAAATATCTTTTTATACTAGTTTATTTTATTAAATATTCTATTGTGTTGAATTTTAAATTATTTAATTATTTTATGAAATTATTATTCGTTTGGAAAGATCATATTCTTAGATTGATCATTGTAAATTTATTTTTTTAAATATTTAATTTTAATTATATAAATGGCTACTTATTATAAAAAAATAAACATTAAAGAATAATATTTGATGTTTTATGTCTCATTCATCTATCTTTGTATTTTATATGGTCTTCCAAGACTATATAGGATTACTAAATGTAATATCACATCCTTATTTTCCCTCATCTATATGTGAGTTAAATGTATAACAAAAGATAATCCTCTGATTCAACAATTTGAGGAATGAATTGGCATGGATATAATTTGGAATAAATACATAAAATTATGACATAAATTGTAACTCTAGTGGCTGCATGACTCAATTAGTTCCCCTATTTTATAAGTTGATCCATACATTTATTTATCAATAACCCAATTTATCAAATCTCATGATTGATTCATTATTTTTTTTATTTTTTTCATTCCTAGAAATTTTATTTATTATGTGAATTCATGGATGATTTATTATCCCATAGGATATTAAAAGAGGATGAAAACATAAAAAATAAATAAATACATAATGAATAAATAATATTTATACATGTTTTATTTTGGTGAAATATATCATGTTGTTTAATTAACATTCTTAGTAATTGCTAATTTCATTAAATTTCAATGTAAATAGAGTAATTAAAATACACAACATGTAATATTATGTCCCTATTACGTATCATCACCCAAACTATAATAAAACCACATATAGTGATACTCTTCATTCATAGTTTATGGTTCCTCCAACTACAAGAGATATCGATTAAAATAGGTGGTTTGATATTACAGAAGCATTCATTAGGTAATGACCCATATAATTCATGTTCTATTTTTTAGGGGAAAATGGATGAGAGAATTGAATCTTAGAATTTATATGATGTGAAAATCCACTTAAAATATCAATGAGTTTCAAGATAATGATGTTGTAAATCCAAAATCCTATATTAAAACTCATTATTTATTTCTATAGTGATATCATGATAAACAATGAGAAAATTGAGTACCCTTTCCCCTATATTATTTTGGTAAAAGTTATTTCAAAAGCATTCGTTTTGAACTATTGTAATTTAAATAATATTTTATGATAAATTGAAAGATACAAAATCAATCATTTATAAATTATTTGTAACAATGGTAACATTATTTATCTACAATATTTTTTTATTATAAATAAAATAGAAAGGAATACTATGGATTCATATTCACTGAGACCCATCAAAATTGAAGTTAATTCCATATCTTATAACAACATTTTGGAGATATATTGTTACTTCCACATAGTTAAATTATTAAAAAAGATGTTTCGTGTGACAGAATCTCAGGTTCCCACTAAACCACCTCAATTTTAAAATAAAGGGGATAAATAATATTATATATGACACTAGTAAATGTTATTAGATGCCATGTGCATCATGTTATCATCTATTTCTAGTGAAAAATAATGAATGCATGAAGACATGGGTGCATAAAACATGTTTTATCATATTCAAGACATATATCAGGGGAGATTAAGGAATAATTGGTATGAAATATGTAGTAGACTTCTTACATGTTGTAAGAAATAGGGAAACCAATATGGTCATCGTGTAGACATTATAATTAAGTTCACTGAGTTATTAGAGGCCTTGGGTTTCAATTTCAATAAATAACTATTCGATGATCATATACAATTTTCATAATTAACCAGATTCCCAAAATTCACTATTAACTAGGAAATATGATTAACTTACTCATATATATTAATTCCATGGAAGTCTAAGATGATAAAAATATGATGAAAAAATGTTCATTAATCATTATATTTAAAAAAGAGGAACTAAAAGGAAATGATATTAATAACATAGTCAATATAAAAGGAACCTAAGTTACACGCTTCCAAAAATACAACGATATTGAAAGAGAATAATGAAAAACAATATTCATGATTTTAATGTGGAATTATGGTTCATTAGATGAAATATTTCATCACTAGGATGAAGTGGTAATAAGTGGACTCAACTTATGGTATATTTATCACTGAATAAAATATTTCCATTTATATATTTTGGGTATTGGAAAGAGCTTCTAGAACAAACATATGTATTATATTATAGGTTCCATGTATATTCTAGACGAAATTAAATATTGAGGTGAATCTTCAAAAATATAGTGAGACATGACTCGAATTATTAGAAATTTGATAATATCACCTCAATTATCAAATTGGATTGATTTTTGTAAAATAATACAATTCTAATGTACCTTTAGTGTTAATAAACATTATCTTTGTGTTGTGTATTCACATATTTGGGTTTTATTTCATTTTTAAAACAAATATTTGACACATCAATTTTAATGAAATATGTTATGATATGGAACATATTAATAACAAATTAAATATACATTTAATTGTTGATCTAGTAGAAATACTTTTTGTAAAATTTATTGAATAGTTATACCATACCCATTTATGGGACATTAAGATTAGAAATGTAAATGAAAATAATTTAAATAAATTTACAAAATATTATATTTAGGATATTTTGAGTTAAAAAAATTAATAATTTTTCACCCTTGTTCACTAGAAAATATAATAAAATCACTATTTAGTGGCAAAGAAGAAAGGGCTATAGAATTTGTGGACTTGATTCATATAGGTTTATATTTTGTATTTTTGTTAGAGGTAATGGGAATGTATTATTTCATTATAAATTTAATTAACGACTTTAATAAATATTATTATGGAATCTAAATGAGGTACAAGTTGATTTGATTTAAAAAATTTAATTAACATCATAATGAAGCAGGGAATAAACATGGAATGAATATTAAAAAACATATAAGATTATGTTGGATTATATATTAACAATGATTCCATCAATATTTTTAGTAACTGTGGAATAGACTATCACCTCACTCCTTACACATATCGATTTAATGGAATTAGTGAAAGTAGTAATAGAACCTTTCATGAAATGGCGAGATCAATGATGATTCACAGAACTCTTATTTTATCTATATGGATTTTTGAATTAATATATTATATAAAATGGAAAATGTATAAAATAAATTTATGGATGGGATTACATATTAGTAATGGTATAGAATAAAACCTATATTATCGCATATACATTTATGGGTATGTTATGTGTTTTTAAGGATATAATCAATGAAATAATCACATTAATAGGGAAAAAGTTCATGTTTATACTCTATCAAAAGGAAAATGATGGATGTTACCGATATATATATATATTCTGGTATAAAATTAATTATGGTAATAAATTCAATAATTTTTTAAATGAAGCACATTTAAATTGGAAATATTTTTAAAATAATGGGATTTTATGCGATTAAACTCCTAAGTCACAAGATTTGGTACAATAAAAAACATCACAGGATATAGTGGTAGAAGAATAAATTTTTGAGAGACATATACTATAAAACTAAACAAGAGATATTAGAGAGTTATATAGATATGAGTTTCTAATCAATGAGACATGTGGAAATTATTAATTTACAATAACAAACATATTTTATATAATGAATTAATGGATTGAAAATAATGTTCTCATTCTTAAAGAGGGTACATGAGGGGTAAAGGATCCTTCATGGAATCGTAAAGACCAATAAAAATCTCTCGGTAGGGGAGGAATTTTAGAATTACTATATAAGTAATGTAAATGTAATAATAAAACTTACTATATCAGTGTGACTATTAACATGAATTGGGCCAACAAGTGAAAGATTATGTCCTTTGGGATACAGGGCCTTTCAGCTACAATTAGACCACCACATGCATTTGTGGGATGTGATATCAGGTTATTGGGACTAAAAAGTAGTGTAAGAATACCACATATTAGTAGGACCTACAAGAGTATTTTGAGAAAATATATTCCAATGAAACCTAAGTTTATAGATTGGAAGAATATGAGGACATAAAAATTTACAATGGTACTAGGCACCATGCAGCTCTTCATATGGTAATGCTAGATCATTATCCATGAGAAGTGGGGATCCAAGAAACATAAATGATGAATATAATAGATTGGGGTAGTTATATTGTATTTGGGTCTGGGAATTTCATGTCATGTGTTTTGCTTTTTTGATATGGGCCTTCAAGTCTTGTACCAGGACAAATTCATATGTGCCTATGGGTAATTTAAGGGTTCCACCTCAACACAAGAAGGGTGATTATCCCAACATAAATAATATACCTCAAAGGCCTTTAGTCTAGGGTTTCCACCAATATAATTCTCCAATTTTGAAGAGGATATTAATTCTAAAATACATTCCATGTAACAAAATGAATTCTGAACATTATTAGACCAAAAACTGATGTAAAACAAAATTATATCAAATTAGTATTCAATAGTAAATTTTAACGGGATAGTAAATTAAATAATAATAAAGCATGGTTCGATGAAAAGGTTTTCAAATATCATAAGGGGACTAAAAATGTGAATTTTTTTCCTAGGTTGTAATTCTAAAATCCAATAAAATTTGGAAATCTATAATATCCCTTCTTGATTATGAGATTTTGAAAATGGATATCAAAACAGATTTATAGATTTTGAAATTGTTTAAATATATAAATAAATTTTATAAAAAATAATATTTTACTTCTATAAATTCTAAAATGATATGAAATTTTTATTGATCCATTTATAGATTAAATTAGTCATCATAATTATAAAATGTTAATTTTAATGAATTAATTAGGGACTTTAGTTTCAAATTAAATTTTATTGAGCTATGTATCTATAAGAATTTAAATGGGAGGGAAATTTTTTTACAAGTATTATATATTGAAAAGATATTAATAGTTAGAAACAAAGTTTAAATTGTATATTTGTTTTGATACATAGATTGATTAAAACTTATCCATGAAGGTCTCAAGTTAAGTATCACACATTCTTTGGGATCAAGATCTATCAAGATAATTATCAGTGATTGATATGATTTTATCAACGTATATACATCAATAAGGTTATAAAATATTAAAATATAGAATAATATTAGAGAGTATTCTTTATCCCAAGATCAGTTTAGAAGATATCGAGAATTTGGGGGTAATTTTCATAAGTAGTTGAGAAGCAAAAAAATATTTAAAATGAATATTTTTATTGCTTTTCTGTATTTTGAAATAAATAAATCACATTTAATGTAACATGAATAATGTTTTTTATATGAGGTGCCAGTTATGTGATTTTAAAAATATTTGCGAATAGGAATGGGTTTATTCTATTATTATTTGAAGAGATTATATATACTGTTGTATAACTCTATATACATACATATGATGTTTTATTCATTTTGATTATATTCCTCTAAGTAATATTTATATAGTTAAATTTTATACTAAATATTGAAAATTATTTTAAGTCAATCATATTGTATACAAATGTAATATGATATGTATGTGACTTGTAAAGTGTTTTCTATCATGAATAAGAGAATTAATAATGTGTAACATGTTATCTATCATAGAACCTAGAGATTTAAAAGGAAGAAAACCATATGTGATGATACGTTAGATTTTTTGGTGATATGTAAGACGATTAAGATGTATATATAATATTTTTGTGAATATCACTACAGTTGGGACACAAAGAAAAATATCTTATATAGTATCTAAGAAGAATGGTTTCATACAAATGATATATATGGCGATATAATTTTTCAAATGTATGTTTTCTCATTAAATTAAGAGGGTGTAAGATAATTTCACATGAATTATTTTTCAATAATATTTTTTCGAAATTAATTGATATTTTCTTCCAAATGATCCATTTTTATTCATTCATATATAGGATATGGCCAAAGGGGGCTTTTAATTTATGAAAATGGAGATCAAATAATCCAAATTTATGAAGAGAGTTTCAATAATGTAAAAGGATAAATTTTATTATAACTAGTTAGTTTTGTTGTATTCAATTATGTTATATCATAATGACCTCGAACAAAGACAAGAATGAATCAGAAGATGTAAGAAAAGGAATAACACGAAGTTGGAAGTCTTTACATATTGTTAATATCTGTGTCTGGAATTTTTAAATCAAGTTAGATCATAGAAATATCTACTAATAAAATAAAATATATATTTTATAAATGTAAAAAATATAACTTTTACCATGGAACAGAGTAAAATGAAGAGAGTCAAAAAGAATATGTGACTGCCTTTTTAAAATATATAAGAAATTTTTTCATAGTAAAAAGAATAATTTTGGGAATGTTTTATAAAGTACAGTCTATAAAAGAAGAAAAATCACAACAATCAAAACTTTTCATATATATATAGTGAAACATAATTAATGAATATTAATTATATAACGTATTAACATACACAAGAATCATATAGTTTATATTACTTAGAATAAAAAAGATGCATAAAAAATTGGTTCGGAAGATATCTAAATCATATCCCACTTAGTTCTTTATAACTAGCACCATAATTATATATACCATACCTAAAAAAATTATTTATAATATAGGGAAATTTATCAATTATAAAGCGTGAGATTATATTATTCTTAAGGGTATAAAGGGAGATATCAATGATAAATTAAATATAACATGAGAATATGAGCAGGATGATAAGAGAATAAGACCTTAAAACCATGGCTTATATATCATAAATCTCAATATTGAGTCATGTCATGAACCATGGATGTTCATAATACATAAATTAGTATGGAATAAAAGAACATAATCTATAAGATAATAACACTAGAATAATTCATAAGTTTGTTTACTATATGTAAGAATAGAAACTAATTTTATTTTTAGTCAAGAATCACCACTAAAAAAATAATGTGGATTGGGTTCACTGCCTATTCCATCATATTATTCATGGATTGTGGTTCAAAATATCATAGTTGATGGTGTCCCATATAGAAATTGGTTCACTCCCTATTCTTTTCATGTTTATCTCATGAATGATCGATCATTATCCAATAAATTGGAGGAATATATAACTATTATCTGACCCATCACATAATGAAAACCATATATATGGGTTCCATAATGTTATAAAATATTCACCATTTCATAAATCATGAAATTGAAATAATTTTTATTTCATCATGGAATAAAATGAGGAATAGAAGTAAGTTTCATAAAAATATCATCAATTCATTATAGAATAACCATTTCAATGTAAAGATTTTCATAATTATATTTCAATCGAAATCATAAATCAGCCAAAAGATTAATAAGGATGGAATAATTATATCATATAAAAGTAACACATTATGAAGCATTAATCGATTTCATCTTGGATGAAAAATTATTTTAAAACACATATTGGAACATTTCTTGTGGAAAATAAATTATTCACTATAAAATCACTTATTTAAAACCAAACAAAATACCAAATATTTACAGAATGTTTTTATTTTTAGATAACATTGGAAATTATTAAGGGAATATTCAATGTATTGACCAATCATAATGATGGGAAATTTCATTCAACACACAAATAGTAAAACATATTTTCCGTTCATATTTTTAGTAAAAATTTACATGTATCTCATTCATAAAATTACAAATAATTCCTTTTAAACTATAATTTAAAATGTAAAACATGGAAAATAATGACTAGAGATTTTTTTTAAATTTTTAAAAAAATTATTCAAAATATTTTAAAAATCATGTACATGGAAGAGAAAGGATTTGTGGATGAAGTGAGAGATATTTTAATTTTCAATATAATAATTATTTTAGTATCTTGAGTAATTAAATATAAATAAATTAATGGAAGAAATGTAATTTACATAAATCACCAGAGTAAGATAATATTTATTATATTATTGGGAGATAAACTACAATATCACAACAACATAACTTAATCATAATCAATCCTGATAAATAATGAGTTTGTAGCATAAAACCCTTACCCTGTGTTTAACTTATATCATATGTGTTTGAAACTACTATAACATATATATATAATATAATATTTAAATCTATTGAACCCCATTAATAATATATATATAATACTATATAATATTTAATTATAGCCTTTTCCACCCATTTAATAAGTTTAATTTATTAATATCATTATTGTATGAAATAACTTCTTCGTTTGAATGTTTGATTCAGTTCAGTCGTTCTAGTCCTCGTACATTGATCATGGTTAAATAATATCCATAATTGTAATCATGATTTAAATTTAACACACACACAAAGCGAGATATATATATATATATATATATTCATCCATAAATTTAGAGTTGAAAAAATCAATTATGACGTCTATGGAGATAATAGTTAATGCATACACATGCAAGTTAATATCACTTTTAAATGGATTGAATGAAAGAATGGTATATAATAATTAACCATTATAGGATAATTATTATATCATATACATCATATTTATTCATTAAATTTATCCTTTTTATAATCCAAGTAAATTGGGAATGAAAAAGGAATCATGTCACATAGTAGAGGTGGTAGTCTACAAATACGCATGAGCAACACTGTAGTTTCCCAAAGGATTTAAAGGTAAGAAGGTAGATATAGAATTATAATTATTTTAAAGTAATTATTTTATTAATATCATATATTAAATTTAAAACCATCATAGTATCCATGCATAAAATCCAGTGATGAAAAATTATTTGAATCGCTACGTGGGGATGGTAAGATGTACGTACACATGAGTGATATTTTCAATTAACATTCGATGGAAAAGATGGTGGATAATGATAGTTTCATAATAATAATATAATTTCATAAAATTTCACATATGTAAATTATTATTTTATAATAAATACAATATATTCAGAAGAGGTAAAAGAAGAACTGAAAGGAATTTGTTCTCTTAAGGCGATTACATATTCTTTGAAATAACTCCATAAGATATCATTTTAAAGACACTATGTTAGGTTTGTCTAGAAGACCAAAACCACTATGAATTTTCCATTGGATATTATAATGGAATTAGGAATGGATTTGTAGATATTTATTGCTAAAAGAGGTGAAAATTAGAGAAAGAGGATTTGCCTATTTATAAGTGAGGGAGATGACATACATGGAATTTCATAAAAGATAAATATATGATAATGTAATTATCAATAAAAATGCATCTAAAAAGAAAATATTAAGTTACAAATAGGATTGGGTTGACATTATATCATAAAATGAGAATTATATAGGTTTTGCAATCATTTTAAACCATATCTTTTTCATTAACCACTTTGTTAACCATTTTGACCTTAAACACATTAACAACTATTTTGTAATTAAAATGTTAAGAATGTCACAGTAAATAGAAATGTGAATTATAAATTAAATTTGTCTTAGATTTTTGTTCATATGAAATTATATTTTCCAAACAATTTTTTTCTGAATTTTAAATGACTTAATAAAAAATTATTTTTTTAAAATATCAATATTGTTAATTTTTCACAATTCATTTAAATTGAATTTCAAGACACCATGAAAAACATTTAATTCAAATTTAATCATTTTATAAATCACTAAAGGTAATAATTAATGTAACATAGAACCAATTGAATATATATTTGATACTTTTATGGAAATTTCTAAACTCCACTCACCTAATAGGATAAAGGGAAGTCTTAGAAAAATTAGAAATCCTTATCGAAAAGTTCTTACCCTATTTTATATGTTTACCGTTACCAGGGAGAAAAAATTTCACTGATGTTATTATTAATATTGAATAAAAGTAAAAGGGACCTATTTACCAAATTTTATCCTCTTGAACCCAAACATGAAATCCATTCATCACAATTCAATTTTTATAAGATCGTAAATTGTGACAAAAAACATATTTTTAAAAAATACAATTTAAGAATAATACATGATTTATTCTTATCACATTCCTAAAAAACATTATATGAATTATGAAACATATAATTGAATGAATATAATATTTATACTTCATTAAAATTATTCACTAAAATTAATTAGCTTTATTTATTAGGATAAAATTTATTCTATCTATAAGAAATGGGTTTTTAAAAAATATATCAATTTCGAAATGTTTTTAGTTTTTATTTATAATTAACTAAAAACCAGGAAAATCATTTTATAAATACTAAAATAATAGAGTTTTTATAAATAATGTTTTATTATTTATAACCCGAAATTTAATAGCTTGGATATAATGGTATACCATATTATACTTCCTTTAGAATCAGGGTTGTGTGTATCATAAGCTATCAAAAAAATTAAATTTATTTGAAATGAATATATTATAAAATAATATATTGATAAATTGTAACACCTTAAATTTAAATTTTCCCTCCAAATTCCATCACTCCTATAACTATTTTTCATATTTATGTTTCATTACATCCTTGGGATCTGAAATAGTTTCATTAACTTTCAGATTCTTCCAGATAATATTAACCAGATGAGTAGTCTTATTTTTTAGAACTCTATCTCTATGATACAATATTTTTAATGGTTATTATTCATTTTACAGATAATACTCTATTGTTATAAAATCTTATTTTTATATGTGAAGTATCATGTATGAACATCCTCTAGAAAGATATATCAAATACATCATGAACTTGAGAGTGGTTTGGGGGAAGGAAGCAATGATAACATACCATCCTTACTTGATCATGAAAATTGAAGGGGTCAATATACCTCAAATTGAGTTTTCATTTCTGTATAAATCTCATAATGTTATTTTCTAGAGATATTAAAATAAATTCCTTCCCACCAATATAAATTTTGTAATCACTCAAACAATTATCACCATATCTTTTTTGTTGGCTATGAGTTAACTTGATGTGATACTAAATACATATAGCATTATCTCCCATTTACCTATCTAAATCCAACCCTAAAATATTTATTTATACAACACCCATCATGTATGATGGATTTATACACATATTTCCATAATCGTCTTTATAAATATCAGTCAGATTACCCAATTTAAAGACTTTTTATAATAAAAAATCAACTAGTGGATGGTGTTGATCCCGACCACATTAAAATTACCTAGTAAATTATCATATAATATACTTTATATTATTAATGTTTATATATGAATAACCATATTTAGTATGCTAATAATTCATATTGAAGCTCAAATCTATACCTAGAGTTCATTCAAGACTTCACCAGAACATCGAGGTAAACCTCAGATTCCAATCAAAAACAGTATAATGTCATACAATATGAAACCTTACTACATAATTAATTTATATTATTGAAATAAATTTATGAGATAATTTATCTATTTTTTCAATGAAGTGTGATGAATTATAAAGGGAATAAAATATATGAAAAATAGAAATTTTTTTCATTCGGAGATTTTGGGGAATCTAATAATGAAATCAATGGGGATGTTTTCCCATATATATTTAGGTATGTGTAATTTTTGTAACAACCCCTTATATTTTGTCTCCTAGTATTGACTTACTTACATTCCAAGAATTTAAATACATCCTCAATAATATCTCTCTTAATGATATCTCACTATAAATACTCTTATAGGTCTCTATACGTCTTCATTATTGCAATATTAATAGATAATGATGAAATATAAGACTAATACAATATCTTTTTCTTCAGTTCTGACTTGAATAGAACACATAAATGTTTATTGAATCTTATCATTCCATCATAATCATGGTTTAACTGGCGAATATTTCTAACATGCTTCTAGAACTCAATATCTTCTATATGTGAATCTTCAATCCTCACATGCGTAGATGTTCAAATAATCATTTGAGAAAGATAACATTTCTCTCCTTACATCAATATTTCTTGATTTATAAATTATTAATGTAGAAATATGGTATCTTGTGTAATCCTCATCATAGATAAGCTATCAGGATCCTTTTGAATTATAGTATATTCTTCCTTATTTTTATTCCCATGTTGTCAATATATTGATCATTCAAAGTCATTAATCAACTCTTACCCTCTTCTCTAGTGAATATTCAATTTTTTAGTGACAATTTACTTTAAAAAATTTGATCGGTATATATATCACATCATTAATCATAAAGGTAATGCATCCATATATTCAATAAAAAACATACCATATCATTCCAAATTGGGATTTGTGTAATTTTTCTAATTAAAATTCAATTATCATGAGGCATAATATAACACCATGTCACAATACACTGGAATAATTCATAGTCACTTATTTATTTCATCACTATATATTAAAACAATTTATCCTTCTTCGGGGTAATGTAGGCATAGGTTCACTAACAAACCTTCTCTTCAATTCCAAGAATGTTTCCTCAAATTCAACTCTCCAGAGTAACTTTGTTCAGTTTTAAATTAAAATAATTAGTGGATTAGATATCCATGAGAAAATATTCATAAATCATTAATTATATCTATACAATCTAAGAATAATATACATCTCAGTCTCAGTGGTTGGTCGGCTTAAATGTTGCATAAATTTGTTTTTAATTGATCCACTTATATACCAAATCTAGAGATTATATGACCAAAAAATGAATCATAATGTAGAAAAAATTAAATCATTATAATTTTTTTAATTAAACTTCACCAAAAATAGGTTCTTAAACACAATAATAATCCATTTTTCATGATCTTACTTCCCCTTTTAATATATAGAAATATAACTTATGAAGACTAACAAAAACTAATGTGGGGAACCTTAAAATATTATGGTCATCGAATCCATGAAGATGATGGAGGAATTAGTAAAACTATATATCACTATTGTTTATAGTGATGGTAACAACTAAATAATATTATCATTGTTATATCCTCCAATATAGTCCTATATTGGTGAGATCAAAAATGAATATCATTCCTGGAAATGTATAAAACTATGAATAGGTGATCAAAGAAGTAATCAATATAAGGAAGAGAATACATATTTAGTATCTTTATCTTTGTTATGTGTCTAATAATAAATATAGATTCTCATTACAAAACTATTTTTCTTTATTAAAAAGAAGAGGTTATCCTCAAGGTGACTCACTTGGAAGAATAAATCCATTAAAAATATACTAGTATAGTTACATATTCAATTACAAAAACTGAATTAGGGATATTCTATATGAATTAATTGAAATATGTTTACCACTATATATGATTTCTATTGAAGAATAAAATTAATAATTCATTTATACCATACAAAAATCTTCTAGAAATACATAAAAAAACAACCGAACAATTGTTATATTATTAATCTAAATTTTATCCCCAAAAATATGAGATACGAACCCATATTGAATTGGAATTAATACTCATACAATTTATATAATATATATTGGATCATAATATATATCATCACACTGAAAAATGAAATTAGGTTGGTTCAGAATATAAAAACAGACTTGCATTCCATGGAAAGTGTTGTCGGACATTTGTAATTAAATCCAATACCTTCTTAAAAGAACATAAAATTCAACTAGAGGGAGAATATTTATAATATCATGTAGCACGTTACCAAAAAATTAAATCAAATAAATATATTAGAATTGAGATTAAATAATTATAACATTATGGTTTTTAAATACTTATTTAGCATTTAATCATTGAGGTGGTATTATGAACCCATTCTAAAATTCTTAATACCTAAAAGTGCGGGATTATCCGAAATCAAATAAGAAATTAAATTTTATATAGAGGATGTTTTTTTTATCTTTCACAACATACTTTTCATACTCTCCACTAGCAATAATTATCACATGATATTTCCCATTTTCCTTGGGATTATGATTTTTCAAGAAAAATTCATCATCATTGAACTTTATGTTTGACCATTGGTTTTTATAATGCCCATAATACATCAATATGAAATATTAATGTGTAGGTGGATTATTCTTCTAAGATTTTACCTTATTTCTTTCATTGAATCATCTCTTAAAATTAATTTGGCATTAAATTTCATGATGAACATAGATTACAAAAGTAAACCATTTAATAATCCCCTTATTACAATTTTAACCATGTTTCCATCGACACACACATTATAAATGAAAAAAAATCATATTCTTCCCTCCATGATTTTTATAATTTCAATTGAATTCGATCATTATTTTCTAATAAAAAATATTATCATGATAGTTTCATAAAATCTCAATTTCCCACTTGATAGAACATCAAATTATTTCTTCAAATATACCAAGTCTCTTAAGGATAATGAAAATCAGATTTTTTTTAAGAAACTAAATAATCAATCAACCTAACATTGAGACTAGATGATAATAATTGAAGTGTACCTCATATTCCTTGTAAAAGTTTCCAAATAAGTTCTAATAGAATTTTTATCCATGTAATTTTGCTCAATTAATTTCTTCCCCATTTTTATATAAGAAATATGAGGAATACACATATTGTAAAATAAGATCATAAAATCATCACACCCCATGGTTTCAATTTATTCCTATTACCTCATGTTCTTGATAAGAACCCCCCATTTACCTTAATCCCATTTCTAAATGATAAAAAAATAAAATATAGTTTTCATGTTCTGAACAAAGGAGAATTGGAAGTCGAATTTAGGTGGTACTGATCAATTTTTGAAAAACTAGTGGATCAGTAGACCCACTAATATATAGATATAGTTTCATCATGAAGGAATCAAAAAAATATTTTTTGATCATTTTCTTGTTTGGAAGATCAAAATTATTCATATCTTGGTAATGGTATGTAATAATAGTTATGATGTTTTTAATTCCACCTCCTATAAAATTAGGTTTCTTTGGTGGAAATCATTACATTTTTTTTGAATTCAACATTAACATGAATCCTTTGGGTTCCATCCATTGATTAAACCAATAAAAACTAGTGTGAGAAACAAAAATCATTGTGGGAAACCAGATAAAAATAAAAAATTATTTATTGGGTTTTTAAATAAATAACCTTTTTTTCAATCAATGACACCATATGTTTATCAAAGGTTATCTAAAATCATTACCAGAACATTAGGGTATTATAATATACATATAATTATTCCCAGGATTCCAAAAAAAGTCTTCACATCCTAGTTTCCAAAGGTGAAAAATCCATTCTCCACTAGAAACTATAAAAACTAATTCATTTCAGAAATAGATATTAGGTCTTATCAGATAAATATTCATTAAATAAAAATATTATCCATGATATAATCATATTGGTATAGTAACATTAGAAACATTGAAAAATATAAAACTGGTTAATAAGAAATATATATAATATCTAACATAGTTTTTATAATTTACATCCTTATTAGACATATAAAAATAATTTAGTCATAACATAGTGGAAGGAAACATAAGAAAGGGTGAGATAAGATGGTAAATAATGGTAAAACATAGAGATATAAATGATCAATTAAATATAAAATGAGAATAAGTGTATGATAAAATTATAATAACATATAATATCCATACAATTCATATCATAGATTATAATATTGAATCACGAAATAAATCATGGATGTTTATAATACATGAATCATAAATGAATAAATGAACATGACTCATGAGTTCATAACCATAGAATAAGGCATAAGTTTTTTGTATAAACATTATAACAGAAAACTATTCTTTAGTTGTTAGGGATCAAAACCAAGAGAATCATAGTGGAATGGATTCAATCACCAGCACATATTTGTATCCAAGGTTCATTTCCAATAATATCCTAGTGGATAGAGTCCATTACTGAGCTCGATTCACTCCCCCATTCATGACTTGTTTATCCCATGAGATTTCCATCTTTATAAAATACATTTTAGGGATATATAATTATATTCCCCCACCACATAATGAAAACCATATGAATATGTGAAATAAGAAAACAAAAAATTATTCACACCATAACCCAGGAAATAGAAATGTGTTTCATTATCATTTTATCGTGGCATTACAAAAAAAAATGGGTTTCCTAAAAATTATCGAAATTCACCATAGAAGATACTAAGGAAATTAATTGGTTTCATAACAATCTTGTCATCATAACCATAAAACCTGATTTAAATAATAATGATGCAATCATTAGAACATATCACCTATAAATATTTATAAACCTAAAAATATACCCAATATCACCAAAAACATTTATATTGAAAATAACTATATAAAATGAATCTTTGAGCATTGATAATTATTGATGGGGGAAATTAAATTCTTGTAGTATATGAAAAAAATATTCCTCTTACATTTTGGTAATATGTAAAATAGAACCCATTTAGAAAAATAACAAGTAAATTTCTTTTTAACAATTTATAAAAGTGAAACATATGAATCAATTTCTCTAAATATCATTGGATAATTGTACAAAAAATTCTTGATATTTTTAGAAAACATTGACATGTAAGGGAAAATATTTTTGACAGATGATTGAGGTATAGGAAGTTTTCAATAAATAAATTAATTTACCCTCCTAATTACACAAAGAGAGTAAAATAAAAGAAAAAATAATTCTAATAAATTAAAATTTTCAAAATAATCATTGGTATTCTTGATATATATACCAAAATATTTCATAAACATGTAATCATAATCAATATTTATAAATAATTTGATTAAAACATTAAATTGTTACCTAAGGTCCAAATTCCATTATAAAAGTTTAAAACCCCAGTTCATTAAATTTATAGTTTTTATAAATCTATTATAGAACCAATAACATATATATCATACAATATTTGATTTACATATACACTTTTTCAATAATTTACTTTCAATTATTTTTTAACACACAGTTCCCGGATGCAATTACTTTATTCTTCGGGTATATTATTGTTTGGTT
This sequence comes from Viscum album, assembly GCA_963277665.1. Taxonomy (NCBI): domain Eukaryota; kingdom Viridiplantae; phylum Streptophyta; class Magnoliopsida; order Santalales; family Viscaceae; genus Viscum; species Viscum album. The sequence goes on from OY728165.1 coordinate 1,210,501,440, forward strand.
ATTTAGGTCAATTTACATTGATCATTTTAAAATTTTATATAAAATTTTAATAATTAAATATATATCATATTAATTAAATATATATAGAGAGTGATCAAAAAAATTAGGTCGTTCATGGAGGCAATTGGTCACACTCATTCAAGATAACTATTTTCACTTTTTGATGGATGGAACGAAAGAAATGTAAATTATAATTAACATTAATTGAATAATAATAATGTAATATAAATAATATATATACATATATTCATAAAATACATTCTTATTAGTTGAAATGTAATGAATAAATGTAAAATGAATGACATCGCTTTAGGGAGTTGGTATCCCACACATAAGTTCGGGGGACATTATCATTTTTTAATTGATTAGAAGGTAAAAAAGGTAGATAAAATATTTCAATTAAATAATAATAATAATATAATAAATACAATATATAATCATTAAACCAATCATAATACCCATCCACAAAATATGGTTTGGAAAAATAACATGTATTTCTATGGGGATATGGTAGGACATATCTACACAGAAGCGATAATTTATCTTCCCATTTGATTAGAAGGACAATTAATAATGGTTTTATAAAAATAGTAATAAAATTTAAATATATTTATGATACTTATGTTATTATTTAATGATAAATAAAAAATATTTATAGGAGCTAAAAGAATAAGAAAAGAAAAAGGGCTTGGTTAAGTTTATTAACACATTGAAATATATCCTCATGATATTCTCTTAAGAACCAAATGGTTGGTATTTGGGTTTGAAAATAACCTCTAGAACCTCAATATAAATGTAAATAAGGGTTTTTTTGGATTTCTCAATACATAAGGATGAGAGTGGAGTAATGAAGATAAAAGAAGGCGTTCTTTTATAAGGTAGGGAGAGGACACATATAGAATCCATTATAAGGATAAAACATAATAAATTCATTCCCAAAAAAATGATTCATAATGGCCATTAATTTGAGAAAAATGATTCTAGTGTTGAAATAAAATCCTAAAATTAAATTTATATAGTTGTTTTATCATTTTAAACCATATATTGTTTCATTAACAACCTCATAAACCATTATTGACCTTAACCGTAGTGACATATATTAGAATTTTAAAGGGTTAAGAATGATATCTTTAAAAAACCATAGTTACCATTTTAACCCATAATCCATTCACATGGATGAAGTTATTATATTTATGAATTTTAAATCATTTAATAAAATATTATTTATTATAAAATATATTTACTATTAATTTTGGAATTATTCATTTAATTTGACTTTAATGACACCATGAAAATGTGGAATTAAAATATAATAATTTTACACATATCCAATATATTAAATTTATATAAAAAAAATTTGGAATGAAATAATTCACTTAAATTGTTTTAAATTTATTTTTTTTAAATGATTTATTTATTTTTTCTATTAATTGATTAATACTATATCAGCATTTCTTGTGCATTTAGGGTAATCATTTGATAAATAATTTTTTTTAATAAATTAATATCATAAAAAAATTAATTTATCTTTCAAATAAGTATTTATAAATAAACATATCTTATTGTTTATCCATATACAGAATGGTTAAGAATATTTTAGTCAAGAGGGTAATATTTTGTATTTATTATTTTCTTAAATTGATATTAATGTCACTATAAATGTAATATGGAACTATGTGACCATATATTTTTAGTTTTATGGAAATTTATAAACCGAGCACATCAGATATAATAAAGGAAAGTGTTATATAATTTTTAAAGCCCTATCTCAAAGCTCAAACCATATTTTACCAATTTTACCCTTACACTGGTGAATTATTCATAATGGATACTATTCATATTTACCATCTATAAGAAAGACATATTTATCAAAATATTAACATCCCAATTATATAAATTAAACCGATTTTTCATAATTCAATTTTTTTATGTTTCATAAATTAAATTTTAAATAAGTGCACAAAATATATATTTTTTTAAAGAAAAAAATATTTTAGAGAAGAAAAATATATTTATTCTTATACCATGACTTGATTAAATAGATGAACTTTAATTAATTTTAAGGAATATATATTATCTAAATTTAATTAAAATAATTTACTAAAAAACCTAATTTTATGAATTATGATAAAAATAAATTATAGATGTTAATTTTTTTTCCTAAAAGTATCTCTTTTATTTTAAAAAGATTTTTTTAATTAATTATTAACTAATTATTTCATTTTACACATATTTAAAAAATAAATTTTTCAAAATTTATTTAGTATTATTTTTACCCTCCAATTTAAGAGATAAATTATAATGTCATACTATATTATGAATCATTTCGACTCTACATTTAATTTATTACAAGATATTAAATAAATTAAATTTATGTTAAAATAAATAATAATAAAACATAGTTTGTTAATATAAGTTTCCTTTTGAAGATAAAGATTTTGAAAAATAGAGAATAAAAACATTGTGACAACATTGACACAATCACATCTAACAATAGAATCTTTTTTGGTTAATACCATATATTATTATTTTATTTCTATAGGAATTACTTTAATAAAGATAGAATAATAATTTTAATATGATCACATGGTTATTCATTATTCCTTGGAAAACATATGTTGATACTAATGGGTTATATGTTCTTATTTTAATTAGGATCACTCTACGGATTATTTTTCCCAATATGAGAGGTTTTCCATTTAAATATATTATTCCTTTATTTTTATAATTGATTATAAGTATTAAAATGATAATTTAACACATCTTTATATTTATAAAAGGTTTTTCCTGGATGAAAAAGTAAATTAATTGAATTCAATTGATTCAACCATAGTGATTTCATTGATTTGGAGGTCCAATTCCAGTGGTATAGGAGATATAGTTCTATTAAAATTTGATATACTAGTATATGTTAATAGGATTAAAACATATCTCAAGTATATTTTTATATCACTATATTTATAGTGTTTATTTTGGAGAAAAAATTTTGGGTGAAATAAATATTTTACCGCTTTGATGGGAAAAAATATTATATTTTGAAGGATTGGAAATTACATTATATATTAACTATAAACTAGGTTGTTTAAGAGGTTGAAATTGTGGGGTTTTTACATTATAGTTAGTATTTTTCTATGATAGCGACTAATAAGAAGAATTTTAAGAATGCTGGTCACAAAACCATTTCTATTATTTCAACATTATATTCTCAAAATATATTATATTAAGAAAACTATGGTAATATGGGATATAATCAATAATATATTTGAAATAAATATAAATATAGAATAATAAAAACTATATAATTGGAGGTTGAAGTATTAATATCATATAATTATGGAAGATAATATTTTAGATGACCTATCTGTAAGGGTGAAAGAAATAGTAAGAATGGTTAGCTGATTTTGTGAAAAAGTATATTATAAAATAGTTATTAGGAATATAAGGTACATTTTCACATACAAGTTTGATATAAAAGTCAAATACCATAATTATAAAAATCAGGGTATACATTCCTTGGTTTAATTGTATAAAATATTTATTTCTTATTATTTTATTACAGGATGTTCATTCAAGAATAATGATAATGAAAAAAATAAATCTCTTTTAATGCATAAATGAGAGGGGTAAAATAAATAAGATAATGAAGTGGAAGTTGGTTTTTCATATTATTAAGATTTTGTTGACCAAGATATCGATAAACATTTTCTTTTCATTGCATAAATAATGAGAATATAAAAATGAATTTTTATAAGGATTATTCAATTTAAAACTTTCATGTGTGGATAAATATTTAATTTCTCATCATATTATCCAAAATTAAAAGAAAAATGTATCTAAAAAATTTAATAACTAATGAAAAAAAAGATTATATAGGAAAAAAGAAACTAAATTTGATAAATAAATGTTTTATTAAAAAGGTATGGGAAATAATTTCTCTAAATACAAAAAGGGTAAATTCTTTTTAATGCTCAAAAAAAGTAATACAAGTAAATATGATGAGGAAGGCGATACTTCAAGTGATGAGGATCATGATAATATACTTTTCGAAAAGGTGAATAATTATAGTATAATTATTTATTTAAATAGAAATTTTGGTATTAAATATTAATAAAATGATGTTGTTTTTCATATTAAAGAAATATTTGAAAAGTTGTCGCTCAAAAATTTTAAATCATGAAATAGGGAATAGGAAGTTGATGAAAAATGATAAATTTATTTTTAGTAAAAAATATAATCAAGTAAAATAAATATCTATTTTAATGAATGATTTTGAACTATATAATATTATTCATAATGAGAGTAATATTAATATAAATATATAAGATAAAATTAATGACATAAAATTTTGAGATTTAATTATTCCAAAACAAATATATCAAATATTAAGAATAAATAAATAAATATAAATCCATTTTCAAAGCTCAAATTCTAAAATAAAGGGAATAGTCAATAAATAAAGAGATATAAAAATATGAGAAAAAACAACCATTAAATGGGAAATTCATCTATTGAAATTTTGAGTGGAAATTTCATGAAGAAGAATAAAGTAATGAAAATCATTGTATTTTACTAAATCAACTTATTCATTTAAGTAAAGAAATTATAGGAACCCAATCAGAAATTGATAAAATTCCAAAAAATCTTACACTAAAATATTATAATGAGAGTATGATGAAGAATAATAATATAAATATTTCATAGTAATTTTGGATCAAAGAATAGAAACATTATTGCTGACTTAAATAATAATGTAATAAGGGTGTTAACTTTTGGAAAACATTGTTTTTTAGAGGATAAAATGATTTTTATCAGTACCTTTGTCATTAGGGATAAATTTTGAATATATAAATAATTTTTTAGACTAAATATGACTATATAAATGAGTCTAAAAGGATTGGGAAGTATAATTTAAGAGGGATTTAACCCTATCAAAAGAGGAATGTTCATAAGTATAATAAAATATTTTTAAATAAATAAAAAAGTTTATTTGAAGTAATTGAATAAGTCCATGTAATGTGACAATAACTTGGTCAAAAAGAAAAATAATCCATCATTACCATACCATCTTAATTTAGTATGTGTTAAAACAAATAAAATTCTCGAAATAAGAAGATTCAAGGAAAAGGGAAAGCCTTTGTAGTCAAACATTCACTTAAAGATTAGAAAGGATAATGTATATGGATTATGGATAATATATTTTCATAATATACTATAGCGGTTCTAAATCCATTAATAGATTTTGAAAAGTTTAAGGCATCCTTTTTACCATTTTAAATAAAGGGCTATTCAAAATTAATACTTTTGAATCAACTACAATTGGAAAAGTTAAATTGAAATTAAAATATCCTATTTATTAGAGGACTAAAACACAACATTCATAGAGTGCCTTATTTATGAGATGCTGAAAATGAACTGATCTTTCCAAAGAATGGAACCCTGGTTACTATATTTTAATATGAATTTGTTTTTATAAGACTAAAATGGAAAATATGTAATCTATTTCGGGTTGGTAATATTGAAAATTTGTTTTATTTATGCATAAAAGATGAAAATAATTTATGGAATCAAAGTACAGGTCATATAAGATAAATGAATAATAATAACCTTACTTGGGGAGAAATTGTTTTTTATTTTCCTATGTTTAATAGAGAAAGGGATTATATTTTTTTAAAATGTAAAAAAGGAAATATTGTTAAATATCGACACAATGAATTATAGATTCAAGACACTCACCCATTAGTACTCATCTATTTGGAAATTTGTGGGACCCTAAATAAGAAATAAATAAAAAATTATATTCATTTTCGTACAATTTTTATTGAATTTAATTGAATTCCAGGATTTATTTTTATGAAGTAGAAGTTGGAGTCTCTTAAAATGTTCAAATTTTTTAGAATATGTATTTTGATGGAGTTTGGTTCCTTTTTAATGAAGTCGCATACATATAATGGTACAGAATATATAATTAGAATATTTCAAGATTATCTTTTGAATAATTTTATTCACTAGGATCTTTTTTTACCACATACCCCCAAATAACATCATTTTTGAAAGGTTTAATATATTTTTAGTGGAGATAAATTGGAATATGGGGACATATAAGGATGATTCTTGGTATTTTGGAAGACAAGATATTGGTGGAATAGATCAAATTCCTAATAATTTTTATAGGATAAATTTTTATATTTCATTATATAGATGTATGAGTATAATTCCCTATTATTAAAATATTTAATGTTATTTGGAATCAATTTTTAATGAAATGATAAATGAGATATATTGGGATGTTTGAGAAGAATGGTTTTAATGGAATGTTCCATAGTTATTATACTAATGGAATAGGATACCATTTTTAAAATAAATTAACACTGGAGATTGTGTGAAATATTTCTGTTAAGGTGATATAGCATTTCATTTAATTATATATACAATAGGAAGTTATTTTTATAAGTGATGATGATTAGTTTTTTATTAAATATATAAAAAAAATATGACGATGACCAAAATATAGAATATGTTTAGGTTAGAGAATAGGATTAAACTATTTTATTACATGAGGAGAAAACTTTTTCATCTTATCCAAGAATGAAAGAGTATGCTAAGGTATAAAATATCATTGATGATCAAGATAAAAATTTCAAACATTGAGTACTTTGTGGGAAATATGTTAAACCCCACTATTTTTATAGGTTTAACCAAAAGATATTGAAAAATATTTTGAACATTAATAGATGATTGATTCCATTAATAAAAACAGGATTTGATAGAGAGGTTTGAAACATAGTTTTTGGTTCCCCAATTAAAAACCAATATATTTATTTGAACTAAATTGGTATTACATAACAATTAAAATTAAAATGGAAAAGTGTTAAAAAAAGAAATAATTTGGTGTTAAGGTTATCCTCTACTATGTTGAACTAATTTTGATGATCTAATTGGAGGAGTATTAATAAAATATATTGTCTGAATTTTTCTTTCTATTATATCATAAACTAAATTCAGGATATTTAATAAGAATGCCTTTTTTTCTATCCCATGCAGCTAAATTTAAATGTGGGTTTATATTGAATAACCTTATGGATTAATTGTTTTTGAAGAATAATATTTTTCATTTATATGCTAAAAAATGATTTATACGAGTTCAAACCAGAACTAAAATCCTAGTAGTCCATTTTAGATTTCTTATTGAAGAATTTTAAACTTAATAATAGAATATTGGACAAAAATATCTATATATAATTGAAAAAACATATTTCTCAAATTTTTATTTATTAGGTAGATGATAGTATATTAGCTTCAAATTAAGAAAGAGTATATGGATTAATTTCATTAACAATGAAAAATTTATTTGAAATGTCCACACATGATGAGATGAGATACCTTCTAGGTTTACGAAAATAACAAGATGTAGAGCACATCTCTCTTTCCCTAGAGTAATCTGATCAGTAGATTTCAAAATGAATAAACATGTATTATTAAAGTCATTTTACAGTTCAATTTTTTTGAGAACTAATTTTCATAATGATATTGATGGAAATGAAGTAGATATAATTTAATTGAGTGAGTATATTGGAATTGTTTACACTTGGCTGATTCGATGATGTGTATTGACTTTGTTATTACATATTTTTAATGTATCATTGATCACCAACAGAGTCTCATTTTAAATATAAAAATTTATTTTCTTGTAAATTAATGAAAAAATATATTTTTTAACGTTAGGGACCATCCTACTTGTAATAATGTGATAATTATGGTAATATAATTGTATATAAGAGGTTTTTAGGTAGTTATAGGTAAAAAAGTGGTTCCGACAATAAATAGTTGAGGATGATTCCTAAGGATGGAGCATTGGAATGTGTTGTAGATGAGGTAAGCTATGGAGTATGGAGGCCACCTATATAATATAGGTCCATAGTATGTGTTTTGGGAGATTCAATATTTTTTTAGTTGATGTTTTGTAGAGTATGGATGTGGCGTATTCCTTTGTGTTATATAACATGGAGAGGCTGGATAAAACATTTGGGATCCAAGGAGAGTTTTTTTTGTTCTACCATTTTAGTAATGGTTATTCTATAATCTTTTAGATATATTTTAGTGTCAGGGAGAATGGTTTTATAGTTTATTTTTTGGGGGGGCTGTTAAATAGAGCTAGGTTGTGTCATATCCCCCAACACAATTTATGGGGTCTATGGGTTTGTTCCTCATCACATGATATAGTCTATTCCCTAGTTTTTTCGTTCTAAAATATTTATTCAATACATATTTTATATTATAATTTTACCAACCACACTAAGCATGGTCTCTTTCACAAGTTCAGGGTCTTGTAGTGTTTTATAAATTCAATGTTGTGGTGTTGTAGGCTCCATCACGGTCATATGTTTTGAAGATTGTGTATAAAAACCCAGATCCACTAAAACCCTATAACATATCCAAATATTAACTCATTACATAGGAAACCAAATTGAATCCCAATGATGTCATTTAGAATATAGGAATTAGGTTTCATCTATTGTTTCAAGAGAAATATATGTTTTTGTTTTAGTTATTTTTCTTAATTCTCTAAATTTTTTTCTCTATGTTTTCCTTTTAACAGCGCTTTATATTATGATAAGCATTGGTTTGGATATTATTTTGATAAGAGAGTAATGTGGAATGTTTTATTCTAGGATAATTTATTGAGTCCTTTTAATTCAATAAAATTTTTCGATTAATTTTCCTTATAAATCATTTTCATGATTTCCTATTTGAATTATTTTTTTCTTAAAAAGATACAAAAGTGGTAATGGATTTTCATTAGTACCTTATTTGGAATGTTTTTAAGCTTATATTCTCTTTTTCATCAATCTCTGTGTTCTAAAATAATTTATATTAGTTATTTTTAAATTTTAAATTATATTTAAATGTATTTTCAACTAAATATTATAAAAATGAATCATTAGTTATTATTATTCTTGGAAATTTTCATTTTAAGAATTTTCAATGAAAATGATTCTTTATTATTCTTTTTACTTGAATAAAAATATGATTGTATATATGTGTTTAAGAGGATATTTTATGAGTTTTTATGAATGAAATTAAATATTATATGTATTTTTTCATGCTTATAAACTTTTCATGATAAGGGTGATATTGATATATCTCTTCAATGGTTTCGGTAATGACTTTGTTCTATGGGGAATATAAGTTTGAATAACTATGTTAGTGATTCCATTTATAATATTTCTTCTAAGTTTTATTTTAATAGTGGATTTAGGATTATTTCTCATGTTACCTATATTATTTATATATTTTTTCCAATTATATAAACAATTTTTTTTCAATGGTAAGCTACTGATTTTTTTTTATTGTAAATGTTATTCCTCTTTAAATAAAGAGAAATATTTTTTTCATGAAATTTATTTCCTTGGTGTTTAAATTTTACAAAAATTCATTATTATCATTATTTTTCTTCTATGATTGATTATGATATTTATAATTAATTAGTTAGAAAAATAATTTTATTTTCTTAGTATATATTTGATTATTTGATTTTAGAGTTTTTATTATAAAGGGTAACATTTATCTCAAGGATTTTGAAGAATTTTTTAATGGCATAACAAGTTTCTTTCCTCTTTATATCTCTAACTAAGATTTTACTAACTCATCCCATGTTTTAAAATATTCTTAACAAATATTTAGTATTATTTGTTAATATAGTAATTTCTATCATTATTCATTAAAGATTCAACATAAAAGAAAAGAATATGGTATGAATAAAATAGGAATATAAATTTAAGAACATTGTTTTTGTAAAAAATTGACATTATGTGGAAGTTTCAACTAATTATTTCAAGGATTTGATATGTATGATTATTTTATAATGCAATGAATCTCCAAACCTAAAAGTTATTGATAATAAATTAAAATTAAATCCATTATATTATACTTTTAAATATGGGTTGAATAGAGTAATATGTGTTACAATTTGTACAAGAGAAAAGGATTAAATATATTTTGTGGTAATTATTATCTAAATAAGGATATTTTAAGATTTTTAGATACCATAATGGGCTAATTATTATAATTTCAATATTGATATTAATGTCATAGATACCCCTTTTGATGCTTTATGTGATTTAGGTACTTTGGGAACATTTATAATGTTTTAATAAATTTTTTAAGTAAATATAACCCTAATGATTAACATGAGATTTTCTTTTTGAGGAAGAATGATTTGATATTTTTTGGACATAAGATAAATGATATTGATAACCATTAGGGTTAATATGATCTTTAATGTTGAGGTAATTGTAGATAACAAGGATAAAACATATATCACAATTGGGGAAAATATGTTTTATTGTATAGATAACAAAGGGATTGAAATTTGATTTGGTGATTAAGGGGTTAATGTTATTCATGATGATGTTCAAAATGTGGGTAATAATTTATGATTATGGTAAATGGAAATATTAATAGCTACTATGCGGTTCTATTTTATAAATAAATGTTGATATATCCTTTATAAGAAATTATGAATTTATTATTTATTTAAGGTGACTCATTTTTTTATTGGAAAAAATTATAAAATATTAATCATTATGTGATTATGAAATTTATATTTTTGGTATATAACATTTTGAGTGATTGATATTATTTAGAGACAATTTTTCAGTTGAATATGGATGAATATGAGATAAAGTCATTCAAATATTTGGTTATCATTATTAGTTAGTAATATTTTTTATATTTTTATAGTTATCTCTTTATGGAATGATTTAATATAAATTTTGGTTGTTATTAAATATATTTTGGATATTAATTTATGTTTTTTATTCATATTTAATATTATCCTATATTATTCAATCAATTTTTCTTTTTTTAATGTCTACATATTTTGGGAATAACGTTTTATCCATGTTTAGATCTTATGATCCCTTAAAAGATAATTGTGGAACTTCAATAATTGAATATTAATCTTGAATATTTATTTCAGGGTGTTTTCTATGACATTGAAGTGTAAATTTATTAACGAATATCCAAAGGATGAAATTGAACTTATGAAACGAAAAAAATGCGTAATTTTGTTTTCTTATGTTCTTTATCATGCATTCAATAGAATACCTAAACATGTGGAAAACGATATTAAAGTTAAAAAATCTATCTATTTAGCTTCAATTATAAGGAATTTATTCTTTTTATTATCCCATACTAATTTATTGTTTTTTTATATTATAATTTCCATGATCATGTTCTCTATCAATCTATATTATTCTAGGGATGTTATTTTTATCCTCAATATCAATATGTTCAATTCCCCAAATTGTTCTCTTTATTTGGGAACCCAATTATGTGGTATAACATGTTTCCTTTTTATTTAGCATTTCTTAATTAAAAATAATGTTTTATTATGTCTTTTTATTACGTGGATTCTCAGAAAATGTATTTTTAAATATTAAAAAAACATTGATGATCGAATGTTTTATATTCTCATAAAAAAATAGATTTTTCAATGTTTTAAACAATTTTACTATGAATTAGATAAAATTTTGTGGTCATAATTATCTTAATGTGGTAGTATGAAGCACCTGAAGATTTTGTAAATTTTTTCATTATGTAATATATTCAATAGAGTTTGGTATGCGCAACAATGAGCTTAAAAAATTGCAATATACTATTGTATGACCATTATTGACGAGAAATTGTTTAGACAGACATGAATAGGAAAATTAATATTATGAAATATATTTGAATTTTATTTCTAAAATAAGGTTAATAAATCATAAATTTCTTTTTAATTGGTAAGAAATGAATATAAACTATTTTAAATGTAAAAAAGATATTTTTCATATAACTATTTTAATGTGTGCATTATATTTCGATATGAAAAGTTAAAATTAGTCATTATTTATAATTTATTATTTTTATTATATTATATTTCCAATTTAATGATTAATAATTATTTTAATTATGGTAATTTGATATTTATGGTGAGTAATGTCATTTTTTACAACCAAAATACATTTTCATCAGAAATGGGTTTTATTGCATTTAGTTTTTGATTATTATATTTAATACCATAAAATTTTACATATTTTATTTGAATATATATATATATATATATATATTATTTTAAAATATAATATCTAAAATACTTTTATAATTCATTTTTTTATAAGTTGGTTGTTTATATTGAATAGTGAAAATAATTATTTTTTAAATGCAGTCACTTTTACAATTTATTATGTTGTAATTCTTGATTAATAAAATGTGAAACTTTTTTCAAAACATAATTTTTTTAATAAATTTAAATGACATATTTAAAAACCTTTTTTAAAATTTTAAAACCTTGGATTAATTAATATGAATAGAAATGATATTTTATTAAAATTATAAACTATTTTGGGTTTTTAAATTTATTAGTTTTATTGAAAGATGAAAGTAATTTTTGGATTGATCTAAATGTATAAAATCCCTCAATATACTGTTATCATTAAAAAAATTTGTCAACTTATTTCATGATTTCAAGGTGAGATGATTTTTATAGATAAATCAGTTGTTTTCCCAAATAATATTTTTCATGTTATTTATATACTTATGTTAAATCTAATTTCCAATATATATATATATATATATATTGAATCCAATGAAATGGATTCAAAATATGTAATCATATATTAATAATTTTTCTATAATTTCCATTTCTTAGTCAAATTTTTAAATTTTCTTGATAAAGATTGAGTTATATCAGTTAAGGAAAAATAATGTTTTATGTGGTTTAACTAGGATATAAGGCTTCAAATAGCTCCAAAACTAGTCTAAAAGTTATTTTTTTATTTCATTTATACATAGTAATATTTTATATATGAATTTTGTTTTTTGGTTTCCACATTTCATTATTATTATATATATTATATTGAACTCTTGTATGTTACTCCAAGTGTGTCATTCTGTTCACTTATAACAGGGAATCAATTCCCTTATATTTTCACACATATTGATAAAATTATCTCAACAAATCCCTACCCAAATACCTTACCGACCTTCCTTTCCAAAACCATTATGATTTGATCTCATAAAAATTCCATCCAAGATGAATTACAATGTAATCCAAATGTGGTCCTCCAATGAAGTGGTATAACTCTTAACAAAGTTCTTTCATTTTATTTTTTTCTTCTAAATACTTTATATCTTCATTAAAACATGATTGTAAAATAAAACCAATATATTTAATATACTAAAAGTGTATTATGTCTTTCTTTAATCTCTTATTCGTCTCTTTTCAAATCCTTTGGTGAATTAAAATATCTTTTATGAATACATTTGGACTACCACCTCCCCAAAGCAATGTTTATTGTTATCCATCACTGCCTATAATTGATAGTTATCATGATAGATTGAACATTCATATATATATATAATTAAAAAATATATTCATAATTACATAATTATAACATATATTATATTTTCATATCTTTCTATCCGTTAAAAAATGATAATTTTTTTTCATTCTTACATCTGGATTACCACCTCCAAAAAATGACGTTACAAATGTTCCCTTAATATCTTACATGTAAAGTAATAATTTTTTATACTATTTATAAATATAATAATTATTTCTTGATTAATATTTTGTATATGGTGGAATAATGACCTATTTTACAACGGTCATCATACAGTAGCTATTTTGGGATTATGAATCAAATGTCCTCAAAACACGTGAAATAAAATTATTTCATTAAGTAACTAAATAAAACATGGTTATAAATGAAAAAAATTTATAATAATAATATTATTTTTATAAACTTTTTTAAAAATTTTATGGCTTCAATACATTTTATAAATCTTAAAAAAATCCCTTTCTAACTAGGGTGAGGGGGAACCCATTACATGATTTAAAGGCCCACTGGCTTTAATTCCCAATACATAGCTTAATGTACCACAATTTGCATAATTTTATGGCCCTAAAATTCACCAAAATAACCAAATTCATCATCTTATAACATAAATACCATCCATAATCACCACATTATCCACTATTTTCTTGTGTTGGTGCCTCCATCACGGAGTGTATCATAAATCCCCCCAATGGGGTTACTTGGAATCGAACCCTGATCACTTAGACTTGCAGGATATTCACAATTAACACTCTAACATTACTCAAGAAAATATATGAAAAAGTATAAAAATAAAGTATAAAAAACTTAATTATATTATTCATGATTTATAGAATTTATGAAGCTAGAATTATCTAATGGTAAGTGATTCTACATCTCAAATTCCATCCTTCGAGACTCATCCCAATTTACCACATATTTATTTTATGTGGTGTATATACTACCATTTGATTGTATTTTATCATTAATATATGTAAATTCATGTTTTTTGAAAAAAAAAATTCAATTTATATTTTTCAATTATCTTTTTATTAAAAATTTACTAATGTTGTAAGTCATATTCATTAAATCATTATTATTAAGTATCTAAAGTTTCTCTTATATTTTATCTATGTGAAAGTTCTTAAAAAATTCTATATGGATGTTCATATTTAATAAAAAATTATTGGTAAAGAAATTTTTTACTAACATTAAATTTATTTAAAAATTAATAAATTGAATTATTTTAAATGATACACTTTTGTTCCTTTTTACCAAGGAGAAAATAGTATATTTTTTAATATACATTACATGAATATAATTTAGCTTTTTCATGAAAAATATTATTTTAAGGATTTTATGTAGTATTTTAAATTATTTTATAATTTAAACAATATTTCTAACTCTGCTTAGATATATACATTTTTTTGAGTTTTTAATGTAAGAGGAAATTTCTAATTGACTTTAAATAAAGACCAAAAGTGGTTCAACATATTTGTTCAAAATGATTTTTTATGATTTTTTTATATAAATACATAATTATCTATATTTTATGTATTTTATGTATGTTTTGGTCTATATAAATTTTTCATTATGATGTGTGTTCCAGATATATACCGCCAATTTATCATTTTTTTATCTCTTTGTCTGTGGAATATATATTGTCTTAACTATGTGGGTAATTCAATTTGTAAGATTATATGTACGAGTGATTGAAAGTGTGATATGGATATGTTATCTTAAGGGGACAATAATATTTTTATATTCTTTATAATTATTTTTTCGTGGATGTATATTTATTTCATAAGGTAAAATAATGTTATAGTATTTAAAGGAAATTTTATTCCCCTATTATGAGTGAAAATAAATTTTTTAGGAAAAAGTTTTTCTGAGTTTTCATATATTATAAAAACCCCTCATGATAGTTATTTATCATTTTTGTTTTGTTATGGTATTTAATTTAAAATATTTTGAAAAATAAAATTGTTTTCTTATAAGTAAATGATTTTTTGGGTTTTTTATTTATTTAAAAAAAACATTATTATGGATTTTCATGAATTTTTATATTGTCTAATTGGTTAAATAATTTTATATATATTAATTTTTTCCCATACCATGTTTTCAAATGTTTATTAATATTATTAAGTATGAGTAAGAACTATACTAATATATTCTTTTCAACAATGGTCATTCAACATAAAATTAAAAAAAAATTTGAATGAAACATTAATTTAATTTTAAGAGTAAATTTATTTTATGAAAATGCAAATTGAGTGCATGTGTCCACTTTTTGATATATGATTTTATATTTAAGATTTTTTATAAATTTTATAAGACTCTAAATCTACAATATTATTGAAATTCAAGAATATTTATTCATTCCAATTAAACACATAATTACTATTTGAATAAGGTACATAGTGTTATAGAAGAGGGTTATTAAAAAGGGTGGGGATTCTAGGATGAGAAAAATGGAAGATTTTGAAGAGTATATTCAATGAGTTAGTTGTTTTATTTTTTGGGGGAAGTGATCCAAATTTAAAAGTGAATAGAATGGTAATTTTGAAAGTATTCATTAAATATAAAAGACGACATGTCACTTTTTAACGGTAAATGGTTCCAAAATATTAAAATAATGCATTTTGGGGTGATAATGGGTCATGAAATCCTTAACCAAAAATATTAATAAAAATAGATATTTACCCTTATATATATATATATTCACTTTTCCATTTTGATTTTTACCTATGAAACTAATTTTAAACTAAGTCATTATTGTTATACTAAAAATATAAAATAACACACATTACAAAAATGGCGTGTTTCGAAACTAAATTTATGCTCAAAATAATCTAATTAAATTTATAAATTATATAAAATTAATATTTCAATTAAAAAATATATTATATATTTTTTTGTAGAAAACTATTTTTATCACCATTAAGAGTTCTTAATATTTTTTATTATTGATTTTTAAGTGAATGGAATTTAATATATTTATATATAAGATAAAAATTATGATATATCCATTTTTTAAAAATATGAATGTTTTTAAGTTACATAGAAATTACACCATGTTAATAAAACTATTCATTGAAAATAAATGTTTTATCAATATTTCAATAATTAAAATTAATCCACATAATCTTATTTCAATGCGTAAAAATGAAATATGAATTTTATATATAATTTATTAATAATGATTGAAAATATAAAATCTATTTTTAAAAAAATATAATTTAAAGTAGTTTTGAAATTTTATCTTAATATTAGAACATGTTACATGTAAACAATAGTTATTATAAAATGATTATTTTTAATCAAAAATGTAATATTTAGTTAATAATTATAAATATTTCTAATTATAATGATATTAATTGGATTCTTATTAATAAAAGGGCATTAAGTGACTAAAAAATAAATAAAAAAATATTTTCACCTTGTGAAAAAATAATTAAAATAAAAAGGATAAAAAAAGTTATTTTTAGCAAAATATTTCTTGATTTTCAAAATAATAATTTTTTTTTCTAATTTCATTATAGCATAAGTAAATAAAAATTTTATCTGAATGAATAATTTTTTTATAATTAATTTTTTTATATTTATTTATATAATTCTTAATCATGGATATATTAATAAAATCCATGGTTTTTTTTAAAATTGTATCTTTTAATATCCTCATAAAAATCAGTAGTTATAAAAAAATCCCAGAAAGTATTATTAAGATAAAATTGAAGTGGTAAATCCAAAAAGCAAGTAAATTTTTTATATGAAAATTTTATAATTTAAGAATTCAAAATTTATATACAAAAATAAAAATACATTGAAAACTTTTTTTATTGGAAAATAGCATTTTTAAAATTTAAATATTCATATTATTAATTCCTATAAATTATTAATTGTATTTTTGTCAATAATTTTATCATATCAATAATATATATTATCGAATACATACATATTTTGATAAAATAAATCAAATAATTATTTTAGAAATTGTACATTTTAAAGTATAAAATCAGTCTTATAAGTTATTTAGCTGCATAAATTGATCTTCATCAATTTCTTCGTGTAAAAAAATAATGTTATTTGTATTTATATATATATTTCATAATTTGTTTACCTCTATTTTTACCTACTACTATTATATCTATATTTTTAAGGTTAAATATAATTATTTGGTTCAGTATGATTTGCCGTTTCATAAAAAACATCTTATTTAAGACAATAGGTTTTAAGGAAAATATAATCAAATGTCTTGGGTAATTACATTAAAGTAATGAAAAGTTTATTCCTATTTCATCTCCAATATCATATTCCTTTCTATAGGGTCCAACTTCCATGATCTCTAAGAAACAACCATGGTTCATTTGAAGCTCCAATCTTTCTATAATTTTCAATTATTTGAAGAAAGTGCATTTTTTTACTAGGATTGTGTCAATTTATTTATGTAATTTAATTTATATGAAATAAAACATGATTAATGGGATATCTAAATATTTTATATAAAACATATTCATATACGCATATTATTTTATTAAAACATGAATGCTTTTCAATGTATTCTTCTATTTGAGTTGGAAAAAATGGGAATTTAATGGAATTTTTGAATGATATTACTAAAAATTTATTTTGTTCACTCTACATATGTTAAAATATGACACTGAATTATTTCATGAAAACCTAGTTCTTAATGTTAGGTTTTTAATTTCGGTTGATTTTGAAAAGGAGTAATTCATTATTTAAGGATTTTTTATTGATTATAATTTTTTGGTTAGTATTAAAATGATTTTATAATGTTATAACATTTTTTATCTGACCCTTGTGTTATTGATATTATTATTGATCATTAAATTAGTTGAAATAGAAATTTTTGTGACAGTTCGATATAGGGGTAAAAAAAATATTTTCCCAGATTATATAACCCCTTTAGAATATGAAGGGGCAATTAACTATATGATAATTATATTATGTTCAACTCATTAATTATTTCATGATGTTTATTTCAAGAGTTATTTGTATATTGATACATGGAGTAATGTTATGATGATGAGTTGGGGGAAATTATTTATAGGGTTGAAATGGGTTAGATGTGGATTTATATAATATTATTATTTGACTGTCCTATTTATTGATGATGGTATGTCCCGTTGGTATTTTAGTTCATTTGTTATTGAAAACTTTATGGGAGTACATTGATAGCTATATAAGAATTCAAGCAAAACATTTCTTTCTAGTTGAGATTACACACTAGCTACTATTCTTTATTCAATGTATTAATTTGTTTTTTATTGTAATTTGGTAATGCAAATTGAAAAAAAATTGGTGTTTATGTATTCATATTATCATCATAGTTACATAAATGGTTCCAGCTATTATAATTTAATATTTTCACTTTTGATCCTATTTATTTATACAATGATGTAGATTATGATTTTTATAAAATATATTGATATTTATTATTAACATTTTTTCAGGATTTTATATATTTAGAATGATTATATTGGATATATTTTATTATTAATTTTTTCAGTAATTATTATTTTTCTTCTTTTAAAAAAATTGATTCCCATGTTTTTATAAAATTATTTATTTATATTAAGTTATAAAATAGTGTGTGTTTAAATTTAATTCTATATTTATTTTTATATAATGTGTATATTTATTTTCTAGATTAGTTGTGTTATATTTATAACATAAAGAGATGAAAATGTTTTATTTGTTTTTCACTCTTATAAACATATGGTTTTTAATTGAAATAAAATGTTTCATGTACGTGATTTTTTTCCGTCAATCATTCTTAAATAAATATAATAAGAATAAATTCTATTGTTTAATCACTACATATTATTTTACAGAATGTATTATAAACATAATTTCATAGACTATCAAGGTGTCATAAAAGAAATTAGATAACTCCCAACATATACACATTGTGTGTATATGTACATTGTTTTATTTGATGATGAAAAATTAATAATATCACCATAATTATATAGTGTTATTATATTAATCACATGTTTTTGTCTAAATGATGGATATGCTTTGGTAGTGTCCTTAGGTCATATGAAGTTTGATTGTTGGGAATGTATATTTCACGAGTATTTTTATTTAATATAGGTTACATCGATCATTCTATACAATATAGTTATTATATTTTACAAGATATCACATTGTATAATCGTTATTACCATTTATTGTTAGTGAATTTTTTATCTGTCCCACATTGTTAATTTTGTTTATGCTAGGTTTAGGGTTTTTTATATCTTGATTTTTTTTATTTTTCATGGTTTTAAAATAAATCGTCACTTCTTTCTAGAGACTTTACAAGAGTTTATTTTGATTCATTTTTGAATTTAGATGGTGTAATACATCCAAAAATATATGTTTGGAACTATTGTAAATTTATTCTTCATATTTATGATTTTTATGTTTCATTATGCCTTCTTATGTGTCGAATCTATACATATGATAAGTTTAATTAGTTTTTTCATTAAAAATTGATAACATACAACTCTTTTTATTTAGGAAATCAATGTATATTAGAGATAAGATTATGTAACATTCCAAGTAAGTAATGAATAATAGATATTTTTATCTATGAATTAGATAGTGTTTTAGAGGCCTAAAATGAGAATAAATCCAATCTTAAGCATGGAATACACTAATATTCTTAAAATATTGGTTTACTCCCTTTTGATGTAAAACCCTTTTTAGATCAAAATTTGGAAAATTTTATAAGCTCTATTTGTCAAAATAAACTAGTTATTTATGATTGGGACATTGAAATTTACAATGGGTAATTTTTTGGTATTTTTCTGACAATGTTCATTTTTTAATGAATAGTGAAAAATACTGCATTTTACATCAAAACTGCTTTTTCAACTAATTTAATTATATAGACTGATTATCTTTTTAACTGGTTTTAATGTTTAAATAGAATATAATTTTACCATTTAATCCAATTGTGGTCATTAGGATTAATTTCACTTTGGAATTTGGCATAAACTTATGCCAAACTTTTCATAGATACTGTTTCAAAAAACCCCGCTATTTGTTTTGACAACGGGAATTATTTTTAAATAAATTATTGAAATTCCAGTGTTTGGAATTTGGTAAACTGGATTACATATTTGGAATCAAGAGGTCCAAATTATATAATCAAGACTCTTTTGTTTTTGGACCTTATGAATAGTAACAACGGTAATTATCTTTAATTATCTTGATTAATGAGTAATCGGGTAGTTAAGGATAATAAATTAATATCATAATAACAAAAAATGACTCCAACAAGTGTCCTAATTCTACGGGTTGTCTCATGGCAGACCATGGGATGCCTTCTGCCAAACTTGGGAACCCCATGAAATCACTCATGTGTGAAAGTGACTTTTTATCTTTTTATTTTTAAAGAATGTTAAATATAACAAAGAGTGTATAACCTGAGTAAAACTTTTTTCAGATTGTATAAATAAATGATATATTGTACTATAAATATTAATTGGAACGCTAAATTTTTTTCCTACATCATAGTATTTTTTTATAATTTTTAGACATTAAATAAATTAAATTACGTATGACATCATAATGATGCAACGATTACCTCATTAATAAATGATTTAAATGAAATGAAATGATAATGTTACTACTATAACATACACTTGTCAAAGACCTATTAGATTAGTATATTTCGAACCCTTATCACCTTATCCTCGAAATACATCAATGTGGGACCTTAAAAATACGAAACTCATTTGAAAATAAAGTAACCTTTTATACCTTTCCAAGAGTGCCATCCCATCCTCTTATAAAAGTCCCCCACCTATACCTCCTTACCCACACCTCTCAAGCCTTTGGTTCGGCCACGATTTGCTCTTTTTGTCTCTCTACATCCCTCTCTTACTCTTTTATGCCTCACTTTGGGCAGAAGTCTTCCCAAGGAAGCCTTTGAGCTCAAATCAAAAAGAGTTACCCGATTTAAAGGTAGTGTCTTCAATTGTGTTCTTATGTATTATTTTGCTTCTCCAACCCCATTAACTCTTTTTATTCATTTATTTTGTAACAAAAATAGTATCGTCCATATACTAGGATTTTGTTATAAGAAGTATTCGAGCTACACTTACACACACCGACATCTAATGGTTTAAGAACATACTGTTTCTGTGGATGGCGAATTTCTATCTCACGAAACGATGATTGTTCAACACTCATATAAAACCTTCCTAAGTGGCCATTAAGATGTCACTATATTTTTATATGATATATAATATGTTTATGTTTTACTTAAGCTACTTTATTTTTCTTTTATGTCATACCTTTATTGTTTCTATTATGGGTAAACGCGATATCTTCATTTTATGAAGTGCGGACTACCGCCCCCTCAAAGTGATTTGATTCGTTAATGCCATATCTGGGACGTATATGGGATGTAATTAATGATATTATATATGATATTATAACGGAATTATAATATACCTTTATATCATTATGATTCCATTCCATGAAATAGGAAATAGAAATGAAAGTAGTGTTCATGCGTATGTACGGCTTACCATCTCCATGAACGGTGCATTTAATTTCTTACCACTAAACGTTATGTAATATTAAAAATGAATGTATATAATGGATATATATGATATATATGATATCTAAATCATCAGTATAACTCTGTATATAATATATACATGGACAACTTGTAATTATAAAGCGTTTATTTTTGAATCAAGTACCAATGATCGTTAAAATGACCGTAATTAACTTAAATAATTACACAGTGTTCATGACATGGTTATAAGAGATATAAAAGGAATAATGAACATAAAAAAGTTTATAAAGCAAGTATAAATTAACTCAAGTTTATTATTCATGACGTTAAAGAACGATCAAGTCATGTCGGACCTGAGGTATTGGACTTCATCTGAATGACCTTCCATTGAGGCTTATTTTGTTTTATACACAACCATATATTATACGGAGTATAAACCCCTTTGAATTTTATGTTTATCCAAAAGGAATCTTTTTATATGAAGAGTTTTACTAAATGAAAAAAAGGAATGTTTTTTTCGTACGTATGCGGCGACAACGACTTCTCCGCCACTGTGACCATTATTTGAGTTTTGGTTTCCTCTACAAGCCATAACTTTTTTCAAAAGAAAAATAAATACCATGTTTTACTTATCTTTTATTTTTCTATTGAAAATGGTTTTCATAATGTTTTTATATCAATTTGTTGTATTGATATCATGTGATCGAATAGTGGAAATGTTATGTTTCCTTTATGCATGTTTTATGTGATACGATTATGTTATGGTTCTTGGGAATTATTATGAAGGTTGGTGGTTCCGTGATAAACTAAAGGTGAGTGATCCTGATATATCTCTCCAATGCATTGGGTAATGTGAAGGAGTTAAACATTAAGGTTTCTCCGACGATATTTAGAGAATATACTGTAGTGGATATTCCAAACGTAACCAAGAGGGTGACTCCCTACGTAAGAATGTTATGAATTCTCAAGTTACCTTTATGTATTATGATTTCAATGATTTATTCATGATTTGATGAGGTATGTTAAAATGATTATGTTTTATGAGTAAATTATGATTTCATTGATTATTATTTATACATGTACTCATGTTTCCATCCCATATTTTTATATCCCATACTCATCTTTTTATGGTCATCCCATGTTTTTTTTGAAATGTTTTTCACTGGTCAAGGGAAATTTACATGATGTGATTATTGTGTTAATGAAGTGTCAAGATTGAATCCATGTTTTATTTTCAATATGTTTCCATTGATGGGAAAAATTAATACTATCTTTTATTTAACCACTTTGTTTAAAAGTGGAATGTAATGCATTTTTTCTGATCTAATTCTCTAAAACTCTAAACCTGAAAAGATCTTCAAGGTGTATTATTTTAATAACTCAAGATTATGGACGTTTTAAGGTCATGACCTTATAGTTAGTATCAGAGGGTCAGTTTAGATAACATTAGGAGTTAAAATTCTATTAAATTATTATCCAAAAATATTTTTTTATGGTCAAATTGAAATGATATAGCATTTGAAGATTACCATGTTGCTTCATCTAAGACATGTTTATTCAGAATGTTTTTTCGCAGAGGAAACAGGGAAGTAGTGCTATGATGGCATACAGAAGGAAATATCCTTCCGAATCAGCATCCTGAGATGGACAGAATTGGAACTGAACAGTTTGTTGCAGTAATGCCGCAGTTGACTCAAGCGATAAATGGTGTTGGTATCCATGCACGAGATCATCCAGATCAACCACAGAGGAACATGTCAGTGGTGGAACATTTCATGAGGCAGCATCCCACATCATTCAGAGGATCATCTGACACTGTGCTAGCTGAAGGGTGGATTAAAGCACTGGAGAATATTTTCGATGTCATGGGGTGTTCAGAAAACCAAAAGGTTAGTCTTGCTATTTACCGTTTGGAGGGTGAAGCAGATCAGTGGTGGTCGATGGTTAAAAATATCAGGGACACTGATGAGATTGATGCTCCTAACTGGGATGAATTCAAAGGTATGTTTCCTGAGAATTATTTTCCTAAGGCTGTTCGACTTAGGAGGGAAAAAAATTCTTGGAATTCAGGAAAGAGGAAGACCCAGTTGATGCCTATGAAGAGAGGTTCACTCGATTGGCAAGGTATGCTCCAAATTTTATCCGATACCATGATAATAAAATCAATCGTTTTTACTCTTGATTAAATCCAAAGTATCGAATGGATTTAGCTTCTCATGACATCAAAAGTTATGAAAATATTTTTCGTTGTGCGGAGAACGTGGAAATGGAGTTTGCCGATGATCAAGTGTTCTATAACAACCAGCAGAAGAAGAAATCGAGGTGGCAGGAGAAGGGAATGAATTCTTCAAAAAAAGTATAATGGTAAGAAAACTAAGTATCCGTTTTGTGATAAATGTGGTAAAAGTCATGCTAGAGAATTTCTTCTGAATTCTGGAAAGTGCTACATATGTGGTAAGATGGGACATAAGGCTCGTGATTTCACTGAAAAATATCAAGGTGAATGTAAGACCAAATTTGATTTATAGTTAGTGAAATGGTTTATGTGAAATTAGATGGTAAAATATGAAAATGAGTGTCCGAAAAAGAGCTTGAGTGATGGGAAGCAGTTAGACTACAAGCAGAAAGTGGTGGTGAAATCCTTTGCAACTACTTCAGTAGATGTCGGGCCATCAAATGAAGTTGTATCAGGTACTTTGTTTATTTTTTCATATTATGCCAGTGTGTTGTTTGATTCGAGGTCTACCCATTCTTTCATCTCTAAAATCTTTTCTAGTAACATGGGAATACCATCTCAATAAATGACTCCTGAACTTTCGGTAAAAACACCTGGGGAAAATGTGGAGGCAAAAAGAATTTATAAGAATCTTCCTATCCTTATCTGTGGAAAGAACCTACATGAAAACCTTATTGTTTTGCCTCAAATAGAGTTTGATGTAATCCTGGGTATGGATTGGCTCTCTATTTACCATGCTAATATTGACTGTAGAGCTATAGAATTTTTTTTTCAAAAAGACTTTCAGTTTGTGTACAAGAATGAACCCTTACTATTGATAAAATATCAAGAGGCTGAGAAACTTGTAAAAAATGGAAATGAATGTTACCCTGCACATATTGTTGAAAACAAGGGAACTGTTTAGATTAATGATGTGCCAGTGGTAAATGAGTATCCTGATATCCTTCTTGATGAGTTTCCTGGAATAATACCAGATCGGGAAGTTGAGTTTACTGTAGACTTAGTTCCTGATGCTAAGACAATTTCAAAACCCCCTTATAGAATGGCTCAAATTGAACTTTCAGAGTTGTAGGAGCAATTGAAAGATTTATTAGAGAAGGCTTCATTCGACCTAGAATATCACCATGGGGTGCTACTGTTTTATTTGTTAAAAAGAAAGATGGTTCTATGAGAATTTTCATTGATTATAGAGCCTTGAATAACATCAATATTAAGAACAAATATCCTTTGCCTCATATCGATGATTTGTTTGATCAGCTCCAAGGAGCTCAGTATTTTTCAAAGAATCACCTGAGATCGAGGTACCATCAGCTGAAGGTAAAGGATGCAGATGTTCCAAAGATTGTGTTTTGTAAAAGATATGGCCATTATGAATTTGTAGTAATGCCTTTTGTGCTATCCAATGCACCTGCTGTATTCATGGACTTAAGGAATAACATATTCCATGAGTTCTTTGATATGTTTGTGTTTGTTTTCATTGATGATATTTTGGTGTTTTCTAAAAGTAAAACAGAGCATGAAAGACATTTATGGGTTATTTTGAAAACCTTAAAAGAAAATAAATTGTATGGGAAATTCAGCAAGTGTGAGTTTTGGTTGCAACACATTTCTTTCCATGGTTATATTGTTTCTAAAGATGGGATAACTGTTGATCCTACAAAAACAAAGGCAATGGAAGAATGTCCAAGACCCACAAATGTAACTGCGTTTCGTAGCTTCCTTGGTCTGGCAGGCTATTACAGAAGGTTTGTTAGAAATTTTTCACGGTTATCTAGTCCAATGATTAAGCTAACTCGGAAGGGTGTTAAGTTTATCTGTACAAAATAATGTGATGATTGTTTTTAGGAATTGAAAAGAAGATTGGTGAATGCTCCGGTTTTGGAACTACCTTCCAGGAATGGTGAGTTTGTTGTCTACAGTGATGCTTCATTGAAAGGAATTTGTTGCATATTAATGCAGAATGATCAGGTAATTTCTTATGCTTCATGACAGTTGAAAAATCATGAGTTAAATTACCCTACACATGATTTGGAAGTAGCTGCTGTTGTTTTCTCTTTAAAAATTTGGAGGCATCATTTTTATGGAGTAAAGTGTGAAATATATACCGATCACAAAATTTTAATGTATATATCCACTCAGAAATAATTGAACATGAGACAGAGGAAATGGCTAGAAATAATAAAGGATTATGATTGTACAATTCGTTCCCATCCAAGAAAAGAAAATAAAGTGGCTGATGCTTTGAGTCGAAAAAGTAATTCTTTATTAACAATGTTTCGTTTGGAACATGATCCTTTGGTTAAGGATTTGATGAACTTTGGCATAGAAGTTTTTGGTGTAGGATGTCCTTATGTTTTGTTTCAGGTATCAGTGAAATCTTCTCTATCAGACGGAATCAAGAAAGCATAGAAGCAAGACAGTGAGTTTCCAAAGAAGGTAGAACTGGTTCAGAAGGGTAAGTCGCATGAATTCAATATTGATAATGATTTTTTTTGAGGTTTGGGAAGAGATTGTGTGTTCCTAGTGATTCACAATTGAATAGAGCGTTGTTATGTGAAGCTCATAGTTCTCCATTTTCAGTTCATTCTGATAGTACTAAGATGTACAGAGATCAATGGGAGTATTAATTGTGGGATGGAATGAAAAGGGATACTGCTGATTTTATTGTGAAGTGTTTGACTTGTCAACAGGTTAAAGCAGAGCGGAAGTTACCGAAAGGGATGCTTCAGCCTCTACCAGTACCAGAATGGAAATGGTAAAATATATCAATGGACTTCGTTGTGGGATTGCCGAAGACAACTCGAGGTAATAATGTAATCTGGGTTATTATTGATTGCTTGATTAAATCTGCTCATTTCCTTGCTATACGAGATAATTTTCCCCTAGATCAACTTCCCTGTTTGTATCTTAAAGAGATAGTCAGGTTACATGGAGTTCCTCTATCCATTGTATCTGATCGTGATCCCAGGTTCACTTCTAACATTTGGATGGGCCTACAGAAGTCGTTGGGTACTGAATTAAAATTTAGTACAACTTGTCATCCTCAATCAGATGGGCAGTCAGAAAGAACGATTAAAAATTTGGAGGATATGATTCGTTCTTGTTCGATGGATTATCAGGGATGTTGGGACCAGAATTGGTAGAAGAGATGGCAGAAAAGGTTCAGTTGATTCAGAAACGCATGAGAACAGCTTAGAGCAGACAGAAAAGTTATGCAGACAATAGGAGGAAGGATCTATAATTCGAGGTAGGTGATCATGTTTTTCTCAAAGTATCACTATGGAAAAGTGTGATGCGATTTTGTAAGAAAGGAAAGCTGAGTCCAAGGTTCATTGGAACATATGAAATTCTAGATAATGTTGGATCAGATGCCTACCGAGTGGCTTTACCTCCGAGTTTATCTCAGGTACACAATGTTTTTCATGTTTCGATGTTAAGGAAGTACATGCCAGATCCATCTCATGTTTTGAGTCCAGAGGTAGTTCAGTTGAAAAAGAAAATATCTTATGAGGAACAACCAGTCATGATTCTTGACCACAGGGAGCATGTTTTATGGAATAAGTTGATTCATCAAGTAAATGTTTTGTGGAAAAACCACATGAGTGAAGAGGCAACAAGGGAATCTGAAAATCCAATGAGGGATAAGTACCCCCACTTATTCGATAAGTAAAAAATTACGGGGAAGCAATTTTATAAAGTGGGGAAGGATTTAACATCCCAAGTAAGTAATGAATAATAGCTATTTTTATCTATAAATTAAATAGTGTTTTAGAGGCTTAAAATGAGAATAAATCTGATCTTAAGCATGGAATACACTAATATTCCTAAAAGAATATTTTACTGCCTTTTGATGGAAAACACTTTTTAAATCAAAATTTTGACAATTTTATAAGCTCTATTTGTCAAAATAAACTTATTATTTATGATTGGGAAATTTAAATTTACAATGTATAATTTTTTGTTTTTTTTCTGACAATGTTCATTTTTTAATGAATAGTGAAAAATATTGCATTTTACATCAAAACTGCTTTTTCATCTAATTTAATTATATAGTTAGATTATCTTTTTTATTTGTTTTAATGAGTAAATAGAATAAATTTTTACCATTTAATCCAATGGTGGTCATTAGGATTAATTTCACTTTGGAATTGGGCACAAACTAATGCCAATCTTTTCATAGATATTGTTTCAAAAAAAACCCGCTATTTGTTTTGACAATGGGAATTATTTTTAAATAAATTATTGGAATTCCTGTGTCTGGAATTTGGTAAAATGGATTACATATTTGGAATCCGAATTTCCAAATTATGTAATCAAGACTCTTTTGTTTTTGGACATTATGAATAGTAACGACGATAATTATCTTTAATTATCTTGATTAATGAGTAATCGAGTAGTTAAGGATAATAAAATAATATCATAATGTTAAAAAATGACACCAAAAAGAGACCTAATTCTACTGGTTGTCTCATTTCCGATGATGGGAAGCCTTGTGCCAATCTTGGGGACCCCATGAAATCAATTTAGTGTGAAAGTGACTTTTTATCTTTTTATTTTTAATGAAAGTTAAATATAACAAAGAGTGTATAACCTGAGTAAAAAAAAATTTAAGTTTTTCTACATAAATAATATATTGGAATATAAATATTAATTGAAAAGATAAAAATATTTCCTACATCATAGTATTTTTTTATAATTTTTAGACATTAAATAATTTAAATTATTTATGACATCATGATCTGCCGCAATTACCTCATTATTAAAGGATTTAAAAAAAATGAAAAGATAATGTTAAACCTATACCTTAAACTTGTCAAATACTTATTAGATGAGTATATTTAGAACCCTTGTCACCTTATCCTCTAAATACATCAATGTGGGACCTTAAAAATTCAAAACTCATTTAAAAATAATGTAACCTTTTATACCTATCCAAGAGTGCCCCTCCTCTCCTCTTATAAAAGGCCCCCACCTCTACCTCCTTACCCACACCTCTCAAGCCTTTGGTTCGGCCAAGATCTGGTCTTTTTGTCTCTCCACATCCCTCTATTACTCCATGAAGCCTCTCTTTGGGCAGAAGTCTTCCAAAGGAAGCCTTTGAGCTCAAATAAAAAAGAGTTACCTGATTTAAAGGTAGTGTCTTCTATTGTGTTCTTTTGTTTTATTTTGCTTCTCCAACCCCCTAAACACTTTTTATTCATTTATTTTGTAACAAAAAAAGTATCTTCCATATACTAGGTTGTATTTATAAGATTTATTCTAGCTACACTTACACACACCTTCGTCTAATGGTTAAAGAACATACTGTTTCTGTGGATGTCGAATTTCTGCTTCACGAAATGATGATTGTTCAACACTCATATAACACCTTCAAAGGTGGCCATTAAGATGTCACTATATTTATATGTGATATATAATATGTTTATGTTTTACTAAGGCTTATGTATTTTTCATTTATATAATACCTTTATGGTTTCCATTATGGGTAAACGCGATATCTTCATTTTAGGAAGTGCGGACTACCGCCCCCTCAAAGTGATTTAATTCGTTAATTCCATATGTGGTACGTATAAGGGATGTAATTAATGATATTATATATGATATTATAATGTAATTATAATATAGCATTATATCATTATGATTCAATTCCATAAAATAGGCAATAGAAATGAATGTAGCGTTCATGCATACATACGACTTACCGTCTCCATGAACGGTGAATTTCATTTCTTACCTCTAAATGTTATGTAATATTATAAATGCATGTATATACTGGATATATATGATATATATTATATCTACATCATGATTATAACTCTGGATATAATGGATACATGAACTACTTGTAATTATAAATAGTTTATTTTTGACTCAAGTACCAATGATCGTTAAAACAACCGTTATTAACTTAAATAATTACATAGTGTTCATGACATGGTAATCTGAGTTATAAAAGGAATAATGAACTTAAAAAAGGATCTTAAGAAAGTAGAAATTATCTAATGTTTATTCTTCAGGATGTTAAAGAATGATCAAATCAAGTCGGACCCAAGGTATGGGACATCATCTCAATCTCCATTCATTGAGACATATTTTGTTTTATACACAACCTTCTTTTATACGGTGTATAAACCCCTTTGAATTTTACGTTTATCTAAAAAGAATCATTTTATTCAAATCATTTTACTAAACGAAAAAAGGGAAGGTTTTTGTCGTACATATGCAGTGACAACAACTTCTCCGCCGCCGTGACCATTATTTGAGTTTCGGCTTCCTCTACAAGCCATACCTTTTTTTAAAGAAAAATAAATACCATGTTTTACTTTTCTTTTATTTTGGTATTTAAAATGGTTTTCATAATGTTTTTATATCAATGTGTTGTATTTATATCTTGTGATTGAATAGTGGAAATGTTATGTTTCCTTTATGCATGTTTTAGATGATATGATTATGTTATGATTCTTGGGCATTATTATGAAGATGGGTTGTTCCGTGATAAACTAAGGGCATGTGAGCCCAATATATTTCTCCAATGCATTGGGTAACGCGAAGGAGTTAAACGTTAAGGTTTCTCCGAAGACATTTAGGGAATATACTGTGGTGGGTATTCAAAACGTAACCATGTCGGTTACTCCCTATGTAAGAATGTTATGAATACCTCAAGATACCTTTATGTTTTATGATTTCTATGATTTATTCATGATTTGATGAGGTATGTTAAAGTGCATATGTTTTATAAGTAAAGTATGTTTTCATTTATTCTTATGTATACATGTACTCATGTTTCCTTTCTATATTTTTATATCCCTTACTGAGCTTTTTATGCTCATCCCATGTTTTTTTTGGAAATGTTTTTCACAGGTCAAGGGAATGGTACATGATGTGATGATAGTGTCAATGAAGTGTCAAGATAGAATCCATGTTTTCTTTCAAATATGTTTCCATTAATAGGAAAAATGAATACTATCTTTTTTGTAACCACTTTTTTTAAATGTGGAATGTAATGCATGTTTTATGATCTAATTCTCTAAAACTCAAAACCTGAATAGATCCTCAAGGTGTATTCTTGTAATAACTCAAGATTATGTAAGGTTTAAGGCTGGGGCCTTATAGATTACCAGAGTTTAAATGGTGGCATTCTAGAGAGGCTTTAGAAAACTCATTCTCTTAATGAGTTTTTAGTTAACATGGGATGTTGGGTATATATATTTCAATAATATCTTTTTTCAACTGTACTTGGAATATTTGGACCAAATCGATGCTATTACGGTTTATATTAAGATTATATGAGTAGTTTTGATATATTTCATTTTTTGGATTTAAAATAACGAATAATAAAAGGTTAATGGTTACAGTGAATGAGATATTGAACATAAAAAATATAAAATATCATTCAATAAGATTATATGTTGGTATTAATGGATGATGAATAATTTTGTAAGTAGTTAGTCAAATATTGATTCCATGAAACTCATTTAAGTTCATAGGTTTTTGTTCAAATGAAATTCTAATTTTTATCATTATTTGTTTGTTATTTGATATAAATTAATGTATTATATTTCTATTGAATTTATGATAATTTTAGTGTAATAATATATATTTGATTTTGAAATATCTTTTTATAAATTCTTTGTTTTTTGTTCTTATAGAATCATGCCTCTAGAAATTTGTCAATGAATCATGGTAAGAGTGTTCTAGTAAATGTTTTGGGACATATACATTAAACTGAAATGGATTAAATTTTTCTTGGTCATTTAGGTTACAAAAAACTCTAAATATGGTAGTAATTTTGTAAAAACCTAATATTTTAAAAGAATAAAATTAGGTTCAATAGCCAACACAATATACAACCCCAAAATTAAATTACAAGGACATATTATTATTTAATTGTTAATATTAAAAACTATACATCTAATTTATTTGTATGAATAGAAATATACCTTTTAATAAATAAATATTAAATTCATACTCAAAACATATATATTAATTAACCTTTCTGAATAAGAATTTGATTTTTGGTAAATTCATATTATGATTTAAAAATATTTTTCCGTAAAAAATGTTATTTCCTTTTTTTTAGAAAATATAATTGGAAAACGTTTCTATTGTCTGGAATATGTATTTAAAGAAACTAATTTCAATTTTTAAATCATTATTAAAAATTATCTTACAGTGAGTTTATGATAATTTTATAAAAAGATTTATTTATCTCTTAATAGTAAAAAATACATATTCTTATAATAAATTGTATTTTTTCTTCAAAAAATTCAAAAATAAATAATGTTTGTAAACTATTTAAATGTATAAATTATTATATCTTATTATAATTAATTTTTTTACGTTCATTATAATTTATTTTATTAATAAATTTGGTTTAGAAAAATATAATTGTTAAAAATGTATTTTCCTGAAACATTTTTTCATTTAGTTTTGTGTCTTTATCTTAACATCAAATCAATCATTTATAGGAACATAATTTCATAAAAGGATTATATATTAGGAATCTAGTTGTTCAAATTTTGTAAATAGGTCCCTTTTATTTTTTGGCATTATGAACAGTAACTCTGGGAAAATGTATCACCTCGGTAAGGGATAAATCGGGAAACCAAGGTTAAACCTAAATGTTAAGGTCATGATTTTTTCAACATAATTATAATTTTATGAAGTTAATTTTATCCTTACGACTTTATTCTAAATGTTAATTTATTTAAGGGAATTTTTTCATAGAAAATTACCCATATAATATATAAATCAAATAAAAATAAAAAATGTCATATCTTGCTTTTAAGTATCTATTATGTGTTTACATCACGATAAAAGTAAGTTATAAATGAATATTAATGGTTATTTTGAGAAAAATGGAATTATTTTGTGATTTTATTTATTTTATAATTTATTCATTATAATATTGCCTTAACCGGTTATGTAACGCTGACATAATATTTATTCTATTAATAACGAAATAAAAAGAAATATTTTAAAACATATTTAAAGTAATTCATTTTGACTAAGTTATTGTGGTATAATATTTTTCTATATAGATATGAATATTAGTGAATTTTTAATGATATGTATTATGATTCCATATTTTTTCTACGTATCTTTAAAATAAAATTAAATGAATAATGTTGAAAATTAAATTAATGTTTTTATATGTAAATAATATTTTGATAAATTATTTAAAAATCATTAAAATATTGAAATAGGTTAAGGGGAATAAAGTATTGTTTACATTGTCCTGATTTTTTCATTTATTATCCATTTGTTTCCTTATATGTAAAATTATAACCCATTAAGTGTCAAAGAATTATTAACATGGTCCTGGTTAAAATAGTTTAACTAAGGGGTTAAACCAAAACATGAGGTTTAAAATACCAAATAAACTAGAAAAAAGTTATTGTTTATTGTTATTTATAATATATCATACCTTATATTTGAACCTATTTCCATTTTTAGTCATTTTTCATGAGAAATAATTTTTTATATTTTAATATTTTAAGAATTTTTAAGATTTCCCCTCCCCTCACTTTTAAAAGGGTTCCCATCCTTTCTCTAATTTTAACTATATTGAGTTTTATAGAACTAAAAAGCCCAAAAAAATTCTATTACATACAATACAATACAAAAATAAGTGGTTGTTATTTTATTAAAACACCATTCCAATGTCCAGTAAGAAGATATCTAAAAAAGGCCTATTACATAAGTGTTTATGGACTTACCCGACCTTTATCAATATGTTTCTTCTTTTAATTACTTTAAATATATAATATTATACATAAAATAAAAAATTATGTATAAAAATATACTTAAATTTTATTATTATTTTGAATAAACATTAATTCACACCTTTTTTATCAAATGGGAAGTGAAAGTATCACGTATTCATATATACAACATATCATGTCCACTTAACGATATAATTTATTTTCTATCAGTGCCTTTTATGGAATGTTATAATGATAGATTCATTATTTAAGTATGATATTTATAAAATAAATATTCTGGTATACTTATAATATTTTATCTAACTCATTAAATTTATATTCATTTGAAAATGATTATGTCACTCGTCTGTACATGTGGAATGCCACCACAAGTAGAAATGTGATTTTATTAAAATTTATTTAGACATGGATTGTAATAATGATATATTTAATGAATAAATATATTACTATGAAATAATTATTATTCTATAAATGATATTTATTATTTAACATTCTTTCTAACATTCACAAAAAATTGAAACATTGTTCATGCATACATACAATTTACCCTATACAAGAACAATGTAATTCATTTTTCTATAACTACATTATAAGGATGAATCTATATATTTATATATATATATAATTATTATATATTATATTTATATATTTTTAATATTACTAAAATGATTTAACCATGATCAATTTTAAAGGATCGGGATTACTAAACCTAAATATACCTAAAAACGAAGCTTTTATCCCCCAAATGATGATTTTAATAAAAAAAATCCATAAATTAGTGATAAGATGTTATATATAAATAATATTTGGTATGATGTATATTGATATTATTATGAAATACATGTATATAAAATTTTTTTTATACAGTATTATCCAACAAGTATGAATAAAGGTAAGACATTAGGTAAA
This sequence comes from Viscum album, assembly GCA_963277665.1. Lineage (NCBI taxonomy): Eukaryota > Viridiplantae > Streptophyta > Magnoliopsida > Santalales > Viscaceae > Viscum > Viscum album. The sequence goes on from OY728165.1 coordinate 1,210,536,207, forward strand.
GGATTTCTTGTCAGACTTTAATTTATGGGATACATATTACAGAGTCCCCATTTTTCATCTTTGTTTGATTTATATACTACGAATTTGATAAGTTATATAATGAATCCCCTTATTTGTGAAATATTTGATTTTTTATTTAATTTGATTCTTTCATCGATAATTTGATTCAAAAGATACCAAATTGAAAAGGGGTTTAATTTATAATTACACTGTTTACCCTGATTGTTTAAGATTATAATTTATATGATTAAATTAGATGATTTAACCTTGAATAATTATCACTACTTTTATTCTCTTATTTTTATTCATATATAGTTTATATTTTACTTTCATTTTTGTCTATTTATATATTCATGAGACCATAAAGATATTTTATATAGAAACCTATCTTTATTTCCCTCTTCAGTCGAGAATCCTTTTGTTCCATGTCCATGTATTGTAAAAAAATAAAGAATGTTTTTAATATTTTTATCTGACTATTTAATCTTATTTGTATCATAGATTTAATTTTAAAAAAAATATGTTGAAAATAAACCTGTTTTCATTTTCTAAATGTAATATTTTTTTATTTTTTTCACAAATATATTAATGGAATTTATTCTATTAACTAATATGATATGAATGGAATTCCATGCCATCATGACTACTCAATTATGTATGGTTTATTCGACACTTTCCTATTATTCATTTCAAAGAAAACATTTTCCATAAAATTTGAGAATATATTGGATTTTAAATAAGTGATTTAAAATTGAAAATGGTATTTTCATTAATAATTACTCCCAATATCATTTCAAAGAATTCATCTATGATAAAATCATTTTGTGTAAATTACGATTTACTATGGATATGGTCCCATGATACCGTTTTTATTATTTCTAAAGATGGTCTATTTTTGATGATGATGATATGTTTATTAACTTCATTTATTTTCCATAGGTAATGATATAATAATACGAGGAATGTTTTATAATGTTGTGACATTTATATGAATAAATTATGATTACATTATTATAAAACTCTAATGCATTGGGTAAAGTGATATTGATACATCATGATATTATAATGATAATATTGTAAAGATGGTGAATATAATTGTTCACAAATAGATATGTGGGTTTGATTAGTTTCTCCCCATGATCACAGGAAAATGTGGGAACAATATTGTGAAAAGAATTGTTCAAATTTTGATGTGTGATTAGGATGAATTTATAGCTATTCTCACATGAGGAAAATTTTATATGATTTCATTTATCTATGTTATAAAAACAATGATTTATTATACTTATTATTAATCATTCCTATATTATGAAACTTTGATAATGATTACTATTTTTCCTCCCTTATTGATCATGATTCTAGATATGAATAGATTTATAGGATTATGATCTTTGAATTCTATGGTAGGAATATTTTATTCTGAAAACATGCCATTGAATATAATGGAAAACACAATTTATAATTTTATTCTCAATTGAATGATGTCTTCCAAGTTTACATTTGATGATATTACAAGCTCAGCATTTCTTATTCTTAATTTCTCTAGGTTATGAAGAATCCTTCTATGGAAGTTTTCTCTAAGAATATTCTATTTTGGGAAGATATTTTTGGAGGATGTAGAAGATATTTAATGAAATAAGAAGATCATGTAACCAGTTTCCAATGAAACAATACCAATATGGTACTTAGTTGTGTATTATGTGAAATGTATTTAATATTCGTCTAAAAGAATGAAATATTCATATGTTTTGTGATTCAGTCACTTCATTTGGTATCAGATGATAGGTTTTGAAAATATTGGGTGATTAAAATTAGAAAACATTTTGGAAAATCGAGTGGATATGTTTAAGTATAGGATAAAATAATAAATTAATTGTAAAGGAGTGATTATAAGGTTTTCCAAGATATAAATCCATGTGTGGATAGTGTTGGTGTATGTGATTTTGAAATAGATACATCTTTGGATAATGACCCTAAAAAGTGTTTTTCGGGAATTTATTGACAATCATTCTAGTTTACAGTGAGTCTTCACCTACATTGTTCCTTCTTAGAAACTATTTCGGGATATTCTTATGTTAATCATAAATTAATTTATGAACCATTTTAGATCTTTGACCATATAATTACAATGGATGACCTAGATTAGTCAAATAGTGTTAAATATTTAAAATAAGGTTCCATGATTCAAATATAATTTGAATAAATTTTCTAGATTACATGATCACTCAATATGATTAATGTTTCTCACACTCAAATTTTTGATTATATTCAGCTAATGGATCCAAAAATAATTTTTTGACGATAAAATATGATGGATAATGAAATGAATATCCTCATGAGTAACCAAATGGATTAGGAACTATAGGGTAATATCCTATAACTATTCCCACTAAACATTCTCAGTCTAAGAGTAGTATTACTAATCATGATGAACATCTGATTGTATGAATAATGGAGAAAAAATTTATTGAAAATTTTATGTGAAAATATAAAACCACCTTCTATTTGTCTTCTGATCCACTAGTTGATGGTAAATTTATCAATGAAATGGATAAGATAATACGTTTTCAATAATACATAGAAAATAAAAAATATTTCCTCGTAATATTTATATTAGAAGGAAAAGATGATATATGGTTGAATCCTATCAATTATACATAGAAAGAAGATGTAATAAACACTATGTAATGGGGGTAATTTTTGATGGTATTCCAAAATAAATAATTTCATTTAACTCTTCAAAAATAAATTTGAGGGACTTTATACAGTTGAAATAGAAGGATGGTGAATCCATTGGTACCTAGGTAAATGTTTATAGTACTTTCATGGTACTCTTATGGTTTTATGATTTACCAAATAGAATGATTTATTGATTCAGTAGTGGTTTAAAACTAATTCTTCAAAAGAAATTAACCAAAAACCCATTTGGATGATTTAAATAAATTGATATAAGGGAACTAAAAATTGAAATGGATGATTAGATCCCTAATAGTATTGATGGTTAGAAAAGAAATATAGAGTTTCATGGAATCTGTATTAGTATATCACTATGAGGGAAGAAAAACTTTAAACTTACTACATTCATAAAATATGGGAAGGGGAACTCAAGAGAATTATTGGAAGGAGTGAGAAGATATTTCAAGTTTTGGTAGCATGTTCAACAATCAAAATTTTGATGAGGTAATTCAAAGAGGATAATAAATGAAATGAATGGAGTAACATTTCGAAATAATTCACCACCAACACATCAATGAAATAAATTCTTATATTTACGGTATTATGAGAATTAATTTCTTAATCCAAGGTCTAATAAAGATAATAATCTTAATAAACCTCCAATGTAAAAGTTAAAAAAGAATGATTTAGTAATTGAAACAACTGAAATGAATCATTATTATTATGTAACACATAACCTCTACTATAGAGTAAGTGATTTCATGTTAATGTATGTATGAATAATTCATATTAAAATATTATTAGTCATACAATATTTAAATGTGATGTGATTTTGAGCATTGGTTAGCTACATATACATAGATTCAATTTAAACTTTTTAAATAAGGAAATAAAATTTGATATTTTGAGTCATATTATCATTTTTTATCAATACATTGGTGAAATCAGACTTCTAATAGAAATTATATTTTCATAGGAACATAGTTAAGGAATAATGTGTAAATTATCTTTTGGAAGCTTATGTGATTATACTATGACATTATTAGGTAATATAAAATTTGGTTTGAGAATTTATAAGTGATTTAAATTATTTTAAGGTAATAGGTAAGTTGATAATAGAAAGATTTGAGATTAAATCATTCATACAATTGGAATTCAATTTTTTAAGACATATTTTAGAGAAGCCAAAAGTTTAAAAATTTATTAAATAGATTATGTTGAATTTTCAGAGATATTTATTGTATTTATCTATATTGAATAATTTTTCTAACGAATTGGGATTTATAAATTATATAGAAAAATAATGAATGAAATTTCATTCTTTATAAATATTAAAATAAAATAAATTTTTATTTTAGTGCTTCAAAAAAGAAGGATTTATCTTAAATTTTTATTTTTTGAGTAAGATATCAAGTATAAATTCATTGAATCATAAAAAAAGGATGAAATTAATCTTTTGAAATGAAATGAAATAAAGTATGTTAATTTTACTATGTTATCTGTATTCATTGTAAATTAATCTTTCAAATATAAAAAGTTTATCTTAAAATAATAATGTAATAATTTGTCCACAACATCTGAGGAATTAGTGATCTTTTCAACCAACATGGATTTATGGGTTTGTGTTCCATAAATTTTCAAAACCATGTTCTCTATCAGTAAATATTTAACCTTGGGAAATAGTTTTCTCATCCATGCCCATATTTTTCCCTTCCCATAACTGTTACATGTTTATTTCAATTTCCCTTTTTTTAATAGGATGCGTTATTACCTATTTTTATAATGTCAGTTTTAAAAAATGGAATTTTTATATTTCAAAACCATGAGTACATAGAATTATTTCAAATTAAAAAGGCACAATATATTAAAAGCGGTTGAAAATGAAACACAATTATATTTTAAAAGAAGAAAATTATGATTGATTGTGCATACGAAATGCAACATCATGCTTAAACGACAATAAAATATTATTATTTAATCATGGACCTTAAAATCTAGGTATTGAATAGTTTAGAATGAATTAAAATATCTATATTATGAAATATATAATAATTTCACACCCAATACTAAATAACTATTTAATTACTAACAAATAAACTTATATTTTTTTAGTAATTTCACATTATTATTAAAAAATATGTTTCCCTTACAAATTATTTTTCTTCCTTTTTAGTAAAAAAAACACAATTTTATTTTATTATAGTTTTTTAAAAAATTTATTCGAATACATAAGCTATGTTTTTGGAAAGTTTTTAAAAAAATTACCTTATATTGAATTTTTTATAATTATTTGAGAATATTTATTTTTATATGAATATTGAAAATACATTTTTTTATTGTAAATTTTATTTTTCAATCATTTACAATGTTCAATTTTTTTAAATAATTTTATATTTAAATTATTCTTCTTTAATTAGTATTATTTAATCTAATTGAGGTTGAGTAAATTTTATTATTTAATTCGGTTTAATAATATTTCCTTACTTAAAAATGAATTTGTCTCAGAAATAAATTATTTATATTTTTTTCTTTTAACGTATATTATTTAATTCCATTTATAAGAATTTAATTTGACAAAATGGTTTCCATATTTGGAATTTGGAGGTTCAAATTTTGTAAATATTTACCTTTTATTAATAGAAATTATGGATAGTAAATGCAGTAAAATTTATCACCATAGTATAGGGTAAATCCGGTTTACCTAGGTTAAAACTAAGTGTTATGATAATCATTTTTAATTGAAATAATTATTGGATTAAGGTATATAGAGATTTATCAACTTAAGCTCAAAATATATTTCTTTAGGATATACTTTTACCATAAAATTACCGATATAATATTTAAATTAAAGAAAAATACAAAATGTCACTCTCTAACTTTAAATTATATATTAGGTAGTCACATTGGTATAAATGAAATTTTTCAATTAATATTAGTTTTTATATGAATAATATTTATTTTATTTTATTTATTTTAATTTATTTTAATTTTTATTTATTATAAAATTACCTTAAATTCGTATTCAATGTTGATAGTATATTTCTCCAATTGTTAAAAAAATTAAAAAAAATGTGACTTAAAAATATTTAATCATAATTTGATTGAGTTTTTGTGTTCAAATTTTTTTTAGATAAATATAATATATTATTGATGTGTTAAATTATTTTATTATAATCATATAATTGCATTGATGTCTCGAAATCCTACTTAAATGAATAGTGAGAAATATGATATTACTGATATTTTATGAAAAAAATTATTTACAAATTTTTTTAAAAATCATAATAATCATGAATAGTGATAAGGATGAAAAGATATTATCTAAATTAAAAACCTTTGAAATTTATTTTATAATTTTTTTATATGTAAAATTATAACCATTTAATATTGAATTCTGTTTACTGTGGTTGTGGTTGAAATATGTTAACTCGGGGGGGGGGGGGGGTAAACTAAAAGATAAGTCTAAAAATATTACTTATAAATTTTAAAATTATATTTTTATGATATTTAAACCATATTATTCCTTATATTAAAATATTTTACCATTTGGAATCATTTTTAAAAAAATGAATTTATTATATTTTAATATTTTAATAAATTTCAAGAGTGCCCTACCCTTCACTTGTAAATGGGGACCACTAATATCTATTATTTACACCACATTAAAACATTTAGATCAACAAAAACCAATAAAATTATCTACTTCACTTACCTATCCATTGTTTAGAGGTTCTGATATTCTTTAAATACTATTCTAAGGGTCTTTAAGAAGGGATCTGAAGGAGTTCATCCAAAGAATGTGTAATCATCTTACTTGACCACATTCAATTTGTTTCTTCTTATACATCCTCTAAATATAAGATCTTATTCATAAAATAATCAATTAACTATAGACAATATAAATAAATTTTAATATGATTATGTAAACACATTTAGTCATCCAATTTTCTATCATTTGGGAAGGGAATGTATCCCTCATTCTTATGCATGACTTTCCATATCCTCTTAACGATAAAATTCATTTTTCATATCCATTGTTCGTGGATGGAAAAAATGATCTATTTAATTATTATATATGCTATTTTTGAAATTATTATTAATATATAATTATAACATATTATATCTCTTCTTACATTTCCACCTAATACAAAAGGCTAATTTCACTCGTTCGTACACGGGGACTTCAAAATCCATAAAGACGTGTGATTTTTACAATTAATTTTGACTGGGATAATAATAATGTTATATATAGTGACCATATATCATATATATGACATAATAATGATTCTCAAAATTTAAATTAACATTTATCTTTCTTTTATTACATTATTTAATAAAGGAAAATAATGTTCATACGTAGATATGACCTTCCGCTTCCAAGAACAGTGGAATTAATTTTTTGTATTTATATTTTTATGGATGTTTTAATTTATATATATATATAATGAATATATATGATATTTATATCATAATTTTAAATCTATATATGACTTAACCATTATCAATATATAATTGTTGTGACTATGGAACTGAAACATGCATGAAAAATATAATAGTTATCACCCAAAATAGTGATTTTATTAAGAAATTATTAGTAAAAGGTTTATAAGATTTCATAATTAAATAATATATGGTATGATATAATTGACTATAGTTATATATAAAAATTATAATAAATATAGATTTATTTTAAAGTATGTTCAAATTCTTATGAATATAGAGGGTACATGAGGTATGATATTTCTAGTCTCAATTTTATTTTTGGGAGAAATATTCCAAATTCAACACTTGTAAATTTATTTGGTGTATATACTGCACAATATACAGGTTATATAATTATCCTACTAAATTTCATAATATTTATTGTGTAATTTTTTGTCATTATTTCAAGAGGTTTTGGATTCCATACCTACCAAAGTATTATGGGTTTTTTGTTACAATATCATTGTTTAAAAATATTATTTATGATAATGCTTTTGATGATTAAATTAATTGTCCTGCCTATAAATAATTCTTATTAATTTTATAATCCACAAGTTATTTTTTTACATTATATATTTTCATTTAATTTTCTTTTATTTATATACTCATTATATTAAATGAATTATTTTTTAGGAAACCAAATTTATTTTTCTCTTTGGTCGAAAATCCTTTTTACGAAGTCCATTATTTAAAAAAATCTAGGATGTGTTTAATGCTATTATATGATTATTAAATTTAATATTTTATCAAAGATTTACTTTTTAAAAATTGGTTTTAATTGAATATTCATTTCATTTTACGAATAAGGTACTTCATTGACTTTTTCATAAATGTTTGAAAGGAGTGTTTCTCTCAACTTATATTTAACGAAAAAAATTTACATGCATCATAAAAATCAAATTAATTAAAGATTTATTATAATTTTCCACGGTTATTTTCTAATAAAAAGTTTTCCTTAATATTGAGGAAATTTTTTGATTTTTAATAAATCATTTCAATGTGAAAAATGTATTTTCTTCAATAATTATTCCCAATATCATTTAATGAAAACGTTCAACTATGAAAACGTCCTTTGATTATAATTATTCTTTAATGGGGATATTTTCCAATGATACCATATTTGTTTTTTAATGTTCTATTATTATGATGATGAGAAGTTTATAAAATTTCATTATTTTCTATATTTAATTACATAATTAAATAGAGAATATTTTATGATTTTGAGTCGTTTGGATGAATAGATTATGATTAGATTATTTTTCGGTCTGTTATATCCCTCAAATGTTTTTCGTAAAGTGAAATTAATATATCATCATAAGATAGTGATAAGTGTGGACATGATTTTTAATAGATTTGAACACATATTGATGTCTGAGTATGATTTCATTCCAGTTATTCTTGTTGTAAAATGCATGGATATGATTTTCAATATATGTTTTCACATTTTTGTGTTTATGGATGTTAAATTGCATGATAGGATCACAAGATTATTTATGGTTACTATTTAATATATTTTTTTCATAGAATTATGTTTTATTATGATTATTATTCCAAATGCTTATATTATTACTCCAGAATATTGAATACTATTTTGGAACCCTTATTGATCAGGATTCTTGATTGTAAATGATTTATGTGCTTATGATCTATGTTTTTATATATTTAAAATTTATTATAATATAATGAACAAGAATATGATTTCATAACTTTATGGTCATTTTATCCATAAATTATTTATATATCACTTATTTACCCTTAATTATTATATTAGAAAACCATTCCTCATGTTTCCTTTCCCCAGGATATGAATAAATGTTCTATATAGGTTATGTATATGAAATGTAATTTTAAGGGATATTTTTATCAAATATAATTAATATCATTGAAGAAACAATAAGATCATGTATATTGTAACTAAATTCACTAATCCCTTATGATCCTTGGGAATGTATTGTTAATAAATGTATTTAATATTCATCTAAAATAACACATTATTTATATATGATTTTCTTCAATCGCATCAAGAGTGGGACAAATATATAATTTGAAATCATGGATCATTATTTATAAAGAATATTAAACTTTTATTTCACAGTGATCAAGGATATTAGGATGAAACTGGGAGGAAATAAAAAATCAAAAGGATTTTTTAATCTTTATAAACCCTTGATAACTCTAAAGTAAAATTCACCATAATAATATTTTGGGGTACTTTTTAGAAATAGTGGGAGGATATATTTCTAGTTTATCTATATGAGAAAATGTGTAAAAATATTTTTAAATGGTTTTCCCCCAGATACTACCCTAAATCCACGATGTTAGTAAAGAGGATAATATTTTAGTTCATCTATTGAGATGAATATATAGTGCTATAGTATTCTAAAAATTTATATTTGTTAGTTCCTTTTTCACCCGACTTATTCATTCATGAATATTTGAAGGATTAATTATTTATATGTGTTCTTCATTTAAACCACATATGATAAGTCTTTCTATCTAGAATGACTTATCATATGGAATTAGTAAATAAAGAAATACTAATTGAGGTGATTTTGGTAGGAGTTGAATTGAAATGTATTAATTTTTTATACCTTTTTTTAGTAAAAGATGATATTTATAGAGTTAAGTGAAAGCAAGATGATCCTAGGAATATAAGTGGTGGTACATCCAAACTACCTACTTAATTTTTCAAAATAACTATAAAATTATAATTTTATAATATATTGTTAATGTGTAATGATATTTTATTCCAAACCCCTACATATAAACTTTCATCTATGTGGTTAGTCAGGTCACCCTCAGAAATTTTGTAAACAAATATTTTGGTGAAGAAGGAATGTTAAATCGATATTGCTGTTGAGATATCTTACACAAACAAATAGTATAAAATTTTATTCCATGAAATGTAATAGAATGATTATTACATCCCATGGACCAATAAAAATGGTGAATAATCCTTCTCTTCTTTGGATGTCTTTATAATTTCCTAAATCATAGCAATTATCTACAGTGTAGAATGTACTTGATAATCCAAAAATATGACTATTTTTATTTTAATGAACCTGTATCATTATATAAATTATGATTATTTCTTTACTTAACAAAAGTGAATTTTTATATACTATCATTATCCCTTATGGATGATTTTTTAAAATACAATATCATTATAACATGGGTGTTTTTTAATTTTGTGGGTGTTGGGGAATGGTTCACTCCATCTATTGTGTTTGGTGTTTCTATATTAGTGAAATTTCACTAATTATATTTTATCTTTAGTTTTTTTGATGTATTTTTTGGATGTATCTGAATCATGGTGTTGATTTTAATTTTATTCATCCCTTATAATGTGACCACTAAATGTTAGGGAGATGTAAATTAAAAATCAATGTGTTCCCATGGGATGTAATCAAGAATATTCGTCACTATATTTGATTCATTAATATAGATACAATAAATATATAATATACTATAGTCTATTTTTACTATTATTATTAAATGAATCATCTACGAACGAATGATAAAATGGATAAAAATTTAAATTATTTATTATAAGCATACTAAAGTATTTTGAATTTGAAAGATCATAAAAAAATATTTTTCATTAATTCACTCTTTATTGATAATATTATTAGCCATCAATTATAATAGGATATGATGAAAACCATTATGATTGTCCAGTATGATTCCCATATATTGGATGAGTGGTCTAAAGTTATATTTTGAGGATAGATCTTTCAGTGGTGGGTCATGATCAAGATCTATTTGATTCAAAAAAAATTATTTTTAATAAATGATTCATAATTATATCATTGAAAAATAGTTTGGTATCTCATTAACTTATAATGAGAATAACATCATGACTAGTATTTCAATGGATAGAGGATTTTGGACAAATTATTTATGATATTTTAGTATTTTTAATTATATAATGTTTTGGTAAGGTATCAAGCTGACTGTATTTAATTTTCAAGGAAACATCATATAGAGTTATTGAATTAGATGTTCCTCTTGAAAAGAAGCCTATTCATATATTTAAATTTTTAGAATAAATGGTGTTAAGTTACATAATTTTTAATACTCATTCTCTAAAATAGAATGATGAATATTTATGAAGAGTTAGGGGTTTGAATTTTTGATAAGTATAAGGTGGCTATGTCTCTATATTTTCAAGAGTTATCAATAACAGTTTAATGAAATATTCTATAATGATGTGGATAAGTTTTACACCCTAATGACAATTATAGGAATTTAAATTTATTATTATTTATCTATTAATATTAGATGGAGTTTAAGTGATTTTTTGATGATTTTAGATATTTATAGGGTTTCATGGTCTATACACAGTTTAGTAAACTATGTAGATAAACCTTGTAAGAGTGTAAACCTAATGTAGTATAAAACATATAGTTACTACATTTCTAAATAAACTATGAATCCTGACTATATAGGTGGTAAATTTTGTTTGAATAGGATAATACATAGTTATCACATGGTTTTAGAGACTTGGTAGTCTAACTGAGTATTTTCTTTTAATAAAAATAATTTTTTTATTTTTATTAAAGACTTATCTCATACAGTTTCATTCTTATCATGTATAGAGGAATCTTAGTTGACATACCTTCTAATAATTCATACTCTCATATTCTCCTTACGTTGTTTTGAGGTAATTTATAAAGGACTTGTGAAGGGCCTCTCAGGCTATAATCTTATTATTTTTTAAAAAATCTATATTATTTTACTTCGATTGATGTAGGTATATATTTACAATTGAATTTATTTGGAATTAACAATTATGGTTATGATTTATAAAAACCATTTTATATAAAATTTATACATTTATATTTATATTATTATTTTGATGGATTCATTATTTTTTTTGATATATTATGTTTTTGGAGTTTGACATAAAGGGGTTTTCCGATTAATTTTTTCATATGTGCATAAAACCATATTCTTTGAACTATATATTTTTTTATACATTTATATAGATTTCTTTACTAAATAATTATATATTAATGTAGTGTTTAAACTTTTGTTTTCAAAATGGAATATTTTGTTATTTCATGTTTTATATTAAATTTAAATGGTATGTTTGTATGGAAATAATTTTTTTTTCAATCTCTTTATAAGGCTATTTATGTTTTTGACATAATTATAAATCCTTATATTGGTTCACATGATATTTATATTATATTTTGGTACTTAGTGAACTTTTGAATAATTTTTTATGATTATATGACCCTTTCTAATATAAATGCTCAATTGATAGAGTGATAAATGTATTATATACAACCCTATTGATTATCCCTCATTTTATATTATTATATATTTTATTGAAATGAACGAAATGAAATTATGTATTACATCTATATTAGGTGTTTTTTCTAGGGGGTGGAAGTGGGTGACATATGAATTTAAATAATTTCATATTTGATTCTTAGATTTCTTTATGGTGGTATGTTTACATTATATCATTTAACTTGGTATATTTTTTTAGAAAACTCTAGGGGTAGACTTGGGTATAATAGTGGGAATATAATAGAAACATGTTTTAACAGCTATGATAACACATTTGTTTGTATCCATAAGTTTGTATTAGGCTTTTATTAGGGGGGTTATCACTCTAATAGAATAATGGAAAAAAATCAAGTATTTATATTATAGGATATCATAAAATAAAGGTAGATGGTTCCACTAATTATAGTCTAATATTGTATAAATATATCTTAGTAAATAGTACCATGATGAATACTATGTTATTTTGATCCTAATATAAAAATATTTTTGATGAAAAATATTCCATTATTATATATTTTCATGTTGACTTTATGGAATATATTTTCTTATTATGTTTTTAATTTTTATAATTTAGTTTAATTTTAAGTAAAACCCTTTCAAAAATAGTTTTAAAAATGTTTTGTCTCATTCAGAATGATAAATACAGTGTCTTACAAAGTAACTCTTTAGTTTTTTGTATCATTTATATCATCTTTTTTTTTTGATAAATTATATTCAATTTGTTTCATAAAATATAGTCAATATTTTAATTGGATTACATTAAAAATAAGGTTTTCAATTTCTATAAATTGTTTCAATAACATGACTAGTTTTATTTAATAAATTTTCTATTAATGTATCAAAAACTATATTATATCGCTTATTTTAAGACTATAATTTTATATTGTGTATTAAAATTTTAATTTATATGATTATTTCTTCTATCCAACTGGGAATTTTCTTGCACCCAACATAAAAACACTATGTATATAGACTTGGTTTCATATAATGTAAGTGTGGGAAAAGTGCCATATTTTTTATTTGATATCATTCCTTATATTCCCTCTATGAATTTTGAGTATGGTATTACACATGTTGTAATCTATGGTCGAATGAAGGTGGTTTGTGTTTTTATGGCATATATATACATTTTAAATATATTTTATATAGGTCACATCAATGAATTTTTATTCACCTATTATATTTTTATGTTATGTGTAATCATATTGTATAATCATTCTTATATTTTAATGTTAATTATTTTATGGGATGTTTCACATTGATCATTTTATTTAGCTCTTTATTGGTATTCCAATTATTTGAAAACATTGGATTATTTTCAAGGGTTATCTAATGTATGGATACTTCATGGTGTATTCTCATTATGATTTTTATATTTTAATATATTTTAATTTATAGGGTGAAATCATTCCCCATGTGTATGTTTTAAACTCTATATAAATATTTCATTCTTATATTGACTGGGATGCCACTTTAGGCCACATTATCTACTGATTATATTGATGTAATAGGCTGATGTAGGTTGTATCGATACATTTTCATTTTGTTTTATCTATTGGTATATTTTTAAAACCATAAAACCCATACATTTTATATGGTGGAAATATGTTAAAATGATCTAATAGAGATGTAATGGGCAGTCATTAAGACTATTTTAAAGTAGATTATGCATATAAATGATACCTTCTTAGTTAATATAGGAGATGAATATTTGGTGGTGATAAATACATGGATACTAGTTTTGATATATATAAATATATTCTTAAATCATTTATAGGTTTTGTAATTTTCTAAACAGTGGCTTGGGGAGATAGAGAATCTGGAAGAAACCCATGTTTATATGTTATGTACCAGAATCTGACTATATAGTGACTTTGTATATATCTAAGGAAGATGTTTAGATATGAAACATTATTTCATATCATGTAATTTCTCCTATAATTCCCAAACCTATTATATTATCTTTTGACAATATTACATCAGTGGTAATTTCCATGGTTCGTAGTTCACACTTAGTATATTGTATACAATTGAAATAATTTTTTTCTTGATGAATTTAATTTATTTTAGTGATGTAAATATCATATGAGTATCCACTAAGGATAATATTCCAAAACCACTAAAAAATATAAATCATAAGAGACGCATGATTTCCATGATATATCTAGAAAATTGTTAGTGGTTAGTGGTTTTTTCTAGTATTATTCGTTGTGGAGTTTGAATTGGTTCCCTTGACCCAACTCGAGCATCTAACATTCAATTAACAAGTCTGGTATATTTCTTGATATACACATATATTTATCATACAATGAATGTATTATTAATCATTATATATTCTATACTATAATGTCCTTATATTATAAGTCATATCAAAAATTTATAGTAGTTTTCAGTTCTAAAGAAAACCTCAAGATACTTTTTCATTAATCTTAAACATATAACAATTGGTCTATATAGACCAATATTTTGTTTCTTAGATTATTTCTAAAAATCATATGGTTGGGGTTCATAATCATTGATACTTATTCTTATGAAGTTTTTACTTGTTAATACCAACTATAAATGATCATGAGAACTAACCTTCTAATAAGAACACTAATTGTCTTGGGTATCATTTGATATTAATATCCACGATCTTGTGTAATGGTATCATAACTTGATATTATAAAAAAATTATTATATTAATCGTGTAATTTGATGTATAATGAAAACCATATCATTCGATATTTGTGATGAGGTATGTTTTATAGGGTGAATTATCAACAGTTTAACATCAATTGAATGATCAATAAGTCATTAACATCTTCTAAGTATCAAAATAATATATCTATATCAAATTAAATAATACAAAATTGTATTGATTAAATTAATGGTCAGGGTATATGAATGAAATGCAATCCAATAAATTGAAATAAACAGTAATTATATCATATAAGTATAGTGACTCAAGGTATGCATCCCCCTGTATAATATATAACATGATAATGATATTTGGTTTCATAAAAAGTGTTTGTATGAAAGTATATCATAGTTATATATTATTTGTATCACTTTAGAGACAATAAAAAGTTACTAGAAACTATTCTTGGCCTCTGATTATGATTCATTCAAGTCATGATAAGGGCCTAGAGGGTGAAATAAAATTTGTATCATGTGTTTCATCGATTTAGATTAATTGGAGTTTATGAAAAATGGTTTTTATATTCATGTGTTAGTGAGGATCCTAGGTTAAAAGATCATATGTTAATAAATAAATGAATTTAATTCAATGATATTAACATTTATAATAATTTGTAATAGATTAATTTATCAAGTTATTCATTGGTTATTTTAGTATTAATAATTTAATAGGAAAAAAATACTTTATCAAATGAATAATTAATTATTTTCTTTTCATTAATCATATATGCGAAGAATGATATGAGTTAATTGATTATATTCTTTCCCAAAAAATAAAATATTATTGCATGTGATTGAGGGATTATTCACAAAGAAAATTTGAATAATTAATTTTGTCATTATTGGAAGAACATATTGGTTTTAATTGTGAGGTTTATTTAGAGAATAATGTTAAATGTGTAAGAGATTAAAATAGGAAAAAAAATCATGTTTTACATCCTAGAGTACTAAATTATCCTCTTATATGAATTCAGATATGTTTTATTTTCAAAATCATTCCATGTAATGATATATATTTTGGATTAACAATATTAGAGTGATTTCGATTCATTAATGGATCAAGGGTTATTCCTGTGATAAAACAGACACCATAAATTGATTTGATATCCCATGTTTGAAATCCTGAATTAAAGAAAGGTGAACCAAAATCATCTTGAATAATGAGTGAAATATCTATATAAGTCTTTTCATGGATTCATCAGGTTAATATTTAATGATTATGATAATATTATGTTATGATATCATGAATGAATAATGTATTATTTTATTTAATAATCACATACATAAGTAATTACAATTGGGTTATTTTAATGAATATTGTTACTATTCTACCATATCTTGTGTTATGATACAAATCTGGATGATACATTCAAAAAAATATTGGCCTCAGGCCCTACTATTTCACCTAGATTCTCCAATTCATTTGGTTTTTAAGGGACTTTAAATAAATGATAGATCATTTGAATGATCATCGTTGTTATCTCAAAATTTTTCATAGTAAATGATGGTATGTTGATACTTAGTTGTACTACCATCCTTGAAAATGGAAATACATTAATTTTTTCCATGGAAATCATATCTTTATATATTTTTCCTTATATGTAATTCATTCAACTCTAGAAATTATCACATAATTATTTTTCTTCATTAACCACTCCATAATATCATGATCATACTTGAAAAAATTTCTCCATTATTTAAGTACCTTATCCCAAGGAAAGTACTCATTAATCAATAATGACTTAATAAACATATAGAAACAACACACCATGCACCTAAAAATAAAAATGTGAAAATTGAAATAGATAATAAAATATTTATATTAATTTACCAAATATATACATTTGTTATGTTCTTTTCCCTAAATAATAAATAACAAAGTTCAATGCCCATGATTCATTATTAAATATCTTGATTACTCATTTTTATAATATATTTAATATCCTTCCCAATAAATAACCTCAAAATCATAGGATTTGGTCATCTAAAAGTTGAACCCAGGGAGTATAATGATCCATAGAATAGAATATTTATTCTAAAGTCATGACCCTTGATTCGAATGATATTTTTAACTACGGTTAAATAATTTGGGAAAATAAATTCATTTAATTAATTATAAATTCATGATTAGGTTATAGTTAAGATTCAAATATTTATTATTATTAATATAATAATTTTTATAATAGTTTAAAAAATCATTTTCTTTGAACTCTTTCTCTAACTACAAAAATCTTATTTTATTTAATAAAATTAATTTCAGTCAATAATAAATTTGGAAGTCTAAAAAAAATTTAATAGTAAGTGAATATTTATTCCCTGATGAATTATAAATTCAATAATATAGTACACGCCTTAAATGGAAATTATTCAAGAAATTAACAATGATTATGTTATTTATAAGAATAAATGATAATGTAGAATGAATTAATGTGATAACCTAAAAAATTACACTAATAATACAAGAACAAACCATTTAAACACCCAGTATTAAAAATAATATAACAAGGTGTTTACCACACTATATTTTCAAAAAACCAATATATTGGTTATTTTTTGATATAGAAGAACATAAAATATATCCTAAAAATTTAAAATGAATGATTTTACAAATATTTTTATTTCCATAAAAAGTCCTCTTCAGGTTAATGTTATTATTTACTAAAATAAAATTATATTCTATAAAAAAACATGGTTCAATGGTGTCATTAGGGTGAAATTAAATTATTAGCTTACATCTAACTTTACATCACTAAAAAACCTAAGGAAAACATCGGGAATATTTATTCCTGAAAAACAACTCATATATTTATATGATTTAATATCCATAATATTACATATTAATATTATAATATTTTTTTCAAATTTAAATGTGGCGCCCCACTGATTATCAGGATAATTCTAATAAATTGAATTGGAAAAATTCAAAACGCAATCCATCCTTCCATGGTGAATTGTTTCCATCAAATAATCAAATCAATATATTAAAACCCATAAACATGTACAATAGTCAATAAACTACTCATGTAAAAATTATGATTTCATGTTACATAAATAATTAATAAATAAATTTAATTAAATTAATTTTTTGATACATTGAACAAAATAATAAAAATACCCTAAGTGGATGACATCCTTTAAGGACCACCATCAACCCACATCTAAGCTCTGTGCATAACACATTCCTAAAACAAGCCAAACCATGAATTTAAGATCACATTACCGAAAATCAAAATTAACATAACAATACTATATATTCACTAGAATTCATATATAGGTGTGATTATATGAACAAACTATATAGTATTTCCCCAAATAGTAATATAAGTATTCAATATATAGATAAAACAATTATGTACGTTTTAAAAAATTAATTTATGATAAATACTTCTATAATATTAAGATTATGTGGAATTTAAAATACATGAATATTTATTTTTCATTCAAATTAGTATTAAATTTTAGTGAACATAATAAAAGAAATAAATGAGATAGAATCCATATAGAAATAATAATCATCAGCATAATGTTCAATACATTATGGGACCTTATACTGAGTCGTAAATAGAAATAAATGGTCGTGATTTATTATAAATCATGAATCTAACATCTCAAGGTTATCCTAAAAACACACCTATAACTATTGTGACCTCATAAATAGGGAAATACCCTTCCAAATATATAATATAACATAGGGAAACTAGCAATGTGTAATCTCACTAATGAAACACCAATAACTAGATTCTCATTTAACCACCCAAGGATTCGCATATGTTTTTACTCAGGTAAAAACATTAATTAACCAATGAAACATATAAATAATATTTTCATATGTCCACTAGAAACCATCAAATGAAAAAACCCATTTAAAATATATATATATATATGAAATTGTTCAACATCATGAAATTAAATATATACATGATCAATAAGATATAAAATAAAAAGGGGGTCAAATATTTATAATTTTATTTATTTATGTTAAAATTTCCATTAAAATTCAAATATAATTTGTAGTCATTAATATCATATTCACATATCAAATTTTATAAATACATTATTTCAATCTCAATTATTCCATGATCCAGTCTTATAAACATCATATAAAACAATTGGTGTGACCAAATATCCACTTTAAAATCATTAAAATATATATATACGGAATAATGCATAATAAAAATGAAAATATATTTATTTATATCACAAAATATAAAAAATATCAAGGGTAATTGTGATATATAGGAAAAAACAACGGAAATAGGTTATATAAAATCATAGTTGTAGTATAAGACCCCAACCTATTTACATCACTGAATACAAGTGAATATCAAAAATTAAGGCTATAAACTCAATAAAATACAACTAATAAATCATAAATCATAAATAACCGAAATTATGAAATTTTAAAAATAAAGATGAATATTCTCGAAAATCCTATGTGTTTTCATACTCACTAATAATTGATACATTCTTCCATCATAGGATAAATTACTCTATGAATTTATTGGTTTCATCAATCCATGGAGAACCCCCAAAAAATCCCAAGTTACTATGGAATATATTTTTATGGAATGACTGTGGAAGAAAATGTGGTTGATATTGAGGGTGGAATAAAACATAACATCTCCACAACAAATCAGTAACGATATACTGAGGAGGAAAAATCATGAAGAGGATTTAGGGCATCACTCCTTTAACTTTTCTTTAATGAATAATCCAAATAAGGGTACCCTCACCCACACAAACACCCCATATTTCCCTCTAAAAATAGTAATAATGACTTCTCTATTTAAAAATATGAATTTATCTTGATTTTATGTCAATTAAAATACCACAATTACTTTAAAAAAATCAATATATTCTGGAAAAAATTATTAATGTTGAAAAACTAAACTAATATTAATATTTAATTATTTAGATGTGAAGAATAATATTTAAGAATTATTTTAGTTAATGTATAAAAATCTTGTATGATCATAGTACCATACACATGGTTTTGTATTATTTACATGATAGAAAAAATCAATAATCATTATCACTCTGCACGGTTCATAGACTATGCACCTAACCATGCAATATAAAAAATATATAAATTTATAAAATTTAAAATATTTACACAAAAATAATTTAACAATTTTTTGATAAATATGCGTTAGTTATAACCATACAATTACATATGAGACTTACACCATAATTTTACCTATATAGGTCTATCCTTCAATACATATTAATTTAATACAGTGTAGTGTTTTCTATTATGATGCATTTTTTGACATGAAATTTTTAATTTCTTATCCTTAGAATAATCAGTCCAAAAAAACATGAAATAAATTATGATGTTTTAATCAATCCATAAAAAATATTCTCTATATATTGAAATTCACTTTTAACATCTTTTAATAAAAATATCATTAAAACATTGAATTGGGTTTTAATATCTCATTATAATTATTACCCCATTTAGAAAAGGGACAAAATTAGGTAATAATATTACTATGATATTTTCCCAGCATCTATTTATAAAAACATTCAGAAATTTACATGTATGTGTGTGTTTTATTGTTAATAATTATAATATATTTATATTTCATAATTCCAAAAGGAATTATTTATTTTTGACCTATCCACTTATTAAATGGAAAAATAGAACCACTAATTAAATGTTGAGAATATGTATGGCGAAAATCCGATATAAGGGGTTGTAAGATTGAATATTATACAAAAGTAATGAAAATGGTTCATGAGTTGAAATTTTTATGATAAAATTACTAAAAACCCATAGTATTTCATTCTAATTTATTTATTAATTTTAGGAAATTATATCAGAAGGATTAATAAATGTGGTTTAATTTCGGGAGTGTTACCACCTTATGTCTCACATCAGTCTGGAATAGGACATTGGTTTTCCTTTAAGAGGGAATGATGTTCCTCTATATATATTATTCATTATAATGGATATTTTTCAAGAGGGGAAGGGTGCCTATTATAAGGGGTTATAAATGATTCTCAAATGAAGTATTCATTATTTCTTCATATTTATTTGAACAATAATATAAATTTTCTCATATGAAAAAGTTTTTTTGATGTGATTTAAGTACACAATGTTTTTAAACAATATTTTTACATAATAATTTCTTAAATAAATATTTAATAATCCGTATTCATTAATTTATTTATAATAATTTTATTAATCCTTAATATAAAATATTTCAATAAAAACATGTATATTTAAAGAAAAATTTAAATAATATTTATTTCAAATATGGATAAGATTATTCTATTAACATAGTTATTATGATGCATTCCAAATTCAAGTTATTGTCCATAAAGTCATAATAATTCATTATCAAATAATGATATTTCATTCTGTAAAGTGAATCTGAATATTTATTCAAAAAACTTGTGTGTTCTTTAATGTGAATGAAAATGTAGATACTTATTTTAAAATCATCATAATGGGGAATATGATATATTGTGATGAATATTTTTTATGAAAATTAAATAACTAAATTAATAATAATAATAACAACAACAACAAAGATAATAATAATATTACCTCCCGGAGTTCTTTAATGACAATCAATATTTAATGGACATAATTAATCTTAAAATAATAATCAATGATATAATAAAAGTCTCTATAATTAGTTATTTTCTTACAATAATATGTTAGTAGTTCTATATATTTCAAAATAACAATAAAAACGCATCAATGTGTCATCTAAATTTTAATTTTTTGTTATATTATAGTATAGATTCTTGTTTCATCTAATAATTAATTTTTATGTAAATTTTTTTTATCCTATTTAGATGATGAATAGTTAAGTAAAAATATAATAATCACGATTCATATAGATTTTAGAAGTATTAGAAGAAGTTTTATTCAGTATCCACTGTGAACTAATTCAATTAGAATGAAAATGAATGTTGAAAATATGGAATAACTACACTTCCATTGATATATTATGCCTATGGATTTGTATTTTTGATCTAATGATTATATTTAATCTTATTTTACATTAATATATACTAGTAATCCCTAAATTAGAATTCTTAAATATCAATTATTTTATTATTATTTCAATGTTTTTAAATGATTTATCAAATTTTATAATGTTGTCAAATTCATGTGGTGACATAGTGAATTACTGGTATATTAAAATATTAATTGTTGTGGTTTTGCACATGTTCATGGTAAATGATCTATTCCAACACTTGTTGGCCAGTTGAGATACACCTCCTCATAATTAATTATTTTCTATTTTAAATATAAACATGGAAATAATTTATAATATCAATAATATCAATTTTCTTACTCGATCTTTATCAACAACTGAGACCCTACATCTAAGAGTCGTAGTTTCATATAGTAAAGAACATCCGCCCAATATTATCATTTGTTTCTCAAACTAGTTGCCCTACCACATTTGAGTTTTATAGGTTTCCAAAAAATGGAAATAGGTTATGTTTTGAAGTATTTTGTGAAAGGAGTCCCAGGATGCATGAGCCCCATTCCCACTTCTACTACTTCTAGAAAGTGTGAACGTGGTCTTCCCTTCTTCTACTACTATATAAGGTTATGTGAACCATATTCATGCCTCTTCCAATTTAAATATTTTTTAAAATATTTTTATGAGTTATTTTTTCAGTTATATATATATATTAGTTAATAAAGTAAAAATTATAATTAATAATATAAATAATATATCTTTTAATATTACATACTTACTAAATTTGGAAAATAATTTAGAAAAACATCAGATAATTAAAAATAATTATTTAATAAAATGATTTAAATAATTATAAATTAATAATACATTTAATAAATTATAATATAAATAATAAAAACACTTAATTTATTAATATAATGATCAAGTGATTGTATAACTAATTTTTAATAATATAATTAAAAAAATCAATATTTTTTAATAATATATTTAATTGTAAAAATGAAAAATATAATTAACCCAATTAATAAATAGTATTTACTAAAATGAGTAATTAATAATTATAAGAAATATTAATGAAAACAATAAATAATAATGTTAATAAAAAATATCATATTAATTAATTTTTTAAAAGGTTGGAGCCGAAGCCTCATTTATTATTAAAGCAAATCACAGACCTCTTTAAATGGGTAGGGGAGACCAATTACATAGCCCGAAGGCCCAGTGGGCATTTATCCCATTACATGGTCTGTTGGCCCATTTTTTTTGGCCCACGGCCCATTCTGTGAATATTATTGCTACAGTGCCCAACGTCTTCAGTACCCTGTCGTCGCTACAGTGCCCATCATTACTATAGTGCCACCACTACTATAGTACACTACAGTACTATTATAGTAACATGTTCCCCATGAGTTTTAAAACACCATTTTCATAATTAGAAACTGTTAAATATGATGGTAATTATTATTATTATTAAGTATTAATTATTTTTGGTATTTACTAAGTATATTAATTAATTAATAATTATATTTTCTTCCAAATTTTTAATAAATATAATATTTTTTTAAATTATTATTTATCTAAATTAATTAACCAATAAATTATTATGTATATTATTAATTAGTAATTATATTAATTATTTCTAAAATTTATTTTTAAAAATTTCATGTAAAAAAGGAAATGAACATATAATGGAGATTTCCATTACAAATTTATGAATGGAGGGAATTGGTGCATGGTTTTCTACATCACTCTCTCGGTTTAACCTTCATTCATCTGATTTGTGTATCGATAGTTTAGTGAAAACATGCCTGTAAAAGGGTTTTCACTTTCATTTTTTTCTCCTATATATCAGCTTTTTTGGCTACCACTACATCATCCTATATAATTGGTGGTGGATCCATAGTCCATCATCATATAACTTGTACTACCTGGAGTAAATATTTTTGTATGGTAGAACTCTCTCCCATATGAGAAGAAGAGGGTTGTTGGATATAACATCCACCATGGGAAGATGATGGTTGTTGGTCCACGAGAATCTAACTACTAAATCTAAATACCAATTTACACATGTTCGTATCACAAGTTATCATGGAATTATAACTATATAAAATATTTAAATAGGTAGAAAAAACACTAGAATAATCATCATGATCCTCTAAAATCATAACTATATAAAGTGTAGTTTCTTTGTATTGACTAGATGATATATAATAAAATATATTACAATATTTTGATCATCTATAGTAGGATGTTCAGTAAAATATTGTTGATCTTGCTAGAAATCATCCTTTTTTTCCATATCATCATTTAGTATATTTATATGAGGATCATCTCCCTATGAAACGTCGACCATGGATTAGAATCATGTTCCACATAAAAGGAGACCTTATCATGAATATCATACATGAGAGGACATATCACTACTTGTGATTTGTGAAAATGTCCCTTGTTAAATGTGAATCCCTCCACAGGATTCGATATGTGTATGAGGTGTATGATATGAGCATCATATAAAAAATAATAATGTTTATTGAATATATTTTCAAATGGGTGGAAGATTTATTACCAAGTCATGATAGACTATCTCATTTCATATAAGATAAAATAATGATCTCAATGGTAATGATACTAATAATAAATCTATTGTGGTATATCCATGCACATTGTGCATTCCCCCCTATAATCGAGACTCCAGACATCTTTCCCACATCTCAAAATATCATTCATGGTATCACCTATAGTTAAATTATTTATTCCAAGAAAACACCATGGAATGAGGTAAATATTACTAGATGGGTGTTGTATGAATGGGAAAAAGAATCTAGAACTTCCCCATAACTCAATCGATATGGTTCTACTAAACGCCGTAAAAACGAATAAAGTTAACAACACATATACTGAGAACATGTATCCGTGTTCAATAAAGAATAATATTATAGAGAATATGTCCCATATAGGACATTCATGAAACCTAAAATATAATAAAAATAATATAAAATTAATAAATTAAATAATATATGATAAAAATAATAATAAATATATAATTATTAATAATTTCATCATCTGATTGAATACTACCCAACATAAGTATATAAATGTGAACATAATTTATGCCTATATATAAATTTCTAGGTTCATGGATCTATATATTGATCTAGTTATTATATTTATAGTTTCACAATATAAAATTACCATATTTATTTTCATATAATAAGGATGGATATGAATGAGACATATTCCATTAAATTTTTTTATATTATAAAAATTCATGAATTATATATTATGAATGGGGAATTTTGAATTAACTTTATACATTTACAGTATGTGATGAATATTATGGGAATAACACTCTATTATGACATTTATAAGGATTATGTCATTCCATCATGAATTCATATCAATACTAACCTATTATTTTTGGGATCTGTATGTATTAGATAGATTAAATTTGATTCCATGACATTATCTATCCTATATAGTCATATTTTAAGACTATGAGTGATGATAAATCATGTAATGAGATGACTTACTAATGGACATAATGATTTTTGTTGTTAAAACCTATTACTATTCTATTATTAAAGGAAACATTACATGATATGTTACACGGGGAAGTGTTTTATACATGCATGTGATGCATGAACTGAATGAGGCATTAACAAATGTGTTATAACACCTAGTTTAGTGAATGCATTAACAATAGAGAATCCTTAAAGGGAATTATAAATCCCACATCCATATGATTTTATGGTGTGTTTGTGAATCACGATTGGTCTAAATTACCAAGAATGTGTAGCTCTCTCATCTCCCTTTTACGAAGAATATGATATTAGAACATCATGATAAGTAGTGAAGTATCATCCACGTGACTTAT
This sequence comes from Viscum album, assembly GCA_963277665.1. NCBI lineage: Eukaryota > Viridiplantae > Streptophyta > Magnoliopsida > Santalales > Viscaceae > Viscum > Viscum album. Next base: position 1,210,562,163 of record OY728165.1, read on the forward strand.
GATACTGTTGAACCCCATGGATTGATTATAGATGATGGATGATTTATCTTCTACTATGATCATCAACAAGTTTAATAGTGAATATAAATGGTGTGGTGGTTCTTTATTATAAGATAGTCTACTATTATTCTTTTCATATTTATTTTTTTTTCGTTTAACTATGAATAAAGATTATGGTAAGGGGATTTGATTGATTATATTCCTTATATATTGTGTTAATTGATCCCCAAAATCCCATATGTGGTATTAAATCATCCAATGTTCTTATATTGATAAAATATTTCCGGAAATAAAGATATCATAATCATAATTCATAGCATTACAGATGTCATAAAATATGTTGTATTAATTTTTTAGCGGATTTTGTATCATAGAATTTAATATATGATATCATAATTCATAAAACATTTTGAATTCATGATTTATTTTATCTATATTGTATATAGATATTGTATAATGTCATCATCACATCATGGTCCCCCCGAAACAAAGCATTGTATCACAAATATGATCATGTTCATATCATTTAACAACATATATGATGACATATAGGGAGGTTGGGACATTAATCGTAAAATACGAATAATAGCTTTCCTCAATAATTTATTAGTTTTCCATTATAACACCTCTTCGATCATAGTTTACAATTTTGAATAATGTCCAATGTCTCTGCGTAATTTTTAAAATATGACTGGTGAATATGTTTCTTTTTATTTTTCATTATCGTTAATTATAAATTGAGCTGGTTATTTATAATTGATTCTTAATAATGAAAAAAATATTTTAAGAATATTTATTAATTTCTTATGAGTTTACAAAATAATTAATTATAGAGATATTATTGTTTCTTAAATAAATGTTTATAAAACATTTAGTAATAAAAAATTTAATAATAATTGTTAACATTGAAAATACATTATATAGAATCATATAGAAAACCATATGGATTAAATATAATGTTTTAATTTAATAATAAAAATGAGAAGATATAATAGGATTATAAATTAATGAATAATATAAAATATAAGGTCTTTATATTAAAATTAAAACATGTTCAAAATTAATTAACACGTATTATTTTAATTAAATACTTATTTTAGAAAATTATTTAAACCCCAGTAAATAGTTCTCATGATTTATTTTTTCAGATATTTAAATAAAGTTATGTATTTGATAGTTAGAATATTAATAATAATTACCTAATTGAGTTTAATTTAAAAAATGTTATTAAATCATAAAATATAAATTAAACATTATATAAAATTCTTTATAACAAATAATATTAACTGAATATAATGTTTCTATATACCAAAAAATAATAATATATGAAATTATGGATATATCATTATAAAGTGTTAATAATTGTATGAATTTTATAAATTTTCCATTAATTATTAATCACTTATTAAAAAATTGTAATGAATATTTATTTAAATGTTATTAACTTATTAATTTACTTTTAAAAAAATTTATATTATGAATATGTTTATTCATTAATTTAAATTATTTAAACTACTTATTAGTTATCATCCAATTATTTAAAAGTTATGTAACATATATGATAAAATGAGATTTAGAACATCACGACCCTGGTTTTTTATTGAGGTTATGATCTATAGAATGATTGTTTTATATATTTTATGCATATGATGTTTTAGAGTTATTATGAATTTGATTCACTTTTAAGTAAAGTATCTATAGAGAGAGGGACGTGGGGCCAGACGTCGCACTATCCTGGGAGTTTATTACATTATCTATAATGGTTGGGGGTTTCTCTCTTTTTCTATGGGATTAATCTGCAAATATTTTTAATCCCATATAACAAGATTCCTTTAAAAGAATATTTCATGTACCTTATGCAGGATACATATTCATATATGTATAAAAATTTATGGAATCTATTTTAGATTTAGTGACACAAACTATGGATTTTATAAAGTGTTACACATCAATATGGATTAAAAATATTGATTTTGTAGAGGGAATGATATTCCAATAACATAATAATTAGAATCATAAATACGTAAATGGAATTAAATGGCATAATATGGGGAGATTAAAATTCCCAATTAAATATTTTGTGTGGGATTACATAAAAAATAACTCCTTTCAGAACCTGGATCATCAAACTATGTAGTTTTGTGCCCCAACTAATTTCCCCATCATTTTCCAGTATAATGAAGGATGTAATAGGTGACACTAGAATTTTTGTCATTGTAGTTTCATACCATAGTAATGTTCCCCTGGATTGTCTTGTGTAAACATTTTCTTAGAATTCTTATTAGGTTACACATATCTAAGAAACCCTAAATATTAAGATACTAAATAATCAAGGATTCCTTTATCCATATGATGAATTTGAAATTTTTTCTGTTTTATAAACCATCCCAGAATTATAAATGATTTGATTGGGATGATTCCCTTCCTAAATTACAAGGTGGGTAGTGGGATTACCTAGAAGGCTCATTACAATTTAAAACATAGATCTTAGCCCCCTAATTGATATACTGAATTTAAAAATGGGGCTTTCTTTTTATTGGGGTACATTTTATCCATAGGTGTGTGCAGTGACTAATATGAAAGAATTATATGACGTGTATCTTGAGATGATTTCTTATTTAAGTAGTAATCCTATGTGTTAGATAAAACACCTTCTTGTGTAACCAAGTGTTGATTATATGACAATAAATAATATAAATAAATATGAAAACTATAAGGACCGAGCATTATTACTTACATAATCTTGAATTTAGTCATGAAAACACTTCCTATTACATTGAATATGTTTTCATGTTTAGAGCTTCATAGAGTTAGGACAGTACAATCATGACATTAGACATTATCACAGAGTTGATACCATAAAAACATATTCCAATTTTTTCAAAATATAAAACATTAAATCATAAAACAAGACTCATTGAGAATTATTCAATATTTAACATGTCTTCCTTCCTTGTATTACACATCCATTAACCAGTGAAAATTCATTTTAAAACTTTGGATGAGCACAAAAGCTCAGTAAGGGATGGAAAAGAAGGAAAAATCACATTAGTCCATGAATACTCATAACATATGAAAACATTTTCAAAAGATATTATTTTCACCATTATATACCTTCTTCGTGTAACATGATATTTACACAAGGTCAACAATAACATGAGAAAATAAATATTATCATAAATGTGTCCTGGGGCATTACTTACATAATCATGTAACAATCTTTGCTACCTTAGAATTTGTAACCCTCAAAGCTTTCTTACTTTGTGTAACCATCGCAGTTACACTTGGTGTAACCATACGGCTGACCTATAACTTACTCATACCCAATGAATTTGAAGGAGATATAGGTCCCACCCTTCATCATAAATAATTCCCAAGAACCAAAACATAATCATACAACATCAATAATTACATAATAACATTGCTTTGGAATTTTGTAAAAGCGAATATAAAAAAGGATTTTTAAAGAAAAACCCCTTATGAATATCATAAAATTGAAAAGAGACATAATAGAGTGGATGGAGTATGTATATATACTATGAATATACATAAAGAAACATAATAAAAAAATAACCCATCCCAAAAACAATTTAAATAGAATGTATATAATGAAGTAGAAGGTTAACCCAACGAATGGAAATTGGGTTAAGAATTCCCTTACCTCGGGTTTGTCTTACGTAAAACTTGTTTACACCTCCTATATAATGGTTAAAAGAGGGTTATTAATATTTATAGGAACATTTTAATGTTCATAACATCTTATATGATCATTTCATAACATCATTTAAACCATTAATTGTTAATATTATGCTCTTTGCACTGTTTTTGGGTGAATTCTTTACATGATTTCTATGACTGGTTCATCATGGACATTCTTGTCGATTGGAAGTGAAACTCCATAATTGAAATGGAGTAGTATATACATATATACAGTAACATAAATTATTCCAATCATAATTTTTAATTCTTATAAGAGGATGATTCTTAAGTTAGAATGTTAATGATGTTCGTTTAGAACATTTTTGTGGTTATTTGATAATAACCACATTGTTTTGTATTATAAGTTAGAACCATTAGTAAAAAAGAATTATAGATCCATGGGTGAGTCATAAAACATATATAATAACCTGGTGCAACTATATAAATGGTCTCATGACCATACTTGAAAGAATTAATGGATATTGAAATCACATCATCCACGATGTCGGTAATTCGACACAAACGGACAATGTTTTTATTCTTTAAATAATGGTAGAGGAGAAGAATAATGATGTGTAATTTTCCATAAACAAGATAACATAAATAATATTCATTATTTCTAGAGATTTAATGCCTCTTGGGTAATGATATATAAAGAAACAACAAGGAATGAACTGAAAATAAAAGAATAATTTAGAAATCGCTTACAAAAATTCAGCAGCCTAACGGCTACGCAACATGGTTTTAGAAAATATTAAAAAGGGAGGGGGAAAGGGTCACCCATACAGAAATGAATCATAATATATATTACAGCAATAATAAGAATAAAATAAGAACATGGTATGGAAACATGAAAGTTATACAATATAAAATAGAACATGAATGGAAAAAAAGAAAGAAATTGAGAATTTCCTTACCTTGTATAGTAACCCTTTGAACATGATGGTCGGGACCATGGGGCCTCGAGGAAACCATGGGAGAACTACTTTGAAGGTAAGGATGACCATACATAGTTTATTGAGAATTGGGAATGTATTCAATGAAGGGAAGAGTTGGTATTTATAGGAAAAGTGAGGGATTATTTTAATAATTTTCAAGGGACCCCTCATTGGAGGTATTTGTAAAACCATGGGCTTGCCCATGGTATTTTCCCATGGTATAAGCCACTAGGGATACCTCACATATTATCTAACTATAAAAAAGTCTACCAGATTTATGACATCATTATTATATCATTAATGATGCCATTAATACAACGAAACTAAAAACTATATTTTTTACTATACACCAAAAAATCAATTATTTCATAAAAAATCCCAATATTCAACCTAACAATTTATCGACGTGTAGATTTCAAAAATGAAGTCCATTTTTTGAAAATAATTTTCTAAACTTTATTAATTTAATTTTAAAATAAAATAATTCTTAATTCAAAAACTAACAATTCTAATTCTGTAACTACTTCTATATCACATTGAAAAATTGACCTAGAAGCTATTATCCTAAATCTTAGATGAAATAAAATAATAATAAAATTTACTATTAATTAGGGACATATTACTATTCATAAGGGTATTTTACTATTCACTAAGAAAAAGTTGGTTCCAATAGACTCCAAATAACATACTGAACACAATTGTAGAAGAAAATTTCATGAAATTCAAAATATAGAAGTAGAAAAATTATGTTAAAAGGCTAGTTATAGATATCTACTTAAAACAAAGTTCCATCCATTTATATTTATTTTAAAAAAAACATGGGATGTTACATTAGCCCCACCTGCTTGAAATTGTGTCCTCGTAATTTTATTTACTTATTAAACAACTGATGGTATTTTTCTCTCATAGCATTTTCAGACTCGCATGTTTCTTATTAAATCATGTGGTTTCTCTACAAAACCTTTACCTAGTGGATTACCTTATTCCGCAATACATGTTCCCTTCGATCAAGAATCTGAATTGGTTTCTCTTATTCAGAAAGGTTCTCTTCCAACTGAACTACTTCTGGGTTCAAGACATGTGATGAATCTGGAATATACATTCTCAACATTGAAACATGAAAAACATTCTATACCTGAAACAAACTTAGAGGCAAAGCTACACGGTATGAAACTATTACAATATTCTCCAAGATTTCAATAGGACCGATGAACCATGGACTTAATTTTCCTTTCTTACCAAAACGCATCACACTTTTCCATGTAGAGACTTTAAGGAAAACATGGTATCCTACCTTGAAAGTCAAGTCCTTACTTCTATTATCTGCATAAATTTTCTTCCTGCCCTTAGCTGTCCACATGTGCTGCTAGATCATTCTCACTTTCTCAGCCACTTCATCTTCTAATTCTAGCCCCATAAAATTTCTTTCACCGACTTCATCCCAAAATGTTGGTGTCTGAACCACTTCCCATACAAGGCCTCAAAAGGTGCCATCTGAATACTGGAATGAAAACGGTTATTATAAGAAAACTCAACCAATGAATGATGATGATCACAACATCCCTAATAGAACATTAAACATGCTAGAATCATATCCTCAAAGTCTGAATCGTTCATTCTGACTTCCCATCTGATTGAGGATGAAAAGTTGTCCTGAAATTTATCTATGTTCCCAATGACTTCTAAAGTCCATTTCAGAAGTTAGAAGTGAACATGGGATCTCGGTCAGATACAATGGAAAGAGTAACTCCATGTAACTAACAATCACTTTGAGGTACAATCAAGAAAGCTGATCCAAAGACATTGTATATCAAATATAAAGAAAATGTGCAGACTTTTTTAGCCGATCAACAAAAAACCAAATCGCATTGTTACCTTGAGAAGTCCTTGGTAGTCCCACCACGAAGTCCATGGATACATTCTCCCATTTCCACTCTGGTAAAGGAAAAGTCTGAACCATCCTCTTCGGTAACTATCGCTCTACTTTAACCTGTTTACACCTCAAACATTTCATGGTAAAATCAGTAATATCTCTTTTCATTCCATCCAATGAATAATACTCCCTAAGGTCTCTGTACATCTTTGTACAGCCAGGATGAACAGAAAATGGAGAACTATTAGCTTCACCCAAAAAATCATTCTTCAACTAATAATCACCAGGCACACACAACCATTTTCCAAATATTTAAAGACAATATTTATCAAGATTAAATACTAGAAAATTACACATTTTAACAAATTCTACCTTTTACTGTAACTCACAATCATCTTATTGCATCTGCTTAATTCTGTCAGACAACGAAGACTGTATTGAAACCTAAAACTAAACAAAGGTATTCCCTACACCAATAAATTCTAAGTCGAAATTCATCAAATCATTAATCGAGGAATCATGTTTTAAACGTAGCATGACTAATGATGCATGATGTTTCTAACTTAAGGAATCAACCACTTCTATTTCTTTCCCATGATGGTAATTTAACATGCAGTCATAATCCTTTATCAGTTCTAGCCATCTTCTCTTCCTCATGTTTAATTCCTTCTGAGTGAATTTATACTTTAGTATTTTATAGTCAGTATATATTTGACATTTGGTTCTATATAAATGATGCATCCATATTTTTAAATCTAAAACAACAGCTACCAATTCCAAATCATGTGTGGGATAATTTCTCTCATGAGGATTTTGTTATCTCGAATCATAGGCAATTACCTTATCATTATGCATCAAAACACAACCAGGTCCCCTCAAAGAAGCATCACTGTAGATGAAAAACTCACCATTTTGGGATGGTAAGGCCAAAACTAGAGCATTCAACAATCTCTTCTTCAGTTCCTGAAAACAAACATCACATTCCTTTGTCCAAATTTTTTCCCCTTTCCATTTTCACTTAGTTATCAGGATAGATAACCATGAAATGTTCTTAAAAAAACGTCGGTAATGACTTGTTAAGCCCAGAAAAATACGAATCTCTATTACATTTGTGGGTCTTGGACATTCATCAACTACTTTGGTTTTGGTAGGATAAACTATTATTCCATCCTTATTTAAAATGTTCCCAAGAAAAGAAATCGGTTTCAACGAAAAATCACACATGCTGATTTTCCATACAATTTATTTTCTTTTTAAATTTGAAAAATAAACCATATATTTTTTTCGTGATCCTCATTATTTTTAGAAAAAATCAGAATTTCATCAATAAGAAAACCACAAACATATCCAAGAACTCATGAAATACTCTATTCATAAGATTCATTAATACATCAGGTGCAATAGTAAATCTAAATGACATAACAAAAAATTCATAATGCTCATATCTAGTATGAAAGGATATTTTTGGGATGTCATCCTCCTTCACCATCAACTGATGGTATCTAGATCTCAAGTCAATCTTGGAAAAGTACTGAGCTCCCTGGAGATGATCAAACAAGTCATCGATATAAGGAAATTGATACATTTTTTAATAGTGATGTTATTCAAAGTTCTATAATCAATGAAAAGTCTCATGGAACCATCTTTCTTTTTAACAAAAAAAACAGGGACTCCCCATGGTGAAGTTCTAGGATGAATGAAGCCTTTATCAAGTAAATCCTACTACTGATTTTTCAATTCAAGAAGTTATATTGGAGCCATACGATATGGGGGTTTTAAAATTGGCTTAGCATCAGGAACTAAGTCAATTATTAATTCGACTTATCGATCAGGTATGACACTGGGTAACTCATTAGAAAAAACATCAAGTTATTCATTGACCATTAGAAAATAATTAATTTGAATAGATCCATTTTTTTCAACAATATGTGTAAGATAATATTCATTTCCATCTTTCAATAATTTCTCAGCTTCCTTATATATTATCTCTTTTATGGGTTCCTAATTGTATTCAAACTGAAACTCTTTCTAAAAAACAACTTCTTTAGCTCTACAGTCAATCTTATCTTGATAATCAAAAATCCATTCCATCCCCAGAATAACATCAAACATGACTATGGTTAAAACAACAAGTTTTTCAGGTAAAGTCTTTCCATAGACTACAATAGAATGATTCTTATAATTCCTCATTTATAAAACATTTCCCCCCTGGTGTTTTAACAAAAATTTAAGGTCTCATTTTTTGAGGAGATATTTTCAATTTACCAAAAAATTTCTCAGACATGAAGCAATGTATAGACCCTGTATCAAACAAAACTTTAGAAAAATATGATTTAACAAACAAAGTAACTGATACAACTTCATTGGATGGCCCAACATCTACTGATGTAGTCGCAAAGGATCTCACTACACCTTTCTTATTATAGTCTGTCTTCTTTGTATCATTCAGATCTCTCTTTGAGAAGACATTTTCATAATGACCCATTTCACCACATTTAAAAAACCTTACAGTCTGCTTGCCAGGATTAGTATTTGGATCATTTTTGTTACAATCATAGGCCATATGTCCAAACTTCCCACATTTAAAACACACCCCAGTTTTTGTAAGACATTCCTCAGGGTGTTTCTTGCCACACTTTTCACAAATTGGAAATTGTATTTTCTTACCATCATATTTATTTGGTTGATTCTTACCCATTTCTTGCAACTGGACCTCTTTTTCTCTTTGTTTCCAAAATGCATGTGATCATCCAAAAACTCCATATCTACCCTCTCAGCACATCAAACAAGTTTTTCATAAATTATGAATTCACAGGAGGACAATTCCCTTCCATACCATGGCTTTAATCCTGAGTAAAAGTGGTTGGTTTTCCTATCAAGACCCAGAAGAAGATTTGGAGCATACCTTCCATACCGTGGATTCAATCCTGAGTAAAAGTGGTTGGTTTTTCTATCAAGACCCAGAATAATATTTGGAGCATACCTCACTAGTCGGGTGAAGTTCACTTCATACGCAGCCACTGAATCTTCCTCCTTTTGTTTCAATTCAAGGAATTGCTTCTCCATTCTTAGTCTCACCACATTAGGAAAATATTTTTCAAGGAAAATATTTTTAAATTCATCCCACTCTAAGGCATAAAAATCCTATCTACCCATGATATTCCTTACCATTGACCACCACTGATCAGCTTCTCCTTCAAAATGATAAATGGAAAGACTTAAATTTTTATTATCTGAACATCCCATGACATTGAATATCTTTTCAAGGGCTTTGATCCATCCCCCAGCTGCTACTGGGTTAGAAGATCCATTGAATGCAGGAGGAAGTTGTCTCATAAAATTTTCCACTACTATCATGTTACATTACATTAAATCTGTTGGTTTTATTTAATGGATTCCACAACCATTTATTGCCGGAGTTAGCTGAGCCATTACTATCACAAACTGCTCAGTTCTAATCCTTAACATTTCGGGTTGTAGTTCCAGAATAATGTCATTCTGTCGGTGCATATCCTATTCAGCATCCCTGTTCCTTCTATGGAAAACCATTCTGAAAAACATGTCTTAGATAAAACAACTTGGCAATATTTGAATGCTATGTCATTCCAAATTTAACATAGAGTGAAAATCATTTATGTTATTCTATTAACATCACTCTAACCCCTAAATTTATCTAAACCATCCTCTGATAAAAACTATAAGGACTCGGCCTTATTACATACATAATCTTAAATTTAGTCCAGAATACACTTTCTTTTACATTGATGATCTTTTCATGTTTATATATTTAGGGAATTAAGGCATTACAATAATGACATTACACATTATTACAAAGGGGATAAAATAAAAATAGTTTCCATTTTTTTCAAAATATAAAACATAAAAACTTAAAACAAGAATCCTTGAAAATTCGTCAACATTTAACGTGTCTTACTTCTTTGTATTACACATCCATTAACCTATGATAAATCATTTAAAAAAATGTGATGAGAACAAAATCTTAGTAAGGGATTGAAAAAAAGACAAAATCACATTAGTCCATGAATTCTCATAACATATGAAATCATTTTCAAAAGGCATGCTTTTCACCCTTATATACTTACTCTGTGTAACATGAGATTTGTACAAGATACATAGAAACATGAGAACATAAATATAATTATAAAGGTATCTTGTGGAATTACTTACATAATCTTGTAACCATCCTGGATACCAAATAATTTGTAACCCTCATGGCTACCATACATTGTGAAACCATCGTAGTTACACTAGGAGTAACCATACTATCGACCTCTAACTTACTCATACCCAATGAATTAGAGGGAGATATAGGCCTCACGCTTCATCATAAATAATTCACAAGAACCAGAACATAATCATACAACATGAATAATTTCATAAAAACGTAACTTTGGAATTTTGTAAAACTGAATTTAAAATGATGGTTTTTAAGGAGAAGCCCCTTTTGAATATCATACAATTAAAAAGAGGCTTAATAATGTGGATGGAGAATGTATATATTCTGTAAATACAAATAATGAAACATAATATAAATTCAACTCATCACACAAAAAATTTAAATATCACGTAAATAATGATGTTTAAGGTTAACCCAATGAATGGAAATCGGGTAAAGAATTCTCTTACCTCAGGTTTGTCTTACTTAAAACATGTTTACACCTCTTGTATAATTGTTAAAAGAGTGTTTTTAATATTTAAAGAAACATTTTCATGTTTATAAAATCTTATATTATCATTTCATAACATCATTTCAACCATTAATTGTTAGTAATTTTCTCCTTGCACTTTTTTTGGGTGAATTCTTTACATTATTTCTATGATTGGGTCATGATAGATATTCTTGTCGATTGGAAGTGAAACTCTAGAATTGGAATGAAGTATTATTTACATATATCCTGTAACATAAATTATTCCATTCCACGTTTTTAATTATTACATGATGATGATTCATAAGTTATAATTTTAATGATGTTTGTTTAGATCATTTTAGTGGTTATTTGATAATAACAACCCCATTTTGTCTTATAAATTATAACCATTAGAAAAAAAGATTTCCAAAACCATAGGTGAGTCATAAAACATATACTATAACCTGGTTCAACCATATAAATAGTTTCATGACTAGACTTGAAAGAATTAATGGAAATTGAAATCACATCGTCTACAGTGTCGGTAATTCGACACAAATGGACATTGTTTTTATTCTTTAAATAAGTGGGAGAGGAGAAGAATAATGATGAATAATTTTACATTAACATGATAAAATATAGAATATACATGAATTCTGGAGATTTCATGCCTCTTGGGTAAGGATATATGAATAATTAATAATGAAAGAATTCAAAATAATAGAATAATTTTGAAATCGCTTATTAAAATTCCGCAGCCTAACGGCTACGCAACATGGTTTTTTTAAATTTTAAAAATAGAAGAGACAAGGATCACCCATCCAAAACTGAATCATAATACCGAGAATATCACGAATAAGATGAAAATAAGAACAAGGTATGGAAACATGAAAGTTATACCATAGAAAAGAGAACATGAAAGGAAAAAGAAGGAAATTTAGAATTTCCTTTCCTTGTGGAGTAACCCTTAGAACATGATGGTTGGGACCTTGGGAGGGCTTAAAAAAACCATTTGAGGACTAATATGAGGGTAAGGAGTCCAGATCTTCGTTGAGGGAGAATTTGGAAAGAATTCAATGAAGGGAAGATTTGGTATTTATTGGAAAAGTGAGGGATTATTTTAATAATTTTTAAATGACACCTCATTGGTGGTATTTGCAAAACAATGGGCTTGCCCATAGTATTTGCTTGTGGTATAGGACAGTTGGGAAAACTCACATATTATTTTACTATACAAAAGTTGACCAGATTTATGACATCATTATTATATCATTAATGATTTCATTAAAACACTAAAACAAAAAACTGTATTTTTTAATATTCACTAAAAATAAACTATTTCAGAAAAAATATCAAAATCCCCCTAACCATTTATTGAGATGTAGATTTCAAAAATTAATTAAATTTTTTGAAAATAATTATCTAAATATTATTAATTTAAATTATAAATAAAATCATACTTAATTCAAAAATTAACAATTCTAATTCTGTAACTACTTCTATATAACAATGAAAAATTAACCTGGATGCCTATTATCAAAGTTCATTAAAAAATAAAATAATAATAAATTTTAAAATTCATTAGGGTCATATGACAATTTACATTACTATTCATAAGGGTATGTTCACCAAAAAATGTTGGTTCCAATAGACTCTAAATAACATACTGAACATAATTGTAAAAGAGAGTTTCTTGAAATTCAAAACATAAAAGTTGAAAAATTATTCTAAAAGGATAGATATAAATATATACTTAAAACAAAGTTCCATGAATTTCTATTTATTTTTAGAAAAACATGGGGTGTTACAAAAACATATTATGATTCACTGAAGGTATTATATGAATTATATTTCAAATTTCATAAAGAATTTTATTCACCACTCACATATTCAATAAGATTGAATATGATAAGTATTTAAACCTACTATTTATTTCCTAAAAGTATTATTCTAGTTAAGAAATTCATTATGTTTTAATCTATGGAAATGTATTTACCATATTATTGGTTTCGAAAAAATGTTTAACTGAAATTATCACCTGTATAAAAATATGTACCATAAAGAAAATTCATATGATTCTGTACTATATAGATAGTAAAATTGAGTGAAATATTAATTTAAAAGAAGAAAAGTTACTCATATGGTCCAACATATGTTTCTTCAAGTATATAGTGAAGGACATTGAAACCTAAAGGTAAATTCAGGAAAGAAGATCTATGATTCCATTTAATAGATTTGATTATGATACCTGATGGGGTTTCAGATACACCATGTAATGTTCACATCGTTTATGACTGTTTTATATATGAATTATTTTATTTTTAGTGGTTTGTGACACTGAATGTACACATACAGGTTCTGAAAACATGTTTGAAATAAATATTAAGGGAATAATTGATATAGATTATAATTAAAATCCATGTGTTGGAGCAATGAGATAAAACATCATATATTTGGATGTAAAGGAATTTATCAAGCTCTGTTGAATGTTATAAATGTGTTTATATTTTTCTCATTTCACTTATACGATAATAGAATTTGTTTACTTAAAAATAGGTGTTGTAAAAAAATGAGATGATTAATTATTAACACATGGTTTACAATTCATTGAATTCTATTTCTTGTTTAAAAAAGGAGAGAATAATAAAAATGTTTTATTAGGATATAATACTTATCTATAAATTTGTTAAATATTTAGGAATGTTTTTTACAACCTTGTACTAGTGGAATATTTTTTGTAGTCTTTATTTCATTGGAATACTCTTTAAACACATATACTGACATAATTAATATGTATAAAATAGTATATTTTCTAATATTATTATTAGGAAGAAATTTTGGTTATTTCCTATACTAAGAGTATTTGATTTTTTTTGAATTCTATTTTAAAGATAAAATAGTGTCTTTGAAGAAAATAAGAGCATTTTTGAACTATGAAAAGTTCAATATTAAAAAAATAAAATTTTATAAAAGAAAAAAATAAAATTTTTATATTAATATTATAATGTTTTTAATATATGTGACGGTAAATGAAAATATAAATGTAACATTTTGTTACATTGGGAAATTTAATTAAATTATTTCCTAATGAGTATTGCATTTAAAGTGTATTACAATTATTGAGTTTATATCCTTAAAGAGTATTAGGGTATGGTGATAAATATAATGTAAGGGGTTAAATTTAGTTTCCACAATAATGAAAGTGTCAATTTAATCTTAAATTGTTCATGATATTATGGTGGGGAAATTCTTATAGCTAAATTATTTAAACTAATTTGTTTTATATAAAGGATTTCTATGATGGTGCTTTCATACTTTGAAAGATTTATAAATAGATATCATATGATGACATCATAACATTTAATGTTGTGAAATTAAGGAGTTTTAATATGTTTAAAGAGTTCATCATTTGGGGTATAATTTATAAATCTCACAATTAATAAAAATTTCCTTCTTCATTGATGTTACTTGATAAAGTGTTTAGTGGGATGGACTTATTTAATTGTCACATAGTGATGTGGAAGTAATTTCATATATATATAATAAGTTTACAATATCCTAGAATATATAGAGAATGCAGGGATGATTTGGTCGTCTAACGTATATGATGATTTAGAAAGGTTTTTATCCTATTTTTTATGAGTATTTATAAAATAGTGTAAATAATATAAAATTTATCACATAAATGGGGACCATTATTTTATTATTATTTTTTCAAATTAGCTTAATAAATGTATATATTAATATTTATTTAATGAATTGTAATGATAATTGACCTATTAATGTATAACATTGAGAAATCTATAACCAATGTTATTTTTAGAGGTTATAAATAAATTTTAATGCTAGAAAGAGTGGAATTTTGTCTCATTTATAGAATATGATCATTAGGCACAAAAAGTGTTTCTTTATCCTGGATGACCCAATATGTATACCACATGGACTTCCACAGTTAGATTATTTGGTATTATTAGGGTGTATGAATCATATATGAGTCTCAATTACCCATGTTTGCTGAGATTCCAGTCATGATAAAATTTATACATTGATACATTTTTTATAAAATACATTATATGATAAATAATTGTGAGGATTTTGGCTAGGTTTATGATCATTTATTATACTAGATCACTACTAAGATGAAAATTTTCCTCTCATATGATGTGTATAAAATATTTTCCGTCATTTGAGACAGATCGGGGAGTGATTAGCCTCACCTAGATAGTACATAAAAAATTCTAATCTATACAAGTGAGGTACATGTGATACAATTATAAATAAAAAGTTATGTATATGCCAACCAATTCAGTATATAGTCAAATAATTGAGAATATAGTCACGACCCGTCCTCAGGTCATGTACCGTGACTACCCCAAACCCGCCTTCCATAGGCCAGGGGCTGGCAACTAGCACCAAAGGCATAAATCCTGATAACTGGGAAGGCATTTCCTTTATAAAGTAAACAAAACACTATAGAGTACAAGCAGAAGTAATACACTAAGTACAAAAGAAAGTGCTAAAAAGTAAATGGGCCAGAATACAAACCAAATTGAAAAGTATAGCTATAACTGAATAGAAGTACAACAGAAAAAAAATCTGCTGGAAGAGTAGAAGCAGCTCCTGGGTCATTCACCTCAGATCCTACCTGTAGGGTAGGTACAGATAGCGCAGCTCCTGGATAATCCACCACGGATCCTACCTGAAGGGTAGGTACAGATATCCTCCACAAAGATCTTTCCCATCAACCTCCTCCGAGTATCATCTCGTCGTGAAGTCCACCCATGGATGTTGACTCGTCGTGAAGTCCACCTCCGGGTACCGTCCAGTCCTCGAACACTCGGCCTCTATCAGCGCTGTCTGTCGTCTGCATCCATCAAAACGAGGTGAGGGCATAGCCCGTGAAGGGGTGAGTATAACGATACTTAGTAGGGACCCCAAGACCCTCAAGGTCTCTCTAGTTATAACAAATTTAACCACAAGCAGAATCTCAACAGATAACCCTTAATTAGGTATAAGCCCATACTTATACATAAGTTATCTAGTAACCCATCTCTATCATGAGGAAACACAAAGGTTATGAAATTAACGGATAACCACTACTTAGATATATGCTCATACATATACCTATGTTATCAAGTGACCCATCTCAATCATGAGGTAAACACAAAGGTCATAGACTTAGCTCAAAACAGGAATTTATTCATGATATTGAAACCACGGATGCTAGAGAAATCCTCCTATGTTGAGTATAGTGGGCCTGCTGCTACAACCAAGTGCATCCCACTAACCTTGGACTGCTGAAGTACTCCACCTGTCGAGTACTGTGGTCCTGCCGCTACAACCTAGCGCATCCCACCCTGGGTCTGCCGCTAAAACAAAGCGCACCCCCTCACAGCCTACAGAGGTGCTCCTTCTGTCGAGTACCGCGGGTCTGTCGCTACATCCAAGTGCACCTCCACCATGGGTCTGCTGCTACAACCAAGCGCACCCCACTGGGTTATCGGAATCACTCCGAGTCGATCGATCAAGAGTCGTCAAGTCTCAGTCAGCTACTAGGTCTCTACACTCAACTATCTCATCTCCTGGAGGGTCAGCTCCATGATCTACTGGTTGATACTCCAAGTATCTCATAGACCCATGAAGAAGTATCTCAAAAGACCGCCTCATCATATGGGTCTCAATGCAACAGACGACGCGTCAATCGGACGCCCTGTCTGTGAGTTACTAGCATTTTCGTCCCAGGGGCCCGGTTGGTTTCGTGTGCGAACCAACCCGGCCGTATCTCAACTGTACCCCGAACTCTCATAGGGTATGCTCATAGGGACCGTTTCTCAACGTGATCACCAACGCTGCTGACGGTTCATCAAACAGACGTCCGGTCTGAAAGTTATCAGCTTTTCCGTTCAAGGGGCCCTGTTGGATTTCGGGTATAATCCAACCTGGCCACTATCAAACTATATCCAAATCTAAGGCGATGTATGCCAAAAGTTCTGTCTAATCAAGAAGAATTCAACAAGGTTGACGGCACATCAATCGTACGTCTGGAGCTCAAGTTATAAACGTTTCCACTCTGAGGGCCTGGTTGGTCTCGTGTTCAAACCAACCCGGTCGTACACAAAGTTCTCTGAAACCTTGAGTGTAATATACTGAAACGACCATCTCATTTCAAGGATTTCTACGCAACTGACAGTGCGTCGATTGGATGTTTGTATCCCATGTTATGGGAAAATGACGAAAAGAGGTCTGAAAGTGGGGGTTTTGGGCCCGGACCGACCCGGCCCGAGACCCCCTGGGTCGGCCCGAGCCGGGTCGAACCAACCTGGTTCTAGGTCCGGCCTGTTTGGGCATGGCCCTACAGGGCTGGCGTGGCCCAGCCCAGCCTGGGTGCAGCCCGGCCCGGCCTGGGCGGCCCGGCCCGGCGCACTGGTGCGCGGGCGGTCCGCTGGCCAGCTCGGTGTAACTGAGATGGGCGGTCAAGGGGGGGGGGGGGCTTCCCCCCTATTTAAATAAACACGACCACAAGTGGGGGCTGCTACTGTTCGTCCAGCTGGGGGTTACGAACCCTCAGCGCCTCCCCTGACCGGCCGGCCTGCTCCGGCCGGCCGGCTTCTGCCCCCATGGGACTGGCTGGTCTTGTCCCCCTGCTCTGACTCTGGCGGCCAGAAACCGGCCGCCGCTTCCAGGACCACCGCAGCGTAAGGCCGCGGCCTTGGTCCATCTAGCGCGGCATCACGGTGCCTCACCCCCGCTCCGGCCATGGTGTTTTTTTGATTCTGTGGCGCGGTGCGATGGCGCCGCGCATCCTTGCCGCATGATCCCACGAGGTGCCATTCCACCGCGTCACTTTCCATTGAACCGCAACAACACTAAGATAAGGGAGGAGGGTCGGCCAGGTTTGTGCGGTCCGGCCCCCTCCCATTAATCGATAGCAAGTAGTATAATTTGTAACTAGGAACAACGATGAAAGATTTCACATATAACAACAACAATAAATCCCCTACCTCGAGACGTGTTCATTGACGTCGGAAGGTGACGTCGTCATTTACGAATTCCCCACGGCGGGGTCTCTCCCCTTGATGGAGATCTAGGGAGCGTTATTCATCGAAGTTCATGGAAGCCCCATCATCACCGGAGTGTACCTGATGATCTGACGTTCCCCTATTATAATGAAGAGATGTATAGATGACGTGTTCTCGTTCTTCGTCGTAGGGTTGGAGAACGAAGCTTCTCTTATTTCTTCAGAGGTTCCCCCACCATATTATTTTCCAAGCAAATATTGCATTAGCCTTCTCCCATTTAAAGACAATCCACCCTTTTCAAATTAAACCTAGAATCAACTCATTAATTATGTGAGTAGGCTATCTTTAATGGAGGAGAGTTAAGCAAGTTAAAGAGGAGTTATCTTATTAAAAGATGTGGAAATTAATGGGGGGAGTTAGAGGAGGTTTAATGAATGTAAAGGGGTGGGGCTCATGTGGGTCCCACCTCACCATTATCCTCTCAAGGTTAGTTAGTAACCAATGGGTCCCACCCCTAAATCCCTTACTTAGGTTATAACCACATAAAATAGGGATAAAGTGTTGTGACACAACACTTAATCCACTCAACAAGAAATGAAAATATAATTGTAAACAATTATATTTTTATCCCTCAATTTTTTTAAACAACTTCTCCTGAGAAAACACAACTCCAGAAAGGGTTTTCTAAAGCAATTTCTGGCACTGCAGTTTAATCGGTGCCCTCAAATTTCAATTCCATGCAAAGGTTCAAAAGTTATAAAAACCCACTCGTTCGTTCACTGAACGTACCCAAGCTAAACATTGGAAAATGATTCCGAGCACACTGGGCCTTGGAATCAGGCGCCGACAGAAACTGCGTTCATGTATAATTCCAAAGAAATTATGAAAAAAATTTCCTTGAAATTTCCAGGACTTTACATTACTCCTACCTCAGAGCTTTACATCCTCGTAAAGCTATAACACAATCTAGGGAAAAAAAAGTGGTACTGAGCATGCATCTGAGCCTCCTGCTCCAATGTTCCCACCTGGAGGTTATCGTGCTGCCAAAGAAAGCACATAAGAGGAATCAACCATCCTCATGGGACCACTCATGTCGATCCTCAACCTCTACTGATACTCCACAAAAGTCACCCCATCACCAATGTCCAGCTCCCCATGGTTGATGATATGCGTCAGGTCAAGCACGTATCTCCCCAGTTGAGATACGTGGAAGTCATCGTGCACCTGGTGCAACTGAGGAGGATGGGTTAAACGGTAACCCACCTCACCTACCCTACTGAGGACCTAAAAAGGTCTGCTGAACATCAGATATTACTTGCCGCCATGGCCTCATCTCCGTAAACCTTGTCGAGGTGAGACCCGTATAAGGTCATGATCATCATCCTCGAACTCTAGAGGTCTCCCTTTCCTGATTAGAACTGAAACTCAAAACTCATGTTTCCATGAGGGTATGGTTGACGGACTCAAGAGTGATCGGCCGCACCATCCTATGCCTGAGTTTTTCTTGTGCTTCCTGGGGTTTCCTTTTCACCGACCAAGGAAAACCCTTCCCAACGTTGTAGGTAAACCACATCCTCTTTTCCTAATACAGTCAATCTGAGCATGAACTATGAATCCAATCCATACAGAGACCAACGTCGTCAGGCCTCGATGCAGCCACCAAGAGATTCCAACCGAAACTCTCTCCATGTGGATCAGACCACACTCTCGGCATAAGTTTGATTATCGAGACTCCTTCCATGGTATCTCCAGACGTGAGGTTCAAGTAAACGGCTTAACCAGAAACTCTAGGTCTGGGACAAGATTCGTGGAAGGAAGGAATGATTCGTATCAACGTCTGTTACTATGGAATCTTGTATTGGACACAGTCTTTCCCTCAAATCATTCTTAGAGACATTGGGTCACACTCCTTGACTGCATGCAGCTACTCTCTTCCCCTTCCCTCCAACTCCCTAATTTTGGAGGGAACAACAAAGGCGGGTGGTTGTAACATGTTGATATTTACACCTCCTCATGCTGCTCTCCTTGATCTGCCTCCATGTCTGCTACTCTACAGATTTATCTGTCCTTAACATTTCCTCTTTTTGAAAAATTCTCATGCCCATGTCTCTTATAATGGCACCAGTTCGCTGCGTTCCAACTTCTAACATTCTCGGGCTGTATTCGTTCATCCAAAGAACATTCAACCACAAGGTTCTCTCTAGCACCCTAATGTGAGTAGGAATGCATAGAGGTAAATTTGATGGCTCAGATATCCTTAAACACAACATGCTCAGAGGTACGAGCTTTATAGCACTGATCAAATCGTATTCATAGAGTACCCGGAATGTTCAATATGCCTTGATGAATACTCAGCTACTAACTTGTCATCCTGCCGAAGCTGTATAAGCTCTAGAAAACATTCATCCACCCCCTCAACACAGTCCTCAGCCGCCTGTGAGTCGGGCTCTCCTCGGAACTTGAGGGTATCTGATGTTGGAACATGTGTAAGGAAGTAAGCATACATGTGTCACCTACCGGTACCACCGGTTGTAACTGCAGACCAATAGGTAGTGATGTATAGCTGACACACTACCCGAAGGAACTATTCCATGCATCGGTCCATGTACCAAAGCCCCATCGCTATACGGACCATCCCCATGGTCACTCACTAGAAATCACTAGTAGCCAAGTACACCATCGACTCTACTGATGTCTCAGCTAGGCGGAAAACTCTAGCAATCGCCTCCTTCCAGTGCTCTGTTGTCTGGGAATCTGCCTCGCCTCGTAGCCTCGGAGGCCTCTACTGCTGGAACTCCTGCATCACGCTCTTCCAGCGTGCACCGTCCAGTAGTAAGACTGGTGGAATCTTCTACCCAACAGGTGGTGGTGCTATCGGTACACCACCTGAGGGTGCCAACATAGAAAAAAGGTCCCACACCGGATCCTTGCCGCTCGGTGGCCCGTCATCGAGTACTCTCTCAGAACTCCAACTGATTGTCTGCATGGAGACATCCTGAACAATTGCGACACGATCAACGATTTATGCCTGGTGAGCTGACCTGGTTTGAGCTGACTTTAAACTCTTGGAAACACACACGAAATCCGTGTTTTTCATGCACAAAGTCGGAAATCATTATTCAGGGTCCTGGTGTACAGATACGTTGGCAGCCGCACCAACACTAGACTCCCTAAACTGAAGACCACACTCGGTACCCTTAAAACTATTGCTTCACAGAAATTGAATATCACAGATATAATTTCTGCGGTAGAGCCGACTCCTCTGATACCAATTTGTCACGACCCGTCCTCGGGGCCCATGCCGTGACTACCCCAAGACCGCCTTTGATTAGTCACTGAAAGTGGCTAATATTCATTGTTAAGTTCTTAATATTAATGTTTTTAAAAGTTTATAAACATCAATTTTAGACCAATTCAGAAATTGAACTTCATTTCCCATCATTGTGCAATTCATGCTTAAAATGTCAATTTGGGACCACTCAATAATTTTCTTGTGGAAATTAAAATATTCATCATTTTAATTTCAAATTTTGGGATATGATTTATCACTTTGTTTGGAACATTTTATCTTTTAGGTCCGATGGATGAATCCCAAAGGAAGATGGATATTTTTGCGCCTGAAGTCAGAAACTTGCTGGAAAAAGCATAATGGGCCTAAGGCCCATCCAACAAATGTGGGGCCCAGAAACCAAGCCCAATGAAGATAAAATTTATACAGTAGAAAGATAATAATATGAGAATAATTTTATTCAACTGTGGCCGGAGCTAATTCTGATGTTTTCATGATGATAAAGGGATCTGAAGCTGAGATTTAAATGGTGGACTCGTCATTAATGCACAGAAATCCGTTCCACCATTTCGACCATAACATACAAACGGCTGAGACAAATTTCCTGAAATGTTTAGATCTTCTAGAAGACACATGGACGAAGATATTTTATATTTATGACACCTTCGGATTCGGCCATATGAAGTATCAAACTCACACGTCAAAATGGAGCAGAATCTGGACAGTTTTCTGGGTCAATTCGAATCATCAATTTCCTTTTGATTCTTCACCCTTCTTTTGACTCTCTTAATTGTTGGGGGGTGAATTTATTGTTGGGGGTGGACATAAGGCTCATAATATGCCTATATAAGGAGCTGGTGGTGAAGGGAATAATAATCTAACATTTTTCTTGGAATCCATGTTTTTCTTTCATCCATTGTATTTTCCTTTCAATTGTAATTTTCTGCATTCCTTTTGTAATCGTATCATCAATTTTTCCCATGTAATTTTTTCTTTCATGTTGAGTATATTAATAAAATTTGTTCTTCTTATTTATTTTTTTCTTTTTATTTTATTCACACGTTGATACTGTTGAATCTTGGTGTGAATTTATTCACACCCGCACTTGTGATTTCAATCCCACAACGGTGGAGTGTTCGTTCTTTTAATAATTTTCTTCTTCTTCAATTCCACCCCCATAAGTCTACATCCCGCTTCCATTTGTAGAATAGCATCAATGGAGGGCTAACCTCTTAAGGGTTGATCCAAGGGAGTAGCAAGGTCATGGATTGAATGTTATTTCATGTACTTAATATTTAAATCTATTCGTTATTTTAGGATTTCCATTTGATGAGTTACATTCATTCTCATCTTTTCCAACTTTAATGATGACACATTTTGAGTGCTAGTACGATCTATTTCCTTTGAGTGCTAATTAAAGTGATCCTTAAAGTGAATTAGTGATTAGCCTTGGAATTGTGTAGGGATTAAATTGGTGAATGATTTGGAAGAATTATCTCATTGTTTGGATATGTCTTGAATTAATGACATGAAATTTTCTAAGAAAATAAATTCATCCAATCAACCCCAAGAAAAACACTAAGATCAACCCACCATAAATAATTGTTTAGTTCACATCATTTTTTATTATATATTATTTAAATTATATCTTTAGTTCTTCAATTAAAATCTACCTCAAAGTTGGCCACTTCATAGCCAATCCATCAATAAATCATAGCGTCTCAAGGTTACTTCTTCGGTCCCTGTGGATTCGATCCCTACTTGTACTTCAACAACCGCTTTTACCAGTAGGGTAAATTTGGGCGCAACCAAATTTTGGCACCGTTGTCGGGGACCCAAGTAAGTTTTCTTAGACACCCACCTTCTATTCTCACCTAACTTCTCTTTTCTCACCTCTATTTCTCTTTTCTTTTCCCCTTTCTGTTTTTCCAAAAAAAATCCAAATACAAATTTCATTAAACTCAAATGGAGTATCATCAACAATTTCCTTTCATAAAATCGGGCTGGAATCGAATAGAAAATCAACATTGGGAATCCCCTCGCATAGGAAATTACTTTGATCAACCTTTAAATGAATACCCCACACCCGATAACATGAACGATCTATGGGATGCTGATTTTTTAAAGGATCAATTTCCATACCTCTCAAAGATGATTTAAGAGATCAAACTTAATGATTTTGATGATGTACAAACAACAATCAATCCTAATTCTGAAAAAAATTATTGAACATTTGTGTGAAAAAATGGTTAAAATGAATTCAGAATTTTCATCACTGAGATTAGAAATACAAAACATTGAGACTTATGAAG
Source organism: Viscum album (assembly GCA_963277665.1). Lineage (NCBI taxonomy): Eukaryota > Viridiplantae > Streptophyta > Magnoliopsida > Santalales > Viscaceae > Viscum > Viscum album. The sequence continues at coordinate 1,210,585,942 of OY728165.1, forward strand.
AACCCATTCCCACTCAGGATGAACTTTCCACATCACTTATAGAAGATTGTTGTTTCCCACATAACTCATGTGAATTTAGTAAAGAACCCACTTTAAAATCTTGGAATACAGAGTTGGATAATGAAGAGATCTGGTCAGTTAATGTTGAAATTCAAGATAAAGAACATGAAGGAATTGTTGATGAGTATTTAAATCAGGATGAAATTGATTTCATGAATTCACAAGAGGGAAATTATTTTTCAAGTATTGAATGTCCAGAATATTGCACCAAAAATGATTTTTCAGAATCACCAATCATTGAACCATTGGGAGAGTTAACAAATATTGAGTCTTTACCCACTCCCGATATTCAAAAGGAGAATTTTTGGGAGGAATCAAAATTTCAAAATGAACCAATTATTTCTAAATTTCATGGAGAAGAAACTGTTTTTGATTCAAATTTCCATTCTTCTTTTGTAAATTTTTATCAACCTGAACTCAAATTTTTTCTCCTTTCTTCCCCACTCTTAAATGTGGATAACCAATACCATGAAATATCAATTTATTATCCTCTTGAAACTAAAAAATTGGGAATGTTTATTGACGTCTTAGGCAAGACAGAAAATGCAACTAGATCATCTATTTCTGACATTCCTTGTATCTTCAGATTTATTTTAGAACATGGATTTATAAAAGGAAAAGATTCTAAAAAAATAATCAATCTCAATCTTATTGAAGTGGAAAAAGATGGGTTAATTAAAATGCTGAAAGTTGGCATTGGATAAGTTGGGGGGTAAAAGTTGAGCCAATGACGTTAAACAAAAGCGCTGCATGGGAGGCAACCCATGGTTTTCATGTTTTATAATTATTTTGAATCATTTTCTTTTTCATATAATAAATTACAATAGACTGTTGACCCGTTCTTCTTTTATGAGTAAGGATGGGTATGAAAGGGGAGCGCCATATTCATCCGTGTCACGTGGCGTGATCTCTGAGTAATACCTTACCCAGAAATCTAAAAAGAAGACAATGTATCATCAGTTTATTTTGTTTTGTTTAATTTTTATGTTTTTATAGATTTAAAAAAATAAACGGACATGTCGTAAGCCATAAGAAAAATCCATTCACCACCATCAAAGCTGCTGATACTCGAACCCAGGATTGAAGGGAGACTGTGGCACACACTATCATCATCAACCACCAGGTGACTTCATTCCCTGATTTTCATTTTAAATTTGTTCATTGAACTCCACTCCTACCCCTTCTAACTTTTCTTTTCTTTAAACACTGGGGACAGTGTTATTCTAAGTTGGGGGGGATAAAAAAATGATTTTTTAAAAAAACATGCATGAAAAGAAAAATTCCATTAACCTTGAACATGATAACACACATTGCAAACTCTAAAATTGGATATCAAATAAATTTTGCATGCCTTGATTCTGATTTTAATGCACGTTTAAGTTAATGAGCATAGTTTTTGGAAAGTGCGGTTGTCTAATGTGATTTTTAAAAGTTTACATTTTCATCCTCTTAATAAAAATACCACAAAGCACATCTACTGGATCGTGGGTGTAAATTTGAGTTCTTGGGTCCCTTTCATTATAGCATAGGGTTCTGGGGACACTTTTAGTTTAATTTGAGTATCCAAAAAAAAAACAAAAAAAATTGAAAAAAAAATAATGACCACATAGAGCAATGTTTTGTCCAAATGCGTGGCATCCAGCACTTGGGGATCGTGACTCCATAGTTGTCTTGCCCAGAGTTAGGCTTTATATCTCTATTGTAGAGCATGAAATTAACAAAATGCGTGGCGTCCGGCACTTGGGGATCGTGACTCCATAGTTGTCTTGCCTAGAGTTAGTCTTTTCATATCTATTGTGGTTAAAAAAAATCAAAAAAAATCAAAAAAATAAAATAAAAAATGGATACTCATCTTAAGTTTTAATGTGATTCCCACCCAGCGCTTCCATTTTTCCCCTTGAACAATAAAATGGGCCCCATATCTTTTATGATGCACAACACTTTATCATGCTTAATTGGAATTGGATGAAATGTGGCGATGAATTTGAACAAAATAATGGGCTTGGGATTGGGATATGCTTATGGACCTAGCTTGTTTTAAATGATTTTGATGGGTTTTCATAATTTTTTTTGGTATTAGATATTTGGGTGAGTAATGTGTATTAAAATGTTTTTGGAAAAAGGGATTTGGATTTCATATTTGTAATATATTTTGCTCGGGACTAGCAAAACTCAAGTTGGGGGGTGTGATTAGTCACTGAAAGTGGATAATATTCATTGTTAAGTTCTTAATATTAATGTGTTTAAAAGTTTATAAACATCAATTTTAGTCCAATTCAGAAATTGAACTTCATTTCCCATCATTGTGCAATTCATGCTTAAAATGTCAATTTGGGACAACTCAATAATTTTTTTGTGGAAATTACAATATTCATCATTTTAATTTGAAATTTTGGGATATGATTTATAACTTTGTTTGGAACATTTTATCTTTTAGGTCTGATGGATGAATCCCGAAGGAAGATGGATAATTTTGCGCCTGAAGTCAGAAACATGCTGGAAAAAGCATAATGGGCCTAAGGCCCATCAAACAAATGTGGGGCCCAGAAACCAAGCCCAATGAAGCTCAAATTTATACAGTAGTAAGATAAAAATATGAGGATCATTTTACTCAACTGTGTCCGGAGCAAATTCTGATGTTTTCATGATGATAATGGGATCTGAATTTGAGATTGAAATGGTGGACTCTTCATTAATGCACAGAAATCCGTTCCACCATTTCGACCATAACATACAAACGGCTGTGCCAAATTTCCTGATATTTTTAGATCCTCTATACGACACATGTACGAAGATATTTTATATTTATGACACCTTCGGATTCGGCCATATGAAGTATCAAACTCACAAGTCAAAATGGAGGAAGAATCTGGACAGTTTTCTGGGTCAATTCGAATCATCAATTTCCTTTTGATTCTTCACCCTTCTTTTGACTCTCCTAATTGTTGGGGGGTGAATTTATTGTTGGGGGTGGAAATAAGGCTCATAATATGCCTATATAAGGAGCTGGTGGTGAAGGGAATAATAATCTAATATTTTTCTTGGAATCCATGTTTTTCATTCATCCATTGTATTTTCCTTTCAATTGTAATTTTCTGCTTTCCTTTTGTAATCGTATCGTCAATTTTTCCCATGTAAGTTTTTCTTTCACGTTGAGTATCTTAATAAAATTTGTTCTTATTCTTTATTTTTTTCTTTTTATTTTATTCACACGTTGATATTGTTGAATCTAGGTGTGAATTTATTCACACCCGCACTTGTGATTTCAATCACACAACGGTGGAGTGTTCGTTCTTTTAATAATTTTCTTCTTCTTCAATTCCGCCCCCATAAGTCTACATCCCGCTTCCATTTGTAGAATAGCATCAATGGAGGGCTAACCTCTTAAGGGTTGATCCAAGGGAGTAGCAGGGTCATGGATTGAATGTTATTTCATGTACTTAATATTTAAATCTATTCGTTATTTTAGGATTTCCATTTGATGAGTTACATTCTTTCTCATCTTTTCCAACTTTAAAGATGACACATTTTGAGTTCTAGTACGATCTATTTCCTTTGAGAGATCATTAAAGTGATCCTTAAAGTGAATTAGTTATTAGCCTTGGAATTGTGTAGGGATTAAATTGGTGAATGATTTGGAAGAAGTATCTCATTGTTTGGATATGTCTTGAATTAATGACATGAAATTTTCTAAGAAAAGAAATTCATCCAATCCACCCCAAGAAAAAACCTAAGATCAACCCACCATCAATAATTGTTTAGTTCACATCATTTTTTATTATATATTATTTAAATTATATCTTTAGTTCTTCAATTAAAATCTACCTCAAAGTTGACCACTTCATAGCCAATCCATCAATAAATCATAGCGTCTCAAGGTTACTTCTTCGGTCCCTGTGGATTCAATCCCTACTTGTACTTCAACGACCGCTTTTACCAGTAGGGTAAATTTGGGCGCAACCAGCCTTCTATAGGCCAGGGCCTGGAGACTAGCACCAAAGGTGTAAATCCCAATAAATGGGAAGGAATTGCCTTTATAATGTAAACAAAACACCACAGAGTAAAAGAGAAAGTAATACACTAAGTACAAAATAAAGTGCTGAAAAGTAAATGGGCCAGAATACAAACCCAACTAAAAAGTACAGCTACAACTGAATTTAAGTACAATCTAAAAAAAAATTAGCTGGATGATTAGAAGTAGCTCATGGGTCGTCCACCTTAGATCCTACATGTTGGGTAGGTACAGATAGCGCAGCTCCTGGATCATCCACCAGGGATCCTGCCTAAAGGGTATGTACAGATAGCCTCCATAACTCTCTCACCCATCAACCTCCTCCGAGTATCGTCTCGTCGTGAAGTCCGCCTTCGGATACTGACTCTTCGTGAGGTCCACCTCCAGGTACCATCCAGTCCTTGAACACTCGGCCTCTGTCAGCGCTGTCCTTCGTCTGCATCCAACACAACGAGGTGCGGCCACAGTCTGTGCAGGGGTGAGTATAACGATACTTATTAGGGACATCGATACCCTCAAGGTATCTCTAAATCCAACAAGGTTAACCACAAGAATAATCTCTACTGATAACCCTTACTTAGATATAAGCCCATACTTATAACAAAGTTATCCAATAACACATCTCAATCATTAGGAAACACAATGGTTATGAAATCAATGGATAACCACTACGTAGATATATTACAATACATATACCTAAGTTATCAAGTGACCCATCTCAATCATTAGGTAAACACAAAGGTCATAGACTCAAATCAAACCAGGATTTTATTCACGATATCGAAACCACGGCTGCCGGAGAACTCCTCCTCTATCGAGTACAGATGGCCTGCCGCTACAACCAAGCGCGTCCCACTGACCTTGGACTGCTGAATTACTCCACCTATCAATTATTGTGGGAATTCCGTTGTAACCAAGCACATACCACCATGGGTATGCCGCTACAACCAAGCTCACTCCCTCATTGCCTACAGAGGTACTCCTTCTGTCGAGTACCACGGGTCTGACGCTACAACCAAGTGCACCTATGCTGTGGGTATACCGCTACAACCATGAGCACCCCACTGGGCTATCCGAATCACTACGAGTCGATCGATCAGTAGTCGTCAAGTCTCATTCAGCTACTAGGTCTATGTACTCTGCTTGCTCATCACTAGGAGGTTCCGCTGCATGAACTAATAGATGATAGTCCAAGTATCTCAAAGTCCCACGAAGAAGTATCTCAAAGGACCACCTCTTCATATGGGTCTCAACGCAACAGACGGCGCGTCAATCAGACGGCGCGTCAATCAGACGGCCGGTCTGTGAGTTACTAGCCTTTTCATCTCAGGGGCCCAATTGGTTTTGTGTACGAACCAACCCAGCCGTATCTCAACTGTACCATGAAATCTCATAGGGTATGCTCATAGGGACCGATTTTCAATGTGATCACCGATGCCGCTGACGGTTCATCAAACGGACATCCGGTCTGAAAGTTATCAGCTTTTCCATTCCAAGGGCCCGGTTGGATTTCAGGTACAATCCAACCCAACCACTATCCTAATGCATCCAAATCTTGGGTGATGTATGCCCAATGTTCCATCTCATCAAGAGGAATCCAACAATGTCAACGGAACGTCAATTGGATTTCCGGAGCTCAAGTTATAAGCGTTTCCACTCTGATTGCCCGGTTGGTTTCGTGTTCGAACCAACCCGGCCATACACAATGTTCTCTGAAACCTTGTGTGTAATATATTGAAACGACCGTCTCATTCCAAGGATCTCTACGCAACTGGAAGTGCGTCGATCGGAGGTCTTTAGCCCATGATATGGGCAAAAGACCAAAAGACCTCTGAAAGTGGGGGTTTGGGGCCCAGACCGACCCAGCCCGAGACCCCCTGGGTCGGCCCGAACCAGGTCGACTAGACCCGGGTCCAGGTTCGGCCCACTGGGGCACGGCTAGGCCCGGCTGGTGAGGCCCGACACAACATGGGTGGCCCGACCCGGCACGCTGGCGGTCCGCAGGCCCGCTCGGTGTAACCGAGCTGGGCGGTCAAGGGGGGGGGGGGGCTGCCCCCCTGTTCAAATAAACACGGCCCCACATGGGGGGCCACTGCTATTCGGCCAACCGGGGGTTACAAACCCCCGGCTCCTCCCCTGACCGGCCAGCCCACTCCGGTCGGCCGGCTGCTGCCGCCATGGGACCGGCTTGCCCCGTCCCCCTCCTCCGACACCGGTGGCCAGAAACCGGCCGCTGCTTCCTGCTCTGCCGCGGCCTTGGTCCGTCCGGCGTGGCGCGATGGCACTGTTCCCCTCCTCCATGGCCTCGCTCCGGCCGCTATGTTTTCTTGATTCTTCGGAGCGGCGCGACGGCACCGCGCATCCTTGCCGCATGATCCCACGCAGTGTCGTTGCACCCCGTCACTTTCATTCGAATCGCAACAACACAAAGATAAGTGAGGAGGGTCGGTCGTGTTTGTGCGGTCCATCCCCCTCCTGTTAATCAATAGCAAGCGGTCCAATTTGTAACGAGGAAAGACGACAGATGATTTCAAGTATAACAACTACAATAAATCCCCTACCTCGAGATGTGTTCATTGACGTCGAAAGGTGACGTCATCGTTTGCAAATTCCCCACGACGGTGTCTCATCCCTTGATGAAGATCTAGGGAGAGTTATTCGTCGAAGGTCATGGAAGCCCCATCATCGCCGAAGTGTACCCGAAGATGTGACGTTCCCCTCCTATCACAAAGATAAGTATAGATGACGTGTTCTCGTTCTTCGTCGGAGGGTTGGAGAACTAAGCTTCTCTTATTTCTTCAGAGGTTCCCCCACCATATTATTTTCCAAAAAAATATTTCATTAGCCATCTACCAATTAAATACAAGCCACCCTTTTCAAATTAAACCAAGAATCAACTCATTAATTATGTTAGCAGGCTAGCTTTAATGGAGGAGAGTTACACAAGTTAAAGAGGAGTAATCTTATTAAAAGAAGGGGAAATTAATGGGGTAGCTAGAGGAGGTTTAAGGAATGTAAAGGGGTGGAGATCATGTGGGCCCCACCTCATATTTATCCTCTCAAGGTTAGTTAGTAACCAATGGGTCCCACCCCTAACTCCCTTACATAGGTTATAACCACTGAATAGAGGGATAAAGTGTTGTGACACAACACTTAATCCACTCAAGATGAAATGAGAATATAATTGTAAACAATTATATTTTTATCCCTCACTTTTTTTAAACAACTCCTCCCAAGAAAACGCAAATCCAGAAAGGGTCTTCTTAAGCAATTACCGGCGATGCGGTTTCATCTGTGCCTTTGGATTTCAATTCTGAGAACCGGTTCAAAAGTTATAAAAACCCGCTCATTCGTTCACTGAATGTACCTAAGCTAAACTTCGGAAAATGATTCCGGGCACACCGGGCCTCGGAATCAGGCGCCGTCCGAAACTGCGTTCAAGTAAAATTCCAAAGAAATTAAGAAGAAATATTCCTTGAAATTTGTGGGTCTTTACCAATATATTATTTTACTACATGATATCGACACACAGAGTCCCATAGTCACTAAATGACCTGGAAAAAGATAACATATAAGAATATTTCTAGTATATATGTGGGGTTTATTGACACTTAATAGATATAGTAGAATAAATTATGATGAAAATACCAATATCTCTATGTATATAAAAATTAAAACATACTATGCATAAATGAATAATATAAATTTAATCACATGCCTTCAATAATAGTAGATATTGAGTCATCTTCAAACCATATTTGAATATGTCTAATTATGATAATAATAGATGTAGTCAATTAACTCCCATGTTTATAAGTATCCACATGTAATTCCTGAATTTCTCAATGTCTTGGAAGGTGCTTCCATCTTCCATGGAATGCTTCTGCCTGAATTTTAAAGGTGGTAGGAAAGGAGTGCACATGTGTCTTGGGATTCACATCTGAGTACTCAAAAAACACCATCTTCCTAGAAATGGTATTTATATATCATTGAGGAGGGTAATCATAAATTTATTCATGATCTCATGGATTATAACTCATTAGTTGATGCCTCATCAAATACATACGGTGAGTACATGATTTATCTATCTCAATCACATTAAATATCATATGACATATCTTTTAAAGATATCTTATATGGGTGAAATGTCTAAATTACAAAATAATATAAGTTAGTGGTATCTTATAACATGATTTATGTTTATGAATACTCTATAAAATAAATTTCATTGAAAATTTCTGAAATATCATTTCATGAATGAAATTATCTTATAACCATTCTTCAATCATATAAAAAATTTTGAAAATTTATATAAACATGGTGGAATGAAATCATGCATTTCATGCCATATGACAACCCCAATCATACATTATCATTATTAAAAAAAACTAGGCATGAAACCATGCATAAAATGAAATTAAAATATTTACCAATCATTAAATAATATTGGTCTATATGTATTATTCCCAAATAGACTTCAAAGACATTATGTAATATAGTATCAGTCAATATCCCTCTTTCTTTATAGCCTAAAAGACATAGTTCAATTTTATATTATATTGTATCAAAAATAAAATATTTTAAAATCATATTCAAAATTATTTTGAATTTTTTCTAAAATACTTTTAGAAAGATATTATTAATTCTACCATATTTTTTGATAAAATATAATTCCCTTATAGATTAACATCAAAAAAAATTTTGGAATATCTCAAAAATAATTTTAAGTCATTTCTCTAAGTGAAACTAAATACGAATCTACTCAACCATAATGGGTCACCCCAAGGGACATTATAATATCGGGAAATATATGAATTATTGGATAAACAAATATAATGAAATAGAAATCCCTATAAAATTTTCAATGAAAGTAATGTTTTAAAGATTTCAAGTTTGATCTCTATCAAATACATATATCTCTATTCTTCGTTGCACAAACATTATAACATTGTTTCCTAAGTTATCGTACATTCAATTTCTCTAAGACATCGAGTGAACAAGGGATACGTAGTACGTTAATCCCATATATCGAAATTATACATTCTTGATTCTCTATGTATTGAAAAACTTGTTCGATGACTATAACTCATGTGAATCCCCTTTATAATGGAGAAAATTTAATTCCTCAAATCCAAATAGAAAATAACTTCTTATATATTTTATATGTGTTCCTATACAATTCCATGTCTATCTCAATCATGGTACAAAATTTCGTACTCATTATATAAGAGTTTACATCGTAGCATGTTTAAGTGTGAACTGATAACATGATAAAAAACATACCAAAACCCCCATGATTAGTTATGACACAACGACTTGTGTAAGAATGGTCTGAGAGGATTAAAGTTCTTATGTTTATTATCACACAAAACATAGACAATGGAGACTCATATGTAATATATACACCACCAGTGTAACAAATACATAGTGTTCGACTCTCTATGTAGTATAAGTAGTGGGTTATCTAATGATTAAAACAACTTTTTATGCCTTATGAGAATATTATATATCTCATAAAAGAATCAAAATCACAAAAATATTTATATTTAAACAGTAATTTAATAATCAATGATGAATATCAATTAGGAATAATTCAAATGCATATTTTGAGAGCTTAAATATAATTACATTTTCTGAAATGTATCTCAATTTATAAATTTATGCAACATACATTAATAAATGATAAATAGTATATTTAATTTTATAATATATATGATATATTCATGAAACACTTTTTAATAATTCTTAAAAAACATACAGAATCACTTTTTTATCATATCATATATGATAGAATTCAATTTCAGCATTGTGTTTTCTACACTTTTTTGGATAAAATTAACTCATTTCATATATATGTAATTTCTACCACATATCTATGTGACCATCTAAAAAATACCTCCCAATAACATCTTTAGATAGTTACATATATTAAGAAATAATGTTTAAATAATGTTGATATTTAGGAATCATATTTAGAATATTCAAATCCTTGATCATTTTAAAACGTCTTAACTTCACAACATCATTTTGTAAAATTTTAACCTATGTTGTTTACATAGAATTTTTCAATTATTAAATTAATCATTATTGAAAATTTTAAATCACACTTTTACAAGAAAAAACAATTCACCTATTTACATTATCGATTATGACTATGTCCCAAAATAATTTAGAAAAAAGTGACATTCACATTGAAATTGATAAGAAAAATTATTTAGAAAATAGTGATATTTACTTTTAATGGTAACTAAACAAATATTTACATTTTTTACCATCACATATAAAAAAATTATAATATTAACTAAAAGAACAGCCATTTTAAACTATTATGTTCTTGAAAACTGATGAAAATTATTGACACATGGATACCCAAAAATGTGTTTCTATAAAACATATAAATTATATTATCTTTAAAACTCTTATTAAATTAAAATTACTCAAAATTTAATACAATAATATTCTCCATAATTATAATAAATGTGTCTCCCAAATTCACCTCTATATCTCAACATATATCCTATGATAATTTCATTTGATTTCGATTCATTTGGGCTAAAAATAATGAATCTTGGGAATATTTTCATGGACACTCAGTTCCCATAGAGTTTTCTCAACCATGTGTGTAAGGATTATGGGTTTAGGGTTATTTGAATCTAGTAGAAAATTCATACTTTATTTATTGTTTGGAAACAAATTCTGGTAATCCAGGTAACATATTTGGAAGGTAATTTTTTTGTCATCTTGGGGGATTTATATTATCAGAATGCACTATTTAATTCTCCAATTAATTAGGGATGTCTAGAAGGTCCCTAATACTGATTTCATATCCTTACTATATACTCAAATGTGGATTTACTCATGGTTATTCAGATGAAACTAACCCATACTCCTATATTTGATGATGAAATAAAAATTTTAACATATTATTTGACACCACATGGGATGAGTTGATCATAACATAAATATATTGTATATCACTTCCATAAATATGATATTTCAAAAGAAAAATAAATTCTCAATCCTAGAACCCAATGTTAAGCGTCTTTAGTGATTATATGCATAATATTATTATTTTAAGATATTCTTAAACACTTCATGTAAATATTCTTCAAATATAATACTCTTTTAGACACCTCATACATAAAACCATTTTTCATATCCTAGGGAATAGAAAAAAAGAAAAATGTGACCTCTTATTATTAGTATGGGTAAACATAATAGATATCATTAATAGATTAAAATTGACCATAATATGTCCTTGATAGTATGATAAAATAACCATGATGTTTATGAATAGAGAATCTTACCCAAGAGAACCATATAAAAAAATTCAAAAGTCATGGAAGAATGTTTTATTAATAATAAACAATATGTGATAGAAAAATAAATATAGGTGGCCATAACATTATGAACATGGATAATAGTAATAAATTCAACTAATTATGATATGAAACTAATAAAATCTCCATTAATATATTTTTGAACATGAAGACAATTTATTCACATGATTTCTTACCATAATATTAATGTCCAATAAGAGATGTAAGAATTATTAGAATTTTAATGCATGAGTTCAGTGCATAATAATAACCTTCATTATTGTGTTTTGAGAATAAAAATAATATTAAAAAATGAATTGTGAGTATAACAATGATGTATACACATGAGATTGGGGAATAAAAGTGTTCTTCAAGGTTGAGGTGTGTGAATAAAAATAATTCCCATGCATGAATTTTAAGAATAATAATAATGATAAAACATGAGTTATGAGAATAACAATAATGTTGAAATATGATTTATGAGAATAATAGTAAAACCAGCATATAAAAATTATTATCTCATGTGATATAAATCTTTTCCAATTCATTAGAGAAATATATAGGGCCACACAAGTCACATAATGAAACACCATACATATTTGTTCCATATGAAGACAATCATACATATCATCTTAAGAAATATATGAAATGAAAATGGGTTTTATATCATTTCACAATGGTATTACATAACATGACATATAGAGTAGATCAGTCAACACATAGAACAGAATCTCAAATAAAAATTATAAAATAATTGAGAGGATGATTATGAGAATTGCTACATAAGAAGTATATTCATTAGAGTTATAGAGCAAAATAAAAAAAAATCTTGAAAATGCATATTCAAAATAGTTTTTACCATTTAAATAAAATATAAAGTTAAATGTGACGTTCAAAATTCTTTTATATGAAATGTTAAGGATGAGTTAATAAAATGTTACATTAAAATTATCATCAATAACGTAATTTTTAAAAGTAATGGTGTTTGTATAATAAATGACGATCGAAAGATAACAATATATTAGCATGAAAAGAAATACCTTTTAGCATTGAGTTAGTATAAAATAAAAATACCACATCGATGAAATAGATGGAAATTTTAACTTTTAAATAGTGATAAAAAATATTTTAAAATTATATAATATTATATACAATTAGAATTAGAATAATCATTCATGGTATTAAGGACATAGACAAGAATATGAAAGCATTATTTTAAAGAATAAAAATAATATATAATTACATAATATTTTATAAATCATAGACACTATCCAAGAAGAATATTTTCGTGTCAATAAGTTAATTTCCATAGAGAAAAATAGAAAATTTCACATACAATTATGAAGTGGTAGAATAAATGATGGTGAGATTATCATAGTAATGTAAGAATGTTTATAACCCAATATAAGGGGAATTTAGTCAAAAAAAAACATTACAATATTAGTATACTTTGATTACAATTTTTGGGAATATATAAAACATAATGGAAGTTTAATTAAATAGAATAACAATATAATAATGGTATAATACATCAGTGAGGTATTATATACACCATATAAATTAAATAGGTGTATTGTATGAAACATTGCCCAAAGGATGAAATTTGTGATGATAAACCATTACCATAGACATCTAATTCCTCAGACGCATTCCAAATCATAGTATAATAATCATATACTCATATATAAAAAATTTAAAAAAATTTAATTTTTTATTATGTTTTATATTAACATATTATATTCATTTATTAAATAGTTATTACATTTCTATTCAGTATTAATTATTAGTTTATGTAGTTTTAATCATTTATTGTTTATTATGGAAATAATGTATCAGTTTTCTTCAAATGTTCAGGAGTTCATCACAACTATAATATTAAAGGTACTCTAATGTGAGATCCATTATAATTTATAATGTTCTAGGTCTATTCTTTTTGAGTTTCTGTTGTGGATCTCTAAGTTGAAACATATAATCCACCTCTTTTAGTAATGTTTTTGGAATAAATGATTGTATATTAAAATTGAGTTAAATATTAATATTAACATCACATAAAAAATATTTAATTATAAAAATAATATAATACCAATATTTCATTTTCCATAACCATCCCTGATATTTTATTATTAAAATGTTCATGTAGGTGGTTAAACCGACTGAAATAAGAACACGCTATAATTAGTGTATGGGTATGATTATAATGTTATTTTATTATAAAATTATATTAAAATAATTATAATGATATTATTTTTAAGGAGAAAATTCTTAATTTAGATAATTTTTATAATGAAATAAATGAGAGTGAATGATAAGAAGTAATTACTTATAAATAATAAATCATATCTCTTTTATGAAACCTTCTTAGTTTCTAAATAATTTGATAAATATATGGGTAAAAAATTATTTCAAAAAGGAATATAATTATTAGGGATGGAAATATAGTCTATTTTGGATTTGAATTATGATTTTAGGTGGTACATTGAAGGGGTGGTGGAGGATTCATTTTACAAGTGAGAGGATTTACATTTTTTAAACACTTATTTGTTAATATAAAACAAAATTTTGTTTTCATAGAAAGTGGATAAATTTGAAAATTATTGATGTTAGAATTGTTAGGATGATGTTTTTCTATAATTTCACCATCCAATAATTTAAATAAAAATTTTATGATATTTCATATCATTATATAATGATTAAACCCCTTTCCTTATTTTAATCCATTATCATGGTGACTAACAATTACCTTTTTGACATAATTTTATTACTAAAAATAATATTATACATTTGATCTGATTCAAAAATTTTGGTTCTGAATTTGAAATAAATTTGATTTTAATAAATTTCGAAAAGTGATAACAAATATAATTTAAAAACCATAAAGTAAAAAAATTTAATAAATAGGATATTTTATTTGTTTAGAAAAAAGATTATAAATAATAGTGATTGAAATGGAATTTTTTTATTATTAAAAATAGAGGGTTATTTTTATTTCAAACCAATACAAAACCATATTTTTTTCTTCTAAAAACATAATTAATGGAAAACAATAAACAAAATTTTTTATTACAATAAAATATAATTTTAGTCCCAAAATTGTGAAACATATGATTACAAATTCAAAATAATAATTTAAAATCGATTATTTTACTCCTTAAATACATATTTATTAATAAAAATAGTTTCATAAATTTTTAATATATTATTAAATTATTATAACGTAAAAATGTTTATAGAATTTGTAAAAAACTAATGTTTCACTATTCACCTACAAATTATCATTTTCAATGAAATACCAAAAATTCATCGTAAGATAATTTTTGAATAATTAATACAAAAATAGATTTAATTTACTAAACTAAAATTCCAAAAAATTGAAAATATAATGAAAACATAAAATATAATGAAAAATTATTTTTTATAAAAAAATAAATTTAAAATATTAATTGTTATTATTCTTATTTCATATCAATTACTAATTAAATAATTTTTAATATCTCTGTTTTTAAATTTATACATTTTATAATAATAATACATTAAAATTAATCAATTTAACTAAAGATAAAACTCTATGAAACGTCCAAAACAATTCTCTGGAAAATATTCCATTTAAACATTAAGTTGTTTTAATAAAACATAACAGTTAACACATCAAATAAATCCCTAAAAATATTGGAATAAATTATACTAGACATTTTTATAATAGATCATTTTAATTAATTATTATTTTACATGTCATTTTACCCTTCTTGTAATTTTCGAAATGGTATTTCATATTTCATTCCCATAATTTATTAATGTGTGTCCTTCATTATAAAATATGTCATTGCTATTTTTATGTCATTTTTATGTGTGAAACAATATATTCAATATTGTATTTATTTATAGGAAAATACATTCTAAAATAATTGTTTCTTACATTCTACCCCCTTAAATAAATCTTGTACTAAGAAATTTTATTTCTTTCAGTGATGGAAATATGTAAGGGTATTCTAAATATAGTCATGATTATTAATTTACTTTTAATTGAGAAATCAACCTCTGTATATAGTGTATTACACAGAAAAAAAGATTTTATCTCATAATGGGAATGATTATATATTTTCATTAGTATCAACCATTTATTCGAAATATGCCTCATTAATTAATCATATTACATAATATTTTTCATTGAACTACCATTAATTGATTCATTTTAATGATATTTAACAAAACATATACCAAAACAAAAAATTCTAAGAAAATAATATTTAAATATTTAGTTATTATATGTTAATAATATGTTATTTATCCTATGAAATCATTTTTTCAACATATGAAATTTTAGGTTCTTCCAATATCTATTTTCATTCAACATATAATTTCTCAACATTAATCATATTTTTCATTATAATATAATCACAAAAAAATAACTTATACACAATATGATACCAAGTAATACATCTTCTCCCCCATACCCCTAGATTTAGTGTCAAAATACATACTTCACAGAAATTCGATGATACAAACTAAGATGACTTGATAATGAGATGCATATATTTTACATCACTTATATAACATAAACATTCCATATCACACGTTAACGAAATATCCTTGAACACAAATGTTACGGTCTTTATATAGTAGTCATATGATGCTTTAGTTTTTTGACAAGTCTTTAACCTTTCCAACAAATAGTTTTCACAATTGATTCCTTTCTAGAATCCTTAAATATAATAAACATATTGATAACTAGGGGAACAAAATGTTTTATCATTTTTGATATTAGATTATTAGTAAGGGTAAGATAAATAAATAAAAATAGACGATTAGATGTGAACATAAGATGAGCTTGTGGACATGAAAACATAATAAATATTTATAATAATAGGGAATAATTCCAAATAAAACATATATCATATATCATGAGTGAAGACATAAATCATTTACATGAAAATAATACTTGTGATAGAAACATAAAAATAAGAGAACATAAATAGTTAATATAGTTAACTATAATGAAGTCCATGTAAAAATTTTATGACCTAACTATAATGTACATTAATAGAGTTGTGAATATATAAAATATACATTGAAAGAGTTATGACCATAGAAATAATTCCTTTTCATGGTAATGTGGATAAAAATAATTTTACTTGTTGATTGTTTATAATAACAAAAATAACCCATCCCGATATCTATGAAAAACAATAGTATCCATGTATTACATCATTATCTCGTGAGATATAAATCTTAAAACCATTAAACCTCCATTAAAATAATATCCATTTATTAAATCAAACAATTTAAAAATCCATGAGTTACATTAAACATTCATAAATTCCATGTATTACATCACACACTCATAAAATCATAAAACCCCCCATGAAAATAAAATTAGTTTTATATCATTTAAAAATGGCATCACATAACAAGACATCATGAGTGGATCGATTGATACCAAAAAATCATTACCAATGAATTATTATCTATATAACACCAATGGGTCGCTATTATTTTTTATATAATATATTTATGAGACTATTTAATATTTTTTGGAGTCTCATACTTGAATTTTGAATTTTTAAATGATTTTATGTTGTTTTATAGTCACCTCATAGATAAGGTAAATTATGAATATTCAATAAGAAACCATGACAAAGATAAAATTACTAAAAATTGTGCATTTTATGATTGGAATAATGTTTATACAACCATGTAGAGTTGTATAGGTTCTTGTGTTGCACGTTTTGCGTGTGTGGGTGCCCTTCATGACAGGTGCATTATTAGGGGAATCCATACAACTCCAACTATACACAGTTTCGTGTTCTAGTTAGTGGGTCCCACACAGTTGGTGCATGGTTTAAAAAATCATGATGAAAAATCATATTGCCGGTATAGATTCATAACAAATGTGAAATTTAAAAAATTGAAACTCCTTTTTTTCAAGTCTTATCTCCTCCTTTCCCCTACCCCTCAACTGTAGAACTCATAAGAGTCTCTAACGATATATTTTCATCTATCCAAGGATCCATGGATAATTATTCATGATTTACATGGAAATTATATATTTATATACCTTTTTTAATTTCTATATTCACATATATTTCCTCTTATATTTTAAAAAGATTGTTAGTAATCATTGATCACTAAATCTGTGATAAAGATACGGTTTTGGTTTTATATGGTTCAAACATATTTTATTCCTTACATATCTCCCACAGATAGAGTTTCCTAACTTTTTTGTGTGTTTACCTTGGAAGGCAACACATTTTAGAATTATTTCACTAGAATATAGTAATATGGTTCTATTATCATTCTTTATTATGAAATTGGTGTAATTATTAGAGTTTTAAACATTTTTTATGAGATTAAAATATTATATGATATTTATAATGTGTTAAAAGTTTTTATCCAAGAATTTTTCATCATAGAATAAGGGGATTCATCGGTTATTTTTTTATATCATTTGAATTAACATTCATAAGGTGTCATATATTTTTTGAATACTTCAAAGAGGCATTAATTCAGGGTATTTTTTATGATTAATGTTATTTTATTCTGATTTTATCTTAAAATTGGTGAAGTGAGGTTTTTAAAGTGCAATATGGTCTAGAAAAATTCCAGTGGGGTCTAAAGGCGAAATGAAAAAAAATATTTAATAGAATTTATCTATGGATAAAAATGTATTTTCCTAAAGGGAGATTTTGAATTAAAATACAAGAGGTGTGAAAATTACTTTTCAAACCCTGTAGAATTATTTAATGGATAGTTTTTAACATCACAAACTAATGGTTTATTTATTAGGAGACCCTCATCGTTTTCAATTATTCTTTATTCAATCATTATGGGTCGCTTATTATTTTGTGTTAGATGAACGGTGAAAAAGGTGGTATTTTAAGGATAAAATAGGTTAAATGTGAGTATTTTCATAGAATGTTTTACCTTATTATCTTTATTCCAAGCACAACTATAAATTATATTGGTTATGGGAACCATGGATTCTTGGTTCATGCAACCTTAGTTAGTACAGATAATTTTATGATCAACCTAGGTGTTGTAATGGATAGGGTCATATAGAAGTTTCAATATTTATGAGGTTGGTGTGGGATAATTGGATAGATTTTGTTACAGTTAGACTCAATTTGGAATATATATTTTTGTATGTGGTAACGGTTCTATTTGAAAAATCTATCCTCAGAACCATGGGTGTATACCATGGCAATTATTTCCAGGATTTGTGGATCTCCTAGAATATTCTTGTTTCATTATTATTATACCTCCTTATTATTGATGTTTACACATATATATTCATTTGGTAATATTTTGACATTGTAATTGATGTACTGGTAATTTTTATATTTCATTTTTTACATATGTTTTTTATTCCTATGGACTTCTCAAATGAAAGTGGAACAAGAAACCTATAGAGCTACATACCATCATTACCCAATGAAGAGGGAAAATCATAGGGATTCCAACTATAAGATGATAAATTTTTAACGTTATTTATCCTATAATATATATATAATATATATAGTACATTATTAGAAGTTCATAAATGGGTTATAGAGGTATTGTGAGATTTTGGGATTTTTTTATGGCTACGAGTTCCGGTTATTTAGGAGATATGGAGAGGAACATAGTTATCAATACTTATATACTTCAACAATGTGGCTGTGAGTGGATGAATAATTGTTTCTCGTACTATGAAAATGGTGGCACATGACAATTAAATAATATACATTTATTATAGATACACTATTCATGGTTTCAAATGGTATGGCATAACATGTGCCTAAATTGTGCATGGTGTGGGTTTAATGATATTGGGAATATCATTCTTGGCACTTAGTTTGGCTAACCATGTTTCAAAACCGTGTTTCACATTAAAATTCATGAAATTATGATTTTCTCTTCATTACCTTAATTATAATTCTTCTTCTATTCTACCATTATTTTCATAACATATTCTAATAGGAGCACTCCCTTCTTTCCTATTCCTAGTATTTTGCGTATATTCATAATTAAGAATATTTTTTATTTTATTAGTTCTCTGAATACCCCCATAAGTACTTATAACAATCAACTTACTTATTTTATTATTTACCCATTTTATCTTTGGCGATTTATTCATGTGAGATGATATACCCGATTTTAGGGTGTTTTTTTGGTTTTACATTTTCTATCATTCATGTCCAAATTCAAGGTTAATATCGAATTATTAGTCTACCATGGGGATATGGTGTACATTCTATTACATTCCCATAAATTTATTTTGGATTTTAATTTTTCACTATTTTATCACATATTGAATATTCCATGCATTGCCCCTAAAATTTATATTCCTTTACGTCACTATCTAAACCTATTATATGAGACCCTTTTATACCATTGGAGGTTGATAAAATAAGATTGAACAACCCTTATGGTTGGTTAGTTTATGTTAAATTTACAACCTTTATTTCCCTTAATGAAAACACCCCTAGTGACTTTGGTTTCTTCCATAGAAAAAATAATGGAAAATTATAATTAATTGAACTGTAATATGGAATGTATAACTAACATGAACCTATTTTATCACATAAAAATTAAAATAATAATTGAATGGACCAAATTTTTAGAGAACATGTATATATATTTCCAACATTTATTACATAAATTATGATTGAATATAATTATGGGCCATGATAACACTATTAAAGGTCTGCCCAACCTTAAGTTGGACTTGGATTCCTAACTTGTGAGGGTTTGGGTAAACTCAATGGATTCCAACCAATTCATTGATGTGAAAAAATTGTGTGAATCAATATATATTCATTGTAAATGTATTAGATACCAGAATTCCTCAACTCTAAAATAATTATTCACTTCCAAAATCTAGAAATTATAATGGCCTGTATAATCTCTTTTGATTCGGATTAATGTATCCAGATATAGATCATCTTCGATAATATACATATGATCCTTAAACACATAAATTTCAGGAAAATTTTTAATCAATATTCAGTGATTTCAATGAAATTTCCCATGGCTTTTAATGTTTTATTCAATAGTGGATATTTAAAAATTATAATTAAATTAGTGATAAATAAAATAAGATTTATGATATTGGAGTTATGATTATGTTTCTGATATATTTGGTACTTATTTGATAAAGTGTTTTTATTTTTTCTATATGTTTATGATAATTTTAGGAGTTTATCAAAAATTTAGAAAAATTGATTTCCCTTAACCATTGTCCCCTCAAGCCACATGGCTAGGCTTAAAGGGAGGCTGGCTAGCCAAGAGGACCACCGAAAGAGCTTGTCCAAGGCACTAGTCCACACCAGGTATAAACCCTTGATTATGTAGAATGTAGTGAGGATAATATGAGTGCATATATTGCACAATATTATAGTGTTTGTTCATAGGGAAATTCCATATTGTAGTGGGAATAAATCATCACTAAGATTGGGTGGTAGGGTGTGGGTACTCTGTCCCCCATGTGACATTATTTCAAGAGTGATACAACATATTAACTTATAAATAAGTACACAATCATGTCTTTTTTATATGTGGTAAACAATGTTTTATGGGTTTAAACCGAAACACCATTGTATTCACTTAGTTAGGCCCAATCTCCCATAGAAACACAATCCATTCGTCCTACTCCACCTGCTACCATTGAGACATTACCATCAAACACTACTTCATATCAGGAAAAACCATTGCTATAATGGTAATGTTTGGGTTGCACTCCAATTCCACTATTGAAGCATTACTCTCTCATTGATCTCCTATGAACCATCATAAGAACCTCATGAATCCTTTGTTGAAGGATCCACTGGACACTTTGAAGGCCCAAGGAAGAGGAGTCTGCCCACTCCTGCTGCCCACTTGTTCCACACACCATTCAAGGTGTTTTCCCCTTACCATGAGGAAAAATCCTTGTCCAACCAATACATTCCATGAAACATTATTGATCACCTAAAATCGTTAATTGATTCAAAGTTAATATACACTTGGACACATGGTAGAATTAAGGATTTATATTTTTCAAAACATTAAAAGAATATCCTTATAGATTTGAATAAAGGCATAGGTCTCCCCCATGGTCTATAAAAGGAGGCCCTTTCTGCACTTCCAAGGGAGTTCTCACTACTAGAAGTATGGATCTATTAAGGATGAAGATTTTAGGCCATGCTCGTCTAACCAATTTCTTCTTATTTTTTAATTTTATTTTCATTTTATTATTTTTCTTTAGATTTATTTTATTATAATTTTATTTTGTTTTATTAAATAATTCATGCATTCTTCCTCAAAGATCTTCCACCACCATTTTTTCTATTCTTCATTCTTTATCATTTATTTTTTTGTATTTTATTATAAACAATTTTATAATTTAAATTTATTTTAATCTATTTTATTATACTTCATTTATTTTATTCTACAATCTCCCTATTCTTCTTATAAAATTTTATTTTCATTCTCCATCACTCTTATTTCTATTTCAACCCCATTATTTGTTTTTAATTTATTATTCTTATTCCTTATTTAATTTTTTTATATTTCACATTTTCTTTATTTCACCCAAGTGATATCTTACTCCCAATAATATGAGGCTGACCTATGTCTTAGCCTATTTGAGGTCACGGGGTTCTTAAATTGTTACTTAAATTTACTATTATTTTTTTGTAGATTTTAGTGAAATGCATGGGTGTCGAGAATGTATCCCATAACATGAAACTCAATCTACTTATATTTTTCTATTTAATAAATTTTACCTCTCTCTAATGGATTGTTATTTCACACAATGAAGTTTATATAATTAATGGTTGAAACAACATAGGTATAAGTGGGTCCAAGCAGAGGGAACACCCTAGACCACTGTGTTCCATCAATCTTGATTACAGAAAGAGTTGGAATTTCTATTACATGATAAATTCAAGAATCCAAAACTACTAAATAAAATGATAGTAATTTATTTTGAGATTTAATGATATTATTTTAAAATAATATTTAGGAAAATAATGTGTAAATATTATTTAATAAATGTCCATGTTCTTTCATTATTAACACATTCTATTTATCCTTTCATTATAGTTTAGTTTAAATTATCATAAATGCAAGTAATTTTACTATTTTATAAAGTGAAAAGAACTCAAAATATAATTTTTTTATAAAATAGTTAAAAACATAAAAAAATTATTTATGTGATTTCTAATAAGTGAGTGAACAGTCTTAAATTACCTGAAGTGAGATGAACCTGGTCACCCACTATGCTGTACATTGAAAATAATTTGGTTTTTCCCATGCCCTAGGACTGTTATTTTCCAAAAATGTCACTACTTTTGAGGATCCAATTATTATTCAATTTCTTTTTTATTTTTCTATAGTATATAGTTTTAATTTATTTATTTAACCCCAAAAAAATATATTCCCCATGATTTACTCAAATGATTATTTTCTAAAAAATGGTAGTACTTCCTGTAATTTTATCAAGAAATATCCTAGACACAAGAAGAGATGTACTTGTTTTAATTACAAAATTTTGAATAACTTCCCAAAAAGTAAATTTAGAAAAATTTGGATAAATAAAAACTCATTTTCAATATTCATAATATGGATGGGATGGTAAATAATCTTAAAGGGAAAATCAATTGGATAACTAAGAAATCCAATGTATCCCTTGATTAAACTAACCCTGAAGAAAAATATGATTAATTGTTCCTTCATGGTTTTTTAACACTTCCATAATGATGATTACATGAATTATAAGTATCCATAGAATAATTATTTTATGAACCTAATTTAGGAGGTCATTTATAGGCTAGACTAGATCCATGATGGGGAAGATATGCCTATCGAGCCATATGGGGGAGGTCACCAAGATCTGGATGAATTTTTGAATGAATGTGAAGGAATAATTGATCTCCCCAATCATTGAAAAGAATAATATCAAACACTTGTGAAGGAAGACACCATCCAAGTAGTGGAATTTGAATAAAATATAGAGGATCATGTCGAACTACATCCAGTCATTGTGATTCAACAACAAGAGGAACTCACCTCTGAGGTAGTGATTGAACCAATAAAATATCAGGGAGATGATCTTTTTTAAATTAATTATCATATCTAATTCAATATAATTTTATTATCACTCTTTGTTATTTTAAAATTTTAAATTTGGTTAATTATTTCCCTTACCTAGAAGAATATGAAAAAATTAGACCTGCATATGATGAAGAACACTTGGTGATCCTTAAATTCGATAGAAAAACATTTGGGGAAGATCTTGAAAAAATACAAGTCGATGGGACTGATGAAATCAAGGAGTATTTCTGTTATCTTTACTGGGATAAATTACTTATTAATAATTAAATAATTAATAGTTTTTTTAAGTATATATTCTTTCTTAGTTTCCCCTAAAATATTAAATTCATGCATCCCCTATTGAGCCAGAACGTGAAGAGAAAGAGAGTTATGCACAAGTATAAACCAAGGAAGTGGATTATTCACATTATACCTTACCACCACCATGCAATCTATATTTAATTTGGATGGGGGAATATATTAAATACTCTATCAATTGATCATTTCACAACCCCAAAGAAGAAACACATTCTAGGAAAACACATATGGTTGGTTTCAAATCCATGAAACCCCAACCACCATCAGAATTTTGATAATTGGTTATACTCCCTGTAGGGGTACTAAAAGTTCAGGTACCACTTAAGGGATCATATCAAGATTTTTTATTTATTTTATATCTAGGATTTCAATTTTTCAAGTCCATCGATAATCCCACTCCTTCTTCACTTTGTTATCATAAAAATATGATCCTTATTCTTAATTTAGTAATTCTATTTTATATTCCAATGATGAGACAAGTAACACCTAAAAAATAGAGGAATATTAATATTCTTCAAGATAAGTGGAATTCACATTTAATGGTTTCCTTTTAAACTCCAAACATTATTTTCCAACAATGTATTTGTTGAATTAAACAGGAAAAATATATCACATTCTTGAATTTATTCTAAAAATTACTTATCTAGGAGGAATGAGTTTCCTAGGAATCATGTGATTACATGTTTTTGTTTTCAATTATATTGAGTTTTAATGAGTGCAATGGATTATTGTATGATTAAAATTAATAATAGTTATTAAAATTAGGACTAATATATATGGTAATTAATTGATTCTTGTTTATTAAAATTACCTATAATTTTCCGTGCTTAGAATTTTTAAAATTTATGTGGATTGATTTTTTATTATTAGTCATGACTTTATTGGTTATACAATAACATATATCCTAATTCCTAGAAGATTTATTTTATTATTACTTATTATTTTATTCTTGATCATATTTCTTGAAATATCACGGGACATGTCACAAAAACGTACAAGAATTTGAACTTTACAAAGATATAATGGTAATCAAACACAATTAAAATTATTGAGGAATATTTTGAAATGAACTTATGTTTAAAGAAAATCATTATATAAAATAATTTTTATCTCATAGTAACCATGAATGACCTTGTTATGAATGAGCACTATTTCAATCCATTTTTACTTATCAAATCCCTCCTCTTAGTATTTACATGATATTTCAATGTTGGAATGTTGGGGAATAAGGGAGTCATGAATAATGGGATGAAATTCATTAGAAGAAAAATTCATGGGGGTAATAATTATGTGAATAAATATTGTTTTTTGATTCATTCATTTATATTTTGAGTTGTTTGTTTTTCTTTAATATAAAAAGAGAAAAAGAAAAAAAGAACCACAAAATGAAATAATGTTTTTGATTTGATGAAGGAAAAAATATGTATCACTTGTCCTATGATTTTATCATATCTAGTTATGTGGTAGATGTGATGTTTTTTCTTGAAATAACATTTGAAAATAATAAAATAGTTGTTTGAAATGGAATAAAAGGTATAAGAGTTAAGAAAATTAAAGATAGTGAAAAATTAATTATTTGTGAATTATTTTGATCATAACCTTTACTTTGAGTTGTTTGGGACATATATTTTCTACATTAAGTGGTAGAATACCACCAAATATTCATTTTTATATCATTAACATTATATTATAGAGAAACCTCCTCTTTGAGCATTAATGTTTCAAACATAAAATCCTAGAATCATTAAACCACATATAAATTTGAACCTTAATTGAAATTCCTCATGATTTTATTTTAATTTTGTATTTACAAAGTAGATAAGGTAGTTATTTTACAATCCTATGTATAAGGATCATGTTCTCATCATATTATCCTAAAACTATTTTAATTATATCATGAGTGATGAGAGAAATGATTCAATGTTATATAAATAATGATTCATAATGTTTGATATTAATAAATTGAAAAACATTAATGAGTGAGAAACATATTTCGATCATTTTCAAAAGAGGTAAAGTAAAATATGTGATTTGATTGTTTCTTTAAAAATGGATAAATTGAATTTATATTTCATGTGAAATTTAAAGCTTTTAGTTAGTAATGAAATTTGTTTTATTTTATTGTCAAATTTGAATATTTATAATAGTGGGTCCCTCTAAATTCTTTATTAATATTTGATTCTTGAGGAAAACAATAGTTTGTGTTTGAGGGTATTTCACACAAATAAATTTGAGGAATATTTTTAATCAATTTTTAAAGATTTTAATATTTTTTCCAATGATAATTACTATTTAATATCAATTTTTATAGAAAAGTATATATTTTAAACAGTGGAATTAAATTTTGTATAAATGAATTATTATTGTTTTGTTCAGGTTTATGATTACGATTTTTATTTTATTGGTTTATATTTTTTATAGTGTTATGCTTCTTTCTAGGTGATGTTCCTAATTTTTAGGATATTATAAAAAAAATATTCCAAGGGATATCCCTAATATTAGCTTCCATCAAGAAAAATGGAGATCCTTAGAGAGAGTTCAGTCGGTAATGAGGGCTACCAAGAGATCCTTCCCATGGTGCTGATCTGTATGGGGCATCAATTCGTGTGGTAGGGCCCATTGGGAGGATCTCGTGAGGGAATATGTTATTAAGGAACCAAGTCTTGGTCAACAAAGTGAATCTGTATGAAGGAAATAGTAGAGAATTTCCAAGATAGGATAGTCCCCAGTGGAAGGCATGGGTCCTCTAGAAACCATGTGACTTTATTAAAGGGGTGCTCCCACATCTTGAGGAATAAGGGGTCACAAAACCATATCCTATGTTATTTTTGGATATAAAAATTTTGTGGGTTTTAACAGAAAAACCATCATATTTTCCCAGCTCCACTCAATCACCCATGTACACAAAACCCCATCATCCTCCTCAACCTTTAGACTTTGATATGTGGCCGACCGCCACTACTTCATCCCATTAACCACCATTTCCACAATAGTGAGGTTATGCACATGATCCACATCCACCAAAAAATTAGTTTGAAACCAGTGATCACCTTTAGACCATAAAAAGCCCTCATGAATAATTTTTCAAAGGATTCTTTTGCTACTTCAAAGGATATTGGAAGAGGAGGATACTCAATCACAGTACTCCCAGATGTTGTGTGACATTCATTGTTCTCTGGCCCCACCACATGGAATAGTCCACATCCACCATATCAATTCCACACAACATGATTGGACACCTAAATTATTATATTTTTTCTAAAAATATATTCATTCAGGTCTAATTTTTTACTTGAGGATTTATAATTTTAAAAACATGAAATTGAGACCCATATCATTTGAAAGAAGATTGAGACATCTCCCTATTTCAATAAAAAGTGTTTTTTACTTCGCTTCCAAGGTATTTTGCACTTCCAGATGGGGGAGGTTGTTAAGTACAAGAATTCTTGGCAATGATTTTGTCCCTTATTTTATTATTCTTTTTTATTTTTATTTTATTATTTTTTTACTTTAGTATTATTTTTATGTAATTTTTATTTTGTTTTATTTAATAATTCATGAATTATTCTTCAAAGTGATACAACCACCATTCTTCCTCTACTTACCCATCCTTATTCTTTTATTCTTATTTAATTATTATTATTAAATAATTTATAATTTTAATTTGTTTTAATATATTTTCTTATTATGATTTTATTTTACTCTTCTGACATCCTCTTTATCTTTTTCCATTTTATTTTTATTCTATCTCTACATATCATCATTCTCTCTAATCCCCATTCTTATTTTTTTATTCTCATTTTTCTTATTATTTTATGTTAATTCATTCTTAATATTATTCAATAATTTATTTCATGAAAGTGATCTCTTACTACTAATAATGGGAGGTTTTCCTAATGCTTGGATTGAGGGAGGTCCCAGTGTGCTTAATGTCTTACGTAAAGTCTATTTAATGTTTGTGGTTGATCTGAGTGGAATGCTAGGGTGTCAGAAATATTCCCTAATGCATTGAATGTCAATATATTTCTACTATTTTATTTAATCGTATTTACATTTTCCCATTAAATATATGTTCACATGATGGAGTTTAAAAAATCATTGGATGAACTGACATTGATAGAGCCAGGTCCTGGAAGATGACACACTACAGACCGAGGTGAGTTGTCATCCATTACTATAGGAGGAGGTAAGATATATATTTATTGATAAATTCAAGATTTCACAATTAATAAATAAAAGGATAGTAATTCATCATGATATATGATGATTTTATTAAAAAAAATAAAAAAATAAAGGAGAATAATAAATGAACATAAAATTGGTCATAAGATCTTATTATTTCTTTCTTAACTCATTCGATTAAGCTTTGAATCATATTATAGTCTAAATTTTTATAATTTCATTGAATACAAATATTTTAAAACATAACAAAAAAGGAAAATTTTCAATTTTTCATAAAATTATTAAAAAATGTAAATAATTTGGGTGATTAAAAATATGTGAGTGAATAACTGTGAAAATCCTCTTTTGATAAAAAACTGGCAAGCCACTCTATTTCACATCAAATATAACTTTTTAATACTCTCTATGATTGTTGTGTGTCATCTAAAATTGAGAAATTCTAGTGATTACCTTGGATGTTTCCTTAGTGTAAATTAGAATCATTTTCAATGCAATTAAATGGGTTCATTCCTTATATTACACACATACCCTAGAACCTGACATCTTAGATGATCACTAAGAGTGGGATCAACCTTCTAAGGTAATAGATGACAAGGGTAAACCTAGGATGCAAAGTGATTACTGTTCAATTTCTCATTATTTATGTTCTTTTGGTATAACACTGAATCAAAATATACTATTCATAGAGACATACATCTTAGGCTAAAGATGATAAGGTGGTCTTGGTAAACCATTAGAAAACCAAGCCTGACATGATTTATATTTATTTTTATTCCTTTATTTATTACATCAAAACACATTTATATTTTATATTCAGCAACTATATTTTCATTATACAATATTGGTGTAACCGTACTTGGTTTTACTCCCACATTTTTCTATCCACCTTTAAGTATCATAGAGAATTACTTGGATACATGTAAGTATAAAGGGATGTGCCCAACTATAGAGCTTGAATTTTATTTTGTTATGGGATCTTAGTAGTAGATGAATTATCCAGAAATAAGGATAAACATGGAGATGGTTGTTTTTTGGTGTTTTTATCTTTTGAATATGTTTTTATTATTTTTTGTACTGATATCATCTCTTCTTGTTTTAACTTTTTTACTATCATGACCTCATTTTTATATCCACCTATTGAGATTAATATGTGTGTATTATTATTTGAATGGTTTATTTTCATTTCCTTACTAGATTCTCTACTAACATGTCATTGTAATTTCTTCTTCTTAATTTATAAAATTATGTTTTCCCCACTCAGATATTCAGGGTATATTCTCCCCATCATACAACCATACACCCTTTTTCTAGTCATCAACCTCAAGTATACAAGGAGGTATTCTTGAAGCCACATGGCTACAATGTCTAGTTACTTATGATTGTATTGTGCCTAGGATATCACCAATTTGTATCAACAGTTATTTGTTTCCATTGTATTTCTAGTATGTGATGGTATAATGGATACTAGGATGTATCAGAACATTATAATAAGATATTATTGGGAAGATCTAATCAAAATTCCTGAAAAAAATCTTTATTACCAAGGATATGACTTGTGGTTTATTTCAGAAGTTATAATGGAACTAATTTCACCATTGGGTGGAAAGCATGATTTATGAAATTTTAATGATTAATAATCCTTACTGTAGTATGGAGAGTGACCATCAATTCATGCATCATTATAGGAACATAGGCCTATATGAATCATTCATATGTTATTCTATGTATGTTTTCTCACCTGTATTGTTTATTCTTATCATATATGCATTAATTTTTGTAGATATATTTTTATAACATTTATTGAATGAAAAATGAAAAAAAATTGTTACATAAAGTGTATTAATCTATCTAAATAGTTTTTCCCTACATAAAATGTTTATTAAACCTTAATTAACCAATTACGAAATGCTTGAACCATGGATCTTTAGTAACATGGAATGAAACCTTAGTTAGTTATCATTAAATGGATTCCAAATATAACATATAAATTTTTTGTCAATGAAAATTGGGAATGGAGATCTATATAATTGAACCATTATACATGGGATTGTTATATACTCATACTATATATAAAAGGCTTATTCAAATTACATGTAATGATAATTGTAACATATAAATCAAGGGTCTATATAACAGAGGAATGTCAATACATTTTACTAAACCCTTATATATATATTTGAAAAATTTTAATTCATAATGTATTTGGATACTATTAAATGGGGCTCCTAGTTACATGTTGAACTTAATTTTTAATTGTAACATGGAATTGAAACAATATATTATTGAAATATTATAAATATGGCCTGATTATTCACTTAATAACCTAACCCATAAATTTGTAAATTATCTAGTGTATCATTTTAGATAGTCCATGGGCCTATCATAGTTTTCTCAATAATGATATTTTTTCCATGGGTATTTACTAAGTTTTGCAGATGGATTTATTGATATATTTATCCATGAATAATTAAGGTTTATTTACAAGAATGTTGTGAAAAATAGTCTCTTTAGGGTGTGGGACATGAACACCATGTATTGCCACCAATATTACCTCAAACATTTTCAACTCTATGCCTCCACTGTGTAATGATTCTCTATCAAATTCAATTTCATGTGACCAATGCAGGCTATGAAGGGACCTTTATGACCTAAACTACATTTTATTGAATTGAAAATGGAGTTCTAGCTAGAAAACCCAGCTAATTTTTAGTGGAAGGGTTTCAATGGGCTACTGAGACATTAATAAAGTTTATGATAAAAATCATTGATATTAAGGATAAACCATTCGAAATGTCGGTGGATCTCATAGGATATACATTTAGAGGATGTTCAAAGTGATTGGGAAATATTCTTCTCGTGTCAGATTTGTACCAAAGCATTTTCTAGGGGGATTTCTAGTCTACCTTCAAAGAATAAATTTTCTAAAATTCCATAAGATCTTGTAAAAATATATAATTCATGAACCCATTGTAGGGTTTCATATCTATCAAGGACTATTAATCTCACTTGATTGTGATCTAGTGGTTTCCACCCACTCTTGTTGAGGATGATCTTTCTAGAGTGTGATATTTTGAGTATAGTCTCATGTATTCCATTTTATCTGAGGTAATAACATTATGAATAATTAATATCTCTAAAATGGTGAACTAGGACCTTATCTCTATGTTAAATATTAGAGAATATGAAGGTACGTGTAATGTTGGTTTATCAACATGGTAGGGAAGTGATTCTTCTAGTTTTAAGAAGTGATGATTTTAGAATAGAGGTGTGGGAATTTTGAAATTAGTGTTTGTCAAATACAAGTAATGGTATTTCCCATCAGAATTGAAGACTAGGTCACATAAATCCCTTGTGTAGTAGAGATCTATTAGAGTTGTGATCCTACATTAGAATATAACATATCTAGAAATATTATAAGATCATTCCTCTGGTACCCAGTGAAAGAGGTTATATACTTTCTCAAAATTCTATAGTGGTATTTGTAGAACCATTCTAGGTTGAGAGATTTAGTACCACTGGATTTACATGTTGATGAATTTGATGAGGTCAAGTAAGCCAGATGTATGATGTATAGTTCTTGAAAAGTAAAAATGTACTTGAAGGATAGGTTCTATCACATATATATGGATTAGAATAGTTATATTTATTAGATCATACACCTATGTATAAGTGTTTCATGCCCTCAATAATATGTGGTGTAATTTTATTAGTCTCGAATTTTGTTCCTACATTATTATATTTTGGGTATTTAAATACATTCTTATCTACAACATTATTGTAAATTGATGGACATGTGATTCAATATTTTTTTGGGGTAATTTTACTAAAAATACATTTATTGTATGATAAAAAAAATAATAATGATGAAATTAGTGTCCACTCATGGTTGGTTATTATTATTTCTTATGTACTGTTTTCATTCTTGATATGATCGACCTTGAAATAATTCTTGTGGTGGACTTTTCATTGCCATATTGATCCCATATCAATTTTGGTCATCATAGGGTGTCCTTATTAACACCTAATAGTGGTAGATATAATCCAAAAGGATAGTCAGATGCTCAAGATAGTTGACCAAGACCTGACAATTATGGTCTTCCTAGAGTGTTAGCCTAGAGTTCTAATCTATTTCTTCATGATCAAGGAGTATAAATGGATGTTTCTATTCTATTTGTTGACTAATTAAAAAAATTTCCATCACATATTCTATGTTCTATGACTAGAGATATAGGTATATTGAACCATAAATTTTGGTCCCAAAGGATTAATAGTGTATGTACCTATATATGGGATGGACCCTACTAAGATTCAAGAACACAAGATGTAGTTAGAGGATCTGTAAGCCAATCTTTTTAATGAACCAATATGTCTCGTTGGGGATAAAAGTTCTTTTTTCACGAAATTTGTTTGTACCCTAATGATATGTGTGGATTATTTTTGATTGAATCAGCTTATTGGAAATACTTTCTACCCATTTCTTCATATAGGCACTATATTTGATCAGTTCTGAGGAGTTAAGGACATCATGATGATTTTATTGAGATCAATATAACATTAGGTAGGGTTCAAACCCTCGGATATACCACACACAACTTTAAAAAGATGATATATCCTATATGAGTATATAATGATGTCATTTAGTTTAATGAATATGTATATTATTTTTATGTAAATGAATAATTAGTTTTTACACCAATACCAAAATTATTTACAGTTATTTTAAGGCATCATATGTTAGTGTATTCTCATACTATAAATAATCATTCCAAACAATTTGAAATCGTATTTAGTACACTAAGAGAGCATAAGTTCTATAAAATGTATAGAAAATTTCACTTTTGGATTGATAATTTTATCAAATTGGGACATAATGTATCAAAAGAAGGGATATTGTTGGACCCATATAGTATAGGAGCAATTTTTTCTTAAGAGTATCCCAGGAAAGTATTTTATATAAATAGTTTTTTCGTAAAAGTTTATTGTTGTTTGAATTTCATCCAAAACATTCATGACTTAAAAAACCATTTACATGATTAACTAAGAAGGGCTTAAAGATTACATGTCTAAATCCTATGATAATCCATTTTAGATGTTAAAATAATGGTTGAATTCAATATAGAACCTGATTTCACATGAACTTATAAGGAGATACATAGATTATTGTCATGCATTATGATTTGTGAAGGGTTATTTTTTAATGTTAGGGGAATGAGTCATATCATAGAGGTTTCATCTATTATGTCTTCGTGAGTAAAATTATTGGAAGTATGATAATGAGTTAGTATCTATTATTGATTTTATTCATTACTGGATGCATTACCTGATGTGGTAATAGTTTTTGTTTTACATATATCATGGAATAGTAAATTAAATATTTATTTAGTATGACATGAACCATTGATAGTGAATATGGGTTGAATATCATCTGTATTTTGAATTTCAAATTGATTACATGATAGGTAAGGGTAATAATATTTCTTATACACTATGTTGAAATGCGAATACTCGTGTTATTTATGAAGGTATTAGTGAATAGACATTGGTAGATATTCTCTCTAAAATTTCTCTAGATGTTTTAGTGTTTCCATAAATTCCATTTTTCATTTCTTTGTACATGACTTAATTATGTCATGGTCATGTAAATAGGTGGAAAATGTTAAATACATAGGTCTTAGTCACAAAAGAACCTATTTTAATTGATAAAACATTGCATGGTTAGGGTTTTTATGAGGATGAGATAATATATATCTATGGGTGTCTCTGGGTACCAATAGTCATGTGATAGGATTTGATATGAGAATCCCATGCTTCCATGTTGGCGGTACATCCTGGACTCACTATGATGTATTATAACTTATGAGGATATTATTAGTGGTTCGGGATACCAAACGAGGATGTAGGATTTGTTACTCTATGTTTCAATTATTAGTAAGTGAAATAACAACACCAATTACATGCTAGTCTCAAATATCATTTACCCTTCCCTTATTGTAAATGGGAAAATATCACTACGGATTTCATGATGGGGATACCAATGTATCTAAGACTAATTTAGACCGTGTGGGTAATTATGGATAGGATGATGTAGTTCTCCCACTTATCCCTTATCCAAGAGACATTCTCAGTATATGATATTGAGAGACATTACAATTGGGAAATCTTAAATATTAAACGGATTCCATGTACTATCATATAAATAGGGATGGTTGGTTCACATATTGGTTCTAGAAGCGGTTGGAGAAGTTTTTATTATCATAGGTACTTCAGATTAAAATGTATCACCCTTAGATAGAACATCAGTCTTAGAATAATATACAAATACAATAGGGAATCCTCCATGAGTGTGTTCTTGATTTTGAAGGATCATGGGAAATAACATGTATTTTATTGATTTTTCATATAGTTATAGATTTAAAGTCACTATTTTAATGGATCTTTATGAGGTTCTCTATGTTAGTTCAGGATGTTCAGCACTATCTTGGTTATGTGTATTAGAGGTCGGGTGATTTAGACCACATCTCATTAAGGAAACCAAAGATCAAGTAAAATAATCATGAAATATATGGATACATCTCATTTTATATATAATTCATATTTATATAATTGATTCCAACATCTAGATATTGAGTTGGGATATTGGTCTTTCCTGTAAGTCTTTCCAAGATTGGCTCATTGATGAATTTGATGAAAAATTATGATGTGAGACTGATTAATTAGGACATTTAAAATCATTGAGAGTGTTGGGCCAGTGGCTTTTCAAATCACACATCCTCAATGTTATAAGGATATATTTGATTAATTCAATTATTATTAACTCCAACATTATCACTTAAACCCTTCTTGATTTTTTAATCCAAACGAAATTGAGTTAGGTTTTGATTTTTGTTTTCAAGAATATACAGTCCATTTATTCAATGGTATCAAAAAATATATTTAATAAAGGGTATTTTATCTAGATCAAGTGTTCTAGATGTAATAAAATTTATAGGATGAGACTTAGGATTGATTTTATGATATAGATTATCTATATCTAGAGTTATTCCTGGATTCATCTCAACCATCCATAGAAGAGAAACTAGAGGATGAGTTATTTTATGAAAGTGTGGTTGTAAGATCTTGATTTTAAATTTAGGTATATAAACATGAATTTTTTTTTCTAAACCTAATTTTTCATTAATCAATGCCTTCAATGGGTTCATCAAGGGCTTGGGATCATTTGGTCTTGGTTCAAGGATCGAAGTCCCTTTTTGGAAGACATAAGATGAGGCATATAGTTAGATCATAGTTCAAACCAATCATGAACTTCAACTGTGTGGCCCAAATAAGGTGAATCACAATTTTCAAAACATTTCAATATGGGCCACATGACTATGAAATACATTTATTTAATGTTCATAGAACACACATTATTTATTTATTAGTTTCCATTTCTATCTTTTGTGCAATATCCATACAAGATAATATTTACTGTTTTAGGTTTATTTTCTAGTTTTTCATTTTCTCTTGTTATAGTGAAAATTTTAGGGTGATATTATATGAGGATTAAACCAAAAGGCTACGGTAGGTGGTTATTTACATTTACTTAAAAATTATTTAAATTTGTAATTTGTCTTTTTTGTGGCTCAGACCATACATTCCAAGAATTTAAATTAAAATTAATATTTCATTATGTTCATATCAAAAACTAGTTTTACAAGTTATATGAGACCATTTCAAGACATTGAATATCACATACCTCTAATTAAACTAAAAAATAGGGTGGGAAAGTGTATATTCTCTTTGTAACCATTCTTTCCCTTATCTAATGGCCCCCTAGTATGTGTTTATTTTTTCACTTGAAAATAATGAACAAATTGAATCAAATGATTTGTAATATGTGATGTATACATCACATTACCCCATTATTTAACATTTATGTTAAATTAATAATAGAATGAGTTGAATTATTAAATTAAAAGGATATATATTTTGTACCTTCATTAGTTATTACATGCATTAATGTTGTTATAGTATTTGAAAAAACTATTAAAGATGTATCATGCCTCAAGTAAGACATGGATTTCAGATATGGAATTACCTTGAAAAAAATCATATGATTCTAGTTATTTCATTGATATGATAACCATGTGAGACACCAAAGTTAGGCTCAGTTAATGAATTATAAAATTGATGGTCTTGGCTAGTTACTAATTATTCACTTTAATACTCTAGAATATAGAATTCCATGGATTATCTCCTTACATTTAGATTGATTTCCATAAACAAATCCCTCCTTGGATTATATATTTTATATCAAATAAATTATACCCAAGTATTTACTTTAAAATTCTGTTGGGAACTATTATAATAATTTAATGAATAATTCCATGGTTTAATCAATTTTATAAGAATTATGAAACATTATAAAACATATTAATTGATCACTTTGAGTGGGATAAACCATTTATTGTTATAAATTTCATGGTTTTTCCATAGATCAATTATGGTTATTATGTTTGGATTCCTTGTCTATGTAACTTAGGTCCTAGAAGAAATTGGAAGATCATTTGATCAATGCCTTTTTTTCATAGGATGAAGCAGGTAGTGTCAGTTGGGCACCCTATAAGGGACCTGAGATCGACATAGTTTATATGTATTTTTCTATATTTATTTATTATACCAACTCACTATCACATTTCATATTCATAGAATTTATTTTCATTAGCCATTGTTTGTGGGGTCCTATTCAGTATTACTCACAACTTATTTGGTCTTCCTTTTGGTTCCCATGAAATATACCTAGATTTGGATATGGATAATGGGATGAAACCAGCTATGGATACTTTATTTCTTGTTTATATGGGGGTACAATGATAATATTAATGATCCAGTAGTAATGATTCTCATGGAGATATATATTTTGGAATTTTTGTCTATTTGGTATATAATATTAGTGTATTTCAAGGTTGTTACATTGTCTTCCTCTTGTGACTTTTGTAATATCATGAAATCATCTGTATATGATGAAATTCTGGTTTGTGAATGTTTATTATTATTATTATGGTTTATTTTAAAGTACATTACAACTATCTATACTTACATATTATTATTATTCCTATTTTTTTCTATTTATAATTACCACTGCACCCAAATTTGATAAAGAGTATATAGTTTCCCTACTATACAACAATACACACTCACTACAAGTCAGAATCCATTTTCATATGGAGAGGTGTTGTTGAGGCCTGGTGTCCCTCAGGTTCAGTTATTTATAATTGAACCGGAATCAATACATCACACCTACCTACATTATGTGGCAAAGTAGGAGACATTGTGTGACTACATACTCATTTCATATAGTTATTTATCAACCCACCCCTCCACACATTATACCTGGAGACTAAGTGATTATCTGATATATACTCCTGAGTTCACCCCAAACCACTATTTAATACCATTAGATACATAACTTCATCATGATCACCAATTTAATGAGCACCCTTGTTATCACCCATTAACCACATGCCCACCTCCTGACTACATTAGTTCGAGATGGAGACACCTATGGGTTCTTTACCCTCATAGAATGCCTCCCCATCTCTATCTCCAAAAGAAAATTGACCTTGAAAACTAATGTGTAGATGTACTTGTGATGTCCCAATGACCATGTAGCCACACATTTGAAAAATATGGTTACACTTTACTTTCCAATAAATACTTAGCATTCCATTACAATAAGATAAAAAAGGGTAATCCAAAAGGGAATGAGAGAATTTAAGAAATTATTTTTTATCAAGGTTTGTATAATGTACATGAATAACGAAAATCTATTTTCTTCACAAATATGCATCTGTATGAGTATATTTATAAGAATGGGAAATATATATTTCCCTTTTATTCACTCTCATTACTTATATGCATCATAAAATATCCCAATTTGAAGTAAGAACACATGTAAATTCTCATACTTGACCACCATGTGGATCCAAATTATCTACACACCCCTAGGTGGATCGGCCTTCCTCAAGGGAATTCTAGGTAGAATATACACCCTATAATTATTAGGTTGGTCAAACCTCCACACAAATTCCTCTATAATGGCCCTTTTGCAAACCAACTATGTCAATCAGTGCCTCGTCTATGATTTAACCATGCCAAAATATGTCGACCACATAATTCTATCACATGTTTTACTTTTTATTGGGGAATTTTTACCCCACATCTCATAAATTTCTATGTCCAGGGTATGTAATCATCCTATTGTAATCTTTTACCAAGGAAACAAAAAATATAAAAGATGATACCCCTACCAAATCTATAATACATACATGATCACGAATTAAAGAATTCCAGAATACCCCTCCATTGAACATGAATTCCACTAATTAAAAGACTTTCCCTCATATCCTCAACAATTGATGGCCCACGATAGGATTTGAAACCATTCATCCCCTTCATTATAAAAAATATAACCATAATGATAGTAGAGGGAACTCTCTTTGATTAATAAACACGCTATTTCTCCCATTTCCACTCAATGTGAGATTATATCAAGCGATTCCTCACATAGTTGATGTCCCATTCTCATTCTCATTGAATGTTTTCTCATCCATGAATTATTAGTGAGATAGAATGATATATATTGATCTTTAGGTATTTTAATATGTATAACCCCCACTCAATCATTTATTACTCATTCAAGACACATACATAATAATGGAATGTTTTTAAAATACCTGGAATATCCTTGTCACATGACCTTAAACTATTGAACTTGGGGAGAAAACATCTATACATAACCCCTTATCATTCCCTTCTAATTACTGAGAAACATTTTATCCCTCCAATATGGTGTAAGACTCAACCATATAATCCCCTAGGGAAACCAACCTTGTCCACTAATTGAGACATGTTCCTTAAATGTGAGAACCAATTCCTATTCCATTCTCATTACCTTAGTGTATCCTCTTTCATGACTCATACAGACTTACCGCATTATATTAATCTTCATGATATAGTCTGGTCATATGAACTTAAATTATTCTACCCGATCTTTGTGGGATTTGATTCCAATTATCTAGGTATACATAGGTCACCTCTATGTGGTCTAGATCTAACACTATAAAATTTTATATCCACCCTCATGAGGCCATATTATTAATTAAGAAATAAAGTTCATCCCTTACTAGGATATATTCCCTACATGATCAGATTTCCCTTCATCTAGCAACACTCTTGACGAAATCATTTCCCCTCTTATTGGGACATATTTTCTCAATGAATTCCTACACCATTCCCATATGTTCTATATTCCCCATGAGACAAAATCTTCTCTATATGATCCATATAAATAAGGTTTCAATTTATTTCCATCCTTATCGATCTATATTCCCTATCAGTTTAGACGTCCTTTTAGCTAGGAACATATTCCCTAGAAAGCTTCGTCATCTTGAAATATTCTTGTTGTATCGATAAAATTCTATAAGGGGAATATCTTCCAAGCCTAGAAAACCCCATGTCTCATGCATCCATCTATTTCCAGAATCAAATTCTCTCTCATTGAGATGTATTCTATTTGATATAAACAAGATATTTTCACTCACATTATGTCCAATAGAAACAAAAAATAAGTTCTTTTCTACAAGAATCCAACCAATCATGGTTTCATGACCTTAAAAGGCACGATGATGTTCTTTTTCATGTTACCATAAAAGTTAAAGCAAGTCTCATTAAGTGGAAAACAAAATATATGGATTTTAATTTCCACTATATTGATATATAGGAATCCCCTCTCTGGGGTCAAATCCAAACGTCACAAACAACTATTTCCATCCTTGAAGGAATTACACTCTTGAGTACCCAAAAATGTGTCTCTAAACAATAGCTCCATAACTAGAGTATTTATAATTTAAAATATATTTAAAGAGAGGGTAGGATAAATAAATAAATAAATATGTATATATATATATGGAAAAATAAATAGAGAACCTATAATATATTATGATATGAACATAAATAGATAACCTCTAGTAAATATGGATGTCCACATATGTTCATCTCAATTATCAATCATTATCATATGAGTAAGCAGTATCATGATGGGATTTTGAAAGGATACGTGAAAATGTATTATATCTATTAGTGTCTCATATAGTAGGTGAAAATTAGTCCTCAAAATTCAATGATGAACCTGACCTCCCATTCATTCGACCAGGGTTCATTTAGAGGACTCACTAGTAATTTTTTATTGACCAACATCCCTTGGAATGACTGTCTGAAGTGACTCTAAATGTTTTGATAATGTCACATCAGTAGTATTTATTGGTAAAAATGATATAAAAATCATGAATCCGAAATTAATTGTCAATAACTAAAATATTTTGATTTCCAAGATAATAAATCCATTTTTGTATCATGAAATCAAAATAGTCGGACCCAAGTATAATCCTATAACATTGAAAAAACATAATCAAAAATTCACTTACTAGTGATGTTCCAAATAAGTTTTTTCTTTGTTATGGTGTTCTTATGTAACATGTATACTGTTAAAGAGCCTAAGTTTATCCAAAGTGATGAAAAATTCATCAATCCGATTTTCGTACACTCCAAAAGATACAAAATTTTGACCCTAGTAACTGGAAAGGTGAGGTCACCCACTCTCCAACTATAGTATAACGTGATGTATTTATTATTGTGAGATTATTTTTTTATGGTGCCATTATGATTTTTCAGGTCATGTGTGTAAGACTTTAGGTAATCAAAACGTGTAGGTCACACTGCAATAGTAAATTATTGATGAAGATAGTAGAACCCACCACCACCTTAAACAACTACAAGAACCCCCCCATAGAGCATAAAAAGTAGAATATACCTTATTTTAAGGTGGTGAATCAATATGTTAACAATGACCTCATCATTTTGTAGGATCTAACTAGAAGGGAACTGTCCACACAATATCAAAACTGATAACACTATTCATTTTATATAACATAGAATAGTGTATAAGAGTCTTCCAATAAAACCTCAGCGTGGGATAGTAAAGCCTTATTGCCCTTATTTATGTCTTTCTTAGGGATGAAATCCCACCAACATCAAGAGTATGCTCACATTGTTATTAATAGTGGAAATAGTAATCAATACATACTAGTGTAAGAGTAGTCCCATATCCCTACCCATAAAAATCACACCTTTTAGTGTGCCCTGGAAGTATCTTTAAGAGCATGCTAAAATATACAGATTATAAATTTTGTTCAAGAAAATTTTGTGTAACATATATATAAATTACACTAGAGAATATATTTTGTTGTTGGTGGATAAGAGGGGGAATATATTCCCACTCCCATAGATTAACGGTCATATATTCCCATTACCAGTATAGAATCTCATGATCACGTTTATGTAGAAATGGATGGAAATGCGTATATCACTACCCACATATTATATAGTTGTAACAAAATCTAGAAAATAAAAATAGATGGTGTTAATCAGTATATCCCAATATTCACTAAGGAGTGGGACCTCACCCCTAATCCTTTAAATGTTGAATAAATTTATGGGAGTTTCCTGGATGTTATTTGATAGTAGGATCGCATATCGGGCCTCATTAAAGAGGACCATCAGCATATAATGATGTAAAGAATAGAGTGGACTCATGTTCTATCATTTATCTAAGAGGTTGTTTTCTATATTCATGAAGAGGCTCAGAAGTAGAAACACATAACTTCTCACATTCAGACTGACTAAGACCAAGGAGAAAACTTAATTGCTACCAAAAGTGGAACACATCATCATTTTTTTCTAAAGTAACCCATTTACATGTTATGAAGGATAATAAACTATTAGACCATATCCATGTATGATTTCATGGAGATCTTTATCCATTTCCCCTGAATACAAGTGAGTCCCATAAGAAGACTCATATCCATCAAGGACAACATTAGTCACCACTAAGAGAAACCAAAATGAGGCATCTCAAAATGAATATAAAGAACCAATATCAATTACATATCTCTTCAAAAATTATAGTTGATATTTTGAGGAGGTAAATTACCTATATATGGAAGCCCGATAATCTTATGACTCTAAATTGGAATGTAATTGCAGTTTCATCCTTGGAGGTCCTCCCTATGATATTTTGATGAGTAGTTCGAAAGATCATATAAACAAATATTCCCAAATTCTCCATTTAATTGAAAAACCAAGATAAATCATGATATATCTCCCCATAATGTTAGTTATAAAAGTACTCTATATCGTGATAAGATCAAAAAAAATTGTTCTTCCCCATTTCAACTCATTAATAATTATCCATGAAAGTCTACATCATGGATGATATATCCATGGTCATAAAGTTCTTATAAATGGTACACATTCTGAAGGTCATCCCCATGGTTAACATTCATCATGGAATTAAGGTAATCCCATTTTCAAGGCTACTTCAAAAGTGAACTCATACTGATAAAGGCTTAAATGACCATGTCTTGGGACAATAATGGACTCAACAACCACCTATGAAATTTTATATACATCA
Organism: Viscum album; assembly: GCA_963277665.1. Taxonomy (NCBI): domain Eukaryota; kingdom Viridiplantae; phylum Streptophyta; class Magnoliopsida; order Santalales; family Viscaceae; genus Viscum; species Viscum album. The sequence continues at coordinate 1,210,628,390 of OY728165.1, forward strand.
ATAGATGGATTGGGGTGAATGTTTTTATAATCATATCCTTCACCCACACACACTCCAGTTTAATCAAAAGGACTTTAAGAAACCCTTTCATTTCAAATAAGTCACTTATAAAACACCAATTTTGGTCAGATCAAGTGTAGGAATTTTCCCATAGAGATTAAATAGGAAGGATTGATATGTTGAAGTAATTGTCTATATCAAGATATAGATCATTTTCACACCCTTGATACAACATCTAAAAGGTGTTTAAAGTTAGTTGAACTCCTTTATTATCCAATAATTTATGGGAAATACTATATTAGTTAAAGCAAAAGATATAACTTATTTTGAGAACGGAAACTATCCTCAGTTTCTAAGAATGATATATGATAAAATTTAGTTTTCTAATTTATATTTATATTATTACATTATAACTTAGAAACATTCCATGAACATATATATCTTACAAGTATTTGATTTTGAAATTACTCTAGAAGATCGTTTTTATGGCCTTATCTATGTGTGAATTGAGGGAAGGAATATATTGATCAATAAACAATTCCCCATTCCTAGGTGATTATTTTCTTAAAAAGAGGTAATAATATAATGGTATTTATTTTGTGGAGGTGTTGGTCCAAAATAGTTCATATGTTAGTTGATCCACCCAATAAAACCCTACTTCCTTTGAGGCATAAAATTTGTAAAAATGAAAAGGATGAGTTATTGATACACTCTTATACAAAACATCAAAAAATATTTCTCATGCATCTTAGATGAGAAAGGAGAAGTACTCATATAAGGACCCGGCCTTAAACATTACATAATATTGAATTAAATGAATAATTCACATTGAGGATCTTTTCAGGTTTACAGTTTAAGATAATTAGGACATAACTATTACATCTCAAAAGATCACAAGGTATACATATCTACACAGTTTCCATTTTTTTCATAAAATAAAAACTCTTTAAAAAAAGAGTCATGTCTAGTTCCATGTTTTAGATAGCATGACTTTTCCTTGATCTCATCCTTGACCCAATTCATCTTTAGGTCTTGTAAAAACATTTCAAAACTCGGGATGAGCATAAAAAGATCCGTAAGGGTTATAAAACAAAGAATGAAAACATTTTTTTCATAAATACATACACAACATGAAATCATTTACTTACCTCGTGAAATCATAAGACTAATGAAAGAAACATTGAAATCATTAATCATAATGTTTACTATGGCTTCCATATCATACTTACATTATAAATATCACAGCTAAATATGGAGTTACTTTGGAATAACCATCACAGTATATTCCCTAAATCTCTTGGGAGAAACATTCTCATTTACCCTTGTCATGTTACCCAATTCATTGGAGAGCTATCTCAGGCTCACCCGCCCTAGGTTTATAACAGAACCACCCGTATACGTAAATAATACCCAAGAACCATAACATGATCATAACACAAAACATAAGAATAAAGTAAAGATAAAATTTCCACATTGCAATAATAAAATATCATTTCAAGATATAGAAATAATAAATCCATTCTCTAAATCATTTTTAATACCAAAATACGTAAAAAGAGTATATGGTATTTAATTTTTTTTTAAACATTCCGGCTTGTTAAGGAAGCCAAAGATCAAATAATACTCGCGGCAGCGGGAAGGTCGTTGTTACCGTTTACGTAAAAAAATCATTCATTTTTTTCATTTAGTAAAATTATTCGTATAAAAATATTCCCTTTTAAAATTCAAGGGTGTTTATACAGCATATAAAAGTAATTCGTGTTTAAAAACAAAATATGCCTTAATGAGAAGAGATTGAGATGAAGTCCCTTACCTCATGTCCGAAATGACTCGATCATTCTTTAATCTCTTGAATAATAAACTAATGTTAGTTTATACTTTCTTGGGAACCTTTTTAAAATTTATAATTCCTTTTATATCACTTATTACCTTGTTATAAATAGTATGTGATCATTTATGTTAATAATGTTCATTTTGTCGATATTTGGTACTTGAGTCAAAAATGGACTTCTTATAATTACATGTTGTTCATGTGGTCAAAGTTTCATTATATCTAGAATGATATTCATGATTTGGGTATCATATATATCATATATTTCAAGCATATACATGTATTTATAATATTACATATCATTTAGAGGTAAGAAATGAAATGCACTGTTCATGGAGACGGTAAGTCGTACGTACGCATGAACGCTACATTCATTTCTATTTATTAATTTAATGGAATTAAAAAATAATGATAAATAGGTATATTATAATTCCAGTAAAATATCATATATAATATTATTAGCTTCATCATTTATAAATCCCACTTAGGCATTAACGAATAACATCACTTTAAGGGGGCGGTAGTCCACACTTCCTCAAATGAGATTATCGTATTTACCCACTATGGAAACCGTAAAGGTGTTCTATAAATGGGAATTAAAGGAGCATAATGAAATAATAAAAATCTTATATATCATATATAAATATAGTTCCATCATAATTTCCACCATGAGAGGCGGTAATATGTAATTTAACCTTCATCGTTTCATGAGCCCTTAGTTTTCCATCCTCAAAAACATTATGTTTTTCATCCATTAGATAGAGGTGTATGTAAGTGTAGTTAGAATACATCTCATAAAATCATCCTAGTATATTTAGGATAATTGTATTGTTACAAAAGAAATTAATAAAAAGAGTTTAGGTGTTGGAGAAGTAAAATAAATGACAACAAATTTAGAGAAATCGTTACCTTTAATTTGGGTAACTCCCTTTGGTTTGAACTAAAAGGACTTATTGAAGTTCCTTATTACTAGGTTAAGGCTTATAGGAGGAGTAGAGGGATGTATAGTGCTTAATTGGGAAGATTTTGGACGATCCAAATGGCTTCAGAGGTGTGTGGAATTGGATAGAAATGGTCTCCTTTTATAAGGGGGAGGAGGGGCTCTTTAGGAATGTGTGGAAATATTATATTATAATAGAATGATATTAGGTTTCTAAAGGTCCAAAAATCATTGTAGTCAAAGATAATATGACCCATGGTTGAAATAAAGTCATCAAATAATAATTGGACATGTTTTGGATAATATATTATTCATTATAATCTTATTTATTTAAATCATTTATCAATGAGGTAAATACTACATCATTATTATGTCATAAATAATTTAATTTATTTGTTGTCTAAAAATTATAAAAAAATACCATGATGAACGAAATATTTTTAGATTTTCAATTAATATTTTTATTTGAAAATAAGACATATATAACACCATATAAAAATTAATTACTAAAAGATATTTGCTTTTGTTATTTTTGACATTACATTAAATTAATTAATCTAAAGTGTCTTTATCCTTCATAAGTGGCTCCATGGGGTCCCAAAATAGACCTAAAATGGACATTGTCGGCTAATACTCATAAAATAAGGTTAGGAAAACTGTTATGGTAATTTTGAATTATTATAATATTCTTTTTACCTTAAATTACCCTATTTACCTATAACCGTGGTAAATAAAATTCAAAAGTTACTATTCACTAAAAATTATTTTCATCTTATTGAACCACGTTTTACTAATTGTTAATAACCATGTATGTTGGATGTTCTAAATTCATTTCTTAGAAGTTGTAAAATTTCATTTAAATCAAAAAGTTAGTTTTTTAACAACTACTATACGGTTTCACTATTCATCAAAACTTGAAGTTTTTCAGAAAATTACAAAAAAAATCAGCCTTAGATTTATTTAAAATTCCAAATTTAAAAATGATTTTTATTTTTCCAAATTAATAACATAAAAGTTTCATTAATTAATTTTAAAATTAATTCTCGTTTTTAAAACAAATAGCATATTTTTAAGAAACAATAACTATCAAAAGATCGACACTTGTTTATGTCCAATTTCAAAGTGAAATTAATTCCAATGACAAAAATTGGATTAGATGGTAAAAATTTATTATAATTACATTTTAAAAAAATTAAAAAGATAATCTAACCATATAAATAAATTAGATTAAAACATAATTTGGAATTTACGTTCAATATTTTCACTATTCATTAAAAAATTTGTCTTTATCGGAAAAATCCCAAAAAAATTGCACAAAGTATATTTTGTTGTCCCCATTCTAAAGAAGGATTTTATTTGGTTATATAGAATGTATTAAAGTGAACAAAACTAGATTTAATAGGGGTTCTTCATTAAAAGGCGATAAATCGGCCTTTTAATTTAAATTATACTTAAAATTAGATTCATTCACATTTTATGCCTCTAAAATTTATTGGATTAATGTAAATACAATTTACAAACATGAATATGCATATTTTAGTTAGTTTCATTCATTCCATCCATACAATGGTTTTGATTTAACTACCATTTTAAATAATAATATTATATTATTAGTATTCAATGTAAGATTCCAAAAAAAACCTGTTGTTGTGTATCGGGTATGCTATTGATCATAGCAACCCCTTTAAAGTAAAATTAATATTTAATTCACAAATATTAATAAATAAGAAATATGTCTTATTCTTCATTTACCTGGGATGTTACATCCTTCCCATATTTTGGGAATTGCGTCCTCGCAATTTTTATTCACTTATCAAAATAAGTGCGGGTATTTATCCTTCATAGCATATTCAGATTCCCATGTTGCCTCTTAAACCATATAGTTTTTCCAAAAAACCTTTACCTGGTGAATCACTATATTCCGCAACACATTCTCTGCCATCTCATATACCAACTCTGGTCTCATCAGCTTTTTTTCACCTACTTCATCCAAAAAAGCTGTAGTTCAACAACTCTTTCAATATAATGCCTCAAATGGAGCCATCTATATACTGCAATGAAAGATGTTATTATAAGAAAATTCAACCAAAAAATATGTGGGTCCCAACATCCTTGGTAATCCATTGAGAAAGCACGTAACATATCCTCCAAGGTCTGAATTATTCAATGTGACTACACATCTAATTGAGGATGAAAAGTAGTACTAAAATTTAATTCAATACCCAATGACTTCTAAAGGCCTTTCCAAAAGTTGTAGGTGAACCTGGGCTCATGATCAGATACAATGGAGAGGGTAAATCCATGAAACCTAACAATCTCTTTAACCTAAAACTGATCAAGTTGATCTAGAGACAATGTATCTCTAATAGGAAGGACATGAACAGATTTAGTCAATCGGTCAACTATAACCTAGATTGCATTATTATCTCGAGATGTCTTTGGTAATACCATAACAAAGTCCATGAATATATTTTTTTATTTCCAATTTGGCACCGGTAGAGTCTGAAGGAGCCCTTTAAGTAACTGCCGCTTTGCTTTAACCTGATGACAAGTCAAACACTTTACAGTTAAATCAGCAATATCTCTTTTCATTCCATCCCACCAGTAATACTCTCGATTATCTCTGTACATTTTAGTACTACCAGGATGAACTGAAAACGGAGAACTATGAGCTTCACATAATAACTCATTCTTCAACTGTGAATCAATATGAAAACATAATAACGTTCCAAATCTCAAAACACAATCATTATCAACGTTGAAATCAGGAAACATTCCCTTCTATACCAAGACAACCTTTTTCTGCAACTCACTGTCTTCCTTCTGCGCTTTCTTAATTCTGTCTGATAGAGATGATTTCACTGACACCTGAAACAAAACAGAAGAATTTCCTACAACAACAAATTCTATTCCAATTTTCATTAAATCAAAAACCAAAGGATCTCGTTTTAAACATAACTTGGTTAATTATGTATTACTTTTCCTACTAAAAGCACCAGCCACGTTATTTGCTTTCCCCAGATGATAAAGGATTGTGCAGTCATAATCCTTGATTAATTCCTACTATCTCCTCTCTCTCATGTTCAATTATTTTTTGAGTGAATATATACTTCAAACTTTTGTGATCAGTATATATTTCACACATCACCCCATACAAATGATTCCTCCAAATTTTTAAAGAAAAAACAACAGCAGGTAATTCCAAATCATGTGTAGGGTAATTTAACTCATGTGGTTTTAACTGACATGAAGCATAAGCAATTACCTGATCATTTTTCATTAGGACACAACCCATTCCTTTCAATGAAGCATCACTGTAGATAATAAACTCATCATTTCTGGAAGGCAATGCCAAAACTGGGGCATTCACCAATCCTCTTTTCAATTCCTAAATACAATCATCACATTATTTTGTCTAGATGAATTTAACACCTTTTCGAGTTAACTTACTCAATGGAGTAGATAACCGTGAAAAAATAAAACAAAACTCTGGTAATAACCTTCCAAACCAAGAAAACTATGGATATCAGTTATATTTGTGGGTCTTGGCCATTCTTCAACAACTTTTGTTTTAGTAGAATCAATAGTTAGGCCATTTCTTTAAACAATGTGACCAAGGAAAGAAATGTTTTGTAACCAAAATCACACTTGCCGAATTTCCCAAACAATTTATTTTCTTTTAAGGTTTTCATGACAACCCTTAAATGAATTTCATGTTCCTCTTTAATTTTGGAATAAACCAAAATAATATTAATTGACAAAACCACAAACTTATCCAAGAACTCATGGAAATTTATATTCATAAGATCCATGAATACAGTAGGTGCATTGGTTAACCCAAAAGGCATAACTACAAATTCATATTGGCAATATCTCGTATGAAACGCAGTCTTCGGAACGTCAGCTTCTTTTACTGTCAACTGATGGTACCCCGACATCAAGTCAATCTTTGAAAAATACTGAGCTCCCTGGAGCTGATCAAACAAATCATCGATATGAGGGAAAGGACACATATTCTTAACTGTGATGATATTCAATGCTCTATAATCAATGCAAAGTCTCATTGACCCGTCTTTCTTTTTAACAAACAAGACATGAGAACCCCATGGTGATGTGCTAGGTTGAATGAAACCTTTATCTAATAACTCAAGAAATTTATTCTTTAACTCTAAAATTTCAATTTGAGACATTCGATAAGGGGGTTTTGTAATTTTCGTAGCATCAGGAACTAAGTCAACAGTAAATTCATCTTCCCGATCAGGTATAGTACCAGGAAACTCCTCAGGAAAAACATCAAGGTACTCATTTACCACTAGCACATCATTAATCTGAACAGCTCCTTTATTTTCAAAAATATGTGCAATGTAACATTCATTTCCATATTTTAATAGTTTCTCAGCTTCATGATATATTATCAACAACAAGGGTTCATTTTTGAATAAAAACTTAAAATCATTCTGAAAAGAAACCTCTTTAGCACTACAGTCAATATTATCCTGATAAACAGAAATCCAATCCATGCCCAAAATAACATCAAACTCTACTAAATGAACAACAATAAGGTTTGTAGGTATATTTTTTTTGCACACAAAGACATGAATGTTTTTATGTTTTCATTTTGTCTCAACATTTCTTCCATGTGTTTTTACAGTAAGTTCAATATTCATATCATGAGATTGAATTCTCAATGTACTAGAAAAACTCTCAAAAATGAAAGAGTGTGTAGACCCTGAATCGAACAACACATTGGAATAATATGAAAAAACAAATAGTGTTCCTGACACAACTTCATTTGATGGCCCATCATCTGCTGAAGTAGTTGCAAATGATTTCACCACCCATTTCTGCATGTAGTCTGGTTCCTTTCCCTCAGTTGAGTTCTTTTTTGGACACTCATTTGCATAATGACCCATTTCGTTGCACTAAAAACATTTTACTGATTGTAAATATGATTTTGTCTTATGAGTACCATAATCTCTTTCAGTGCAATTTCGATCCTTATGTCCCGTCTTACCACAGCGGTAGCACTAACCAGAATTCAAAAGACATTCCCCATCATTCCTTTTATGACAATCTTCACAAACTGTAAACTTAAGTTTCTTACCATCAGACTTTTTTGAAGAGTTCTTCCTTATCATCTGCCACCATTTATAGCCTGATTCAACTGTGACATCGCTGCAACAAACTATTCAGTTCCATTTCTGACCATCTCGGGTTCCTGATTTGGAAGGTTGTCTTCCTCCTAATGTCTTACCAACACAGCATCCATGTTTCCTCTGTGGAAAACCGTTCTGAACACAAAAATATCTTAGATGAAGCAACATGGTAATCTGGAAATTCTCTATGATGTCAATATTAACATAAATTACTTTATGGATATTACATTAATAATACCCTAACACCTAAAGTTATCTAAACTGACCTCTCATACCAACTATAAGGACCCATCCTTAAACATTACATAATATTTAATTAAATTAATAATTCCCATTGAGGATATTTTCAGTTTTATAGTTTTAGAGAATTATAACATAATTATTACTTCTCAAAAGATTACAAGGTAGACATATTTACATAGTTTCCATTTTTTTCATAAAATAAAAACTCTTCAAAAAAGTGTCATGTCTAGTTCCATGTTTTATATAGCATGAATTTTCCTTTATCCCATCCTTGACCCAATTCATCTCTAAGTCCTGTGAAAACATTTCAAAAAAAGGGATGATCATAAAAAGCTCAGTACGGTTTAAAAAAAAATAATGAAAAACTTTGTTCATAAATACATACAAAACATGAAATCATTTACTTACCTCAAGAAATCATAAGATTTATGAAAGACACATAGAAATCATTAATCATAAAGGTAACTTGTGGCATCCATATCATACTAACATTGTAGTTATCACACCTATATAGGGAGTTACTTTGGAATACCCATCACAGTATATTCCCTAAATCTCTTAGGAGAAACATTTGTGTTTACCTTCGCCACATTACCCAATTCATTGGAGAGCTATCTCGGGATCACCCACCCGAGGTTTATCACGGAACCACCCGTATACGTAAATAATTCCAAAGAACCATAACATGATCATAACACATAACATAATCATAATGGAAAGATAACATTTCCACATTTAAATAATAAAATAACATTTCAAGATATTTAAATAATAAATCCATTCTCTAAATCATTTTCAATACCAAAATACGTATAAAGAGTATATTGTATTTATTTTTTCTTTTAAAAACTGTCCTGCTTGTTAAGGATGCCAAAGATTAAATAATACATACAGAGGCGGAAATGTCGTTGGCACCCCTTATGTAAAAAAACATTCGTTTTTGTCATTTATTAAAATGATTCATAGAAAATGTTTCCCTTTGAAAATTCAAGGGTGTTTATACAGCGTATAAAATAAATTCGTGTATGAAAACAAAATATTCCTCAATGAAAGGAGATTGATATGATGTCCCTTACCTCGTGTCCGACTTGACTCGATCGTTCTTTAATCTCCTAAATAATAAAATAAAGTTATTTTATACTTTCTTAAGAAACTTTTTGAAGTTTATTATTCCTTTTATATCACTTATTACCATGTTATAAACAATATGCAATCATTTATGTTATTAACATTCATTTTGTCGTTATTTGGTACTTGAGTCAAAAATGGACTTTTTATATTAACATGTTTTTATTGTGGTAAAAAGTTCATTAGGTCCAAAATGATATTAAGGAATTGGGTATCATATATATCATATATATCCAGCATATACATTTATTTATAATAGTATAGAACATTTATAGGTAAGAAATGAAATGCACCGTTCATGGAGACGGTAAGTCGTACATACGCATGACCGTTACTTTCATTTCTATTTCTTATTTTAATGGAATTAAAACATAATGATATATAGTTACATTATATTTATAGTATAATATCACATATAATATTATAAACTCCATCCTTTATACATCCCACTTAAGGAATTAACGAATCACATCACTTTGAGGGGGCGGTAGTCCGCACATCCGAAAATGAGATTATCTTATTTAGCCACTATGGAAACCATACAGGCGTGCTATAAATGGGAAGTACAGAAGCATAAGGAAATCATAAACATAATATATATCATATATAAATATAGTTCTATAATAATTTCCACCATGAGTGGCGGTAATATGTAATTTAACAATCATCGTTTCTTGAGGCCTTAGTTTTCCATCCACAGAAACATTATGTTCTTCATCCATTAGATGGAGGTGTGTGTAAGTTTAGTTCAAATCCTTCTCATAACAACATCTTAGTATGTTGAGGATACTGGTTTTGTTACAAAATAAAGGAATAAATATATTTTAGGGGTTGGAGAAGTGAAATAAAAGAAAACAAATTAAGAGAAACAGTTACCTTTAATTTGGGTAAATCTCTTTGGTTTGAACTAAAAGGACTTTTTGAAGTGCCTTATGCCTAAGGTAAGGCTTCTAGGAGGAGTAGAAGGATATAAAGAGATTAATTGGGTAGAGTTTTTACAAGCCAAATGGCTTGAGAGGTGTGTGTAATTGGATAGAAATTGTCTCTTTTTATAAAGGGGAGGAGGGGCTCTTTTGGAATGTATGAAAATATTGTTTTATAATATTATTATATTCAATTTCTGAATGTCCAAAAAAAATTATAATAGAAAATAAGATGAATCATGGTTGTAATAAAATCATCCTATCAGAATTGGACATGTTTTGGATAATATTTTAATCATTATTATCTTATTTATTTAAATCATTTTTTAATGAGTTAAATACTGCATCATTATTATGTCATAAATGCTTTAATTTATTTTCCTCTAAAAATTATAAATAAAATACCATGATGTAGAAATGATTTTTACCTTTCCAATTAATATTTATTGTCAAAAATACGACTTATATAACGACATATAAAAATTAATTACTAAAAGATATTTTCTTTTGTCATTTTTTCCTTTACATTAAATTAATTATTCAAAAGTGTCATTATCTTTCTTAAGTGGCTCCATGGGGTCCCCAAATCAACCCAAGGATGACCATGTTCATCCACTACTCATCGAATAATATTAGGAAAAGTGTTAAGGTAATTTTGAATTATTATAATATTCTTTTTTACATCGAGTTACCCTATTTACCTTTAACCGCGGTAATTAAAAGTCAAAAGTTACTATTCACAAAAAATTATTTTCATCTTATTGAACCACATTTTAGTTCTTAATAACAACCAGGTAAGTTGGAATTTCTAAATTTAATTAATAGAAGCGGTAAAATTTCATTTAAATCAAAAAGTCAGTTTTTTAACTACTACTAAGTGGTTTCACTATTCATCAAAAATTGACTTTTTTTAGAAAAATACCCAAAATTCAGCCTATTTTTTATTTGATATTCAAAATTTAATAAATGATGTTTATTTTCCCAAATTCAAAACATAAAAGTTTCATTAATTAATTTTAAAATTAATTACTGTTGTTAAAACAAATAGCGCATTTTTAAGAAATAATAACTATCAAAAAATCGACACTTGTTTATGTCAAATTTTCAAGTGAAATTAATTACAAGGACCAAAATTGGATTAAATAGTAAATATATATTCTAATTACTCTCTAAAACCAATTAAAAAGATAAAATAACCATATATATAAATCAGATTAAAACATAGTTTTGAATTAAAATACAATATTTTCACTATTCAATAAAAATTGATCTTTATCGAAAAAATACCAAAAAATTGTAGAAAGTAAATTTTGATGTCCCCATTCTAAATAAGGATTTATTTGGTCATATATAATGTATTAAATTGACCAAAATATATTTAATAAGGGTTCTCTATTAAAAGGCAATAAATCGACCTTTTAACAAAAATTATGCTTAAAATTAGATTCATTCACTTTTTCAGCCTCTAAATATTATTCGATAAATGTAAATAATTTTAACAAACATGTATAATCATATTGTAGTTAGTTACATTCATTCCCACCAATAAAACGTCTAGGAGTCAACTACCATTTAAAATAATAATATTATATTATTAGTTTGCAACATAAGATTCCAAAGAAACCTGTTGTTGCGTATCGGGTATGCTATCCAACATAGCAACCCCTTAAAGTAAAATTAATATTTAATTCAAAAATATTAATAAATATGAAATATGTCTTATTCTTCATTTACTTTTGATGTTACACCTCAACTATCGGAAAACATCTAGTCTTGAGATTCTTACATTATTAATGTTCACTACAACCAACTCATGCCTGATTCAATGTTCTCCAAATAAGAAAGTCAACTCTACCCGCCACCATATTAGACATCCATGAATTACCATATCCCATAGAAATGTGGTGTTTTTACCACCAACACCACCATTAATAAAATAAATATTCTAATGGTTTTTTGATGTGATAGTAGAAAAATAAATCCAAACCAAATTGTTAATGATAAAGGAATTTTTACCCCCTCTTCCAAGGAATTTAGATTTTTATAAAATATATAGTGACCTCTGGTGGTCATTACCACTACCATTCCTTCTCTTAGGTGAAATGACTATATAATATTTCGAATGATCATTAATGAATTTTGGAAAAATCCTCAAGATCACTATCCTAATATCACATTCAATGGATCACTTAATTAGGTCCCACAAAGGTTGCAAGATGAAATGGTCGACTAAAAGTGGAGATGTAAATTTGGATCTTCATGTGCCTTTTGAGTTGGGTATATAGAAAAAATAATGATTTTAATACTCAAATGATGAATAATTAATTTTAGTTACCCAAAATTTATTGTTTATTTTAATTTGTCTTAAAATTTTATAGGATACAGACCAAGACATAGGCCCTTTGGAAAAAATAAAGAAAAACTTTCCTGAGAGGTGGATTATACTGGAAGACATGGGGATGGTTTTTCCAATCAATATCAGTGAAATACCAATAGTTTTGAAACAACAAATTTCCATTTTAAATCCCCTCAATGAAATTTAGCTAAATAAAATGTGAATGGCATCACTATATCACACCCTCCACCTAAATAGGTGGAATTAATGTATGTTGAAGAGAAAAAAATGTAGTATGTGGCTAAGATCAACCATATAAAATGAATCAACACTGAATTAACCCAGGGAAATTTAATACTGAGTATAGCCTTTAACAATATGGGAATTTTTTTCCTCCAACTCAAAAATATATTTTCACTCATCCCATGAGAGTTGATTCAAACCACTATATCTTCTCTAGGTCCAAACAACTAGTTTACTAGATCTTATTGATTAGGGAAAACAAGAAGATTCCTCCATTATGGTATTAGTTTCCCTCATTTTAGGAACGATGCCAACATCCCTAAAAACTGTGAGTTAAAAACCAATATATATTGGGAAAACCGATCAATATTTTAATTTTACCCATGTCTACGTATTTAATTAGATAATATTTTATATATATCTCATCAGCTTCATTGAGTCTTTAACCACCCAAATAGGAGTCCTGGATGGATGTTGTAACATAGAAAATACATTGAAGAAACCATACCCTAAATAGGTTGATTTCACCCCTCCTCTTCCCATCATAATGAATAAAACCTTCCCAAATTTGGATGGAATGGGATATTTGTAGTATTTCTTCACAGTTTTTGTGTCCTTCTATTACCCTATGATGATCCCACATTATTTGTAAGTGGCAGACAAAATAATATGCATTTTAAAATCTCAAGGTGGACTAATTTATTCATTATAATATTTTTCTATATTAATCCTTCATAGACCAAAATTATATTCATGTGTAGTTACTTTATCAATTTATCTCTATGATAAGGTAGTCGATGATCATTTATCTCTTGAATGGAAAGAAAAAAACGAGGGGCATCATATTTTATCACTGGTTGGAATGGCCTGACATATTTACTCAATATGAATCTTTCACAGGTGAAACTCATTTATAATTTTATAAATAATATCTAAGATGATTTATAGTCATTTATAATACTATTTGAGTACCCTAGGTTGTTTTTGGATTTTGAATCTATGGTGCAATATCAAGAGGATACCATTCAATTAACTATTTAAAAATATAATATGATGCCCATTTTTTATATAAAAGGGTTCATATTATAGTAAAACACCACTATCACTATTAAACCATCTATGTTGATTACTATGGTGCTAATAAAATATCCATTACTCCTAGATCTTCTTGAAGAGTGACAATAATTGAAACATATCCCCCATCCAAAGGTAAGGAATAGGGACAACCATGATATGAGTACTGATGAATAAAAAACATAATCTTTTTGATATTATATGGTTCCCTGGTACATGAATATAACCATAGAAACTAATCTCTTCAATATTACTGATTCTAAGAAACCTAATGAAGTATTCCTTTGTGATCATCTATAATATTTCACTTTCTACATGAAGATGGGCTATAAATACAAGATTTCATTATATTTAAATAGTTCCTCCAGAAAATGGTTGATTTTTAACATGTGACATTGGTAAAACCTATATCACATGTTACAAATGTTTTATTTATATAGATAGAGAAATAAGATGACTAGAAGGTCTTACCAACAATTTGTAATCTAAACATCCATGATTGGATGATCAGGAAAATAATCAAACGAGATCATGGTACCATTTGGGAACAAAATATTCAACCATTTATGACCCCAATTCCTTAAATAACTTCTATTAATACTCTTTTAAATAAATTCTCTAGTAGGAGACATAACCGGATGAAATAGAATAGGGTGAATAAAGAGGATCATTAACTATCTCCCATTCCAGTAAAAACTCTCTTAAATTTTTCCCTTTACAATTAGATCAAAGGAACCACCCCACAAAGCCTAAACCTATTTGAAGGAAGAATCATATTTAATATATATTAATTTAATCAAATCTCTATATCCTCTATTCGATGGACAATACACATTTAAACCAGATTTTCCCACTCATAATCGAGGATCTGGCATAAGATGATACAAAATTTTAGGGAACGAGGGAAGATGGGATCATGGTAGATCACAACATTTTTTCCACATGTTATATAAAGATATATATTTACCAGATAATCTATGTAATGTTATTCAATGTCTCCATCATTATCATTGAGATGTTCATGAGAATTCCTGGGGTCACTAAAATCAAATTATCTTTGAGAATAATTTGGTTTGGGTTAATCTAACTGATCAGCATAGGATTGTGGCTGGACCATGTCAATCAAACCCTCTAATGGAGAACATTACATTGGGTACTTATATTGGATCTATATCCCTACACACCAAATTCCTTAACCTCTAAGACATACACTATAGAATACCCCCAATTTTGGAAGCACAATCCCCTGGTGTAGATGATTTCTATAGTTCCAATCAAATTTATATGTTCTTATGTGATGAATAATACTATAATTTCAAGGAAACATTGGGATATATTTGTATCAAGTAAATCCCTTTGTATTAAATTACTCTAGATATATATATGAAAACTTTATGTATCATATATTCATATCCTTCTCAAGGAAAATTGTTGTATGCTATGTGGATGACTTAGTAGTCAAATAATGATAGAATTTTCACCATCTTTATAACCCATAAGTGGTATTTATAAATTTTTTAATACATTGTCTTAAAATAAATCCCAAGAAGTGATATTCTGGGGTGATTTCATGAAGATTCATTTCCTATTCTTTTTTCATCACAATATCAAGGTCGAGCCTGAAAATATTGTGATGATTCTTTTTATGCCTCCACCCCAAAACCTCAAGTAATTATGAGGAATACATGTGTATCTCTCCTATATCATAAACTCTATTTCAAATCTCAATGTTAAATGCTTAACCTCACTAGACTAATAATTAATGGGGTTTTATCTAGTGGTGAAATTACTAGTAGTGAGACTTTTATAACCACACAAAATATCTTCTCCAACCGCCATTTCTAAGTCCTGAAGATGGAAGAATGTTTATTTTGTTTTATGAATCCACTTTAGATCATTATTTTAGTGTTCTCATAGCTTAGAAGAATGATTCAGGAATAGAAAATAGTTTATATTATCTCATCTGGACTATGATGGACACTGAGAATCTGTATTCTAACATAGATTAAACTATTTGGAATTGATATTTTTGAAACAAAATCCAAGACACTGTCTCCTTCATTAAAATATTCATTTGGTATATCATGTTGAATTGATCAATTGAATCCTTACCAATCAATACTAACTAATTTATTGGTGTGGTGGATCATTATACTATAATAGATTGACATCTATTTCACTCAACATAAGGTAGTCAAGTGGAACAATTTGGAAAATATTCTTGTATTACACATTATTTTCAGGATTTTTTTGTTATTTACATATCCCTATGATGATGAAGTATTATAGATATAATATATATATCATGAATGGGAAATGAATTTTGGATATTATTATTGAATCATAAATGGAAGGATTATGGATAACCGAAAAGATAATCATGTTGGATTTGGAATTGAGTTTGTTTCTGTTGTCATGGAAGTTCCCCCTTATTCATATATAATATCATAAGGATAAACCAACAATTATAAGAAATTTTAAGACATGATTTGTGATTTTAAGATATCCATATAGATATCTTTTCTCACATAAAAATTATCGGTGATTCAAAAAATGTGATAAAATAAATTAATGGAGGAAATGATATCAAAAATTTATAGATAATATCTATCTGTGATTATTATTATGAATTTATAGTGTAGTTCATCTCTATATTTGATTCTAATTTATATCTTATATTCATGACACATGCAATAATATTCCATGAATAATTTAACTAACACCCTAGAATCCTCATACTAATATGATATCGTAATATGTATTTCAGTTAATAGAGTGGTCTCCCAATTCATAAACAACAGCCTTGGGGATATCAATGAAGTCAACACTACATATGACCATGAAGAGTAGAAATCATCATAAATTGATTCTACTGTTGATTTGATATCTCCAATTATGGAGTACCTTTAAAACCAAATCCTTCACCCTAACAGATATAATAATGATAGATTATTCATCAGGTAGTGATCTTCATCTTTTATAGTGATTCTTATACACAAAAGGTCATATAAAATGATTCTTTGAATGATTTATTCGTATATTCATCAAGGGCATGTTTTCCATGTTTTATAAAATGGATTTCATTCTAGATATTATCGAACTCACCAGTTATGGGTGTTGTTTTATCATCAAGCTATAAGACTTGGTTATTTTTGGATTTTGATTACCAAATATGTCCAAAAGATTAAAAAGAGATTCCACTATTTTTAGGTGAATTTCATTTTCATTAATCAACTTCTATGGGTTTTTCATACCAAACAATACTTATTATTGTTTATTCTATGGAGAGTCAAGGTCTTGGGGGCATATCCACATGCTATATCTTAGTAGTTCTAGTTCATACATACTACCTCAGACTTTTTATCTAAATGGGAAAAAGCTATAGAACCACATCAAAAATATGAAAATATTTTCATCAAATTCCTGAATTCAATAATTATCACAATATTTTGTGTACCTCAAACTATATTAATGTAAAATGGAACCACATTCCCTGGTTCATATTTAAAATACTATAATTTTAATAAATCATATAAACCAATCCTTCATCCCACTACTATACTAAAGATTATGAGAAAATCAAATACTTCAAAATTTTGTTATCCAATATTCTTCAGAGGCTGGTGGATAGGGAAAAAAATTCATGTCTAAAAAAATTATTTAGTTACATGGGGTCATCTAGAACCAAAACCTAAATCATGGAACCTTCAACCTTATATTCACATTTCAATTAGAAAAAATATCTTTTACCCACCCCGGGTTAGCTGCATTACAATAATGTGGCCATTGTTAGTCAACTCATTGAGGATGATGACTCAAAAGGTTATTTTAAACAACTCTAGTGGCTCGAGAAGAAATGGTTTTTCATGTTGTATAATTTTAATGAACCATTAGAATTAGATACCTCTCACCTCTTAAAATAATGCCAGGATACATTCATTTTCCTAGTGAGGTTTGGTGTTGTCCCTAAAAACTCCAACAATACTATGGATGAATCATCCAAAGGTGGAACCAAAATGGGACGGAAAAAATTTCATATTTTAGGTCTACTAATATGATTCATATTACTTGATCATAATGGATGGAAATTGAATCACACCTATAATAAATCATGATTTCTCAATCAATGAATTAAATTTCCTTCACATAGGCTCACATGACCCATTCAAATGAGGCTATATTGTATAATGTATATCCATTACACAAGAATCTAAATTTCATGGAACTCCACCATGTAATATGAAATTAAACTAATTTTAATTGACCCCATCATATATGAAATTAAACTAGATAGAGTGGCCAAATTTTTAATATCTTTTTCCTCTCAAATGATTTGTAGATCTATGAAAACCTTTTGGGTTATTAAAATACACCAAATATAATATACAAGATTATGATCTAGATTCAAAAAATACCCCCATAATAATAACAACATGTGGCTTCATTTCTTTTTAATGACTCATAGTGATTTATAGATACTTTCTTCTTGTTGTACCCAAATAATTTCATCATTTTTGTGTTTTTTATACATGAGATCCAAATCTATATGGAAGTGATTTATTTAACATAGATAAACATGTTTCTTATATATTCTCTATAATTTTCTCTAATGATATTTTTTTAATACATTATTTATATATTATTTCTAACATTGATCATAAAACCCCAGAGATTATGTTTCCTAGAGAATCAATTCGATTGGCACTGTCGATATGTGACACTTCTAAGGGTTGGGAGCCTAGTCCTAGTAAGATGACATTAATCATCATCATATATAATCCACCATACATGTATCTTAAAATGATTTGATTTATATTTTTCCTTAATTTTTTCCACACATGAGATCTTGATCCTTGTAAGAGTTCATAGGAAAACTTATATATGTCCAGAAAATCCCCCCCACCCCACACTCATGAACTACGTGAAGAATGATTTATATTATTTTTTGATATGTAGTGATTCCAATACCCTATATCCTATGATGTTGTAACTAATATTCGTATGTATTTTAAATTATAATTAAATTATTGTAATCCAATTCATGTGTTATTTTATAGAAAATTGTAATATTTTTAGGTTTTAGTTCTAAAATGATCTCAATTGTAAAAATGGTAAAAATTATAAACTGTTAACTACTTTTGATTAATTTAGTATTTAAACAATACTAATTTATGTACTAATAAAAATTAAAATTTCAATTTTTAATATTACTTATTTTTTTGTATATATTTCATCACACCAGACCAAGAGTTATAAGCAACAATATTGTTCTGCAACGAAGGTCATAATTTAGGCCTAAAAATCTATGAATAGTTCATAAGACATTAAAATATTAGACCATATCTCCCAAAATACTACAACAAATGAGTTTAAATTCTAAATTAAAATATTTAATATATGAGGGGATAATTATCTACAGATACTGAATAATCATAATACTTATGTCTATCAGTGAATGTGAAACATGATGATTAGAATTTAAGGATTCTTCCAAGTAAGAAATGTTATTTGGAGTGAATCTATCATAATATTCTTTACCCTGTGAAAATATAACGAAAAGTTTTTAGGTTGTGAGAGGATAGATATAAAAATATATTTAAATAACCAAACATTTCCCAATTCTACCATTGAGTTCCAAATCCGGTCATTAGATTTTAGAGAATAAATTTTAGGGCAACCCGGACACCCCTCTTGCCTATAAAAATAATTTTCAATTTATATTATATAAAATTATCTCATTATCATTTTTTTATTTTCCATTTTTTCCATCAATGCATTTTTCAATCCCTATGAAGCTGGAAAACTAGCAGTAAATTTTTTTTAAAAGTAATTAGTAGTCTATTACATGTGTTTTTCCATATCAAAGTCCATAGTTATTTTCTTATATTAATTTTGGTAATATTTAAATAAATTATTGTGAGTGGTTTCCCAATTTTCTATATCACAAGAGTTCTTATCATTCATCATTATTCCCAACGCTTCGCTATTTTTTTCATGAATATAGTATCATGTGACTTAGTCACTGGATAGTTAAACAGTATTCTAACTAAATTTAGGGATAGAATTTCCCATAAATTTTAGGTGTTGGTGTGGGAATATTACCCCTAAAATTGGAGAGTTTAGTGTGATTTATATTTATAGCTAAATTGAGTGGAATATTTAATGTTATTTAAAGAACATTAGTAGCATCGTTGTGAAATGCTTTGTGTATGTTTTCAATTCTCTCTATATTTATAGATTATTTTATCCTACACTCATACTTATATATATTTATATATTAATATATTAATATTAGTATTATATTTTAAATTCTACCATTATATTTATTTATAAATGTTTTATATATTTTAATTAATAAATGGTGAAATTAGAAATTCGGTTTGCGTGAGTGGCCTCCTGAAGAGATTAATAATATGGTGATGTAAATTCCATTTTTAGGTAATAAGAATATTTAGAAATGATACAAAAAATAAATCCAATTATATATTTTTTTTATTTCATCATTGAGTTCAAGATCTTACACACATAGATTTTCAAAAAGTTAAAAAAAAATTAAAACCCCAAAAAAATAACGTCATTGAAAATAATTTCTTTCTTTGTAAATCAAGGTTTTAAATTTTTATTTTTAACATGACCATCCTGATAATAATAAAATGGATTTTTTTTACAGGTAATAATCTTTTATGAATCAAATATATGAAAATTTTACCTTTAATAGAGAAACTTTTAACATGATTAATGACAAAAGAAAAAAAAGTAGTATTAATATCTACAATAGTCATGGATGTACATGTTCTATGGATAGTAAAATAATGAAAAATCACTGAAGATAAGGAAAAACATGTTCCTCATATATTTAATAAATACAATGAATATTTTTAGGTTTAAATTTTAGATCACTCACTTTCCTCTATTATTTGTATTTATTTTCGAAGGTATTAATTCTTGAGATATATCTCAAGTAAGAAATATCTAAGGGAGTGCAATATCCTGTTGAATTGATTTTATTTGATCTTTCTCTATTTGAAACAAATTTTCACTCTCTTAATTCCAATATTTTAGATTTGGTAAAGTTGTACATTAACATGTATAGTGAGGGAAGACATGATACATCCACGATAGAAGAGAAAATTGTACTATAATGCAAAGAGGTGCTTGATCATCCACATGTTCCCAAGGATCCCATGGGGATAGTACTAGCTTCACAACACTAAATCAAATATGAAATATAGGAGTACACCATGACACTCGAAAAGGATCCCATATACCTTCTCTTCTTTCCCCCTTAACACTTCTACTTTTCACTCTCTTATTTTTGGGGTATTGGGAAATTTTACTTCTCCTTAGGGGTTTACAATATTGGCATCCAATCCTAAAAAATGGGAGAAATAATATAGGATTTTTCATACCTTGAAAACCCCACCCACATTCAAATGTGGGATTATGTTCTACCATTTTCTGACTAGGGGTAGGGAAAAAACCCCTACAAGATGGTCAAAACCATATTATATCCCTTTTTCACTTTTTATTTATTTTTATTTACTTTACTTTCAATGAAGTTAATATATTTTTTGTTAATTTGATTATTGTAATTTTAAATTGGTTGTATCATAGCATAATAACTCAAGTCCAATAGTGGAAAATAAATTCTCATTGTATCGTTCCTTCTCATTACTTTCTTATCCCATATCATTTAATTTTTTGAACATAAATTAAGGATAGTAAAACGTATGTGTTTTTGAAGTATTAACATGATTAGAGGGTTTTTATGTGTCTTTTTTTATAGGAAAGTTAATCCTAAATTACTATTATTTATTAAGTATCATAATTTATTTGTTATTTTATTTTATTGAGTTGTGGATGAAATAGATTTCAAATTATTATTGATATGAAGTAATTTATTTATGAAATATTATTTTCATAATGATACACAAAAATAAAATATGTTTACTTTATTTTGGTGAATTATGAAATTTTTTTCCATATTCTGCCAAATACACACACATTATTAAGACAAACAAGGTATTATTGTGTGAAGAAAAACTTGTGATTTTTATCTTTCAATGCATTGGGGATTATAAAATATTTTTGTTGTGATTGATCGATTTTTTCACAATCCACATTTTAGATTTTGGACTTCCATTAGAGTTACCCTTATTTAGCTGCTGGAATTCATGAATTAATTTATAGGCTTAATAAAAATTTCAAGTTGATTTTCCCTTACCTACCTTCAGGATAAACAATATTTTTCTAATATTTCATGTTTTAGTGTGGGGGAGCGAATTTCATACGTGTTATTTCGGATGCATCATATTTTTGGATGTGTGAGGTGTGTTGCATCATTTAAATTAGCCAAAAGATATATAAAATAATGCATGGTTGATTATTTCTCTATTATTTACATGTATCACCCTTTTTCACTAAAATATTAGTAATAAAAGGTGAAAAATAGAGATAATATTTCTTAAAGTGATTAATATTAATATTGTGACCCGTTTCTATAAAACCACTGTTCATCTTTTGATGTATGAAGATTTTAATTTTTTTTATACTTAAGGAAATGGAGTAAAAGGGTTCAAATGTGGACTCTAGGCCTTGAACGAATTGGTTTGGTGGTTACACGACGTGTATTCCAATTAGACATTGTGTATTCATGTCGAGAGGACTCATTTATGATGTGGAATATTAAATCTGAAGAAAATAGGATATGGAATATATACTCCTTGTATTTTTATGTATGTGGTGTGTAATTACTTTTTTTAGTTAAAATGGGTAGTAGCCTTGTTTTCTTCTAATGGACAGAACCCCTTGTCGGGGTATCATGACCATCAGCTTTAGAGCACATTTTGGATCTCAATTATCCGTCTGATCTCTATTTTCATCACCATCAGATGTATTGGAATACAATCGGTAATATCTGGATTCCACTTGAGACCTTCTTCAATATTTCATATATTATCCATGTTATCAATGGTTGAGTTTTTTTCTCATTTTTAGATCTACTTCATTCTAGCTCGAAATTAGAGACTGATGATGGATAAAGAGGGCTGTATGACTACGTGGAAGGTGGTCTCATTAAATTCAGATATTATAATGTTGAATATATGTGGTGGAGTGCCACATTCCCATTTTAGAGTGTTTGGTTTATTGATATGTTACCCATGTTTTTCATAATTTTGTTTAGGTAATTAATAATGTGATATGAATCATGTTTTAGGTTGTTTACAATGATTTAGGGCCACCTCATTTGTGTGTTTTTCCTTATAAGAGCAATGTTTATCCATTTTCTCTAGGATGCCTATGATAATTCCTCTGATTCCATTAATGGGTAGTTAAAAATGGAATTGGTTTATTAAATGAATCGCATGTCCGATATATTTTATAGTTAACTCTTATGATAGTAAAATTTACATGTTAGGCTTATTATATAATTTACCCATGTAAGTATAATTTCATAAGCCTTATGATAGTATAATTCACTTGTTAGTCTGTTGATGTGAACTTCCCATGTGAGTATATAAATCTTTAAGCCTTTTAATGTTATTGATTACTTAATAGACTTTATATATTATATCATCCATGTGAGCACATTATTGTAAAATTGTGTAATAGTCTAAATTACATGTGTTTCATATCATGATATCTTCCCATATGAGTTTATAATTATTCAATCCATGTAATAGTATAATTTACATGTTTCTTGTTATATATCCAGAAAATGTGAGTATTTGAAAGGACAAGCCTTATGAGATTTTTCCTTTATTTTTTATATTGGATGCTTTTGTTTGGTTATACTATGCCTACATGTCAGGTTTAGTTGTTATTGAGGGATTGGTTTTTCTATACCTTAGGGATAGGTTTTTCTAATCTTGGGGGAATGGTTTTTTCCCTATGGGTGGGGTTTCCCTATGCCCATGGGTGAGGTTTTTCTGTTTCCTCAAGCAGGGTTTTTCTATTCCTGAGGATGAGGGTTCCCTTACTAATATAATGTCATGAGTGGGATATGATGTAATAAATGCAATCAATTTCTCTATGAACTAAATACTGATATATGATTCATATACCAAGAAAAGTCACAATCTTTGATTTATTCTACACATATAATTTATTAGATGATCTCCTAAGATATATATTTTTCTTACATATAGAACTGTCTACATTTGAGTATCTTCTAGTTACCACTTTCACTATTGTACACTACCTGTTATATATATTCACTGATTGATCAGAATAGATCGTATTTGGGTTCATACTAGGATTTTGTCTCACACACTGTTTAGGTAATGTTTTTGGCCCCGAACAGATTATATGATTACATGTGTTTATTAGGGTATGTACCCATCTGCTAGTTCTCGATATGTTGTTTTGAAGTATGGGAGTATGGTACTGATATGAGTATTTTGATGCTTCATAGATTCCTTTTTTTTTGTTCTTTTGGAACATATATTATGTATTTTTATTTTGAACATGTTTTTTCTATTTTCGTAGAACATAAGATGCTATATCATCTGCAGATGGAATGATGCTTCAGTATTTATTTTATCAGTCTTCTAATTATTATTTCAATTGTATGTTATTTACTATTTTTTACATTTCATTATTATTGATTCCTCTATGCTAAACTCAAAAAGGGGTAATATTTTTCCCACTATCACACCCTTGGCCCTCGCTTCAAGTAAGCAGCCTCTGGAATTTTGGGAAATGCCCTTGAGGCTATATGGCCTATTGGGAACATGGTATCTGTTGAGTGGCATATGGATCTAGGATGTTATAATGTGGTATCAAACAGGTTTTTCTTTTCTATATTACCTTACTATTTAGCGACATTAGAAAGGTATATGAAGGAAATGGAGTTTGGTAAGAAATGTTTTGTGGGATTAGCTACCCCGTGTATAGGGAAAAGCCAAATTACCAATAATTGACTTGTGTTTTTTGGATTTAGAGTTGTCATAATTGATTCGATTACATTTTTTGTGACATGCTTTAGTGCTATTATTATTGATATTATATTTTTTATATTTTGTTTCAACACGAACAGATAATGGTTTTCCATCTCATGCATCATATAGGCATTTGTTATATATCAAATATCATGAATTCTTTCAATTCCATTTAGAGAGCATTATTGATTTCATGTTGTTGTGACAGATGTCCTAATAGTTATGAAAGATGTTGAGATAGATACCATGATAGATATTCCTTCTATTATGATATGTGTATTGGTACGTGCTATAGTTGTAATTGGATAGACACTAAACATTGATCCCTAAGGTTAATGGGTCCTCCTGGATTGCAATTTTTGGACCATGATTCACTATTTTATTGGATCCTGTTATGATGTGCTATAGATGGCTACCAAGATTTTATCCCTAAGGAGTATGGGGCCTATTGGATCAGAATTTGGTGGATCATGTTTCAGCCCTTTGCATAGAATTGTTTGGTTATATGTTATGCTTCAGTTGGAAACTTTTATTTGGGGGGATATGGACCCCACGGATCAAAATATTTCATACTAATGGTTGGTGTTTTTATAGAATAGGGGATTTTGGGAAAATTAAGAGTTTCTGCCCAAAAACCCCAAGTTTACACATCATGTATTTTATCCTAAAACACCATTTTTTATTCCTTTTTGGGGAAGTAATATTTCTTTTCATGGTTACATATTGTGTACTCATTGTATGCACAGTGAGGAAAGTGACTGTGTGTCCGGATATGTGATAAGGAACACATGATGGTGGGTATCACAAGTACACAACCATTTACATTTAGTACACACTATGTGGGCTTACATAGGTTGAACCTGTGTTCCTCTGGCCCAATAAAAGTACATGGATAAGAGGGAATACTTGAGTACACACTATATGTCATCCCAACATGTCGTGTACCTGGGGTATTTACTCACCCAGGATGGTGGAGGTACCCATCAATGTGAGAGATTATAGGTACACTCAATGTATGGTATGTACATTCTGTTTATAGCTATTCTGGTTCTCATTGAGGTATTATTTGTTTTTTATCCTCCTTTGATATTTTTGGACCTATGAGTAGTCCTTTCTTAGTATTTTTCCTCATAAATCAGGATAGTGAGACATGTGACGAATTATGAGGAATCCTAATGGGTGTTCCAGAGCTTCGATTTAAATTAATTGGTTCTTCCTAAAGATACTTCTTTTAATCACCACCGTATTGTGAGACTTGGCATGACTGATCGGTTGTTTGTTTGGACCAACATAGTTGAGACTTTTGATTTGAGATGAGCTGCGGATAACCTCTATTGATCTATATTTTCTAGGGAGTCCCTCATAGAATCCCTTTATTGTTTAATATTTGTGAGGATCCCTTATATAGGATTCCTTCACTCATTTTTATCTAGAGTATTCCATGTAGGATGCCTCTGAGTGTTTTACATGACCAAACCTGACCTTATTAGTGAGATTTTAGTTGTATCCCTCATAGTTTGGAACCCAAACCGGAACCATGGGGCATGCAGACTAGAAATAAATTACCCTATTATAATGGGTTATAACCCCTTCTAAACACATTAACGACAGTTATGGGGACCAACCACTAATGTGGCCTCCTACTCTTGTTAGAGGAAGATTGAAGGAACCGTGGGTAAATTGATTAAAAATTTAGCGGAAATTCATTTAGAGGTGGTCCAAACCCCTTCTAATTTCACCATAAAATCTCAGTTTAGAGGTGGTTATAACCCCCTGTAATCTTTTATTCAATTCAGCAGCGGTTCCTAACCACGACTCAATAATTTACATAATCCATATTTGTGGTGGTTCTAAGAACCACCTCTTTATAATACTGACATAGAGGGTGTTTAACCCCCTCTAATTGGACCATATTAGAGGTGGTTGTAATAACTACCTCTAAATAATTAATTTTGTATTTAAAAATTCCACAGTGCATGTTCCCCTCCAGTTCCCCACCACTTTTTCTCCACCACATCTCCAGTTTCAGTGCATGCTTCCCACCCCTCCAGTTTACCGGGCCATGACCATCGAGAGTCCCTCGACTTCAAGACCAGCCATGCCCCTTCCATATCTTCTAGGACCACACTCACCTACGCCCCGTCTGGTTCTAATTCAACCACACACCCTGATAGAAGGATTTTTTAGAACAATTTTCAAGTAGTGGGATTCGAACCAGCACTTCTTGCGGACAACCACAATGCCTCTACCACCATGCCATTTTCTATTTTTTATTCTAGTTACACATTAACGTATTTATATATAATATGAATCTAAATAAAATAAATATTATTTTAATTGATATATAATTATATAAATTAAAATATATGAATTTTTTAATTATATATTTTTTTATTTATATTATAATACATTTATATTATATAAAATTTATATATTTATATAAACTATATTTTATATATGTGTATTTACATAAATTTGAGTATAAATTATATAATTATATTTATATTATGCATATACACATATATTTATATATTTAACGATATATTAATGTAAATTATTTATATACTTAAATACATATGTATATATTACACACTTTTTTATTTATATGAGATAAATATATATTTATTTTTTTATTTATTTAATATATATATATATTAAAACATATTTATATAGTGTATTTCAACACATATATTTATTTGTATAAATTCCATTATACTATATGAAATACATATATATGAAATATAATTTATACAAATACTTATATTATATATAATTAATATTACATGAAATAAAATATAGGGATATATTATATATGGAATAAAATTTATACAAATATTTATCTAATTTTATGTGAAATACAATTTATAAATATATATTTATAATGTATTTGAATACATATATTTATTATTATGAAAATAAAATATATAAATATATTAATAAATATAATTTTATAATATTTTGTAGATTAATATATATGTATTTCAATAATAATAGTTGTATAATATATTTTAAATTAATATATATTTATTTTTATAAATTGTATATCATATAATATTAACTGTATAAAATATAAAATAATAAAAAGATTATTTAAAATTATATTTATCATTATTGTAATATAAATTATAAAAACTACAGGCTTTGGTTTTTATATTTTTTTAAATAAATTATATTTATGTATATATTTATATAATATGTTTATTCTTTTATGTTGTGTATAATTAATATTCTATGAAATACAATTTTGACAACTATATATATATAAATGTACATAAAATTATAAAATTATATTTATTTATACATATAAATACATTAAAATTCATCCATATAATTAGAAATATATAATATCATTACATGATATATATATATATATATATATTAACTAAATAATTTTATAATTAATGTGGTATTCTGAAATATATATAAAATAATTATATAATACATATTAATTTATATATAATTAAATATTTACCATAAAATAATTATAATATATATATTTATATATATTTAATTTTTTCTATATTATATTTATTTGCCCACATAATATGCTATAAATGTATTTATAGATAAATATACAATAAATATGTATTTAATATAAAATATGTATAATATAAATAATAATATAAATTTATGTTATATATAAAACCATATATAAATTTTATATATTTGAATAAATATATTTATAATTACCTTTATGTAATGTATTCCAATATTAATATATGTATACATTTTTGATTATATGTATAAATATTTATTTAAAGTATTTATACAATGTCCTTATATATGTATGTTTATAAAGAATTTAAATACATTTATATAATTTTTTTATGTAATATATATATATATATATAAATATTTGTGTATGTACACACACATGAAAACCCACACACACACACATATATATATATAATAAAATATGAATTTATTTGGGATTTCTTTTAAAAAATAAATTAAAATTATGAGGGTGTTAAAAAACCTCTCTAATAAAAGTTATTAGAGCTGTTTCATGAACCCCCTATAATTTCCTAAATAAGTGGGGTTGACAACCCCTTCTAATTTTATAAATTATAGGGGATTCACAACCCCCACAAATATATTAATTTATATGGGGTTCACAAACTCCTTTAATCTCACAAATTGGAAGGGATTCAAAACCCCCCTTTAATCTAATTGATTAACGGTTGTTCATGAACCCCCTCTAATTTGATAGATTATACGTGGTTGTGAACCCCCATTATTTTCTTTAAAATAAATTTCCATGTTATATATATATATATATATCCTCTCATATGTATCCAAACAAATATAATATATATAGCACCTCAAGAATCCTAGACAACATATAGGGCCACTAATTATTAAATTTGTTGAGGTTATGACACAACAGTCTCTAAAATCCAACCTAATGTTATAAAGAAAAAATGATAAAACATTTAGATTGGAATGTAAACCCCCAAAAAATATTATTATTATAGGGGGTTATCCATAACCTCTTCTAAAATGAATTTAGAGGGGGTTATGCATAACCCCTTTTAAAAACAACTGTTAATCTGTTTTTTTTTAGTGGTAGAGGGGTGAGTGGTTAGAGGAATGTGTTGAATATTATATTTTGATATTTTCAGTTTTGATATGAGATTTTTTCATACACCTAGAGACCCTCATGTAAGGGTATATTAATTTTTTGGAGTTATGACTTGGAATAGAGATGTGAGCAATCGTTCGTAGTCTTATTTTGTCAGCTTTGGCATAATTAAAATGGGGATTTTGAGCTTAGTAAATATATTTTTTCATGACCTAGTTTTGGGAGTCGACTCGTATAGTTTTTAAGAGGCTAGCTATTGATAGGTATCACCCTTAATGCCTATTGTATTATTTTTCCCTATCATCATTCTAACATTGGTGCTGCTCTAGTGTCATTGTCCCTAGTAAGATGTTTGGATTTTTGGGAGGAATTTATTGTTTGGATGACTGACCATTTTATATTAACCCATGACATGGAAATAATAATAGATGAATTATTAGTTCGGTAGGTTAGACATTCCATGGTCATGGTCTTCTACTTAGGAGGTCTTCTGAACCTCTATTTCCTTATGTGATGGTAGACTTGGTATGTCATCCTCCATGCAAATACTTGTTTAGATGATCATCATTTTGGACAGTTCTTGCATGATCCATATGGTGTGAGGATTCATAGGGTGTAAATTTTTTGAATTGTATCCAGAATGTGGAATTTTCTCTTATAAAATCGTGGTAGTATATGTTGACATATGCGTTTCCCATTGTTTGTTAAATGTTAAAAAACGAGCAGTTGAGTTCTGTTAAATTGTTCAGATTTGAGATATTTTATGCATCCTTGGGTTATCTCTGGAATAGAGTGACTTGAGATTTGTGGAACCAAGTTGTTCCCACATTTTAGGGAACTTTATTGGAGTTGGGTGTTTTGGCATGCTGGTAGGTTTAATTTCATCTTGCATGCCAAGTGATATGACGAAGTGATTGTGTTTCCTAGAACAACACATGTGCATTTAATTTGGTTCTGAACGATTGCATTCTAGAGAGGTTGTTCCTTCTACTATACACATAGGACACTCTGAGGCAGGTTGTGTCACATCTGGTATATTTAAAATGTGATCTTTTTGGAAGAAGGATCACAATCAGGGACTATTCAGAAATGGTCAATTCTACTGGAATTACTTTGAAACATGCACTTCTATTTTCATGTAAATTCTTACTTGATAGCATGAAGTTGTTTCATTTGGATATTAATGTATCCCTTGTGTTGAACCAATGATCATTTATGGACCTCAGTGGTTAAGTGTGAGATATCACTAAAATGACTTATGATAAAGGCATTGTGGTCGGTTATATGATGGTGTGTCGGCAAGTGTAGCTAAGCTGCATTCAGTAGGTCGACTTGTTGTTGTTCAGATATCCTTTTTAATAATAATTGGAATTCCCCTAGTGTTCTCTTCCTTAAAACATGAGCTTGTCCTATATCTTGATGTTGAATCAAATGCACTAAGAGGGCATCTATTATACGTCACTCTATAGTTGAACCAAGTTGGTCTAGTTCATAATATTTTTTGGTGTTGGGAACAGGATGCATGATTTTACATGAGACTCAGTTAGTCCTAAGTGATGTCTTAGTTCCTATGTAGGAACACCTTGTAAGGACTCTAGATGCCTTCTTATTTCCTTGACATGACTGCCAGGTGGATTTTGCTTTAGGTTTGGTTAGTGTTATTATGTGGGCTCCTCACCTTGTACCAAAGTATCCCTTGTAACGGGAGGTATGTATCACCTTGGTGAGTTCCATGGACAAAGAGTTAATGAATATAAGGTTATCTCAGACTTATAGTGGGTCTCAGAAATGATTCTATGAAAAAGGTATAATGATTTTAGTGGGATGGATCTAGTTTTTTCCTTTACTAGTGCTAGGGAATACTCATTTTTAGTGATAAGTGGATGGTTTAGGAAGGGAGACTCACCAAGATACAAGTATGGGATTTGGTGAACCAATTTGTTGTGGACGCAGGATATATTAGGATAAGGCATTGTGTCTTGTTGGATCATGTCAGCCTCTTAAGTTGAGTGTTTTAATGATATATCATATAATGATGATTTGATTCATTATCCCTGTTATTCAACATATATGGTTAGATTAAACCATTTAAACACTCCACCATTTTATGGTGGGTGTGATATGAATGTCTGCAATGAATTTTGGTGGAAGAATATGTGACTAGTTTTGTTTGGTTTCGACCATTCCTTTCTATGACGCCACTGTTATGACCTCAGTTGCGTTTGACTTCTCCTGGATAAAGGAAAATCATGCTGGTAGCATCCCTAGAATTCTCAGGGGTGTACTTTGTGAATTTTTTCAGTGGTGGACATATCGTGATAACGATGTTGTGTGAGTTGATCTTAACATGATTATGAAGGTTGCAATCATCCTACTGATCAAGGAAATGAATAATGTTGATGATTTTAAGAGGTTTCATATCCATGAAATAGTATGAATACATGGTATTCCACATTCAATCATTTCATATAAGGATGCCTGTTTTACTTCTTGTTTCGAGAAAGGGATACAAAGGGCGCTAGGTACATCAGTGCTTCTGAGCATAGTGTAACACCCTATGATAGATGGAAACATGGAGCACATGATTCCTCTTCTATAGAATATGTTTCGGGAATGTGTCTTGAATTTATGGGGTTCTTGGGACAGACACATACCCATGGTTGAGTTCACTAATAACAATATCATTCAGGATACTTTTTAGATAGAGGATTATGAGGTTTTATATTGAAGAACATGAATATCAGCCACTATTCTGGTTGGAGACAGGAGTGACAGCTATTATGGGACTTCATCTTGTCTAGGAGAGCATTGAGTAGGTTCAAATGATTCTAAAGCAAACTCTTACTATGCAGTCTCGTCAGAAATCTTATACTGATCATCACATGAGAACTCTAGAGTTCGAGGTCGAGGATCTTTTTTTTCTACGTGTTGCACCGTGGTTGGGACATAAAAGGATAAAGAGATAGGGTAAGCTTTCAGCGAGATAATTTTGGTCATTTGAGATTGTGTAGAGGGTCGGGCCGGTTGCCTATCGGTTTCAGTTACCTTAGTGGTACCGGGCTATTCATGTTGTCTTCCATGTTTCTCAGTTACAAAATTACTTTTCAGACCTATATCGTGATTTTTCAACCTTTAGAGGTTAAGTTACAGGAAGATATATCTTTTAAGAAGCATCAATTTCAAATTATGGATCACATCTTGAATGTTTTACATGTACAGTCTATTGTTTTAGTACAGGTTTTATGGAAGTTTGACTGAGTGCAAGACAAGACCTATGAGAGAGAGGCTAACATACGATCACAATGGCCGAAGTTATTTTCAATTGTTCTTTCACCACCCTTGTAAGGGAAATTTCATGACAAATTACTTTAAGTGCGGATGTTTTTAAGAAACTGGTTCTTCTTTTGAGGTATAAATCTTTTCTTTTTAGTTAATAATTAAAAAAGATTGAAGGGGGTCAAATGATGACTACAGGCCATCCATGAATTTATTTGGTGGTAACACACTATGTATTCCATGTACACACTATGTATTCATGTCAGTATGACTATTTTATGACATGGAAGAGGAATTCGGTAGAAAAGAGGATCTTTCATATACACGCAATGTATTTTCAAGTACATAGCATGTGCATTTTTTTTCTAGAATGTGTAGTAGCCTTGTTTTTAAGAGACGGAAAACACACATCACCTATGTATCAAGAGTAGTGGTGTAATAGATCATTTTGGCTCTAGATTTTCATTCCAAACTCGGTTTCAATCACCATCTAGAGCGTTGGAACCCAATCAGTGAGCTTTAGATTCTTATTTAGCCATTATTCATGATTTTTTCCCTTGAACATGTTATCAAAGGTTATGAATTTTTCTCTTTTTTTAGATATACATAGTTCTAGCTCTAATTATAGGTTAGCACTAGATTAGGATGGGCGTATGACTATGAGGTAGGTGGTCTCATGCCTTTCAGTGACTGTCATGTTGAATTTAAATGGCATAGTACCATGCTCCCATTTTAGTGTGTCGCTTTGATTGATATTTTCTCATGTTATTTTCTAATGTTGTTTAGGTAATTAATTATGTCATATAATGCATGTTTGAGGTTGTTTACCATGATATTGGGCCACCCCATGTGTGCGTTTTCCCCTAGAAGAACAATGTCTAACTGTTTTCCCTTGGATGCCAATGTGCATGCCTTTGATTCCCTTAATGGGATGTTAAAAAGTGAAATGGTTAATTGAATGAATATCCCTTGTGAGATAATTGATTGTTAAGCCTTGTGCTAATGTAATTCACATGTTAGGCATGTCATATAATTTTTTATAAGAGTATAATCTTTTAATCCTTGTTATAATTTAATTCATTATTTATGAATGTGATGTGAACTACCCATATTAGTATATAAATTTTTATTCCTTGTAATGGTTTAGATTACTTGGGAGACATCTTATATTATACGTTCCATGTGACCTTTTTAGTTTTAATCCATGTAATAGTCTAAATTACTTTTTCATCACGTTCTGATATATACCTATGTTAGTTTATAATTTTGGAAGTCATGTAATAGTTAAATTTATATGTTTCTTATTATAAATACATCCGATGTGATTATATAAAAGTCCAATCCTTAGAGGTTGGTCACTTCTTGTTTATATTATATACATTTGTGTTGGTTACTTATGCCTATGGGAGAGGTTTTTCAATGCATGAGAAAAAAATATTTCTATTCCCAATGGATTGATTTTGATATGCATGAGGGTGAGGTTTTGGTATGCATGTGGGAAAGTTTTTTCTATACCTGTGGGATAGGTTTTCCTATTCCTGTGGGCAGCATTTTTCTATTATTAAGGTTAAGGATTCACATAATGTCACTATGTTGTGAGTGAGAATAGATTTAATGGATGAGATCATTTTCACTTTGAACTGAATATTGATATATACTGCAACTACCAAGCCAAAGCAAAATCTTTTATTCGGAACTCACTTATACATTCTTAGATGGTCTCCTAAGACATCTGTTGTGCTTACTTGTAGAACTGTTTACTTTTGAGTATCTTCTAGTTACTTCCTTCACTACCATACACTACCTTTGGTATATATTCACTAATTGATCAGCATAGATAATGAGTGGTTTCCTATAGTGATTTAGTCTCACATCCTATTTGGGTTCTTGCTTTCATGACCAAACTGATTATATGATTGGTGGTGTTTATAAGGGTCAACACCATTCTGCTGGTTCGTGATGTAGAGAGCATGGGACTGAGCTGAGGCTTGCGATTATTCTAACATTCCTTAGTTTCATTTGTTATTTTGGAACATATATTCTATAATTTTCTACTATACTAGTTTTGGATGTTTTCTAATAACATAACATGTTGTGTCATATTTTTTATGGAATGATTCTTGGTTATTTATCTCATCAGTCTTCCACTGTTTATTTCAATTGTATGTTGTTTTACATTTCTTATATTGTATTATTATTGATTCTAATGTGTTACACTCTGTCAATGAGGGAAAAGTTTCCCCACTATCACACCCTAGGCCCTCACAGCTACTCAGAAACCTCTAGCATTTAAGGAAATATGCTTGAGGCTATGTTCCTAACAGGGTACAGTGTACCAATTGAGTGGAATACAGATCAAAGATATTACATTTATATCTAAATAATGGTGTTCAACAGTTTTCATTCATTAATTTTCATCAATTTTTTTCTCATCCTCCATGAAAAACATTGAAACCAACAAAAAAATAGAAAAGGTTTACTTATGGAAGTAAAAATCAATGTTTACACTTTTCGACTCATGTAACATGTTTAAAAGTTTTTGGTGTAAAATTTTTAGGCAATTCAGTTAGGATAATCTTGTCTTTTCACTTGAATATTACACTATTATAATTTAGAGTAAAATATCATCATGTTGGAATATAAATTTTTTAATGATTTACCCCAAACCATAAAACATGGAAATAAAATAAATATTACCAATGATTTAATCCCTTTTTATGTTTTTATTTAATAGATATGAGCATTTTAAAAATTTAATGTAGAAATATTTAATTTCAATTCATGATTATAAGTCAAAAAAAAATTGGACTTGAGGGTGAAAAAAATAAAATGTGAGGTAATTTTTTATTATTACATTGTTGAATTATTCAGGTTAAATGAATTTAAATGTGATATATGAACATTGAAATGAATTTTTCATATATACGACCTGATGAAATTATATATTTAAAAACTTCTCAAAATATTTCATATTAATGATTTTTCTGTGGATTTTGATATGAATGATTAATAATTTGGTGAGAGTACAATTATTATATTTAGGGGATTGATTAGACTAATATTTTCCTAAATTTTATATTATAATTAATATTTTAATCCCCCAAAAGTAATATTTTATGGTATGTTGTCACATTTATATGATTTAGTATTAACATTGTTTCAATTTAAAAAAATGGTCTACTTTTGGGGTTTAAATAATTTTTATTTGAATTTATAATTCGACCATAACTCTTTATATACTTATCCATAGTTTTAAATTAATATTATATAGGATTAAATAATTATTTGAATATACTTAATTAAACATTACTAAGATATTAATACCATGAAGAGATTATAATTTAATCCTCAAAATCTATGCAATGTTCTAGATACTTTCAAAGATGCACATATATCAACCATCACATAAAACCCAAGGGAATAAAATTTTAAATGAATATTGAGAAAATATCATGGGATTAATTTACCATTTCCACTATAATAGTAGTATTTTCCATGTCTATTAATTTATTGGAAACCATATAATGGAAATGTTAAGAGTCTTCCTAGAAAGAATGATTTTATGGAGTAAATATATCATAAAGTTCTCAACACTTGTGAAATGAAGATAATATTTTTATGGGTGGTCATAGGAGGTATATTTTAAATACATTCATGATGTTTGATTTCTTCCAATTTTTTAATTTATTACCACTTCCATTTGAGAAATTTACGAACATAAAATTGCAGGGAAACTAACCACCCCTCTTGATTATAAAAATGTACATCAATTTCCTTTCAATGTGTATTGAAATATTTATGGGATATGTTGTAGTTTTCATATTTTATTTTATTTTGATAAATTTACATAATATATAAATTTATATTTCACATTAATTTCTATTTCCCATTCACTTCCCCCCATGGTATTTTCTATCTCCATGATAACGCGGAACTAACATAGGTTTTTTAAGAAGGGAAGAAGTTGCTGAGTTTTTGATTTCGTCTTCTTCAAATTATATTTTTATTTTATTTTAATAATTTTGGTGATGGTTATATATATTATAATAGTAATGTATTATATATTATTATTCATTTGAGTTTTGTTTTCCACTAATAAATATTCATTCCATTCACTATCTGAGTTATGCATATGGTGGAGTGTGGATTATATAGTATTGGTCAGTGAAGAGGAATCATAATAGAACCTAAGAAGAGTATTTACTTGTATTTATAGTTCTTGGTTTGGGAAAATTAAAATTAAATTTGGAGTTAGTAGTGTGACAGATATAGATTAATAAAAATATTGAGTGTTATCTAATGAAAAATTATACTTTCAATATGAAATATATAGAATAAGAAAACATTTTCCACTAAATCTATTGTTTATTTTATTATTTATTTGGACATGATTAAATTTTAATATTATTATCATGTTCATATTTTAATCCTCCAATTATATTATACTATATTATATTTGTAAATTATAATTTAGAAATTGTTATAATAGATATTTTGTGTGTGAAAGTGGTCTCCTAGAAATATTGACCTTAGGTTACACTATATTTCATTATTAGGTAATAAAAATATTAATTAAGGATCCTTAAATGAAAATTTACATTCATTATAAACCCATCTAGAGATTCTCTCAACCTAATATCCACTATCCTATAGGTCATTAAAATCAATATATGATCCTTTGATATAGAATTCATCATCCATAAGTCCATCATTAAAAATCATCACAAAAAATATGTGCGACAAGATTATTATTATTTCAGTCTTTGTAGTGACACTATGATATATTATTTTATGTCCTTCAAAAACATTATCTCCCATATTTTTTATAATCATGTTCTTCTTATTCACTCTAGGTCTCTTATAATCATTTAATTCCAAAGTTAGAGCACCAAACTCATTTCCATTGTTAATGATCCAGATCTACTTAGAGTCTTTATAAAAACTATTTATAGCTTGATTCCTATTTATATCAGTTTTATTGGGAAACTTGAATCCTTTAACATAGTCTTATCAAAATATTACACTAAAACCTCAACCTATCTCAGCTTTTTCTTCAATAATTTCACTCCACATTGATCATCCAATGTATCATAGTGTCACTACAGACACAGAAATAATGAGAATGAAATCAGACATAGTTTTTGTGATTATTTTTAATGATGATCTTATGGATGATGAATTCTATATCAAAGGATCATATATTTATTTGAATCATCTGTCGGAGAGTGGATATTTGGTTGATAGAATCTCTAGATGGGGCTATAATGAATGGAAATGTTTATTTCTATCTCCTCAATTAATATTTATATTACCTAATAATGAAATATAGTGTATCCTAAGGTCAATATTACCAAGAGACCACTTTCACACACCAAATTTCTATTGTAACAATTTGTAAATTAAAATTTACTAATCTAATATAATATAATTTAATTAGGGGATTAAAATAAGAACATGATAGGAATATAAAAATGTAATTATGTCCCAATAAATAAGAAAATGAAAAATATATTTATTTGAAAATGGTAGCTTATTATATGTATTTCATAGTGAAACTATCATTTTTCAATAAATAACACTCAACATTACAACATCACGAATTGTCACTCCTTCCAACAAATCATTAAATCATAGACAAGGAAAACAAGAGATTATATAACCAACACTTCCTTTTCATAACATTTCAAATCCCTAAATCACAGATTTTTCCTCACGTGATTTTTATTTCCATTATCATTTCATCGATATCTATAATGACTGTATACAATTCCAAAGGAAATTTTTTTTGTCTATACATAAATTCTGCAATATATATTTGTACACATGACTATAATATTTACTTCTAACATGAGGCAGGTTTTCATCCAAAGGAAAAGGCCCTATAGTATATACATGCCCCTATAGTACGATAAAAGATCCAGCTATATAAAATTATAATGTGATATTCCCTTCCATGCATATCCCACATTATTTTTCTCAATCCAAAAACACCGAGTGACCAATTATAGCTTTGCAATTCCCATTTAAACTAGTTTTGGGTATTATTTTGCTTTTAAGACAAACTATGTTATCACATCTCATGTTGGTTCACACATCAAGAAAATAAATGCCGTTTACCTCTCAGAGAGGTCTTGTGGGGGAATTGAGCCTTTTCTATGGTGTCAAGGTGCCTTCTTCACACCAAATATTTCACAACCCTTTCCATGCAGGTCATTCCGCACAACTAGACCAAACCTATTCCACATTAAATATATCATCCATGGATTTTTATCAAGTATTTTTATAAAAAAAAATTCAAGAATATAAATTTAATTTCTAAATGAATGTATTTATTTATTGAAAAATCTTTTGTAAAAATATTTATTATTTTAGAAGATTCCTTTGATTATATTATTCAAAACTAATTTAATGTATTATAGTATTTTTTATTAAAAAGTTTTTTATATGTAAAAATTGTAGCCATCTGGCAAGACGACAACTCGTCATGCTGTGTAGGTCCACTAGGCTAGAACCCATGACCGGAGGGTGACAAGAGCACATCACTT
Source organism: Viscum album (assembly GCA_963277665.1). Taxonomy (NCBI): domain Eukaryota; kingdom Viridiplantae; phylum Streptophyta; class Magnoliopsida; order Santalales; family Viscaceae; genus Viscum; species Viscum album. The sequence continues at coordinate 1,210,667,606 of OY728165.1, forward strand.
ATGAATAGACTATGGGCTTCTCGGCTTCTATATTCCATCACTTATATATATATATATATTTCATTTCATAAATAACAACTTATAAAAATATTATGAACTCATTTTAAAATTATAATTATTTTGTTTACTTCATGTCATAAAATATCTTCTATAATAGGTGAAATATATTTCATTATATGGATATTTTGATCTATTTAATGAAATAAATAATTATTGGATATTTTATGGGTGAAAAATTAATTTTACTTGAATTTATTTATTCTAATATGTTTTATCAAAATAAAATTTTCAAATTACAAAATTAGAGTAAAGTTTTAAATTAAAAAATTTCCTAGTTTTTATTTTAAATAAAAATATTCCATTTTATTATATGATTATTTACAAAATATTAATTTCTAAAATTTTTAATTTTAATTAATAAAAATAAATTTAATGTTTTCAATCAAAATATAAATATTATATTAGTGTGTAATTTTGTGATTTTTCAAAAAAAGAACTATTTTTTTATAAATGTTGAAAAACTGGATTCTTTTAAAACCACCATTTAATTTCATTAAATAATGAAATTTAAAAGATCCATTTGATAGTAAATTTTTTAAAAGTATAATTTCAATATAAATAATTCAAATAATTTTATAAGAATTATCATTACAACTAATTTTGGAATTTGTTCATTTTTGCGCTTAATAACACATTTTTCAAAAAAACTATTTTTTATTTTCTTTTTGAAATTTATTATAAATTAATTTATAACACTTATAGAAATTAAATCAGTAAAAATGGATTCGATATTTATAATCATGAGTTTCAAAATTTTGAAATAGCTACTCTTTTTTCATTCTGAATAGCAACAGTAGTAAGTATTTGTTACCTCAATAATGTTATATTAGTTGATTGAGGTTAAAAATAAAATTATAAGGACAAAAAATCTCTCTAAAACCTGTATTTATTTTATTGTATACGTTTTTTATAAATATGAAATTTTTTTTTATAAAATATGTCAATTCAGTTCCACTTTGAATTGATAATGTCCTGAATGTTATCTTAAATATTGAATAAAAATAAAATGTATCTCTATTTATTTTAATATACCTAATTTTATTTTCATAATTATATAATGAGTTCATGATCTGTTTTATTATAGTGTCACATGAATTTTATGTCAAATAATATTTTATAGTTTATGGTTAATGTGTTTATATTCGAATTACATATGTGTATTGATGTATTTAAATTTAAAAAATATTAATAGTTATAAAAATATCATAAATGGGGTTTTAATTTAAATATAATATTATTAAATTATTTAAAATTGAAAAAAACATATTGTTTTAAAATTTATAGGGTTATGTTCTTGAATATATACTATTATCCATTTATGGGTTATATTTCCATTTAAAATAACATTATTGACCTATAAAAATATAAAACTTTTGATGTTACGGTAATTTTCAAAAGGTTAATGGTGGTTAAAACTAAGAGATATGGTCTAAAAATAATATATACATATATAAATTTTATTTCATGATAAAATTTAATCATATATTCATCCTATATTTAAAATATATCATTTTTGATCCACATTAATATGAAAATTGATTTATTTTAATTAAATACTTTAAGTATTTCCAAGGGTGCCCCTCCCCACAATTATAAAAGGGTACCACATAACATTTCATCCACAAACAATTATTGAACTCTATATTGGAATATAAAAAACAAAAAACATCAAAACTCTATACTTCATGAGCAAGAAGAAATTTTTCCTTAAAATAAAATCCTAGATGTATTAAGGTGTAACCCAAAGTTGGTTTTCATAAAAAGATATATTAATCCAAATTATTATTACATTTTACTTCTTCTTTTACCACATTAAAATATTATTAAACCCAGATTATATAATAACAAATTTTATCTAAATAATACATAAATATTATTTTGAATTTTTTATAACCATTTTTCACCACTTTTTTTGGTCAAATGGTGAATTAAATCATCTTTTTTGAGTATGTGTGGGATACCACCCCCATAAAGCTATGTGTTTAGCTCTTCCACATCACCAATCATGGATATTTATAATGTCGGATTTAATTTATATATATCATATTAATGATATAATTATATTTATTTAAAGATAATATAACATATATTTTCTTCCGCTTCCATCTATTGGGAAATGATAACATCATTTTTCTATATGTGTGGATTACTGTCCCCATAATGATATGTATTTTTCATTTAAAAATCTCATGGATAGTTATAAAAAAATAAAGTATAAAAATTATAATAAATTCAGGATTAATATTTGGGAGATCGTAGAACCATGACCCCTTTGACCATGGTCATCCTAGAAAATATTTTTTGGATTAAGAACAAAACATCCTCAAAACATCTGACGGAAAGTTAATATATTATGTAACTAAATAAAAAATTAAGATAAAATAAATAAAAAGGATAATGATATGTGAAATAATATAATTTTTTTTGAATAAAGTAAATAACTTACAAAATTTTATTATTTTGGAGTTAAATAATGTATGACACTATATAGTTTTTAATGTAAGGGGTTCTATTTAAAATATTTTTTTAATGTATTCCTCTGAAATCTATTTCATAATTCTCTATGTAATTTAAAATGATTTAATAATATAATTATTTATACTTTAATGTTAGTTTGATTATGTTTTTAACTACCTTGAACTATATATTTAGGGTTCGAAAACGAATATTTTTTTGGTTTTCGAATGTGATATTTTTTTTGAAGGTTTGAAAATATTTATTGTGATAACATTTACGATTTGAAAATATTTTCCATCAAAAGAAATTTTCATCACGTTTAATATTACATAAATATATATTGTTATTTTGAAATTAAATATTCCAAAAATATTATTGGATTTATAATTCTTTAATAATTTTCAATAAAAATAAAATTAATCTATATATTACTGATTAAATCCAAAGTTTTTTTCTTATGGGTGAAAAAATGTTTTCAAGGAAAATATCAATAAATTGTAAAAGATTTAAAAACTATCAAGATATGGTACTTAGAAATTATAGATTATGGTTGGTGATCCTGATAGAGATTATATAATTAGTTAGAATGATATATCTTATACGATGGGTGAAATGATATTTCCCTCGAATGAATTGTGTAATGATACTTATCTTTAATTGAAAAATGAAGGAGTTAACTGGGTAGGTTTATCCTTTGGATTTACCCAGTATCCGCTTATTTTATACATAAGTTAAAATATGTTAAAAATATTATTCTCTATGATCTTTATAATGGGTTATTATTTATTTTTTTAGTTTTAAATGTTTTCTATGAGAAAAAAAAATATTTTTCATGTAGATATTTTTCTTACATGATCAAAGAATGATGTGAAAAAGGTAAATTTTTTTTGAAATTTTATTATTTTCATTAGACTAAAAGATATCATTATTTAATATCCAATTATCAACTTTTTTTTCTCATCCAATGTTTTAAAAAAAATTCTATTGTCATTATAGATGAGTAAAAAACCGAAGAAATCAAGATGAAATTCATATTTATTTTCCATCGAAATAAAATGTGGTCAATTTTAAAAGATTTATATTATTAAGAAAATGGATACTCAGTGGAAGTATCCAGTTTTTATTTTATGGGTCTTTTATGTAATAGTTTTGACCTAATTATCTATAACTCTTAACCTAAACGGTCTTTGGGAATGAAATAAACATAATTCTAATCGTAGGGGAAAGGTTACTTGTGTGCCAATAAATTCTTATATAAACAATTAAAAAATATTTTACTACCATTATATTTTTCATAGTTTTATGATGGATGGAGAAGAAATATATTTTATCTGAATAAAAAAAATAGACATAAACTTACAATTCATAAACTCCTCACAAAAAACATATCCATCAATCTCAGGGTCTAAGAGGCTGCCCATATTACTACAAGATATGTTCATTTGTTAAGGGTTCCAATTATATTTGAATTTTTTTATTAATAGAGGTTATATAGAAAATTTAAAAACTATTTAATACAATTCAGCATGATCTTCACCTATCAGACAACTATATATCTTTTCATGACCCCAAATATACATTAGAAGTAATTTTGAAATTGATCACTGGAGATTTCATTAGTGTTAATAAACTTGTAACTGAGGAAATGTTCTATTATCCATCCCTATAATTCATTTAATAGGACTAAAACCTAAATAAAATATATCCTCTTAATGATATTCCTATGATATAAATATAGTTTAGACAAAAATGACACTACTATACTGATATTGTTACCAGTTTCTTATTGGGAATCCCTCACAATGGACTCAAACCTAACTAGAAACATTTAATAACATAATAAAAGGAGGTATCATATAATATTTTTCCCCATGAAATCCACTAAATGGATAAATAAATTTTTTAAGAATAGTACCTCATTTCCCCACTTATTTTATTTTCCCTCCACCAGAGCCAAATAGTAATCATAATGAATTCATTGCTTTTGTTGACATAGGCATGTTTCAGGACTTTTGGTTTCTAGTTGTTTCTTATTCATTTTAATGAATATGTTTACCCATTATTTGAATGGTACATCATCCTTAATATAAATATTTTCCTACACCACAACTTTTTCTAAATTAAAAATATTTGTAGCATGTAGTGGGGCCCTTTTAGCAATATCCATTGCAATGGATGGGGGAAGAATCTCGTTATATATATTCCTTAAGACTAGTTCCCCACATACCATATTCTTATCCAAGTGGTTTATTCCTACATATTCATGTACCATATGTAATTTGATGATATCAAGGTTCCAACTACCGATGATATATGGGATCAAGTACTAGTTTGGATGACTATTGGTTTTGGGTACCCATAAAGATTTGTTTAAGGATTACAATTTTAACTCATATTCAAAATATTTGTAGCACTATTTCACAAAGAATGGCTATCCCTATTCTTTATTGTACCCCCTCATCCCATGGAGCTCCTATATTGATGAATTGATTAGCTTCATATTTTTTTGAAGTTATCATGAATGATCTATAATTGGGATGAACCAGATATAGAATGAGAATACTCCATCGAGGTTAAAGAGTTTTATGTGATTAAATCACATTTAATTTGTTTAATGTCCTTCATGAAATTTCTGACCAAAAATATGTTGTCTCTTGCAACATATAGGTTCTTATTGATCCCATGAAATAGAATATTTTATTTCCCTTGAGAAAGAATCAGTGATTCACTATATAGATTGAATCATTATTGGAGAAACCTATCTGATAGTGAATTGTCATAGGTTCAAAATCCCATTAGTGTTGGGGGAGAATCCAGACCTCATAATAAAAAAATCTTGTGATTTTTTTGAAGAATCACCATAAAATATGTAAGAGATATTATGTAGAATAATGAAATCAAAAAGTATGTTTTTTAAAGTGGAAAAAAGCTCTAATGTAGAGGAGTAAAAAACTACGAGGAAATATTTAATATCCACAATTAATTAGAGAATACAAATAATCCATGTAATTCCCAAACATGAATTATTGATTAGAGAGTGTAGAAAATATGTGTGAAAACTACACCCTGATATGCCTCTACCATATCTTTTAAAATCATCGCACCAATGACAAGTATCAAAATATCCATATATCACAAAACTTCACCATTCTACCGATGAAACGTTAGATCCTCAGATATCTTTATTGGAACATGTGTTAGCCTCACACCATCTTATGAAACCTAAAGGATTTATCTCACTCTTTATATAATCATCATGATGTATTACCAATATTCAACCAAGACACACCAATTCATCATTCAGTCAAGAATACTCTTGATACATGGCCCTGATCATTTATCATGTCACTACTTCTTCATACATGTTTAAGGATGACACACTGCACATGAAACCACTGAGGCGAAGTCCCTGTTTATTTCTCTCAGTTTACTAAATCGTGATAAGATTTCCCTTTCTACTTTCCCAACACCAAATTCCCTTTTTAATCCTTCATAGTTCCCCTTTTCAAAACACATATAAGATATAAAATATTATATCTTAAATATCCAAATCACCATATACCATCAATTTTATGATTCAAAACTTATGTCATATAAATACATATAAAAGATATATCACCGCATGAGAAAACCTTGAATCCTTATATATATTATAGGATAAACGATATCTCATATTAAAAAAACATATCTTATCTCAAATTTTGAAACACCCATGTACATCCTGAACCCTTAAAATACCCCTTTCATCCCATCAACAGAGATACCATCCAACAAGATCAGTTAGACTAAAAAACTATTGTTATCTCACCAACCATAATCCTCTATAGAAACATGACAACACCCTTTTTCAACTATAATCAAAACAATAATTCCTCCAACAAAAGAAACCCAATCACTGAAGTCTTCATCATATATTTTTCTGTACAACCAATACTAAAATCAACAATATCTTTATCCATCAAAATCATAATCATAACATAGTCTAGATCACCAAAAGGAATAACTTTTCCACCATGTTTAAAATCCTGAGTGGCTAGAGCATCACCTTGATCTTTATTTTTCAATTCTTTGTTCACCACTCATACATTCTAAAGAAAATAATTAATTGTATGACCCAAAAAACCTCTCTCAAGCATTTTTTACCAAAATTTTATTCTTCCTTTCACACAATCCATTTATTTTCTTGAGAACATCCAGAATTATCACCAAAAATTAAATTCCAGAAACAACACCTCTGTTACCATTTGTTGGGGGAGAATCTCAAGCTTGAGATAAAAAGTTCTTACAAAACAATTTGTGAGAAAACTAATAATATATGGATGTGATATTATTCTGAATAAAAAAAATCACAATGGAATATTTTTAACATGAAAAAACTCTCTGATGTAGAGGATTAAAAAATCTTGGGGAAATTTCCAAATATTTAGTATGAACTAGACAATACAAATAATAAAAGTAATGATCAAACTTGAATTACAAATTATAGATCATAGAAAACTTATGTGAAAAACACACCTCGATACGCCTCCCCTTTATTTATAAAAATATTCTCTACAACTCCATTTATCGAAAGTTCCATTGGTGAAAAAACATCACCCGTCTATCGAGGAAACGTCACTACCCTAGAGATATTAATCTGAATATTCACCAGACTCACACCATCCTCTGATGCCCAGAGGATTTTTATCGCTCATGATCTTGCAATCATGATATATTATCGATCATCAACCAGGACACACTACTTGATCATATATTCCATGTTACGATTCAAAAACATATATCATCTAAAGAGATATATAAGATATATCTCCCCATGGGGAACAAATACATCCTTATCTATGTTATAGGATAAAATTAATCTCAAATTCAAAAAACATATCTAATCCTAAATTTGGAAACACACACATGAGTATTGAACCCCAAACATCATCTATGAGAAAAGATAATGCTTAGTGTGAACTTCTTGATAATGATTAACCTCAGTTTTTTAAACTAGTACAGGCCATCTTGTTGACAAAACTTGGGAATACTCACATTTTTCCTCATTCATTCTATAAAAATATGAAAATAGATAATTAGATTCCAAAAATAAAAAATTGAGAAGTATGGTTTCCCATGATGTCTCCATTTAAAATTGATAACACTTTCATTCCACTAACTTGGTTGTGTGATGAACACATGGAGGAAAACAATTCCACTAAGTACCCTGATGAACGCAAAAATAACTACATAGAGATGAGATGGTTATTACTAAGATTTTATAAGATATTAAATAATGGGGACTAAAAAAATTATTACATGTATAATATTTCTCATGTGATAATATTAGTTCTATTGGAATAATAAATAAATTAATAAATTGGTAATACTATATTTAGATAATGATCCACAACCCTTCTTATACCATACACACTTTTACTATGGAAAAATTATTCATCGATTTGGGATGATAGATTTATCTATGAATACCACAAGGCATCCTATAGGATCGTGTAGTAATAAATAGTGGTTTCTATTTACTTCATTCAAATGGATCCCTCTTTATGTTGATGAAAATTTATTCCGAGGGGGATTTTTTTATTCTTGTAAACTTATGAAATACTCGGTGAAGAGGAAACCCATGGATCCTCGAACCCTATTAATAAAAAGATATGAAAAAACACATAGATAAATATCTACCGGGATGTAGAATGGTAGAAGCATGACTTGGACACGTACACACTTTGTGGACTGATGGATCAACCTAACCCACTATACAACATGCCTGGCAGTAACATGATTTTGAGATAGTGACTAATTTAGCATCTATAAACTACATGATAATATCATTAGGTGAACCTCCTAATCAGTTGAACCTATGAACCATGAACACATTTCCCTATTAAGAAACCATAAGTCGTCATACCGAGGACATGATTGTGATATGGAGACCTCAGTTGGTTAATCATCATGTGGTTCTTTCTCACTGGCTGCTCTGAAAGAAAAAATTACCATACATAAATATATGTAACCAATACACCACATGATCATGCACTCTCATCAACCATATATACACCCATTTTCGAATTATATTTAAATATTCCATGCTTATAAATACCAAGGATTGTATTATAAAAAATGGCTATTCTATACCAGAAACATAGAATAAGAGAAAGGACTTAATTTCAAGGTTATTGTCACGTTCGTGAATCATTTAATGTTATTTCCTGCAAAAATAGTTTTCCCCCACATGGTTTATTTCATGACTGGGGGTAATAATTTTTATTTGGTGAATTCCACATGATTCTATCCATCACACGAGCTCCCAATGTGAAGAGAAACCATGCAAAAATTCTCCATCTTAGGATCCACAAAAGGTCAACACCTACATCATCCCATGGGATGATCTACCCCCCTCATAGTCATGTTAAAAAAATATCTCCTCCCTCAAATGACCATGAGGATAAACCCTAGATATACATACCTTTACCATGTACATCCAAAAACCAACCATAGAGATCGGTTCCTCCCACATGAGTCAAACATGTGAACCTGCGCCTCATACACGTGTCTACCACAAGGACAAGTTTATATTGGGAGTATTTGAGGCCCTCCTCTATTCAATACCTACGTTTGAGGTATTCAATCTATATATAATTTCATTATTATACAGAAACTCTAAAAAATACAACTGAACCTCTTTCCAATTCGATTGGACATACATGATCAGGCTCATGGGAAATCTAGAGTGCCCCTATTTTTGTCATTAATTACCACGATAAAAACCACATCATTATATCTATCTCTTGATGGAGTGGACCTAGTAGAATTGAAATCATTTCATCCCCTAAAAATATTATTTTTAACTGAAATACAGTAACGAGAACTCTATTTTCACTAAACACACATTCTGACTCACTTTTCAACTCAATGAGATATAAGATACAAGGCATCCTCTCTTGGTGCAATTCTTAGTACCATTCCCATATATTATTTAATCATTAGTGATTTGGGGAGATAAATAAGCTTTAGATATCCCCATATTCATAAGACTCACTAAATCATCTATTGTGCACACTTTCACAACACAAACATCCATACCACATGATGTTAAACTGCATGGTACAATCCTATCACATGACCTTAATGTCTATCTATAAGGAAGCACATGTAGATTTGTAATCCATGCTCATGAATATAAAATTATCTTGAAAAATTCTTGGCCCCAAATCTGATGCAATATCATACCATGGGATTATCAAGAGAAACTTACCTGTCCCACCCAATGATCCATGTTCTGAGATGATAATACCTAACACATAAGGCCCACTCAATCCTATATTTTATCATATTTCATGATAGACACGTCATTACTATGTGACTTTAAATTGCACGGTATGAACCTATCACTCGCACTTAAATGGCGTCAACTGAACTACATGGTCTCTAACTTCTTATTGACTAGGATACATAGGATTCCTCTCTGAGGTTCAACCCTGACATTATAAAAATTAAAAAATCACCATATGGGGGATATATTCCTCATGAATCCATTCATATCAAGTTTCATCGATCCATGTTTCCATATTTTTGTGCTTCCCTTCATGAAACCATACTCGTGATGAAATAATATCATGTCTTGGTGATCTATGTCATCTCCAAGAAATCCCATATCTTTATCATGTAGTTTATATTCCTTTTGAGACCATAGCGTCTTTATAAGTCCCATATTTATCATTGTCCAATTTTTTCCTTCCTGGTCATTCATATTCCTTATAGGGTTGAAATTTATTTTAACTAGACACATATTCTGTCACAATCTTCATTATCAATCCATAATCTCAATGAACCCATATCATAATTTTTGATATATATCCCCACTAGATAATCCAAAAATAATAATAATAATCCCCATTTTTAATGAATTATACTCACTTTTCTCTGGTTATAATCGCATTGAGACTAAAAAAAGGGCTCCATATGCATATGTACCATACTAACCATTTTGATGAACCTTTAAAAATGTATAGAACAGTTCATGTGTATAAAACCATAAAAGGAAAAATGATGGTGTTTATTACATACCCATAAATGGAATGGTGTGTAACATTAAGTTTCACCAAACTATATGGGTTTTGATTCATTCTATATAAACATATATGAATTCCCTCCCAATGGCTCTATCCAGACATCACAAACACATTACACCTTTATAGAAAAAATCACACACCAAAGTTCCTTGATGTTGTTGAGTCAGTAAGGTTTTCCTTATGACTTTTCCATTCCTTCTTGTTTTGAAAATCACAAAAACCTTATCTTAAGGAAAATTAATTTTATAAGGAAAATTGCTTTTATAAGGAAAATTTCTTTTATAAGGAAAATTGCTTTTATAAGGAAAATTGCTTTCTTAAGGAAAATCGCTTTTATAAGAAAAATTATACTTATCATATTTTCATCCATATTTTTCTTAAGTATAAGTTTCGGATTAATTTTCTCGGAATCGTTGAAACTTTGATATAAAACATTCTGTTTTAGGATTCGGATTCTGGACAAGAACTATAAGGAAGTTTCATTCCGAATTCCGGATATGAACTCTGACTAAGTTCTATTCCAGATTCAGGATGCAAATTCTGAAGAAGAATTCTCATTACGAATTCTGATGAAGAATTCTCATTACGAATTCCGAAGAAGAAATCTCATTACAAATTCTGATGAAGAATTCTCATTACGAATTCTGATGACGAATTCTCATTACGAATTCTGATAAAGAATTCTCATTATGAATTCTGATGAAGAATTCTCATTACGAATTCTGATAAATAATTCTCATTACGAATTCTGATGACGAATTCTCATTACGAATTCTGATGAAGAATTCTCATTACGAATTCTAATGAAGAAATCTCATTCCGAAATCTCATTACGAATTATGATAAAGAATTCTCATTAAGAATTCTGATGACGAATTCTCATTACGAATTCTGATGAAGAATTCTCATTACGAATTCTGATGATGAATTCTCATTACGAATTCTGATGACGAATTCTCATTACGAATTCTGATGACGAATTCTCATTACGAATTCTTATTACGAATTCTCATTACGAATTCTGATGAAGAATTCTCATTATGAATTCTGATAAAGAATTCTCATTACGAATTCTGATGAAGAATTCTCATTACAAATTCTAATGACGAATTCTCATTACGAATTCTGATGACGAATTCTCATTACGAATTCTAATGAAGAATTCTCATTACGAATTCTGTTGACGAATTCTCATTACGATTTCTGATGATGAATTCCTATTCCGAATTCTCATTCCGAATTTACCTATTAAACAGAATTTGAGTATCTTTGTTATATACACTCTGAATTAATTCAGACTCTGAAAAATAACTTTGTTAGACTCCGAACTTTTATATTACTTACACTTCTAAAATTTTTCTACTCTTTACTATTGTTTCTTACACTCCGAACATTCACTCCGAAGTTTTCATTCCGAACTTTTATGTTAGAGTTTAAAACGATGTCATACATTCTGTTACACTTGTTTTGTTATAAAACGATGTCGTCTGTTTTGTTATAAACTAACCGTTGTCTAAATGACACGTGTACAGGTCCCTCTGATCATTAAGGAAAATATGACCGTTGGAGAAGGAGCCGACCTTACCTATAAATAGGAGCTCATTTGAAAGAGCTCGAAGTTGTTGAAAATGCTGATGGAAAAAGTGCTGAAAGGCTGACTAATTTTCTTGAAGTGATTTCTAGAGAGAGAGGCTCTTATTAACTCTCAAAATCTTCGTGCGACTCCGAATGTTGGTGATTACATTCGAGGGCTTTCGGGGATAGGAAGACAGAGGTTTCCGACTACCTTAAAGTTCGAGGGCTTTCTTGCTGAGGAAGACAGAGGTTGCCGACTACCTTAAAGTTCGAGGGCTTTCTTGCTGAGGAAGACAGAGGTTGCCAACTACCTTGAAGTTGAGGGCTTGCGGGGATAGCAAGACAGAGACTCCGATCATCGTATCGAGGGATTACCCGGGTGTGGGTAAGACAGACTTGCTTGAAAGTATAAATCAAGGGACCTTTATCCAAGGTTGTTGGATACCCTTGTCTTTGGGTTAAAAGACTTATATCTTGTTACTTGTAGTTTTACTACTTGTGTTTATTTCGCTGCATTTTTTATTATAAGGAAAGTATAACTTTCTTATACTTCCTTATTTGTACTCTGATTCATTTAGATTCTATACGCTTTAAGGTAGAATCTCATATTGTAATTGTTTGTTAAGTTTCAATCTCCAGAACCATATTTCCGGAACCTACTTTTGGAATCACTTTCAAAGTTTAGTTCGGTGTTAGAGGTGTTGTGAATTTTCTTAGTTTAACTTTGTTAAACTTAGCCTTTTCCTTTACTTTATGAAAACATAGTTATTCTTAACTATCTTTAATGGTTCCAAAGGAATTTTTAAAGTATACAATTCACCCCCCCCCCTCTTGTATATTGAGCATCTCATACTATATTTCGATCCTACAATTGGTATCAGAGGTTGGAAACCTCTTACTCTATACCAATCTTACATTTGGTATCATAGCAGGTTTCTGAAATACTTATACTCACGAATAAGTTTTTCTTGCTCACTTTTCTCATTCCGAACGTTTCCCATTCTGAACTTTGTTATTACAATTCTTTGCTACTAACAAGTTTGTGTGCAAAGTTTTTTTAGTATGGCAGGAATTAATGTTGGATCAGTTGACAATCTGAATCCTACAAGACCACCTATATTTGATGGTAATGACTATGAATACTGGGGAGATCGTATGAAGACTTTTGTTATCAATACTGGAGTAGACAACTTTGTTATGCTTACTGGTGATTATAAAATTCCTGACAAGGAAGTCAGAACCTTTACTAACCAGGAAAAGCAAGAATATCAACTCAACTATAAGGTACGCAATACATTACTATGTTCAATGACCAGAAATATATATAGCCAAATTTCTTCTTGTGAAGCAGCTAACTGTATATGGAAGAAGTTAGAAGTTACGCACTTTGGAACTTCTAAGGTGATTAAAACTAGAAGAGCTATGCTTAGAGCTGAATATCATGGCTTCAATTTTCCTTATGGAGAACCTATCTGTAAAGTTCGACAAAGATTTATGACTATCGTCAACAGTCTACAATCTATGGGAGAGAAAGGCTTAGATGATGAAGCTCATGTGGACAAGATAATGGATATTATGCCCAATGAGTGGGAATCCAAGAGAACAGCTATAGATGAGAACAGGAAGGTAACTCAAATTACTCTTGATGATTTATTTGGAACTCTTCTACAACATGAAACTAGAATGAAGAGAGATACTGACAACATCAAGAAGAAGAATGGAAATGGTACTGTTGCTTTTACTACAACATCAAATCAGATGAAAGCTAAGACTCTTGAGAGAGTAACCAGATCCAAGTCTAAGAAAGTAATTTTCCAATCCGAATCTAGTGAGAGTGAAGTTTCAGAAAATGAATTAGCCAATCTTGCTCGAAGGATGAACAAGATAGCTGGACAGAGAAACTTTTAATCTAAGTATAAGAAATAGGACAGGAAAGATAAGAAAGATGGAGAAGTTACTTGTTATGAATGTAAAAGAGCTAGACATATTAGACCAGATTGCCCTATGCTCAAAATGAAAGAAAGGAAGGAAAGACATTCAGACAAGAACAGGAAGAAGTATTATAAAGCTAAAGCTAAGAAAGTTCTGAAAGCTAATGACACCTGGAGTGCCAGTGGTGGTGACACTTCAGATGAATCTTCTGATTATGAATCTTCAGGACAGAAGAATCTTGGTCTTATAGCCAGATTACCTATTGATAATCATTGTCTTATGGCTAAGGTACGAAATGCTAAATCATTGACCAATGTTTCTTTAAATTCTAGTGATAGTATGTATTATAATTCATCTGATGAAGAATCATCTTCTGATGAAGAAAATACTTTACCGACTTATGAAGACGTCTCTAGGTTTTATGAACTTCTTGAGATTGAGAATTCCAAACTCAACAGGAAACTTGATAAGGCAAACTCTAGGAATTCTATTCTTACAAAAGAAATATCAGATCTTTCTAAAGATCTTGATAAGAAAAATGATGATTTTGAAAATATTTCAAAAAATCTTGAGGAAGTAAGTTCTGAAAAGAACAAACATTCTAAAGATTTAGAAAAAGTAATTTCTAATAAAAATGTTTTCGAGCCTAACTCTAGTTCAAAAACTAATGATTTTAAGGATAAAAACTTGGTTGTAAAACTCAAGTCCGAAATTTTTTCCTTAAAGAAGTGTTTATCAAACTTTACCCATGGTAAAGAAAATTTTGATAAGATGTATTCCCAAATACGACCTTTAAGAAATAAATCGGGATTTGGTTATACCCATGAAAAACCTATTTTCAGTAACAATTATTTTGTTCCTCAAAGTGCCCCATTTTGTACCAAGTGTCAATGTGGCGGTCACTGGGCAAAGAATTGTTCCTTAAACAAAACCCAATCTCTAGTATTTCACAAAGCTTACTTTTCTAAGAAAATGTGGGTACCTAAAATTTTATTGTCTGGAAATCTCGGATCCAAACAAGTTTGGATTCCGAAAGTCTAATCTTCTTCTTGATTTCAGGATAATAAAGAAAGTACCAGCAAAAATACGTACATGGATAGTGGATGTTCCCGGCACATGACTAGTAACAAAAGCTATTTTAAAATGATTATCAAAAAGAAAGGAGGAAAGGTAACTTTCGGAGATAATGCTAAGGGAGAGATTGTTGGTATTGGTAATATTGTTTTTCTTGGTAAAACCTTGATTTAAAATGTTCTTTTTGTCAAAGGACATATTATTCTTCAGTTTATCAAAACACAAGATCAACTTGTTGATATTTTCACAAAATCTTTGCCTTATGATAGACTAGAATATATTAAATAGAAGTTAGGAATGATAACCGTAAGGTAATATTTCTTAATTAACTTTCTGTTGAAAAAGTCTCCTAACAGTAATAAACTCCTTTTCATAGGGGGAGTACATTTGATTGTTTGTTTAACAAAGTTTTTCAAAATTTGTTTTCAAACTTTTCGGAACGAAGATTTCCAGAATGGAACTTCTGGAACTAAAATTTTCCAAATTAGACATTCTCGTACAGAACACTTCTGGAATGGAAGTATTCGTATGGAAAATTTCCGGAATGAAAATTTACGTACTGGCAGTTTCATAACCAGATATTTTTGTACCAGTTATTTTTCGTACTAAAATTCTTCGTAATGAGTTTTTTGTACTAAGTTCTTCATACTGTTTTTTTTTCTTAAGTTTGTTTTTCGTACTGAGTGTTCCGTAATGAGTTTTTCGTACTAAGTTTATTTTTCATAATAAACTTTTTGCGAAATCTTCCATTACGAATAATTCTCCTAAGCCAATCCGAAAGGTATGGTTACCCTACTCAAGTTTTCGTAGTCATATTTTACTTGCTGGAATTTTCATGTTTTATGATTTCGGATTATAGTTTTCTTAACTCTTTGTTTTAATAAAAAACCTCCCAAAGATTGAATTCAAGCTTTCAACCGTCAGATCTGATCTCATCTTATTCCAACCGTTAGATCAACCGTGGAAGGTGAACCGTCATCTCGTTGCCTATATAAAGGGGACCCAAATACTCGTCCCACATCGATCTCAAAGCTCTCGCGTCCCGAATCTCTGCCTCTCTGATTTAAGGCCGTTCCGAACTTCAGTCTTCTCCATTTCGAACTTCCCAGAGGACATCAGATTCAAATGTCTGCGGAGTTAGCATCTCAAGAAATGTCATCCACCAAGCCTATTTCTCAGTGGTTAGTTTACATAGAAAGTTTGGTCCATCCGAATTTCTTCAGCAACTACGATTCTATCATTTCAAAGAATATCAAGTTAAATGGCTGGGAAGATGTTGCGGTATCAAAAACTGGGAACCAAGATGATGTATATTCAGACTTACTTGTTGAGTTTTATGGGTCAGTTTCTTTCTTCAAGGAAGATAATAGGGAGAAGTTATCTTTTAAGTCTTATGGCAAGACTTACAAGCTTTCTCACACCAAGGCTGCAAGCTTGGTAGGGTTTTCTTATGAAGTAGAAGCTGAGTTTATTTCGCATGTGTTGCTAGACTCTAAGGGTAGCTTCAACAAGGAAAAGGCCATAGAAACTCTCGGACTGGCTGATGATAAGGCTCCGAAGATTGAAAGTCTATCTACAAATTTCCGGATTCTGGAGTTATGGGTGCAAGGACTTATCGTACCGAGGAAAGGTGATAAAGATAGCTTGAAGAAAAGTGAGATCTATATCTTAGATTTCCTGATAAATCTAAGGAAGTTTAACTTGATGAAGCATATTGCTCTTACTCTTGAAAATTTGAAGAAAGGAAATCTGAGAGCTCAGATTATTATGTATCCAGCAATCATCTCCAAATTAATTGTTCGGTGCCTTGAGTCTTTCAAGGAGGCTTGCAAATATAAGCCAAGAGTTTGCAAGATCATGCTGGTCAGTAATGGTACTCTGAAAAGAATGGATGTGGCTTTCAACAAGGAAACTGGGTAATTCTTCGATTTTCCAAATCAAGAAGAAGTGGCTCCGAATGCTGCTGATCTGGAACCCTCTAAGCCGGCATGGAAGAGGAAACTGAAATAAGAGGAAGAACAAGCAGAGAATCCTAAGTCTAATGAAGTCCATTCCGCACCTCCAAAGCCTTAGAAGAAGAAAGCCTATCCTGATGAGGTTGTTACAAAGTGGAGAGCTGATAAAGAGAAAAGGAAAGAAGGGGATCCGCAGTTCGGATTGGACCCTGCTGAGGCTATGTCCTTGAAAGAGAAAACTGCTGATGAGCTTGAAAGACAAGAAAAGCAAAAGAAGATCAAGAAGAAGATGTCTGAGGCAGAGGTAGCTCAGGACTTGTTAAAAATCAATGAAATGTTTTCAGCAACCATTCCACTCCCGAGATCTTTCTCCTTGAAATCTTTACCTGAGACTCCAGGAAGAAATCTTGTTGCTCTGGAAGAAGCTGTTGCTAAGAATACTGAGGAGGTAGAGCAAGTTGAACAAGTGGAACAAGTAGAAGAGGGTGCTGAAGGAAGTGGTGAAACCAGAGATGAGCTGAAACAAGTAGATGATTACAAGGGAACACCTTCGGAACACTTATCACTCCAGACTTCAGAAGCTGAATCTTCGAAACTAGTTACTCCAGCAATGGAAAAAGAGAAAGGAGAAGAAGAAGTTGCCTATCATGGAGAAGAAGAACAACTTTTACATGATATTTCTCAAATGAAAAACGCAGAGGTTGGTGTTCAGGAAGTTGCTGATGAGGAATATTTTGTTTTTCAAGTTTCTGATAGTGAGAAGAAAACTCCGGAACAGGATTATATTCCATAAAAAGATAAGGGGAAACAAATTCTTGCTGATACTCCGAGTTCAGAAAAGAGATTGAGAAAGGAAGCTGGTAGTTCTTCAAAGAGAAAGTTGGAGCTTATTGAGGAAGAAAACTCTCCAAGCAAGATTTCAGATTCGGAGTCATCCTCGTTGGGGCATGAATTTGTTGTTCAGTCCTTAAAAAAGTTGGTGGGAACCATTCCGACCTTCTCAAGTATTGATTCAAGATTCCAAATGCTCCAACATGCTTTAAATCAGAAAACCGACTCCGTATCTACGGTTATGGATAAGTGCGTTGAGATTGAGGCTCAGTTCAAAACCTTCTTTGTTAGTTACGAAGCTCATAAAAGATCTTGCAAGAGGATGACAAGCTGGTCTAAGAAGACTCTGTAAGAGATGAGGCTATTCGATGAATTTCAAGATAATGTTATAGATGCCTTTGAAACCAACGACAAGAAGATAAATAAGCTGACTTCCTCCTTTGAAGAAAAGATGACTAAAGAAAAGAACTTCCGGATTCAAGATGTTAGGGATCTGAATGGGAAACTGAATTCTGTTTCTCAGAACTGGAAATTTGAAAGGGATCATCGGATCAATTTTGAAGAAAGGAAGAAGGCTCAGGAAGAAAAGATCCAAGCTCAGGAAGAAAAGCTGAAAGCCCAAGAAGAAAAAATTGAAGCTCAATCTGCAAGAATAGTGATCTTAGAGAAACAAGCTGAAGAAGATCATAAAGACCCGAAGAAGATCAAGACTATTATTAAGGGGCTCATGTCGAAGGAGAAAGATCCGAAATAACCAAATCCGATCTTTTTGTTGTATTCTCTTTGTTACTGACATTCCAAATCTAATGAAAATTGTGTATCTCGTTTCCATTGTTATCATTACTAATATTTCAGATACTTTGTTATTTTTTTCCATTCCCTCCAATTATTTTTGAAAATCACAAAGGGGGAGAAGGAAAAGATCCTTAAGAAAAAGAGGAACTCTAATAAGAGTTTATCAAAGGGGGAGAAAGAAAAAACACCAAAGGAAAAAGAACTCTAATAAGAGTTTGTTTAAGGCGGAGTTTTTCTTAAAGAAGACCTTCTTATGAAAGATCACTCCGGATATATGAATACGATCCTTAGAGTTTCAAATCCTAAGGGGGAGTTAGTCGTATTCATATATATCCTTAAAGAAAGGGAGATAAGCATTAATATGTTTCTTTCTTCTTAGAATTTTTTTCGTAAGGATGTTTGTGCTTTCCAAAAAGGGGGAGATTGTTGAGTCAGTAAGGTTTTCCTTCTGACTTTTCCATTCCTTCTTGTTTTGAAAATCACAAACACCTTATCTTAAGGAAAATTAATTTTATAATTAAAATTGCTTTTATAAGGAAAATTGCTTTTATAATGAAAATTGCTTTTATAAGGAAAATTTCTTTCTTAAGGAAAATCGCTTTTATAAGAAAAATTATCCTTATCATATTTTCATCCATCTTTTTCTTAAGTATAAGTTTCGGATTCATTTTCTCGGAATCGTTGAAACTTTGATATAAAACATTCTGTTTTAGGATTCGGATTCTAGACAAGAACTATAAGGAAGTTTCATTCCGAATTCCGGATATGAACTCTGACTAAGTTCTATTCCAGATTCAGGATGCGAATTCTAAAGAAGAATTCTCATTACGAATTCTGATGAAGAATTCTCATTATGAATTCTGAAGAAGAATTCTCATTACGAATTCTGATGAAGAATTCTCATTACGAATTCTGATGACGAATTCTCATTACGAATTCTGATAAAGAATTCTCATTACGAATTCTGATGACGAATTCTCATTACGAATTTTGATAAAGAATTCTCATTATGAATTCTGATGAAGAATTCTCAATACGAATTCAAATGAAGAAATCTCATTCCGAATTCTCATTAAGAATTCTGATAAAGAATTCTCATTACGAATTCTGATGATGAATTCTCATTACGAATTCTGATGACGAATTCTCATTACGAATTCTGATGAAGAATTCTCATTAAGAATTCTGATGACGAATTCTCATTACGAATTCTGATGACGAATTCTCATTACGAATTCTGATGACGAATTCTCATTACGAATTCTGATGAAGAATTCTCATTACGAATTCTGATAAAGAATTCTCATTATGAATTCTAATTACGAATTCTCATTACGAATTCTAATGACAAATTCTCATTACGAATTCTGATGACGATTTCTCATTACAAATTCTAATGAAGAATTCTCATTACGAATTCTGTTGACGAATTCTCATTACGATTTCTGATGATGAATTCCTATTCTGAATTCTCATTCCGAATTCACCTATTAATCAGAATTTGAGTATCTTTGTTATATACACTCTGAATTAATTAAGACTCCGAAAAATATCTTTGTTAGACTCCGAACTTTTATATTACTTACACTTCTAAAATTTGTCTACTCTTTACTATTGTTTCTTACACTCCGAACATTCACTCCGAAGTTTTCATTCCAAACTTTTATGTTAGAGTTTAAAACGATGTCGTATATTCTGTTACACTTGTTTTGTTATAAAACGATGTCATCAGTTTTGTTATAAACTAACCGTTGTCTAAATGACACGTGTACAGGTCCCTCCAATCTTTAAGGAAAATATGATCGTTGGAGAAGGAGCCGACCTTACCTATAAATAGGAGCTCATTTGAAAGAGCTCGAAGTTGTTGAAAATGCTGATGGAAAAAGTGCTGAAAGGCTGACTAATTTGCTTGAAGTGATTTCTAGAGAGAGAGGCTCTTATTAACTCTCAAAAGCTTCGTGCGACTCCGAATGTTGGTGATTAAATTCGAGGGCTTCCGAGGATAGGAAGACAGAGGTTGCCGACTACCTTAAAGTTCGAGGGCTTTCTTGCTGAGGAAGACAGAGGTTTCCGACTAACTTAAAGTTCGAGGGCTTTCTTGCTGAGGAAGACAGAGGTTGCCAACTACCTTGAAGTTGAGGGCTTGCGGGGATAGCAAGACAGAGACTCCGATCTTCGTATCGAGGGCTTACACTGGTGTGGGTAAGACAGACTTGCTTGAAAGTATAAATCAAGGGTCCTTTATCCAAGGTTGTTGGATACCCTTCTCTTTGGGTTAAAAGACTTATATCTTGTTACTTGTAGTTTTACTACTTGTGTTTATTCCGCTGCATTTTGTATTATAAGGAAAGTATAAATTTCTTATACTTCCTTATTTATACTATGATTCATTTAGATTCTATACGCTTTAAGGTAGAATCTCATATTGTAATTGTTTGTTAAGTTTCAATTTCCGGAACCATATTTCTGGAACCTACTTTTGGAATCACTTTCCAAGTTTAGTTCGGTGTTAGAGGTGTTGTGAATTTTCTTAGTTTAAATTTGTTAAACTTAGCCTTTTCCTTTACTTAAGGAAAACATAGTTATTCTTAACTAACTTTAAAGGTTCCAAAGGAATTTTTAAAGTATACAATTCACCCCCCCCCTTGTATATTGAGCATCTCATACTATATTTCGATCCTACAGATGTGCCTCTCTCAACTATATTTTAACAAATATTGTATTTGTAATTAATAAGGGAATGGTGGAAAATGTTTAAGATGTATATATATGTAATCCAAATGATGTGGAACCTATAATTAATATAGATAATCACATCAATGCAGAACTAATAAAATATACAGATGTTTAAATCCATTCATGTAAATAATCAATCATTAATATTGGGGTGACCAGATATATAATATGATTTGGGAATGCTTTATGAATTTTTTTTAAATTAATAAGAGTTTTCTAGTGGTGTTCATAGTATCCCCTCAAAATCTGAGGACAATACCAACCTCCCATCCTCTCCACCAAAACTTATTCTATATAATCTATGGTAAAGTCTAAGGTATTCCCTACCATTACAAATTAGGTCTACACTGACGCATGACATGAGGGAGAAGAGGTGTCAACAGAATATTTTGAATCCTATATGGAAAATAGTTGAGGTATTTATAAAATGCATATACATATGGTTTGGGGGGGGGGAGTATAGAAAACAAATTAGAAAGGTATACTAATGGTTTGAATTCCATGAATTGTTTTTGAAATAAATAAAAATTATTATTATTTTGGTTTTTTATAATTTAAATGGTAATATTTATATATTTTTATTTATTTACATTTAAATTAATTTTTCATTCGGATTTATATAAAAATGAAAAATTTTGTCCTTTATGGTTATATCATGTGATTTGTAATCATTACAATTTTTTAAGACTAAAAATATTATTTTTATCAAATTTAAAATAGAAAATTTTTAAAAACATTATTAAATGGATTTAATGTAATCATTTGTGAGATATGTATTGGAATTTTAGCTAAAACCCTAAATACACACAATTATGTTTGTCAATGTAGAATTCATGTTGTATACAAGTTAAATGGTTTATTTTATGTTTTTCTCTTAATCTTTTTAACCACTGATGGGTGAGTTAGGATGTGGTGACCATCCATGGGTTTCATAGAGGTGAACCTATGTTATTATTTTGAGTTTTATTTTAATTTTTAGATGTTCTATTATATAATCTTTGAAATCCTTTTTTATTTGTATTCTATATAAATTTGTTAATACTTATTGTGTATAGATGAAATGATATTAATATAACTTTGTTATGATTATTTTTTATGTGTGGATTACAAATATATGGATGATCCATGATATATTTTTTATAAAAGATCAATTGTTTTTGTGCTTTTTTGTGAAGGAGAAATCATCCCCTATAGTGTTTGCATTGATGAATATGAACTTGTTTCGAACCCATGTAGATCAAGAATGCCCATTGGGTGTGATTATGACTTGGGACATGTAAAAGGTCGGGCCATCCTTGGGTTATTCATTACATATTATATCAGATACAAGGTTTTTTAAGATCTAGGTTGTCAAATATCCATTTTATATTTGTGGATGTTTCCTCATAATAAAGAGAGACTCTGGTAGTGTGTGCTGGGGAGTGCCTGTCCTGCTCTTTGATATGATAATCCTTGAGTTTCCTTGGGTAATCATGGTTTGAATATTCTATTTTTATTTCGTTTTTTATTTGTTTAATATATTATTGTATTAAGAAATATAATTTCAATAATATATGAGTAATTAGGTAATTTTGTGGTTATCTTGGGATTTTGGGTGAATGTCGATGAAGAAATGAAGCTACAGGGTTAGAATACATGGTTTGGTAAATCATACCAAGCTTGTAGGAAATAGTTATAAGAAATTCATATATTATCATAAATTGATGGTGTAAGGACCAAAAAACCATGTGTCCAAAATGTTTATAGATTTTTATTTCTCCTGGTTTTCTTACTTTGACCTACTTCTATTATTTATTTCTTTAAATTTGGTTCCCCCTTGAGAAGCTAAATTATAGATTATTTTCACGGTTTTTAAATTTTTTTTGATATAGATTTTTCTTATAGTATGTTATTATGTTCTTTTATTCATTTTGTTTTAATGTTATGTTTTTAGGTACAAGGGGGAATCTCATAAATTGATTTATTTATAAAACAAAATTTTAGGATTTATTTAAAAAAGAATTCCCTTGTTTTTGATGGAGTATTTTATGATGTAGTTGATTTAATTACGGTTTAATTGATGTTTTTTTGAAATTAGTGTGAGTTTTAGGTATATTTATCAAAAGGTTAACCTCATCAATTTTGAGAATGAATCTAAATTTTTGTAAATCTGTGAAATGGTTTCATTTATTTTGGGATGTGTTTGATTTGTAAAAAAATATTGAGAGATTTAATTTAAAAGGATATTTCATTTTCAACTGTGTTCCTTGTAAATGATGGGTCTTTAAAATCATTATTTTATATTTTTAGTTTAAAATTAAATTAATTTTTATTATGTGTTTGGTGTGTTATACTTGTGTTTTTTATGTTTATTAATAACCCAAACATAGTCTCCCATATTAAGTGGTTATATTATTACATTTGTATTAGATACAAGAAATCACATTTGAAAGGGTCAAATAGTTACTAGTATAAGAAATATAGATATTTACATTAATTTCACATTATATTTTAAATAATAAAGTATAACATATTAATTTCATTAAGAATACAAAAATTCTCATTATTTTATCCCTGTATAGAAACTACGATACATTTCCCACCATCATGGATTAAAGAAATATAAGAATGTGGGGATATCAAATACTCATTAAGGGTATGAGTGTATTGAAAAATATCATGAATAAATAGGGCATTATCAATATATAATGATTATTATTTGAACAAACATCCAATTTAACAAATATCATAATAATGATGAATTATAATGTAAGAATAAATAATTAACAAATAATTCCTTATAAATAACAACATGAGATTGAAACTTGTAAATGGATATCCTAACTAAAAAAATAATCACAAGGATATTAATACATATCTCCAAAATTAGAGAATTCATAATATTGGACATCATAAACACATCACCAAGGCCTCATGCGAAGAAAACTAACATAGATACGAAAGGACTCTAGAAAATACCCAAACTAGTTTGTCTGATTCGACATACAGATTCATCAATGGGATATTTCAGGACTCAGACATCACTTACAATGTCCAATACTTCTTTATATAAATGTGGTGAAACATAATTAATTAAAACATTAATATTAAAAATTTAACATATGAAATGTTAATATTTTCCACAATGACTAAACCTAATCATAAACCATCCAGAGTAGTATGCAGAATGGTATCCAAATATATCATCCTTAGTAAAACTGATAATATAAAATAAATAATAATAATGGTTTCATGACATTAAATCCATAGTGTCTCATATGTAAAATAAGGTTTGAGACTGTTGATAAATAAAAATTTCGTGGAAACATTCCAATAGAAACTTCCCTTTTCACACTAAAAATCATTTTTAATGAACTATTAATTTCCAAAATTATAGTTAAAAAACTTATTCCAAAATAATAATGATATCATTTAAATTAATTTTCATTTAAATGATTATTCAGGATGGAATGACTTTTTTCATTCTGAGTCTGTTAAAATACTTATTTTGTTCTCATTTTGAGCAAAAATAAAAAGTACCCCTTTTATTAAATGATTTGAAGGTTCCTTTAAAACATATTTTTTAAATTGGGAAGAAATTTACTTAATTAATCATTATATAATAGTAAAAATATTTTAAAAATATATTACTGATGATATGGATAAGGAAAAAAGGCAAACCACATGAGTAGAAAAATCATTTTATTTTTATATAAAAACATATTTTCGATATATTGAGTAATTAAAGTGTGAAAATGAAGGAAAACATGTAATTTACATAAATAAAAATATTATAATAAAATATTTTTTAAAGATAGAAATATCAAATAATTCCACCACTAGATACTTGATCATAAACAATCCCATATAAGAATGAGATTATTAACTAAACAGTTACCACTTTGGTAACTTCTAAATTAAAATAACCATGAAATATGGAACCAGACATATATATCTATGTCAAATATTGTTCATAATAATAATAATAATAAAATACATTATTATGTACTATATACACCACAAAAATAAATTAAAAAGTTGTGAATATGTCTTGTGTCCCATTGAAATAAAAGTGAGCTTAAAAGCCCTTATTTCAGGTTTTCTTTATTCATAGGTGTAAAAATCCTATTTAATAAATATTTATTTATAGTAAATATATTTTATTACCACAAAAAATTATATAAAACATTATATAATGATCTTATAACCCCATATCAATTTACTAATAACAATTTAATATTAAAATTTCTATTCTGTGTAATATGTGCTTCGAATTTCATGTATGTATTGGTTTGGTAGTTTTCGTTATTGTACATTGATCATGGATAAATCATATGAAATTTTTAAAAAATTATTTATATAGTATATATTAATTATATACATATTTTGAGTCACAAAAAATAATTATAGATAGAAAATTGTCCAACATCATTCATATAGACGGTAGGCCATACGTATATAAGAATGTTGTTTCACTTTTTTCAGCGGAAAGAATGAATATTAAATAATAATTCAATTTTAAAATTAATTTTTATATCATATTTATAATATTAATACATTAAATATAACCTTATTAAAATTCATTTCAAAATAAAACAAAAAACATAGCACATCCCTTTATAAAGTTCGTTGACAACACTAACACATGAGTGGCGTTATCATTTTCCAACAGATTGGATGGTTAGAAGATATATTTGATATTATAATTAAAATATATAAATATATCATAAAAAAAAAATATATATATATATATGTTAAATCCATCTTTATATCCATCTATGATATTTTTTAATGGAAAATTAATTACATCAATTTACAAGGAAGTAGTCTACCATACACACAATCAATGGTCTCATATCCCATTTTATAGAAGGAGATATGTATATGGGTTAATAAATTAACATTATATATATATATATATATTATATTGGTGTTATTGTTTTATCATTGATGGATAATATTTCAAGGGTTAGAGGATGAAATAAAAAAGATTCATATTTAAGTATAATAATTCCTCTTCTTAGAACATCTTTAGGTTTATACTAAAATCCATACTATCATGGTTTTATGATAAGAATACGGTATCTATGTAGTGTTAACGTATTTAAATAATAAATTTGGGAATATATTTTTTAATTAAATATACCTTATTGTGTGGATAAGAGAGGATATAGGGTGTCCTTTTATGGGGTAGGGAGGGGTCCTAATTAGAAATTTACTAATAAAATAAAAAATAAAAAATTTATTACCATTAAAATGATTCCAAATGGACATATATTTGATGTTGAAATATGAAAATGTAGAAATATGGAAATAAATAGTATTTTTACTTGTTTAATTGTATGAATTTCCAATGTTTTTTATTTAAACCACCGGTAAACCTATTTTCACTTTACCACTGGTAATTGATTTTTTACTATTTTTACTAATTATTATGACCAAAAATTAATATAACCTTATTAAATAATATTAATTATTATTATTAAATATATGGAATCCTATTTTTATATTAAACAATCATAATTTTCATAATTTTATTTAAAATTCATCCCTCAAGCACGATAGAATTATGGTTTTTCAAATAAAACAGTTTTAAAATACAAAAAAGAGATTTCTATCAAAATTCAATATAAAATAAATTAAATTGAGATAAATTTAGTATAAAACAATAAAATCTAACTATTTTTAATTCTAAAATAATCTTAAATCAATTTTTTCTTGGTTAAAGTCTTTAAATGAAAAGGTGATTTTCATAAAAAAAATATTTATTTTTTATTATTCATCTAAAATTTATAAATTTCATAAATTTATCCAAATAGAACTATTGAATATATTTTGAATGATTATTTAAAAAGTTAATATCATTTTTTGAAAATTATTTTGAATAATTTATATAAATTTATTTTAAATTATGGTTACAAATCATGATAATTCTATATTTGTGAAGAAATTATTTTTTAGAATTAAACTAAATTTCTTCTTATCCCATGGAAAAAAACATATTATATGAATAGTAATAATAATTTTTTTAATTAATAATATAAAAATATCATTACAATCCTTAATGAATGGGAATTAATTGAATTTATTAATAAAAAAGACATCGCATTCGTAGAGAAGTGTTTAAAAAAAAATATTTATTTCACTTTCAAGTGATTTTTTTATAATCAATTTATAACTAATAAATTTATTTTATACATGTGAAAATGTATTTATTATATAATTTATCTATTCTTATTTATTATACATAATTTAACTTCTAGGTTATAAAATTATACCATATTATGTTTGATTTTGGATCAGGAAATATTTATTGGAAGCTATCAAAGAGATTAAATTTATCCAAAAAAAGTATAGTATATTATCTCAGGGTGTCATATTATTCCCAAATTCATAATAATTATCCTTTAAAATTTATTAATTTCACCTAATGAATATATTTGTGTTGACCATCATCATATTTTTTTTATGTGGCCATGTCAGAACTTCTGTCTTATGATTTCTGCAATGTTTCTTAACCAGCTAGGTTATCTGATTCCTCAACAATAAATCTATGGTATCTAGAATCATGGTAGGTTTCTCACAGTAAGATAGATCAGGTTCTAATTATATATAATCATAGGTGATCATGTGTGTTGGGATAAATATGTACATCTTTAACAATGTCCATAATATTTTCTTCCCATTTCAAAAGAGGGATTTGAGTAGGATGCTTGAATCATCTAGGATGTTATCTCTCATACATAAAATGTTGAAAAACCAAACATCCTGGCATCTAACCAAAAATTTTACATTATATATTATCCAACCAAATATTTTCTCTCAAATATCTATATATCATGTGCTACTAGAGTGTATATATAAATTTGAGCTGTGTGTATCATCTAAATCTTTTCTATTTATATTAGTATATATGTAACTCATATTTTTTTCCACATTTTCTATTTTCATCCTTAGAAACTATTTCTACCAATTATCAATCATTAACACCATCTATTTTATTTTTAAAATTCTTATCCTCAGGTTGAGAACCTTTTATATATTCAAGAAATAATTGTTTAGTAGTAATTTGGAAATAAACTGATTCTCTCATTCCTTAATAATCCCCATATCTAATTTTACTACATTTGTCAACATGGGAAAGATTTCCATCCACATTATGGTCAGTAATCTTTGATCATTCCTGCATAATTCATTTACAAACTTATTTTCCATCTCTGGGTTGTATTGTATTGTCTTATCAAAACACTTAAGTAGTTCGTGCCATCATCATTGACTCATTTAGATTTATTACTATAAAATAACGTATTTTAGACACTTATAGTCCATTTATATCTCACATATTTATATTTATAGATAATATCACCATATCTTAAAAGAAAATATTATAGTTTCTAACTCAATATCATGGTTGTGTTAGTTTTTTCATGAATAATTAACTACCATGATGCATAGGATTTAATTTTATAATTATATATATGTAATGTTACAAGTCCCTTATTAGATAAATTAATACATATATAAAATAAATCAATTCTTTATAGTAGTGTAAAAAGTTGGACCATTCACTGGTCACATCTAAGATTCATCAAAACATTAATTCAAAATTGTTCGTCCATATAATCTTACATCCTTTATGAGAAAACTCAGTCGAATGTTTATCCAATCAGTAAAAAATGTAGACTAATAGAAGATAGTAAACTAATAAACCAATTAAAAAATTCAACTCAGTTATGTTTATTGGAATATTCCATTCTATGACTGGATTTTTCATCATAGGATCTACTGAGATTCCATCCTGAGAGACAATTTACATAAGAAAATAAACTTTTCAAATAAATAATTCACACTTTCTAAATTTCACATACAAATATTTTCTTATATGATTTTTAAGAATGTTCCACATGCGATTCTCATGCTCCTTGTATATCTTTGGGTATAACAATGTGTCATCAATAAATACCTCAAAAATTCATCATGATTTTATATGATTGCTCCACTCATTATATCCATAAAAATATAGGGTCAATTAGTCATGAAAAAATTACATTATTATGAACCTTTAATGTTTAGAGAATGCATGAAATGTTGTCTTGAAAAAAACATCCTTCCCTACTTGAAACTGATGGTACCCACAATGATGTTCAATCATTGAGAAATATTGAGAACCATAAAGTTGATGGAATAATTCATCTATGTGAATTATTGGATACTTTTTCTTGATAATAATACCATTTATTTTTCAAACATTAATTTATAACCTAATTGAACTATATTGCTTCTTATGTAATAGAACATGGTATCTCCGAGGTGAAACACTAGGGTGTGTGAATCCCTTATTGCATAATTACTCAATTTGTTTCTTTATTTACACTAATTACATGGTGTAAATTCAATCAAGATCCTCTGATATAGGTCTTGTATTAGTTATTAAATAAATAAAAACATAACTTCATACATTGGTGGATGTATAGTTAATTCCTTGGGAAATATATCAATGTATTGTTATATAATCGGTACATCATCAATTTGAAGATTACCCTATAGATATATATATATATATATAATGTGTATTCTCTTATTCTTTAAGGATCTATTTTAGAATATCAACATATGAAGGATCTATACTTGACATAGATGATGCATTTCCCCACTAAAGATAAAGAATTCCACATCTTCATCAAATATCATAATTTCCTCTATTTTCAATATTTTTTTGTACCATATTTTGAAATCCAGTTCATTCCAATGATTATATGAAAATAAACTATTGGTATAACAAAAAAGTCTGTAAATAGAGTGTATTTCTATTTAAAAATGGGAATGAAGTAACACAACATTTTTCAATGACACTTCTAATAATACTACTAACTAATCACTACTTTATTAAGGTGATAGTTCAATAACTTATTTTCATAAAAATCAGGTAAGATATAAAATATATTGATGATATAGATTAAAATAAATAATTATATATATTTTTGTATATAATAAAATTATCTACAACCACATCTTCAGGAACATAAACATCATTTTTTGTGATTAAATAATCTTGGAATTTCTCTGTTAGAATTTTCAATGGTAAAACCCCTTGACAGTTATGAAAATCATTATCGTTGTGAAACATCTCTTTATAGTTTAATTATTTCACTTTAGAAGATTCTTTTTACCTTAAAATCACGAGCCAAGATTCCTTTATCACTAAACATATATAAAAATTCTAATTCTGATCAATTATGATCCATGGGTTTTACATCCATGTTTATTAAAAAAAATATTTCTATCTTTCCCTTATTCCCTTTTGTCATATTTTCTATTAAAGTGTTCTCAGTTTCCCTATTGATATCATTCATTCCTCTAAATTAATAAGACATGGATAATTATTTCTATATCATGATAGAATGTGATATTATATCCTTACATAATGATTTTTTTGGTAGAATAGTTCCCATAAATGTATTTTACTAATCCCATCAAATAAATAGTTAATATTTCTATATGTATTATGTATGTAGTCTACTGTATCCCATGATAAAAATTTAAAGTGGTCTTCATACATAAAAACATTTTTTTATTATTTTTTTCTTTTAATAATTATTTTTCTCTCTATATAAACTTGTTCTCATCAATGATAATATTTTTTCATGAAAAGTACCTTAATGTCCTTTCATTCCATACTCATTATTTCTACCTAATCCTTAGTGTTTTAATTCAATGGTGATCCTTCATTTGAATCTTCTAATATAAGGTAAACTTATAAGAAAACATTATCTCTTTTATTACTTCTCATTGAAATAAATATCTTCTCTAAGAAACATATCTCTTACTTAGATAAAAATTGATTTGTTGTTCCATCAAATGATGGGGCTTCTAGAACATAATGTGTTCAAACATTATTAGAAACGACTTTGGATCTGTAGGAAACTTTATATTACAATTTTATTTGTAATAACCTATGTCTTAGTCCCCAATGCATTGATAATTTATTCAAAATAACTACAACTCCATCTATATTATATATATATATCCTTATAGGTAAATCCCAACATAGATTATGTGCAATAATACTATTAACATTCCTTTCACTAGGAACCATTTCAAAAAAAGTGTAATACAATTTATTTCTTTAAGACATTATGAAACACAATGTATTCTCTAAAAACTTTTGAAAAACATAATATAAAGTGAATAATTCTTTAATATTTAATATCAAAATCATAAAATTGTTTTCATTGGAAAAGTTTTCAAACTATAAAAATACCTCTAAATCCTTCATAATGGTTTATAATTACAATGTAAATTTTCATAATAATATTCCCTGGGAGTGTTAAACCAAGAATCTATAAAACCCAATGTCATGTTCTAGGTGATAATCAAGTTAAACACCAATGTTACCTTTACAAATCAGTTCCCCCTCTAAACAAGTTTCCTAGATCCATGTCCACTTTTAGTATCCATATAGGGTTGTATTTATAATAATAGCACATAATATCTACCTTACCCAGAAATTATAATATTATAATTTTCTTAGACTTATCCTCAATTTTTTTACAGGTTAATGTTCTCTAATATATGTATTCCTTAATCTATTTCTTAGTGTTTCTAAAAAAGTATCTGAAACCAAAATAATATATATCGATGATAGTAGAAAATCCCTAATGGTTACATTATTACAATGGTACTAGATACAAGTGATTACATCCTAAATGATCGAATAAATTTGTAATTTTTAAAATAGATACATTCTTAAATTTCATATTAAAATAGAAAACATAAAATATTTCATGGTAAATTATTTTACAACACCCCAATTAAATTTATCATATACAAAAATATCAATGATGATACATTTCCTCGAATTCTGGGGAATGAAAACATGAGAATGGGGTGAGATTATATTTTTATTAAGGGTATGTGTGTAGTAGAATATATCATTAATGAATACGGCATATTTATTATCGAAATTTAAGTATTTCATATTTCATTTCATTTAATCATTTACTAGAAAATAATGAATAATATAACATGAATAAATTATGATCAAATAATAACATATAAATAATCATAGGAGCTTGAAAGATATCCATACAGTACTAGAATTAGAGTTATTTGCGACGAGATCCCATCAAAAATAGGCTTTAGCGACGGTGACCCGTCGCAAATAACCCGTTGTAGAAAACAACATTGCAAATATTGTTTTTTGCGATGGGCCCATCCCAAAAAATAATATTTGCGATGGAAAAGGGCCTCGTCGCAAATAATCCACCGATTATATACATTAGATATAATAATAAAACTTTCACATCACACTATCACAAATACTATTTGCGATGGGACAGTTCCCCATCGCAACTAATCCTTCGATTAAATACATTACATATAATAATCTTTGGTGACGGGACCATTGCAAATAGTTTTTGCGACAGAAATATCGGCACATTGAAAATATTATTAATAAATAATTATATTTTGATTGTTTGTGATGGGAGACCATCGCAAAAGATCCCATCGAAAATACTAAACATAATAAAAAATATATTTAATAAAATTATGATTAATCAAAAAATATATATTTATATTATAAAATAACAAAAAAATAAAAAAATTGTTATTAGTAAAATAAACAGACATTAAAAAATATAATACTAAAAAAATATTTAATAAAATTATGACTAATAAAAAATTAATAATAATTTTATTAAAATAATAAAAAATTAATAAATCCATACAATTATCAATATTTACAAAAAATATATATAAAAAATCATAAAATGTTATTATTATTAGTAAAATAAACAAATATTAAAAAATATAATACCAATAATATATAATAAAATATTAAAAGTAAAAAATTTAAATTATGAAATATTTGTACCAATATAAAAGACAGAAACTATAAATAGTTCATATTACTATAAATTTTAAATTCTAGTGTTTTTAACATAAAAAATAAATCACCAGGGGTCCTCTCTTAGAGGAGGTGGAGTAGCTCTAAGAGATGGTGGAGGAAACTCCATCCCTAAACTGCGAGTCAGACAATGCATGTACTCCATCTGCTCATGATGCTTCTGCTACTACTACTGTCATCAACACATCTCCTCCCCATGCTGTTGCTCTAGCTGCTGCTTTCACCGAAACATCTCTTCATACTGCTTCTGAAAACTCTATATAAGCTCATACTGAGTACACATCTACTCTTGATACTGTGAGGAAGAAGATTATGCCTCTCCACAAGCTCTCCTCGAGCTAGACGCCAACATCATAGCAGTACCATAATATGTACCAGGAGTTAAATGATAGCTAATACCAACTACTCGGCCCTTATCAAAGCCATACTGTGTCACCTGCATCTGTATCGGCTCATCGAAATGGTGGGTTATGGTCTGCTCAATCGTCTCGTACTGACTCTCAGCATGTGTCTGAGTAGTCACAGCCTCATATGACTCCTTCAATTCCAATTTTAAATTAAAATTGGTAAAATATTAAATGTAGTAAATTTTAAAACTGAAAAAAAATAATACTAACCACAATAAGACACTAAAGACCACCTCTAATCTCCCCCGTGGCTGGAGCACTGTACATCCTCTGATAAACGTTGAACACCATAAAGAAAAAGACAGATATATATGGTCAAAATGATTCCATAAATCACAATCAGAAAGAAGATTCAAGCTTTTATTAGTTGAAATCTAGGTTTTGTGCAATGAAATTATTGGCGTAGTGTTCTGAGACATAAATAAATATTGAATCCTGGGTGTAAGGGGGATATATCTCTACAGTTTTGCTGGAATCAATCCAGACTTCCCTGGTTGAGCTTCTTTTTACCTCGATTTTCCACAAGTGGGACAACTATCAAAAGAATCATTTTCACCAGAATATAAGATGTAATCATTGGGACATGCATGAATCTTCTGATAACTAAGTCCCATATTAAGAACCACCCTCTTGCTCTTATATTAATTTGCAGGAAACACATTACATTTAGGTAAATGTGTTTTAACCAAAGAAATTTTTTGATCAAAACAGTTGTTTGACATTTCATTATCTGACATAATAGCCATAAATTTTTCAACTACTTCTAATTTGATTGTCTTTCAACCAGGACATAATGCATCCTCAGAAAACCTCAATAACTAATAAAATTTGGATGGTTCCAACACAGGAGTTAAATAAATATCATCTTGAGTTTCAGTTTGCTGAAAAGATGGAACTGTAACATCACATACTAAATTTTGAAATCGGGATGGTTCCAGATTCATGTTATTAGTATCTTATCTAGAACTGTGTTCTCTATTTTGATACCAAAAAACATAATCTAGTTGAAAACCAAACTGCAAGAGATGTCCCCTAACCTTGTAAAATGTGTCAAACATTCTCAGAGAACAGTTTTTACAAGGACACTTTATTAGCATTCTGAAACATATTCTAGTTTGATGATGCAAATGATAAAAAATCTCCAACCCCCTTTATATATACAATATTTAAACCATAACCATTTAGATTTCTACAATGAATTATCCAAGCATGGTCATCTAATAATATATTTTGTCATCTTCCTTGTTCTATATTTTTTCTATAAAATATAAAATCAATACTATTTTTTATTTATTTGAAATTATAAAAACACTATCTGAAAAAAAGATAAATAATTACAAATACTTCTTAAAAATTACCATTACTTACGGGCGACATAATTTCCAGTGGATTGACGGATCCTCTTTTGTCTGACGGCTCATTCACTTGAAACATTCTCACACTGAAATCATAATGAATAATTTGATCTGAGGTGTGCATATTCTTTTTCGTATGCACAAGAATAAATATGCATACCTCCAAGAAAATTCTTCATTGTGATTTCAGTGAGATAAATTTGCAAGTGAATGAATCGTCAGACAAACGAGCCCACTTTTTGTCGATGAATCATCTTCTTGCAACTATAACCGCCTAACCACATTATGAAAAATGTGGTCTTACAATTGGATATCCAAACTCATGCATACTAGATTGGATATACGTACGTAGCAGCAGCCTTTTCAAAAAAATTTGAGTCAGTGAAAGTTGAAAGGAGAAGAGTCATCGAGTAAAAGGAGTGTCGTTGATCCACTGGAAATTGTTCCAAATTATTACAATCTATTACAAGTTATTATAATTTATTTTCTTCCTAACTGTTACTAATTGTTACTAATTTTTAGTAATTTTTACCAATAGTTACTAATTATTACGAGTTGTTACTAATTGCTGCTAATTCTTCCAAATTGTTCCTAATTTTCCTATTTGTTACTAATTGGTACTAAATTTTACTAATTGTTACTAATTGTGACTAATTGTTACTAATTTTTACTAATTGTTACTAATTATTACAAATTGTTACTAATTGTCACTAACTATTACTCACTATTACTAATTGTTACTAATTAATACTAATGGTTACTAATTGTTACTAATTATTACTAATTCTTAATAATTATTAATAATTTTTACTATTTATTACAACTTATTACTATTTATTAATATTTATTACTATTTACTATTATTTATTACTATTTATTAGTATTTATTAATATTTATTACTATTCACTACAATTTATTACTATTTATTACTATTTATTACTCTTTATTACTATTTTTTAATATTTACTTCTATTTATTACTAATTATTACTAATTATTACTATTTATAACTATATATTTCTATTTATTACTAATTATTACTAATTATTACTCATTATTACTAATTATTACTTATTATTACTAATTATTACTAATTATTACTAATTATTACTAATTATTACTAATTATTACTATTTATTACTATTTATTCCTATTTATTACTATTTATTACTATTTATTACTATTTATTACTAATTATTACAAATTATTCCTAATTATTCTCAGTTATTCTTAATTATTTCTAATTATTCTTCATTAATTCTAATTTTTTATAATTACTCTTAATTAATACGAATTTTTACTAATTATTCCTAATTATTCCTATTTATTACTAATTATTACTAATTATTACTAATTCTTACTATTTGTTACTATTTGTTACAAATTATTACTGATTATTCTTATTTATTCAAATTTATTTCTATTTATTCTCATTTACTCTTACTTATTCCTATTTATTTTTATGTATTTCTATTTATTCCTATTTATTCCCATTTATTCATAATTATAACTATTTATTACTAAATATGACTAATTATTACTAATTATTACTAATTATTACATATTATTACATATTATTAATAATTATTCTTCATTATTTATAATTATTCCTAATTATTCCTAATTATAACTATTTATTACTATTTATTACTATTTAATACTATTTATTACTATTTATTCCTAATTTTTTCTATTTATTACTATTTAATGTTATTTTTACCTATTTTTTTACTAATTATAGCTATTTATTCCTATTTTTACTATTTATTACTATATATTAATATTTATTAATATTTATTACTAATTATTACTAATTATTACTAACTATTATTAACTATTACTAATTATTACTATTTATTAATATTTATTACTATTTATTCTTATTTATTTCTATTTGTTGCTATATATTATTATTTATTCAAATTTCTTCCAATTTGTTACTATGGCTTGCTATTTGTCACTATTTCATACTATTTGTTACTATTTGTTACAAATTATTACGATTTCTTACTATATATTAATAATTCTTAATAATTATTACTAATTATTACGAATTATTACTAATTAATACAATTTATTAGTATTTATTATTAATTATTACTATGTATAACTAATTATTACTATTTATTTCTATTAATTACTATTTATTACTAATTTTCACAATTTATTACTATTTATTCTTATTTATTACTATTCATTCATATTTATTACTATTTATTACTATTTATTCCTATTTATTTCTATTTTTTCCTATGTAATCTAATTTATTTCTGTTTATTCCTATTTATTTTTATTTATTACTATTTATTCCTATTTATTGTTAATTATTACTATTTATTCCTATTTATTGCTAATTATTACTATTTATTCCTATTTGTTGCTATTTATTACTATTTATTTTTATTTATTCCAATATATTTGTATTTAGTACTATGTATTTCTAATTTCTACTATTTATTACTAATTACTACTAATTACTACTATTTATTACTAATTACTACTATTTATTGCTAATTATTCTAATTTATTACTAATTATTACTAATTATTTTATTTTTTACTAATTATTGCTATTTATTCCAATTTATTACTAATTATTCTTTTTTATTACTATTTATTCTTAATTTTTACTATTTATTTCTAATTATTACTATTTATTCATAATTATTACTATTTTTTCCTAATTATTACTATTTATTCCTAATTATTACTATTTATTACTAATTACTACTAATTATTACCAATAATTAGTATTTATTACTAAATTACAGATAACAAATCAATTAAAATCTAATTTAATTAGAACTAATCAACAATAATTAAAATAAACATAAAAAATTAAATAAATACTAAATTAAATATAATATAAATACCTTTAAACTTGATCTCTGATTGATATAAGCGCCTTCCCAAATTCTCCGTAAAAAAATTAACTGAGAGAAAATTTCACTCTAAAATACGTGTTTAGAGAGAGATAGAGAAAGTGAGAAATGAGAGGAAGAGAAAGAAAAATGTATGAGGTATATATATATGTTAGAATAGTAGCGACGAGACTAGTTGCGACAGAATTACCTTCCCAGAAGGTACTTTTTGCGACGCGCCCTGTCGTAAATAACATTGCCCGCATTAATTGATGTCGGTGGTTAAAAGGGTATTTGCGACAGGCCTCATTTCAAAAAGGTGACCTACCGAAACACCTTTTGCGACGGGAAAACATCCTGTCGCAAAAAATCATTTACTATCACCGGTATTTGCAACATGACTCCTCGCAAATACCCTCTGACCGAGACACTATTTGCGATGGGTGGATCCCCCCATCCCAAATAACCTCCCCGTGCTTTGGCGTGCATTCTGTGCAAACCTCGTATTACCTTTTGTGATGGGACCCCAAATCATGTCGCAAATAACCCTTGGGATTGACTATTTGGGACGAGAACGAATCCCGTCACAAAAGACTTGTTTCCAGTAGTGAGAGATAACATAAATGATGAAACAATCCAATGGACATCAATAACTTGTCTCATAATGGACTAATTCCTAATTTTAGACATCATAATTATACCACCATGGTCGCATGTCAATATATCATAAATCAATGGGTAGGCCTTATCACAATAGCAGGACTAGTTTGTCTCATGAGACGGACCAATGCATTGAGGTGATATATTGGGACCTTCTAGTAAGTTATAAAGTATAATTCATTATGTGTATAAAAAGGTGGAAAATAATGAATTTAAATATCCATACTGTAATAAAATCCTAATTTTTTTTAATAATTACCCCAATAAATATGCATAATCATAGACCCTCCAGAGTAATATTGTGAATGGTATCAATATAATATATCCCCAGTCAAACTGATCGTTAACCATCTAAATAAATAATATGCATGGTATCATTCAGACATTTTTTCCACAGAGAATATTTTAAATATGGTTTGTTGTCCTTGATGAAGAGAAATGTCTTTAAAAAATTC
Organism: Viscum album; assembly: GCA_963277665.1. Taxonomy (NCBI): domain Eukaryota; kingdom Viridiplantae; phylum Streptophyta; class Magnoliopsida; order Santalales; family Viscaceae; genus Viscum; species Viscum album. The sequence continues at coordinate 1,210,706,714 of OY728165.1, forward strand.
TTGGAGAAAATATCATTTTGAAATTGAAAAAATATTTTAAAAAAATAAAAATTAATTGAATATTTGGAAAAAAAATCATTGAAAAAAATCATTGAAATTTTTAATTGAATATTTTAAACAATGGAAGGTCATGATTGTAGTAAAAAAATTCTTCTCAATTTTCATAAAACGCGGATTCATTTCTAATTTTCAGTACAAAGACAAAAAGTACTGCATTCAGAAAATCATATGAGGATTCCGTTTAACCCATTTTGTAATAAAATTTTTATAAATATATTTAATATGTATATATTTAAATTTAAAAATACATTAAAAACATTTTATGGTTGATATGGATATGAATTAAAAATATCCACTGACCGAGTATAAAAATAAAGTGATTTTCCCTTTAAATAACAGTTTTAGTATGTTGAGTAATAAAGAGATTAAAATAATGAGAACATTTTTTTTACATAAATTACCATATGAGAAGAAATAATAATTGTATAAATATATAAATTTAAAACAATTCCCCAAATGTTGATGTTCACATAAATAATAGTAAATAATAATGATATTGTTAAATAATCCCTAAAAACATTGGTAACTTTTCAATCCTAATACCCAAGAAATAAAAAAAATTATATGGAAATTATTATCCAATAATTTTAATTATAATAATCAAAAAATACATTCATGGTTTTTTAGACACTATACAAAAGGAACAAGTGCTGAATGTGGCATGTGTCCCCCATAGTAAATGGGAGACGAAAATCACCAAACTCTTCCCACAATTTCCAAAAATGTTTCCAAAACACAGTTATATTAAATATATATTTATTATAAATAAATTATATAACCATACTCAAATATATTATAGAATATTTTACTTACTTATAACCTTTTATCAACCGTTTATTAAAAATAATCTGTCAAAATAATTCTTATGAGTAATAACTACTTATCTTTTCACGTATTTTTTGGTTAGGATGTATCATTCCATGTACACAGATCATTATTACAAAATATAACTAATTTTAATAAAAAATTAATTAACATATATATTCATTATTTAAATATTTAACTTCATCCATAAAATTTACATATATAAAAAATGAACTACTGCATTCATGGAGATGATAGGTTATATGTACACATGAATTTTATTTCCATTTCTTAGATGGAATGAATGAATGGTAAATAATAATTCAATTCCATATAATAATTATTATATCATATATATGATATTTATTCAATAAATATGTCATTATTACAATCCATATCAATATAAAATAAAAAATGTATCACATTGGTTAGGAGGAGGTGGTAGTCCACACAAACACATTAGGGAAATTATTGTTTTTAAAAATACTGGAAGGAAATAATTTAATTGTAATATTTTAATTAAAAAATAATATATATATATATATATATATATTAAATACATCATTTTATCTATCTGTTATAGTTGCTAATGGAAAACAAATTATATTGGTTCACAAGACATTAGTCCTTTGTACACACGATATATGGGTTTCTTTCCCATTTGATGGAATGTGGAATGAATATAAGACCTAAAATAAAAATAATAGCATATAATTATATTTATGATATTTGAACATTGTTTTATTTTATATACATTATATTTTAATGGGGTAGTAAAAGAAAACATATGGAGATGCATCTTTGAGAAGTATACCTCTTCTTCATAGATCCTATTTAGGATTATTCATAAATCCTTAATATGATGGTTTAATGATCAAAAAGGGAATACGACTCATTTTTATAGATTTAAAAAAGTTATTTGGATGATTCATGGAAGAAAATGGCCTATTGGAGTGTGTAGAGGAGAGTAGATGGGTGACCTTTTATAAGTGGGTGAAGGGACCTACATAGAAATTTCCTAAAAGAATAAAAAATTATAATATTATTCTAAAAAAAGATGATTCAAAATGGAATTATATTAAAACATGCTTCATTATAAGGTCTAAATATATACATCCAATATGATTTAAGTATATTAAATTTCCAAACATGCCCTTATCATCTTGGTTAATTTCCAGGAAGACCAGTTTTAACCTTAATTGGGTTAACAAAAATTTTAATATTTTTTTATTAGTTATAAACAAAACTGATGTTGAAAAAATTGACTAATAAAAATTATTCTACTAGAAACGATGAAAATATATTTTCAAATTCACTTTATACAATTTTCAAAAAAAAATTAAACTTAAACTTATAGGGGAGAAAAAAATGTGGTTTTAAATATAAACATTTTACCAAATATAAAAGGTTTTTATAAAAACATTAAACATAAAATTAATTATAATGACATAAATTGGGTAAATATTGATGTCATTCAAATAATTGATCATTTAAAAAAAAATTAGAATAAAATTTTTCAGTTTAATTCTATAATGGAAAATGTAATTTTATAAAATGTCATTATTTTTCACTATTCATCAAAAAAAATAAATTTTAATAAATTTTACAAAAAATTAACTCTCGAATAAATTTTAGATTTTGACTTTAAAAATGATATTCATTTGTTAAATACATTTTATAAAAGTGGTGAAAAAATTAATATAAGTGATCAAATCATTAAAAAATATTTTTTAAGCATAAAACACGATGGATTATCATCTCATGTCAATAAAAATAATCATTGAATGATAAAATACATTATTCAATAAATAATATAAAATTTTCATTAAAATAATTCATCAATATATAAATTTTTTATTTAATAATTTAGTTATACCGATTTCAAAACATAAATTTATCTTCTAGGTTATAATGGAATACCATAATATTATTCATTTATACTCAAGTTTTTGTGTATTAAAAACTATCAAAGATTTCATGTTTTTTAAAAAATAAATATATCACAATGCCCCATGGTTTTAAATTTTGTTCTTGTTTTCCAATTAGTTTTTATGGGGCCATTTTTTTTATCTTGGGAGGCATTAAATAATATTTCTCTTGCTTTGTGTATTTTATAAACTTCATCTTCAAATGGTGAGAATATAATGCTGAAATATCATCTCTAAAGATTATCCACTCAGTGAATCTAATCATTGATTGTATAATATTGATTATTTTTTGGATTTTACACAACTTCTAAATAGAGTGGTGGTCTCAAAAAATAATTTCTGAGAGAAACAACCTTTATTTTTTAAAAATCATAATATTCTTTATTTTTGTGGAGATCTAGATTTGGTTGAAGAACTAGAGTGGCTATAGAAAATTTAGGTAATCCACAATTCTATCTAGAATCCTAATGATTTAGTAATTAGAGATATTGTAAGTTTACTTATTGTATCGAGAGGACTTTGGTGGTAGTTTATGGTTACATCTAAATTTCATGAGAATATGTCTTTTTAATTTTGTATAGTATTGTTTTTATTGTGGTTCTTTTGTGAGAAAATGAAGGTGTAGAAATCACTCAGGTCATAACATTTCATCTTGGTGAGTTTTCAATGAAGGATTGTGTTGATTTGTTTGTATAGATGGTCATATTATCTTATTATATTTCATCAATGACTATAAACTCTCATTTCTTTGGCAGGGATATTATTTAAGATCTCATATAAATTAATCATGGTAGTGGATTATTATCATATAAAGATGAGTTCAAGAGGCTCATGTGAGTGGAAAATGGTCATTTTAGGAAATGAGTTATGTGTGAAACCTCAGTTCTACCAATTATGACTAAAGTAGCCCATGGGGTGCGGACTTGAAATTGGAAAATCTAAAATTTGATATTAAGTAGGGAGAAGTTAAATATTATCTTGGCCTCATTGTCCCTCATGATAATAAAATCGCTCATATATGCTTTTTTTTGGGATATAGGATTATCTAAGACTTATTGTTACAAATATATTGGTTCCTATCTATGTGGTGGTGATTCAGGTCACCTTCAGAGTCTTATGAGTCGGTTATCCAATGAACTCTCATGTGTGTTTTGGTTTGGAAAATATATATCTGTTTTGTGGTCATCCCCTATGGATTTGACGTTTTACCAAATATTTCAAGATAATTCAAGTTAGATGCTTCCATTAGTTGTCTCTTAATCATTTATAATGGGATATTAGTCATTTATGGTTCATATTTTTCGTAGTTCATGTATTATTTTTGTCAAGATTTTTTTTAGTGATATCTACTATGTTAGTATGTTTTGTTGGTGGGTTAAACATGGGAACCCATGGGTCCATGATCGAGTTACTAAGACTAGTGTTTCTACATTTGTATTCACTTGGTGTAATATTTTTGGTTTTATTAGATTTATCGTGAGGTTGTGTTCCATATTTTTGGTCATATTTTATCCATGTGGCGTCTCAAAACCAATCAAGGGATCCTATTTTTTATGCAAATGGTTTTGGATTGTGACTTGTGAGATTCTGGTTAGAAAATTTTGGGATGATGGATTCTAAGGTAGGTATTGGTTTACTATTTATTGGATTATGGTTTCATTTCTCTTGGATCATTATCAGATAATTTTTTTGTGGTTATCATGGTTAGTGTGAAATTTCCCGTTCTTTAGTGTTCTATATTGTAATTGTTGGTCAGCAATAGTGATCTTCTTATATGGGTGTATTCTTTTTATTTTATTATTTTAACTAGATTCTACATGGTGGCGATAACTGGGATGGGTCTCCATTCACATGATGATCTTGCCCCATTTATTATGTTTTGATATAATCGTGGCGATTATTGGTTGGGTTTATGGAATGTTCTTTTATTGTTTTATTGCTTTGTGTGGGTTTTTTGTGCTTATTTTCCCATATTACCACTTTTTGTTTCCTCGACCCACCCAACTAAATCTTTGAGTTATGAAGGTTTTATGGTGGAGAGAATTGTAAGATATTTGTGTTCTTATTATTTTAAATATTATTTATGTAATACCCCATGCTTCTATGGTATGATTCTCTTTGAATAATACAATATCTTGCGTTGTACGTAACATTGAATTCTAGAACCCCATGACCAATCAAAATAGCTGTTATTAATAGTAATACCCACTTTTAAAAATTTTATAAATTTTAATTTTCAAAACAGACTTTATTTTTTGGTTCAAAATATCAAAATTATCTTATGGTGATTTTTTGGTATTTTTCTAAAAACAATCTATTTTTGATGAATAGTGAAAAGCATTGGGTTATTGTTTAAAATAACTTTTAATTTAAATAATTATTTATTTTATTTAAATTTATTTGAAGTCAAAATAGATACATAATATGTCTATTAGTTCAATGTAATTCATTGGAGTCATTTTATAATAATATTACATGTATAAAATTTTATTAAACTTTTTAACATCTTTTACCCACTTTTGGGCACGTTAGAAAATTTGCATAATACGTAATTTTACCCCTTCTATGAATTAAATTTTAGAAATCTAAGAGACATAGTTGACATCAGTAAGTAAAATGTGGTTCAATATGATGAAAATAATTTTTTGGTGAATAGTAACTGTTGAATTTTACTTACCACAGTTAAAAGTAAATAGGGAAATTAAAGGTAAAAATGATATTATGATTACCCTAAAAATGTCCTAATTCTATTGGATTAGTGTTTTTAAACAAAAATAATCCATATTAATAAAATAGGACCATCATTGATCCACTTAGATTAGATTAGGACATTTATTATTATTTTATTAATAGAAGAGTTACAAGTGTTAAATTCAACTTTTAATTACTTAAACATTTGTAATATAGGATTTTAGATATGTTAAATTAAAATATAAATATTCATTAAAAATCTAAAAATATTTCCTAAATCATGTTTTTTTATTTATAATTTTTAGACCTTAAATAATTAAATTTATTTACCAAACAATGATGATGCATTAATTACCTAATTATTGAATGATTAAAATAATTGATATTATAAATTTCAAAACAAATGTAAATTGAGACTTTTGATTCATTCCACAAATTTTCAAGGTTTATATGACATTTTAGGGTTTATTTAATATATTTTATTTAATGTAATCATGTTTTTTTAACTTCCAGAAAAACCACATACTGAACTGTTTCAAAATTTAAATCAATGAGTTTTTAAAAAAAATACTAAATTATTAAATGATATGATTTTTCTAAAAATATATGGTTCATCCATAGGAATTATATAATGTTAAATATGTAATTATTTAACCACTTGATGTTTTATTGGCAGTTTATAGTATATTTATTAACCATGTAATATTAAAATACAAGAAGACATTGTAAAAGATAAACTATTTAATTAGGAGTTAAATCTAAAAGATAAGTTTAATATGGTGACCTAAACATTTATAAAACCTATTGGTTGAGAGGTTTTAGACCCATCCCCACCTTATCCTCAAAATAAATCTTTTTGGAGCCATTAGAATATGAAAATGACTTTATAATTAAATAATATTTCAATCTTTTCCTAAGGTGACCCTTACCTCTCTAATAAAAAGGAATCCTCGCCTTCTCTACAATCCATAAATCCAAATCCATTTGGATTGGCCAAAAACTACTCATATAACCTAAAAACTACCCTAAATTAAATATATAGGACTTACTTTGATCATAATCCAACCAAAGGATCACTTTTGATCAAAACAAAAGGAAGCACCTGATGAAGATGTAATAATTTCATCACCTCTTTCAATGTTCATTGCTTCTTCCTCTTGATTATAGTTTGTTGTTCCCATACCAAAATAATAACATTAATACCTTTTAAATATTATGATGTTATTATAAATTTGGTATAACCATATTCATTATTCTATCCATACTATGAATGACAAAGTCACCATACATGCGTACGTATGGCTTACCGTCTCCACGTCGTGGTGTAGTGTTTTATTTAACACTTCATTATTTTGATGGGTATAATAAAGAGTATAATTTGTGTAAGTAATAAATATTAATTTTTTATAATTATTTATATATGATATACCATCCAATTACATATGATTTCCCCATCAATAGAATGATATTGTCACTCGTGCGTACGTACAGATTACCATCTCCACGAACGCAATGAGATTAATTCCCCATCGTAACCATTCAATAGTAATTTTATTTTATGGTTAAAAATAATTTTTTAGAAAGTAATATTATTGTCAATATGAATTGAATACATCATATCACTAAAAAACATTACTTATGTAACAAAACATATTAAAGAAAAACAAATCAGTTAACACCTAAAACAATGATACTACTGAAATATTATTAACAAAACAACATTATAAGATCATATATGATATCATATTAATTTATGTTGTTACTGAATAATTTAATAACAATTAATTAACTATTATATAAGAGTTTATTGTAATCTAGTCTATGGAAAATTACAAGGTAAGATTTCATTTTACAATCTCTTTATTATCCATGGTTGTTTTTACGAAAGTATCTACTAGGACTTCCTTATGATCCAAATTTGTGTTTTTGAAATATGTATTTCAAAACATTTTCACTATTTAATAGACTATGGATTAAAGTGATTTATACCCTTGTTTGAATATTTATAAAATGTATTCAAAGGAATCTTTCTGTCTCTTTCCAAACAAGGTATAATATGACCTTTTTGACAAATTAACGAAAGAATGTTTTTAACTTATACGGCAGGTGCAGATATCTTCCATCGTTATGAAACATTTGAAGTTTCCCTCACTCTATTATAATAATATTTTCAAAATAAATATTTTCTTTTATAATTATGTTACTTTTAAATGATTTCAAAATATAAAGAGATATTTCTCTCAAATAGTTTTTATTTCGTCTCTGTCAACATCCTTTGATGGATTTTACACTAGTGTAAAGTTGATTTATTATGATATAATCTTTCATATTGTATTAAAGGTTTTGTTATATGTTTGAATATGGATGTGTTACTTTTATATCATTCATGGTTTGTGGTTAATGTATTAATATTTTGTATGCTAGTTTTAATATTATTGTTTAGGTTACCTTATAGCCTTTTCATATGAGTAATGCACTGGACTTAGTAAGTGATGGGTGGAGCCCGCTATAGCTCCTAGATGAATCAGTATATCTCAGGGGACAAACTAGTGGCTTGGAACAAGGCCTTGACAAAATCTTATTTGTAGTCTTATCATGAGGCCTTGACTTTGTGGTTATGACTGCCGATATTATTAATTCCATCATTATGAAATTAGATATTGATATTATATGTGTTTATTAAACTAGTAGAATATCCTTGTGAATATTTAAATTGAATTATTTTATTTATCTTTTCCATATTATGAAGAATTTTATGTTTAAAACACTTGTGTTTTAGTCGTATATATTGTCTTAAATGTTTATGCTTATTTATGACAGTTTACGCAATATTTTTATCCTTAATCAGCATCTGAGATCACTTCTTTCTTTTGTTTTCTTTTCCCAGGATGTGAATAAGTATATTATTATTGACATATAGATACAAGAAAAGGGATATCAGTGAGTTTAAAGGGGAAATAGTGTTGTTGTTTTTCATTTTATAATGTAATGTTAATCATATGTATGTATCTAGTACTTCGAAGGCAACTAAATTGGTCGGTCTTTTAGGACATGATCCATTGTTATCATGCTAATGTTATGTAATAGTGCACAAAATACGGGTAACTAAGGATGAGGAATTTCAATTGGTATCAGAGGTCATTTTGTAAAATCTATGGACACTAGATATAGAAAAACTCTAATTAGAGAAAATTACCCTAAGAAAAAAATTTAGGATATTATAGAAGAACATTAAAGAATTTTGGTAATGTAGATATTTTGTGATTTTTCCAAGATATAGAACCATGTATTATTACGAGTGGGTAGAGGTGGCTCAAGAACAGACATATCTAGGAGTGAAAACTTGAACAATGAGTTTTGGGCTTGATTCGGGGTATCCTTGTACACAACAACAGACCTTGATGCACTCTTGGTTATGAAACTCCCAGTGGATATGCTTTGGATAATTCCCATTTTCATTATAAACCACTATGAAGGATTTATGAGAAAATAAATCCTAATATAAAACATTATTTTATGTTTATAGATTATGTGCATAAACTGGTCAATTTACATTAGGTATTTTAATAGTTTGGAATTATGTATTGCGATTCATAAACTAATCCAGTGTACGACATTATTTAAAATTGGCATCTAGTTGAAGGAATGGAGACTTTATCAATGCGCGTAATCCATGTAGGGATTTCACTTATACTAGATATAATTATTGTGGAGCTACTAATACAACTGGTTCTGAACAACTTACAACCATACTGGGAAAACTCTCTCATGTTATGAATAATAACATTACCCGTATGGAGAACCAAAAACCCCAACGTGGAGGATCAATGTTAGACGACTTCATAAGGAAACAACCACCAACATATAATGCGAATAAAAATCAAATCGTATATGAACAATGGACAAGTTCCTTGGAGAAAATAAATCATGTTTTGGGGAGTAGCGAAAAGGTAAATGTTGTATCGGCAGTTTATCACCTCACAGGATAAGCAAATCAATGGTGATCATTAAGTTAAAACATAAAGGAGGATGAAAAGTATCAAATATGGAATGAATGGATTTTAAATAGCTTTTCATAGAAAAATTCTTTTTTCGATGGCTTAAAACCATATCTCCATTGAGCATTAGTCTCACAATCATTCTCATCATATGAAGATGTAATATCATGTGCTATCGAGAGAAAAAAAGAATTCTCTACATCTTATGAATTCGAAGAAAATCAGGAGAGGAAGAGATCTTCGGAACACTATGGAAATGGAAATAAGGGGAATAAAGGAAAATTTGAATTCCCAACGTAATGTAAATATGGGAAGAAACACCCGAGCACTTGATTGAATGGAATGGGAGTTTTTTACAAGTGTGGTGAAAAAGGAAACCTTGAACATGATTAAAAGGGAAATGAAGAGGTTGTCAATGTGTAATGCTACAATTCTAGAGAAATGGGGAATTATGCAAATGAATGTCATAAGAGTAAAGGAAACTTATCTTAGAAAATGCCAATTGATCAAGGCCAAGCTTATGCAATCACTACTGCTGAGGTTGATGCTCTGAATATTGTGGTTGTAGGTACATTAATGGTTTCCTCAAATATAACTAATTATTTTTTTGATTATGGATCATCTCATTATTTCATATCTTTCTAGTTTTCAATGAAAATTATATATTTACAATTTGATTTAACAAGGGTGTTTCCAGTCAAAAATATTATGGTAAGTATCATCGTAATAATGTTTTGTGAATCTGTTCCTATTATGGAATATAAAGGTACTTTATCTGCTAATGTTATTGTCACAACCATGATTGAATTTGATAAAATCCTCGGTATTTATTGGATTTCAGACCATGATGAGAAAATGTATTATAAGAAGAAGGAGGTTGTAATTTTTTATGATGATAACGAATACATTATATTTAGAGAAGAAATATCACAATCTGATTCTCATCTAGATCCACCCCCAGTAGCTCTACTAAATTCAATTATTGGGAAGTAACGGAGTTAAATAACTATGGCTGAGTAAAATAATGCTCAAATAAATGATATAACTATTGTTCAAGAATATGTTGATGTGTTTCAAGAGGATTTACCTAGAAATCCTCCAAAACGTGAAATTTAGTTTTCTATTGACTTAATTCCTGGTTCAAGGCCCATATCGAAGACCCCTTATAGAATGGCCACTGTGGAATTAGTTTAACAAAATAAAAAACCAGTGTAATTGTGTAATAAACGATTTATTCTCCCTAGTGTTTCTCCATGGGGAGCCACTGTTTTTTAGAAGAAAGATGGATCTATGGGGATGTGCATTGACTACCGGGAGATCAATGCTATAACAAAAAAGAAAAAGTATCCCCTACCACTCATTGACGATTTATTAGATCTACTTTATGGAGCTCAATAAATTTCAATGTTTTTCCTTCAATCTGGATATCATCAATTGTGTATGAAGAAGGAATACATTCCAAATATAGCATTTCATACGATGTGTGGGAATTAAGAGTTTACAGTAATGGATTTTGGACTCACTTATGCACCCTATATTTTCATGGATCTAATGAATAGATTTTTCATATAATATCTAGATGACTTTTCAGTGGTAATTATTGATGATGTCTTCGTATACTCAAAAACCTACGAAGATCATGAAAATCACTTTTGAACTATTATAAAGACTATAAGAAGAAATGAATTATATGAGAAGTTTATAATGTGTGAATTCTTGCATAATGGTATTTTGTTTCTTGCTTGTATTATCTCTATATATGGAATCACTATTGATCCTTTAAATACCAATAAAATCCAAGAATGACCATCATCGAAAATTATAACTGAGGTACGCAGTTTTTTACGTATGGAAAGTTATTATCAGCATTTTGTCTTGAATTTTTCATGATTGGATAACCCATTAACCAAACTCACACGTAAAAAATTATTATTTTTTGGAACAAATAGCGGGAATAATGTTTTGAAGAACTGAAGAGAAGATTTGTAAATTCATATATCCTTACTCTACCATCAGGGAATGACAGGTTTGTTATTTATAGTGATTCTTTAAAGAAAGGAATTGGTTGTGTCCTTATGAAGAATGATAGAGTTATTGCTTATGCATCTCGGTAACTATAAATTAATGAAAAAAAATATCCCACTCATGATCTTGAGTAAGAAGTTATAATCATTTTTCTCAAGATATGTAGACACTATATATATGGTAAAAATGTGAGATTTATACTGATGAAAAGTGTTTTAAGTATACTTTCTCCAAAAATAACTAAATATGAGGAAAAGGATATGGCACTAACTACTCCAGTATTATGATTCCTCTATACACTACCACTCGGAGAAAGAAAATAAAGTGTAACATTCTTTGAGCAGAAAGGATCATGGATTTTTGAACAATATGAGAGTTGAAAGAGATCCAAGGTCTATGGACCAAGTAAAGAAGGATATGTTAATAATCATGGAAGGTGAAACATCAATACTTTTTCATGTGGTTGTCAATCCCTATTTACAAGAAATGATAAAAAGTTTTCATACTGGTGATGAGGAGTTTCCAAAGAAAATTAAAGCTACGAAAGATGGGAGGTTTATTGACTTCGTATATGAAAATGTAATTTTGAAATTTAAGAAGAGACTTTATGTTCCTAACATACTTGATCTAAAAAGGGAATTGATGGATGATTCTCATAGCTCCAATTTATCTATACACCCTCATAACACAAATATGTATAGAGATTTGAAGGAACATTTTTGTGGGACAACATGAAGAGGGAGATTGATGATTATGTGTCAAGATGTATGGCTTGTCAATAGGTGAAAGATGGAAGACAACATCATAGAGGATTCATGGAACCTATTCCCGTACTAGAGTGGAAATGAGATGATATTACAATGAACTTTTTCATGGGGCTACAAAAATCTCATAAAAGGAATGATGCAATATGGGTCATTATTGATCGTCTTACCAAGTCAGTGCATTTTCATGCTATAAGAGAAGATTTACCACTTCAACGTTTAGCAATACTATATTTTAATGAATTTGTAAGACAACATGGAGTAACCATATCAATTTTTTCTGATCGTGATCCCTATTTAACATATAGATTATACGCAAGTCTTTAGAAATACCTAGACAATGAACTTCATTTGAGCACTACCTACGACCCTCAAATAGATGGACAGTCAGAATGGACTATTCAAACCTGAGAAGACATGTTGAGATCGTGATCAATAGACTTTCAAGGTATGTGGGATCAGTATTTACCTCTGGTCAAATTTTCATATAACAATAGCTTCCATTCAAGTATTCAAATGGAATCATATGAAGCATTATATAGAAAGAGATGTCGCACGCCGACTTGTTGGGATGATATTGGTGAAGGAAAACTCATAGGCATAGAACATGTTGTGGAAAAAATGTAAAAGGTTAAGATTAACCAAACCCACATCAAATCAGCTCAATGTAAGAAAAAGATATATGCCGATAACCGAATGAAGGATTTTGAATTTCAAGTAGGAGATCATGTATTCTTGTTTTCTGGTATCTAGAATCCTGAACCAACGTATGTGCTCACCTATGATGAAATAGAAATGGAACTCAATATGTCTTATTATAAAGAGCCTATCAGGATTCTTGATACCAGAAAACAAGTTTTCACAAGCTATATGACTCATCTGTTGGAAGTTCTATTGAGAAACCATAATATGGAAGTGCAAACGTGGGAACCCGAGGAACATATGATGACGAACCACCCAAATCTTTTTACGGAGGAATATTCTAGAAATTTTCATGACATAATTATTCCATGATGGAAAAAATGTAACACCAAAATCATCCACAGTATTCTTTTCTTTGTATAATACAATTTCATACGATGTTTCCAACGTCAAATTCTAGCATACCATGACCAATAAAACTCACCTTTATGAATAGTAATACTAAATTTTTGAAATTTTATAAATGTTATTTTACAAAATGGAAATCATTTCTGGATTTGGAATATCAAAATTATGACTAGGTGAATTTTTGATATTTTTCTAAAAACATTCAATTTCTAATAAATAGTGAGAAAAACTGCATTATTGTTTAAAAACGACATTTAATTTAAATAATTTTTTTATTTAATTTTCTTTTAATTCAAAATATATACATAATACCTATATTAGTTTAATTTAATTCATTGGAGTCATTTTATAATGAGATTATATGTATAAAGGTTTATTGAAATTTTTAACATCTTTTTCCCACCATCCAGGCACATTAGAAAATATTCATAAAATGTAATTTTACCGCTTATGTGAATTGAATTTAAAAAATATAAGAGACATGGTTGATATTATTAAGTAAAATGTGGTTCAATAGGATGAAAATAATTTTTGGTGAATGATAACTTTGGAATTTTATTTACCACGGTTAAAAGTAAATAGGTTAATTAAAAGTAAAAATGATATTATAGAAACACTAACACATGTCCTAATTCTATTGGATAAGTTTTTTTCAACCAAAATAAACCTTAGTAATAAAATATGATCCTATTTTATTCACATGTATTAGATTAAGACATTTATTAATATTTTATTTAAAGAATATTTAATAGTGTTAAATTCAATTTTTAATAACTAAAAATTTTTTAATTTAGAATTATACATAATATATATTAAAATATAATATGTATTAGACTATTAAAAAGATTTACTACATCATGGTATTTTATTTATCATTTTTAGATATTAAATAATAAAATTTATTTATGACACAATGATGATGTAGTAATTACCTTATTAATGAAAGATTAAAATAATTAATATTATAAATATCCAAATAAATATAAATTGATACTTTTGATTAATTACACTAATTTTTTTGGTTAATATGACATGATAGGGTTTATTTTATGTATTTGTTTCCATGTAGTCATGTTTATTTTGACTTTCACAAATATCAAATACTAAATTGTCTCGAAATTGACATAAATGATTTTTTAAAACAAATACTATATTCTTAAATTATATACTACTAATATAAATATAAGGTTCATCAAAAGAACTCATAAAATGTTTTATATGTAATTAATGAACCACTTGGGGTTATACTGGAATTTTATATTAAATTTATTAACCATGTAATATAAAATTACAAGAAGACATTGTAGAAGTGAAACTATTTAACTAATAGTAAAATCTAAATGATAAGATTAATATGGAAACCTAAACTTGTCTAAAACCTATTTTTTGAGAGGTTTCCGACATATCCATGCCTTATCCTAGAAATAAATCTTTTTGGGACATTAGAAACCGAAAATGACATTATAATAAAATAATATGTCAATATTTTCCTAAGGTGCCCTCTCACCTCTCTTATAAAAGGGCACTTACCCTTCTCTCCAATTCACACTTCCAAAGTCATTTTTCTCAGCCAAACCCCATTCCAATATCCTCAAAAATACCATAAATTCAACCTAGAGTACTTAGTTTGATCATAATATAACCTAAAGAGCCATTTTGATCAAATCAAATGGATACACCCGAAGTAGAGGTAATAATTTCATCACCTCTTTCAAAGTTATTTTCTTCTTCCACTTCATCTTTCAATGTTGTTCCCATTCCAAAATAATAACTCTAGTACCTTAAAATTAAATTGATGTTATTATAAATATGGTACAACTATATTCATAATTTTATCCACCCTATAAATGATAAACTCACCATACGTGCTTACGTACGGCTTACCGTCTTCACATTGTGATGTAGTTTGTTATTCAACAATTCATTATTGGTATGGGTATAATAAAGATTATAATTGATATAAATAATAAATATAATATGTTAATGGTTATTTATAAATGATATAACATCCAATTACATATTATTTCACCGTCAATATAATAATATTGTCACTCGTGCGTACGTATATATTACTTTCTCCATGAATGCGATGAGATTCATTCATCGTCGTAACCATTCAAGTATAATTTTAACTTTATGGTTGAAAATATATTTTAAGAACTTAATATCTTTCTAGATATGAATCAAATACATAATATGCCTAACAAACAGTTGTTATATAACAAAACATATAATAGAAAACAAATCAGTTAACACCAGAAATAATTATACTATTGAAATATTATTAAAAATGATATATTGGACGATCATATATGGTATCATATTTATTTATGTGGTACTTACATAATTTAATAACAATGATTTAACTGTTATAAATTAGGTTAGTGTACCCTCATCAAAGTAAAAGAACATGTTAATGGTTAATTTTACAATCTTTTTGTTATTCGAGGTTGTTTTTACAAAAGTATCTACTGGGACTTCTTTATCATCCACATAAGTGTTTCTTAAAAATGTATTACAATTTTTTTTAACAATTTACTAGAATATGGGATAAATTCATTTATACCCTTATTTTTATTTTATTAAATATTTTTAAAGGAATTCTTTTGTCGCTTTCCAAACAACGTACTCTATGACCTTTTCGACAAATTAAAGAAAGAATGTTTATTTAACATATATGGAGGGTGCAACTATTTTCTGACAATATAACACCTTTGAAGCTTCCCTTACAATCATATAATAATATTTTCAAAATAAATATTTTCTTTTATAATTATGTCACTTTTAAATGTTTTCAAAATATAAAGAGATATTTCTCTCAAATAGTATTGATTTCATCTATGTCTACATCCTTTAATGTATTTTACATTTGTTAGAAGTCGATTTATTATGATACAATTTTCCATATTGTATTGACGGTTTTGGGATATGTTTTACTGTGGATGTGTTATTTTTATACCATTAATGGTTTATGGTTAAGGTATTATCATTTATTATTCTAGTTTGAATATGAATGTTTATGTTATGTTTTAACCTTTTCATATGAGGAATGCATTGGACATAGTAAGTGACGGGTGGAGCCTGCAATAGCTCATAAATGAATAGGTAGGTATCATGAGACAAACTAGTGTCTTCACACAAGGTATTGAAAAAAATCTTATTTTTAGTCATTTCATTAGGCCATGACTGTGTGGTTATGATGTCTGACATCATGAATTCCATCATTCAGAAATTAGCTATTGATATTACATGTGATTATTCGACTAGTAGAATATCAATGTGAATAATAAATATCATTATTTGAATTAACTTTTCCCTAATATTATGACATTTAAGATTAAAAGTCTTGTGTTTTAGTCTTATACATTTCCTTATATGTTTATGCTTATTTATAATAGTTTCTGATATATTGTTATCCTAACTGATCATCTGAAGTCTCCCCTTTCTTATGTTTTCTTTTCCTAGTATGTGATAAAGTATATTATGATTGAACTCTAAGGATAGGCTTAGGGATATGAGTGTATTCAAATAGGATAAAATGTTTTTTTTTCATTTCATAATGTAATGTAAAACTTATATATGTATTTAGTACTTCTGAGGCTACTAAATCGACCAGTCTTTAGAGACTCGATCCCTTGTGATCATGCTAATGTTATGTATAATTCCCCGACTATAGGTAGCTATATAAATGAAATTATAATTTATTTATGAGGTTATTTTAAATATTTTTACATTATTGATGGAATTTGAAATCATTAAAGGTTTTTCTCCTATTGAAATGTCCTCACACGATTAGGGAAGATCATGTAAATTCCAGAGGAAATAATGAAAAAGATTCAATTCCTTAACATTGGTATTTTTCATGTATGATTAATGGTTTAAGGAAATATGTTTATTCTACTAGGTTCCCAAGCAACATTGTTTTTAGGGGGGGTTAAACAAATAGTATTTACATGGTTAGAAGAAACTATTTAGCCCAAACAATTTGGGTATTTGTGTGATAGTAAGTGGATCACACAAGGTTTGGTGAACCATGATCCCTAACTCGATTCAATGAAAATGTAAACTCTCTCCTTCCCTACCATCTAACTCATTCATACAACACTCAGGAGATTATAAGGAGAGATCCACTTCCTTCCCATTTGATCTTTGGTTCATTATTTTTGACTTCCATATAGATTCTCAATGTATATCTCTCAAACCCTGCACTATCCTAATCACATCCCTATACTATTTCTCATAGTATTTTCATTATCATCGAATCAAAAATCACTATGAAATCAATATTTTTGGTTACATGTGGTTCTAGACTTGGGTTTTTATTGTTTAGGGCCTAGAAAAGTCAGTTCATTTCATTATTTTTTTTCACCAATGAGGAGGCACATTGCATAATGATTCCACTTGATTTCAGGTGGGTGCTTCTATGATATTTTTTATTATAAAATTAATCGAATAATTATAGTTTTAATCTATTTTATTATGATAAAATGAATTTATATGATATGTAGAATGTATTAATGGTTGTTTTATATAGATGTTAATCTTTGAATTAATGTATTTTTCCATGGATTTATGCATTTATTTTTTATAAATTATCTTAAGTATAAAAATATTTAGGAATATTATTTAGAGTAATTATAGAAATTTTGATTTTATGATTAACGATATTTGACCAAATTTTGTAATTAAAATGGGTTAAGTGTGGGTTTTAAATTGTATCATGGTATGGTATGATTTCAAAGAGTAATAAATGAAAAATGAAAATCAATTATAATGTAATTTTATTTCTTGATATAGGGTTGTTTAAAATACCTATGGAAGTGTATTTCAAGTGTGTTGAAAATGGATTGCCACACCTATTTTATTTCTTTATATGAATATTTGGAAGAATATGAAAGAAAATTATTTCTTATGATACACCCATGGGTTTCCACTATTCTTGATTCATTCGTTATGTATTGTATATTATTTTTTCTTCGATAAATTATGGGAAAAGTAATTTTTTGTTTGAGGGTGTTGGAGGCCAAATGTGAAGCATTTATTATTATTTTTTATGTGAATAAACTGATTCATTTATCACATGAATATTAAATTTTTATGGGATCCTGGGTATCTGAAAGAGATGTTTTTACTCATTCCAACTTAGCTGGTACACATGTTTCTAGGGTACCCATGTTTTGTTATAGGTTAGGTCTAGAGGGGAGGTTTTATTTAGATGAGTAAATTATTGGATAACGGGATATCTTATGTTATGGTTTGACTCAATATAATTTGATTTTTGGTATTTGTTTTTATAAATCGTTTAAGATTTTAAAAATTTATAACCTAGGTAGTATCCCATGACACGTAAATTCCTTTACTAGTGGCTCTTCTAGGTTATTAAAATTTCATGCTTATTATATCCCCTCATGTTGGATGTTTATGTCACATTATGCATTGCTTACTTTCTGGACAGTTTCACTGATGTAGTGGAACATTATATATTATATTTTGTTTTATATGGTTGATTTATTTATAAAATATGGTTAAATTTGAACTTATGGACTTGTTTATTAAAATTTTAATTTTTTTATGGATGGTACTTCATAAAAGGATCATTAATGATGATAATAGAGTTATATTGTGATTTTTCATAATTTAAAAAGTCCTAATGTAATATTTTAAATGTTTTTATTCTATATGAGGATTTCATTTTGGTTTTCATAAAAATAAAAAAATTATTCCTTATGGTAATAGTATTTTATTTATTATTATGGTTTTATAATATTGAAAATATTATTTTTAATCATATTTTAAACTAAAAGAAAAAAATACATTATGAAATAATTTTCACATACTCCATGGTGAGAAGTTACTAGTCTTGTTAGCTCACACCTTGAAAAAAAATTCTATGTTTATTTATGTATAATTCATGTTTTATATAGGTTTCAGTTTTTTCCAGTTAGGATATTGATATCCTAAAACAAAAATTATTGATTTGTGATGGGCTGATAAAATATTGGTTGAATGTATGTGTTATTATGGTGTGGTATGGGGTTTATTTTTTAAATGTTTTTTTGGACAAGATGGATTTCTTCAATTTGTCTCAGTTATCTATTTATTATCCCTTGATACATATTTATTATATTATTATTTTGTATGTTCAAATGAATGATTTAAATTTTTAATATTTGTTATGACTCATTTAGTATTTTATTTATAAGGATCTTATAATTTACTATATGTGGATATCCAATTTATGGATAATATATTCGAAAATTTTAGTCAAATAGTTGTTTTTCTACAATTATTTGAGAGAGAAAATAATTCACTAAATTGTTTCCCTTGATTCTTATGATATTTTGGCTAGGTTATGTGGATTTAAAATTCCCTTTAGGCATATTTGGGATTCGAGTCTGCTCAAAGGTCAAGGCATATTATAAAAATTCATTATAGCAGAATTAATTAGTGGATAATTATGAAAATTTCTCTATAAGAGGTCTATTAAATAGAGTTAGAGAGAAAAATTGATGTAAAGTTTTGGAAAAAAGTCATCAAAAATGATTTTTATCACTGCCATAAAAGTTAAAGGTGGAAGCCAATTTCAAAATTCATTTTCACGAATGTGAAAGGAATTATTTATAAAACCGAAAATTAATATAATCCCCAATAATGTAACATTGAAAAGAAATAAAAATTTTGTAATTACATTTTTATTTGATGATAAAAATGTATGAGATTGAAAATTGATTTTTTTTTGATTTTAGGTATTATTAATGGAAAAAACGAATTGATTAAATGTTGGAAAAAAATTTGATTTTATAAAAATATTAAGAGAGATGTGGAAATTATAAATGATTATATACCTTTATATTTTAGAATATGAAAAGGAAACATTTTTTGTAAGAATAATATGCACATCAAAGGGACAAAGTCGATAAAAAGTATTGAAATATCCTTTACAATATCATATTTTATAGAGAATGGGCTCCATTAAAGAAAAATATTTTTTTTAAATATGTTATTTCACAATAGAAAATGAGAAAATGTAATATTTAACATATTAATGGTAGAATAATAGAAACGTAGAAGATAATAATCATGGTTGAACGTTATGACCCAAACAAAAGGATATTGAGTTGAAAAAATTAATATGTACATGGTAACCTTCTACTCAACAACCATTGAAAGATAAAACAAGAAATGAAACTTAAATTACCATGACTAAATATATTATAATTATAAAATATGTAAAATATTATGCATATATATGATAAAAATTAATATATATGAATAATACAAAACATATCCGAAATAAATTAATATCAGATGAAAAATGGTTACCTTAGACTTTAGCTTCATTTCACACTTAGGGACTCCATTTATATTAATCATAGACTCATTAATCATATATTAAGTTATATTATATAAATATTATAAAATTTATATTAATATTTTGGATTAATTTACTAAAAATTTATTACTTATTTTTGAGACAATATTGATCACCAGTATTGGTAGTTTTAAATGTTCCTGATATGTTTTGGAATAAAATTTTTAGAAAAAATAACATATTCCAAAGTGAATCTTCTCTATATTATTAATTTAATTTTTTTAGATATTATATATTTATTTATTAATTTCGATTTTCATTCTCCAGAATTGTTTTTAATGGTTTTCCAAGATAAAATTCATAATGCACCGGTTTCAATAATTTTCTTAGGAAAATGTTATATATTACTAATGATTTAAATTTTAACATTAACATTACAAAATAAAAAAAATATTTACTTAATAATATCATAAATATTTTACTGTAGTTTCCATATCCATCCATTATAAAAATCTATATCATCTATCATGTGTGTTGTTAAACCCACAATAATATGAACATGCTATAATCAAAAGATGAATATGATTATGATAGGATTTTATTATAATAGAGCCACTAAAGAAATTATTCAGATCTTATAAAAGAGATACCTTTAAATTTAGAATATGTGGATGAATAAGACAATTAAAAAATAATAATAATAAAATAATTGAATATAAAATAATTATATCTCCTCTTGGAAGCCTTATTGGGGTTGAAGGAATATGGTCTATCTATAGGGACCAGAAGCTACCCAACCTTAGGTAAGGTTATTAAGTAAGGAAATTTGGATGATTATGGGGAATAAATATAATATTAGGCGTGACATTGAGGTAGATGTCGATTGGTCCTTTTATAAGTCAGAGGAGTGTCATTTTTTGTAAATACTTATTTATTAACATAAAGAAACTAAATTATCATGGAACATGGATAATTATTTGGAAAATAATGAAGATAAGATGTAGTGGTCTCAATAAATTCCCAATACACTCATTTAATGAAAATTTATTATGTTACTTTAGTTTTTCACTACATGATTTAATACCTTTATCTTTTTATCCATTATTATAGTGACTAAATTTTACCTTGTTATCGTTTTTATATATCTTAAAATGAAATTATGATTATTTCATATTTTTACATTTGGGTTTTAAAAATGAAATTCATTATATTTAATTTAATTTTGAAAAGTGATAATTATTAATTTTAATATTAAATAAACGATAATTCTTAAAAAAATTATGAAAAATTTTATTTTTATTTTATTTTAGAAAACTATTTTAAATATATAAAATTATAATAAAATTTATTTTTCAATGATTGATGAAATAAGAATATTTTTCTTCAAAAAAATATAAATCTGAATATAATCTTTTGAAAAACTAATTAATGGAAAATAAAAAAATAGTTTTTTATTAGAATAAAATATGATTTATGTTCCAAAATGTCAAGAATAGGTTTTTTAATAAAAAATATTTTTTAAATGAATTATTTTACTTCATAAATATTTTTTTGGAGATTTAGGTGTAAAAATAATTAATTAATTCTCATATCTTAATGATGACATAAAAAGTTACAACATTTGAAAAAGATTATAGGTTGTATGATTCACCTATGAATCAAATGTTTTTGAAAAATACGAAAATAAACCTTAAGTTAATTTTGAAATGATTAATCCAAAAAATTATTTTTATTTTATCATGTTAATGTTTTTAAATTTATACATTTGACATTTAAATGAAAATATACAGTATAATGAAAGGTGTTTTTATTAATAATGACATTAAAACATTCTACTTTCATAATATTATTTCACATAAATTACTAATAAAATGAGTGTTAATTTTTTTTTATAAATTCAAAAAAATTATTAGGATAATAGTCTAAAAGATATTAATTTCATTTAATCTAAAAATTGAAAACACTTATTAAAAAAGTTCATAAAAATATAACTTTAACATTAAATGATTTAAATACCATCCAACCAAAGACACAAAAAATAGTTATTTAAAAACAATAACAATAATTCATTACTAATTATAATAAATGTTTTTAAAATAAATTATTCTAATTAATTATTAACTTTTTTTACTATATGTTTTACCATTCTAGTGATTTCCTTAATGATATTTCACAATTTATTCTTGTAATGTATTAATGTTTATATTAAATTAAAAATATATTATGGTTTTTTTATTTTTGAGGAAAATGTGATATGAGATATTAAATATATTATTTACTTTTATAGTAATAAATACTAGAATTTTAATGTGTTATAGTTATTATAAGGCTCCATTTCTCTCTATATTTTTCTAATTATCCTTTCTCTCTTCATCCTCCATTCATATTTGGTTTATTCTTCTCCCATGAAACATAATGTCTATAGTGGGAAAATCTAAGGATCGAGTACTACTAATCATGTGAATTTGGGTTTTGGTGTTTTGGGGTCATTATCCTCTTTGGTTTTTCTTTAGCCATCAATATTTACTTTTTTTTGCGATTGAGGTTGTTGTTTTTGTGAAATTACATTACTTTATGAAATTATGAGATGTTAAATATTTTTAAATGATTTTATTATCAAGATAAATATTTATGTGATACCTTCGAGGGGTTTATAAAATCACTTCAATGTTTTTTTACTTAAATTGAATGTGTTTACAATGGTACTCTTATTCATTTTTTCCAAAATATTATTTTCATGCATGCCAATTTTTAATGTACATATTGTAGGGTAATTTTTAAATTAATTTGATGTTTAATGTTTTATTAAGTACCATTTAGGTCTTATAGTGGTAAAAATATTATTTCTAAGGTGTTACATTGAAAAAAGGTGTTGTTTGATAAAAAAATGGATTCCACATTGGAAAATTCATGTTTTCAAAAGAATTAATTCAGTTTTATATTAAAGAAAATGTGATTAAAAAAAGATTAAATAATATTTTTCATTCAATGTTAATAATTAAAAGGTTGTTTAAAAACATTTCATTATTTGTTCATTTTCAATTGATAATATAGAACATAAAAAATATAGTTTTATGTGATGATTGTGTTTCCCTCTATTTTTTCCACTATGTTTATATTATTCCATTGATATAATTTGTCCTATTTGGGAAGTATTGGATTGTTATATATTACAGAAATAGAAAATTTTTAAGGGTTTGTTTCATGTAAGGATGTTAGAGGTGAGATGATATTCGTTCAATATGATTCATTACTGATTGTTTCGATGATCACATGACTTGTTTGATTCTTTATCATGTCAAATTTGTTGTCTAAATTATAATACTTGGCATCTGAATATTAGATTTACGCTAATTTTACTTTATTAACGATTATGATATAACTATAATCCCCTTGTTTTATATTATGAACTGGATGTGGGAGTTCATTCGATGAGGTTCTGAGAGTGACATGAGTTATTATATCTTAAAAATTAGATATTGGATGATAGTAGATTCAATAGATTAATTTATTTAATTTCATAATGTTAATACCTAGTGACCTTCCCATTACACTTATTTTCTATATGATGATATTATCTTGGGTATTTCTAATACAAACTCCATTATATCTACTTTCTTCATTCAGGTATCTGGTGATAGTTTATTTTTGTAGTTTACCTTTATTAATTTCCACATTATAGAGACCCCAAACTTGAAGTACAAGGAAATTAAATTACATTTGCAGAATACTTAATACATAACAAAAACGGACACTAATGGACCATAATAGTTTAGTGTATTTGGAAACACGGAACATAATCTTTTAATCATGCTGAAAGATCTTCAACATCTCCCATAGATATCTTATTTTTTTCTTACCTAAAAACATTCCTTATATCCTAGGGAAATGAAAACATATAAAGGTTGATCTCAAATGCTCAATAAGGTTAAGCATAGAGAAAATAAAACAAACCATACACATTTGAACATCAAAACATGAACAAAATATTTAAACATAATAATCGTGAGTAATGACATGAAACATGGAAGTACATAGGGAATATATCATAATGTATCATCACTCATGGTAAAATAACATGGGAATAAAACATTTAATTGGGAAAAACCATGAAGCACATGA
This sequence comes from Viscum album, assembly GCA_963277665.1. Taxonomy (NCBI): domain Eukaryota; kingdom Viridiplantae; phylum Streptophyta; class Magnoliopsida; order Santalales; family Viscaceae; genus Viscum; species Viscum album. The sequence goes on from OY728165.1 coordinate 1,210,731,468, forward strand.
TATGATTTCCATTGTAGCCAAGGCATTGCTGCCAAGACCATCTTGGTGGTCAATGTCCCTTTCTAAATCGAGTTTACTCCTCGTTCCAGTCCTGTAAAACAGAAGTAGATTAACTTATCGTTACATCCAAGTCTATATCATGAGATATAAATCATTACCCAATGCATTGAAGGGTGATATAGGTCCCACACATCTTATAATGAAATCATTCTTATGTGTTCTACAACATGAGCATAAATAATTCATCATTACCCAATGAATAAAATGGGTTTCATAAACATCATCCCATCATAACATTTTCCATAAAAAAATGGATAAAATTTCATCATAAGAAATGTGAAACCATGTAAATCATAGAGACATTATACATGAAACATACACATATGAAATAATTCCATCTTATATGGAAAATGGTTTTGATAAAACACTTGAAATGAATTGTTGAGGAAAATATCCTTTCTTCTTCAAAATAATTTTCTTTTTACAAAATTTCATGAAATAATAAAATAAATTGATGTTGTTAAAAATATTCATGAAATATTGTAGAGTAAGCTTCATGAAAATAAGGTGTTATGAATCCGTAAAAATCCTTTCATGTCGTATAAGTTAAAAAAACATTCCCCACGTACTTTAAATGGAAAAGTCAAAAAGTACCACGTATGGTAAACAAAAGAAAGATTCCATCCATAACACAATGTAAAAGTCAAATAAGGGTAAAAATGACTTTAAAAATACATGTATGAATTATAAAAACTTTATGAAAAACAATTTATCGATATGGATGAAAAATATAACCCTGGTAAATTTTTACGTATAAGCAATCTCGTATAAAAATGAGATTGAAAAATTATCCTTTACCTTATGTCTGATATGCTTTGTATGTATCCAAACCTCCTTTATAATGATTTAAATAATGTCATTTACTTATTATAGAATCATATTCATTTTTATTATATCATATATGGTTCACTTATGACTTTATATTACCCATTCTTTTGTAAATTCCAAGTTAAAGCAGCGTTTTGGTTAAAATCATTTCATTTATCGTACGTGTTTCGACATGTTGTTCGTGATATTTTTACTTACATACTATTTTAAATAATTCCATAATGTAAAACATTATTTATATATAATATATACTAATGAAATAAATATATGTGATGGATCGATAAATAGAATGAAATACACCGTTCATGGAGACAGTAGGCCGTACATATGCATGAACGCTGTTTTCATTTCCTGATATAATTAAATGGAATTAAGTAAATGAAACATATATGTATATAAATAAAGTATCATTATTATGTATTATCTTTCATGATTATTTATTATATAAACTTTATAATCATACGTGAAGGGTTAATCATGGAAAATGAATCTCATCGCGTTCGTGGAGACGGTAGTCCGTACGTACGCACCGGCGATGATATCATTCCCATGATCGTGGAATTGTATTGAAGTTTATGTATAATATTTAAAAATCAATATAAATTTACAATTTATAATATATAGTAATTTATTTACTCCATTATACACATCCAAGTATTGTGGTGGTGGAAAACAGATTACACTACGGCGTGGAGATGGTATTCCGTACGTACGAACGTGCGGTGATTTCATTTTCCATAGGATGGATATAAGATGAAATCGGGTTGTTTTATATTTATAATGACATATCAGTAAATTATTGATAATTATGTTTTTAATTTATGATGAAACAAATAAATAAGAATAATTTGAAGAAGAAATAAATTGGAAAGAATCGGTAAAGGATATTACCTCTTCTTTGTAGCTCTTTTTCTTAATTTCCTATTAAGGCACTAGAGTTGGTTTTATGAGGAGACAATATGTCACATAAAAGACATATTTTAAAGGTATTTTTCATTTAATTTACATCCCTGCTTTGTTTTGGGGGTTTCCCTAGGTTTTCGGGAGGAATAGATGAGTATTCATGAATTGAGCCAAACAGTGAGCCCAATTTCAGATTAAAAAAATAAATTTTGTATCTTTTATAACTTTTTCATTTTTCAACATTTTTCATCCATTAAAATTACAACATGACCTCCCTTGACCTATTAACACCACCAAGGTAATTTTGATCTTTTATAAATCCATAACCACGGTTTATTTGGGTTTTTATCTAAGGGTTTGGGCCTGCCCGAAAGCCCAATTCCTGTTTTACAAATAAATGTTGATTATATTATAATATATTCAATTTTTGGGATTTTTCTGTGATTCCAAGTGGAGCCCTATCCCACTGAACCGAACAGCATGACCATTTTCTCCCCCCCCTCTTTGGAGCTCTGGTTAAGCGCGATTCGGTGCCGAACTTCATAGGCTTCCTCAAATCGTCCTGATTTGAAGAGGTATGTTCATTCCTTCATAACTCTCTCAATTTTTACTCTTTTCCCACATTCAAATTACTAAATGATCTTCTTATCCTTGTTCGAACCTCCCTTAAAGGTTTGAGTATTTTTAAAATCATATACTAGTATTTTTGGGGGCGATTTCTACAAGATATTTTAAGTAGGTTGTTCCCCTTCTTTCTTCTTTCAATTTTTTAAGGGTTACATCCAATGTACTTAGGGTTTATTCCCTTATCATTGAGGTTCCTAATGTCCAGAAAGTAGGGTTTAAAATTATGGTTTTATATTGTGTTTCATGGTCTGAAATTCGGGTTTTAGGTCTGGTTTACCTTCCTTGAGGTGCGGTGGTGGTGCGTTTGAGTTTTCGCACAAAGGATTCAACGGTTTCCTTGGTTTTTGTAGGTGATTCCATTGTGTATGAAATCTTTGTGAATTGGATACTATTTTTGGGGTATTTTCATTCTTATTTAATTTTATTATTTCTGAAAAATAGTTTTAGTGATGTTTTTATTTAAAATGAATCCTAAATGCCAATTTCATGTGAAATTTGGGGTTTCTTCATGGAAATGTTTTATTATTTTAATTGGGTATACCATATAAGTAATTAGATGATTTTATTAAACTATAATAGGGATAAAAATACTGTTTTTAATGATTATACCTTGTGTTTTTTTCTGAAAAATCTGGTTTTAATGGTGTTTGTGAACCACGTGAAATTCTAAGAGTTGTGTTGTGTAAAAATGGAGATTTGGCAATGATGTCATTTCTTGAACCATATGTGGATGTCCTAAAAATGATTTTGTGTTTTCACTGAATTTTAGTAGTCAGCACTTTCTATTTTGGAAACTTAAAAATGTGCACATAGTATGCATGTGAGGTTTATAAGGAGTTTTGTGTCCGAAACACTACAAGATTTTGAGGAATTGTTTTATGAAAAATCTAAGTGTTTTTTTGCATGTTTCAAGTGGTATAAAATGTGATATATACTGTATTGGTTGTGTTATACCAGTAATGGTGTTTATATGAAAATTTATTTATGTTGCATTCTGAAATTGATTGAGCACAAAACGGGGAGCCCAGGTACCTAGGTGGGGCGGATTTGTACTAGTACGGCTAGTGGACCGGATGGGTTTTGTCCCTATTTCACTTATTATTTGGATAACATCAACTCTAACTAAACTATGTGGATGATTATTGGGGACCACTAGGTTATGGTTATGTTCCCTACTAGTGGATCGTGCACGAGAATGGATTTTTCTATGGTTACTTTACACCGAGGTACGAGGTACATAGGGCCCAAGACAACCTAGTGCCTAGGGTTGTTCCCAATGTTGTTGCTCATTGGATTTTTAGTATTTACCCATGTATTAGGGTGTGTTTGGAATTAAATTATATTATATAACATTTATATTATAATGTGTTAATATTCTGAAAATTTTGGATTGAAAATTATTTTCAATTGGAGATTTCTTTTCTTGAAATTTTAACACTACTATTCCATGCATTTGAAAACTGCTTGCTTTTTCACATTGTATTTCTTACTCCATGGAATAATTGGGTGGTATCCTATTGGTCTTAGGCTCACACCCTACTTACACCCCTTGGGTGTAAGTAGAATTTTCTATGTTTGATTCAGTTAAAGGAAAGGCTAAGGGTGATGGCGGTTCAGGGTGTTAGTTCCCGTCCTTGGTGTAGAGTTGTGGAGATAGCTTGGGGGCGATGACCCCTAGTCCTGTGGAGTCCTTGGGGATGTGTTGATGCTATAATTATTTTTATTTGGACCACTTGTATTATCATTAAAACAATTTACTCAGTTCTGGTTTTTAGTTAAGTCTTGCTTGGCTCAAAAATTTCAGATTTATATTATGGGTTGTTTTTAATGTTTTATGCATTCATACTCGGGTAAATCGTTCCCAAACATAAATTAATGATACCCGGGCAGTTGTGCTAGCCCGTGGGGATAGGTAACGCCTTTCGGGTCTTGTCACGGGCTGGGATTTGTGCCTGTATTGGCGGCGACCAGATTTGGTTCGTGACAAAATGGTATCAGAGGAGGTTCGCTCCTTGGGTCATATTATTTGGGGAAGAGTCCGCATAGTCTAGAGCTAGGATTTTTGGGACATGAAATTTCAGTCATGGGTAGTGTGTCTGGCCATCACACCTCATGACGGGTTTCAAGTCACCATGGGAAGTATGTATTTATCTGAGTCCTTTGGTTTTCTTGGCTTAATGATGACTATGGGAAATAAAAAGAGGGTTGGGCGAATAATCTCAGTGAGCTCACCGGGCCTAGAAAGCCATGTGGGGAAGTGGATATTTCCATAGAATATTCTCTGTGGTGGCAAAGTGATTGGAATATGGCTTCCAACCATATGTCCAAGTCACCCACCGAAACTAGTTTCCTCTCACATTGTCTTCTGTCTCTTAGTTTTGGAATCTTGGAAACTTGGTTTTTTTAAGCAAAAAAATGACTTCACATTGAGGAGTGATATTTTCTATGAAGTGGTTTTCTAGTAAAGTGAAAATGGTATTTTTTTATTGCCTATAAATGGAATTTCGGAATTATTTCAAAAGGGTAAATTATGTGTTTACACCTATAATGAAAGTATGAACTATGTTAATTGGGGTTTTGAAAATATGTTTCTAGTGGAATTTTTCTAAACCGTGGAAAAGTGTTTTGGGATTGAATTAAGTGTTATAGAATTTTTGTGTGGGGGTTGAAGATGAATTTTGGTTTTGGTGTCTATTGAAGAAAAAGAAATTATGAACTTTTAGAACCTTGTCTTTAAATGAGAAGAGTTGAGTTCATAATTAAATAGAGATTTATGAAATGTTGTTTTTCATGAAATTAGAAGTGTTTTGAAATGGGTCGAAATGCTTTGAAATGACTGTGAAAGGCCTGAATATGTGCATTTATTTAATTATGGATTCTATTCTAAATTGGTTTGTTAGAAGAAAAATTGGGTTTTGATATTATTGTTATTGTTTTTTAGAAAGGGAAAGTGTGGTTAAATGTTTTGATTTTAAAAAGAGGAAAGGTTTGTTTTTTTTATAATTGGTGCTCTCAGGGGTGACCACATGCATAGGATTATTTGGGAATATTGATGGATATGAGGTGGGTTCCCAGTGTGTCATTTAAACATGCATGTGTGAGGCTCATGAGATACCATTGGTAAATGCACAACCCACCAACACTGTTTTTTTAAATAATGTTTTTGAAGGAAAGTATTTTGTTATGATAATGTATGGTTGGGAGGTATGGATTATGTGTTTTTAGGATTATTATTGTGGGATGTTTCGAGTTCAATAACCCATCTAGTTTGAATGATGTTTTGGGTTCGTGTTTCATTGATAAGTTGGAATGAAGTGTTGGTCAGTGGTTTTATTTGAATAAATGTTTGGGAGGCCAATGTGGTGTCTTCCCCCATGTGTTCGGTTCAGGTTTGTGGTCTGTTGTGACCAAATAACCCGATTGGTTAGGTACTTGGGATTTCATGTAGCCTAGGGTATTCCCCCATAAATTGTTAACGTATGATTCATGGTTGGCCTATTGTGATTCACCATTGGATGATCCTCCAGTTGATCAACATAAGAATTTTATTCTTGAGGTCTGGATATTGTGTTTACCCCACTTCTTTTTCAACTATGGATCACCCTATAGTGGGAGAGTGTTTGTGGGAGGTTGAAATAGACCTTTGTTTCTTATGTTTCCTATGTTTTCTAAGGTCAATGAATTTTAGGGTTGTTAGTGTAGAATGATGTCTTAAAGGGCCTCTGGGACTTTTGTCAGTCTCATTGAAGCGAGACTTCATGTTAGGCCACTAGTGTGCAAGATCTGGCCATGAGTGGCTATTATGGACACTTTCTGGAATCATGTTCTGTTTGGGACTCAGTACAAGGTCCCTCTCCTTGTGTGTTCTTTTATCCACAATGGTTATGTTCAGTGATTCCTTGCGATGTCATGTGTTCATTTGACTATAAGGGTGAAGATTGTGCAATCTTATGAGAGTCACTATTTTTTGTTGGATGTGTGTCTCCCTATAGGAAATTCTAAATCCAATTTTCTAGAGGAATGTGTTTCTATATATCATTTCATTCCGTTGTTTAGCATCCGAAGAAAAAAAGGGGTGATGTGTGTGCATCCTCTATGTTCTTGTTTTGGTAAAATGATGGGTTGGGGAAAAGCGAGTTTGAAGTGTGTCATGTCTCAATGAGAACATCTGAGATTACAGTATAATTGTTTTTGGAACTGGAAGAAGATGTTCAGTTTAGGGGTTTCCAAATCCTAACTGCGAGGCCGATGATGCTTCAATCCATTGAGCTCCACCCATAGGCCCCGGAGGGAAGCTGGCGCGTAGTTAGGGGAAATCCTAGAGTCATTCACACTTTAGGTCAAGGTCATATCTTCAATATGAAAGATAAGAATAGATTAAACCTCTAGTGTCATCGTCTTTTTCCAATTTCTCACATTTGGTGGAAAGAGTTGTGAGTACCTTCTTCTCATGTCATACCCTGAGTTGATTTTTTCCCCTTTGGGTTCCCTTGTGTTTTTAGAGAAATGTTTAAAAATTTGGATAAACAGGTTGAAGTGTCTAGTTTGTGCATGGTTATCAGAAACCATGTGCCAATCCAGGGGACCGTGTGATAAGAGACAGTATCTACTACATGGTCTCCTCACGTCCATGTTCATTGTCCAAGGAAACTATGTGATGTTTCCTCTTTGGATAGAATGATCCGCACAGTTAACTCACGGTTTCCCAAGCCGAGTGAACCAACCATGTGGCCATGCCAGCTCGTTAAAATTCTGTTTTTTTTGTTGTTATCTCATAATAGTTAGTTAATATGGTTGGGTTTTGTATTGGGTATACCCACAATGGGTCTCAGGTATGGTTCATTGGATGAATTCTGAAATTAATCTACCCCTAATGTGGGGAAGTCCGTTCGATGCTCCCTGTTAGTGTCTTGATTTTGTCTTAAGGAAAGTTGTGTTCGTTATTATGCTGGGGAGACCCACCATGGGTATCATATATGTTCTCTAGGAAAAGGAATAGTGTTAGTTTAACCCTTATGATGGGGAGATCATTTGTTCCTTCCCCAATTGTTATCCTTATTATGTCTTAGAAATTGAGTTGTCTCTAGTGGTGGGATGTCCAGATTAGGTCACCCCGTACTAGTGACTCAGTTTTCTCCTTGGTGTATTCTAGGTATAAGGTAGTATTGTTCAAGTCTATCTATCAAAAAATCTGTTACTTGGGTAAATTTTTGTGTTGGAGAACACCCCATGGTTTTGTTTACGTAATGTTGTGGTAGCGTTATTCGAGTTCGTTGTTCGTTTCAAGTGGATTGCTTGAGCGTCGTCTTGTAGTGTATGAGGTGTTTTGATTTGGGATGTGTTGTGAATTTGTTTCATAATTTTAAGTAAGTGGGGTTATTTTTTGTTGGTAAGAGAATTATATTCTTTTGTTTGATCAACTGGAGATGTTCATCATTTTTAAAGCGGGTAAAAACGTGGCAAGGAAGTATGTCTTGGTCTATCGTTTAGGCTTTTATTTTGCATCTGGTCTTGTTGTGGCATTCCGGGGGCGGAATGCTTTTTGGTGGGGAGAATTTTCACATTCAAGACATATTATAAAGGTATTTTTCATTTAATTTACATCCTTGCTTTGTTTTCGGGGTTTCCCTAGGTTTTAGGGATGAATAGATGAGTATTTATGAATTTGGCCAAACCATGAGCCCAATTTCAGATTAAAAAAATAAATTTTGTATCTTTTATAACCTTTTCATTTTTCAACATTTTTCATCCATTCAAATTCCTACATGACCTCCCATAACCTATTAACACCACCAAGGTAATTTGGAGCTTTTAGAAATCCATAACCAGAGTTTATTTGGGTTTTTATCTAAGAAGTTGGGCCTGCCCAAAAGCCCAATTCCTGTTTTAAAAATAAATGTTGACTATGTTATAAATTATTCAATTTTTGGGATTTGTCGGTGATTCCATGTGGATCCCAAGACCACTGAACTGAACCACGCAACCATTCTCTCTCCTCCCTCTTTGGAGCTCTGGTTAAGTGCGATTTTGTGCCAAACGTCATAGGCTTCCTCAAATCGTCTAGATTTGAAGAGGTAAGTTCATTCCTTCATAACTCTCTCAATTGTTACTCTTTTTCCCCCATTCAAATTCCTAAATGATATCCTTATCCTTGGTCGAACCCCTCTTGAAGGTTGGAGTATTTTTAAAATCAGATACTGGTATTTTTGGGGGTGATTTCTACAAGATAATTTAAGTAAGTGGTTGTCCTTCATTCATTTTTCAATTTGTTTAGGGTTACATCCAATGTATTTAGGGTTTCATACCTTTATCATTGAGGTTCCTAATTTCCAGAAAGTAGAGTATAAAAATAAAGGTTTTATATCTGGTTTCATGGTCTTAAATTCTGGTTTTAGGCCTGGTTTACCTTCCTTGAGGTGCGGCGGTGGTGCGTTTGAGTTTTCACACAAAGGATTCAAGGGTATCCTTGGTTTTTGTAGGTGAATCCACTGTGTATGAAATATTTGTGAATTGGATACTGTTTTTGTGGTATTTTTATGCTTATTAAATTTTATTATTGCTGAAAAAAATAGTTTAGTGGAGTTTGTATTTAAAATGTATCCTAAATGCCAATTTCATGTGAAATTGGGGGTTTCTTCATGGAAATGTTTTATTAGTTTAATTGGGGATACCATATAAGTAATTATTTGATTTTATTAAACTAAAATAGGGATAAAAATACTGTTTTTAATGATTATACCTTGTGTTTGTTGCTGCAAAATCTGGTTTTAATGGTGTTTGTGAACCACATGAAATTTTAAGAGTTGTGTTTTGTAAAAATGGAGATTTTGCAATGATGTCGTTTCTTGAACCATGTGGGGCTGCCCTAAAAATGATTTTTTATTTTCACTAAAATGTAGTAGGCTGCCCTTTCTGTTTTATAAACTTAAAAACGTTCACATGGTATGCAACTGAGGATTATTAGGAGTTCTTTGTCCGAAACACTATGGGATTTTAAGGAATTGTTTTATGAAAAATCTAAGGGTTTTGTTGCATGTTGTAAGTGGTATAAAATGTGATAGATACTGTATTTATTGTGTTTTACCAGTAATGGTGTTTTATATGAAAATTTATTTATGTTTCATGCTAAAATTGATTGATCACAAAAGGGGAAGCCCGCGTACCTAGGAGGGGTGGATTTGTACTGGTACGGCTAGTGGACCGGACGGGTTTTGTCCCTATTTCACTTAGCATTTGGATAAAGAAAACTCTAACTAAACTATGTGGATTATTATTGGGGACCACTAGGTTGTGGTTATGTTCCCTAAATGTGGCTCGTGGATGAGAATGGATTTTTCTATGGTTACTTTACACCGAGGTACGAGGTACATAGGGACCAAGACAACCTAGTGCCTAGGGGTGTTCCCAATGTTGTTGGTCATTGGATTTGTAGTATTTGCCCATGTATTATGTTGTGTTTGGAAGTAAATTAAAGTATCTAACATTTCTTTCATAATGTGTTAATATTATAAAAATTTTGGATTGAAAACTATTTTCAATTGGAGGATTGTTTTCTCAAAATTTTAACACCACTTTTCCATGCGTTTGAAAACTGCTTGCTTTTTTACATTGTATTTCTTACTACTTGGAATCATTGGGTGGTATCCTATTGGGCTTAGGCTCACACCCTACTTACACCCCTTGGGTTTAAGTAGACTTTGTTATGTTTGATTCAGGTAAAGGAAATGCTAAGGGTGATGGCAGTTCAGGGTGTCAGTTGCCGTCCTTGGTGCGGAGTTGTGGAGATAGTTTGGGGGCGATGACCCCTAGTCGTGTGGAGTCCTTGGGGCTGTCTTTATGCAATAATTATTTTTATTTGGACCACTTTTATTATCTTTAAACAAATGTACTCAGTTATGGTTTTTTCTTAAGTCTTGTTTGGATCAAAAATTTCAGATTTATATTGTGGATTGCCTTTAATGTTTCATGATTTCATACTCGGGTAAATCATTCCCAAACATAAATTAATGATACCCAGGCACTTGTGCCAGCATGTGGGGAGAGGGAACGCCCTTCAGGTCCTGTCACGGGCTGGGTTTGGTGCCGGTTTTGGTGGCGACCAGATTCGGTTCGTGACACAATAACATCTATAATGTTTCAAGGGATGTTGAGAAGGGAAATGGGCAGGGGTTGGATAAGCTTGAAGATTCAATGTTGGGTAAAGAGAAGAGGGAGGAGTTTTCTTTTTATAAGGGATGAGAGGGGCACCTTTGGAAAGTGTGAAAATATTATTTTATTATAAACTTATGTTCGGTTTAAAAAGGTCCAAAAATCATTAAAGATGAAGATAATATGACTCATAGTCCAAATAAAATCATTCAATCAGAATTTGACATGTATTGGATAATAGTTCAATCATTATAATCTTATTTATTTAAATCATTTATTAATTAGGTAAATACTGCATCATTATTGTGTCATAAATAATTTAATTTTTTTATGTCTAAAAATTATAAAACAAATAACCCCCATGTAGGAAATATTTTTATCTTTCCAATTAATATTTATAGTCTAAAATATATTCTATATAACCCCTTTTAAAAATTAATTACTAAAGGATTTTTGTTAATGTCAATTTTGCCTTTACATAAAGCAAATTAATCCAAATTGTAATTATCACTAACAAATGGATCAATGGGGTCCCAAAATTGACCCAATGATGCCTATGGTCGGACACTACTCATACAATAAGGTTAGGACAAGTTTTAAGGTAATTTTTAATTATTAAAATATTCTTTTAACCTTGAATTACCCTATTTAGCTTTAACCATAGTAAATAAAATTCAAAAATTACTATTCACCAAAAATTATTTTCATCTTATTAAACCACATATAACTTCTTGATAACAGCCTTTTATCTCGGATATTTGAAATTCAATTCCCAGAAGTGGTAAAATTTCATTTAAATGAAAGAGTCAGTTTCTTAACTACCACTAAATGGTTTCACTATTCATCTAAAATTGATGTTTTTCTGAAAAATACCAAATATTCAGCCTTAGCAATATTTGATATTCCGAATTCAAAAATGATGTATATTTTTCCAAATTCAAAACATAGAAGTGGCATTAATTAACTTCAAAATTAATTCCTGTTATCATAACAAATAGCGTGTTTTTAAAAAACAATAACTATCAAAAGCTCGACTATTTTTTATGTCTGATTTCAAAGTAAAATTAATTCCAATTACCCGCATTGGATTAAATGGTAAAAATATATTATAATTAAACTTTAAAACCAAATAAAAAGATAATCTAACCATATAAAGTATTTTGATGAAAAAAGTTGTTTTTAATTAAAATATAGCGTGTTTTTACTATTCACTATAATATGAAAGTTATCAGAATAATATGAAAAATTTATCAAAATTAAATTTTTATATAATTCTTCCAAGTAAGAATTTTATTTTTCCAAATTGAACTCATAAACATGTTAAAACTAGATTAAAATTGGGTGCGCTATCAAATGGCGGAAAAAATGCATTTTTTGAACAATACTAATTTTACATGAAAAATTTATTTTCTTCTCATACCATGTTATAGAAAATGTGTAAGATGAATAAAAAAGTTATAAACATAAAAATTTATTTGATACTATTCATAATGACTAGTTCATAATAATATTATAACCATATATTATTGTTTAGTGAAACCTGGAACTGCGTACAATGCACTTTATCGAGGAAGGTCGTGATTGCATTTCAGGCAAGCCAAGTTAGGGTTGCATGTTGTGCCAGACACCTTTGTTGTTTCGTATAACATAATCCAACCATATTTCATTTATACATTGAATATATATATATATATATATATATATAGACACTCAATGTAGCGTAGAATGACTACTATCACATTAACATAAAATTTTTTGTAATGCAATACAAGAATAGTGTTGCATATACTGCAAGCTAATACAGTGTTGTGTATAGCGCAAGATAATATTGGTTTAGCATGCAACACAAGACATCAATGAAATTAAAAATAATAATTCTCATAAAATCTCAGGTTGTTACACATATACTATTTAGTTGTGATTTCATATACCATTAATTAATGGTTGGGTATTCTTTTGAATCTTGATTTCACTTCTAGATTAATATAATGATTTCAAATGGAAAATTAATTTATTTTTGTTTTACACTTTTTTAATGTTTTTGGAAATGAGGAAAAATGATTATTATATTTTACATAAAATCAAAATTACTAAATTCTGGTTTCAAAGTGTTTTTATTAAATGACTGTTGATCCCCCTAATTTTATATAAAAATAAGTTAACTTAATATTTTTCTGTAAAGCTTGATATTTAGTTTTTTTTTCATTTACACTTTTGGAAAAAAGGGTTTTCAGAATATGGTTAACAGTCATTTATAAATTGTTTGGTAAAATGTATTGTATTGAATATTTAGGGTAATCTATATATGACTATTTATCTCACATCCCACAAAAAAATGTATGTGTGTATATATATCCAGTTATTTTATACAGGTTCATTGGTTATGATCTTGATCATTTTTTATTCAATACTATGATAATGGATATTTTAAATAAGGTACGTGGTTGTTGGTCACATGGATATGTTAGAGTGGTGGCATGGTTAATTATTTCTAGGAGAAGTTAAATATTGGACTAATAAAATAGTTGTATTTTTATAAACTATCTTATATTATTTCTTTTGATGTTTTCATTCCACAATATATTTTTTAAATTATTATTATTTATCATAGTTGACTGCGTTTATTCTATTTGTTTATTATTTTATTATTTGTAAGGATTAGAATTTATTCAAAACCTTTTTTCTATTTTCCATGTAGGTAAAATGTATGGATGATGTATACTAAATTAAAGTTATTTGATTACTAAATAATTATTATCAAGTATGGGTGAAAATAATCCCACTTGGTTACTATTTTATACCTTTGTACTGGTTTCTAACATTGGATGATTCAAAATTACCCCAGACCGTGTTGTGAGCAAGGTATGGTTTCATGTCAAGTAAAATCAAGCATGTTAAAAAAATTATCAATGAACCCACCTATTTTTTAGGTGTTTCAAGGTATTATGGTTACTAGGACTGACAAAATATAGGAGTTAGGTCATGAGTTGGTTCTCGATTACGCACATTTATGATAAAAAAATGAGTTTTTAGGGGTAGATAGGATTTTAGTTTTGAATTATAGTTCTATAATTAATAATTTTTATGGATTTTAATATGAAATAATTATATTGTGATATACATTGAGTTATATTATACACATTGGTTGTTTCTTAAGTTCCTTGGTGGAATTGTAGAAGAAATAGAGTTTCACAGTTAGGTCAAATGGTTTGTAAAAAATCATTTGGAAATATGATTTTCTGGGAAGATGAAATAACCAATCCGAATAATAGGGGAGAAGTAGTTAAATTGAATGATAGAACCAATGCCACTTGTCCTGATTTAGTAGATGATGTTGACTCACCTTAATTGGGTTTCACTTTTAAATATACTCTAATTAGAGGGATAGAAATAGATTAAAATGAGGCAGAACCTATGGAATGTCATATATAGATTGAGCTTCTAGAACATGAAAGTTCTAATAATAGAATTAGGTAGGATAAAATTGCAGTTTCTTCTAAATTGAGAGAATGTTGAACTTTTTTCGAGTGTGTGACCTCTAACAATGTTTTGAATAAAAATGAAAACAAGGAGAAAAAGGAAGCTACTCTAGTTAATGGACTATAAATGTGTTATACCCTTGCAATTCTATGGAATTTTCTAAAATGGATGATGATTTTGTCCCTTCAATAGACTCCTAGAAAAAAACTTTATGACTCAAAATAGTCTTGTATCCTGATACATACACCTATGGTGAGAAGTGGTTTACATGGAACTGAAAAAAGACACTACACACACTAACAAATATGATTGTTTCAAGTTTAAAAACTATCCCTCATGTTGAATAGGTGTCCATCTCTATGGCACTGCCCATGTCTAAAAATCTAAAAGTTTTAGGTTTGATGGAAACTTCCTCGCGTGTTGAAAATACATCCTCTAATGCAAACTCTTGACTCAATCTGGTTTCCAGAACCTTAAACATAGAAATTAATCATGCTTGAACATCCATAAGAGTTGATAGAATTAATATTCATCCCACAAGTGTGGTATCTCAAATACAACCTACTGATGAAATGTTATTAGACAAGACTGAGATACCCAATAGAAGAGGTGGTGTTTTTCCTAGCCAAAGACATCCAACATAGAGTGGTAATAAACCAAGGCTGATAATGGATCCCAAATTTGTAGTTGGGAAGGAGTAGACTTCTGGTTGAGTGGAAGGCAACTCTTCTATTTATTTTAATGATTTCATTCTATACTCGAGTTCTATCATGGGTGTTTGCATGTAAATTAAATAGATACACAATGTGATGGTTTCACCTGTACAGCCTCCTCCAGCAAGAGAGGCATGTACACCTGTGCAGGGTGTTGAACTAATGATTCCAAAATATTCTACTCGAACAAGAATTTCCCCTCCTAGATCATTTAAAACCAAGAAAAAATGAAATTTAATTACTCATAAATATTTTGAAATTCTTTCCTCACATATTGATTATGATAAGAAGAAGTGTTTTAGAGTGGAAAAATATTAATCCACAAAGAATGTTGTTATTGTCAAGATCTCTGATGATGATGGTGGTGAAGGTCCATAGATACAACGAAGAAATGGAATATGGGTCGCAATCCCCACTATAGGGGTGGAAGACTCCCTTTTTGTAATATGAGTACCCGCTCAAAAACGGGTTGACTTTTTTAGGGGTTGTGTGCTTTTATTTCTATTGAACATTATCCTATCACTTTTTAATTCAAATAAAGTGTTCTTTGAGCCTCATCCTTTTAAAAAATACACTAGATTTTTTCATTCTTCATTACACATGATCATTCACTCCATTTTATTTTTATTTTTTATTCAACTTGTATGATATCATGAAGTGCTAAAGTTTAACTCCTTCTTCTAATATCAATATTTTTCAATACAAAACAATTATTTGAACTTCTTTAATTCTCTCAACAATGATGACATACATAATATATATATGATCTAGTTGGAATTCTTGTATTATTGAAATAATGTTTTTGTAATATTTGAAATTTATATCTTCCTAAATAATTGAATATAAACTCTCTCAAATAATATTCATTATAACTTCATATGTTTCCATTTAATAGATCATAAAACCTTGAATTAAATCCTTCATGATATTTGGAAATAATATATAAAATTTTTTCCCTTATCCACTGTAAAAAATCTACGTATTAACACTCCAATTATCCTGAATTTCCCTAAAATTTCTTCCAGTTGTATCATTTTTCTTCTCATTATTGTCCCGACAATAATTTCCAGAATTTTATTTTAAATCATGGAAGAAACCCATGATTTTTGATATTTTGATTTTAATTCCTAACATACAGAGATTCATCAGATTTAGAATCATTATTGTATGAGTGTTAGGTGACTCGTCTGTTATATCCAAATCACTCCAACATAATATCCATTAAACCATTTACAATAATATATAATGACTCATTAACACTATAAAACCTCATGAATATATCTTTCTAAAGACTCGTATGATATTTAAAATTACTCAAACAAATATCACCAAATATTTCTATCTAGACAGATTCATTTTTTCCTTAATTGAATGCTCCTTTCTATGTTTTCAAACAAATTCTATTTCATATGATATCATATACACAAACTCATAATATACTTTCATGAACTTATGATTGATTAAAATTATATATTATTCATCTTATATCATCCATGTATTCATATTTTATTTTATACTTTACTGATTCTGTTACTCTATATTCATGGATTTTGAATGATCCTCACACACATTATCATTTACTATGGTAAAATTGATCTAGTTATGAAATAATTCATGTATTTATAACATATTTTTCATGTAAGGGATCCTAACTATGTTTCTCGTTATGTAAAATATCTTTTGAACAATTTGTGACCTCATAATTCTATTACATGGTAGAGCTTATTGTATGCATTACCTGAAAGCTTGAGGTAGAAGATGATGGAATAAAAATATCACATAGAGTTTTAGAATGATTTTAACAGATGAGGCACATACTCAAATGTTCATTGAATGTTGATCACCTAATGTTGAAAACATTGGGCAAGAAATTATTTAATTAACAAACGTTTTACAGCATTTAAATATGTAATATGATACAAAAAGGATTCACACATAAGACTTAAAGTCATGAAATCCATTCCTAATAAATATCAGCATGTTTTATTCCATTTGATTAAATCCCATTATAATAAAAAAGGTTCATGGGTCCCTATGGCTCCCCCAGGTTTCTTACTCCAACTCCTTAGCACAAACTTAGACTCTTCTCATGCCATGCAGACCCATTCATTATCATGCTTCAAAAAATCTACACTCACCGGTGCTAGAATATTTTTCTGTATAAAATTACTGACTCTTATGCAGGTAGTACACTTATATATATGTTTTAAAATTACATATATAAAAAACCATGTTATAAATTTTAAATTCCCATAAAACTAAATGAATAGACATAAAATTTACATATTAAATTTGGGAGAAACACCAACTTTTATTTTAAAATAACCGTATCTTCATTATGATATTTTCTTATAATTTTTTTTATTTATTGTTCTTGTAAATATTTGCAAGTAACTCATTGACATTAATTTTCATATAAAAAAATTATAAATTATTAATCCTAATAAAAAATTTAAACACATTTTTCCTTCAACATTAATGAGTGTATGATGATATTTTGTGATAATGGATTTCATATAGTCGATTGAATAATGATACAAAACATCAAAGCATTATTACTGGATGTGATTTTTAATTTGTTTCCTAAAACAGAGTAACATTAAAATTGAAAACATTTCTTCATAATTATTGGGTTTTAAAATAACATTAAGGATTTACATCTTACGTCAATTCCTTATCTTGCGTATTAAAATCCATATAAATGGAAAGTTCTATATTAATTTCAAACAGATAGAACACACAAAATGCAGACTCCAAAATCTCCCCCTTTATAATTTTTTTAAAACCCCACATAAAAATGATATGTCAATATGTGTAAAATTTATTCTCTCCACCTTTATCATAGATATATCATTTTAATTTATCTCTTCCTTATTGACTGAATATATATTATACTTGGAAAATAGGTATAAATTCATACTTAATATTGTTTCATAAATCTTTCCACTCTATGTCTACATGAGCCATTATTGATGTAGAAATAAAGGTTATTTAATTTCTATAATAACACTACCCACTATCAATTAAATTTGATACCAATATTAAATAAAAATGTCATCTTTTCCAAAGAATTTAAAATTATTTCAGGCTGAGACAATTGATTAAAATCTATTATGATATAAAAATTATCATGAAATATATAAAATTGATTCATATTTAATGAAATTATTTTCAAGAACCATCCATAATATTAAGGATTTCACAATATGAAAAAACATGAAGATTTTTCATTATTCATCACATGTATCCTACATAGGGAGACACTCTCACAACCTTCATAAAGGTGGAGGATAAGTCTCCATTAAGTTCCATGTAAAGAATAAACTTAAATTAAACTTTTAGAATGGTTTTCTAGATTTTATATGACATATGATATTCATTAAATAATTCATTTTAATTATATTTTAGTTATAATAAATCATGATGGATCATTATAAAATGATGTATTCATCACATGGTTATCCAGTTTTGATAGATTTTACTTCTTATCAGGTCCTTCCTTGGAGGTCATTATCCACCTTCAATTCTTAGTTTTGTTAACACACAAATAAAACACATATGATGGGTAATAATGTGGAGATTCATTACCATCATTGAAAACAACATGATTTCAAGGATATTCTCAACCGAGTTGATCCTTCTTTGTAGTCTTCATTATTTCATACATAATATTGTAATAAAATATTTTTTTAGGATGTATGTTAATCTTCATTGCTTCACCTTCATTGTATAGAGTGTTTGTATTTTCAACATCCTTCATATACCAAAGTATTTTTATCAAATTTAAGGATTATGTTTATGCTATATTATTTTAGAAAACTATATGAAATGTCTCTATCATCCTTGTACCTCCTGTACATCACTTATTTCACAAATGGGTTGTTATTTATAGAAAAACATCTCCTGAAATTACATGTCTTCATGTGTAATCATTTCTTTACTATTAGAACGAGATAGTGATAATGATTATTGTATCACATTTAACTTATACAAATCTAATGAATCGATTATTAAAAATTATATAGGTACATTTAATGCTTTATAAAAGTCACTATATGGATTATTCTTCTGATTTCATTTTATCTAACTATTATTATCAGGATTTTGTTACAGTAATTTCTCTTCAATAGTTTTATTGCTTCTAAAATATACACCCATTGATTTTTTTCATGTGTGAATTGTTAGAACCTTATTCTTATAATAGAATAAAATGCTACAACTTATTGAATCCATCCTATTAGTATTCATTGATTTTTTTAAAAAGTATCACTCACTATAAATATTTGATATTAATTTGGGATCATTCTGTTATACATATTCCTTAAGTTTTTTCCCATGTAAATATATTATTTGTCTATAATATTTTATTGTATTATTTCAACCTTAGTTGTTAAAACATTTTTAGAGAAAAATTATTCAATACTATGACTATTTTCATTGAAATATCTATAGATGTTTTCAATCACTTCAATTTTTTAAGTTATATACATTGTTCTTCTTATTTTGTAAATTTTACACCCTGTAAAGATTAATCCAACATGAAATAGGCTTCCTCTAAACATAAAAAATGATATATTATTCCTATAATCTTTTCCACTATTCCAAAACACATTGAAACACCAAAAGTGAGCCACAAACCATTATCTTTTAATATAAACTACATATTGGCTAAAAAATTTAGTTTTTTACGAAATAAATTTTAGAAATTTATCATTAGAAGTCTTGGATTATTTTTGAAAAAAAGTACTCATAAAATATATATCAATACTTTAGATAGTGGTAGGATTCTTATATTTTCTATTCATTGAATTTTTTGATTTTAATTTAATCCATAATTGATTATAAGAACATGTTTGGCATGAGAAATGAAATTTTAAATAAATCATACCTTCTCAATTATGTTTGATGAATTTTTATCATGAGATTTTAAAAATGTATTCATAATTTATTATAGTGTATTTTCAGAATATAATTACTCTTCTAAACACATTATGGCATCTTCATGTTTTCACTCAGCTTCTTATTCAAATTTGGATTTTGAGTTTTTAGAACTGCCATTTTAATATCGAACTCATGTAATATCATATTGAAATTATATTTTTCGTTTTCATACACATTAAATTTTTCTTCAAACTTCTTTATTTTTATAATTTCATCTTCATGTAGTTTATTATTTTCATAAAGAACTGTGTCATGTTCCTTTATCTATATGTATTTAAGCTCCATGAGTGCATCATTGAATCTACAAATTTTTTTTAAATTCAATACTAATCCATGGATTTAGATTCAAAATTCTTCTTAGTATCACGAAAATATTGAAATTATTTAAGACATTTATTCTAAAACATTTAGCATATAATTTAAAAATATACGTCTATGTATTCATTGGACTAAACATGTATAGAGAGATTTATATATTCTATAAACTTTTCTCTTACATCATTCTCTATATTGTTCGATTATTATTAAATATGAGTGAATTATACTTGATTAATTGAAAATATCCTTCAATATAATAAGTTATTATTTGGGTAAATAATAAAAAATGACATTTAATATATCAAATGATATATTTACTAAATTTGTAGACATTTTATCACACTCACTAATGATTGGATCCCCATTTGTAATGTCGAATGAGTTAAAATTTCCTAATAATCAACTAAATAAATTGAACATTTAGAGGTAGATAATAATTAAATTCATTGGTGGAAAACTATACCACATGTTCTTCTCTATTTAGATAGGATCTCTATTTATCATTATTTTTATGGAAAAATTTTAACTTCTAAATACTAGAGTAGGGGGATTCCTTAATAAACCTCATATTATACTTATTTTTTCTACTAATAATAGTCTTGGTAAATGTTTTCTTTTTATTAAAAAATTTAATTACTTATTCAAAACTAAGCTAAATTACACGTTTATAAATAAAATAAAATATTCTAAAGTGAAGGATTTGGAAATATGAAATATAATCGGATATGGAATTGGTATTCATAACAATTGAAATGAATGGTTAAGTATTCCAATCATGGTAAGTGTGGTATGGATCAATGTGGGTGAAATTTTATCTCATTTATATATTTTAGTCCCATTTAATTATTTCCTCTTTCACTATTATAATAATTGAATGTCATGTTCTCTCTTATAAACATTTTTTTATAATATATCCCATCAAAAATCACAAACACAGAGAGTAAAGTGATTCATTTAGTTCAAATTTCAACATGAAAGGATAATTTATGGTGAAAATTGGAAAAATACATGATCAGTCGTTCCCCTAATAATAAACATATGAGAAAAAATATCCACGGAGTAACCTAGAAATCATGTATAAACATCCCACTAGTTCATTATACTACCTCTTAGTAGTTTCACATTATGTGTAGTGTGGGAATAAGAAATAATTCACAAATCTGGGTTTTGTGTTATTGTCAGTGTTCTTCTAGGGTATTCTTCTTCTTCCTCTTCTGTTAAATGCATTGAAAGATGCGAGAATTTATTTTTTTTCTATATAATATATTGTTAATGAAACCATATTCATCACATAAACAAACTACAGAATTTATTTTTCATCTTCCACTTGACTCACATAAGCACAATAACCATCTCCTTCTATAAACATTAAGCTAAAAAAATCTATACTTCTACTATTCGTATTCTATATGAACTGGAGTGAACATAACTCTACTAATCATCCCTATATTTCTCCAACTTCTATAAAATAATAAAAATTTAAATTGTTTTTTACCTAATTTTGTTCACAGGATCACGCACATGATATTCACATAATTAAATATTGTATTTTTATGATGTAAAATAGTATTATGTTTGGACAGTCTCTTTTGATACTCAAGAAATTCCAATGAAAAAATAGTATTTGATCATATCTACATCACTCTTAATCCATAAAACGTATTATATAAATATATATATGAGTTTGTAGCAATTTCAGAGTAATTGGAATATTATTTTTATCTCATTCAAACTTAAGATCTTCCTAAATTATTGCATTTAATATACCTGAAATCATTACAATTAGACAGACTAATATTTTCTTTTAATGAACCTAAAATCATAGATGTAAATAATTCATGATATTTATAAATATTATAGGAGATTCTTCCTTTATCTACACTCATGGAATCTTTTTATTAATACTCTACGTAATCCTAAATTCCCCTTAAATAAAAAGAGGCTTTATAAAATTTATTCTTATATTACATTCATTTACTAATCTCACAAATAGCATCTTAAGTCATAGAAGAAATGAAATATTCCAGATATTTAAACCTGAACACCATATATATATAGAATCACTATATTTAGAATCATCAATGTGTGGTCATCGAATGAATCACATGTTCTAGCCTAATCACTCATATTCAATTTCCACATACACATTTAAAATAGGATCAAATGAGTCATACACACTTTATAATTAGTTATAAATTTATCACATAAGAGTCATATTTCTTTTATAATTACTTTAAAAAATTGAAAAATAGTCAGACACAGTCCCACATGCATATTTTCATAATACACTATTAATTTTCTATTCAATCCTATGAAATATATTTTATACGATATCTTTCATTAAAACGTAGATTTTATATGTATGAACATATGTTGAATTAAAAAAGAATCTTCTACATGATGGATTATCCCTTTATTATTCATTTATCTTATATTATTTTATTCTATTACTATACATTCGTGGGTTTTGAATGATCCTCACACAAATCAATATTTATTGGGGGATCATGTGGTGGGGGGTTTATCCATCGATGGCCCCAAATTTTTGGTGATGGTGATACCCATAGGTTCAGGAAAATGAGATTACATTGGGGGGTGGCATCATTCATATTGAGAATAGGAAAAAAAATCCTTCTAGCAGCCTCTAATGGTGTAGGTAAAATCTTATGGGCCAAGGACTACATGTTGTAATTTAATGGGATTTATTTTCCATTAGGCCTTCACGACATGTAACGGGTTTCTATCTACCCCAATAAATTGTGGTATTTCCTTTTATAAATAAAAATAATAATTTTTTCCAAACTTTTTGATCTTATTATATTTCATGTATGAGATTTCGATTTTTCTTATCTTAGTGGAACGACATCTTTAAACATTTTTCGAGCACATTATAGCCTCATATAGTAGTCCTTCATGGATATAGACCCTTAATGGTGTTTGTAAAAGTTGGTGAGATGAAAATATCACATGGAGTTGTGGAAAAAAGACCACAGATGAGGCCTAAACTCTCTTGTTAATGAAACATCAAGCACTAGAGGTTGACTCAAATATGAACTAACTATTTTTAGTTACAAATAGTGCAGATATTTTAAATATTAGTATTAATTCAAAGTAGAGTTTCCCAAAAAGAGTCAAGTTAGTATAGTTTCACTTAATAAATCCCATCGCATTTTATACAATTCAATCAAATCCCATAAGAATAAAAAATGATGATGGGTTACTATGGATCCTCCCATGGAGATTACGCCTTCACCTTTTCTCTGACTCAATCACGATTTTTATTATTTCAAGCCATGTATACCCTAGGTTCAACTAATACAAAATGAAAAAGGATTATATATTTTTTTATAAGTAATGACACACTCTAATGTAGGTTATCCACTCACATTAAAAGAATGAAATACTAAATGTATACAACCCTTTTTCCAAATAATTAATTATTTTAAAAATCATAGAATGGACAAAAAATATAGAGTGAATTTTCAAAAACATGCAATTTCATTTGTAAATATTATTAAACTTTGGGAAGTATTTTCATATAAATATTTATATAATTTATTCCTTTAAATATATATATGAAACTCTTTGAATATCTTCCTTATGGAAATATAATGATTTTCAATATAATTTATTCATGGAACTGAAATAACAAAAAAAATGTTTTTTCAAAATAAATGAATCTTAAAAGATATTTTTTGGAATTTAATTATCCTTTATCATTTAAATAATGGGATGTGAATTTTAAAAATTGGTCCATGATATTCTTTCTATTTTTTATTTACCTAAAAATTAGTAACACTATACTTGGGAAATTGTCTTCCTAGTTCTTATGTTATTGGTAAAATTTCAAGCATTTCTTATTACTTTAATTCCGCTTTAATCCATATTTACATAATGAAATGTTTAATTTTATATATTCACTGAAAATGAATACAATATAATCAATGTGGGCCCAATAGAGTGTAATCTAGATTTGGTTCACCATTTATTTTTAGAAATCATGATAAATTGGTGTAGAATAGATTGAATCTCTAGAGGAAATTCACATTTGGTGTATTCATGGATTTTTTTTTCATATCATTATTATTTTTTGATGATTTTTTTTGAACATTCCTTGATAACATTTAATAATTATTTATGGTTTATAGTTAACACTAACATTTTGATGAGGTTTCTCATTTTATAATATGTATATGGAAATCCATGGATATGTTCTTGGTTCAATAGGATGAGTCTTATACCAATATATAATGTTATCTCAATAGTTCTCTATTTATTTTATCATATTCATTTTTGGACAGTGTTTTGAGGGCATGTTCTATGGTGACCCTCTCTTCCGTCTTTTGACCCGAAGGATAGAGCCCGTTTTTTCTTAAATGGTATATTTTTTTGATATGCATATTTTTTTATTAATATGGAATTATAATTGGGGTTTCCACCTTATTATCAGTTAATTTGGAATCTATTGTAGGTTGTATTTTATTTCTCAAAATTTTATTCAGTTTCTCGAGATCTTGTTTTGGTGGGTGAAATATTTCCCTTTAATGTTTTGTGGATATTTGTTTTATTAGTGCATTCTTATTACAAGTATATATATTATTCATTTCACCATTTAAGATGAATTCTAAATTATGGTATTACAAATTATATGTATTATAATTATTATAGTTTTTTATATTTTGAGGGGGATTTAATTATTCTTAGATATACTGACTGATCATTGAATATTTTTGATATTTTGATTAAGGATTAGACTCAAAAAACTCAAGGAATTGACTTATGTATTTTTTTAACGTTTTATTAGAGCCTTATTATGTTTTACCTGACCCCACCAACTCAAATATGTGTGTGTAACTGAATCGATGAATCATTTTTTCTATTTCAACTTCCAACATTCTTGGGGTATAAATTGTATGTGTATGGGGAATCATCAGAATCTAAAGTAACTTTTATATATTTATAAATATTAGATAATATCTTATATTATGTATGTGGAATTTGGGGATTAAAATTATTAATGTTGGTCACTTTTTATATGAGGCATGGTTTCCACATAGTTTTGTAAATTAGGTGGGTATAGGTGGTATAGTTGTGGTGGTTTGAGTCATATGTTGGTTGTATATTTTCTGCATGGTTAGGAAAAATTTGATATTAATCCATGAATCCTACATCAAAATATGTATTATATTAATTTTGGTAATTTTTTTTAGAATAACACCCTCATTTAATTTCCCCATTCATGAGGGATGTGGGGATGGGGTTGTTGGCCAATTTTACCAATTACTCTATGCTCATGGGTTTTTTATTCATGGTTTTTAAATTTAAAACTACATTTCTCTCCCAATATTTAATATTCTACCATATGTCATATTACCTAATATAATAATCCTTGAATCTCCTTCTACAATGATCCCTCATATTCATAGAGGTTAAATATATGGTTTTTGTTGAAGTAATAATGGGGCTTTTAGAGTGTAGGGATTCTTTTCCTCTTGGATTGTGTTTCTGTGATCGTAGGTGACTTGTTTATAGTGGATGAGGTATTTGTTTTTTTAAATTTATATTATTTGAAAAAAAATGAGATACATGAATATTCTAAATGATTTAATTATCAATATACACTTATATATGAGTCCATTAATTTGATTATAAAATGATTTCCATGATTTCTATACTTGGAATATAGGGATTATAAATGGATTTCTAAATCTTGGTTTATGAATTTTTATTTTCAAGCACACAAAGTTTTTGTATAAATTTTTTACAGACATTTTGAAATTAATTTGAAGTGGAATGTATTATTTTCAACTATTTTGATTTTATAAATGGAAAATCATGGTTTAATTTCATTATTTAAAAAAAAAGGTATCCTTTTAATTTAAAAAACATCCTACATGGTAAGTTATTATTTTCTAAATAATATGTTGAGTTTTATATTAAAAAATATTTCTTAACGGATTTAAAATGTGCGTTATTTGATGTTTTATCTTTAAAGGTTGGTAAAATAACTTTAAATTCCATGTTAGTTTTTAATAACCTATTTATAGATTTAGAAAGAGTGTTTTACATTATTATTTTGATACTATCTATTGGATCCCCTTGGTTTATATTATTCCGTATATAATATTTATCTCTTATGGGATAGATTGGATCATTATATGTGATTCTATTAAGTAATTTTAATTGGGAATTTTTGTGAGAGGGTGTTGAAGGTGAGTTGATATTTATTTATTTTGTTTCATTAATGAATATTTTGATGATAAGACGGATTATTTATTTATTTATAAACTCTAATTGATTATCTTTATGGGAAAAATATTTATCTAAATTAGATATCTATGTTTACTCTGAACTAGTATATATTATACACTTATATTTTTACCTTTGAAATAAGATATACACTAGATAAGAGAGTTTGCCTAATGAGGATGTGAGAGGGAATAATGTTCTTATACGTTAATAATTAAACCAAGGTCGACAGTTTATTCTATTAAGTATTTTCTATGATATTCACATGTTAGAACCTTTTGAGTTTCCTATGATTCTTATATTCTAGATGGTGACGTTACCTTGGTAATTTCAACTTCACACGCAATTGTATCCCCTTGTTCTATTTTGGGGTTTTGGAAATAGTTGATTTTGGTTGTTTACCACTATTCATTAACATTTGGTTCCTACTTAATCATATATATTTCATAATTTTATGGATGGGTTTTATATTATAACTAGTTTTAAAATATTTAATGAATTAATGTCTACAAAGTTAAAAAATAGAAATAATTGATTTATGTTTGGTAGAATTATTGAGTCTTTCATAAATTGATATTCTAACATTTTAGATGAATATTCATCTAATTTCAAAAATGAACTGTTGAGGATCATAATAGTTTAGTGTGTTTGAGAACATGGGAACTTAAACAGTTGGATCATAAGTGAGATAAATCACTCCCCACTAATTTTTTCATATTTTTCACCCTTGTTATTTATATAATAAAAAAACAATATTCATAACTAGGGGAAAGGAAACATTAAAAAGGGTGAGATAATATTCAGGTTAAGGGAATATAAGGGAGAGATAAACATGACATGAGAAAACAGGAGTCGGAATATCAGAATATCATTTCATAAACCATAACCCCACATACCATAGATCATAAAATTTAGTATTATAATAAATCATGGTACTACAGAAGACTTTAATCAAAATGGAATCAAATAACATGATCTGGAAAACATAAAATTGGAAAATTATGTAGATATTAGGCTAACACAAAATCTTAAATCGTTATTTACATGTTAAAATTTAAATGGGTTCACTAATTTCATTATGGATATGAAATCAGATCATCACCTAAACAGATATATATGCATCCAGGTCTACTCATAACATTATGGACATGAAATCAGTATCCACACATAAAAAATGTGCACATGTTATCAAGATTATTCATAAAATTCTGAATGTGTAAATAGGTTCATGAATAACATTTAAATACATAACTAAGTTCATTCATTACATTATGAACCACTATTCACTTTCACACATTACTATTTCACACATGTGTTTTCTAACATTACTCAATTCATGGGAGTGAGATATAAGTCCCACCAATAACCTAATCCATACATGTGTATTCCACATGATAATAAAAAATTAATCATATTACAACCCATGAAAATTAATGGTATTAAAAAAATTTCTTTATTTCAATATAATTAAGAATGATTTTGGTATCATATACATCATCTCATCATAATCATAAACCGTCCATTGAAATAATAAAGATTATTTAATTTAATCATGTCCAAAGTATATCATAAGTAATATACAAGGATTTAATGTTTAAAAGAATAATATTTTGAAGGATTACTTATATCATTAAATGACGAAAACTGCCTTTCAATATTGGAAAATAATTTTTAAAACATAAAATCTTTTCTAAATTCTTTTCCATGAAAATAAATATGAAACATATAAAGGAATCATTACAAATCATTGAAAACATTTCACGATGGAAATACTATTTCTCCTTTGAAAAACATAAAACATAAGTAATTTTAAAAATCCTTCTAATTGAAAAAAATTATGGAAAATTATAATTTAATCATTAAAATATTTAGTTTTCATGATGTTATAAAATATCATTCATTTCCTATGGGTTACAAAAGATTTCTTCCACCTTCTCATTAAAATCCAAATAGACATTGTTTTTTGTAATTACATGAAAATTCTTTTTTGAATTTTTTTTTAAAAATGTAACTTATATATAAAATTATTTAATAAATATTCTGAATAATTTTAAAACATTATTTTGTTTTTTGAAAACATGGATATGGAAGGAAAAATATTATCAGCAGAAGAGGAAAATAGTTTCGATTTTAATGAAAATATTATTTTAGAACCATGAGTACATAAAGGGAGTAAATGAATGTAAACATGTAATATAAGTGAATAATAATAATAAAATAAAATTCAGGATTATCCTATTAAATATATCATAATATTTCATTTTTGAAAGCATATTCATTAATAATAACAATAAATAATGAGATTTTATAATCAAACCCTTACAACTTTATTAAAATTTTTATCACATGCCACATTAAATAATAAGATTAAACAAAAAATTAAATATAATTAATATAATTATATACATGATATAATATGTATAGGGTTAATTATATACACCTCATAGGAGAATATAAGTTCATAACATACTATATGTCTCAAGAAGACAAATTGAGACAGAATTACCATACCACTTGGCTAACAACTGAACAGTAATCCCAATGAAATAGAAATCCTAAAATTGATCTTTAAATAATAATAATTTTCAGGATAATATTCATAAAATACATTCATGTTCACTATATACACTATATATAAGAAATATGCGGTTGATATGGAATGTGTCTCACAAAAGTAAAAAATTGTGACATAAATACAATTCCTTAAGTCTTGAAATCCTTTATAAACATTAGAATCATATATTAATAAAATATAATTTTATTATAAATATTTTTTATAACCATAAATATAAATATATTAGACATTTTATTATTAAAAAATGTCATTTTTCTACCATATTATTAACAATTAATATATGTAATTACTTTTTGGGTAATAACTGCTTTGTTTTTCATTCCTATTTTGATTTATTATATTCAGTCCTATTAAATTGAACATGGTTAAATCATATAAAAAATTTAAACTTGATATAAATATTCTGTATATTCATTATATATTTATTGATATTAATCTGTCAAATTTAGAGAAATAATATGACATACATTGTTCTTGGAGATGATATGCCGTACGTATGCATGAACATTGATTCAATTTTCTTGATGGATGAAATGAGAAATTGTATATAATAAAATAAAATTTCATAAAAATTTTTATTTTATATATATAACATGTATTCAATAAAATTTCCTGAATTACCATCTATGGAAATTGTCAATTAGAAATGAATCACACCGCTACTTGATGCTGTTGTCTAAAGTACATAATAATGTCTTTATTGTATCGCATGCAGAATGGATAGTAAGAAGGTGTATGTGATATGACAACAAAATAATTATTATTATCTTACGCATATAATATAAATTAAATTAATATAATCTTATTACTTTCAATGAAAAACATATGTGAAAAACACATCACATTGGTTTGTGAGGTTGTAGACAACCCTACACATAAATGATGATTTCATACCCTATTTGATATAATAGGAGATGGATATAGTGTATGACATAAAAAAATAATTCCTCGCTATATGGATGAAATTCTATTAATATATTTTAATTATTAAGATAGTAATGACGTTTTAATGGAATAATTAAAAAGAAATACTTTAGTGATGATAATTAAATTTTTGTTGAATAACTATATATGGATCACTTATTAAAGACACTAGGATTAGTATTTTGGGATTAATTGAAGATCCAGAACATGTAAAATGATTTCTTGGATGTATTATGGTAGGTTTTTCTCTATCCATATGACTTAATAGGTGTAACAAAATTACGGTAGGTGGTAGACTTTTTTATAAATATAGAGGAGTGAAATTTTTGTAAATTCCCAAAATAATTCAATAATGGGAAGTAACTATCCCCCCATGTGCCTAAAAATTGAAAAATAATAGATTATATGGACTTTATGTTCTATAAACACCTTTATCACAAAAAATCTGATGTTTTAAATTTTTTTTCCTTGTCCTTCAAGTTTACATAGCTTTTACTATTGATGTTTTGACCATGGTAACATTTATCTTTTTATTTAATTAGGTAGGGTTACTGATAAGAAAAAATTAAAATTAGACATATTAAATAATTTTTACCCAATTATTATAAATAATATAATTATTAAGTTAAAATTTAATTTTTGTGGGAAATTAATTTTAACGCAAGTGAATGTAACGTGAAAAACCTTGTTTTAACCTTACTAAATGTATTTATTTTAATTTAATATATTAATATTCATGAATAAAAATAATTTTATCTTATTATACATCAAAAATTATTATTATTACAAATATAGAATCTATTTTTTCAAATTCCATTCATATATGTGTACAATTT
The DNA here is from genome assembly GCA_963277665.1 of Viscum album. NCBI lineage: Eukaryota > Viridiplantae > Streptophyta > Magnoliopsida > Santalales > Viscaceae > Viscum > Viscum album. The sequence goes on from OY728165.1 coordinate 1,210,762,070, forward strand.
ATATTTATAATTAAACTCGTAGATGTGATGATAAAGCAGTTTTCTAAAAAAAAAATTGATTTAAAGAAATAAAAGTTCTATATCAATATTCAATATGAAAGTGATTATAATGACCTAAATTGAGTTAGTAAATATATAATTATACTTATATTACTTCTAAAATTATTTTAATAAAGTAACATGAAAATTTCGTTAAATAAAGGAGTATTTTTACATAAAGCATAGAATTATTTCACTATTCCCTGAAAAAATATTCATTTTTAAATGAATCAAAAAAACTACCTATAAGATAATTTGGACATGATTTTTTTCAAAATGAATATTTTTATCAAGTTAATTTTTAAATTTTTTTAAATATATTATAGTTCATAAAATGAAATGAGGTCTTTTTTAAGAAAACATTATTTTCAAAAACATATATATTTATTACATAAAATTAATTAATTTATATTTAATATGTATTATTTATATAAAACTTTATAAATAATATTTAAAATGTGGTTATAGATATTAAATACTATATGTTTAATAAAAATTTAATAATGAACAAGTTTGAATATAAATACTAATAGTTAGATGTTGATCGTTTAAAATTGGTGTTGTGTGTAACAAAAGCTATCAATGTAATAAAATTATTAAAAATATTATTTCATAAGCACTCATTTAGTTTCATTATATCCCCATTAAAATGTATTTCACCATCAAACGTTATCACTATGATATGATAAAATGAGGATACATATGCCTCATTTCATACTTAGGGTCCTGCTTAGCTTCTTCAAGCTGGAGTTTTCACCAAAAAACATTGACCAGGAGGTTGGTTGTGTTTCAAAGCACATTCACTACATGATTTAGAATCTCAAATGTTTATTAATTATAAGGAATATCGCGATCCATGGTACGACATATTTTTTATGTACATGTGAAGGATTGAGTATTTACTTTCTCAGAAGAGATATATGGAACACATCATAGAGTTTAGAGAGGTTTGGGGGAAGCACCAATCAATAGGATACTGTGGTAATATAGTCAATAATTTTAAAGAGACTTGTTTACCAATGGAATAACTTTCCTTTGTATCATAAGCACAATTTCATCACTTTTTTCTGCGTTGATCAATTTTTGTTCCATCTCTTACTCTAATAAATGAAGATGAATATTTTATTCCCAAAGAAATAAGGGATCACTAGATCCGTTATAGAATGAAAAGTTATTCCTTCTATCTCTTGTTATATTAACAAAACAATTGTTATAATTTGTTATCCAATATTCATAAATATTCATATATTTAATTAATATATTAATATATAAAACGTCATCAAAATTTAATCTTAAACGATCAAAAAATACTTAATATAATGTTTCATAAAAAATATTTCTGATAAATATTGAATCATATAGATTCAAATGGTTTAATATCATATTCTTCCATTATCAGCATAAAAATAATTTTAATCACCTGAAAATTATCAGACCAAAATTTATATACCTTAATGACTGGGAAAAATCTACAATGAAACCATATATGAATCCAAAATAAGAATTAACCTTGTATTACTTAAATAATCTCTTATCGTAGCCAAAAAAATCATTGAAAATTTAGCTTCATCCTTGCACTAATAGATGATAATAATTTGATTTAGAATAACAAATGTGATTTCCTTATTCCAGACACTCATTACAATAAGGTAATAATTTCAAATTTCACTAATGTGTTTACAAAAAAAATATTTTTATAGATCTTATTTATAAAAAATTAAATATGAAATTCCACACTATAGAGTAACCAAATTATAAATATTCACTTTATATGTGGTGATTTCATAAGATTTACAATTATCCTTTTTCATTAATTGTTATTTCATATTATCATCCTCATTACCCCCTGGGTTAGCGAAATGATTTTCATAATTCCCAACCTCCTTGGATTTGAAACACTGATGTGTGGGTGGGGAATCTTGTCAAGATCTATCTCCATTCATTTTATTTAATGGCATATTCACTCTACATCCACATTAATTTACTTTATTTCTATGAATCCCACACTTGAAACACCTTAAAATTCCTTTTGAGAAATCACTTAAGGTCTCATTACCATAGTTTGGAAGAAAGTGGTTTGAAAATTTTTCATCCCACTATGTGACATATCAATGAATATTCAATCTAACAACATACTCATTTTCTTATCACTAGAACCAAGAGGTGTTCCCAATTCCATTTCCACTTTTAGTGCACATAAAATTATTTCTTCGTATCTTCCAAAGTACCTTCTGGATAATTCCCTTTGAAGAATTTATTTTAAGATAGAAAATAATTGGTTTGCCTAACTTTTAGGATAATTGATAATACCCAAAGAGTAACTTTAAAGTATTATAATGTTTTCTTCATAGATACGAACAAATTCATCATCCTTATTTCTAAACATGATGATTTAATTCTCCAATTTTCATGAAGAATACACTGACTGTACTTATTGAAAAATAATACCTTAAACTCATCCTATATCATAGATTAAATTTTATCTCATTTACACAAATACTTAGTATTTTTACCCAATTTTCCTATCTCACCATCCAAATGGTAGAAAACCAAAATAAATTTTTCATTCTCTAAATAATGGAGAAAATAAAATTTATTTTCAATTTAACTCATCCATTTCTCAAAAACTGGTGGAACAATTTAAACACTAAATTAAAGAGGATGTTATCTCAGGACGGACTCAAAATAACATTTTACTTCCATTTATAATTTATAAATTTACTATGATTCATATCTTAAGAATTTTGTGAGATAATATCAATGAAATTTGGTATTCCATATACTATAAAATTTAGTTCCTAAGAAGAAACATCATTTAATTGTATGTCACACTGAACAATTGCTTGTTTTTCTAGGTTCTAAACAATGGCTCAGATTAAATGAATATTTTAAGAAATAATTACTATTTTGGGGAACCACATGATCATGAAAAATCAATTTTTTGATGTCTATATCAGGATAATTTCATTTCTATCTATGAAACCATTGGATTAACCTTGGTTATTCATTGAATTTTTTCCAGAATGTTTAGGGGAGATCCCTATTTATTAAAAAACGAAAAATATAATCCTATATTTATTTGGATGGAAGCCATTACATATCAAAGATCCTTAAACCAAACAACAAAATGATTTTACATGGCCTGGCGGGCCAATAGCCAGAAGGCCAAAAATTAGCAGCACGAGAGCCCACTTTTATAAAACCCAATACAAAACCCATGATATGTCAACATTTAAATGGGTTGAAATAGTCACAAAGGCCAAAATAGCCACTGAAAGTCACCCTTATCGACCTGAGCCCAACACTATGACTTCACCACATGTCCTCCACCAAATTATCTGATGTCACACCTCCAACTGTCATAACATGATCTAACTACCAATCCACACTACCTTCATCCTAGAACGCTGCAATCATTTGACTCCAAATAACACATGTCATTTTTCGTCCATGATGCCCTCAATATCCTTGTGTACAATAATCCAGAAACACCCATTCCAATCAAATATGGTCAAAAAAAATCATGACTATATTTGAATGGACCACCTCCATCAAGTCTAACCATCATTTTCGAAATTCCTAAAGCCACCGATGAATGCTGATGTACACCTCCCAAAAAACCACAACCACTTAGAAAACGTTACATGCCTCTGTCGCTTACCAAAGCACCTCCAGGAATCCTCACTATCATAGTTATATCCTTAAGCCACCGCACTCCAAATTCTATACTCGCCATGTTGATATCTAATCAAATAAGTCTATGAAAATGAACCTAAGGGGAAAACACTAAACGAACAGAGTTCACTAGACCGAATATGGGAGCCTACAAAAATTATTAAAATCCATTTGTGATGGTTCATATGGTGTTTTTTAATTTTCAATGCATATCCCCTAGGCATGTCGAACTCGGTGTGCACCGAGGACCATTTTCATGAACCATGTTATAATTGAGTCCAACTCAATTCTCCATTTTTATAGTTATTTCCTCTTGTTACCTTTATTCAAGAGCCACATCTACTCGTAAAATCTTGAAATGTATTTTTTTTCATGGAAACCAATTACTCAATACTTTACCAAAATTATAAGGTATTTTAGTATACTTTGAAAAATCCTTTGACTTGTCCCAAGATATATCCCTAGATATATCCTTGTAGTAATCCCAATACATATCCCTAGACATATCCTTAGGTATATCCCTAGAGATATCACAAATGTTTTATCATCTTAGTTCCCAAAATATTAACTAATCATTTCCACTAATAAATACTATAGTGTACTATGATTTTTTTAAATAGTTAATACATCTTTTTAAATGAATATTAATTATATTGTATAAATTCATGCATTAGGATCATTTTGTTTTTGTGTATTTATAAACATGGAAACATATAAAACCAGTTCATAGGTGAGCCATGTCATTTTCAATTAATTTCATTATAAGTAGTTCCCTTCTAAGTTATATTATACATAATACCTTTCTTCAAAACATAGGGAATGGAATCATAATAAAGGGTCAGATCAGATGCCTAGTAATGTTAAATAAGTGAGATATCAAAATTACATGATCATATGAGTATGATAATATGATAATAAATTTTTACAAAGCATACTATGCATATAATAGAACATAAAATTGAGTCATGTAATAAATCAAGGTAGTTAATAATAAATGATTCATAATGTAATGAAAGATCATGAGCCAGGACAACATAAAAGTTTCATAAAATGTAGATTTTTATAATACACATAAGATTATACCCTTGTGAACATGTAAAAATAGAAATATGTTCACTCATTTGATGAAGATAATCATATAAAAACAAAACATAATCTTATGGACATGCATATGGTTCCATGCATAAACATATGGAAAAGAAATCCATGTCTATGCATAACATTGTGAAAATTTAATCAAGTTAACATATTAAAATTTGAACATGTATTCAGGTTCATGTATATGATTTTGAACATGTAATCAGGTTCATAAATAACATTATGAACATTTATTTAGGTTCACATATAATATATTTACTCATGAGTTATACATCATTACATAATAAATTGGAGGGAGATATAGTTCTCACACACCATATAATCTATACGTTTGTGTACTAAAATATCGTAAAACATTCAACATATCTGAATTCATGAAAATAAATGGACTTTATAGATAAAATTAATCATATCATAGAAAATGGAAAAGAAATGAGTTTCACAAAAATGTTATCACAATAAACATAATCCATCCAAATAAATAAAAAATAAGGTATCATTTAAAAACATATCTTGAAAATAATATTTAACCTCAAAGGATGTAATATTTGATGGAAATTGATTTAGAATTATTTTATAGATCATTTATAGAGTAAAATATCATTTCTAATTTGAAAATATTTTTTAAAACATGAATCATTTTTGAAATAATTTTCCATTAAAATAACCTTGGATATTTTTAAATGAATCATTAAAAGTTATTTAAAAATTTTAAAAAAAAAATATAGTATGCACTTTGAACAACGCCATTTTAATCATAAATTACATTAAAAATCATTTTATTTGAAAATAACCCTTGATAATTATAAAAAAGAATTTAAAACCATGAGTGTTCATGAGGGTTGAATATTTTATTCATGTTATACTGCAAAAAACAAATATTCCTTTAACATTTTTAGTAAAATCCAAATTGGTATTGTTTTTAAAAAAGATATGAATATTACTTTTGAAAAAATTTGTATGAAGAATAACATGGACAAAAAATTTAATAATTCCATTGGTGAATGTGAAATAATTTTGTAAATTTATTTAATACAACACCATTATGGACAAAAAATTGATCGAAGATAGAAGTAACATCAATTTTTAATTAAAAACATTTTTTTGAACCGTGATTACATAAAGTGAGGAAAGTGAATGGATAAAATTTATTCTCAAGGACTAAATATATGTGAATAAAATTAATAATTTTATTCATAATTATATCATATTACTTCTTCATCTAAACCATAATCATATACAATCCTCAAAAACAAATATATTTTTACATCAACCCATTACCACTTTGGTTACATTTGAATCATGATCCCCATTAATGAGTAACATCAAATTAAAATTTAAATATAATTAATTTATTAATATTAATCATATAACATGTAAAATGAAAATCATACAGACCATATAGAATAAGATAGGTTTATAATATAACATATGTATCAAAAAAGGCAAATTGAAACCAAATTCTCTTACCATGTTGGTAACATTTGAACCGCAAACCCCTTGAAAGGGAGATCCAAAAATGGATATATTAATTACAACAATTATTATTAGTATCATCATAAAATAAATTAATAGTCAGTATATTGACCATATAAAATAAATATATTGTGAATATGGAATGTATCCCATAAGTAAAAAGTGAGACAACAATCCCTTACCTTGTGTCTTGACTCCCTTCATAAACATTTTAAACTAATATACAATAAATATATGTTTATTATACATATATTAAATAACCATATATATATACATCATATCATATATTATTTAATAATGAAATTTTATTACACATTTATTAACAATGCCTTGTTAAAATCACATTTCAGATAATAATTACTTTTTTTTGTATGTTGTGATTTGTTTTTTTCATCCATCTTACATAAATCATGGTTAAATAATCTAAAAAATCATAAACATGAAATAAATATATTATATATTAAGTTTATCATTATTTATATTAATCCATAAAATTTATAGATATAAAATGACACACCCCATTCAAGGAGATGGTAGATCGTACGTACACATTAATGATGTTTCCATTTTCTCGATGGATGAAATTAAAAAAATATTATAATTATGTAATAATTTTAATTATATATATATATATAATATTTTAATTAAATTTAATCTACTTACCTTCCATTAAAATCATTACTAAAAAATGAATCCCATCGCTTCACTAGAATGTAGTCTTTCATACACTTGAATGATGTTATTTCATCACAAATAGAATGGAATGTAACAATTAATATGTTATATAATAATTAAATATAATATAAATATGTTAAAAATTATAACAGATATTTATTCCATATAATTATATTATTATAATAGTAAATTATAAATGAAAAACACCTCACATCGGTTTGCTATGCAATAGTCCACTGTACACAGGAATTCTGATTTTGTAACAAAATTGATGTAATATGAGATGTATATAGGTCATTAATTCAAAATAATAAAATAATATAATATTAAGGACTATATTTTCATTATATTTGAATTATTAATACAACAATTAAGGTTTTAAAGAGAGAATTAAAATTAAATGGATTGGTGAAGATAATTACCATCACTTTGAACAACCCCTTTAGATCTCTTAATAATGACCCTAGATATGATATTTTTAGATTAAAAGAATCTATATAAGATGTGTAAGGATGTTTGGGATGGATTTTTTTCAGTTTTGTTCATCTAAATGGCATATGTGGTGTGGATAAGTGATGGTATGGGATGACCATTTGTAAAAGGGGAGGAGTGGCATTTCAGCAAATACACAAAACAATTCAATTATGTGAATTCACTCTGTAACAGCCCAAGATTTTATGAAAAATATTCTTTTTAATTTCACTAATGTCTTGTGTTGTACGCTACACCGAAAGGAGCTTGCACAACACACATCCTTGAATTGCCTTGCATTACACGCAATCGCGACCTTCCTCGATAGCGTGTGTAGTACGCAATAACGAGTTTCACTAAACAACAATATGCTATTAAAATATTTTTAAAACTAGCCGTTGTGAATAGTAATAACCACTTTTTGAAATTTTGTAAATTTTATTTTTCAAAATGGAATTCATTTTTGGATTCGTAATATCGAAATTAGCTTAGGGTGAAATTTTGGTGATTTTCGGATAACTTTCATATTTTGATGAATAATGAAAATTACTAAATTTTAAATAAAAACAACCTTTTCAATCGAAATAATTAATAGTGATAAATTATTAATTTGAGTTGTTTTAAAGTATATTTATAATATATTTTTACAATTTAATACAATGTTGGTCATTGGATGTAATTTCACATTTAAACCAGACATAAACAAGTGTCAATCTTTTGATAGTTATAATCTTTTAAGAACACACTATTTGTTTTGACGAGGGAAATTAATTTTTAAATTAATTAATGAAACTGATATGTTTTGAATTTGGTAAAATAGAAATCATTTTTTAGTTCATAATATCAAATATATCTTAGGCCTAATTTTTGGTATTTTTCTGAAAACTTTCAATTTTTGATGAATAGTGAAACCACTAAGTGGTAGTTAAAAAAAATGAATTGTTCATAAAACTTAATTTTACCACTTCTGTGAGTGGAATTTCAAAAATCCGAGAGACACGGTTGATTTCAGTAAGTAAAATTTGGTTCAATGAGATGAAAATAATGTTTTGGTGAATAATAACTTTTTACTTTTTTTCCACGGTTAAAAGTAAATAGGGTAATTAAGGGTAGAAATGATATTATTATTACCCTAACACATGTCCTAATTCAATTGGACAAGTGTAATTCGACCAAAAACAAACATAGGAATAATATATGACCATTTAGGCCCACTTGTATTAGATTAGGACATTTATTATTAATTTATTTAAAGAAGGGTTAAAAGAGTTAAAATCGGAGTTTATTTACAAAAATATTTTTAATATTGGGTTATACATAAGATAAATTCGACTATAAATATTAATTAGAAAGATAAAAATATGTCCTACATAATTTTATTTTATTTGTAATTTTTAGACATTAAATAATTTAATTTATTTAGGACACAACGATGATGCACTAATTATCTTATTAATGAAATATTGACACAATTGATGTTATAAATACCCAAATAAATATAATTTGAGATATTTTGTAAATTCCACTAATTTTCTAGGTTAATATGACATGTTAGTATTGATTTAATTAACATTTTTCTAACTTATCATTCAGTTATGAGTTTCACAAAAATCAATTCCTAAATAGTTTCAAAATTGACATAAAATAGTTTTTAAAACAAATATTATATTATTAACTGCTATTTTATTCCTAAAAATCTATGGTTCGGACAAATGACTTAGATAAGGTTATATATATTAATAATAAACAACTTTGGGTGAGTTTCTCTTCTTATAGTATGTTTATTAACCTTATAGTGTAAGAACACAAGAAGATACGGTAAAAGTAAAATTATTTATCTTAATGTTAAATCTAAATGATAAGGTTAAAATAGGAACCTAAACTTGTCTAAATTCTATTGGATGAGAGTTTTTCGACCCATCCCCACCTTAGCAACAAAATAAATTATTTTGGATCTATTTAAAACCGAACATGACTTTATAATAAAATAATATTTTTAGTTATTCCAAAGGTGCCCCTCTCCTCCCTTATAAAAGGGAACCTCCTCCCTCTCTTCCTCATACAACTTTGAGCCTTCAAACTCGGCCAACCCCTTCCAAATTCTACTCTCCACTTCCCTAGAAACATCTTAGAGGTTCTGGCCTTCCTCAAAGACCAATTTATGTTCCCTAAAAGAAGGTCTCAAAGAAGCACTTCAAAGAAGAGGTAATGTCCGTTACCGATTCATTCATCTTTATTTATTCTTCCACTTCTTCTACTTTAGTTGATTCACTATGAAGTAATAACATCAGTATCACTCATATACTGATATGTTATTATAAGTATGAAACAACCCTATTTCACCATCTATCCATCCTACGGAAAAAGTAATCATCGCGCGTGCGTACGTACGGAATACCGTCTCCACGCCATGGTGTAATCTATTTCCCACCACCACCTTACTTGGATGGGTATAATGGTGTAAATAATGACTATATATGACTATTATAAAGTGATATTTATTCTGAAATAGTATACATATACTCCAATACAATTCCACGATCATAGGAATGATATCATCACTCGTGCGTACGTACGGAATACCGTCTCCACGATGTGATGCGACTCGTTCTACATGATCATCATTTCATAATGATTATATAAATGAATTGAATGACTGAATATGATATATATATTACACTAATACCATTCTGGAAATGAGGTATCTATAACCTAAGGAAAAGAATAAGAATTTATTCGACAAAACATGCTTAAGAACAAAAAGTTATAAACACCCGAATAACAAGTAGCAATGAAATATTACTACTAAGAAGCTAAGAATATGACCATATATGATATCATAAAAATAAGAATGATTCTGTAATAATTGAATAACATTATTTAAATCATTATACAGGAGGTTTGGACACTTACAAAGCAAGTCGGACCTAAGGTAAGGGAAATATCACAATCTCATTTTTATCCGAGATTGTTTATACTTTGGCATTTACTGGGGTGTATTTTATCATCGACATCAATGTTTCCTCAATATGTAATATTATTTCCATCCACCTACAATTTTTTAAATCCAATGTTACTATTCGGTGAGTTTTTAGTAAAGGATATGAAAGGAATCTTTTGTCGTTTTTCGTACGAGGTACTTTTTTACTTTTCCGACAAAAGTACGAAGAATGTTTTTTTAACTTATACGGCATGAATGGATTTTCAAAACATTATTTCCAAGAAGATTCCTTTAAAAGTTTTCAAGATTATTTTTTATCAACTTCTTTTAGTTTAAAATTGTATGAAATGTTAAGAAAGGAAAATGTTTTTGAAGTAGAAAGGATATTTTCCTCAAGAATGGAGTTCAAGTGTTTTATCAAAATTATTTTCCATCTAAGATAATATAGGGTTCTGTTTCTATCCCTATCATTACATTGATTTGATTATGTTGTGATGGAAATATTTTTATGAGTTCCTTTACCTTTTATGAATTGTTTTATGATGTCATGTTGTTTAAGAATCCCATTTTTATTACATGGGTTATGCAATGATGTATGATTTACGATTTTGTGGCACACATAAGAATGGTATCATTATGATATTGGTGGGACCTATATCTTCCTCCAATGCATTGGGTAAAGATTTTATATCTCATGGGATAGACATGGCGGGAATGGTAGGTTATACAGGTTCAGTGAAATAGGACTGAAACGAGGGTGACTTGGTTCAGAAAGGGACTTTGTCCACTAAGATAGTCTTGGCAGTGAGTCTTGACTAACAAGAAATGATTCTCTATGATTATGTGTGTATGTCACAAAGTTTAATGTTTTAAGTTATGATTATTGTGATTACATTTCGCTGCCATGAGTTATCCCAGGTTATGAAATTATGATATCTTTTACAGGTTAAGATTTCCAAAAGTTATGTGCTTCTGTATATGATGTGATTGATATTTCTTTTGTTTACCCATACTGAGCATTTGAGCTCACCCTTTTATGTTTTCTTTTCCCCAGGATATAAAGAAAAGTTTTAGGTATAAAAAAAAGGAAGATCTTTATGGGAGATGTTGAATATCTTTCACCAAGATTAGAAGATTATATTCCGCGTTTCCAAAGACACTAAACTATTACGATCCTTGTGTGTGTGTTTTTGTTATGTACTAAGTATTCCGCAAATGTAATTTAATGTCCATGTACGTCAAGATATGGGTCTCTACACACTCTCAACACATGTTCCTCCAAAATTGATAAATAATTTAATGGATGATAAAATATTGGAGCCACATTTCCACAAAAAAAACATTTTTTAAAAATGTCATTCCCCATCCTTCGATTTTAATTAACATTTACCATTCAAGTTTTAACCACAATAAATTGTTTCTTTTTATTTAACTGTGTAATTTAACCATTATCAAATGAAAAAAAATGAGCCATATTTCATAATTTTCAACCAATTAATATAAATATGAAAATATATTTATTAAATACAAAACCTATTAATTGGAAAAATTAATTTTAACACTAACAATTTTTAATTTGCAAAATCTCTTTTTAACATTAATCATGGAAATAAATTTTAATTTTATTTATTAATATTTATGACCATAAATAAATTTTATATATTAAATAATATGTATTATTATTATTCTGAACATTTAATCTATTTTTTTCAAATTCTATTAACAAAATTGGACATTTTAATTTAAAATTAAACCAGCAAATGCATGGAGAACGTAGTTTTCCAATGAAAAAATGTACAAAACCATAAAACCCAATAAATCAAAATTAAAAATTAAAATTATTAAATTGAAATAAATTTTTATAAAAATATACATATTTGAACTAATTTTACTTTTAAATCCATTTGAAGGAAAAATGGATCATATAAAATCTCAAAATAATAATTTAGCTTTCATAAACACAAATATTTATTACTATTCATCAAAATTTTAATCATTTTAATAAAATACAAAAATTCAACGAAATATAAAATCCAAATTATTATTTCAGAAATGAATTTTATTTTATCAAATTATTTTTTAAATATCTTCCTAAATTAATTTGATTATTGATCACGAAAACACATAAAACCATTTTTGAGAAAATAGTATTTTCAAAACATATAAATACTTTACCAAAAAAGTGTATTTATTATCAAAAATATTTTTTATATTAAACTATTATCTTTAATATTTAAAATTTGATTATTCTTATTCCCTCCACCACGTTTAATGTCCAGGTTATAATGCTCATGTTTAAATAATAATAACAATAGTTTCTTGTGTTTCATTAAAACTCCATGTTCCGTGTAACACAAGATATAAATGAAATTAAATTATTGGAAAAAATATTTCTTTTAAAACTCAATTTTTCAAATTTTAGACATTCAAAATGGTCTTATAAATGATGGAAAATAATTTTTTATATTTACATGAAAACAAAATCCCTCTCATCAGGTCTCAAAGTGTTTTTGTTTACAAAAGAGTGATCTAACTTTTATATATAAAAATAATTGATGATTTTATTTGTTAGTAAGGAATATATTTATTTTTTACATTTTCTTTTATAGAACATTATTTTCAAAAAATGTTTTAATATAGAATTTATGAAATTATTTATAAAATTATGTTCATATACACATTAGTAAAATCCTAATAGGCATATTTATATCACACCCTAAATACACATATATATGTGTGTATGTTGTTATTTTTTTTATATAGTTTCCCAAGTTGTGATCTTGATAAATTATTTATAATTTGTACATTGATAGATATTCTGTATATTTTTAGTGACCTTTGGTGAAAAGGAGATGTTTGTTCGATGGCCTGGTTTGTCGTTTCATTTGTAGGGATGTTATGTACATGTATAATCAGCATGTTAAATAATTTTTATATTTAGAATATGTTTTATTGGTTTTTATGTTATTATAATTCCACTCTATCTTTTATAAATGAGTTATAATTTTCGGTGTTGATTAGTTTTACTCTTTTATTTTTTTTATTATTCCATATCTGGGTAAGATTTTGTTTAAGGTTTTTTATTTCATTTTTCATTGAAGCCCAATGTGTGGTTACTATAAGCAAGATTTTAAGGGATGGTTCTCATTCATTATTATTACTCCAGATTGAAACTATTACAACATGGTTACTATTTGATACTCAGACTCTAGCTTGTAACTCAAACTGATTAAGAATTCACCTAATCCCTTTTTCAATCTGGGTACGGTTCCATGTTATGTAGACTTAGGATGGTTCATTATATTTAATATGATAATTATGTTTGACGGTCATGATGATATTATCATAAACATATGGTTTTCCTCAAATGAGTATCATTTTTTACTAATATTTAATAACGGTTTTTATAAAACATTATCCTACTAAAATTATGAACCATTTTGAATTCATCACATCTATTAGTGGCCCAAGATCCATATTTTGACACTAATTTAATTGGTTTTTTCACATTAATAATTCATAACAATAGGTGGTAGAAAACTATTTTCAATCAAATCATTTATGAACCATGGATAATCAAGTAAATAACTCATTGTCCAATAAATCATATAGATATAAACATGTATCTATTCTTCCTGCGTCCTAACCGTTAGGGTTTCCCATTTAAGTGTAACCCAAATCAAACACTAAGAACAAAGAAAGTAACCTTTAGGTTCACCTCATTTGTTTTTCAAATAAACATGATAACTCAAGGGAACCTAAAAATTAGTTTCACCCATATTAAAAGATCTAGTAATTGAAATGTAACACTTTTGGAGGAATTTGACGCATAGTATTTGAACGGGATTTAATCTCACCATATTATCTCATGTTATTACCTTTATTTATTCATGATTCTATTAATTTAACCATTACACAATAATTTATTAATAATTCATTATAATAGATTAATTATAAACAATATATATTTTATTAAAAATCATTATAGAAATTCAAATAAAATAATTATAAAATCTATAATTACATTCTATAATATAAACATTTTGTAATATAAATAATTTAAAATTTTTCATTAAATATATGATTTTAGTATAAATTATAAACATTTTATAGTCCAACTTATATTATGTAAAATATTTACCAAATCAAAAAATCATATACATAAATATTATTCAATCCTTGATCAAATAATTCATCGAATCACATTTGAAATGGTTTAGATAAAATCATAAATAATTCCCCTTTAAATTTGAACAATTCAAATTAATTATGATCGATGGATAATATTGAAAATTTAAAACATTATAGTTTCCTAAATTTTTTAATTCATAAATTATTTATAAATCAATCATATATGTTGTCCAATAAAAATTTTATATTTAAATTATAAAATAAGAAATAAATGTATGAGATATATATATACATATTTAATATTAACAAATAATATTATTGTAATATTAATAAATAATGATTCAAATAAAATTAACTATTTAATAATAAAAAAGTACGATTAACTAATATAGAAAATACTTTTATAAATTAATAAATTTACCAAAATATACTTTTCAATTATTTAATAATAAATTTAAAATTATTAAATAAAAATTCTAATTTATTAATTATTATTTGAAAAGAATAAAAGATTGAATGAAATTCACACACCGAGGAACCCCAGCGGTCAGCTGTCATCCCTCCTCACTAGGATTAGAAAGAATCACAAAACCTATATTATTAAATTAATGTGGCCCAAACACCCTATTTAATGAAGTAAAACTATTCCAATGTCCATTTTATAAGTGGTCCATATGACCAGAAGTCCAAAGGGTCAATCATTTTTGAAGGCCCAACAAGACCAACCCACCTATGATCATCTGCACCGAAGCTGTGACCGCTCAGTCAAGCACCACCCCTCATATTCATGGTTGATAAAACCCAAATCCCACTAGGGATGAATGCTATCAGATCTCCATCATCCCACTACTATGTATCTCACATCTTTCATGTTCAACAATACCCCCACCACGGCTACCTCCCCACTATCATCTAGATTTTTAGTGGTCCGCCTTTCACTGATGTGTGTAAGGGAAACACCAGCTAGCTGATGGAATATATAGCTTATACAGGCTAGTAAAAATCACAACCCCTATTTTATGTGGGAAAAATTTATTGTAACTTGATTTTTAACTATGTTTATTTTAGTGAAAACCATTATCCTAGCCAGCTTATATTTTGAATATTTTCAAATAAAAAAATTGTCACATATAGGATAACAAATTATATAGAAATTATATTTAATAAAATATATTATTCATGTAATACAATTCCCAATAGTATTAAAGGATCTAGTCGGTATGATAATAAATGAGCATTAAAATAGTGCAACATACTACCATCAATGTAATAAAACTATTTCCTAAATGACACTTTGTGATATCTCGTATAATAGTTTTTGATATACATTGGTACAGTTTTTAGGATACAATACTATGATTTCATAATACCAAACATATAAATCGTATTTTATGATATTCAAAAATCATATGGTATGAAAAGAACAAATTCATTATTTTTTTTAATTTCATCTTATAATATATCGATATCATAAGATATTACTATAAATTCTAGAAAACTCAATGTATCGTAGGTAAAAAAATTTAATATGATTTAAAATAAAAATGAGATAATATTAATTTATCATATGTTTTAACAAATATAATAACATGTGTGTCTCTAATAAAACTTATAGGATTCATGGGGGTCTATTCATACATAATATATGGAATGGAAGTGGTTGTAATCCCAAGCCAAATATCTCTATGCAGAGATAAATGTAAACATATGTACTGGAAATGAATATAGAAATTCAATATCATACCTTCAGAATAGTATTCACTACATCATCATGAAATAATATTCATTTGGGTATGATAATGATCAATAGAGTGGTCGTAGAGGATCAAACACAACCATAGGTGTCTACATGTTGTGCTTAAATCTCTAAATTTTATGTGGGATTCTCTATCTAACAAGGAATTAAAATTCCTCAAGAATAAAGGAGGTATGTTAAGATATCACTATGGAGTATGGAGTCCCATCCTATTAGTCACACAAATTTCATCACATGGAATTAGTCTCTATATATCCATGACTATGATCCTCTATAAGGCATGTATTAACTCATGAGTTATAATGCATGACTTAATGCCTCAACTATCTCATGCATTGTATGCCTGAATTTATTTTTATACCCCATGTTAGATCTCTTGTAATTACTATTTTAATTATTTTATATGTGTATAATAGGTTATAATAATATAATAATCCAAGCCATTGGTATCTCATAGTATGATTTATGATTAAGAAAATAGTACAACCGAAATTTAATATAAAATTAATGAAATATCATTTCATTCATGGACTATGGTTATAAAATTTGTTCAATCATTAAATATGATTGAAAAATTATATGAAGGAAGGGTGATGAAATCATACATTTCATACATTATGACTACCTGTATTGTACCGTATGATTGTGATATAATTTGGCTTGAAATCATTCATAACATGACTTTATGATATTCCCCAATCATTAAATACATTTTTAAATATTTATCAAAATCAATAGAATTTATGGGATACTAGGTATATCATCTCCATAAAATGCATATTATCATGAGATGTAGCTGATGGGAATAGGTATATAGAAACATGTGTCTCATGGAAACTATTCCAAATACAATTTTACATTGATTGGAATTGATGTGTTTCAAGAGGATACTACTTTATTACATTTATGGATATAGTTATTCATATTTTTTGTCAATTCTATAATGTTTTGTGGGGTTACACATTGTTGTTCACTTAATGGTGATCAATTTTGACTCAAATTGTAATATAAAATTGTTTTATATTTTTTCAAAAATAGTTTTCAAATAGTGTTTAAAGGGTATTTCAAATGATTGATAAAAGGTGATGTTTGATGAAATATTTTGAAAAAATACTTTATAAGATATCCAAAAGAGTTTTTATATGATTCCATATGTTATCATATATGAAATTATATTAGGTGATGTTATCAAAAAAAATTATGATTTAGTGTAAGTTGGTGATTAAAGGATTTATATGTCCTAAAGGCATTTGTATGTGTTACTATTAAATGTATTGTATCTTATGATTAGGGAATCCTTAAAGTCTATTAGTCATCAAATCTATACGATTCATGGAAATTTTTCAGGATATGATTAATGAAATTTTAAGGTAGGTATGAAATGAAATCACATGATATTACCTTCATGTAATTATCTCAATCATAGACTATGATTGGTGGGGTAATAATGAATGGTTAAATTGAATTGGATTCCATTCCATTACATATCCCATTAAGTAATATTGTATGACTATTCCCCATCATAAGTCATTGAATGTGATTCCTTCCTATTTCTTTCAATTGTGTGGGAAGATGAAAACAACCAGGACGTTATTATTAATAGAACTTTTATATGATATGTAATGTGGGGAAGTATTTTATAAGGGTGTTTGATGAATGAACTAATTAAGGAATTAAATCATGGGTTATAATACAAAGTTTGATGAATGTATTACTTGAGGAGCATCCTCATGGTGATTTATAAATCGTAATTCAATATAATGGTGGTGGTTTGGATGTTATTTTTTTTTCAAAACTCCTAGGAACCCATATCTCTATCCACATCATTCTTTTCATATCAGATTCTGGAATATTAAGATACATATGTGACTATAATTCATAAAATAGATTATTAAAACAAAATCCATGGATTCACCATAGATGATAGATTATGTTTCTCCATGAGGATCCTCAATAAGAACAAGGGTAAAGATGGATAACACAAAGGATCTTTGGTGTAATTTATGCCACTGTTATTCATTTATAGTTCATATAGTTTTCAATTTTATCTACATAGAGAGATTGACCATGGTATTTTATTTGATATGTTTCTTCTAATAATAGTTAATAGACCCCTAAAATCCAACAAATATGAACCCACCATCATTCAAACAATAAATCTGGCATAATACTCATAGGAAATACCGTAAGAAAATGAAGAGTTATGCGATGGATGAAATACAATAGCATCATATTAATTAGAATAACAAATCCTATAATATATATATTATTGACTCATCATATGAAATATAGTACTCTATGTGTATATATAAGACATGCAAACCACCAGTTATATCTCAATGTTGGGTCAAGATCCTTATGTAATAGTAAATAAATAATATGGATGAATACCATAATATGATCAATAAAGATCATGACTCTTAGCATCATCAGATAGTTGGATGAAGTTATTATCTAACCATGTAATGGATAAATTTTTTTTAGTGAAAGTCCAACAACTGTCCTGGATATATATTCCTTGTAGTATTTTGGCCAAATCAAACCAGTCAAAAAAACATGGCTATCATTTACATAAATTATAAAAGGTCTCATAATAAAATAGAGGCATACATTAGAGTAATATTTAATTCCTTACTTGGTAGATGGAATGTATGATTTTGTAGCCTCTATATATTTTCATGTGTTTTGATGGGATTGTGATTGAAAAATTTTATGACGGACATCGCTACACCATAGAACCCAAAAAAACTCAAATGTGGTATTATTGTAGGATGTGTGAGATGTGATATAATGGGAATGACCTTTATACACTAAAATGTTGAATGAGATGACCTTCTAAGATATCACAAGAATCATGATAATAATAGACTATAAAAAACACAATGTTCATCATATATAGAGATGATATAATCATTATTATTTATATTCTTTATTATAAGGTTTCTAAATCACTTTTTAATGAAATATTAGAAGAAAAATAAATTTTGTAGGAATTATTGATAATGAATGGTAAAATAGGTAAGAAATATTACATTTATGTGAAATTAACATTCTGTTCTATTTTTCTCATAATGAGTGATATATATATATATATATATATTTTGAATCCTCAAAAATTTATGAAAAATTTTAGTCAAGGTGGTATTTCATAACCAAATTTTTATGTTCACTTTTACTTTGAATGTTTCTTCTAACATTTAATTATTTATTATTTGATTAAAATGCATTACCTATAATACCTGGGTAATCACCACTTATTGTATTAAAATCCCAATCAAATTATTATGTGTATGGAAGTCCCTTTACTAATGAATTAAATAATGAAGTATAGATTACAATTCATCATAATGGGTTACACAACAAAGGAACTGATGAATTTTGATCAACCACATCTTTCCCAACTAATTCATATCTATTGAACTTAATATACTTCCTCACTAGAGAAAATATTAGTCAATAAATCTAGAGTATTTATAGAGATTTATATTATAATTCCATCGATATTCTCACCATCAAGTTCATATATAACACTATTTGATATTTTCTAACTCATAATATTATAATATATAGTCTTTATTTTCAGATTCTTTTAAAAAGCATTATATCATTTTTATTAAAAAACCTCATGGTTAGCTTATAGTGTTTCTGGGTTGATTTTTTTGTTGATAATTCATGCTGGAAAGGTTAGTTTTCATGTTTAGGTGTGATTGTTGTAAATTTATGTTAACAAATCTTCTATACATAGGTACAAAAGCTCTATAAGTGGTATAGAATGTTTTGTTAACATATTAGATTTTTTTTATAATATTTACTAAAATTTTGGGTCCAAATTTGTGTTGAAGGAAAAAGTTTCATGATAGAGATATTTTTGGACTACTACATGAAAATATCAGAATGGTGTGGTATTTTTTAATGTCTGATTACTTCACCGAAGATTTTTATTTTGTAAATAATTAACGATTCTTGAAGTATTGATGACTCATGAATGAATTTTTTTTTGATATATGGAATGTTTCATATTAATAAGAAAATCATCAAAAGTATGGTGATGAAAGGTTGTTTTGAAAATATAATGAAGAGTTTCAGGAAAATATGATAGTGAGATATAAATTTTACTCAATGGATGGAAATATCTATAAATAGGTATCTCTTACTAATTTTCATAGAATAATTAATAATGAAAATACAAATGATTGGAATTTGAAATGGAATTTCAGGAAATATTACCTTATGTTATGGATTCATAGGAACCTAATTTTGATAAAGGAATGAGTTTTCTTGAAATATTATAAAGTTTCATGATTGGTTATGAGTTTATTGAATCGAAATATTTCAAGAAGTTTTGAAATGATTCTTGAATGGTTCAGTAATTTCATTAATGTTAGGATAGAGTTTTGTGAAATTTATTATTATGTAAACTAGAAGGATTTTCCATGAAGTTATGTAGTAAATAGGTATTCATGATGTAGAATAAAGTAGAGCTTCATGATGAACAAAATAAGGTGAAACCAATATTGATTCAAGTGATCAAAATAATATTATTTTGAGGGACATGTGAGGACACTTCATTTGAGATAGTAGTGAGATATCAAATTTTGATTTGTAGTGAACTAATAGGAATAGTGAACATGCATTAAAATTTATAACAGTAGTGCACTTTAGTTGATTTGGTATATAGTATCATAGACTTTATATGGTCCTTATACTAAGCCTAGAGTGGGTATAAATTTTAAGAATATTTTTCCTCATGCACATTTTCATTTATTCTCATACATTTTTATTTTAAAGAGAGAGTTAAGTGTTTTGTTTAATGACAAAAAACAATCCATTGGGTTTGGTGTTTTAATTTTTCATACCATGATTCAGATCCCCTCTCAAGGACTATAAAATTTATGAGAAAAAATTGATTTGAAGGAATAAATTCAATACCTCTATCTTATTAGTTTTTTATGCAGTAAGTTGAAACTCATATTTGAAGATAATTTACATATACAATTCTATTAAACCAGGATTACACTATTTCATAAAAAAGATAATTTTTACACCCTATACTCATAATCTATAATTGGATACACATTATTCCACTAGAAATCAGAATATTAATGATATCAACTTGTGAATGACTTTATTACATGATCACCAATTAGGTTTAAGAAACTATTATTCCTCGTACATATTTCTTCCAATGTTTCAAAATCAATAAGATTTCTAACTCTTTCTTGGGGTAAGCGATATCTAATACCCTAATTATTATAAATTACATAAATTTTGTAATATATTGATAAAACATGATTACATAAAATGAAAATTTAATAATATAAAATATATAGTTATACTATGACAATAATTTACTTATTTTTTAAATTATTTACACATAAATAAATGTGACATGATCTTGAGGTTTTTTCATTGGATTGGTTTATGATTAAACAATTATATAATACATAAGGAGAAACTATTTGAGGCTTTATTAGATCATTTTAAAAAAATTCACTATCTTTTAATTCATTGGAAATAAATTTTAAATTTAATATAATAACCACCTATAGATCGTTATTTTATTATAATATTACACACAAGTAGATGATGGGTTCAAAGGGTTTGTGATAAACAGTAATTATAACATACAGTTCCAATTTAACATTGGTTGGTCATCTTAATATCAATATTCATTGACTCATTTACCATGTTTCTATGGATAATAGTTGTTTTTGACCCACAATAACTTATGTATTACTATATTTAATTAATATTTCATAAATCTTTAATGTTATAATAACCTTCATGTTATAATAATATATAATTTTCTCATGTATTGAAAACATTTTTTTTACCAAAATTAAATTTAATAAATATATCTTCAAACAAATTAATGTAATTTAAATCTTTTAAAAGAACAATATTTCATGATTTTTTAAAACATTTTCAAAATAGGTGACAATGGGTGAGGTGTGTGGGTATGGATGACAATAATGGGGTGAGGATGATAAGGTGATATTATAAATAATGGCGACCGGTGTGAGTGAAATCCATTGGTATTCATGAAATCTTTTGGTATCCATGAAATCATCTGGCCATCATGAAAGTCATTCATAGATGTAAAATCCATTAGAATCCATAAAATCATTTAATATTTGTTTATTTTTTTAATATGTTTATGATGATAAGTTTTATTTTTAATATATTTTAATAAGAAAAATTTAATTATGAATCTATTTTGAAAATTTATATTTAGTCATTTATTTTATTCAAATATTAATTTTAACATCATATTTTTGAATTTTTTGAAATTAATTAAAAATTATCTAAAATTTAATTTTTATTCTTTTTATATTTATCACTAATTTTCTAGAGACTTTTTCATTAACAACTAAATAAAAAATTTCATTCAAAATAGTAGTATTGATTTGATTAGTGTAAGCACCCACCCACAATACTTCATCAAAGAATCTTGTTCTGATCAAAGAAGAATATAGCTTCTATGGCATTATACCAGTACCATATCACTATAAAAACATGGGTACAATGTAAGGTACTTTACCTGGGTACTTTTGTAGTGATACTACTCATTTAAATTGTGCTTTTGATTCATATCTCTAGGACTTCAGTCTAAGAATGGGGA
The DNA here is from genome assembly GCA_963277665.1 of Viscum album. Taxonomy (NCBI): domain Eukaryota; kingdom Viridiplantae; phylum Streptophyta; class Magnoliopsida; order Santalales; family Viscaceae; genus Viscum; species Viscum album. Next base: position 1,210,784,954 of record OY728165.1, read on the forward strand.
CCCAATGATTTTTTATGGGAGGGGCTTCATTTTGGTTTTAGTGAAATATTGTGCATGGATTATCAATGAGGAGGTGGTTGGATTCAGAATGAAGATCATAGTACGGATGAGAAAGGACGATATGATTCATCCTGCATGGGGTAATGTTGGAAAACTGTTCGGCCCACATTGTTTTTGAATTATTTTTTTTGTTATTGTAAAATACATATAAATATTGTTTGATTTCAATATGATGAAGAAGAAATGGAATATCTTGGATGTTTGGTCAGAGAACTCAATCTTGATGAAGGAGATCCCAATAAAGTGTCACTTTACTTAATTGAATTATTATTTGATGTAATGTCATACAAATTGATATTTAATGTTTCTTATCATAATTAATATGATAAAATGAAGAAATATTTTTCATGGAAGCATTATAAGGATTATTTATCTTTGTAAAAAAGTGATTTTATTACTAATACACGATATAAAGAAACATTGGGAAGTGATTTATTGAAGGTTGAAGTAAAAATAGAATTACATGGCATTGAAGTTCATTGAATTATTTAGAATATAATATTTAATATATTTCAAGGTTTTCAAACTACATAAAAGTTATTTAGAATTATTCCCATTACATTCATTGACAATTTATGGATTTAAAAAGGCCTTGAGATTTTTCTAAGAAGCACTGGTATAATTTTAAGTGTTATGGAGAGTTTGGAATTTTTGAATCAATATGAAAATCTATGTAAAGTTCATCTAGTTATGAACATATACATAAAGGTAATATAAACTATGTGTAAATGTAACATCAAGCATGAAAACATGTAATATTTGGATTACACTGACTATGTAAGGGTTATTAATTTCAACATAAGGGCCAGTTATTGAATAATGTATTTATTTAAAGGTTAATACATAGACCGTTCTATGTAATGGCAATGCATAAATCCATGTGAAAATTACATATTATCTATTTTTTTTAAATTGTGTAATGGTAATGATAACTCTGTGTAAAATTTACCCTAATTATCAATATCTACATAAATAATTTTTTACCCATGTAATGATCATATTTCAGTTGTACTATCTATGTATGGGTTATCTTGAATGCAGCGTAATGGGTGTGATGAAGTCTATGCTAAAGTAGAGGTCTCTTCAGGATTAAAAAATATTGATACAAAATAATGAAGGCTGAAATAGGAATCGTGGAAGAAATATAATAAGTATACTACTTCTATCAAGGATAATAAAAATAAATACACTATTCTATTGAAATAAGCGAGGTGAGAATCGAGATTTCTATACACGATGAAAAAAAGGCTAGGTAGTCATTGTGGCGAGAATATTGAAGGAGTTTTGGATTTGAAGTTACACTCTATCATGGTAATCTATGTAACATGTTATTGAAAGAAATATGAAGATCCAAATATAGACATTCTATGAAATAATATTAAAAATTATGATTTTAGGTCATGTGATCTAATAATAAATATCACAAGGTAATAAAATTGTCACGATTCAAGTAGTGATAAATATTAGTAATATAACTGGGAATGTAATGAATAATGATCATATAGTAAATGTAAATGAAGATAATATCTTAATATTTTAAAATATCATGATTAATTTCCACACCAAATTTACAGTCTGATTGATAAGAATTTTGAATAAGAAATAAAATCTGAGATGCTGAATTTTTAGAAATTATCATTGTTTAGGATTTTTTTGTAAAAGAGGATTGTGTGATTCAAATTTTGAATATTTTGAATAACATTCACATACAATGAATATTAAATAGTTTGTAAGGATAATAAATATACATTTCAATAGTATTCTATTGAATATTTTATAAGTTGAAAAAATAGAGGACACATAATAAAAGAACCATATACAGATCATGTGTATAGAATAATTAATAATTTTATGATTATATTATAAAAAACTAAAGAAAAATAAGAGGAAAATATTAATAGAGTTACTCAGTTGTAACAAACAATCAAATATGCCAAATATGAATGCGATTGATCATTGGTTTTAATATTTAAATCTTTTAAGATATAAAGATGAATGAGGTATTATTTGATGTTTCTGTAATTTTAGGAAGAGGATCATATTTTTCTAGAAGATACGCTAAATTATATTTTTGAACTAATTATATTTATTTTAACTACATTATTATATCAATAGAATAGTGATGAATCTTATAATGTAATTGGTTTAATCCAATGTTTTTATAGTTATAAATGTTAAACCATTAAATTTTATTAATATGATAAAAAATAGGAATCTTAGTGTGTGTGGGATAAAAAAATAATGTATAATGGGGACGTTGTCATCCAAAAAGATGATAACCTCACCAAATCTATCTTAATTTTTGCTTCTCTAAATACATTATACGCATTTCAACCTAGGTTTAAATAAAGAAAATGTGAGAGAAATCCATTCAATAAACATGTGATTATGTGATAAGGGAAAAACTAAAAAACGGATAAATATACTTCAACCTTGATTCACCCATTCTCCCAATTAGTGTTTGACACATCCCATTGGGATACTATCAATTGGTATCAGATAAAGAATACACCTTTAATTATATTCTCAATAGTATATTATTTGAATTTTGAGTTTATTTTTTCTAAAATAGTATGATGTGAATATTTTATAAATATATTCCAATTTATAATAAAATATCTATATATTGAAAAACTCTAATAAATAGATACAATAAAGAGATAATGAATTTGAAGAAGGTCTTTGTAATACCCTGATACTAGTAGACCATATTCGGTGGTTTATTTATTACATTGAGAGAAGATACGAGGAATCATATCCCAACGGACCTAACAGTTTATAAGTCTTGGTAAAATATTTAAATAAATTAAATTTAAATTACAATTCAAAACATAAAATATAGAAAGTGTTTTTATTGAGAACATCATAATTCCCCTTGCATATTCCTATATATAAATCACAATACTCGTCTTATTATTATGGGGAATGAAATAAAAGAATTTTTTAATACAATTATTAGTAAGGGTATGAGTATTCTAGAATATGTGAAACATAATTCATAATAAATATGAAAATTTAAAAACATGAAACTCAGGCCATTTAAGCAATAACATGTACATTATATAGTAGTATTAAATCATGATCAAATAATATTGTATATGTAATAACATGATCATGAAACATTTATATGGATATTATAAATAATATAATAATCAGATTGGAATTATTGGAAAATATCACAATTCTGTAATTCATAATGTTATATATCATAACCATACTTTCAAGGCCTCATACCAAGACAAATGATACAAATCGTTAAGGCCTCTTCCAAAAACCAAAAATAGGTTGTCTCATGTGACAAAAAAATGGGTCAAGGGGTTATAGGGGGTTCACACATTAGTTTCTAAGTATAATTAATTCCACATATGAAAGGTATGGAAATTAATAAACATAAACATTTGGATTGAAAAACTAGCATACAAAATATTAACAATTCCCACTATCAATAATCGTAATCTTAAAATATCCCAATAAATATGAATGGTACCAAACTGGTATATCACTAATGAAAATGATCATAAAACATATAGATAAATAATAAGGCTGGCAATATTAAAATATATCCCCACTGGATAATAATTAAAATAAATTGTTGATGTCATTGATGAATAAAAATACCATAAAAATTTTGTTAAATACATTCTTCAATAAAATAACATATTTACATTAAAAATATTATTAAAAATAAAATTAATTAAAATATTTTGAAAATATTATTCTTCAAAAATATCCTTTGGAACATATAAATAAACCACTAATTAAATTAGTGGTCATTATAGAGGAAACTCTATACCTATTATGCATTTTTAAAACACAGATTCTTTTGACATTTCCTATAACTTCCAAATAAAAATTGATTGTAAAATGACATGGAGATTCATTTAAAACATTTAAATAAAATCAAACAGGGTTAAATTTTACGTTAATTAATAGTTTGGATTATTTTAAAATCATTCATTAATACCTATTTAAAAAAACTTTTTTTTTGATAAAAAACAATTCAACCGACAATAGAAATAAAGTCAGATCCTCTTAAATACATTTTCTCAATAATTTTAAATTTAAAATTGAAGGAAAATGGTACAATTACATTCATATGATTCTAAATAACTATAATAGAATAAAATACATTTAATTAAATATATATATATAAAATAATTTCCCTAATGGATAATTAATCATAAACAATCTCTAATAATGATTAGAATACGAAATAAACACCTGAAATTTCATAACATCTAAATCATAATCCACCTGAAATAAATAACATCACATTAGGATTTAAATAATTGGAATAAAATTATATTTATGATATATAATATGAAATAAGTAAGTATACACTTGACACAAATGAATAAGTGGTTAATATGGCATATGTCTCATGGAAGAAAACGTGAGGTGAGAAACCCTTTCCTTTTGTCTGATTTCCTTCGAACATGTTTAAATAATATGTATAATGAATATAGGCCTGTTATAAATATATTATATATCCATAACCATATATTTCATTCGATATATTATTTACTCATATTAATTTATGATTGATTTATTAACAATTCATAGTTAAATTCTCTGTATTGGGTGATAATTAATTTATTTCTCATGTATGTTTTTGTTTTTTATTTTATGTAATTTTATATTTATAATGGTTAAATATTCTGAAAAAAATTAAAAAATTCAATAAATATAATATGTATTCAATATATATTTAGTCACACTAATCAGTAAATGTAGATATAGAAAATGGATTGCACCATTAACAGATACGGCAGGTCATACATATGCATGAATGATGTTTCAATTTTTCATGACGGATGGAAATAAAGGGGAATAAATATTAATTAACATTTAAATAATAATAATAATTTCATTTATACCATGTTTTTTAATAAAACATGTCCCCAGTATCATTCATGTAAAAACAAAATAAAAAATATTTCCCATCGCTGAGTGGTTGTGGTATTCCACAAATACACACGAGCAACGTTTTTGTGATCCCAATAATTTAATATTAAGATGTTATATGTGAAATTATATTTCCATAAGTATTTTTTGGACATAAATATCACATATATTCAATAAAATTATTCTAAATACCTTCCATGTAAAGAGTAACTGAAAAACCAATCACAATGCTTCACGAGGCAGTAGTCCATCGTACTGATAAGTAACATCATTGTATCCCCCATATTATATAAATTGAGAAGTAATAAATTATATAATAATTAAATAAGATTAAAATTTACAAAAATATCATATAAATATTTTATTTCAATCATTATATCTATCATACACCTGCCTTCTCCAATATGAGGGAAGGGATTGAAAAGTGCCACACCCTTATTTCTTCAAGATGAAACAGAGACAATGACCCCCTAGTCCCACATTCAATAATCCCTAGAGTGGCGACTAGCACCAAGGGTATGGAATATCACCCAAAACTGAAGGCATTACCCTTTTTAAGAAAAACATGATTGGGATATAAGATAGTATAAATCCTTAACAATTCCAAACTTTTATATAAGGGAATTCAAAATCCAACACATTCATGATTTAAACATAATCTTCCATAAAGGTACAATTAAAACATCAAAAAAATGTACCAAAAAAATACTAAGTGGAAATACAACAACTATCATGATGCTTGATCTAGTAAAGTCCATCATGGTCCTCAAAGTCTTCCTAGAAACCTAAAAAAACGTTTTAATATCATACGGTGATTATAAAAGTAAACTCAGTAGTGAAACCAAAGTCACTCATTCACAAGTGGTAGAAGTATTCTTATTCCCCTATGAGAGAAAATTAGAACATCAAAACACCTACCAAGGAGAAATAACCAACCCAGCCAGACCAAGGCACACTCACCAAATAATGCAAGTCATGTAATGTCGTAATATAAGCACATCAACATTTGGTTACCCCACACCACATTCCCACTGGTTAGCTGCCCATTACTAATATCATACATTTTAATTCTACCACTCTTATAAATTGCATTCCCACTACAAAAACATGATTTCACACACCTGGGACTTAAAACACACACAAATCCCACTAACAGACACCTGGGCCACAACTACACTACACATCCTACCTGCAGACACTTGGGCCACAACAACCACGCCTCTCACCTAAAGACACACGGGTATCATCTCAAAGACACATGGAAAAACTATCCTATTACGCAAACACCTTGGCCGCTCATCCACAACAAAACATTCCTAAAGAATCATGGACAATGGTAAACCTCAAGACATTACAGCCTACCCAGATATGCCCAAGCGGTATGAACTCGGTAGAGGGTGTGAGGAAGAAATGTAGTAACTAGCCATCCGTCCTCCCATCAGGAAGTTGGGAAGGACATCCTACACTATGTAATGGGGGTGTTCAACACATGGTTATTAAAAAAGGTGGTGTATGTATATAAATCACAAGGAACTAATATATATATATATATGTATGAAATCACACCTCCCAACCTATGTGTTTCAAACCAACAACCATCCCACATAGAACCATATTTGTTGTTACCCCTATATTCACAACCACACAAACAACCATAATAAACAACAAGTCTACCCCATTTTCATTTAACCACCTTCCATTCATTAATTAAGGGGTTTTTATTAATTTATTCTAGCACTACCCTGGGAAACTACCTTCCCCAGACATACCCAACACAATAATTCATACCAAGTGACAGTTCCACTTCAAAAAAAAAACACATAACCACATTAGAGCCCCACTTAAAAAAAGTGTTCAATAGCAATAAAATAATCCAAAGGTAGTACCACTTCCTACAAGTTAATCAATTACACAATCAATAAATCTCTCAACTAGAGATTCTATCACACCTCTTGTACCACCCCATACACAAATCCCACTACAAAATTAAAGAAAACAGAAGCCTCACTGCACAAACAAACCATCCCCCAAACAAAAGTTCCTTCCATTTGTCCACTCCTCATGCCTGTAATAAGGTTATCAATAGCAACTTCACATAACCCCCATGAAGTACAAAATCCAACCAATCCAAACACACATCCCCACTATTAAGAAAATAATATTTAGATTTAGCAAGAGGGGTTCATTAATTCAAATTTAAATAATAGGGGTGGTCATAGAACAAATTTTATCCTGGGGTATCCAATTATTTATCCATGTATACATGATTATGAAGATTTCATGTTACATCAATTTATTTATCCATGTATACATGATTACGAAAATTTCATGTTACATCCAATTTTCAAAGCAACACAATAAAATAAAGACCACCACAAGTGCGTAATCAAATACCACCAACGACCATGATTTTAAAAGGGCCATGAAATCCATTCAATTGAAAACAAGGTTCCTAGGTAATAATTAAAATAGTATATGTTACATCATCACCTTCCATTATTTCATTGACCCCTTTTATCTTTTGATCATTATATTCCCTTCCCCACATTTATTACCTGTTAAGGAAAAGGATTCAATCATTATTCTTGAAGAAACATTACTACATCCACTTAGAATGATACTCAAATAAAGAGAGGAATAAGAATACCAACTTGAAACAATAGGCAACCAAAACTCATGTTTGGGCTAAAATAGGGGGGTTTCATGAGAATCAAAAAAGACACCAAATCAAATTGATCAATGGATACAACACAACACAATAATCCACACAGAGGAAGAGCTCTAGTAGCCCCAAGTGAAAAAAGGGGAGAGGAACTCCTCTATATAGGAATCCATATCTTATATCAACAGAATAGAAATGGGTTTCAAAATTCATTAACATGGAATCATGGTAAAGATCACATGGTTCCAATATCTCAGCGTCTCTGGAGCATTGGGATATTAAAGATAGACTAAATATATTTTTAAGCACCCTTAAAATTACCAAACAAGGATTTAAACTCAGTTTACATCAAATAAAACTTAAGAGGGAAGAAACTGGAACAGTTTTGAAAAAACAGATAGAAAATGGTAATTTGGAAAAGGGTGTTCCACCTTTGGTGTGCCAATATATCAGTGTTCCACCATCATAGTTCCACTATTATGGCTCAACTATTTCAGTGTTCCACCATCATGGTTCTACTATTATGGATCCACCATTTCATTGTGTTATCGTGACAATGTCAGTGTTTAAGTGTGCCACTATGAGAGTTCCATAGTTCTAGTGTTCCTCTATTACGGAGGAACCATTTTGGTGTGAAACCATTATGGTGCCACCATCTTTCTTGCCACTATCACAGGGGTAAATTTTTGTTGAAACTGTTTGGTGAAACTGTATTTTTGGAAAAACTATTGAAACAAACCATTACAACCCCAAAGAACACCACAAGCACTAGATTTCCACAATGTAATAGATCTAGGAAATTTGGGTCATTACATCAGATACCTCGCAAACTATTCTTGTCCATGAAATTTTAAAACCAATCTAAAAAAATAGGTGTCAAAACTACCAGAATGTTTGATACATATCAGAGAAAAACCACCCTTCAATGTCTGAAAACTGGAGAAAGAACCTTGACATCCAAGAACACCTCACCCACCACTACTACCCCATGTTACCACACAAACACCAAATGTCACACTGTCTAGACACATGGATTAGGGAGATCTTTCTTCCATGTCATGATACTATCATCTTTTTGTGGCACTGACTCGCCCACAGAGCTTCAATTGCATCAGCATTAATGCATCTTGGTTAGGAATCAGGTCCTCAATTCCTCATTGTTAGGTCTTTTCACACACATTCAGAGAACAAGGAAAAGACTCATCTCACAGAAAATGAGGTCAAGCATTACATCATAAGAAAATCAAAAGGCAAGACACAAAGATCAAAATATAGAATATATCAAGGTATTGGTCATGCATATGTACCTGTCGCTCCCAAGTACTCTCCTCAAGACCACCATGACTTCATAACACACGAACTGAAGGAATATTCCATCCATGAATCAACTTCTCCTCACAACCCCTTATTCTAATTAGATTCTCAATGAACATCACATCGTTCTCATAATACAACTCTCCCCAATCAATTACATGGGATTCATAATGTTGATACCAGCAGAGCTGAGAGACATTGAAGATGTCATGGATCCTCTCCAACCGTGGTGGAAATTCTTGCTAATATTTCACCTAAACAACTCAGCCCAGCACCTCAAAAGGTCCGATGAACCTTAAGAGAAATCATTCCCCCTCTTCAAAACTTTTCTACCCACTTAGAGGGAAACCCATCAAGAATACATAGTCTCAAACCTAGAACTCCAAAGGCCTCCTCCTATGATCATAATATGACTTCTATTCGTCTCGTGTTATATTCATCCTCTCATGGACAAGCAACACCATCTCTTTCATACTCTACACCATGTCTAGACCAAGAATAACAGCATCACAAAATTCTGTCCAGGACAAGCATGAATGACCCGACCTCTCATATAGGGCATGAAACGGATCCATACCAATGAAATAGTGATAGCTATTATTGTAAGAAAAATATAACAAAGTAAAATGTGGCACCCCAGAGACATTAAGTCCTGGTCACATGCCTATAACTTATTCTAAAATGTCTAGATGTTCCTCTGTATCTGTCTATCTATCTGAGGGATGAAAGAAGTGCTGAGGTGTAACTGAGTTCCAAAGGAATGATGCTATTACCTCTAGACTCATGTTGTAAATTGAGAATCCTTATATGAGACAATGGATCTAGGAACTCCATGAAGCCACACCACCTCATCCACATTCCACTATGCTACGTCCTCCATTGTGATCGAATCCTTGATTCCTAATAAGTGTGATGATTTTCTCAAATAATCCACTACTACACAAAGAGAATTAAACACTATCTGAGTCCTAGTAAATCAATTGAAGAAATATATATAGATGCCATCACACATTCACTCCAGAATGTCTAGGGTCTGCAATCAACTATCAGGAACATGGTTCTCTGCCCTCACATTCTGACACACTAGGAACCTTTCCACAAACTCTACCACTTCCTACATCACCTTAGACCACTAAAAATATTCCCTAAATCCTCCGTAAATTTTATAAACTCTAGTATACATCTCTAGGGTTGATCTATAGAACTCACAGAGAACTACCTCACGCATTACCATTGGGATCAACAGCTTCCCATGGAATAAAATCTGATTCTAAATATCCTCCCACCATCTTTCATGAGAATCACCATGGATAGTAAGATCATGCATCACATGACTCTTTGAGTATCTGCATTGAGACTCCTCTACCTTCCACACCAAGTAATACTTCACTATCATATGAAATAGACTGCCTCTTCCACCATGCACTCTCGCATCCATACGTAAAGCAGCTAACTCCTCCATTACCTTCTAAGAATCCATGGATTCCATAACTACATCCTTCTGTGACTTCCATCTTAAGGGATAATCTCCCACATTCCCCTTTCCTAAGGTGTATTAGATCTCAAAGTCTTATTCATAGAGAAACTCAATCCACCTTCACTGCCACATGTTTATGTCTTAGTGAGAGAAGATATACCTAAAGATCGTGTGATCCATAATGGCCAAAAAGCACTTCTTGATGAGGTAATGTCGCCACAATTCAGCATGAATACAACCAAAACACTCCCCAAATCATGGGTGTAATAGTTACATTCATGAGGAATTAACTACATAGACCCATTAGAGATCACTCCATGCTACTGCATCTACACACATCCCAAGCCTAGACTGGAAGCGTCATAGAAAACCTTAAATTCGACCCCATTATCATGAATCCTAATCACTAGAGCACTAGCCATATTCCCCTTCATGTTGATGAAAGATTACACACAAATCTCACTCCACACAAACATCTAGTCTTATATGGTCAATGTTTTCATCAGAGCCACAACTTGAGGGAAGAAATATTCAAACCTCTGGTAATATCCTTCTAGACTCAAGAAGTTTCAAACCTCTTCCTGGCTCTTGGGTGATACCTAAGAAAAAACTACATTAACCATTGATGTGTACACTGTTATCCCTTGCTGAGAAACCACATGTCCAAGGAAGTGCACCTCTGGAATCTAGAACATTCCCTTCGATGGCTTCCTATAGAGCCGGTGGTTCCAAAGGAACACCAAGACTTTCCTAAGGCGCTTAGTGTGATCTTCCACTGACTTGGAGTAAATCAAAACATCATCAATGAACATGATAATGAACCAATCTTGGAACGTTTTAAATTTTGAGTTCATGATCCCCATGAACATGACTGGTGCATTCGTAACACTGAAAGGGCATGAATATGAACTCTACATGCCCATACATGCGCATGAAAGCATTCTTCAGGATGTTTCCCTCCTTCACCCACAACTTGTGATATCCAGACCATAGATAGATCATTGAAAACCAAACTTCTCCCCTTAACTATTTTAAAAGCTTTTATATTCTTGTGAGAGGGTAATGGTTCCTTACCATTACATGATTCAGTATTCGGTAGTCTATGCATAGCCTCAGGCCACTGTTTGTATTCTTTTCAAACAATACTGGAGCACCCCATAATGACACACTCGGCCAGATAAAACCCATTCTCGTTAGGTTGTAAACTATATTCTTCAACTTTTTCAACTCAAGATGCACTATCTGATAGGGTTCCATTGAAATCGGATGGGCACAAGTTTTCAAGTCTATTATAAACTCAATGCCACGTTGAGGGGGTAGAGTCACAACCTATTCATTAAAAACATCCAGAAACTCCCTAATATCTCCCAAAACATCCACCACAATAGCACCCATTAAACCCTCTGACAGCTTGGCTAACACAAAAAAGAAGAGGAACCACACACCGGCTACCCTCCTGATGAATTCAGTTGCCAAAAAAAGCTACATATTGGACATCCAAATCTGAAAACATGACTCTCCCATGGAAGAAGTCGATAAAGTAATTAATAGATAAAACCCAACCGACATCATGGATGGAATTGTATGGCCGTATCTATAGCAGAAGAGGATCCCCACTGGACTGATCCATCCCCATAATCAGTCTACAACCCAATAAATCATCAAACAAACTGGTCTGACCTCTAACAGGCATGATCAACACCAAGGGAACAGAGTGTATCTATATGTCTAGTCCAAATGGATGGGATAGAATGGGTGAAAAAATGAGTGATATGCTCATGAATATTACAACTCACAAAGAATAGTACTTAAAAGACTAATCATATCTCGAAAAAACTCTTTCCCCACTGGAACTATTGCCTCAGCAGGGTGCAACATCCCACGCCCAGCTCTTCTACCCCTCTGATGTCAACCGACTCCCCAACCATGCCTTGGAAAAGGACCATAAGGATCACCCCGAGGCTACACTCTTACAGAACCATCAACCCTTGGAGGTGTGGAAGCCCGCTTCCCCAAGTGATGAAAAAGTTTTGAATAGAAACTACTACTGCTAAAGTTGGCACTGAACTTGCCTACCCCCACCAGACTGAGCACGAACTATGCAATAGCTCCGAAGATTTCCATAGCCTCCAGAGACAAAGAAACCCTATCCCTATCCCATGGTTAATGGTCAAGGAATAGGAGATCCGAATTGGAACTATTGAGGCCTACTTCCCACTGGCTGAAATATAGAAGGACCTTGTTCCAAAGACCTCCTAGTGAGTGCATTCTCCTTTGACGAACTCGGAAAGCTTTCCTATCATGGTACACCTTCCTCCGAATTCATCCTTCCAAATACATCATCCATCACCTAAACTTCTATGTTTTTCATTAGGATAAATGGAGTCAATTCATACTAAAGAGAAGTTCAGAGTGCCTCATCCAAGAATCTTGCCCGCAACTCCTCATTCAGGAGAGATCTAGATAAAATCATAGGGGTTCCTTAAACTTGATCCCCATTTCACTCTCTGATTTACTCCACTACTGATGGGAGAGAATATCCTATATCTACTCCAACATCATCATCAAGGAATGATACTCTTCCTGAAACTCTTTCCCAATGTCATCCCCTAGGACATCGGTCTTATTCATATCCTTGAGGTAAAGCATCCACCACAGACGATACTCTCCTCGCATCTGGCTCCCTTCCAAAGGAACCCAGTACTCCCTTGGATCATGGATCAAGGAAAAGGTGATTTTTATCTCTTCAAACAAGCCCTCTATCTCTAAGGCTAAAACAATGCCTTTGTACATCCCAATGGTATACCACTGGAAAGAAAGAGGTGTCTATTTTCACAAGAAATCTTCCTCCTCTCAATCAGCCCTCTGCTGATTAAACATTTCATTCTTCTGGGCCTCAATTGGTCATACAAAATTTAGGTGATGTCTGGGTTCCATATCTGAAAAGGTAACAATGGAACTCCTAAGGTAGGGTAGTATGAAATTTTCTTTTAATATTTATTTTAACTCTATATTTAAATTAAATATCCCAAATGACCAAGAAACACAAAGAAAAAAAGTGATTATGATGAATGTTACTTTCCTATGGTCATTACCTAGAAATCGGAATAGCCTCACTTGGTTGTTTGGTAGACCCATAATCCTTGAATCTGATCCAGGGGGCCCTAAAATCTAGTGTCCTCGCCAATCTTCACTAAACTATTTCACAAACTAAAATTTCCTAATATTGTTTCCTTATCATCCCATGCAATCCTCCCTATGCCTAACTCTGAACTCCATCCTATATGTCAACCATCACCTTTGATACCATTGTATCTTGACCAACAATCATCATGATGAGGGATGGGACTACAAAGTTCCACACTTTTCCTTCTTCAATATGTAGGAGAGATAATGACCCTTGAGTCCCGCCTTCAATAGGCCCCAGAGTGGCGACTAACATCAAGGTTATGGAATATCAAAAAAATGGATGGAATTGACACTATTAAGGAAAATAGTATTATGATATAAAATGGTAAATATCCCGAACAACACCAAACTATTATATAAGGGAATCCAAAATCAAAACATTGCATGATTTAAACTTAAACTTCCAAAAAGGTACACCAGAAACTTCAAATAATGTTCCTAAAAGATAAGACTAAGTTGTATAAGAAAAAAAATCCCAACACCTGAGGTAGTAAAGTCCATAACAATCCTAAAATTATTCCAGAAAACCTGAAAATAGTTTTATATCATAGGGTAATCATACATGTATTCTCACTTTGGAAACCAAAGTCACTCATGCACAAGTGGGAGAAGCATAATAATTCCCCTGTGAGAAATCATTAGAACCTCAAATTCCCTACCAAGGAGTACTAACTATACTAGACTCACCAAGTCACATAACCAAATAATGAAATTCATGTAAATTGTAGTGTAAGAACACTAACATTTGCGAACCCCACAACAATTTCCCACTAGTTAGCTGCTCATTCTTAATGGCTAACATCATGATGCTACCACTCTTCCAAAATATAGTCCCACTGAAAAAACCTACCAACACACAGCTGGGCATCAAACCACAGACAAATCATTTTTATAGAACTTTGGGCCACAACCACACGACACATCCCACCCACAGACACATGGGCCTCAACAACCATGACTCTCAACCGATGAAACATGGGCCTCATCCTGAAGAAACTTGGGAAAACCACCTTACCCCAGAAACACCTAGTCCCCTCATCTACAACATTACCTCCTCAAAAGATCTTAGACTATGGTAAACCTTGAGCCATTACAGCCTGCCTGGTTAAAATCTAGAAGTAAGAACCTTGAAGAGGGTGTGAGGAAGAAATTCAGTAACCATCCTTCCATCCTCCCACTGGGATATTTAGAGAGACACCATCCTCCATGAAATAGGGGTGTTCAGAACATGTTGTTTAACAAGGGTGGAGTGAATATAAAAATCACAACGAACTATAAATTATATATATAAGTAAGAAAATATTCATCCCAGCCTATGGGTTACAAAGAAAAAACCATCCCGCACATAACCACTTTTTTTTCTTCCCCAATATGAACAACCACACAATTAGCCAGAATAAAATAGAATCCAAACCCCTTTTAATTTAACAAATTATAATTTATTCATTAAATGGTTCACTTTAATTTATTATATCACTACTTAGAGAAACTAACACACACATCCATACCAAACATAAAAATCTAAACCAAGCCATAGTCTCACTATACAAACAGCACATAACCCATGCTGATTCCAACATCAGAAACACGTTCAATGACCACAAAATAAACCAAAGCAAATCCAACTGCCTACAAGATCATTCATTCCCCAATAAGTCAATCTCTCAACCTAATATTATTTCAAACCTCATGTACCACCCCATACACAAAGACTAGTATCAAAACAACCAAACATTAGCCGCGCTACACAAACAGGACATCCGCCAAACACAATGTCATTCCCTCTATCCACCCATGTACACATTAAAATGTTACCATCAGTAACATCAAAAAACCCACATGTTGTACAAAACCCAACAAAACACATCACACATCCCCTCCATTAATCCAAACATATTCGGATTTAGAAATAGGGGTTCTTTAATTCCACTTTAAATAATAGTCGTGATCACATAACCATTTTGATCATGGTCTATCCATTTATTTATAAAAGTATACATGATTAAGCAGATTTCATGTTACATCTATTTATCAATTAATCACAAAAAATATATAGAACCCCAAAAGAGAGAAAGTAAAAGGCACTAACAGTTATGATTTTCATAAGGCCTTACAACACATAAAAATTAAAATATGGATCATGGAAAATAATTAAATCAACATATGTGACAACATTACTTCCCTACCATTATTTCAATTACCCCAAATATCTTTTTATCATAGTATCCCCTTACCCTCATTTTTACATGTTATTGAAAAAAGATTCATTCTTTATTTATGAATAAACATTACTACACCCACCCAAAATGTTATATAAATAAATAGAGGCAAAATACACCCTACTTGTAACTACATGGGACCAAAATTCTTCTTTGTGTTGAAACTGGGGGTCGCACAAGCTGCAGGAAGGTCTCCAAAGGAACTCAATCGATGGATAAAACACAACACACGACTCCACATATAAGAAGATATCTATGTTCATAAATAGAATAGATAGGATATAAACTCCAATTTAGAAGAATTCATATCATATATCAATGGAATGGATATCATTTTAAAATTCATTAATGTGGGATCATGGTCAAGATCACGCGGGTTGAATTTTACAAAGTCCCCATAGCCTTAGGTTATTAAATATGTACTTAATATCCTTTGAAACATCCTTAAAATTCTTTAAAAAGGATTTAAACTTGACTTATGTCAAATAAAACATAATAGCTGCAAAGCTAAAAAATATGAGAAAATTTGGGAAAACAAGAAATTTGGAAAAGGGTGAGCCACCGTTTGGTGTTTCATCATTTTGTTTTTCCATCGTCATAGTGCCAACATTTTATTGTGCCAGCATTTTAGTGTCCAAATATTTCGGTAAGCCTTCATTATGGTTCCACCATCACAGTGTTGTCATCATAGTGCCACTATCACAGTGCCACCATTTAGGTGTGACATCATTATAGTGCCACCGTTTTCGTGTTACTTAGTTATAATGCCATAATTTTGGTGTGAAACCAATTTGGTGAAAACATTTGGGGAAAATAAATTTTTGGTAAACTCTCAAAACAAACCACTATAACCCCAAAGAATACCACAAGAACTGGATTTTCTTAATGGAATGGTATGGAGAAATTTGGGTCATTACATTAACAGGTTGTGATGGAAACAAATTACCAGGGTTCACGAGGCATTAGTGAACGGTACACATTATCGATGTTTTTGTTTTCCATTTGATAGAATAGTATATAGAAATAGTTCATTAATACAGAATAATTACATCTCTATATATGATTTATATAGGTTTCATAAAATTAATATATAGAAGAATTATTTTAAGGAGTTATTATAAGAATCAAAATTAAAATTCATAGTAAAACACATCACCTCTTCTTAGGGAAACCATTTTAGGTTCAACCTAATTCCTTTATAAATGGGATTTATAATTTTAAAAATGACTCTAGGATGTGGGGAGGAATGTAATTAATATATCTGGGTAGTCAATGTCCAATCCAAAGTGTTTTGGATGTGTGTAGATGGTATGAGTGGTTATGGCCTTTTATAAGTTGGGGAGAAGAAACACAAGTAATTTTTGGAAAGAAAAAATTATACCAAAGTTTTTATGAAACCAGAATCATTTAAATTGAGTTATTATTTTCAAATATATGTTATAAGGTAAAAATATGTCCATATATATATTATTATATAATTTTTAGATCTTTTTTAACCATTAAATTCTTATTTTATCCCCAAATAAACCAATTTTTATATCAACCACAAAATTTATTTTCTATTGTTTTCAATATTCATTCTAGTAAAGAAAATATGTTGAGATTATTATAAAACATAAATTATTTTGATTGATAATATTGAATCCATTTTTTCAAATTCAATTGAAATTACTAGAATGATTCGATTTAAAATTAATCTTACATGTTATGATAAAAAAGTAGTTTTTCAAAGAAATGCACTCATAAATATGAATATTTTTTATTTTGTAATTGAACATAAAGCTGATTGCAATTACTTAAATTAGTTAAATTTTAATATAAGTGATCTAATTATACTTTATAAACAATTTAAAATAAAATTTAAATTTTTAAATAATTTAAACAAAAATACATTTTTAAATAAAAATTAAATTTTCCCTAATTACTTGTAATGCCCTGACCCTAGAAGCCCAAATATAGTACATTATTTTAATAAATTGGAATGATTACAAGGAATAAAATCCTGAAGGACCGACCAGCTTATATATCGTGGAAAATATTTTACAAACATGAACATTACATTAAAATTTAGAACATAAAATAATTCATAGATAATCCTTTGCGAACACTATTATTCTATCATATTAGCCCTTCATATCAGTCATAATATAGTTCATGGAATCATGGGAAAATAAAATATAAGAAAGATGTGATCTCAGATTCTCAGTAAGGGTAAGAATACAATAGAATCTATTATGAATAGATAATCATAAACCATAAGGAAATACGTATAACTGAAACAAAATCCCTTTAAACATAATATGTATCATAATATGGTATGAATAAAAACTACCATTAAAAATAAGGATAACCATTGATATTATACCTATTAAATAATCACACGGAATGTCCAAAAATAATATCATAATTAGGGAATGAATAATGTCAGGAATCTTTACTATCAAGATATATCCTAGAGATAGCTACTATCGTGATCAATCCTCATGATAGTTTCAGTCCTTGGGCAAAAACTCATCTGATTTGTGTCAAGATTTATCCTCCTAAAAATGTTAAACTACTTGAAAAAAACATGAAGGGTTTTCACCAAATAATTTCATCTCATGAGGCCAACTAATGCATTGATGGGATATAGTGGGCCCTACCAATCCATTACTAGGTCCAATACAATCGTCATATAAAAATGGTAATCATAAAAAAAAAATCATTAATATTAAATTATAGTATATGAATTATGAAAACATTAATTATAAAACCAGAATTGTATCTATTTAGAACTCTCACATTCAAACATATCATAAAACCTTCAAAACATTGAGGAAATTTTTTTCTTAATATATCAACCACAATTAAGTATATAATTCAACAATAGATGTTGACATAGATTAAATTAATTTAATAAAATCATTAAAACATTTTGAGAGGAATATTTCGTTTACAGTAAAAACCCTATGAAATTATAAAATAAAATATTTATTTTAAAAAATAACCTTTTAATATTGTAGTGGAAGCATAAAAATGTTAATTATTCATGATGGAGGAAGTATCTTCTTGCACTATATAAGTTAAAAAATATTATTTCCTTAATTTGTTGAAAAGGATACAAAGAACATTGTTTGGAAAATGAGTGAATGTTTCCTTTGAAAATGTTATATTAAAAGAAAAACATAGAAATAATGGACTTTATAAAATTGTAATGAAATAGTATAAATATATTGAACTGTATTTTTATGAACCATTGAAAAGGATGATAAATATTTCCTAGTAAATACTTACTCATAAAACTATTGGATAATAATGAAATTGTGAAATTAACACTTATCTTGTACTTTCATTTTGTAGAGGGTGTGCTAACATCCTGTATAATAGTTAAATAATTTTTTTAAATTTTAAGAGAACCATATCGATATTTCGGATAGTATATATGATCATATAATATCATTTTCTTAATAATAATCCAATAATACCATTGTTTCTTGTGTTAACTACTTTATTTTCTCATGTCTATTTTGTCGTGTAAGTCAAATTTTTTATGCATTGAATTTATTTTATTTTTATACAGAATGATATTAAGTACCTAATAATTATTTTTACTCACAATATGAGTTTTATAACAACTCTTGAATTGTTAACGTAGAGAATCAATTTCAACGCATCGTGGAAATAGTAGGTTGTACGTATGTACGAGCGACGATATCATTCCCTTGATGGTTAAATGGTATGGAACTGGATGAAATATGAATTATAAATAAACATTATCATGTCATATTTATTATTTAAATAAATTTTATTCATTTTTCAACCAATAGAATTAAATTATATGTGAAAATATATTGCAACATGACTTGGAGACGGTAAGTTGTACGCACGCACGCATGGTGATATTGTTTTTCAATAGTTGGGTAAAATAAGGGATATGGTTTTACCACGGACATAATAACATATCATAACATATATGATATTAGATGAATTAATTTTAACATGGAAAAAACATAGTAATAGGATGTAAAATAATAAAATAAAATGAATTGAATATGTAAAACATCGAACAGTTCTTCAAGTGTCTCCTATTGATTTTCAAAAAATGACCCTATTGGATAGATTTATGCCAAATTTGTGGCCACTATGATTAATTTAGAGAAGTTTTTAAGATAATTTTGTAGGTTTTGTTCAATAGAAATGGATTTGGAGGTGTTAATTAATGATAATGATAAGTTCCCTTTTATAAGAGAGTGATGTGGAACTTTTGGAAGATCTTAAAATGTTTATTTAGTTTTAATTTATTCATGGTTTAAAATATATCAAAAGTAATTTATTAATAGGATAATTTGACTATGGATCTAAATTCACTCAACCAATGAATTTTAGATATGTTTATCTCATAGTATTAACCTTATATTTTGAATTTTACCGTTAGTTAAATCGGTTATCTCTAACCATGTCTTCTTCTAATTTTACACAATAGGGTTAATATAGTTACTATAAAATGAAAAAAGAACCAAAATTGGATTATTTATGAATTATTTAACATTTTAAATGTTATTTTATTGAACCTTAGATATTTATGTCTTTTAAATCATTTAATAAAATAGTTTTTATTTTAAAAATATCATTTAGGTCAATATTAATTCTATTCAATATTTGTGTTTTTAAAAATAACAATCCAAGATGAAAACTCAAACCAATACATAAAATATGAAAATTAAATGTAGAATTTATATATAAATATTCTTTATGTAATTAATTATGTGATTATATATATATTTTAATATTATTAATATCATTTACTTGATATCTCTATTAATAATGTAATTTTTGCACCACTATAGTGTCATCATTATCAATAATTATTAAATCTCTAAAAATTATAAATAGATTTCTATGATGTAGGTAAATATTTTTTATTTTCATATAATATTTTCAATTAATGTTATATTCTGGTTATCTCTATATTAAAATTATTATACTAATTAGAAATGTGAGTGTGACATTTCATAACATTCATTAATTTTAATAATATTCATGTCATATTCCGGTACAAGAGTCCATTAAATGAATATATTTTGAAACATAGGTGATAAAGGTAGAATTTAGTCAACTAGTATAATATTTACAGGTTTTAGGTTAATTTTATATTATTATTTTTACCTCTATTTATTTGAATTACCCTTAACTGCGATAATAAAAGAATTACTAATATTACTATTCATAATGACATAAAAATAAAAGGAACCTATTTAAATAAGTAATACCCACTTATTCCAAACATAGATTTTATTTTTTGAAACTAAAAAATCATAATATAAGGCAATTAATTTAAAATTAATTCTATTATTGGAATGAAAAACATGTTCTTATAAGTTAAAACATTACAAAATATTGAAATGATTTAACATCAAAATTAGTGGTAAAATTAATTCCAATGATGAAAATTAATTTAACTATTAAAATATATTCTATTTGTACTATAAACCCATTAAATAATATAACTTATCCACGTAAATCATTTTGATGAAGAATGTTTTTTTCAATTAAAATTTAGTATATATTTATTATTCATCAAAACATAAAACTTATCAAAAAAATTTCAAGAGTTCATCCAAATTAAATTTTTATAAATGATTTCACATAAAAAGATTATATTATTAAATATATTATTTCCAAGTCTGAAAAACTATAATTGAAATTGGTGTTCTATCAAAAGTCAGTAAAACTAATTTTTTTTAAAAATACTTCTTTTATACAAAAAATTGAGTCTTTTCTTATATCTTGTCTAGAGAATATGAAAGATGAATGATAAAATTATATGGAATATTAAAAATTCATTATTTTGTTAATAATATTTATAGTCTCTAATTTAATGTCTATGTTATAGATTATATTAAATTATAATATTTTATTAATTTATTATTCTGTGTTAAAACTAGTTCTTGTGTGTAACACATTCAGATAAATATTTTTTGTAGTGTAATTTTAATATAGTGTTTCATAAAAAGGGAGAAAGAATGAAAATTAAATTTCTTTTGAAAATAAAATCTTTTAAATTCTCTGGGTTTTACATTCTCTACTCCTTCAAAATATTTAGTCCTCTTAATTTAAACTTGGGATCAGAAACTATGGGTTTTATATTTCAAAACAACTTTGTTGAAATTACACATAGACAAAAGGATTAATGACACACCCATATTAAAATAAATATAAGGATGTGTGAAGGTCACTAGAGAAAACACATACTGTGGTTCCGGGTATGAAAACATGGACATTAATGAACAATGTAATCATTTTGTTTTGATGTATAGTGTTAGAGAACATGAGGAAGAAAAAGTATATAATCACAAATCTCTAAATATGAAATGATTTTAGGGATAATTTTATTTATCAGAAAAAGAAATATGATATAATTTTTGGTTTCAAAATCTTTTCATATAAAGAATTATAAGGAAATCATTTAATTGATATCTTTCTATGTAATAATAAAAATATCATCACTTGGTTGTGCTTCGATCTATTTTCACTTCATATATTACACCTGGAAATAAATTTTCAAAATATATTTTTCACGCTTGAAAATATTTAATAAACCATAAGGCCCATAAGTAATTCCATAATCATTTAAATGTTTACTGAAACCAAAACGTTTATCCAAATAAATCATACTTTAATATCAAACAATAATATACATTTCTCAACATACTTCATTCCAACCATAACATTTTTTCAAAATACTTCTATCCAAATTAAAAGTCTAAAAAGTCCTAAAATTTTCCAAAATCAATATTAACATCAAATTCCCCAAAAAATGGAATGTATCTCTTATTTATATATTCCAAAAAATTCATCACCTGAAATACCTTAATGAAAACATCCATGCCTCCATGTCCGTAATAAATAAGTATTGTATTACAATACTCATATATTCCAGAATTATTATACCTTGTGCATTGATAATAAAATATTTGAATAACATAATTATGGAATCCAAGATAAAAAAATACATTTATTATTCAGTTTATACTATAGTAAAATTATTATCTTCACCTTGATCCCTTTGAATTTTCTAATCTATATTTTCATGACACTAATGAAATTTATTTTTGTACTTCCCCATTTCACTATAGTTGAAAAAAAATCAAAATATTCTTTCTTACAATTTCATTGTTTTCCCTGGTTCCCCATTTCCTCACACGTAAAACAAACACACAATCCATACAAAAACTTCCCAAGGTAATTAAATCTATAATTATCACATGTGGGAAAATATTTATTTCCATTATTCCCATTATCCATATATTTATCCATTATACTCTTCATATCTTTCATTCCCTTAAATTCATAAGACAGTGAGAATTAATTTTTTATATGGATGGTAGATGAGAATATATCTTCCTATAATTAGAAATATTGTGAGACTAGTGCCAGTCCGAGTAATGGTTTTTACCCATCAAATAATTGATCAATATTACTTCTTGGGTTTCTTATAATTTCAGAAAAATGACTAGCTAACTTTGTGATTTTAGACTCATACTTTTCAAATTTATTATCCACTTTTTTTATTATACTTAAACATTTCATTTCTATATTAGCTCATTTTTTTCAAGGAATGTATTTTTCTAATAAAAGTTCTTTAAACTCCATCTATTAGATATTTTATACTTCTTTGTATTATATTTTGTTTTGAATCATTGACCTAAATTTATTCTTATCTCTTAATAAATGATAAACTACTTTGAAAACCATTTAACATTTGTTACTAAAGTAGTAAATATCTTATATAAGGAACATAACCATTGTTCTACTATAAATGTTTTTTTGGCCCAATTGAATGTTTGTTCTGTTGTCTCAAGAATCAATCTAAAATTGTTCCTCAATGTTATGGAACAAGATGTTTTATACATGTATGGTTATTTTTCATAACCTAATTTAGTTGTCCCAATAGGGTAATAAATTGTTCAGAACTAGTTGCTGATTTGTCTCAAATATCATTAACTTATATGGGAGGGAAATCCCTACACAGATTTCATGTGTTGGTACAATTTCCATTTCTTCTACTAGGTTCTATTTTTAAATAATTACATACACTATATTTGATCAATGACATACACTAGATTAGATCATTAAAAAATATAATCACAGAACTTGTGAATCACATAGCCTAAATTGAAAATTCTGGTATAACTAATATCTAAATCATAAATATGGTTTCTCTGGGAACATTATTCCATTTAAATATTTCTAAATATTTTTTTAATGAAAATGTGAATTATCCTAAGAATATACCTCTAGAGATTCATACAAGGTGCATAGTATGCTCGATGTCCTATAACAATCTACCCCAAGATAGGCCCTAAACACCTTGGCAGAGTTACTACTCCTAGGTACAAGTTTACCGTAACCACGCCCACTTGTAGTATCCAGATAGGGATGTATTTATTAGAAATTCAACATAACTTCTATTTAACCAAAATTCTGTGTTATTATTCTATACTTATTATAAAATTCTATCAAAGTGTTACAATCCATAATATAATCCATTTAAATCTAATTTCCAAGGTTGTGACTTAACATTCCCAAATATCAACTATAATACTGCAGCTGTAGAATCCCTAGGCCGATGCATTATTTCAATACATTGAAATGATTCCAAGGAATCATATCCCCAAGGACTGACTATTTTAACAGTCATAGAAAATATATTACAAAAATGAACTTTACATTACAACTTTGAAAATAAAATACGACATATATAATCATGTGATAATTCCATTATGCTCTTAGAATAACCATGCATATCTATCTTAATACACTTCACGAATCCTAGGATAATTAAACATATGAATGTCATGAGCTTAGGTACTCAATAAGGTTAAGCATAAAATAGTAGCTATTATTAATAAATAACCATAAACCATATGTAAAGATGTATAAATAAAACATAATCCCTTTAAATATAATCTTGATCATAGTATGTAATGAATAAATAATATCATTTAAAAAAGATTTACCATGTATATTTTACTAGTTAAATAATCACATTGAATATACATAACTAAAATTATGAAGAGGTGATGAATAATTTTGAACATATTCACTATCAAGATATATCTTTGACATTTCTATTGGAAGGATATATCCTCGTGATATTTTATTTCTAGGGGTATAAGCATTTCAGATTCATGTCTAGATCTATACTCCTAAAAATGATAAAATACTTCGAAAACAAATGGGAATTGTTTTTTCACCAGCTAATTTCATCTCAAGAGACCTACCAATGCATCTATGGGCTCTGGCAGGCCTCTCCTATCACTTTCAAATCCCAATAAATTCTTCATAATAAATTGGTGGGACATAAATAAAATAATTATTAATATTCAAAAGTAGTATTTGAATTGAGTATACATTAACCCTGAACCATCAATGTTAACTAAATAGAACATACACAGTATAAAAATTTACAAAACATTCAATACAACATGGATGATTTTTTCTTATCATATCATCCTCAATTAGAAATAAAATTCAATAATTAATATTGACATAGATGTAAGTAATTTAATAAAATTAATAAAACTCTTTGAGAGAAATATCCCTATTTTCATAGAAAAAGTCATGCAATTATAAAAAAACATTTCCATTAAAAAATAACCTTATAAGAATGTATGGGATGATTCAAAATATTATTTGTTCCTGGGGAAGGAAAGAGCTTCTCACACCATATATGTTAAAAAAATATTATTTACTTAATTTTTCGAAAAGGCCACAAAGAATCCAGTTTGGAATAAGACAGAAAGAATCCTATGAAAACATTTTATAAAAACAAAAAAATGGGTATAAATGACCTTAAAGAAATTTATTGAATTACTAAAAATACTTTGAAATTTATTTTTATGAAACATGGACATGGATAATAAAAATGTCCTAGTAAATAATTACACATAATCAATCTCGGATAATAATGAGATTGTGAAATTAACCCTTACCATGTACTTTTCATTAGTATAGGGTGTGTTAACATACTTTATAATGGGTAAATAATTTTATTATATTATACTAGATCCATATCTATATTTATGAAATTTTATATGATCCTTTTATATCAATTTGTTAATAATATTTCAATATTGCCATTGTTTCGGGTGTAAACTGCTTTGTTTTCCCATTTATTTTTTGTCGTGTATGTAATGTTTATTATCAATAAGATGTATTTTATTCATATAAATAATGATATTAAGTTCATAATAATTATTTTAACACATCATATAAATTTTCTAACCATTCTTGAATTTCTAACGTGGAGAATGAATCTCTCCGCATCGTGGAGACAGTAGTATGTACGTACGCACGAGTGAATGTGTCATTCCCTTGATTGTTAAATGGTATGAAATTGTATGGAATATGAATTTTATACGTAAATTATAATCTCATATTTATTATTTATATCCATTATATTAATTTTTATACCCATAAAAACAATGTATAAATGAAAAACAGTTTTCACCCTAGCATGGAGACGGTAAGACATACGTACGCACACATGGTGATATCATTTTTATTAGGATGGTTAAAAGGGGGAATTGGTTGTCCAATTATCATAATAACAAATAGATTCTATATTATACTGGATATATTAATTTATTATGGAAAAAAATGAATAATAACTATAATAAGAAAATAAATTGAATGGAATTGGTAAAATATTTACCTCTCCTTTGAGAGTTTCCTTTTAATTTGCATAAAAGGACGTCATAGGTTGAATTTAAACCCAAAATGTGGCCCCTAGGATTTATTGAAGTATGATGGAAGGAGTATTGGGCAGGTTTAGGCCGAGAAAAATGTATTTGGGGGTGTGAATTAAATAGAAGGGAAAGTGCCCTTTTATAAGAGAGGTGATGGCCACTTTTGGATGTTCATAAATTACTAAATCATTATAAAATTATTTTCTGTTTAAAATAGTTCCGAAGTTATTTATTTAAGGGATAAGATTGTTATAGGTCAAAATACCTGAAACCAATGGGTTTTAATCATTTTTAGGTCATTATATTAACCTTTTAATTTCGATTTAAACCGTAGTTAAACATTTTAACTCTTTCCATGTCTTCTTGTATTTTTATACTATATGGTTACTATAATTATTATAAAATGAAATATTAACCCCAATTGGATTATTTATGACATATTTAACATTATTAAATTTATTTGGACAAATTTTTATAATTTATTACTTTTATATCATTTAATAAAATATTTATTATTTTAAAATACCATTTTTGTTAATTGTAATACTATTCAATGTTTTGTTTTTAAAAAATATCAAAAAAATATGATAAAATAAAACCAATACCTAAACTAAGTCACTAATATGTTTATGTTAACAATAAAATTAGTTTATGTCATTAATTAATTGAATTTTTATTTTGTTTAATATTTTTAATATCATTTATTTTATATATCTATTAATAAAACAATTACTCCATCACTATTGTGTCATCATTAATGATAATTATATTATCTCTAAAAATTATAAATAAATTTATATTATGTAGGAAATTATTTTATAATTATATAAATTATTTATAATCTATGTTATCTACTAGTGATATATATAGTAAAATTGTTATACTTATAGTAAATAAGAGTGCGAAATTTTGTCACATTTATTATTTTTAATAATATTTATCTCATATTCATGGATAAGAGTCAATTAAATTACTAAATTTCAAAAATAGGTGTTAAAGGTATAATTTAGTAATCCAATATAAATTTTACATGTGTTAGGTTAATTTTATAATATTATTTTTACCTTTAATTACATTATTTACCCTTAAACACTATTATAAACAATTACTAAAGTTGCTATTAATAGTGCCCAAAATTAAAAGGAACCTGTTTAGATAATTTAGACCCACTAATAATAACTTTGGAAACAATTTTACAAAATTCAAAACACATTATTTCTAGTTATTAATTTAAAATTAATCCTGTAATGGGAATGAAAAATTGGTTTTTAAAAGTTAGATCATTTTAAACAATTAATATGTTTTTACATAAAAAGACATAGTAAAATTAATTCCAATGACCAAAATTAATTTATCCAGTAAAAATATATTATATTTTACTCTAAAACCATTTAATAATATAATTTATCAACATAAATTACTTTGATGAAATCGTTTTTTTCAATTAAAACTTATATATTTTTACCATTCATCAAAACATAAAACTTAAAAAAAATATCAAGAATTCATCCAAATTTAATATTTATATCATTATTCCAAATAATAAATTTATTTAGATAAACATAATATACAAATTTTTAAAAAAATATATTTAAAATGGTTGCACCATTAATTTGTGGAAAAAATGCATTTTAAAAAAATAGTTATTTTATCAAAAAAATGGAATATTTTCCTATATAATGCCTAGAAAATACATAATATGAATGATAAATTTATATATAATATATAAAATTTAGAATATGTTTAATACTATTTATAAGAGAAATATTAATGAACAGGTTATATATTATATTTAAATTATTATATTTTATTAATTTATTATCGTTCTGTAAAACTCGGTCTTGTGTGTAACTCTATCCAACTCATTGTTGTGTGAATCATAAGTTTAACATGGTGCTTCATAAACACAATAAAAAATTAATTAATTTTTTTTAGAAAAGAAAATATAATAATGTCATGTGCTGTTGCATCATAAAAAAATTAATATTTACAGAATATTCTTCTAAATTCACCCTAAGTAAATTTTTCTATATTGATTTCAAAATGTATATTGATTTTCTGAAATAAATTTTATAAAAGTGGTAAAAATATAAAATTTTAAATTATATGCACAATGAATAAATAGACTCCTTTCATAAAAAATACCATTTTTTTAAAACATTTCTTCATCCTTAAAATGATACTTATTTTATTTCAAATCAATACATATCTATTGTTTTTATTTTAAAAGTTTAAAAATATATTTTTTAAAATTTATTATTTTATATTTTATAATATAATAGCCCTTTCTAGCGATTTACCAAGCTTTTTTAGGTACTATTTAACTTTTTCTTGTGTATATACTGGTTGGGTTTTATCATGGTTTTGTTTGGGTGAAATTTGGATAATTTTGGCACGGTTTTGTGTAGTAAACTCTTGGAACATGGTTTTCCCAAATCATGTGACCTTCCCTAGGAAACCATTCAACATAAGACATATAGAGTTTTTTCATGATTTTGACATGGTTTTTTAAAATATGGAGCATTTTATAAGTAATTGTATGACCCCTATGAGTATTCTTGTAGTTAGGAACATATTTATGGTAAACCATGTGCCTCGGGAAGGAAATTGTGTGTACGAAATTTTAAACCCCATAATATTATATTATAAATACACGAACCCCTTGAATTAATAATAAATAAACACTTACTAGACATTAAAGAATTTATCTCATTTATAAATGCTCTCATATGGATTCCATGGCATTATTACCTTTATTCATGATGATTCAATGATTAGATTTATGAACTACACAACTCCCAGTAAGATATTTTCACCCTGTATGGTTTTTATTCCCCATCTCATTCTTCTCTGGTCCTTTGAAGGTATTTTTTCCTCTATCTATGATAGATCTATATCATGGTTTTTTGGGTCTTGAGTCATTTGAACTGTGATCTGTATTTTAGATCCATATCTCATTCTTTGTCTTAATAATAATCATTCCTCTTCAATTGGGGATTTCCATTCGTGAGTGTTTTTCACCGATTACCTAGAAAGTCATTTAAATTTTAAATTCCATAGTCATGATTTAATTATGTGTATGTTATTATGAAATTTCAATTTCTATGAATAGGAAATTTCATTGATGATTTAATAATTTTATATTATTTTCGGTATTATGAAAACATCAGTTGAAATTGGTGAAATTGAAATTTTTGAAATTGATATTATTAATTGGTGAATTAATTCATACAATATCATGAATATTAAATTTATTGGATATTAAGGTTGTGAAATATTATTAATTAAGTGCAAATTTAATAAATGGAATATTTTGATTATGGTATTTTTTCACTAATTTGGTTATAAATATGTTGATAATGTGAATTTTGAGATGTTTGACTTAACATTAAATGGTTAATGGGTTATATGATTAAAAAATGATAAGTAGTTTAATCATCATTTTTTATATTATTCCATACGAATTAAAATGTTGAACCAAGTTTTTTAGTAAATTGAAATGGTACACTTTAATGATAATGTTTCAGAACAAGGTTAATGATGCATAAAATTGATGTTTATAAAGTTTTTAACATGTGTTATATTTTGATAGATTTCATTTTTTGATATACCTGTGTAGGGAATGGACAACTACTTAAAAAATCCATAGTGATAAATTAATTAAAAATTGTGGGACATGGGTTTCGGTGTTAAAAACCCATAGTGATAAATGATTTTGTGACATGGACTGCTTGTTCCAAAGCCTACTTCTTTATTATTATATTAACGAGTTTTTGGACACATACTACTACTTCAAATACCCACGGGGTGCTAGACATGGAAATATAGGTCCCGAATGTTGGAATTAATCTATAGATCCAATTACCTATAATATGAATTTAATTTAATTGATAAATGATTGCAATTGTATTATGATATGGCTCAGATTCGGGCATGTGCCCAAAAATCTATTGGGGTTTGGTTTTCCTCGGGATTCTAAGGGTTTATGTGGTTATGTAAAGAATAATTAAATATATGTAAAATGTATACCATATTTTCTTTATTTAATTATTTATAAAACTACATTCACAGTTATTAACTTTATATTTTTAAGACATAATCGGTGGTGGTATAAGAGTTTTTACTCACACCATACTTGGGATTCATGAGTGGAACTTAACTATACTTCATATTTTCAGGGTAAGATAAGGGAATGATTCCTATTTTATATCGATGACTATGGATGGGGAATTCATGAGGTAACGGGAAATGTTTTGGAACCCTCTTGGTAGTTTTTTGTTTATTTATTTTTTTTGGGAGCTGCATATTGACACATGACATGAATTTGGAATTAAATTTCTACTCTTTAGTTTTGGATATGGTATTTCATATTTTTTTCCATTATATGATAAGTATTTGGTTTGATTATTGGATATATCACTGGGTTTTTTATATTATTTTCCAATGTTTTTTTAATTTATTATGATTTTATAGTCACCCCATTTTTTGATATTAGACCGTTGCTACTAGTTATAATCCTCTACTATACTGGGTGGCTTGATTTTGGTCTTGTGACTAATGGACTTAGGGAATTAGTGTATGGAATTAAGGTTGGGATGATTCAAAGTGGTGTTGAAGGAGTTTTGTTTTATTTTCCTCTGTATTACTTATTGGGAATGCTAGGTAGGGGAATAAGATGAGTCAATACATGGGTAAGATCTCATTCAGGGGAGTTTTTAACCCATGTATGAGGGGAAAATACAAGTACCCATGGTGGTATTTTTTATATTTATGTGTGTTGTCAAAATGTAATATTTTTTCACCTTGAGTGATTAACTTGTTGTATAATGTTATTGATTCTATATTTTTTAAATGTTTTCACTCGTGGCATAGAATGGTTGAAGAGTATAGTATGTATGCATCATTTTAGGTTCTTAAGATTTATTTCAAAATGAATCATTTTAGGACCACATTAGAAATTTAAAATTTTGGGTATGTTTTTTTTCATCATAATTTTTTTCCTTTCTTGTGAAATTGAACTAAAAAAAATTCTAATATGAACATAAATGAAATTTTTAAATGATGGAAAGTGAAGGTAAATTGCTGTATAATTATAATAATGAAAAATGAGAATTTTTTTACAATTTAAATCCATGAACTAGATGTATGATTGTTAAGGGTAGTGAAAGTGCCTCAGTTTTGACCATGTGGTGATGTTTGGGGAAATGAATTGTTACGGATTTCATGAAACACTCATGAGAAATATGATAATGTTATTTATGTTTCATAAGAATATTGTTTTTAATTATAGAGATATGACTTCGTAATGATTTCTTTTATGGAATGAAAAGTTGATATGGATAGAAATGATCCTCCAGTAGTGGAACATGAGGTACTGATAGTCCCAGGTGAGGAAGTCAGAGAGAAGTTCCGAGAGATCTTTTCTTCATTAATGAATTTTATGGAATGTTACCCATGTAGGGTTTTAAAATAATGTATGATCTAACAGAGGAGTTCTAGTTTTATAACCCTATGGTGTTTTTTGGATTCTCTGGACCTAATGTATGTGAGTTTTTATTGAGTCCATCCACAACATACTCGACTACTTAGAGAGTCATGCTGGGAAGAGAGTCAAATTGGTTGTTTATATGATATGTGGTCCAACAATGTGTCAGTGTGACATCCATAATTTGGATAGAAAACTAAAGAATATAGATTGAATGGAATTTAAATAGAGGTTCTTAGATCACTTTCCCCTTATGAAGTTCATGTAGGAGATAGCAGATGAGGTTATGAGGTTGACTCGGGGGAGTATATATGTTATGAAATATTCTTTCCACTTTATATATTTTTAATTGTTTCTTCTAGTTTTGGTAAGATATATGGTTGCCACATAAAATTATTTTTAAGATAGTCTTAACTGTGAAATTATGTCCCATGTGAATATGTTCAGTCTAAAGAAATTTCCAAAATTAGTGAATATGGATATCATTTCGGAGAGGAACTGAATTAGCATTCTAGTTCGTGAATGATAGTTTAAGATGAATGATCAAAAGGTAAAAATCTAAATAGTAATAAGTGTCATTAGGGTAATTTAGACCAGTGAAGTGGAAAAAAGAGTGGAAATGGTAAGGATTAGTTACACATTAGCTTACTCAGGTGACCTGTCTCCAATGCAGTAGGTTCTATCGCATTCATAGATAGTTCTCCTGATCTCTAGTAGAGTGAAGATATTATGGTATGATGTTATATATAGATATGTTCTATAGGAACCCGTGATAGATAAGTAATTATGGGGAAGCTACACAGAACTAGAGTAAGGAAAATGGATCATTTAGACTATATCATTTTGGAAGTTTGAGTTCTACTTGCCACAATGGTAGAGGTAGTCGATGAGGTGCATCTAAAAAGAGAACCTATATCAGAAGGGTGGTGTAGCTCACTATACTATGACTACGTCACAAGGAATTGCGTTAGGATAGTTCTATAAAATTCATAATATATTAGTGGACAATGAGGATGGACCATCAACATTTAGAGGTACTATTGTTGTAGATTATATGATATCAAGTGCTTTTTCGATACTGGTGCCTCTCATAATTTTATATATCCACAACACGTGAATGGTTTGAGAATTGTGGTTGAATTGATTAGTGGGGTAATGGGGATGGATATATCATTGGGAGTACGGTCTATATGAATTTTTTGTTAAAGAAGTGTTCTCTCAACGTTGGGGAGTCTTAATTCAATTATGATCTATATACTCTTAACATGATAGGCTTTAACATATTAAGGGGTAAGGATTTATTACTATCATATTGATCCCACAATTATTGTTATCTAATAATAGTTAATTTTATGTCTCTTTGGGGTGAGAAATATATTAATCATGGGGAATGGGATATCCGGGTGGGCCACATAGGGACAATTCAATAACAAATAGGGGAGACCACCGACCCGGTATCTTGTATGTTTCTATATGACATAGGTGTAAAGTAGAATGTCTTTCCACCCATAGTGGAAAAAATCCATGATGTGTTTCCTGAGAAATTCCCATGGATGCCACCTGAGAGTGATGTGGAATTTACTATTGATCACATTCCGGGTATGATGAATTGGTATCCAATTCCACATATCAATGATCTCTTTGACTAGTTATGGGGATGATGTGTTTTCTCCAAAATCTACATGAGATTAGGGTATCCTTATTTTGGAGTTTGAATTCTGATAAACCAGGTAATACTTTCAGATGGTGGTATAGCTATTAGGAGTTCATATTTATTCTATTTGGTATGGTGAATTCTCTAGAATTGTTTACAACCATGATAGATATCATCATCTATCTGTACCTACATATGTTCTTGGAAGTCATTGTGGATGTAATGTTAGTGTACTCCAAGACTCATGATGACCATTCCCAACATCTATAAATCATAATGATTACAATATGTGATAATCACATATATTACAATCTATCTATGTGTTTGTTTTGGATTGATCATGTACACTTGTTAGGTTTTATCATCTCATTAGAAGGTGTGTTGGTGGACCTAGATATGGTTGAGGAAGTGGTTTCTTGGGAGTATCTCAATAATAATTTTTTATATTTTTAGCTTTATGGGATTACGGAGATATTATAATAGTTCTATTAATGAATTTTTCTATTTGGAAGTTCCACATAATGTATTGAGAAAAAATGGAGTAAAGTGGGAATGGCATGGAGCATGTGATAATGATTTCCATGAGCTTAATAAGAGTTTGATAAAATAGTAATAATGATCCTACCTAATCCATTTGACAAGTATTCGATGTTTTTTGATACATATGGGATCATTCTTGGTGTGTTGTTGATGTGGGGAGATTGATTTTTGCTGTATAGGTCTTAGTAGTTGAGATCACATGAACAAAACTACAAAATGCCTAGTCATGAGTTAGGAACTGTGCATTATGCTTTCAAGTGTTGGAATCATTATCTATTGGGAAAAATTTTTAAATAAACTAACCACTATAATATAAAGTATACCTTTTCATAGTTATATTCGATTATCTAACAGCAGATGTTGCTTTTGTACACACAATCATTTGATTTAGAGAAAGCATATACACTTTGGAATAAAAATAGTGTTTCTGGCACATTAAACCATAAAACTCAAACTAATAAATATTAGGAGTCTAGTTATGTGTGTAAAATTATTACTTAGGTTTCTAAAATACATGAGGTGGCTCATGAGGTTCATGATTTTATGAATATTTTATGAGTCAGTGTAGATTTTACACTTTTTAGCTAGATTAGAGATAGTTAGTGTGGAGATCTATAGTGTTTAGAATCAAGATAAATCCTTGAATGTGGGTTGTCAGAATTCAACTGTAAAAATAGATTAGGATGAGATCATCTACGTCTAGGCCAATATTATAATGCCTTTAAACTTGCATGTGAATATGATGCTTGAATTTCAGGCCTCGAAGTGGGTGGTACATCTTGGTGTGTCCAAAATATATCATGACCTATGAAAAAAGTTTTGGGAGCAATGAATGTAAAAAATAAATAGTGTTCATGATATGGTGATACACCAATCAACAGGTGAAGGTTGAGTATCAACAACCTCATGGTTTTACAAAGTCATTTCTCATTCCTCAATTTATGTGGGATGTAGTTATCATGGAATCTGAGGTGAGTCTCCCAAGGACTCCAAGGAAGAATGATTTAATTTGAGTGGTCAAGGACCGATTGATGAAGGATGAAAATTTATAACCTATATGGGAAATCTTCTTAGTGGATCAGTTGAGAAACTTGTACGTTTGGAAGATAAACCTTCTACATGGGGTGCCCTGGAGTATTGTTTCAATATATAACTCACATTTCAATTTGTGTTTCAAGAAGGGATTATAGATGTTTCTTAGTGAACATGTTTTTCTGAGTATGACATTCCACCCATATATACATAGGAAGTCATAGTGTACTATAAAGATTCTAGGGGATATGCTTTGAGTGTGTGTCCTAGACTATGGTGGACCTTGAGAAAAGAACCTATATTTGGTGGAGTTTTCCTATAAAAATATTTATTATGTAAAAATTAAGATGGAACCATGTGTTTCTCTTTATGTTTGGCCAATAAAATCACCTATATACTAGATTGTGGTAGGTGAGTCAGATCTATTAGGATCGAGTCTCATGTAGGATACTTCAAATTAGGTTCATCTGGTTCAGAAACGTATCGATATAGAGTAGAGTTTTTAGAAGTCATATGTTGATCAATATCGATGACCCATAGAGTTTATAATGGGTGGTCATGTATTATTTTTGATGTCCCATGGGTTGGGACATCACAAGATAAAGAGAGAATTCATGATGGGGCCAATGTTTGTTAAACTATTTGAGGTTATGGAGAAAATCGTTCTTGCAGTATAGCAATTGGATCTTCTATGTTGGTTTATTATCATGCATCACCTTTTTCAGGTGTCATAACTTCAATGCTATTACCTTGACCCTAATCATGTGATCGATGTGGATTATATTGAGCAAGAGAGAAATTCATCTTTCTAAGAGATTCTACTAAATATATTGGATCATCGAGAAAAAGTGTTGAGGGGAAAGACTATGTTGATTGATCTATATTGGGGAAACATGGATGTGTTTAGGAGGAAATATATGAGATAAAATCAAATATGTGGGATGAGTGGCCCATTCCTTTTGACCCTGTATCATATAGATGTTTGGGAGTATAGTTCTAGGATGAGTTTTTATATTATGGGGAGATTGTAAGATCCCAACCTTTTATAGAGATGTTCTAAAATTTTTATAGGTACTATTTTACATTTTTTTGAGTATATCATTCTTGGGTTATATCTTGGTTGTGTTCAGGAGAAATTTTTATAGGAGGTGTTTTTAGTGGGGTAGGGTTTTCCCAAGCATTGAACCCAAACCCAACAAATCGTGAATCCCAATAAAAAGGGATATTATAGGGTTGGTGCATATTTTTTCAATCCTTGTTCCCTCTTTTAAGTTATTATGAAGACCCTTGGGGGTAGGCACATGGTTAGGTACATGGGTAGGGTAAATTGGGCTCCTTGAGAAAGAAATTGTGCAAATGGGATTTTAAACCCCATAAAA
Organism: Viscum album; assembly: GCA_963277665.1. NCBI lineage: Eukaryota > Viridiplantae > Streptophyta > Magnoliopsida > Santalales > Viscaceae > Viscum > Viscum album. The sequence goes on from OY728165.1 coordinate 1,210,821,600, forward strand.
TTATATTAAAAATACTAGAGCCCCCCCCAACCATAATGCACCCTAAATCAACCCTAACTTTTAAAGAATAAATTTCTATCATTTTTAGAGGCTCCCAGACAAATTACAAGGCCTTTCAACCTCCATTCATGACAATTCAAATCCATGATTGATGATCTTCTCCTATACCTATAAGATATTATCATCCCGTATGGTGTTCCCTCTCCCTTTCTCTCTAATCATTTTCTTACCCATAGAAGGGATTTTTTCCTATATATTTTATTGACAAAGATTTAGGTTTTTTGGATCCTAATTCATTTGATCTTGGAATTAGGTATATGATATAGATCTCATTACTTGTATTGATCTTCATTTCTCTTAATTAATTAGAAATTTTGGTTAGTGAGCATTCATCAATGATTTTGTGGTTGGTTGTCTAAATTAAAAATCATGTAGTATTGATTAAAATTTAAGTATTTAATTGTGAAATTTAAATTTTGATGATTACGAAATTTATTTGATTATGGAATTGATTTCATTTATTTTCCATGTGATAACAATTTTGGTTATATTGGAGCAACTAATTTTTTTGAAATTGTATGAATTAATTGGTGAATTAATTGATGGAGTGTCATGAATATCCAACTATGTGATATTTGTGTTCTAAAATTGGATTAATTTAATTGAGAATTAGTTAATGGAATACTGGTATTTTGGTATTGTTCAATTAATGTAGTTATGAATCAATAAACTATGTGAATTATGAGATTTTGACTTAACCATAAATGTTTAATTGGTTATATGAATAAATAATGATAATTTGTTTAATTCTGATTTTTCAAGTAAATCCATGTTAATTAATGTGGTGAACCTTATTTGTTAAGTAAATTGAAATGGTACACCTTAATGAGAATGTCTAGAAACAGGGTTAATGATGCTAAATAATTTGGTTTATTATGTTTTGATATTTTTGATATTGCAATACATGTGATTTTATGATATACGTGTGTGGGACAAGGATTGTTACTTCAAAATCCCATTGTGATAAATTGGTAAACATGTGTTGGACATGGACAACAGCTTCAAAATCCCATGTTTATAAATCAGTGTGGGACACAGACTACTGCTTCAAAATATCACTTGTGTGATTGTTTAATAAATGAGTTGTGGAACATAGCCTACTTCTTCAAATACCCCCTGGTGCTAGACATGGTGATTTAGGATTAAATTGTTTTCCTTAGAATATGGTTAAAATTGAATGAATTATGAAATGAATTGAAATTTTAGATTATAACCCTGGTATTATTGTATGTTTTAGAATACGATATGGTCTGAAGTAGGTATTATGGATTGGGTGTCCCTGAGAAACCAAGGGTTTATGTGGCTGAATAAAGAATAATTGAATATATGTATACTATATACCTTATTTCATGTATTTAATAATTTATAAAACTATGTAAACTATTGTTTACTAGACATTAATTTAGAACCCGTTGGTGGGTGCCTACTAAGTTTTACTCACATCTTAATCAGGAAGCCTGATTGCTACCTAAATATACTTAATGTTTTTAGCACATTATAATTGAAATATTACTTTGTTACATGGTTGATTTGTGATGGATCTTCGATGAGGTAAATGCATAATTGTGAAGAACCACTACGGTGTTTTAAGTGAATTTCATTATTTTAGGTTTTTAATATTTCCACATGACACATATTTTTCATTACATTGCTACATTTTATTTCTAAAAATTGAACATACAATTTTGGTCATCATGTGATAATGGTTTGGTTTGTTAATAGGTTATATAATTTGGTTTTTAATATTATTTTCTATTTTTGTGATTCTTTTAAAAATAGGGTATAATCTCCCCACGATTAATATTATACCCTCACTACTAGTCAATAGCCTCTGGGGTATAGGGATGTGCACTTGATGTCAAGCGACCTATTATCTTCGAGAACCATTTTGGGGAATCTAGGTCATGATGTAACATATTCATACCTACCAACATAATGGATTGGATATAATAGTACTTTTTAGATATTATTATTATTATTATTGGGTTTGTTAGGACTCGATGTTCTGTGTTATAAAAGCTATCAAAGTGATTAAATTTATTTCCAAATAAATATATCATAATTTCTTCAAAAGTTGCATTATCTCCTATTAATGGTGTTTCATTTAAAATATTCTATCAAACATAGTATTACTCTTTTAAATTCATTGTATTTTTAATTCTACCCCCTTAAATAAATTTAGTCCCCACAATTTAATATTTTTCTTAGTACTCAATGGTTTGTCCTTTGAGAATACATTTTTCGGAAACTAAATTTAAAAAATGGATAATAAAGAATCTATTTGATGAGATAATATAATGTCTTAAAAAGTTACATTATCTCCTATGAATGGTGTTTCTTTTCAAATATTCTATCAAACATAGTATTACACTTTTAAATTCATGGTATTTTGCATTATACCCCTTTAAATAGATTGAGTCCTCAAAATTTAATAAGTTTCTTAGTAATCCATGGTTTGTCATTTAAAAATACATTTTTAGGAAAACTAAATTTAAAAAATGTATAATAAAAAATCTTTTTGATGAGTGAATATGACACGTATAGATTTCATCACGAATAAAAAATAATTTTGTTTCAAAATGGAAGGAAATTGGTGGGATATAAAGTTATAGACATGGAATAGAAGATTAAATAATTATATAGTGTGATAGATATCATTTATCCCAATAATCTTACTAATCATTGAACATTCAATAACCATATAAGAATAAATATGTAATGAGTGAAGTGGAAATTGGTTCATCTGATACAAAGGTAATATGGTCACATTTTTTATTTCAAGATCCTTTTTAGAGTTTAGTGATCCTTTAAATATATTTTTAGACAACACTAGAAAATATACATACAATTTCAACATTTGTTTGTTCTTCAATAAATTTACACTTAATATTTTACACCAAGAAATGAATATCAAAATTAAAATATTAATTTCTAAAGCACTAAAATTAACTTTTAATGGATCATAACCTTCATAAAAGAGTTACAATAAATTCATTATATATTAAAAAAAACCAAAAAATTTCACACATGTTATTCAATATAATATCATATTATAATTTATAAAACATCCACAATATAAAAAAATTCAACATAAACAATTAAAAATATAGGTAAGCTTGAGAATCATCCAAAATATGTTTGACCAAAATGAATATCTTAAAATTTCAATGGATAGTCACTATATTTCTAATTAAAAATTAATATTAGATTCCCCTAAAAAATTTACCTCTTATTGTTGAATTATAAATATGTGAATATATTTGTCATTATAAAACATTAAATAAAACTTACATGCTTCAAAAAATATAATCTTAGGATTTTGGATATCTTCCGTAAATTTAAACATGTAGTATACTATAACAAAGATAACGTAAACCATGAAATCACTAACCAATTTCAAGGTCACTAATACAATCCCATAAACATATCTTAATAATTATTATCTCATCATTTAGAATATATTAAGCATTATCTTTCCACAAATATTGTGATTTATTAAAATTTAAACAATCCACTAAGTCAGTTTTCTTTGTAATATTCAACATGATTCTTCAAATCCTTAGAGAATAACCAGTATAGTAAAATCCTTATAAATTGTATCATTCTGATTACAAAAATATCATTAGGAAAATAATCCTATAACAAAATTATTGAATTCGAACACAACTACATTAATCATTTCACTTCATCTGCAGTAATATTATATGCCTGACCTTGATCACTTATCATATTTTGAGGTATATTCCCTTTATTTTTGGAGAATTAATTTATGCAGTACCTCATATCTATACAGATAAATCATTTAACATTATAATTTTCTTTCTCACAATTATAATACTGAGAATGGGGGATTTTCTCCCCACACTTGTAGCAAACTCTCATTCACTTAATGTAAGTAATATAGTGCTTCTTTCCAAAGTTTTCACTTAGGGGAATCATTTTTTCCATAATTCCCTTTATATAAATTTTTATCTATCATAATATTCTACCCAGGATTCAATTCAAATCCATAAGACATGGAGGGTTATTTATCCTTTATTATACAACATGATTTTATCTCCTTATGTGGTGATATATTTTAAAATACTTGGACCCTTCAATGAATTAAAACAACCCCATGAATAAATGTTCAGTATTTCCATTTTTATTATCTATTTTGTTCAAATAATTTCTTTTTAGCCTTGTAAATTTGGATTCATACATATAAAAAAAATTCATATTCCTTTATTCGTAGACATAAGAATTTTCTCTTCATATCTTCTCTTTTCACATGAGGAAAATTCTTTTCCATGAAAAGTACATTAAAATCCTTTAATTCCATGTTTTATATTTGTTCTAATTATTAATGTTTTGAATTAATATATTCCTTTATTCTTCATATTTTGAGAGATTATAAACTTCTAGGAAAGTTTTCTCTCTTGCATTGCTTCCAAATGTGAGAAATATCTTCTCAATGGAGCTTATCAATTTCATAGAGAAAAATGGATTTGTACTCTAATTGAATGGTGGTAGTTACTATTGAATAAATCATTCTAACAAAGTTACACCACCTGGTAAAATAGAAGTATTTTTAATATAGGCATGTTTACTGCTCCTAATCTAAGTCAATTTCCCTCATATGAGGCAAATTTTACAATTTTTTTCTATAGATCATTAGTTGGCTTCATTATCATTCCCATGAGGAACATCTCTACCCGGAATATGTGAATTGGTATGGTATCCATTACTTCCTCTATGGTATTTTTTAAATAATATTATACACTATATTATATCATAACAATATGAAACATAAATTTTAATCCCAAAACTAGTGAAACATTTTAAATAAATTTATCTTTTTCATGGATAATATCCTAATCATAAATGTGTTTTCATTGGGGATTTTTTCCAATCATAAAAATATTCTCAAATTCTTCATAGTGGTTTGTAATGACAATGTGTATTATCTAAAGCATATAACCGTGAAATTAAAAACCCAGTTATTGGTAATGCTTGTTTTCATGTACTATGAAATGTTCAAGTGAATCCCGCACACATTTTTTAGAGTTATTACCCTTAAATACATCTTTTCCATAGTCATGTCATCTTATATTGTCCAGATATGTATGTAGTTATTGTAAAATTACATAACATAGAATGTTCTAATATTATTATCCTATATTTATATCAAATGATTATTTTCCATAGTAATTTTTCCATAAATATAGTTCCCATGATTTTTACTAAACATACTCTAATACCAAATATAAAGAACCTGACCCTAGTATCACAAATTTAGTTGTTACTTTCATATATTATGATACGATATAAGGAATCACATCCCAAAGGACCAAATAGTATAGTATAATTGGTTAAATATATACATACTTTAAATTCACATAAAATTTAAAACATTAAATAAAGGATGTTCTTTCTCTGATAACATTATATTTTACATTAGAATATCCCTACATATCAATCCTAGTACTCTTATTGGCCTCCTGAGGAAAGAAATAAAACAAATGTGATAGTTTAAATTCTCAATAATGGTATTATTATGGTGAAATCTATGAATAAATAATAAATAGTGAATAAATTAAGGTAAATAAATGAAACACTTGTTATTTGATCAATAAACTGTGCACAATAGTGTAGCAATAAATAATGATTAACAATACCATATATCTAGTAAATTGAGATTGAAAATTTTCCAGGGATATTATAACTATTATATTAATAAGATAGAGATTAATGAAAAATATTAGAATGAGGGAATTAATAATTATGGATGTTAGAACCATAGTTTTGAGGCCTCATGCCAAGACATCTTATATAAATTGGAAGGCATCGGCCAAAAACTGAATATAGATTTTCTCATGAGAACAATAGAAGCATCTAAGGCATATAATATGACCCAAAAATCACTAATTAATTCAAAATAATTCACCATATGAATTAAGGTAATAATTAATATAAATATTCATTAATACCAACAAGCATTTGAAATTATAAAAATTAACCCAATCAACAAATATAATCATAAATCATCCAAAACATATAAATAGTGTAAATCAAGTACATGCCTAGTCAAACTGATCATAACATATCCAAATAAATCATAATTATCATTTAATTAAAATATATTCTCGGTGGATAATAATTATAATAAAGGGATTATGTCTATGATGAATAGAAATACCATTAAAATTTCCTTAAAAACATTTTTGAGGAAAATAAAAATTTTAAATTTATAAATACTTTTAAAACTAAAATTTCACATATTTTTTAGTGTAAATTTCATTCAAAAATAACTTTAAATATTATAAATTAATCTTTAAAACACTTAGTGGAAATGATGTCTAAAATTTTGAACATGTCATGCACGTTTAAACAAATATTCCTTTCACATTTTCGAAAAAATCGAAACAAGCCTTGTTTCAAAAAAAAATTCCATTAAAAAATAATTTTTAAAATGTCACACATGAGTAAATATTTAATTAATATATTATATAAATATTTTTAAAAAGAATTAAAACTTATTTATGAAGAATGGTTTTTAAAGAAAAAAGGATTTTCAACTGAAGATAAAATAAAGTCAAATTTTCTTAAAAACATTATCTCAATAATATTAAGTACCAATTACTATAAAAATGGTATAATTAATTTAAATTGACCATTAATTATTATATTATAATAAAATATATTGAACTAATGAATAAATATCAAATCAATAGTCAAAATTATACTTAAACATAAACAATCCCAAATAATGATAAAATTGTGAAATTTTACCTTACCACATTAGTAAATTTTGAATCGTAACACCCATTAAATAAAAAACATCCAATGAGACATTGAATAAAATTAATATAATTAGTTTAATTATATAAAATATTTAAATGGAAATTATATACACTATGCACGGGAAGAAGTGGTAAATATGGCATATGTCTCATGTAACTAAAAGTGACATGAGAAACCCTTAACTTAGGTCTCATTTCCATTTACATATTCAAAACTCAAGTATAATAAATATTGGTATATTATAAATATATTAAATGACCATAAAAATATATTTCAGACCATTAATAATTTTCATATAGTTCTTTATGACCCATTTGTTAATAATTTATTGTCAAAATCACTACTTTTGGTGAAAATTGATTCATTTTTAATGTACGTTTTGGTTTGGTATTTTTTCCTTTTACATTGATAAATGATAAGTTATATAAATAATTTAAAAAACAGTATAAATTTTATGTATATTAATTACATTTTTATATAATCTAATATATAAAAGTTTGATTGTAAAAATGGATTTCACTATTAAAAGAGATGATGGGTCATATGTATGCTTGAATTCAACATCCATTTTTCTCAATTGATTGAACAAAAAGAAAAAATAATTAATTAACAATAAAAAATCATTATGATTTCATATATATAATTTATATAACTTAAATTCATCCTATTTAAAATCAATATAAAAATTAAATCAAAAAAATAACATTTTTACATGGAGGTGGTAGTCAACACGTTCACGAGAGCTACAATATTGAATTCCAATGGATTGGAACATAAATAGTTATATGTGATATTATATTTATAGAAGTTACTTTAAGTCACAAATACCACATATATTCATTAAATTTATCTTTACTACCTTCCATGTTAAGCTTAATCAAAAAACGAATCACATCGCTTCATGAGTTAGTAGTCTTTTGTATACAGGAGTGATTTCATCGTATCCCCTAATGAAAGGAAAATAAGAACAAATATGTGATATAATAATTTGAGAAGACTAAAAATTTATAAATAAGTATATAAATATTATATATGCATTTTTAAATCCATCCTTAAAAGGTGGTGATGGAAAATTTATTTCATCGGTTCATGAAGAGTCGATCTACCATACCCACGATCGATAGTTTCATTTCCCATTCGATGGAAGAGGAGATGGATATAGGTCATTAAATTAACAGAATAACATATCATTATGTGCTATATTCTAGTTTAAATGTAATATAAAATATTAGTATGATCATAAAGAGTTAAATAAAGAAGTAAAATGAAAATTCTCAGTTAAAAACATTACCTCTTCTTCGGGAATCCTCTTTATGTTTAAACAAAATAATTCATATATTGGATTTCTGATTTCAAAATTAATCTAAGATGTGTTTAGATATGTATTTAATATATTTCAGAATATTATTTGTGATAACATGTTTTTTTTACGACTTAATATAGGAGTAGATGGGGTGACTATCTATAAGCATTGGGGAGGACACACAAGGATTTTATTAAAAGAATTAATTACGCCATCATTTTTATCTCGAAAAAACCGTAAAAATATTTAATTAACAATAATATAGGTTTTACGGTTTATATATGGAAACATAATTTGTTTTAGACTACTTTACGATTTATTTAACCCTTATCTTCTAACTTTAACCCCCCCAAACCCATTTTTACCTTAAATATTGTAATTAATTTTAAATGTTTTAACTATTCATTATCATCAAAATTAAGTTGAACCTAGTATATAATATAAATTATTGTGATTATAAATATTGGATACATTTTTTCAAATTATATTCAAATCAATTATAGTGTATAATTTTAAATTAAAATTGCAAACATGATTAAAAAGTGTTTTTCTAAGGAAAGGTCGTCATAAGTGTAACAAGTTTTTATATTGAAATTGAAAGTAAAACTAATCCAAATGATAAAAATTAGTTTATCTATTTTCTAATTGATCTAATTTGACTTTATAATATTTTTAGAACAGAATTTAAATTTTTTAACAATTTAAACAAAATGGTAGTTTTAATAAAAACCATTACTTTTACCTATTCATCAAATTAGTATTATTTTAAAAAAAATTTAAAAAAATAACTCAATGTTAATTTTGATATTATGATTGAAATAAATAATTTTAGATCATGAAACCACTTTTATAAAAGTATTAAAAATAGTTTTTTAATTATGTTCAGAAAGTGAGAATAATATGCCTTTTAGAAAAATTTAGTTTGGGAGAAACCATTTCTTTTTCAATAAATTTTTTTTATTTTATTTATAATCAATAGATAAAATCGGAATGTATTTTATATTTTTAGAAAATATAATTTTCATAATTTATTTAGTCATATTCATACTTTCCAACATTAAATATTGGTTATAAAATTATTCATTAAATAATAATGTAAATAGTATATCATGGTTTGTTAAAGCCTAGTGTTGCATGTTGAAGATGTTATCAAAGAGATTGAAATTATTTTAAAATAAATATATCATAAATTTTAATGGTGTCACATTATCTTTAATAAAAGTGTTTCATGTCATATATGCTATCAAACACAATGTTATTCATTTAAAATATTAGGGTGCTATAGCCTCATCCAATGAAAAAGGGGACAATAAATCTCCTTTATTTAAATACAATAAATATTTAGTGAATTATTTTATTTTATTTTATAATATTCCTCATAAAGAAATTAGTTAAGATAATCCAACTCTTTTATTTAAATATAAATCAATATCTATTTCCCCATGCAATTATCATGATCTAGAAAAGATAGACATGTAATTAGAATAACTAGTCTAAAAAAATAAGGAATTATAAAAAAGTTCTACTTGACGTAGTTCGTCATATCTATATTAATAGGAGGTGAAAAAATTTAAAAATTATCTTGTGGATGAGACAATTACATTTGGTATATTTGAAATTTTATATGAATCATGTATTAATGTATATTATGATTATTATACATATTTGATGAAGAACCTGCAAAACATTCCTTTAGATGTGCTTAGTTTTAGTTCTGGATCAATAATAACCATGAAGGAAGACATTTCCAAACATTAAAAAAATTTATAAATTATAGAGAAATATTTTAATCAAATGTTTTAGATGTATATAAATATATCCAAGTATTTTGGATCCTAAAATACCATGAATGAGGAGCTTGAAGAAATATTCTCTAGTTTCAAAAAGAAATAGATCATTATAAATAATGAGAGAGAATATTTGAAGAATAAGATTTATAATAATATCCATGAATTATTAGATGTAACCATAATCAATGATTCTCCACATGATATCGAATCCCACATGATCAAGGATATAAATATTTCCTCACATAAAAAGAACCAAATATAGTAATAAAAAGTTGAGAAAATTAGTATGATCTATGAAGAAATATTGAAATCAATGGGTGATGAGAAAAATATCACCATTATGAAGTGCATGAACATTTAAATTATATTTAATAATCTTGAAATAGAGTAATTTGAATATTCATAACAAATTTTTAGGATAGTTGATACCCCAGAAACTAATATGGAGGATTACAATTAAAAATTACCACAATCTATTTGAAAAAATGTCTTCAGATCATATAATGGTTAGTATATTTTATCTAAAAAATATAATATAACATTCACATTTGTTGATAATGGTTACCATAATTCTATTTCATAGGCATTGTGAAAAAATTAAAATATTTATATAAATATATGAATAAAAATGTTATGAATTCCACCACTAGATCTAGGGTAGTTGGATGAATGATTGAATGAAGATGTTCCGCAAAATGTTCCCATGAAATGAGGAAAAATAGTCAGAATAGTGAGCGATATTTTTGGAATTTTAATCATAACATATAGTATGAAGAATAAATCATATAATTGTTGGTAAGTGATAGTTTTGTAACATATTTTATCATAGATAATTACATTTTGGACAAATATATCAACCATGGAAGTTCATATAAATACTATAGTGAGGGGGGGAAATGTAGAGATAGAGAAACATTCGTAGATAAATGTAAAGACAAGAAAATTCCATATAATTGTTTTTAATTATATGGGAATTATACGAGTCCGTGAAACATTAAGGTGCATGATTCTGAGGCCCGATGTTCCCAGAATGAATTTCTAAACATCTTTTTATGTATGTTTAATAAGCTTACAAGCGAGTTTTTATAACTTTTGAATCGGTGCTCCGAATTGAAATCCGAGGACACCGTTGAACTCACAGTGTTGATATTCACTTAAGGAGACCTTCACCTCGACTATAGTAGGTCGAGGTTCGAATTATATTTTTTACTTTTTTTGTGAAAGAATACATCTAAAATATTTGACATTTTTATTTTTCTTGAAACCTCTCTTTTTGAGTTATGAAGGTGGGGACCACCCAAGCTAGAAAACCCACCAATTTGAATTCATGGTGGTGGGGACCACCCTAACCCATCTTAATAGGGGAAAACCTTTAAACTCTCTAATTAATTTATTGTGTTATTCAATGGTTTCATTTAATGGTTCCATTTAATTGTGCCAACTTTAATTGTGCCAATGTGAATTAATTCGATAAACCTATTTTAATTTGATGGTTCCTTATTTCATTGGGGAAATTATTTTCAAAGAGAGGCTTTGGGAGAACATTGGAGAAAATATTCCTCCAACGAAGAATGCCCTCTCTAATGAAGAACATACTTCAGAATCATGGTCGAGGATGACCCTCGTGCCCAACTTCGGAAGCGTGTTGTGGAAGCAATGATCATTGGCACCCTCATCACCTTCACCGACTTCATATTACGACTCCTCTAATGAGAAATTGATGTAGGGATTGTTTTTTTGAATATCCCTTACCATTTATAAACATTATTTATGATTAAAGAACAAATAAGCCACTAGTTATCGTTCTAACATGGTGGGTTCGGGCCAAACGAACACGACCCGACCTCTCTACAACTTTTTAGAATTGTGGTGGTTTTAAATCAATGGTGACATCCTGAGATGGTTGTGATAATCTACGGAATGAAGATCGGGCCACTGCGGTAGGCCCGACAACCCGAGGAATGTCGCCGACAACCCATGCTGGAGACCGGCCCCAGTGGGGCTCAAGAGTGGTGGCCGACACACCGGTCGTCCGTGAAGGTGGAAGTAGTGAAACCGGGCCGCCAGAGAAGGGTCGCAGCCCATCGACTGCGGCAGAGTGAGGGTAACGGCCGATGCATGGTCGGTAGTGTTATAGTGGTGGTGGCACACGTCCGCTCCCCCTGGCATGAAGGGGCCGCAGCGTGAGGCCGCAGTAGTGATGGAGGGGCGGTCAGGACATTGCTGGCAGCTAGTGGTGGCACGGCGTGCGACCGCGCTGTGGAGGTGGGCCGGCGGTCTTGCTAGCCGCAGAACGGTGGGCCACCCATAGTGTGCCTCCTATCACGGTCCACCTTCATGGGCCACAACGCGGGCCGTGCAGGTGGGCCAGGTCGGTTCAGACCCAGGTTCGGACCCATGTCAAGTCGGGTCTACCCGAATCGGGTCAGGTCGGCCCAGGCCAGGTAGTTCCGGGTCTGCCCGACCAGGTCGGACCAGACCCGGACCAACTGAGGCCCCTTTTTCTCACTGTACATAATATTTTACTTATACAGTTTACTTGTGTTCGTATCTTTTAGTATGATTGGTTGTTTGTGTTTACAGGTTATAAAGGAAATTCCTTTCTAGTTTTTGGGAATATGCCTTTCGGTTCTAGGCACCAGCCCCTGGCCTATGGAAGGCGGGCATGGGGTAGTCACGACATGGGCCTCGAGGGTTGGGTCATGAAAAATTGGTATCAGATTATTTTATTCCACCATAGAACATTGGAATCTGATCTTTTAATGTAAATATTGTCAAGTGTAGTGAGTGTGGTTTTCAGTTTAGGGAATCCATTGTTGGTGCAGCGCAAGACGTATCCATACAGCAAAACCCTGACTTCTGATTTCTGACTTGGTGTATGAAAACACTGATTGTGTGATTGTATGGAATAATTCTCTATGTGTTCTCTTTGATTCAGATCACCTGGTATATTTTATTGACTGTGGTGCACCTGTTTCTTTTCAGGATTCCTCCACAGAGACATCTATCTAGGGTTCCTAATATAGTATGTGATGATAGCCCACTGAGCGATGAGGGCTCGGTGCATGGCCCTTTTTTGGTTGGGGCACTAGCGGAGGTACCAGCGATACCATTACCAATTGGGCCACCAATGCCACCAGCCCCATAAGCAGAGGGTGAATTCCTCTTGAGTGAATTGCATGAGTTCCAGCACCATAGTCCACCGAGGATCCGGGGCGAGGCGGGCCCACATGTGGCTGAGGGTTGGTTGGAGGCCGTGGTGAGAGTCTTCTGACTGGTAGGGACACCAGCTGATCTCATGGTGATCCTTTCCGCCAGTCTTCTATAAGAAGTAGAAGGTAGATAGTGGAGGTTGATACTCCAGGTTCATGATGAGGTGAAACTTCTCTTGGCAGACTTTGAGAGCCTGTTTCGGGCAGATTTTGTCCCAGTGACCCTTCAAATAGTGCGTATATAAGAGCATCATCATCTGAAACAGGAAAAAATTACTGTGGCTCAGTACTCAGCGAGGTTCACTGACCTCTCATGCTACACCACTGATATGTTGCGGGACCCATTCATCAAGGCCCAGACCATCGATTAGTGACCCAGGAAGTAGATCAAGGCTTAGATGATTTCTCTCAGCATCCCGACGCATCCGGGTGGGTGGGGGTATAGCGAGCCCACTTAATTGAGAGTTTTCTTGCTGAGAAATCACCAGCTGCGAGACCCAACACCGGGCATCACGTAGTGGATTCTTCTGCAGCTGGCAGTAGACAGATGTCACAGAGGTCCAAGACGACCAGACCCATAGGTGGACGACTGCGTGATTCTGGGTCAGTTGTGTGGGGCACCGTAGACAGATCCAATAATGTAAGGAGCATGCAGTGTTACACATGCGGTGGGCCGGTTCACATGGCTCTAGACTACCTGACCCGGCGTACCGATGATCAGCAGACGGTCAAAGGAATGCCCAGGCAGAGACAGAGGTTCGACCAAGGACGTCCGTAGTGAGAAGGAGGACATGACAGAGGAGCTGGTCATGCAGTTGGCATTGGGGGAAGATTTTAGGTGTTACCGCCATGACCACCAGGTGGTCCACCCAGACCACCAAGAGTAGGTGGACAGGGGTGATCTCAGCTCTCAGTAGCTTAGGCCTATGACCATGGCACTCTATAGATGATATGAGGTATGATCTGTGCCTACTGTACCTTATTTACAATACTTATAGACATAGGTTCTAGTTATTCTTTTATTTCCACTTCCCTCGTTTGGAGCTTGGAGATTCTTATGGAGTTGTTGTCTTGATCTTTATGGATAGAGACTATTATGGGAGAGGATTAGATGATTACACACTGGTGACGACAGTGTGAGCTTACTCTAATACGTGAGAGCATCAGCTGGGATCTCGTAGCAGCGGCATCAAGGCATTATGACATCATCTTGGGTATGGACGGGTTATCTATAATCCATGCTCATATTGAATGTATTAGGAAGAATGTGTGGTCTGTCCACACTGATGGGACTATGTTTAACTTCGCCGATGAGAAGAGAGCATTTACAGCACATAATGCACTTACTCAGAGGAGAGCACATCAGATCACTCATTAGTAGGCTATCCTTACCCTTGGGGGGGTTGAGGTATGACCTATGGCATGGGAAGTGGTTCTCCCAAATGCTATACGTACGAAACCCAGTGACTGGCTGAGACTTGATGAATATTGACAATTTCTACTCAGAGTGACTCAACTGGTCTAGTGGGGAGCGCCTTTGTGTGACGCGGTAGACCCCTGGTGGGGAGCGCCTTTATGTAACGCGGAAGACCCATGGTATTCGACCAGAGGAGCATGACAATGATTAGTAGGTAGTTCTGGACACACTCTTGGAGCACCACCTTTATGGTAAGCTCTCGAAGTGCCAGTTCTGGGTCCAAGAGGATCATATTCTAGGAGCACATAATCCTTTTCAAAGGGAATACTTTGGTACCGGTAGCTTAATGAGAGGAATTATTGAAAGAGTTCTATACTTCCCCTCTAGCGGTACATCTAGGAGTGGCAAAGATGTACCAGGACCTCTGACAACCGCACTGGTGGCCAGGAATGAAGAAAGAAGAAGTAGATTTTGTCTCTCGGTGCCTCACTTGTCAGCAAGTGAAGGCGGAGCATCAGGTACCAATTGGATTAGTTCTTCCATTAGATGTCCTAGAGTTGAAGTGGGATGGGATTTCCATGGACTTCGTGACACGAGTTCCACATACATCTAAAGGTCATGATTCTATCTGGGTGATTGTCGACCAAATCACTATGTCATCCCACATCCTACCGATCAGAGAGCAGGGTTCAATAAAGAGATTAGTATGCCGTTATGTACAAGAGATTGTGTAGCTACATGGATTACCCTCGACGATTCTCTCCGATCATGATGCACATTTCACTTCCCATGTATGGAAGGTGTTGCAGGAGGCTTTCGGGACACAGATTCGTTTGAGCACCATGTTCAATCCTCATACAGATGGCCAGACTGAGCGGACCATTCATACCATCGTGGATATGATGTGTGCTTGTGTCCTCAACATTAGTCGCAGGTGGGAGGATCACATTCCCTTGGTAGAGTATTATTACAACAATAGTTATCTCTCCACCATTACGATGGAACCATTAGAGGATTTGTACGGTCGACCTTGCAGATCACCATTGAGATGGACTGAACCATGGGAGTCAGCACTTTTAGGACCAGGATAGTATAGGCTACCACGAAGAAGGTGCAGATCATCAAGAACCGGATGAAGTCTGCACAAAGCATGCATATGTCTTATTCCTACAAGAGACAGAGACCTCTGGAGTTCGAGGATGGTGACCACGTCTTCCTACAGGTCTCACCTCGATGAGGATTCTGGAGATTTGTCTTGGGTAATAAGTTATCTATGAGGTTCATCGGAACCTTTTATGTCCTTATTAGAGTTGGCAAGGAAACTTACCACTTAACTCTTCAACCTCAACTGCACAGGGTGCATGAAGTATTTCATGAATCCCATTTGAGGAGATACATGCATGACCCTTTACACATCATTGACTAGGGTGAGCTGAACATCAATGATGGGGAAACATTTATGGAGGTTCCAGTGGAGATTTAGGATCGACATGAGGGAGTCCTTCGTGGGTGACCGCTACCATTGGTACATGTATGTTGGTAGCACAAGAACCTCCAGGAGAAAACATGGGAGTGGGAGGCTCAGAATCATGCTCAGTACCCCCACTTTTTTTCCTAGTTTTTTATATTGATTTTGGGGACGCAAAGCCCTGAGGTGGGGAGAATGTAAACACCTGAAAATGCCATGTAATTTGTTTTAATTATATGGGAATTTTATGGGTCCTAGAAAAGTTACGATGTGTGATTCCAGGTCCTGGTGTTCCTGGAATGAATTTATGAACTTTTTTTAAGTACATTCAGTAAGCTTATGAGTAGGTTTTATTATATTTTGAACCGGTGAATGGAATTGAAATATGAGGACACTATTGAACTCGTAGCACCAATATTCTCTTAAGGATACCTTCACCTTGACTGTAGTAGGTCGAGGGTTGATGTTAGTTATTCACCTTATTATGGAAGAATAATAATATAATATTTTAACATTTTATTTTTCTTGAAACCTCTCTTTTTTATTTATGGTGGTGAAAACCATCTGAGAAAAAAAACAACCCCAATTTGAATTCTTGGTGGTGGAGACCACCCGAACCCCTCTTAATGGGGGAAAACATTTCTATTATCCAATTAATTAATTTTTCAATTTAATAGTGTCATTTAATGGTTCTATTTAAATATGCCAACTTTTATTGTGCCAACATGAATTAATTTGATAAACCTGTTTTAATTTGTTGGTTCCACATTTCCTTGGGGATATCTTTGGAAAAGGGAGGCTTGGGGTGACCATTTGAAAAATGATTCCACCAATGAAGAACTCCCTCTCCAATTAATAAAATACATCAGAATAAAGAACGAGGACAATGCTCGATCCCGACTTTGGAAGCATGTTGCGGAAGTGATGATAGTTGGCACCCTCATCGCCTTCACCGACTACATCTCGTGACTCCTCCAATGTGAAATCGATGAAGGGATTGTTGTTTTGAATATCCCGTACCCATTCTTGAAGATCGTCATGATTCAAGAACAAATAACCTTCTTTTTATTATTCTAACACAGAGCATTGAAGCCAAACAAAAACAGCCCGACCTCTCTACAACCTTTGGCCCCTTTTTCTTACTTTAGACACTCTTTTTACTATACAGTTTACTTGTGTTTGTATCTTGTTTTGTAATTTTTTGTGTGTGTTTATAGGTTATGGAGGCAATGACTTCTCATTTTTAGGGAATAAGCCTTTCGGTGATAGTTGCCAGCCCCTGGCCTACAGAAAACGGGCTTGGGGTAGCCGTGGAATGGGCCCTAGGGGTTGGGTCATGACAATCAAAGATAAAAATATAACTATTATGAGAAGGTTTTCGGATCTATAAAAAATATATAATAATTATAATAATTATGTTCAAAAACATGGTTCTTGATTTTTTTATCATGTACTAAAGATAATGAGAATATAAATAAAAAATATTTTGAAGAAAGAAGTTCCAACCTTGGTAAGAAATATGAAGATTGTTGAAAATCTAAGTTAAACTAAGATGCTTCAAAAGATTAATGATTAATTCTTGTAAAAAATATAAGGATGCATGATCTCTAATAAATAATTAAAAGACCAAAATGGGTGACTTTTATTCTATTTTAGAAAAATATAACATTCCCTAGAATCCTATAAATAATCCACGGGTATAGGTTATGATAATGGAAAGGATGAGTATAATGAATGATTAGTCCATCTATGAAATAAATGGGGTGGATATAAAGAAGTTAACTCAAGTAAATCAATGTGGATACAACAAATATGTATCCAATGCATCCAAATATTAATTATTTATTGGAAAACTAACTTGTAAAGAGAATATAATTTATAATAAGAATAATAAAAAATTAGTGTTAATTGAATACAAAAAATTTATACGAAGATTTGGAATTTTGTGAGTGGTTTTCCAAAAATTAAAACCCTAAAATTTACGAAGTGTTGTGTTGTAGGATTAATATGGATGGTCATAACTCAAATTATTATATATTGATCAATCCAGACCAAGATATTATAAGTAATATGTCTATTTCACTAATTGATACTTTCTCTTTCGTGGCTTGAAAGGAAAAAAACTCCTACACAAACAGGAAGTTGATAGGTACAAGGTATCCATGTTATCAAAAATTTCAATAACATGCATAAAAACATTCATGAAGAAAATTTATAAATTTATAGTAGATAGGGAAAGAATATCATGGTTTAGAGGATATTATCTATTCAATTTCGTATACTAAGGAAAAAATGTGGTTCAACCTTATTCACATATAATTTTTTATCATTTTTCTAACCATTAAGGTAAGTGATATTGATGTTTTTTTTCAAGAGAAGAATTTATCCAGAAATTCATATGTTAAAAAATAGAAAACAAAATGAATATTATTACATCATAATGAAATCATAATAAATTTTGAGATTTAAATAACATAAAATTAAATAGTCCACCATTGATGAAGTAAAGGTTGATAGTATCTCTTTAGGGAAATTCTTGAGATTTTTCTTGAATTATTTATTACAATAAAATCATTAATTTCTTGATTGCACATGGAATATTAATTGATGATGTTTGTATGTATGTTCTCTCATCCTTGTCTATGAAAGTATAAATTTTAATATTAAGGGGGGCTAATTTATTCAAATCAATTATATGAAAATGTTAAAATTATAGGATATTACATGGATATTTTCTAAAACCTATTACATGTTATTCAATGTTATTTTGACTTGTGTATTGTTATAAGTGTAGGATTAAATGATTTGAGTTACCTAATGTAACTAATTACCTTCATCTGGTTTTATCCTATTGATATTTGGACCACCAAAAAATAAATTATGGGGATCTATATGAGTTGATATCATATTGAATTTTTTAATGGATATACTTTTTTGATCCATAATGATCTTAAGTAAAAGATTCTATAAGAAAGTTGTGAATAAGGGCATGAAAACCATTTCATATTTCCCCACATAACTCGAAACTCTCATGACCAAAATTGATCTTGAACACATTTTTATTAGGTAACTTTTATATTATCATTTAATGATGTCCTAAATGATTCTTTACTAATATTGTAAATAAAATGTATGGGAAATTATTTTTTGGTCCACATAAATATATTAAAATCTAATAGAATATAATTAAATCATGAAAATAAAAAAAATGAATCATTCTGGGTTCACGCACACTTGGCTACACCAAAGGACAAGAAACTGATACTGTTTTATTGTACCTAAATACACTGATATTCACTTATTACATAGTTAAAATTATTTTTCAATGTTAACTACATATTAGGATCACTAACATTATAATTTTTATGCTTTGACACACTACCACCCATGTCTCACTTCCTTCGTCATCCTCATTTGAGAACTGTTGTAGAGTAGAAATCCATGAGCTCCCTAATCCTTTTTCCATTTCCTTTTCTCATTACATCATAGATATTATTTCTAATGCTATGAGTTATTATATGTTTAATACACATATTTATTGTTTTTCCATATAAATCAATTTTCATCCAATAAATTAAATCTACTCTTCTGTGTACTTGATTTCACAAAACAATCCTAACTTTGTACACCAACATTGTATATGTTGTTTAATGTGAAATTCACGTATCATTTAAAAAGTCCCTTTGTCTTCTAAAAGATAAAAATCATTGCATACTATTAACCACAAACTCCACTCAATTTAATTACCTACATTATCTTCCCCAATATACTCATACTTCATGAATTCTTCTTTTGTGACTTTCCGAGCCTCTTATGCACCACATGGTGAGAGTTCCTAATAAAATGGTTTTGATTCTGCAATGAAAAATGCACCATTAATAACATATCTAATTTAAAAGAAATAGTGAATCACGAGATACCTCTCCCTCATGAACTAATATTCCATCACATTCTCTTCTTCTCCCATAAAAAAACATCCTTCTTGAACTAAACTTCTCTAAAACCACATTCGAACACAAAAATCCTATAGTTATGATTCTATATAATGAACATCACCCTTTTAAATGAATTTTTTTTGGAAAAAATATATAAGAAAACGAAATTATAAACCAATTATTTAGGTTTAATAAATTTTATAAATTATACTTTACCACATACTATACTTGTTATGGTGTTCACATAGAATATTACTTCCCTCAAAGACATCTTTAAATCATCATATTTTAGTAAATTATGAGTCTCCTTTATGGTGTAATCAAAATATTAGTCTTTATATTGAATATTAAAATCCTATTTTTTTAATTTTATTGTCTGTTCATTAATTTATAAGAAAACTGAAAGTAATTTCCAAAAATCTTCTTCTATAAACCTCTCATATAATTCACAATCTACCATTATGGTGACTGCATACTTAATATGTAATTTTGGGTTCAAACATGAACCATCATTGTAGTATTTAATTTTTTTATATAAGTTATATAAAATTTATAGGTTATAATCCATCCTTTTATAGAAAACAGATCCTAATATCTATGTGCAAAAACAAGTCAAATGATGAGAAATTGTACCACAATCAAAACAACAAGATTAGTAAACAAACCTATTGAAATATTTTCAACAATCTTCTTCAACAAACACAACAACACCCAAAAACCCTGAAACCCCATGGAGATGTATTTTCTCCTATTAAATTTCCTATTTTGGTATGTTGATATCACTTTTAAATTTCTTAGAAACATCTATGGACAAACACTCACATACCTTTAACACTAACCACCACTCACACTATGTGACTTAAAAAATTAATTAATGATTTACTCAACATTTAATATATGACCAAATTATTCAATTTCATATTCAGAAACAATATTATCATGAAAATTTCATCAATCAAACACTTTATTATTGATACCACTAGAATATCCTTACTCGTTATCAACTGATCTTGAAATCTAATACTAAATGTCTATTTTTTAGGGATCAATCCAACTATTACACAGTATGGGGAATACAGTAAAAAAACTATTCATCCATACATCCTAAACTACTGGCATCGTGAACTCCTTTTATGATCTATCACCACAAAATGAGTTGCATCAGCATTGTGGGATTTAGAACCCTCCATATTACTATAACATCAGTTATCTAGAACCCTTAGATCTGGTGCTAAAATAATAGTTAATACCTTTCTAGATTGATAATGATAAATATTGAACAACTCTACATCTAAAAAAATTATAAAAAAAATGTAAATACTAGATAAATTACATACCCATCTACCTTTTAGGTTTATAGTCTAGGACAATAAGGATAAACTCTTACATAAACAATCCCCATGACATCAAGAAAGTATTATTTTCACTATTCCTATTTTTTTATACATTATTAGGTCATCATCATATTCTATATAAAACCATTCAATAAAAATTACATTTAAAATCATTCTAAATAACTTGGGTAAAATGAAACATAAGAACAGTGATCTAAAAAGCTTATTAAAGGTAAACTTAACCATTGAAAAAAAATAATTAGTGAGAAAAATATGAGCATAGTGGTGTGATGACAGAATCAAAGTTAATGATCATAAAATAAGTTAAATTGTACCCTTAGATTCCTATATAATTAATATAGAAAAATATAATGAATCATTATAAAAGTAAAGTGTAATAAGAATAAATAATCATGTGTAATGTGATGACTATATTCATCAATGGAAACCTAATAACACATATAATCCATAACAGAAATGTGTTTGTATCATGTGAAATTATCTTCATATAACCGTTACATAACCATTATTTAGCCCTTATAAATTTAATAACAATATATTTTTTTTATAATAATCAATTAATTGGAGTATAATATTCTCAAACCCATCATATATGATATAACAGGCTCACCTAATGCTATTTGGGAGCACCCATTATATATACAGTGTCTAAAAACTATAACCTAAATAATGAATATAAAAATTTAATTTATTAATAAAAATTAATTATTCCATTCATAATTTGATTGTACCATAGAAAATGAATTTGTTCCATTACAATCTATTGAAATAATCATAATACATCCAAATAAAGAATAACAATGGAGTCATTTCAACATGTCTTACTATATAATTAGTAACATTAATGCTCTCTGAAATTGTTGAATAAAAATACCATTAAAATATTATTTAAAAAAAATAGAGTAATGTAAACTTTTCACTTTGGGTAATGTTAAATGATGTCACCATATATGGAAAATTATCTTTAAGGATCAATTAGAACATTTCTTGATGATAATAACCTTTTAATTTAGAAAGAAATTATTTAAAATTTAAAATACTTTAAAATAATAAATAAATAATTTTCTTTGATAGTAAACATGAAACTGAAAGAAAAATATTTAGATATTGAGTTCTAATGGTGGATATAAAATCTATTCATTATGTAAATGTTAAAAATAAACATTCATTTCAATCATTTTGTAAAGGTATTCAATGTGAACCTGTTGGGAAACACTAAGATAATTCATTTTAATACCTTTTTTTAAACAAGGTACCATTTCATATAAAATATTTTTCGGAAATAATTAAATTTTCTAAAAGGAAATTTTTTTAAAAAAATATATATCAATGACATGGAATCTTAATATACCCAATCGAAAATAAAATACAAGATCAGAATCACATACAAATGAATATCATGATTTTTCATTAATCATTAATTGTGTAAATGGAAATAAAATAGTTTTACCACATTCATAAATAGTGGATAAAAATTATATGTGTTTTAATAGGATAAAATAATATGATTTACTCTAAAGGAACCATGAAAATAAATAATCCTCAAAGAAAGAATATTATGAGATAAATCCATTTCCACATTGGTAACTTTTCAATCATAAGCCTCAAGAAATAATAAAATCAAATTAAACATTAAATATCAATTCTATAAGGATATTCATGATAAAACATATGAAATAGTAATTTTATACTCTTTATAAAATAATTCAAGCGTATAAACTAACATACATACAATAGAGAACAATTTCATATGAGGAACCCTTACAATGATCATAATGTTGAAGTGATAACTAATATTTGAAAAGATCATGTGTATCAAATATTAATCCACATAAAAAATGGGAATACAAAATAACACAATAAAAATCCAATACATACATAATAATTGAATATAAAATACAATGAACATGTAATATAAGACAATGAAAAGAAATTGAGTTATTAAATTATTTACCACTTGGTAATTTTCATGTCAAATCCCCATGGATGAAATAATTTGAATTGAAATTTAAAATAAGAATATTTATGAAGGATTAATGATGTTTCATGTAAAATTGTAATTATATAAAGATATATAAAATAAATTTTGTGAATAAATTTAAATATTCTTCAATTAAGGAAAATTGAGATGAAGCCCATAAGATCTTTTGTAATATCCAGATCCTAACCCCATGAAAGATAAAACTACATATGGATTAATAAATCAAATAACTTTCATTAAAGGAATAATAACATTAATTCATGGTCAGTATATACCTTAAATATTTATAATAATTGGCGAATATGTCATATGTACTATTGAAGTAAAAGCAATAAAAGAAGTTGTTCCCTTGAGTCCATACATTCCTAGTATTTCTATTAACTCCTATACTATATGTTTAAATAAATTATATGATTTATTAGGAAAATATTCAGGGTTAATTACTTATAAATAAATAATCTATTTTATTTATCTTAATTACATATTTAAATTATTAATTTATTAATTCCACATCAGGTGTTCTGCTGACATTTAGTTCATTATTTCTAAATGCCTTCAATGTGTAGACCATGGTCGAAGGGATCATTATTTCAAGACCTACTGAATAATTGTAATTAAATCTTATTCATCAATTATACATTTAAATCTAATCCTGAAATATGTTTATGAAGAATGACTAAAATAGTGCTCTTGGAGATGGTGTGTTATACATACACAAGAGTAATGATTCTGCAATTCAATGATCATTTTAGAAACAAGTTAAGTGTTATTTTATCATTATTAAGTGATAAAAAATGTAATATTATTTATTTATATATAATTATATATTTCATTCATGTTTTTTTGTAATTATTAAATATTTTCATCACTTCATGGAGGTGGTAGTCCACACATAAGCATGACCCACATTACCATTTCTTAGTGAGTGGAAGGATAAAAAATAAAATGATATATTATCTTTTTTGATAGATAAATGTTAAGTTAATATATTTATTATGTAAATTTTATACCATATATTTTCATTAAATTCATCTTTATTACCTTCCATGTAAAACATTAGTATAAAACGAATCACATCGCTTCTAGAGGCAGTAGTCTGACGTACACACGAATGACATTATCATGTTCCCAACAGAATGGAATGTAAGAATTAATAAATTATTTTATAATTTAAAGATTATAATTATATTTAAAATATAATAAATATAATTGAAATCTATATTTATAATAATACTTAACTGTCAATGATGAAAAATTATTTACAATGGTTCCCAAGCTTGTTTCTTGTCCTATACCGGAATGATGGTTTTGATTCCCATTAATGCAATTGAAGATTGATTTTGGATTTTATATTAAAATAATAACATCTCAGAATATGTTATATAATTTTTTATTTTATCATCATAATTGTATATTATTTTAAGAAGGTGGAAAAAGAATTAAAATAAAATTCTTAGGAATAATTCTTCTTCTTTAGACGACCACCTTCGTATAGTATCAAAAGCATTAATATGATACATTTATAATAAAAAGGAGATCCAGTACACGGGTATTTTATTATTGAATGAATTGGTTAGTCATTGAATATAAGGAATATGATTGCAGGTATGAAGAGGAGAGGATATGGGTTGGTATTTTATAAGTGGGGTGAGTAGTACAGTTGTAATTTGTTGAAAATAAAAAGAGATACCCATAATTTTCAAATAAAAAATGATCAAAAATGGATAATTATTTATCCTTAGATGATATGTGGTTTAAATATGTCATAAAAATATAATTTATAAATTTTATATGTCATTTAAACTATTATATGTTAATTTGACCCTCATATAAAACTTTTTTTATCACAACCATTGTAAGATATAATTACTACTTTAACAATTCATTTTGGCCAAAAACAAAGATGAACATAGTATCTAATATAAATAATATTTATTATAAATATTGTATTAATATTTCCAAATTTAATTTATATAAGTGTCATAATTTAACATAAAATAAATCGCACTAAAGCAACAAAAGAGAGGTTTTTCAAAGATAAGTATTTTTAAAGCATAAGTTGATTTTATATTAACTCAATGAAAAGTATAAATAATTATATAAATTTGAATTAATATTTACTTATATTTAATATAAATACTTAATTCAAAACATTCCTAATTAGGGTTTTCATTAATTAATTATAATGGGAAAACATTATTCATTTTAATACAGTTTTCAGAATAACCCAGTTTCATAGACAAAAATAAAATTATACTAAAATATAGTATAAAGATGAATCAATTTTTATTTATTTGGATAAATATAAATAAATAATTATAATATTACATGAAATAAAATTCATGTAATAATGTTAATTTTAAATTATATAATTATTTTAAAAGAAATGGTAGTTTTACAAAATTCTTTACTTTTCACTATTCCATAAAAAAATTATTGTTTTTTAAAAATCAGAAAATATCACTTTACATTGATTTTGATATGTTGATGTTAAAAATTATGTTCTTTTTAACTAATATTTATTCTAAATTTTAAATTGAATTATTACAATATTTTACTGCAAATATAAATACAAATCATTTATGGAATAAAACATATTTTGGATAAATTATATGACATTACTATAAATTGATTGATTATTTAATAGAAATTTATCGAGAAAATTATATTTAGTAGAGAATATATATATATATATATTTCATAAATTATTTAATATTATTCCTACCCACGAAATTTAATGGATGTGTTATATTATTAATATTTAAATAATAGTATTGCATGGTTTGTCAAAGCTTGGTGTTTTGTGTATTGACCACTATTAATAATATCTTCCTTTAAACAAATATCTGAGTTTTACAATCATGGCGACTTAATAAATTTATTGCCCATAATTTTAACTATAATAGGGTAATTGATGGTTTGATATTAAAAAATACCTTTATTGGAAACCCACGTCATAAAAAACATTAATAAAACATCCTTCTGAAAAGTTAGAAAATGATGTATGAATGTAATCTGCAATAACATATTCTTGGTTTGAAAATAAGATAAAAATAGTCGATGGTTATGATATGTAAATGGAATAAAATCATAAATAATTATTGGAAGTGATATAAATCAATTATATAAAAAATTCAATGATCTAAAGAATTTAAAAACAAAAAATCCAAAAATCATTGATGGGTGAAAAGAGCATAGATTCATTAGAAATACAGGTACTAGAATAAAAAATTTTAAATATAATTTTCATAGAGTTTAATAATTCATTTTACTTATATACTAAAAAATACATAAATATACTTACTTGATATGTATTATTTCACCCTTTAAAAAATTTATACCATAATATAATTTTCTTTTCCCCAAAGGAAGAGTATTAATAATTACTTTTTCATATAAAAATCACTGAAAAATATATAATGAATCACATATCCATAAAGGGGTAAAAATGAACTTTTCTTATCATTATACCTTAACCAAACCAAAAATTGTTAGCACACTGTAATATAATTCCAAATATGAGAAAACCATCATATGATGAAATAATACATTAATTTACAGAACTCAATAATATCACCCAATGTTGAAACTAAATCATTCATACATAACCTCAATATTAAATAGTGAATTTACATGGAAGTTTATATTATACCATTCAATGTTAAAGACCTAAAATATAGGGATCTCCTTTGGAAATAACCGTAATCACTTAGTCCCTAAATCAATTTTCAATACGATGATTACCTACATCATATGTTCCCGAATTTTAATAACCAATGATTACCTCAATAAATATGTGATAAAACCTGAAGATCAAAAATACCATTATACATATTCCCAAAACCTTTAATCATATTATTCTAAAATAATACCTTTTACTAAACCTATGGGTTTTATATTAGTAAAACTAATAAAACACCACCCAAAATAATATTAATCACCTTAAAATATTATTATTCAAAACATATAAATTGATTTCTATGACATTTAACTTATGATTAACTGTGAACATATGAACCCATGATAAAATCTAAAAAACATAAGATAACATCACATAAAAATATATTCATATATAAATTTTTATAAATCCTACTCTGATACAAATTATAACAGCACTAAACCTGCACTCCTATAGCCTGTGTTAAATTATAGTTTTTAAATTTATGGATTGATACAGATCAACATGATAGAAAATATTTCTTCAAAAAGTTAAATTCTAAATTTATTAAAAACCCTATTAACTCACATATTTTAGGTTTATAGAATTATGACAAACTCGTACATAAAGAATACTCATAATGTGAAAAATTTATTTTCCCACTATATAGTGATTTTATTATTCCATAATAGGTAATCATAATCAAACATATGAAAACCTTCTAGATAAAATTTATTTAACATTATTATTCATACCCTAGGTTAAACTAAACATAATAAAGGTTATCTCAAATTCTCTATAAGGGTAAAAATAATAATTAACAACTAAATGTCCTTAATGATAAAAGCATGATCATAATGGTATGATGACATAATCATAGTGAATAAGGATAACATAAGATAAATCATAACCATAAACACATGGATAAATAATCCTGAAACATGGAGTAATTATTTAATAAAATCAAGAGTCATATGAATCAATAATCATTAGCCACGTGATGTCTATCTTAATAAAAGGCAACATTATAACCTGTATAAATCTAAATGAAATGTGTTGGTATCCTACGAAATCATCTTCGTAGAATCATTATAGAACCCATGAAATTAAATACCCATATATTTGACTTCCATACCAAATGAATTGGAACATTATCTTGCCACACCCATCATATAAGTTATTTCCAGTGCACCCAACATTATTTGGTCGAACCCATCATAGAAACAATTCTTAAGAACCATTAAATGAATAAATAATATATAAAATTAACTTCTGTATAAAACTCTTAGAACCTACAATTTTTTTCATAACAATATTAACTTATGTAAAATGAATGTGTTCCCTGAAAATATCATTAAAAAATTATAATGAATCCAAGGAATGAATAAGGATGGTATAATATTAAAAAATCATGGTGGAGCATAAGTTACATCAAGGGTTATTGGCATTGATAAATGGAAATATCATTAATGGATCATTAAAAACATTCTATAGTAAAATAATATTTTCTCCCTAGGTATCATCAAATGATGTCCTCTTAGATGGGATTTGATTTTGAAGGATCATTTGTAATATTTCTTGATAAATATATCCTTTCCATTTTGAAAAAACTTATTTAATGTAATTTTTTTTCAAACATTATTTAAATAATTTTCATTGAAAATTACCTTTGAAACATAATATGAATGATTTAAACTATTATTTTTTCACAATTTAAGGAAAATAAATTCATGTCATTATTGATATAAATAATCATTCTTTTCAAAAAAAAAATAAAGGGAGTCATGTGACCCATAGAGAAAACATTAAGATATTTAAATTTAACACATTTTAGAAGAAGGTCAAATAGAATGTAATAAATATCCAAGAAGTAATTTTTTTAAAAAAAATATTTTTAAAACATTATAAAAAATGGTAATAGACTAGAAAGATTCCATGTCTGAATGAAAATACAATATCAGTATAGTTTTGATCAAATTTCTGGATGTTTCATTAATAAATAATGGTGAGAATATAAATAAAACATGTAAATCACATTTATAACTACTGTATAAGAAATATATTTCTCAAATAACTCAAGATCATATGATTTACTCCTATGGAACCTAGAACATAAACAATCCTAAAAGAAATAAGATTGTGATATAAATGCCATCCCATATTGGTAACCTTCTAATCGCAATACCCATGAAATAATGACATCAAATGAAATTATAAATATCATAAATATAATTATATTAATGATTTAACATATTAAATATGAATTGTATACACCTCATAAAATAATATCGGTGTATAACATAACATATGTCCCATAGAAAAAAATTTGAGGTCATCCACCATTACAATGAATGTAATGATGAAGTTTCAATTAATCAACGAATAAATTATATGTATCAAATTCAAATACACATAAAAATATTAAACAAAACATAATAATATAGAACTTAAATACATAAGTAATCTTAAAATATCAAATACAATTAAAATGTAATAAAACCCAATAAAAAGAAATCGAGTTATAGAAATATCTAATAGTTGGTTATTATTAATTTGAATCCCTATATATGAAATAATTTAAATTTAAACGTAAACTACCATTATTTAATAATGATTCATGATGTTACATTTAAAATAGGAATTATGTAAATCATTTAAAATTAATTAGCTTTATAACATTAAATATGCCTCAATGAAGGAAAATTGAGATGAAGTCC
Source organism: Viscum album (assembly GCA_963277665.1). Taxonomy (NCBI): domain Eukaryota; kingdom Viridiplantae; phylum Streptophyta; class Magnoliopsida; order Santalales; family Viscaceae; genus Viscum; species Viscum album. The sequence continues at coordinate 1,210,851,279 of OY728165.1, forward strand.
CTTACAGGTTTTAAAATATCTAGATCAAAAAAACATGAAATTTTTCACATTAAACGTTATTATATATATAGTACATAATAAAAATAATTTTTAATATGAAATATTTCTCCGAGAAGTAAAATCAAGCTATGAAACCCCTACTTTGAGTCAAAATATTCCATGAAAGTCCCTTAAATAATGTATAATAATCATATATCATTTATTTATTTTTTAAGAAACTTTTACATAATTATTAAATTATATTTAAATAATTTATATTTGTTATTTTAATGACTTATTAATAGAATTAATCAGTTAATCCCACATTGAGGGTTTTGAGGACGTTCAATTTATTACATTAAAATGGATTTAGTGGGTAAACCATGTTTAACGTGGTAATTTTCTCAAAATATACATAATAATAATAATTAAATATTTATCATATTAATTAATAAATAATTCTTATAAAACAAATCATAGAGTATGGTTATGAAAAATTGATTGTGTTGTGATCATGGAGATGGTAGGTCTTACGTATGCATAAACAACATTTTTTTTCAATGATCACTATTAAATGAATGGAAGTATCATTTTATCATTATATAATCATAAAAATCATAAAAAACTTATTATTTATTTATAAACACTTACATCTTTCATCCATGTTATGTGGTGATGGAAAATGAATCACATCGATTTTTAGAGGATGTTGTCTGAATGTACGCATGAAAGATGCTATCACATTTAAGTGAGTGTAAAGGTAAGAATGAAAATGATATATTATTTTTAAGAATTTTAAATATGTCCTTAATATAATAATTATTTCATATTTATATCATCTATATTCATTACCAATACCCTTAATATTTTCAATGTAAAGAGTAAGTGAAAAATGAATCACTATGCTTCAATTGACGATAGTCCACTGTACACATTGGTGACAAAATTATAACCCCAAAAGAATTGAAAAATAGAATTTAAATGTATTAAAATAACTAAATATGTATAATTATATTGAAAAAATCACATATATACATTATATTCCATATTATAACTAGCTATTATAGGCGATGTTGAAAAATGAATTACATCGGTTTGTAAGGCGGTAGTCCGTTGATCCCACGAATGATGGTTTGGTTTTCTATTTGATGGAATAGAATATGATTTAATTTTATTTAATTAAAATTATAAAATATTATTATATTTAATATTCTGGTGTTATTATATCATCATAATTTATGAATATTTTAATGATGAAAAAGTAATAATAATATTAAAATTCTCCCTTAATAACGATAGATCTTCTTTGGAAAACCTCCTTAGTATAGCAAAAAAATCTATAATAGAATGGATTTATAATATAAAATGTGATATAAATAATGGTGATGGAAGTAAAAAAGGTATTTGGGTTTGTATAATCCCATAAAAGGGCGTTTATTGTTTGAATAAGAGAGGATATGGGGGCCTTATATAAGTGAGGTGAGTGTCACACATGTAATCTTTGAAAATAAGAAGTGATACCCATGATTTTTAAATAAAAAAGGATTAAAAAATTATTAGTATTTTTAATTTGATATAATAAAGTATAAATATTTCCTTACATGAAAAATTAAGATATGTTTTTAGGTAATTTTAATCCTTATCTTTTTTATTGTAACCCCTGGTAAACCCATTTTCACCTTAAATGTGTTAAAATAATATTACTATTTTTAATATTCATTATGGGAAAAAATTAATATGAAAATAATACATAATATATATTATTTCGACTGGTATTATTTAATATATTTCACCAAATTTAGTTCAAAGATGTGTAAAATTCTAATTTGAAATAAAATCCAAAGACTTGATGAAAAATAGTTTTTCAAAATATTCATCTTTCAATCGTAATATGATTTAATATTCAATATATGATTTTAGATGAGGTGTAATATTAGTGGTCATACTCATAATCCTACATCGAAAAGGGAAGGGTTATAATCCAAGAAATCTCCTTGGGGGATTTAGGACGAATGTGGTGACACAGGTCTTGAAATGCTCGCAGGATGATGCTGGAAAGACGGTTCACAAGCCCTCTAGGTCATGTTCAAGGGGCCACATGGACATGATCCTATAGGCTATGTAATGGGTGTACCATGGTGAATATAGAAAGAGGTATTTTATTTCATAAAAAAATGGGTCTTCTACAAACATAAAAAAAATTAATCATATGACTAGTAATGATCTAGGATATTGACTAGGATTGGGGAGCTCTCGGTGAAGATGATGATCAAACCCTAGATGAATGAGGCTGTTCCCCCCCCCCCTTCATGGAGGTGTAAGGGGTGAGGAGGAACCGATGTTTCTGCCAACAAACTCATGGAAACCATTCATTTATGTTAAGTGGGATTTGCAAGACCACGCAGTTGTTAGTCTTCTTGAAAAATTCCATTTCATGATCCAGTTTGCTTCAGATGATGAATTGGTAAGGGCTTGGTCTAGTTCCCCCCATCGATGTAATGTTTTCAAGTTCATCATCCTTCTATGGTCGTTTTATCATTGTATGAACTGCGATCCTTCATCCAAAGTGGCATGGGTAAGTATCCCTCATCTCCTTGTAAAATTTCAATATCCTGCTATTATTCGTATGATTGGAAATATGGTTGGTATATTTATCTGTTCTAATGTCTGAACATCTACTGTAATCCACCTGATTAACCCCCACCTCTGTTTTGAGGTGGATTTTGTGATACCTTCGTTTGATTAGATCTGTATCACCATTGGCGAAGAATTCAGATAGAGGCAGGTCATTGTTTTTGAATCATTGGTGGATTACTGCAAGAACTGTTGTCGATTGGGGCATCTGGACTCTAAATTTCATTTTGAGGCAATGAACATAAGGAACTCTGATTCGAGGGAGAGGGTTGATATGTCCCCTAGCCTAAGACTAATATCAGCAGTGGGTACTTGATCTGAAAATGAATAGGTTGTGGTGAACTGGATTGCATCAATGGTGGGATTATGCTGGGGCAACCCATAATTTGACTATTTCTACAGTGTTCAATCGCCTTTGTCAGATCTAAACTCAGAGGATGGTGTGAAACAGGAAACTAACAAGGAGGATTTAGATGATAGAGAGATGGGAGCTCCACGAGGTGTCAATTTAGTCATAAAAGACATAAAACAAGAATTTTGTGTTCCATTAGTTACAAATAAGAAGGCTGAGGGTGAATGAAAGGGTTTGAACATGAGGTTGAGGAAACTCCTTAAATTTTTGGTTTTTTTTAGTGGTCCCTTGGGCCTTCGGAAGCTATTAATAGATTAATAGGGTGGTTTGTGAGTGATGGAGGTGTGGTGGTCATTATTGATACTGGAAATTGTTTCCAAGGGTTGGAATAAGAGAATGGTAAGGTGGGAATTCCATTAAATGAAGGCCTCGATTGGTAGTTTGGGCCTCCCTCTCAGGTGGATTGAACCAGAGCAGAATTTCTGCTGCATGGGATAATGGTGGTTTATGATTCTGCTCAGCAGTCAAAGTGTCTAGTAGTGATTGACACTAATAGTATATTTCAGAAGGGAGGAGGAGGGACATATGGATATCATTAGGTGTATATCCCTAATAAATGGGTGGATTTCTCTGAGAGTGACAAAGAGAATGATGGTGGCTTCAGGCCTTCATTTAGGGATGTGGTTCAGGGAGGTAGAAATAAGATGCAGGAGAATCATGAAGTTTTTACTACTCCACCATAGTGAAGGTATAGTAATGATTACTCATATCTTCAAAATTCGGTGTCCACCAGGTCTCCCTTTGGAAACACTGATCATTTATCCTTGGAGTGGATGAATCTACGAAGGAAGTATGTTATGTTTCAAAAGGACTGTGAAAGCTGGGAATTAAAATTGGCTACTGTGGAGGATACTTTCTACAAGGGATGTGGAAACGAGTATGGCTATGATGATATATAATTTTCTTTTTCGGATTGTTGTACCTTTTCAATGTCCTTTTCCATTATTTTAATAAATGGTCAGGGTGCTATCCCCTAACTGAGATTTTCTTTTATGACTATTAATTATCATTATATGAATTTAAATTAATATTTATAGATGTATAATCAATAGATTTTATATAATTCATTACACATACGCATTTTATAATTAATTTAAATGATTAATAATTATTAATTTTAAATTGTTTTTTCAAAAAACCCTTTTTTAAACCCAAAAATAATCTTATACGAAAATACAGTATAAAGATGATAAAAATATAATCAATTGTATTAAATATAAATAAATAATACTCATTTTACATGAAATAAAATTCAAAATTATAATATTAATTTCAAATTACATACATTATTTAAAAGAAATGATGGATTCAGAAAAATGGTATTTTTAGCATTCACTAAGAAATCAATATTTTCTAAAAATTAATGAAAATTTTCCCGAACTTAATTTTAATATGATGATTTTAAAAATGATTTTCCTTTTTTCAAATATAAGTTCTAAAATATCTAGAAATTAATCATAATATTTTCTCAAAAAAAATTAATACAAATCATATTTAATAAAACATATTTATTATCAATAAAACAAATTTAATTAAAAAATAGACTATTTACTAATCATTTATCAATAAATTTATATTGATTATGTAAAAAATATATATTTTATTAAGTATTTAATAATATTAAAAACATCAAATTTAAATTATATTTCATAACGTATGAATTTATATAATAATATTTCTTGGTTCATCTAAGTAAGGTGTTACGTGTCATATACATTATGGAGCATAGCTTGTTTAATAAAAAATATCTGGGTGTTTTAGTTTTTATAATTCCCCTATTAACTTCCCCCTTTCTTGATCACACCATATCATCCTTTATAAGAAAACCCAAATATCACTCCTATGTGATCTACAACATTGTAATGAACCCATATTGGTACATAGGAAAAACAAATTAAACCGTAGAGAGAGGAATTCTACTCCCCATTATTCATGAGTGCCTTTTCTACTACACTCCAAGAGTTAGATGATTTCATTCAAAGAATACCTTGGGTAAGGCCATTTTTAGGATATCTATATTGAGTAGTTTTGTAGTAAAAAACTATAACATCAAAAAGACAAAAAACATCTTCTCCTAGAAAAAGTGACATTGTATTTCAATTGGGGACTTCATTCAACTCCCACATCTTCAAGCTGCATTATCATCAAAAAATTTATTGAAATCATGTGTGGTCATAAGTATTCAGCTTATTTAGTGGTCAATGACATGAAATATTTTTTATTCATTAGCCTAGAAAATCACAACCCATAATGATAAAATGCACCACCTAATAATAAATTTCAATCGATAACTGAACCATCCCAATTAAATTCCTAGAGAGACTATGCATTTATTTCATTTAACATCATCACCATTATTAATTATATTTATAGGGGTATTCATATTCTCCCTTTTTTTGACATGATCTATAAATTTTATAAAAGGATACAATTCTTCCCATATGAAATGAATCTCTTCCACAATAACCATTTATCAGAGCCAATTTTCTATCTTAGAGCATATATTTCCCCCTATGAAATTTGTATCTCATTTCTTGTATGTTTTAAAATAGAATAAATAAAAAAAAGGTCAACTATAGTTTCATGCTTGGTGATTTTCATTTAGTAAACATTCCACACACAAAAGAGTCATAAATAATTTTAATCCTACTATGTTGAAACTCAATGTACGAAATAGGAGATAAATTTAATAACAAAATCACTATTTTTTTGAACTCACTAACATTAATGTATCTCAATAATCCATAGAAGATTCATTTCTATCAAGGAACTCTTCCAAACATATTCTGTAGCTCTAGATACAAAGCAGATAACAATTTCGGAATTTGATACCAATTATCATAGATACAAAATCAACGGAAGATAATTTTTTTAATCATTCTTGATACAAAATTCTATAACTGACCAAACACAATTCAATAAATCATGATCTATGATAGCTTTCAAAACAATTAATTTTTTTGTTCACCTTTCGAGACTACTTCATGAACAATATTTGGTAACTAATTTCTTCTCTCATTCATAAAGATCCATTCCATGGTTGTTAGCGATTCCATTTTTTATCATTATCCCAAAAATCCACATGGATTTATCAGCATTGTCCTGAAATTTTTCATTGAAATGTTGCATGAAGGTTGTCCATATATAGCTTCTTATGATATCTGATGAGATCTTCTTTTGTTTCTATGACTCCATTCTTCCATATCTAAGGTCATGTTACAAAATTATAAGATTCTATTGACCCCAATACTTCTAACATACATTGAAACCACCTGAGATGGATTGTAATTTCAAGATTAATTTCCCGAAATCAATCAGTAAGATACCAAATTTTTACTCTTCTTCTTCTTCTTTTTCTCAATCATGAAAATATCAGATATAGAAAAAATTATTATTGTATTAATTTGATCATTTGATGGAACTAGGAATAATTTCACAAAAAAATTTATATCTTTTTATGAAAAATATTCATGGATATTATCTTCACAAAACCTGAAATACATCAAATATTTTTAGTAGCATTCGAACACCTAAGGAGGAAGTATGTTTAACTTCTTCTTGTGGAGGAATGAGGTTGATCTTGTTGGATGATTCCATCACTATAACACTTTCATTTCCCAAATTTAGATTCAAATTAAGGAATTCCACCACCACATAAACCTCTTCATATTATTGATCGTTCTTTGTGATATGATTTCTCAATGCCAAGAAAATTTATCCTCCTTTGAGATAAAACACTTACAAAAAAATTCATTTCATATTTTCATTGGGATTCCCCTTTAAATGAAAGGACATTTCATATTCATTGTGGGACAACTCGCACACATTTATTCCTTTATTCTTTTTACCATTGATGATCTCTTGAAACATTACTTATTATACCATTATTCTTCACAGCTTTTTACAAAATTATTTACCTCTACATGATTCATTGACCTTCCTAACACATACCTTATTTTTCGATGTTTATTTAAAAAAAGTGGATTTTGGATTCCTATTATTTTTATAAATATTACTATTTATTTTAGAATAAAAATAAATTTCAATGATAGATTTAGAAATTCTATTCAAATAATTGCTTTCTATTTTCTTGATAAATTCCACAATTATCTTCTTATCTTGCACTATGGTACAATTTTTTAAACCATAGAGACGTTTTCTTGAATAATTTCCATGATTGATAATAGATCCAACTTTTATGTCTTATTCCTTGGTGGATCATTGGTTATATGAGCATCCAACTTTTCTATAGTTGGAGTGGTTTCATTGTTTTTTATCCATATTTTTTTCTTTATTTATAGGATAGTTGTTGTGAGTAATATGATTTTTCTGATCCATGAACCTTTCTTATTGTTCAACTTTTTTCCTCCTGGTTTATAATTCAATTCCCAAAATTAAAAACCATATTTTAGTTCAAGAATTATTCTTATTAGTCAGTGTAATGGAGGAATTCCATATAAAACCTTCAATTCCACTATTTCTGAAATTTCTAACAATATTTCAAGGGTTAGAATAGATAATGAATTTAGTTCTAAAATCATATATCTTATTATTGTGACACATATGTGATTTTATAATAGTATATTTTATTTTAAATTTAATATCTTGGGCTTAGAAGAAACCACTCATGGAATGTCTTATGATTCCATAATAGTCACACATTTCAGTTACCATCATCCAAGAGTCGTCCCTTTTTGATTTGGAAAGACACATATGCTCACTTAATATCTTTAGTTTTCTACCTATATTGACTCCACATATTGATGTTGTCATATGATGGATCATATCCTTCTTGATTCTAGTATTTGGCCTTCATTTGAGATCCATGATCTTATTTTATTCTCTTTTAGTTGGGAATTTATATCATGAATACTTATCCTTGCTTATTTTCCATATTTGGACCTCTTTTAAATATTTTTTGAGATCGATAATGTTAGATTTCAGATCATCTTATATGGATATTATCTCTTCCAATTCATGTGAATTTTCTTCAAGTACGTCACTTTGACTATTTATTTCCTCACCCATCCTCACATTGTCATATTTTAAGTCCACCTTTACTTTTCTAGGACTTTGGTTCACCTCAACCAACTTTACATTATTTTAAAACAATTCATCCTTCATAGGTTACATATTTTAAATTCCTTTTAGGTAATGACACTTTTTTTTGGAATCCACATTACACACTTTAACTATGGACGGAACCTCATACAACTCATTTTTCTGGGTATCATTTTTCTTCTACAGATCTCTATCTAAGTCATTTAGTCATTTATCGATGATTTTAAATTTTTTAACATCAATTTTCATAACTTCGGCATATATCTATTCATACTCATTATTCTTTCTCGTATCCATGTTTCATTCCTCCAACAACTAATAATGATCCTCTAATATACAGAAAAATTACACATTTGGATCACTTGATATATTGTTGTCATCAGTAGATCCAAAATCACTTTTCATATTATTCTCATCGTATCAAATTTTAGAATCATTGTATGATCAATTACATTCATAATCAGATTCATTTATACATTCTATTTATGAAATATTAATCTTTTATAGATCAAATAACCAAATATTAAAAACTATTAAATTATTTGGAATTATTTTGGAGTTTTAATTATTTCTTGAATGCATTCCCTTGACCATGTCGTACGAGATGAATATGTTGAGACTCCAAAAATTATTAAATCTATTTTGAGAAAATATACATTTAACAAGATAAAATTTGAAATGATATCAACAATTGGATGTAATTTAAATTATTTAACCTATGGATAGATGGATCCCTCAACCTCCGATACCATGTAAAGGGACCATGGAAAACACCCCTTCATCACAAAATTTTCTCCCATAGCTCACTACCTCATCGTTTTGAATCATAGTGGGGATCACTTCCCACCAAGGGGTTCAATCCTACCTAATTCTAAAAAGACACTTTTATGGGGAGGATGCTCATGATAGTTATATATTTTCCCTAATAATATGCCATTCCTGATGTCAAACTTATTTTAAAGGAATCATAGTGTGGCACTCCCTGGTCACGTCATGACACACTACTACAAAGTAGTAGGGTCATGAAACCCATCACAATAATATCTTATAGAAAAATCCAAAATTAGGTGGAAATAATAGAGTTTTTTTCTCAATTTAACTCAATTATTTTTTAAACTGATCATGGATCACATAGAATTATAGTGGTACGATTGATGACACATACTTAGTTGGATCGATGTTGAGATATAAATGTATATGAGATGGACCAATATAAGTGTAACGCCCCGACCCCAGCTACGCAGAGTCGGTGCATTACTTTGTAACATTAGCATGATCAGAAAAGATCAAGTCTCGAAAGACCGATTAGTTTTGTAGCCTTGGAAACACTAGATACATTAATAAGTCTTTCATTACATCATAAAGTAAAACAATACTACAACAACATATTGTCTTCATATCCCCTCACACTATCCCTGCAGGTCATTCATAATATACTTCTTCACATCCTGGAAAACATTAAAACATTGAAAGGGGTGAGCTCAGATGCTCAGTAAGGATAACGATATTGCGGAAGCTTTCATAAATAAAAATTAACAATTAAGGCAATGTATAACTAAACAAAAGCCTTATTAAACTTGAACTTCAGCATAATATGGAAAAAGTAAAATCAAATAATGCCACTTACTTACTCACATGGATATTCTACTAGACGAATAATCACATGAAAGATCAATAACCACTTTCATAATTAGGGAATGTATAATTCCAGACATTCTGAAACATTTTGACAAGGCATCGGCCAAGACGTCTAAAATGATAAAGGCCTCGGCCAAAACCATAAATCAAATTGGGAAAGGGCCTCGTCCAATTCCACATCTAGTTGTCTCATGAGACCTACTGATGCATCGAGGAGCTATAGCGGGCCCCACCCGTCACTTATTAAGTCCAATACATTCCTCATATGAATAGGTCTAAACATATCATAAACCATAACATAATCGTATCACATAAAACATGCATAAAGGAAACATAACATTTCCACATTTCAATCACAAGATATCAATACAACACATTGTTATAATAAAAATACTTTCAAAACCATTTTCAATACCAAAATAAAAGAAAGTTAAAACTTTGTATTTATTTTTTATTAAAAAAAATGACGGCTTGTAGAGGAAGCCGAAACTCAAATAATGGTCACGGCGGCGGAGAAGTCATTGTCGCCGCATAAGTATGGAAATAAAAACATTCCCTTTTGTCTTTTAGCAAAATGCTTCGTATAAAAAAGATACCTTTTGAATAAACGTAAAAGTCAAAGGGGTTTATACACCATATAAAAGAAAGTTTTGTATAAAACCAAATATGCCTCAATGAAAGGAATTGAGACGAAGTCCTTAAAAAGAACATTTTTTTAAATAAAGTACATATATAATGTTTATTCACTATAAATACAAATAAATAATGTAAAAATACATGATAGGACATAATAATATCAGGACATAATTTGAAAGTAGGAGATTAACCCAAAGAATAGAAATTGGGTTAAGAAGTTCCCTTACCTCTTGTCTGACTTGACTCAACCATTATTTAACCTCCTGGATAATAAACTAGATTAATATATACCTTATTAAGAACCATTTTCAATTTCATTATCCTTTTTATATCCCTTATTACAATTTTATTAACATTATGTAATTATTTAAGTTAATAACGGTCGTTTTGTCGATCTTTGGTACTTGAGTCAACAATAAACTTCTTATAATTACAAGTTGTTTATGTTGTAGAATATCCATTATATCCAGAATTATATTCAGGATTTAGATGTCATATATATCATATATATCCATTATATAAATTCATTTATAATATTACGTAACATTTATTGGTAAGAAATGAAATTCACCGTTCATGGAGACGGTAAGCCGTACGTACGCATGAATGCTACTTTCATTTATATTTCATATTTAATGGAATGAAATCATAATGATATAAATGTATAATATAATTCCAATATAATATGGTTTATAATACCATTTACTCCATCCTTTATACATCCCACATATGGCATTAACGATTCAAATCACATTGAGGGGGCGGTAGTCCGCACTTCCTAAAATGAAATTATCGCGTTATACCCATAATGGAAATCATAAAGTATGCCATAAATGATAAATACAGAAGCATAAGTAAAACATAAACATATTATATATCATATATAAATATAGTGACATCTTAATGGCCACCTTTGAAGGTGTTATATGAGTGTTGAACAATCATCGTTTCGTGAGGCAGAAATTCGCCATCCACAGAAACTGTATGTTCTTTAACCATTAGATGTAGGTGTGTGTAAGTGTAGCTCGAATCCTTCTTATTACAACATCCTAGTATATTGAGGATACTCGTGTTGTTACAAAAGAAATGAATAAAAAGATTTTAGGGGGTTGGAGAAGAAAAACAAAACAAAACAACATTAGAGAAGAAATTACCTCAAAATTGGGTAACTCTTTTTGATTTGAGCCAAAGGCTTCCTTGGAAAGTGTTCTGCCCAAAGTGAGGATTCTAGGAGTAAGAGGGGGAAGTTGGGAGAGTATATGGGGAGAGTTTGGGCGATCCAAATGGCTTGAAAGTGTGAATGAGGTGGTAGAGGTGGGGGCCTTTTATAAGAGGATAGGAGGGGCACTCTTGGAAAGTAAGGAATGTTTACATTATTATACAATGCTTTTCGGATTCTAAAGGTCCCACACTTATATAATTCGTGGCTACGGGGATAAGGGTTCGAAATCTACCCATCCAATAGTCTTTGGACAAGTGTAAGCCTTTTATCGTACATTATCTTTTCATTTTATTGAAATCGTTAAATAATGAGGTTATCGCTGCATCATAATGATGTCATAAATAATTTAATTTATTTAATGTTTAAAAATTATAAAAAAATACTATGATTTAGTAAATCTTTTTATATTTCCAATGACTATTTATAGTCAAAAATATGACTTGTATAACCCCATGTAAAAATTGTTTTAGTAAAACATTTCATGTTTGTGTCATTTTTTACTTTAACATTAAATAAAAGGTATTTATGTCATTTTCCAACTAAACTAGCTCCATGGGGTCCCCAAGTTGACCCATGGATTGTCTTGGTCGGCCATGGAACATACAATGAGGGTAAGACATGTTTCAAGCGCATCTCATATTATTAAAACATTATTTTTACCTTAAACTACACTAATTACCTCTAATCGCGATTAAGAACATAAAAGTTACTATTCACCAAAAATTATTTTAATCTCATTGAACCACATTTTACTTCTTATTGACAACTATGTATGTCGGATTTTTGGAAATCAAAACACAGAAGTGGTAATATTTCATTTAAACGAAAAATCAGTTATTTAACTACCACTTAGTGGTTTCACTATTCATCAAAAATTGAAGTTTTTTAGAACAATGCCAAAATTTCACCCTAAGCTATAATTGATATTCCGAATTCAAAAATGATGTCTATTTTAAAAAATTCCAAACATATAAGTTGCATTAATTAATTTTATAATTAATTCCTGTTGTCACAACAAATAGCGTGTTTTTAAGAAAAAATTTATATCAAAAGATTGGCAATTGTTTATGTCCAATTTCAATGTTAAATTAATTCTAATGACCACCATTGGATAAAATGTTAAAAATATATTATAATTATACTTTAAAACCACTAAATAGTATAATATATCACTATAAATTAATTTGATTAAAAAAGTTGTTTTAAGTATTTATTACTATTCATAAAAAATTGAATGTTCTCAGAAAATTACAAAAAACTCAACTTAAGATAATTTCGATATTCAGAATACAAAAATGAAGTCCATTTTGAAATAGAAAATTTATATATTTTCAAAAAGAGGGTATTACTATTCATAACGGATACTTTGATTAGTTGCGGTGTGTTAGAACTCGAAGTTGCATACAATGAAAGCTATTACATTATTGAATGAGAAGCGTATCATAGAAGCTCGGGGTGTTACATTCTCCCCTCCTTCAATAAATTGCGTCCTCGCAATTTGAAATTTTTCTTGGAAAATAAAAGGTTGAATATAGAAAATACCTTTGTGGAAAACCCACATCGAAAATAATATTAATAAAATTTAGCCTTAATAAGAGGGAAAGGGAAATGAAAAAGTCACCACCCAATTATGATCTCGATTAGGAGAACATTGGTGGAAATTAGAGACATATAACTGGAGGAAAAACGTAAATATTTGTAGGGAGTGATTGAGGTCATCAATCACAATCAACTATCAAATTGAGGGCCTCAAAGCCTTCAATCTATGATGATTTAAAATATCATCAGTTCAACAAGACATAAGGTATTAGGATAACACAATTTTTTGTTTTAATATCCCTTTACTAAAGTTAAAGAATTAATTTATTCATTGAATAAGAGATAGGTATATATATATTTATGCTTGACAATTAGAGTTTCAACCTTCAACTCATCTTTCACTCAAAAATATTATACTTATCCTTATTATATAAGGTTCCAAATGTTAACACATACCATTTAGATTAGTAAAATTATTTTGTAATAACCGGGGACTTCCTGTATGCTAGTGGTAGGAAATAAAGGCCTGTCGCACTATGGTTGTGGGTTCTATTCCTGCAGCTTTGTCCGACGTGACGGGTTATTCCCCACCCTGCAGGTTTTCCTTTTCCTAAAACTATAGTATCATAATATTCCAAAAATAATCTTTATAAATTTTTTAACCTTAAACAATACTATCCAAAGATCAACTTAATCCACTCCAACCTTTATAGTTATCCAAAATACCTCTGTCCAAACATTCTCTAAAAGGTATCTTAATTCCAAAATCAATTTATCATATTCCCAAAACAAACTAAAGTTTCTCTTATTGTCACATACTAAAAATATAATTACCTTCAACATATTAAAACCTTACTGAAATCAACAAGTACTGCAGTACAATCCTTATATATACATCACATTATTCTAATAACCAGAATATAATCCATGTGTCCAAAAGCACCAATACATTAGTTATTTTGCTTCAACTGTAGTAAGTGCATAAGATTGTCCTTGATCCCTTGGCCTTTTCTGAGGTAAGTTCCCCTGACGCTTAGGACATTCATTTTCATAATGACCCATTTCTCTACAATTGTAGCATTCAACGTTGATAGCCTCTTTCTTTCCCTTGCAATCACGAGCCTGGTGACCCTTTTCTCCACATTTATAACAAACTCCCATTCCTTTTAGGCAAGTACCAGGATGATTCTTCCCACAATTATCACATAATGGAAAATCCTTCTTTCCCTTTTTCCCGTTATCTGTCTCTTGTTCCACCGTTCTCTTCTTCTCTTGCTTTACTTTGTTGTCATAAGACTTAGAGAATTCCTCTTCTGTCTTCATAGCACACGAGACAATATCTTCGTATGATGAGAAGGATTGTGATACTAAAGCTCGACGGAGAAATGATTTTAACCCATCAAAGAAACGATCAATCTTACTCCTTGGGTTACGTATATAATCAGCAGCATGCCTCGCTAACCTTGTAAAGATAGCCTCATACTTTGCGACATTCTCATCCTCCTTCTGCCTCAGACTCAGAAATTGCCTTTCCATATCTGCTCGATGGTCACGAGGAAAGTATTTTTCTAAGAAAAGCTCTTTGAACTCCCTCCATTCCATATTTGATACGTCATCATCTTCCTTTGTGTTTTGAATCAGCGACCACCACTGATCGGCATCTCCAGTGAGGCGGTAAACTGCCATGACAATCTTCTCCCTTTCGCTACTCCCCAAGGCATGTAATATTTTCTCTAAGGATTTTATCCATTTCTCAGCTACTAATGTATTTGTACCCCCATTAAATGTTGGCGGTTGTTTCCCCATAAAGCGGTCTAATATTGATCCTCCACATTGTGTATCAGGGTGATCCATACGAGTAAGGTTATTATTCATAACCTGAGTGAGTTGTCCCAGTATGGTAATAAGTTGATCAGCACCAGTTGTATCTCCAGATCCAAAATAATTATCTTGAGCAGGAGGGAAATCCCTACACGGAGTGCGTGCATGGATACGGTTTCTATTCCTTCCACTAGGCGCCATTTCTAAACAATGGCATAAACTATATTAGTTTATGAAATAAAATACATAATTACATATTTGTAAAACACTTTACATAAATTGAACTATTTATGGATATAATCCATAATCAAAAAAATAAATGTTTTCTTTTAGGAAGTATATACTCATAACCCTTCATAGTGGTTTGTAATGAAAATGAGAATTATCCTAAGCATATCCCCCGGGAGTGTCGTAACCAAGAGTGCAGCAAGGCCTGTTGTCGTGCACCAGTTCCTGTTTGAGTCTAGCTCAAAGCGATGTTTTTGGGTTTTACCCCTAGGTACATCTATGCCAGAGCCGCCCATACCTGCTCGTATCCAGACAGGGATGTATTGCTCAGAAAACTCACAAAATCTCTATAATACCAAAATTCTAGGAAGTTCTTCTATACTAATCCTTAAAGTCTATCTTCGGGCTATGTTCTCTAATCAGAGTTTATCTAAATCTAGCTTCCAATGTTAGTACTAAACTGCCTCTGATACCAACTGTAACGCCCCGACCCCAGTTACCCAGAGTCGGTGCATTACTTCGTAACATTGGCATGATCACAAAAGATCAAGTCTCGAAAGACCGATTAGTTTAGTAGCCTTGGAAACACTAGATACATTCATAATTCTTTCATTACATCATAAAGTAAAACAAAACTACAATAATATATTGTCTTCATATCCCCTCACACTATCCCTGCAGTTCATTCATAATATACTTTTTCACATCCTGGAAAACATTAAAACATTGAAAGGGGTGAGCTCAGATGCTCAGTAAGGATAACGATATTGCGGAAGCTTTCATAAATAAAAATTAACAATTAAGGCAATGTATAAATAAACAAAAGCCTTATTAAACTTGAACTTCAATATAATATGGAAAAAGTAATATCAAATAATGCCACTTACTTACTCACATGGATATTCTAATAGATGAATAATCACATGAAAGATCAATAACCACTTTCATAATGAGGGAATGTATAATGCCAGACATTCTGAAACATTTTGTCAAGGCCTCAGCCAAGACGTCTAAAATGATTAAGGCCTCGGCCAAAACCATAAATCAAATTGGGAAAGGGGCTCGGCCAATTCCACATCTAGTTGTCTCATGAGACCTACCGATGCATCGAGGAGCTATAGCGGGCTCCACTCGTCACTTATTAAGTCCAATACATTCTTCATATGAATAGGTTTAAACATATCATAAACCATAACATAATCATATCACATAAAACATGCATAAAGGAAACATAACATTTCCATATTTCAATCACAAGATATCAATACAACACATTTTTATAATAAAAACTCTTTCAAAACCATTTTCAATATCAAAATAAAAGAAAGTTAAAACTTTGTATTTATTTTTTATTAAAAAAAATTATGGCTTGTAGAGGAAGCCGAAACTCAAATAATGGTCACGGTGGCGGAGAAGTCGTTGTCGCCACATAAGTATGGAAATAAAAACAATACCTTTTGTCTTTTAGCAAAACACTTCGTATAAAAATGATTCCTTTTGAATAAACGTAAAAGTCAAAGGGGTTTATACACCGTATAAAAGAAAGTTGTGTATAAAACAAAATATGCCACAATGAAAGGGATTGAGACGAAGTCCTTAAAAAGATATTTTTTTTAAATAAAGTACATCTATAATGTGTATTCACTATAAGTACACATAAATAATGTAAAAATACATTATAGGACATAATAATATCCGGTCATAATTTGAAAGTATGAGATTAACCCAAAGAATAGAAATTGGGTTAAGAAGTTCCCTTACCTCGTGTCTGAATTGACTCAACCGTTCTTTATCCTCCTGAATAATAAACTAGAGTTAATATATACCTTATTAAGAACCATTTTAAATTTCATTATCCTTTTTATATCACTTATTACAATGTTATGAACATTATGTAATTATTTAAGTTAATAACAGTCGTTTTGTCGATCTTTGGTACTTGAGTCAACAATAAACTTCTTATAATTACAAGTTGTTTATGTGGTAGAATATCCATTATCTACAGAATTATATTCATGATTTAGATGTATTATATATCATATATATCCAGTATATACATTCATTTATAATATTACGTAACATTTAGATGTAAGAAATGAAATGCACCGTTCATGGAGACGGTAAGCCGTACGTACGCATGAACGCTACTTTCATTTCTATTTCGCAGTTAATGGAATGAAATCATAATGATATAAATGTATAATATAATTCCAGTATAATATGGTGTATAATACCATTTACTCCATCCTTTATACATCCCACATATGACATTAACGATTCAAATCACTTTGAGGGGGCGGTAGTCCGCACTTCCTAAAATGAAATTATCGCGTTTTACCCATAATGGAAATCATAAAGTATGCCATAAATGAGAAATACAGAAGCATAAGTAAAACATAAACATATTATATATTATATATTAATATAGTGACATCTTAATGGCCCCTTTGAAGGTGTTATATGAGTGTTGAACAATCATCGTTTCGTGAGGCAGAAATTCTCCATCCACAGAAACCGTATGTTATTTAACCATTAGATGTAGGTGTGTGTAAGTGTAGCTCCAATCCATCTTATAAAAACATCCTAGTATATTGAGGATACTGTTTTTGTTACAAAAGAAATGAATAAAAAGAGTTTAGGGGGTTGGAGAAGAAAAATAAAACAAAACAACATTAGAGAAGACATTACCTCAAAATCGGGTAACTCTTTTTGATTTGAGCCAAAGGCTTCCTTGGGAAGCGTTATGCCCAATGTGATTCTTCTAAGAGTAAGAGGGGGAAGTTGGGAGAGTATTTGGGTAGAGTTTGGCTGAGCCAAATGGCTTGAAATTGTGAATGAGGTGGTAGAGGTGGGGGCCTTTTATAAGAGGAGAGGAGGGGCACTCTTGGAATGTAAGGAAATTTTACATTATTATACAATGATTTTCTGATTCTAAAGTTCCCACACTTATATAATTCGTGGATAAGGGGATAAGGGTTATAAATCTACCCATACAATAGTCTTTGGACAAGTGTAAGCCTTGTATTGTACATTATATTTTTATTTTATTGAAATCGTTAAATAATGAGGTTATCGCTTCATCATAATGATGTCATAAATAATTTAATTTATTTAGTGTCTAAAAATTATAAAAAAATACTATTATGTAGGTAATCTTTTTATCTTTCCAATGAATATTTATAGTCAAAAATATGACTTGTATAACCCCATGTAAAAATTGTTTTAGTAAAACATTTCATGTTTGTGTCATTTTTTACTTTAAGATTAAATAAAAGGTATTTATGTCATTTTCCAACTAAAGTGGCTCCATGGGGTCCCCAAGATGACACATGGATTATTCTGGTCGGACATGGAACATCCAATGAGGGTATGACATGTTTCAAGCTCATCTCATATTATTAAAACATTATTTTGACCTTAAACTAAACTAATTACCTCTAATCGCGATTAAGAACTTAAAAGATACTATTCAACAAAAATTATTTTAATATCATTGAACCACATTTTACTTCTTAATGAAAACCATGTATGTCGGATTTTTGAAAATCAAAACATAGAAGTGGTAATATTTCATTTAAATGAAAAATCAGTTATTTAACTACCACTTAGTGGTTTCACTATTCATCAAAAATTGAAGTTTTTCAGAACAATGCCAAAATTTCACCCTAAGATATAATTGATATTCTGAATTAAAAAATTATGTCTATTTTACAAAATTCCAAACATATATGTTGCATTAATTAATTTTATAATTAATTCCCGCTGTCACAACAAATAGCGTGTTTTTAAGAAACAATTTATATCAAAAGATTGGCAATTGTTTATGTCCAATTTCAATGTTAAATTAATTCTAATGACCACCATTGGATAAAATGGTAAAAATATAATCTAATTATACTTTAAAACCACTAAATAGTATAATTTATCACTATAAATTATTTTGATTAAAAAAGTTGTTTTAAGTATTTTTTACTATTCATAAAAAATTGAAAGTTCTCAGAAAATTACAAAAAACTCAACTTAAGATAATTTCTATATTCCAAATACAAAAATGAAGTCCATTTTTAAATATAAAATTTATATAATTTCAAAAATTGGGAATTACTATTCATAACGGCTACTTTGATTAGTTGCGGTGTGTTAGAACTCGAAGTTGCGTACAATGAAAACTATTGCATTATTGAATGAGAAGCGTATCATAGAATCTCGGGGTGTTACAATAAGAGGTGAAAATTATAGGTTTAAAAACATTATATTTAAACTCTTAAGAAGAATATTAGTTTAAGATATATTATACTAATACAATTGAAAAACAATACAAATGATCTAGCTGATCCTGGATCCGATGGATATGATATGATATAATATGACATGATATGATATGATATGATACCTCAAGTAATAAAAAGATTTAGTATGTTAATTGAATATAATTACAGGAGTATAACAAATTTAGATGATTCTACCATACAGTTTATAAAACTTCTAATACAATATGAAATGAATGTATCATAATTAAGACAATTACAATATAATGGAAAATGAATAGAAAAGGAAACGAAATTATTCCCTTTCAATTAAAATAGTTGTGGAAATATAAAAGGTATTTCAATTATTCTATCCCAATGAGTAGGGTATCCTTTCACCTAGGATAAAAGGTGTGTCTTACCGCCACATGGGTAAGCCCTCAATATAATGATCGGATCGTCCGTCTTCCTATCCACGGAATCCCTCAATTACGAAGGTAATTGGCACCTTCTCCTTTCAAATACATTAAATCCCTCAATACAATGACCAGTATCAGCATCTTCCTATCCCCATAAACCCTCGATCATTATCATAATGATCGAGCACACAAAGAAAAACAAAGCACTTATTGAAATTCTAGAACATGGAATAGGATTTTCATGTCTTTTATCTTCATGGATTTTCACACGAAACATGAGAGATACTGCACAATCTCTCTCTAGAACTTGGAAGATACAAATATTGGTATCTCTAGTTTGAATGAACTCTTATTTATAGGCCTCAGGTTCCAACATTCACATTTTATCCAACAGTCATATTTCTCCGAAAAAATTGGAGGGGCTTGGACCCCTATATTATAACACTCAAAACAAAACATAATACACAACATCGTTTTGATTGGTATGTAACTAACATCATGACATCGTTTTGGTTAGAAGAAAAGAAAGTAAAAATTTATAATGGAATGAGAATGATGAATTACAATGAGAAACATGTATGTGGTTTTTGAGTAAATAATGAGTATGATATATAACTTGGTTATGATGCATATCATATATACGAAACATAGCATAGTTATGATGCATAACAATATTACGATGTGTAACACAATTATTATGTATGTCATGGATACGATACTTGGTTAGGATGGATAACAATAATATGATGCATATTACTATTATGATTCATATTATGGCAACAATGTATGTGGTTAAAAAAATATCATACGAGGTTACAATTTTAAAACAACATATGTGACTACGATGAAATGTACCATATTTGACTATGAAAAAAAACAACATATGTGATTATGATAAAAAGTAACCTCTGTGATTACAATGATAAAAAAATATGTGGTTACTATGGTAAACTACCTATCTTATTACAATGGAAAACATCATATATGACTATGATGGAAAACAAAATATATGGTTATGATGGAGATCATCATACATGATTATGTAAGAAAACAACATATATGATTATGATACAAAATTTGTGATTTATAAAACAAATAGATGAATGAAAAATTTGAATTTTTTTTGACTCAACAATCTCCCCCTTTTTGGAAAGAACAAAACAAAACAAGTAATAAAGACTTATCTACCCTTGAGTTTATTAAATCTCTTGAAGCTAATAGTGAATATTACTAATTCCTCCTTAAAAAAGATTATCTCTAAGGATCATACACTCTTTAATTTTAATTTTGAGTTATCCCCCTTAATAAGTTATTAATCCTTTTTCTGTTTCATGAAATCAACAAGAGTTCAAAAATTAATTCTATTCCCTTTCTTTTTAAAAAGTGCTTTAACATAGAAAGCATCATCTTCTTGAACTATTTTTTATACTCCAAAATTTGTGATGAGATTATGGTTGAGCCTTCAACTTCATATCATGTTATTCAATAACCCTTTTGTTTTCTGGACCCATTGTTCGTGAAGCTGATAGATTATTTCTTATTCTTTAAGCCAAAATTCCTATTAATTGAAATCATCCACTCCAAGGCTGAAGGCCTTGACTTGGATTGAAACTATAATTGATAGAAAAAAATCTCATTTCATTCATTATTCGATTTTTTTAGATGATCAATCTCTTCAGAAGATATTCCTATAAAAATAATCGGCCCTTGAAAGACTTCTAGTTTTTCATTCTAACACATAGACAACATTTTCTAGACTGAATAGAGATCATTTACATGTTTCACCGATTCATAAAGATTGTACACATGAAACTTGAGATTATAATCAATGTTGTATGACCAATTAACAAGCTTGATACAAGCCTTGATGTGATCAGCTGCACGTTCATTGAAAATTTTGAAACTAACATCACGATTCAAAAACCTATCCATCAGTGTCTAAACACAACCCATCCATTCATTATGACTATTTGAAATGATATCAAGCATGGTTTCAATTTTTAGAAATAATTGTATAATATATTTCAATTTGTTCAGAGTTTTTTTGATTTACTAAATTCCCATCTGTTTGATCGACCTTTCGGAATCTGTATCTTCATTGTATTTGGGAATATCTCCAAAATGAGTTTAAATGCTAAAAATTAAGCTATCTAATTCCAATTATTATTGGGTGCTTCTTCTTCTTTATCTGGGATTTTAATGACTTTCCTGTAATAACCCCTTTGAGAAACTTATTTGGATGGTTGAGCATCAATAGATGAAAACATAAAAGATAGAACTTATGATGATTTTGGTAAATGATTTCTCTGTTTTACATCTTCATTCTCTTCCATCTCTTCTTCTTCTTGTCCTTTTCTTATTCCCCTTATTCTTATTCTTATTATTTAGTTTCTTGAATGTGACTTTGTGTAACTAATTTCCTAGATACATGTTTCTCTTTCCCTTTATCTCTTGGATCTAATAGAGTATGAACAGGTGGTTCCCGTATAACAATATCAGTTCTGGCTTCCTCAGGTATCATAAGAAGACTATCAATGTCAATAGTTTGAGTCTTTATTTTCTTCATTGTTTTCTTCCTTTCTTATTCTTTTAAAGTTTCCTCGATCCTTATTTTCACTCTGAGGGCTCCAGCTAGATCCAAACTGAATTGAGGATCCTCTTTTTTCCTTTCTTCCTCCTTATTTATCCACTCTTCCACAACCTCATCTAATACTTCTTTTTTATTCTTTTGTTTCATGGGGGTTGTAGCCTTAGCTACATTTCTATTGCATGAATTTTATTTGTATGGATTTGAAGGTTTTTCTCTCCCTTCAGCTACTTATTTTCCTCTCTCAGCTTCCGGATCTTTCTCAAACATTTTGGATTAGGGATTGAATCATAATATGAGTGTCTTGATTGTATCCTTATTGATGAGGGGGTCCTTGAAAATTATCAGATCTCACTTAATTGAGACATTTCATAAAATTAGGCCCTCTTTAATAACATTCTATGGATGGAGAGAAACCTTATCATCTGAGAATTTATGGAACTAAATTTAAGTTTCATAATTTTCAATGAAATGAATCCCATAAGATTGGACTTCCTCATATTCACTATATAGTCAAGTACATAAACATCATAATCATTCAAAGCCTCTTTATCACCCATTCTCCTTACTAGAAATCCTTACATCTAGAGGTAAAGTAGACTATTTTCAGCTTATAGATAATTTTACATCCTCTTATCATCATGAATTTGAAAAATTGGTTCCTCTTTTTCCCTTTTATAAAAAGACACATCTAGTTTCTGTAATATGTGGGAAGGACAATGGGTATCTTCCTCAAAAGGAAATCCTAGGATTAAAGCTTCATGTTTTATTGAGGTTGTTTATTTTGTATCAGACATCATAAATGAAATATTGATTCCATTATCTATCTCCATTTTTTATATAATTGTAACACTTCCTTATAGAATACAATGTCTTGATATGCATCTGTTATTTCAACACAAAGGGATTCCCACCCTTTGAAATTTATTATCCTTTTCAAAGAAGAATCAAAAGTCTAAAAAAATTAATAGAATATCATTTCCCCTCTAGAAATCATATCATATAAATATTTTGGACACATTTGACTTGGAGATGAAATAGTTGACTCAGACATGAAAGAATTGAAAAACAATCTCGAACACTGAATTTTTCACTTGTTACGAAAGCTGAGGACTTCAATGATTACGAAAACTGTGGTAAACTCTGATTACAAACTCTTATGGGTATTTATATAGAATTTTAACTATGGAGTAATTCAGATAAATTCTATTTGTGATATTTAGGAAGGGTATGTTTATAAAATAAATTTTATGGTTAGTATTATGTCTAAAATATCAAAAGGTTGAGAATGATTTTAAACTCTCGAGGTTTTCCATAAAATAAAATTTTATTCATAATGAATCTAATTAGGAGTAAAATATTGAATTGAAATACGAAAAAATTAAAATATAATGTATAGAATAAGTTTTTAGATGTTGTGCCTATTAGAGTATCAGTATAGATAAATTGTTTTTAGTATATCATTCTTATGGTAATAGTATAACAAAAAATTTAATTCCGAAAAACAGAAAACACTGATAAGAATTCTTAAACTAAAAAAATATTTTAATATCGATTAAATAATCTAATTCTAATAAATTATTGTAATAACAATAAAAAAACTAATACCCTTAAAACATGAAATCGACAACCAGGAACCCTATAAATATGAAGTTGATTATAATGAAATCGATAGACATTAAAATAGATATAGAACGGTTAAAATGTAAAACTGATAAAATATAAATCTGATAAACTGTAAAACTGATAAAATGTAAAAATGATAAAATGTATAACCAATAATATTTGAAATCAATAAAATGTAATACTGATAAATTTTAAAAACCAAAAAAATATAAAACTGATAAAATGTAAAACCGATAAAATATATGTATGATCCCCTTTTGAAAGAGAGTTACTTAATATAAGGAGATGGTTTAAACAATAAGTATATGTGAATGATTTCATTATAGTGATCATTCCAATATTATATTTAATGTATTCAAATCTGTCTGAAGATAATGGATTTCTGAAAATTTTAGTAAGTTTTTCTTGCATTATGATGAATTGTAAAATAATATCACCTTTTTTGTGTGATATCTAAGATAGTGATGCATAATAACTATGTGTTTTGCACATGAGTGATGTGAATGGTATTTATTAAGAGAAAAGGCACTAATATTATAACATAATATTTGAGTTTTTGAAAAACACATTCCATAGTCAATGAATGTGTGTTTCATCGACAACAGTTGAGCACAAAAACTTCCAGCTACTACATATTCAACTTCACTCGTGGGAAGTTCTAATGAATGTTTTTATCCATGACAAAGAAACTAATGAATCTTCTATAAAATGTAATGTTTTGAATGTAAATTTTCTATCCATTCTATTGACACTAAAGTCAGTATCTAAAAAACATTTTTTTTAAATCATTTCTTAAAGAATAAATTTTTTTGAATTCCATAGTTCCCTTTAAGTAAGGAAAATTATTTTCACTGCTTTTAAATGAGATTTATTTGGATTAGATTAATATATTGAAAATAAGAATACTGAAAATATTAATTCTAAACAGCAAGCTATTAAATATAGAAAACTTCATATCATACCTATTAATGATGTATGATCTATTGGTTTCCCAGTTTCAACAAGATCATGTGAATTTGAGTTGCCGATTGGAGTGCTTATAATTTTAGTGTTTTCATATCCATAATTTTTATGTAAATACTTGATATACTTATATTGCTTATATATAGTTTCCTTCTGATTTTTGAGATATTTAAAACCTAAAAATAATGTCAACTCACCCATCATACTAATTTCAAATTCATTTTTTAGGATATTCACCAATGAATCCGATAGGGATATCTGAGTTGATCTGAATATAATGTCATCAATGTAGATTTGAACAATCGAAATGTTTTTTTCTATTTTTATAAAAATATTTGGATCTATTGTTCCTTAAGAATAATTATTTATAAAATAACTCATGTTATTCTATCATAAAAATATTTAGGGGCTTCATTAAGGCCCTATAAATATTTGGTAAGTTTACAAACATCATCTGGGAATTTTGAGTTAATAAAATGTGGAGGTTGTTCTGCAAAAACTTATTATTATACCTATCCATTAAGGAAACAATATTTCAAATCCATTTGAAAAACTTTGAAGTTTAATAATACAAAAAGGCCAATAGAATACGAATAGATTCAAATATAGCTACCAGAGCATAGGTTTCTTCATAGTCTATTCGCTATGGTTGATTATATCCTTTAGCAACAAGTATTGTTTTATTTCTTATAATAACTACATTTTCATCACCTTTGTTTTTGGAAACCCATTTTACTCCAATTATAGTTGTTTCTTTAGGTATTTCAATTGAGGTACAGAATTTATTCCATTAAAATTCATTTATTTCATCTTTCATTTCTTTAATCCAATCCTCATCACCTAAGGCCTCAATAAAAGTTTTAGGGTCAAATTTGGGACCGAAAAACATGATGTTATATTTCATTTATTAATTAATTAATAGTCCATAAAGGATTATTTACAGCACCAATGACATTTTCACTAGGATTGTTCCAATGAAACAATTATTTTTTGTTTTTTAAAACCAATTCATTAACATAAGTTAGAATGTCTTCTGGGGTAAATATTTCATAAACAATTTCTTGAGTAATTCTATTTTTAGAAGAGTTTTCAATCAAAGGTTGATAATTAGTTTGTGAAAACACATATTTTTATGTAGGTAGGGTTTTTATAAAAAAAGGATCCGTTTCATAAAATTTAACATGAAATGTTTTCTCAAGAGTACAAGAGTTTTTGTCAAAAAACTCTATAAGTCTTAAAAGTAGTGGAATAACCTAAAAATATTCCTTTATCGGATTTGGGTGAAAATTTATGTATGTTTTATTTAGTATTTAATATTAATAATTTGTATCCAAATAATCTGATGTAAAAAAATTATGTTTTTGGATAGTCCAAAATTAATAAGGTGTTGTATTAAGAAAATTTCTAGTTAAAATTAATTTATAGTATAAAAATTATTAGTTACAAATTCTACCCAGAAATTCTAAGCAATTGAGTATTCAGTCAACATGGTTGTTTTCATTTTCTGAAGAAAAGATTTTTTCATTACACAACACCATTTTTCTGAGGGGTTCTTAGATCATAAAATTTCTGATTAATACCATTCTTACTACAAAAAAGTTTCAAAATCTGAGATTTGAAATTCTCCATCATGATCAGTTTGAATAGTTTTCAACATATTGTTTTTTTATTTTAAACATGGGATATAAAAGTTTTGAGTTTGAAAAAAAACTTATTATTTATTTTCTAGAAAATAGACCCATGTAAATCTAGTGTAGTCATCAACTAAAACTAATGCCTATTATTTTCCTCAAATACATTCAGTTTGTATAGGACCAAAAATATCTATTTTCACTAACTGTAATGCATTAGAATTTGAAACTTCATTAATTGATTTAAAGATTTTTTTTGTCTCTTTTCATATAGACAAGGATCACAGACTTTTGAAGAATAAAACCTGAGATAAGGTAGATCCTTAACAAGTATTTTCTCTGGGAGTTTACAAAGGTTTTTAAGGTTACAATATCCTAACCTTATATTCTATAACCAAGATTGGTCTTCTATTGAACTTATTTATGTTAAGTCATGGATCCTAAGGACTACTTTGTTAAGTGTGTAAACATTCTCATCCCTATGGGTAAAGTGAATAAATTCATCCATGGAATTGACAATTAAACATTTAACATTCCAAAAATTTATAAGGTAACCATCAACACATAGTTTACTTATGCTTATAAGGTAGTTCTTAAGACCATTCACAAACAAAATATTTGGAAATAAAACATTTCCTAAAAGAGAAATATTACATATACTAATTATCTTTCCATGAGAATTTTCTCTGATGGTAACTCTTACTCAATTCATTTCACGAATATTTTCAAAGAATTATTTATTTGCAGTCATATGTCAAAAACATCCACTATCCATGTACCAAATATTCTTGATTTTGTAAACATTTTATTTTACTTAGAAATAAAACAATTAGATTTTTGGAACCCAAACTTTTTTGGGTCCAGAAATGTTAGATAAAAGAACTTTAGAAGTCCACATATGTTTTTAAAAATGATCATTATGAAATTATTATGATTGGGTTTTATTAATGGAGCAATTTTTTTCCCAATGTCCACCACTCTCACAGTTATTGAAAAATGGGTCACATTTAGGAACGCAATAGTTATCCCAAATAATAGATTTTCAGAAAGAATAACCTATTCCACAATAATTTTTAAGTGAATAAATTTGATAATACATCATGTAAATGTGTTATTTTACAAATGTAGTGATTGATAAAAGTTTATTAAGAAAATAAATTTTCGATTTTAGTATGACGACTAAATTTTCATTCTCAAAACAAATTGTTTCGGAATTGTTTTTTCATTCAAACCATTCTTCCCTAAAACAATTTTTTCAATGTCTATAAAATGATTATCCTTCTCATAATTTTCTTCAATAAGGTTTTTTGAAATATTTTTTAGATTAACAGTTCTCTGATGATGATATTTTGAAAAATATGATACTTCTTTTCTAAGGACAGATACTCTGGAAATTTTCTTCTCATTCCTTTTCTTGAGTTGGAAATTATCATTTTCAAATAGTTTGGAAAGTCCAGATACTTATTCAGAAAAAGGTAGATTGTCCTATTTTGAGGTAGATTGTTCATCTAAAGAGTAAGAATATTTTTCATTATGGTAATTTGAATTTAAAGATAAATTTATAAGTGATTCATTATTGTGTACCTTAGAAATGAGACGATGATTTTTAATATGATGTTTGGATATAAGTCCAATATTTCTCTAATAAGAAGATTTATATTCAAGAGATTCATCTGAAGATTCACCACCACTAGAACTCCAAGTATAATTTTATTCCAAAATTTTATTTATCTTAGATGTGTAATACTCTTTCTTGTATTGTTTCATAATGTTTATACTTACTATATTTTATCTTCAGCATAGGAAAATATTGACTGATATGACCTACTCTATTACCTTCATAACAAGTTAATTATGAGTCTTTATTGTCCTTTGTATCATTATTTTTTAATTTGAACTAAAAAACATTCTTTAACAAAATCTTGTTCATTCTCAATGAAATTTTGGATAATTAATTCTTTGAATAATCACTTTCACTGGATTTTGATATAATAACAGCTTTCATAGCATTGGATATTGTTCCCTTTTCTTGTGTCTTGGCTTTATATGTAGCAGTAAAAGCTACACTTCCCTTACAATTCTTATTCATATTAGAATATGCATCTCTTTAAATTCTTGTATCATTCTATAAGAGAGTACTAAATAATTCATCAAGAGAGATTTGAGTAATATTCTTATTCTCATCAATAGTTGTTCTTTTTTATTCCCACTCATTGGGCATTATATAAATTATCTTTTCCATAATAACTTCATCATAAAAAAAATTCACCCATATATTGAAGATTGTTGATTATTGTTATAATTCATTGTTTAATCTTGTATATTGGTTCTCCATAGGGGAAACCAAAACCCTGATATTCAACATGGTGCATGGATCTTCCTTTTTCTATAGCATTAGATGTGCCAAAATGAGTGAATTCTAGTTTCTTCTTAATATAGTGGCCTACTTAACATGATGATATCTTACTATATATATTCCTTTTCATAGAACATAAAAAATTATTTAATACATTTTAATTCAATTGATATTCTAGTTTCTCTTGGTTGGTGATGGTTCTTACTTCCTTGTCTGGAATTTTTTAATCTCCCATGAGCATCAAAAAATTATATACTTCAGTATTAATGAAAAAAGTCTTCATTCAATCTCTCCAGTACTCATAATCATTCACATAAAAAATAGGTGGTCTAGATGGGCTTATATTATCAATTGATTCAATATTTATTCCTACCATCTTATAATATAACACTTTTCCACTCCATGTGTTAGTGTAGTATGTAAATATAGAAATAGGCCTATATCATAAATATATCTATCTTGCATTAATAAATAAACCAAGTAAAACAAATCATTGGAAACCCCCTCTGATACTAATTGTTGGATCTAAATAGAGATGTAAATGTATATGATTTGGCATAATACTAGAGTGGGTGAATTGTACATTTGAAAACACTGTCTTTAAACTCTTAAGAAGAATAATAGTTTAAGAGATCCTAAACTAATACAATTCAAAAACAATATAATTGATCTAGATGATCCTGGATCCAATGGATATGATATGATACGATACGATACCTAAAGTAATAAATAAAAATTGTATTTGAATTGAATATAATGATCACAGTATAACAAATGAAAATGAATCTACCATAAAACGTATAGACCTCTTAATACTATATGTAATGAATGTATCATAATTAAAACAATTAAAATAGAAAACAAAATGAATGTAAAGAGAAAACTAATTGATTATCTTTCTATTAAAAATAGAAGTGGAAATATAAAAGGTATTACAATTCGTTTATCCTAAATAGTAGGGTATCCTTTCACCTATGAAAAATGGTCTATCTTACCACCACCCAGGTAAGTAATCGATATAATGACCGGAACGACTCTCTTCTTATCCATAGAAGCCACTGATTAAGAAAGAAATCAATAGCTATGTCTTTCAAATACTTGAATTCCCCCAATACAATGATCAATAGCACCATATTCCTTTCCTCAGAATCCCTTGATCATAATCACAATGATCAGTCACACAAAGAAAGACAAATCACTTATTGAAATACAACAACAATGAACAATCCATTCATGTCTTGTATCTTCAAGGATTATTTAATTAAGAAAGAGAGATGTGACACAGTCTCTCTCCAGATATTGGAAGATAAAAAAGTTGGTTTTTTTGTTTGAATGGCCTCTTATTTATAGGCATCAGGTTCAAACGATCACATTTCCTCCATCTATTATACTTCTCCAACAAAGTCGGAGGGACTTAGACACCCGACATTATAACAGTAAAAAAAAAAATACATGATTTCATTTTGATTGGTATATAACTAACTTCATGATATCATTTTGGTTAAAAGATAATAAGTATTAAAATATAAATGAATGATTATGATGATTTACAATGAGAAACATGTATGTGATGTTATAATAAAGCATGAGTATGATAAATAACATGGTTACGATTCATATCATAGATAATAAACATATAATAGTTTAGATTCATAATGTAATTACGATGTATATCATGGATATGATACCCGGTTATGATGAATAAAAATAACATGATGCTTATTAGGATTATGATGCATTTCATAGTTACGATGCATAAGGTTATGAAAATGTCATATGTGGTTATGATTATAACAAAACTTATGTGACTATGATAAAAATCACCATATGTGACTATGATGAAAAGAACCATATGTGACTATTATGAGAAGAAACATATGTGATTACGATGAGAAACAATATATATGGTTATGATGGAAATCAAAATATCTGATTACGATGGAAAACATCATATATGACTACGATACAAAAAAAAATATAGGGTTATGATGGAAAACATAATATATGATTATTATAAGAAAACAACATATATTATTACGATAAGAAATTTGTGACATCAAAAACCAAAAGATGAATGGAAAAGATGAAATGCATTTTAACTCAATAAACCTAAGAGTGAATTGATATCATCCTCTCTATAGAGTTTCTATTTTTTGATATCAATAAGGGGAACTAAAGAAAACTACATAAGAAAGTGATAAAGGTGGAAAATAAATATAATATATCCAAAAGATAAATAACATACTGACATGTCTTTTCTATATTGGGTATTGAGAGAAAATACATAGCTAGATTATTGATCCCATATTGTTTTTGTGTTCTATTTTTTTCAATGTAAAAATGTATCAGTATTTTTTGGTGTTAATATGTTAAATAATAATGTTATGATGTTAGAAATTTGGTTGGAGAACCCAAAAATGAGGAAGAACGTCCCAAGAGATATCATTTTGATTAAGTGAATAAATATTTGAAATCATGTCTTGGGAGTTGATGTTTGAAGTTACGTTTCCTTATTTATATGAAAGAAGTAATAAGAACATATTATGGAAGTATTAAGATATTTATTTATATTGGAAATGAATCTATTTTTAATTTTTATATACATGATTAAAATTCACCTTGGTAAGGTTTCATAAAGGATAATTTAAAATTGAAATTATAAGCCAATAAATTTCATTGAAACATTTTAAATATATTATTTATATGTTTCAACTTTATTATATTTCAAATCAGTTATTTAAAATTATTAAAAATATATAAAATTTATTTTAATAATTTAAATAACCCTATGATGAGTTGAATAAAATATATTTTAATTTTAATAATTCTATAAATTCTATAATTTTGGAAGCAATATGAGTTGTGTAATAATAGTTACTCGGTTCTTCACTATTGTTGTAAAGGTAATCAAGTCATGGCATAATGTTAATATTGAGATTTGGATTATAATATAAGGTTAATGAAGCTCTACATAAGGGTATTCTCATGAAGAGTCCAATTATATAAAAGTTATTCTAGATATATTCTTGGGTTGGGGTAATATTGAAATCCATGAGGATACGTAATGGTCATCTAATATGTGTAAGATTCATAATGGTAATCATCAATATATGAAAAGGTTACATTAAAGATATATAACTACATTATGGAAATTTGATACCTAAATTAGGGTCAAATATGAGTTCCACTATCAATATAAGGTCCGCATTTCATGATTCAAAGTGGAAATGATGGAATCCCCACCGATGCATAGAGTTTTTAAGACAAATAATCCCGATGGAATATGTTGAACCCCAAAATAAGAATAGTGGAAGGAGTAGTGGAAGAAATTGGAGTCTCTAAATGATGATCGAAATGACAAAAATAAAAACACCATGCCCTGGAGTTAATCATTGTGTGATTTGTGATTTTTGGACATGATAAAAAACATGGAGGCAGCTATAGTGTCAGTAACTTTGAAGGTATTTTTGACTAAAAGTTTCACTATGTCATTTTATTTCATGTAACATATCATGTATAGTCATAGGAATATCCATAAATAGATGTTATGAGGAATGAGATTAAACCGGATGATTCCAGGTTGTGCGATCAAATAAGAAATATTATGAGGGTATGAAACATGAATGATTCAAGAAGTGTTAACGATTTAAAATATAAATGATAAAGTAAAGATGAATAAGGATTCAATGGATAAAAATAAATTTAATATCTTATAGCTTAGAAATATCATGGTTAGTTTTTAATTTAGGTATTCAACTTGATTCATATGAGAGTATAAATAAAAAATATAATCAATGATGATGAGTTGTTGAACACTTTGAAATTTAAGGAATATTGAATAGAAGATATTTGTCGACATATAGTTTTTAAATATTGAGAATAATGTTCACATACAATGAATAATAATAGAAGGAAAATGTGAATGATTATATAAATTGATGGTGCAGTGTGCATATTTTTGAAGTCAAAAAAATATGAGGATACATGATACAAGAACCTATTTTTGATCATGTGTATCAAACAAGCATGTCCATCCAGTTTTATTCTGATGAAAAAAATAAGAAAGGAAACCAAAAATAGATAGGATAAGTTATAATAGATTTCTTAACATACCGAAGAAGATGCTTAGTGATCATAGAAGGTATTATTCAAAAATTATATGATCTATAGTTGATCAATGAATTAGTTGGGTTTACTTATAATTAAAGAAGCAGAAGAAATTTTTATAGGAGATACACTCACTTATATTTTTAAACTAATTCAAGTTGATAAAAGTTTTTTTGGGGAAGAAATCTGAATATTTCACTACAACTGGATGGTTCTAGTGTTTATAAAGGTCTAAATATTTTTCCCTTCCTGATATTATCGTGATAATAAATAAAAAGCTATGTGTAAATTGGATAAAAACCATGGTACATTAGGGATGTAGTCATACTTTGGGTTGTGAACATAATAAACAAAATCTGGGGTTTTTTGGTGTGCCTCTATGCGTACATCAAATACATACCATCAGTGGTTGTGATAAATAAATATTTTGGGAATTCAAATCACTAAAAAATTAAGGAGATAAAGTGGGGTATTGTTAAAATTGGATAAAAATACTTCAACAATGATTAACCTCCCCCCCTACCATCTTAGTTTTAGATACATCCCATTGAGATCATATCATGGACCATGTACACAATAAAGTCCTAAACCTTGTTTCTCGGAGTAATTACCTTATTAAATTACACTAGCATGATTTCAATAAGGTCGTATCATAAAGGAAAAAATAATTTAGTATATTTATAAACCATATACATACATAAGCTCAATATTAAAACATTAAATGAAATGAAAAATATACGTTTTTTTGGGACCATCCAAAAAAATAAGTTTATCCATGGAGGTCATTCATAATAAACATCTTTATGTCCTGAGAAAATGAAACATAAGAACAATGTGAGATCCAATGATTAGTAAGAGTAATAAATACATTAAAATATAACAAAAACATAAGGCATGGTGAATAATTTACAACACATTCTATTAAAAATAATAAACATTAACACGTTATCGAAGGAATATGAGTTGTGTAAATATTCCCACAATTAAACATAATCATGGTTATTCTACTAGTCAAATAACAACAGAACTATGAATTTATAGCATCATAATGAGGGAAATGCATATGTCAGGTATTATGAAACATACCATTAAGGTCTTGACTAATACAACTATAATTTATTAATACCTCGGCTAAAAAAACATCTAAAAATGGTCAAGGCCTCAGCCAATTCCATACCTATTTGTCTCTTTAGACCTACCAATGCATTTAGGGGCTATAGTTGGCCCCACCATTCACATAATAAGCCCAATAAATTCATCATATGAATTGGGATAAACATGAACAACATATATATTCATATTGAGACTGACATATGAAATGTACATAACTTTCCTGGAACATTAAACTTAAACATTATCCATTTGGAGCAAATTGGTGAATGGTTCTAAGATAGACCATTTATAATAAAACTAATAACAAAAAATTAAAAATAAATATGGTATATTATACCATAAAGATATATCCCAATAATACATAATAATCAGTAGGATTGTTGAAACAGATGAATATACTCTTATAAAATCATTGATAAATTTTTTAGATAAATACTATTTTACATTAAATAGAATAGTTATTTTGAAAAAGTGTTTGTTTAAAACCATCAATTATGTAAGATAGAATTTTTATAATAAAATGAGTTATTTTAGAAAGATAATGGTTTCTAAAAACAGATTATATAGTTCCTCAGAAAATATTTAATAATTTGAAAAATTCCCTTTGAGTTGGGCCTGTATTTCCGGAAGAATTTTTGAACTATCCTTTTAAAAAATGTTATTCCCCATAAATGAATGTCGGATTATGGTTTGTAAACAGTTATATAACATTCACGCAAAATATTTTAGGAGAAAAAATAATGAATAAGAATTTAATTTCGGTAAGTAGATAATAAAAGTAACCTGAATGGAAGTGGATGTTCAGGTGGAAATCCTTTACCTTAACTCTGAAGGTGCTCCCCACTAGATCTTAACGACCTGAATAATAAAATTTAGGTTCAGAAATTAATGATTCCAGAACATCTTATGTATTTAATATATTTATTATAACCTAATTAGGTCAATTCATGGCCTTTTATGGGTTAACAGATTTAATTTCCTTAATTGGGAGCATTTCCTTCCTTGGTTTTCATGATCTGTTTAATTATATTCATGTATGAATACAATTTTTGAATGATAATTCTAGTCTTAAATAGAAGTTGTATGTTATTAGTGAATTCCCGGAATATTTTATGGTTATAGAATTAATTTGGTTATTTTGAGTGAAGTTGAAGAATTATATAAAACCTTAATGACAATTGTTTGGGTTAATTGCAATTCTTGATCACAACAAACTCATTTTGATTTATAAATTAATATCAGGACTTCCAATGGATTATTGATCCTTAAATAAAAAATAATACATAAATTATAGTATTTTTCAACTATAAAAATTCTATCATGACCATATTTGAATATGGTAATAGATATTCAAAACCTATCGTCCTTGAATGTGTTAAATTAACATATCTCAG
Source organism: Viscum album (assembly GCA_963277665.1). NCBI lineage: Eukaryota > Viridiplantae > Streptophyta > Magnoliopsida > Santalales > Viscaceae > Viscum > Viscum album. The sequence continues at coordinate 1,210,886,892 of OY728165.1, forward strand.
ATGGTGTTTTTATATCTTGTATAAAAGAAAGGAAAAGGAGATATGATGAATAATCATTCATTTTTTCATAAAAAAATTCTAGTACATTTATGGTACATGATTAATCAAAACATCTGGTTGAATAGAGGTTAGGAATGAAAAGGAAAATAATGGAACTTAAAATAAAAAAAAAATGAAAAGATGAATTTACCACCTGAAATAATGTTCATTGAGAGCCACTTTAGGGGAGGGATTTGTGTCTTATTATAAGACCACATGAATCTGGATATGGGGAGGATCTTGGGAGGATATTTGAGTATAATTTAGGCAAGGAACATGGATTTAGAGGAGTGAAGTAAAGAGGGAGTGAGGGGGTTATGGTGGAGGATAAGAGAGTTTTGCCATTATTTTACTCATTGTTTTATTATTTTTCAAAGACAACCAATGATTCCGATTCTTGTGACCAAAAATAGTAATATGTTCATGTGAGTTCTAAAAATGTTTTCTTACATCAGCCATGATGATATGAATAGTGAATTAACATATAATGTATATATATGGTAGAATAATGTATTGTATTATTCATAAAAAATTGAGTATTTCAAAAAAAATCCCAAAAATTCACAAGAACCATTTTTAAATGTTTCGAATTCAAAGATGAACTCTATTTTTTAAAAAGAATTTTCTACGTATTTTTAATTTAATTTTCAAATAAAATCCTAATCTACTTGAAAAATCACAATTTTAAAACTATAATTCATTTTATATCACCTTGAAAAATTAATCAAGATCTCATTATCTTATAAGCATAATAAAATAAAATATTATTATTTTTTACTATTCATAAGGGTCATATTACTATTCATAATGGTATGTTACTATTCACCAATAATTATGTTAGTCTTATCAAGACTCTAAATATATTACTGAATGCAACTTTGTATGTCAGTTTTTCGAAATTCAAAACATAAATGTGGAAAAATTATGTTTACTGACTAGTTTATGACAAATTGGTGCTCTGTAGAGACTAATTTTTTCATGCATAAAATATTATGTTTATATGAAAAATAATGGGGTCTTAAATTATCCCCTCATTACATAAATTTCTTATTCGAAATTACCATAATATTACCTCAGAAAATGATTTGGGTAGTTCTTCATCATAATCTCCAAATTATCCCATCTCACCTCTTCAATTATGAGATTTTTCCTTAGTATGTTTACCAGTTGAGTTGTCTGATTCCTCAACACATGTTCTTTAGTGTCCAAAATCCAGATAGGCACTTCACAGTATGATAGGTCAGGTTTTAATTCTATACCTTTAGAAGTGAGTACATGCATTGGGTATAGCATGTACTTTCTCAGAAATGAGACATGGAACACATTGTGTACATTAGACATGCTAGGTGGCATAACCAAAAGATATGAAACACCTCCAATTCACTCTATAATTTCAAAAGTTCTAAAATACCTAGGGCTCAATTTCCCTTTTGTTCCAAATCTTATAACACCCCTCCATGGAGATACATTTATGAAAATATGATCTCCCTCTTGAAACTAGAAATCTTTCTTTTGATTATCAGCATAAATGTTTTGCCTGATTTGAACTAATTTGATATGACCCTGAATAGTCTATACCTTCATTATTGTTTCATCCACAAGATATATTCCCAAAAGATTATTTTCCCCAACTTCATCCCAATAAGTTGGTGTATGACATCTTTATCGACACAATTCTTCATATGGTTCCATTTTAATACTTGAATAGAAACTATTATTGTAGGAAACTTCCACTAAAGTTAAATGCTGATCCCACATACCTTCAAAGACTAGTGAACATGTTTTCAACCACTCCATTAAGGTTTGGATCGTCCATTCTAATTGCCCATCAATTTGTGGGTGATAAGAAGTAATCAATCGAAGATCATTATCCAAATATTTCTAACGAATCTTCGATAATTTCAATGTAAATTGAGGATCATTATTAGAAACAGTCAAGAGAGGAGATCCATAATGTCTCACAAATTCATTGATATAGAGTCGTCCAAGGCACTCCATGGGAAAATTCTTCCTTATAGAAAGGAAATGTGAATATTTTATAACTCTATCAACAATTACCAATATCAAATCATTCTTCCCTAGAGATTGGGGTAATCTGGTGAAACAATCCATGGTGATGTCATGCCATTTACATGTAGGAATCAGTATAGGTTGCATGACTCCCCTAGAATGTTTTTGTCTGGCCTTATCTAATTTAAAAACTAAACATCTTGATATGTAATCAGAAATGTTACTCTTCATGTTATCCCAAATGAAATATTCTTTAAAATATCTATACATATTAGTGCTACCAGTCTTTATAGAGGAATTTGAGTTATGAGCACCATCCAATAACTCCATTTTCAACTCAAGTATAGAGGGAATACATAGCCTCTACCCAAATTTTATAATTCCATCTTCACACATAAAGTCATCCAACTTCCCATCTTTCACAACATTAATTTTCTTTTGAAGATTCTATTCATGAGATTGTGAATATTTAATTCATTCCAATAAAGACGGTTGGGAAACAATTTGAAAAAGTAGTGATGTTTCACCTTCATTGATAATTCCCTTATCTATTCTCACTAGATCAATGTACAAAGGATCCTTTTCAATCTTCATTTTGTTGAGAACTCCACGATCTTTTATGATCAATGCATCAACTACCTTGTTTTCTTTTCTGGGGTGTTGTTGTATAGGACAATTATAATCCTTTAGTAGCTCGATTTATCACATTTTCCTCATGTTCAGTTCATTCTATGAGGAGATATATTTTATACTCTAATGATCTGTATATATCATACATTATTTTCATAGAGATAATGTGTCTATATAATCATAGCAATGATTATCATGGCTAACTCAAGATCATGATTATGATAGTTTTGTTAATGAATTTTTAACAACCAGGATTTATATTTAATAACATTATCATTATTTATATGGACTCAACCACGTCCTTAATTTGATAAATCACTATAGATCAAAAACCCATCATTCACCAATGGTAGAGTTAGGATCATATAATTCACTAATCATCTCTTCAATTCTTTGAAACATTCCTCATATTATTTTTTCCATTCAAACATAACCCAAATACATGTAATCATGGTTTTTGGGTTGGCAAATGGGAGAAGTTATGAATGAGACACCAATAATAACCTGGTAATCTAATAAAACTATGTAACTCAATTATGTTCATCGGGGTAGAACATTCTTTCACATCCATTTTATTCATATCATCAATATATATTTTTTCCTTAGAGAAAATTTGGCCAAGAAAAAAACTAATTGAAGACAAAATTGACACATTCTAAATTTCCCATATAATTCATTTCTTCTAAGAGTCTTCAGAATAGTGAGCAAGTGATTTGCATGATCCTCGTAGATTTTGAATATACCATGATATCATCAATAAATATCACTAAACATTCATAAATATGTTCCCTGATAACTCTATTCATTATATAAGGAATATATTTCTATATTAATTCCAATCGACAAGCTGACTATCTCTTAAACATTGGAACCACTAAAGAAATGTGCACTCACCAATAATGAACAATAGGAAACATGCTCACTATTATTCAACAAGATAAATGAAAATTTCTTTCCTTCTAACTCTTCTAACTATATTTTCTCATATTATGAATCTTCAATTCTTTTCCTTTTAAAAAAATAGATTTATGAAAATAGAGGGTGCATTAGTCAATCCAAATGGCATTATTTTATTCTCATAATGTCCAAAACTAGTTTAAAATGTTTTCTTTGGAATTTTTCATTCCTCAAACACAACTGATGATATCTAGATCCAATATCCATCTTCAAAAAATATTGGGCACCATGATGTTAATCAAATAAATAAAAAATGCGAGGAAGGGGATACTTGTTCTTTATTTTTATAGCATCAATCTCCTTATTGTCAATGCACAACCTCATAGATCCATCTTTCTTGTGGATGAAAATTATAGGGGATCCCCATAGGGAAACACTAGGTCAATAAATCCTTTATCACTCAATTACTCTAGTTGATTCTTCTATTCTATGAATTACACGGTGTCCATTCTATAAGGAATCTTTTATATAGGCCTTGATCTAGAAATTAAATCAACTGAGAACTCAACTTCCCACTTTGGAGGATGTCTAGTTAAATTCATTTGAAACACATCAACATATTCTTGAACAATAGGTACATCCTATATTTGATCAATCCTTTACTCAACAATTGATATTATGTTCCCTTCTTCCCCAATAATTGAATTCAGTAGATATACTGGGGGTGGATCTAGGTGAGAATCATATTGTGATGTTTCTTCTCTAATGATAAGGTATTCAACATCATCCTCAAAAATTGTAACCGCCTTCTTATTGAAAAATAATTTTTACTCATGATTTGAAATCAAATCCATACCAAGGATTATATCAAAGTGAATCATCAGTATTATAATAAGACCGATATGAAAGAATGTTTATATGCTATAATGGAGACTACCTGACACAACATTGTTGCAGTACTACATCCCTTAGGATTTTTGACTGACAACTTCCTAATTGAATCAAATCTGAAATATCTTATTTTCTTGCAAAACAAGGAAGATATAAAAATTATTATTATCTACGCTCACAAAAATAATTGGCTTTGTTTGAGGAAATAATTAAAGTACCATCCACCACGTCATTAATAACTTCAATATTCGTAGTTGTCATCACATATGCTTGTCCATGCTCCCTTGGACTTTTATGAGGAATATTTCATTGATTATTTTTAAAATAATTATCTTAGTGTCCCATATCCCTACAATTATAGCATTGAACATCAATATATTCTTTCCTCCCATTGTAAACTCCAGCATGAAGGCATTTATTTCCACAATTATGGGACACCCCTTTTTCTTTTAAACAGGTGCCAGGATGTTTCCAAACACAATTATCCTTGGGTGGAAAGTCAAATCTTCCCATCTTCTCTATTTATTTATTTCCTTTTAAATAGTTTTCAAAAACCATATTCTTTTATTTATTTCCTTTAATTTCATAAGACCTAGAGAACTCATTTTTTGTCTTGATAGCACATGAGACTATATCTTCGTATGATGAGAAAGTTTGGTAGACCAGTTCCCATCGAAGTAATGGATTTAAGACATCAAATAATCAACAAATCTTGATCTTTGGATTGCATATATATTACACATAATTCATTGATAACCTTGTGAAGTTGTCTTAGAACATATTAACACTCTCATATTCATTGTCACTTAAATTCAGAAATTGTATTTTCATATCAACTCTCTATTCATGAGAAATGTTTTTATCTAAAAATATTTCATTAAATACACTCCATTAAATATTATTTATATATTTATATTCCTTTTTATTTTGAATTATTTACAACCAATGATCATCATCTCCTGATATTGAATAAACAATCATGGAAACCTTCTCCCTTTCATCACTTCCCAAGGCGATAAATAGCATCTCTAAAACACTTATCAACTGCTCCACTAAAAATGGGGTTTTAGTCCCATTAAATGATAGAGGCCTTTGTTGAATAAAGTGATCTAACATATCTCTTGTACATTATAGATCTGGATTCTCCATTCAGGTAATGTAATTTCTCATAACCTATATAAGTTTTCCCAGTATAGTTATAAGTTTCTCTTCACCCCTCGCAGCTCCAGTGATAACATTATTATCATGCATGGGTGGGAAATCCCTACATGGCATATGTCTATTCTTTTGGTTTCCATTCCTTCTAATAAGAACCATTTCTAAATAAATAAATACACTAGATTATGTTAGGAATCATATTGTACTATCTCAACTTAGAAAAAACACATAACATAAATTGAAATTCAATGAATGGATAATACCATATTCTTAAACTTGTTTTCATTGAGGAATAATTTTCATTTAAATCCTTAATAATGGCTTCTAATTGGAATTATCCTAATATTATCTCCTAGGAATGTCAAACCAGGTGGTAGTAAGGCCTGTTGTCATGTACCAGGATACCATGGGTCAAGCTTGAAACTCTTTGTCAGAGTTTCCATTCTTAGGTAAATTTGTGTTAGGACCAAATCCACTTATAATGTTCAGAAAGGGATGTATTTTTTAGAAATATCCACATAATATATACCTTACAATAAATACCAGACTATTATTGTCTGTTTTTTCTCAAGGAATATCTAATGTATTTGTTCCCTTATCAACGTTTTCTAAATCTAGAATCCAGGTTTTCTACTAAACATCCTCTGATACCAAATGTAAAGACACAACCCCATTTTCTGAGAGACTGTGCCATATAACATTAAATTGGAGTGATTACAAGAAGGTATTCACCTAAAAAATAATAATTTAGTAAATGTGGAAACAAGATACATACATAAGATCAACATTAAAACTTCAAATGAAATACAATATATATGTTTTATTTGTAACATCCAAAAATATATATTTTTTCCAATATGTCATTCAGAATAAATTTATTCATGTCCTAAGAAAATGAAACATATGAAAGGGGGACTACAAATTCATATTAAGAGTATGAAATACAGTGGAAGAAAACACAATCATTAGGAATATTCAATAATTGAAAACACATTCCTTCAAAAATAATAAACTCGATCACATTATGGAAGTAATGTGAGCTATGTAAATATTTCCTCAACTAAACATAATCATGGGTATTATAATAGTAAAATAAACATATGAACTCTGAATTTCTAGCTTCGTAATGAGGTAAATGAATATATAGGACATTATAAAACATTCCTCTTTGTCCTTAGCCAATACATCTAAAAATGAATAATGCCTCAGCCAAAACCATATCTAAAAATGTTAAAGGCCATGGCCAAGTCCATATCGATTTGTCTCATGAGGCCTACAAATACATAGAGGGGCTATAGAGGGCCCCACCAGTCAAATGATAAGTCTAATTCATTCCTCATATGAATAGGGATAAATATAAAAAACATATAAATACATATTGAAACTAACAAATGAAACATAAATAATATTCCTCAAAAATTAATAATAAACACTAACCATTCAGAGTAAATGGGTAAATGGTTTTCAGATGGTACATCCAAAATCAAACTTATCATAAAAATTAAATTAAATATAGTAGATGATATCATAAAGATTAATCCTAAAAATATATAATAATCCATAGGAGTGTTGAAACACATGAAGACACTCTTATAAAATCATCAAGTAATTCATGTGATAAATACTCTTTTAGTTTGAAAAGAATAGTTCTTTAGGAAATGTTTTTTTATAAAACTAGAAATTATGTAAGATTTTATTTTCATATTAAAATGAGTTATTTTAGATATATAATTGTTCCTAAAAACTGATTATATTTTTCCATTGAAAATATATAAGATTTCAAAAATTACCTTGAGTCGTTCTTGAATTTCGGGGTGAATTTTTGAATGATCCTTTTAAAAATTATAATTCCCTATAAACAAAGGTATGATTTAATATGAAAAAATATATAAAAAATTCACAAATAATTTATGAGCAGTTCATATTAATTACTCATAATTTAATTGAGGTAAGTAGATTATAAAAGTAACCCAAATTGAAATGGGGTATCGGGTGGAAAACCCTTACCTTATGTCTGAAGGTGTTCCCCACTTGATTTTAACTACCTGAATAATAAAATTAACGTTCATAAATTAATGATTAACAAACCTTAGTTACATGAAATTGATTCACTATAACCTTATTAGGCTCATTCATGGACTTTGTATGGGTTACGATATTCAATTTCATTGTTTGGGAGCGTTTACATCCTTGGTGTTCATGATCAGTTTAATTATCTTCAGGTATGGAAAAACATTTAGAATTAGAATGGTATTTTAAAATAGAAGTTGTATTATATAATCTAACAAACAGAATATTAAATTATTATAAAAATTATTTTTTAATTGCGAGTGAAGATGAATCATTATATAAAACTTTAATGGCAATTGTTTGGGTTAATTGGCGGTTCTTGATCACAACGAACTCATTTGGATTTATAAATTAATATCATGTGTACCAAATGATTCTATAACTTTAAATAAGTTATAATACATATATTATTGTTTTTAGCATAAAAATTGTATCATGACCATAATTGATGGTGCTAATAGAAATTTAAAACACGTCATCCGTAAATGTGATAAATTAACACAAATCGGATAGTGTTTTCATTTCTAGTATAAATAAAAGAAAAAGAATAGATTATAAAGAATTATTAATTTCTAATGAAACAATTCTAGTGAATGTATGTTAATGGATTCATAACAACATTTGTTTCGAAGGAGGTGATTAATGGAAAGGAATAGAAATAAACTTAAAATAAATGAAATAAAAAGAGGAATTTACCTCTTGAAGTAATCTTTATTGAGAATCTCTTAGGGAAAATTTTTTGGTATTTTTATCTGATCAAGAGATTCGGGAAATGCGGGAGGTTCATGGGAGGATATTTGAGTAGAAATTAGTCATTTCACATTGCTTGAGATGAATGACGGGAATATGAGTGAGAGGGTGTTTTATAGTGGATGAGTGGAGGGTTTGCCCACTATTTTACTCACTATTTTATTATTTTGAAAAAGAAAACTAATATTATTGATTCTTGTGACCAATAATTGTAATATGTGAATATTATTTCAAACCAAGTGTGCTTACATAATCCACGACTTCAGGAATAATGAATTAAACTGATAATGTATATATATTGTAGATAACCAAATTTTACTATTCATCAAAAATTCATGTATTTCAAAAAAAAACCAAAAATTAATCCTAAAGCTTTTTTCGATGTGTATAATATAAAAATTAACTCCGTTGTTTGAAAATAATTAATTAATTATTATTAATTAATTTTTAATTAAATTCAAAAATTATTTAAAAAATAAAATTTTAAAAACATCAATTTGTTTTATGTCTCCATAAAAAATTCATGAAGATCACATTATCTTATAAGCATAATAAAATAAAATAATAATATGATTTACTATTCATAAGGATCATATTAAAATTTAAAAGGGTATGTTACTTTCCACCGAAATTTATGTTTGTCTTATCATACTCAAAATATCATACTAAACCCAACAGTTTATATAGGTTATTCGAAATTCGAAATAGAGAGGTGGAAAAATTATGTTTACTATATAGGTTATAAAAAAGTGGTGTTCTGTAGAGAGTGTTTCATGCATTCAATATTAAATTTCATTTCTAAATATTTAGTTGTTACAGACATGACTTCCAGGAGACATGCTGGTAGAAGACTCTTGGAAAATGAGGATGGGTTTTTGTAGTGTACAGTCTATGGATTAATTTTCAATACCTTTTTCCCTCTAGGTCATCAAGCCACATATTCTTAGTGGATTTTCTACCTTTGTTCTTGTGGTTTAGGTAAAGGTTCTCTATTACCCAAGTTAAAAGTGATCTATCTGAATATTATAATATATATATATATTCCTTAAATCATAGGTGAATTAAAAATAGTAAAATTAACATTAGTTTTATGGTTTGGGATTTTAAAAAAATACAAAAAAACAACCACCTACTGGGGAAATAATACTATGGTTTGATGAACTCTACTAAAAACATTCTTATTCAACCACCATGTAGATATTAAGCATTGAACGTCATCAACTCATTTTGAATCTACATTTTGTTACATTTACTATCACATGCAAGTGAGAGGGTACAGAGGAATTATGAGACATTAAATTTATCATGGACATTTTGGTCACATATAAAATTGGATGATATGATATGTTCATCAGCAACATATAAATTAAATATTATTGTTACATTTTATAAATGAAATTAATAAAAATATTAATTGATCGGAATAACTCATGATCATTAAACATTTAAAGGAACTTTTGATAAACTAAATTTCATAAATCATTACTTCTATGAAAAAATTATTATTACATACAATAATCAATAAAAGTTTATGAAATAACTAAAAATCATTTTAATTATACATATATCATATATTAATTAATTAGATCATTCATTGTCCTTTAATTCATCTAAAAAATATAATATGTAAATCATACAATTTATATATTCTCTATGTCATTTAAAAATTTTGATATAAAAACTTAAAAATTGACTAAAAAATTAAAAATTAAAGGGAATGAAATTTTATATTCCCAAAAATCATAAATAATAATTTTAGAATGTTATTACAATCTAGAATATATTCAATACGAAATTAGAGGAAAATGGAAGAAATAGGTGGGATTCTTCATTAATAGTTTTTCTTCACTAGGGGGAGTAAGCGTAATTCACACTTCCTGTTTATAGCATACAAAGTAGGCGAGAATAAGGTTTGCACCACTTACCTTGGTGATAAATTAATTTTGAACGCTATTTATGCTTCCTAACTAAGCTGGTAGAGTGAATCAGATTCACTATTCCAAGTAAAACTTTTCCAAAGAAATTATAACACTACAACATTTTCAAATTTTATTCTCATGAAAACCAAAAACAACTTTATCTTGGTCAACCACTCACTGGAGAAAAATTTTATACATATTATTTTCATTTTTTAATTTCATGAAAATAATTTTAGTTTTAATAAGAGATTAGAATTTCCCAACAGCACTTTTTTAGAGGTTGGTATTGTTTGGGGAATGCCATCCACTTCATTTTTCCTTCATGGACTTTTTAAAAAATATTAATTTAAAAATTGTTTTCTTATAAATATATAATTTAAAATCAATGTAAATAAAAATATTCATATACAAATATATTTATAAATATATTTATATTTTTATAAATATATATATATATATATTTACAAATATTTTAAAAAATTAATATATACTTTTTAATATACCAAAAAATAAATAATTATTTATATAATTATATATATATTTATATATACATAATTATAAAAATATCATTGAAATTATATTTATATATTGTTTAAAATTATTGTGTGATTATTCATCCGGTCAGGTGTGTGTAATATTTTGATAACCCAAACCCTGTTTGAGTATTAATGTGGGGTTCCCAAACATGATATTTATCTATAAATATTTATTTAAGAATATATTAGTCAGAATAGCATAAAGGCCATAATTTTTTTCTTTATTTTGGATAATCACATTTTTAAATTGGTTGAGAGGGAGCCCTTATATGTCACAAAGCCCTAGAGGTACAAGGACTAGTACATGACCAGAAGGCCCAGAGAGTCGACAATAGTAGAACTGTCTATCCCCAACATTGGATCCGTCAGTGATACCATGCTTCCCAACTCGCATTGATAATCAGTTAGGATTGTCTGATGCAGAGTTTTACAATGCTTAGTACTGATGGCGATTGTCATACCATATCCTCATTTCCAATCTAGTTGGCACTACATTAGTAGATAAGGCGTTCTCTAGTTCATATTCATTGGTTATTTCTTGGGTTTCCTTACCTAACTGATTCATGGACCTTAGGTGTTGTGGCCTGAAATACTAAGGCATGGAGACCTAAGCTGGCCTGCAGGCCCTGTGGCTTGAAGGGAAAAAGGTGGATAGAAGTCCTTGTGGCCTATAGGTCCAAACTATAAGTCTGAAGACAAAACTCATATTAATACTTTCACTACAATAGTATCTCCATACTACACGCTATGATACACCTATAGTAACTCAAAAATAATCCTCCACCCGAATTTACTCTCGATATTTTTGTAGGATTGAGAGATGCGTTGAGAACTTAGCTACCACCGCAACTGAAATTTATGAATATGATTATGAAAATATATTTATAAATAAATAAATATATATATATTTATAATATATATTTATTTATAATTATATTCATTAGTATATGTTTTTAAATACATTTATAAATTAATTTTTATATTTATTTAAATTTATTTTAAATTAAATATATATATATAAATATAAACATACTTATATAATTATAATTATATTAATAAAATTACAAATATTTTTATGATTAATTTTTTATTCCCATTGACTATGGTTTTTTGTGATATATGGTGTTTCCACGAGATATTGGCTTCTATTTACTACCTGGGGGAGGATGTTGGGATTCTTCTAGATTGTGTATTTTCATGAGGAATATGAAGAATGGATATTTGTCAGCATGGTGTGGTTTTTTGAATATAGAAGATGTTAACATGATGTATTTTTCATCCCATAAAGAATATCTTCTAGAGATATTGTTTTATAGAGTATCAATAGATAATTTAGTGTAATGTAAAGAAGAAATCAATCAAAAAAATAGATTTGTCCATTTTTATCATGGTGTGTTTGGTTCTACCTATTGGTGGGAAATAATGGAGCACTAATGACCTTGTGTGACTTCTTTAAAATTATTGGGTATTCTAATAATGGAGGTATATCCCACTTGGTGAGGGTTACTTTCATGTATTTCTTCCATCGAATGAATTATAATTAATGGAATAGTGTTATGGTTCAGTTTATCTAAAATCTAGAATGCTTTCCATAAATGATTTGGATGTTCAATACAATTCTTCCAACCTCAGAAACTCTGATTATTAAATATGGTTTAGAATAATCATATTGCATGATATTTTTTGGCACCCCATATTTTATTTGACATATCATCTACGATTAGAATCCCCATTAAAATGGGTATAGCTATTAAGGATAGTCACTTTTGTCCCTATATTAGAATTCTAATTTAAGTTGACCATATTCTGACTTTCATTGATAAGGTAGTGTGTTCTACTGATGAGTGTGATCTTGATCTTCAAATAAAATATGATAACTTCCCTAATTTCTTCATTTTTTTTCATGCTATTTGAATAAAATAGGTTTTTTAAAGAATGGATGAACTTTGATCATTTTTTCCTTAAAATATTGTGATAAAAATATTAATAGGAAAAATAACTAAACAAAATTTTCATAGATCATATTCATATTATTAACTAATATAATGGTTAAGAGGGTATGTTTTTTTTCTTGAGAATAGATACCCCTAGTTGATTATGTCGTTGGAAATCGAATTCAATAAAATAGGATGAGTTTTGAGAAATCCTTTATCGTGAATGTGACAACTAATTAAATTATAGATATATGAGCTCCTCTAGATTCTGATTAGAATACAATAATCTTTTACAAAGAGGGGTTTGGTGCTTGTTGAAAATAATCCAATGAAAATTGGAAAGACATAAAGTTATGTTAAAGATATTAAAACTAGCTCTTCAATTCAAGAACATGAAGGGAATGACCCGAAAAGTCCTGGTCCTCTTGGAAAAAGTGTCGAGTCATGGGTTGACCTTCTGAAGATAGATCAATTATCTATGACAATTTTTCTTTTTATTGAATTTCTTGTTAGGGGCTCTATGGGAGATCCTATGGAAGATTATTAATGAGATTATTATATGGGTCATCATTTTATGCATAAGATGAGGTTGACCATAAATTTTGGAAGAAGAAAAAATTGAATTCAATGTTTCATAAAGGTAAAATGAATATTATTTGCACTTCCTCTAATAATTTAAATTCAATGAAAGGATAAGCCCATGAAATGGTCCATCAGTCATCACCTATTTCATAGTAACTAATGGATAGCTTTGATTACGAATAGGCAACTAAAATTAATTCTATTAAAATCTATGTGGATGTCATACACCACTATAAGAGGTCTACAATCTCTAATTTTGTTAGAATTAAGGTGGATTCCATTGATGTTGGAGACAAATATGACATGGAATCTAGGATGTCAAAAAATTATGATAATATGGTTTGAAATAAATTTGAAAAAATGTAAACTATATGTATCTGATAGTTCAAAGGATCTAGCAATAAGGATAAGTGTTCTTTCCATAGATAATCATGGAATGAATGCTAATGATGGAACTGATGAATTTTCTTATAGTAAGTTTGGTAACTCATCTAGGTGTATAGATCTCTCAATAATTTTAGTGGATAATAATGTATAATAGAATAAATATATCACTTTCTCATCTGGGTATAAATCTTCAAAATCTATTGACCTGATATCAGATATTCCTTAATAGACCTAATTTTGTAACCCCATGTTTATCCTCTCCCCCAACCATGATTTCTTTAAAAGAGATAATTGAAAATTCTAAAACCAGTAAATTGAAGAGTCAAGTAACCACCCATTACTCTTTTAATATGATTTATCGAATAGAAAATTACACTAATCATGTTCATCTATTGAACACTGGAAATTATTTTAATGAGGGTGTGACAAATTTGGAGTTTACGTCCTTGAAATTTGATGATTCCTTTATGGAAGGTGAATTTAATGACTTCAAAAACCTATGGTAGCTTACATAATCGTGGAGGTGAGTTTGATGTGCTCATGGTCAAGTAGAACGAGTCTCTATATATAATATGGTAACTCATTCACATGCTAAATAATCTTCTATGACAAGAGGATTCTGATTTGGATCTCTGGTGAATACGTTTTTAGGGACGTTTATAAGATGTGGTACTTGTGTTTTTGGGATTCTTCTAGTGAAATATGTCCAATTTGTTGTTCCACTATTTCATAATTTTTTAATTTCCATTCCTGGTTAGGCATCTGAACCATATGTCTTGTGTAGTTGTATCACTTTTCCTTTTCCCATATCTCCATCTATACCGATGTATCTTTTTATCTTCATAATATAGGGTCCCTCATGCCTCATCCTATTAAAATTAAAAATGAATACATATTTATATATTAAAATATATTTACAAATGAATATTTATAACTATATAAATATAAATAAATTTTTATAAATAAATATATAAATACATTTTAAATTTGTTTATAATTAAATATTTAAAATTATATAAGTATATTGATATATATATAGTTATATATATATATAGTTATATATATATTATTTATATATATATATTAATATTAATTTTACAATTATTATTTAAATATATCGATATTTATATAAAAATAATTATATAATTATATATATATATATTTATTTATTTATTAATCTATAAATATATATTTTTATCTATAAAAATTTATATTTATATTATTTAAATATATTTTGACATAATTTATAAATATATTTTTATTATTATGTAATTATATATATATATAATAAATATATTAAAATTACTATAAATATCTGTTTATAAATATTATTAAAAATATATTTATATTCATAAATATGTAAAATATATTTTTTAAAATTTATTCAAAAATAAATATTTTTAAATATTTAAAAAATAATTATTTTTATAGAAATAAAAACATTAAATATTTGTTAAAAAATATATTTACATATGAATATTTATTTATTAATATATTTTTATAAATATTGGAAAATATATAATCCTGATGAAGATTCCCCTCCAACCCATTATAATACACCCCAATAGAGAAGTCAATGTTTTTTGATATGGGTGTCTCATTCACATGCTACATTGTTGGGAGAGACCTCATCATAGAAATTGACTGTACTAATTGATTTCTTTAATTTTTTTAATAAATGATTTTCAAAAGTATTTTTTACTATCATATATAGTATTATATATATATTGCTTTCAGGAAATTATTTTTTTCAAAAAAATCATAGGTTTACCATTTATTTTAAATATCATTCAGATTGAACTTATAGTTTGAATATATAAATGTTTACAAATTTGAATACTTGAATCATATAAAACCATCCTAAATTTCATGTAGGTAACATAAAAATCTTAAAAATATAAACAATAAATACTGACCCATGTAATGACATTGAATGTAGAAAAAAATATTCAATAAAACTATATTTTCTAAAAAATCTCTATGTAACCAATATTTAATGGAATATAAACAAAACCATTTGAATTAAATGTCAAAGAAATTATTTTATTATCCTGCTCTATTGGAAAAATAATCAATCAAACCAAAATGAACAGTTGGTATGATTTTAGTGAAAAAATATGTGGATTATTGTTATTATTATTATTATTATTATTATATTGTGTCAACTAAATTTTTTATTACTTCTATAAAGTTTGAATGAATTCAATGTCATTAATAATTGTTTGGTCTGTTTAAATATTTGTAGATCCAAGTCATAATTTTCTATTTTAGTTTTGAATAAAACTAATGAATTTAGATTAGTTTATGTCGAATAGTACTGTTTTTTGATAAAGTTATATTCATATTAATTTTTACTGGTTTAATATTGTTTGGTTTGGATCAATTTTAGTTATTTAATATTTTAAATTATTGTTTTAGTTGTAGATTCATCAATAAAATCATATTATTTAGATTAATTTGGTATATATTGTTAAATTAAACTAAATTTAAGGCTTGATTAAATTTACTCATGTTTTAATTAATAGTATTTGTATCTATTTTTTTTCAAATTCATAAGGTTAATATTTTTCCCTTTTGGATCAATTTGTTTTATTATATTTGATTTGGATTTGGTGCGTAAGGATAGTATAATTTACTTATAGTAATTTTCCTTATATTCTCATCATTTTAGTTATAGTTTATTGTTAAAAATAATTGATTTTTATATTAAATAAATATATTTAAATGTCTATCGAAACTATATACATGATAATAAATTTTAGAGTATTTGTGTTAATATATTTTATATATAGAACTATTTATTATTAAATATTATCTAAAGCTATTTTGGTTTAAAATTACATAAATTTAGTTTACCAATACGTATATTCAGTTTAAAATTAATTTTTTAGCCATATTTAAATTTAGTTTACCCTTAATTTATATTTTTTATCATTAAATAACTTTATTTTACCCTTACATAACTTGTAATTGTTTCTGTTTATGCTTAAATAAATATTTTACCATAAAATAGATTTAGTTTACCCACAAATAATTATCCGTAATTAACATTATTTTACCCTTAATTAACTTTATTTTATTATTAATTACCCTCTACATGTTTTTTTACCCTAATATAACATTATTTTCCCATATATAAATTTTTTTACCCTTACATAACATTATTTTATATTTACATAACCTGTATAAATTTATATTTTCCCTTAAATATCTTATTTTACTGCTAACTAACTAGTTTTTCACTAATATAAATTTATTTTACCATTAAATAACCTTTTTACCACTAGATAACTTTAGTTTTCCAACAATTAACCTGAATTTTTTATTTAACCTTAAATAACTTTAGTTTACCATTAATTAACTTTTTTAGCTTTACTTAACCTTAGTTTTCCCATACTGTAGTTGTATATGTTTTCATTTACGCTTACATGACGTTTTTAACCTATACTAAAATTATATTTACACATATCTAAATTTTGTTTACCCTTAATATAATTTTATTTACACTTAATTAACTTTATTTTACCCTTAATTGACCGAATTAATATTATGTTTTCCCTAAGAAAATTTTTTTACCCTTAAATTTATTTCCCCTTTACTTAACATGGTTCTACCCATACATTACTTCAATTTACCCTTACATACCATGTACAATATTCTTTTTACTCATAAATAAAATATTTTTACCCTTAGATATATTTAATTTACCTTTATTTAACATTACTTTCTCCATACATAACATTAACTTACACATAATTAACTCAATCTAACCTTACTTAACTTGTACAAGTTTCTTTTTACCATTACAAAGTTTTATGTTTCCTGATATAACATTGGTGTATCTTTCACATAAATAGCCTATACAACCAATTTTTTGAAAGAATTATTATTTCTCTATTGGAATAGATCTCATTTCCTATAGTTAATGGAATATCAAAAAAATCTGTTAAAACAAATGTTATTTTTTGAATCAATGATATTTTATGCCATTGAAAATATATTTTATTAATTATTTTAAAAAAATGGTTTTTATTTTTTATTTTTTTATATTTTTAATAAATTTTAAAAATCTATTTTTATTGAATTTATAATTTACAATTTATAGCCATTCAATGTCACATTATTGAAACATTATTATGTTCCATGTAGTTGCCATTGAAATTGTCTAATTAATAAAGTATAAATAATATCTAATTGAAATTTAACACACTAACTAAACATATAAATCATAACTAAAAAATCATTATTATACTAAATAAAATCTAACTTACTTGTCACAAACATTATTATATAAAACATGAAATTTTTTACTTCAAACAATTTATGGGTATAACTCTTATTAAGTATTATTTTATTAATTAAATTATTTTAATGTACTATTGATTTTGTTATTATTATTCATTGTTATTAAAATAATTATTAATAAATATTAATTATATTTTTAAATAATTACTATAATTAAAATAATATATATGAATAATAATATAAAGGCATCAAGGCCCTTCACACAGTTATGTTTTATTTTTCAAAAAATAGGCTATCCTTGGATTATTTGAACTTTTTTTGGAAAAAATATTAAATAAATTCTAATTATATGAAAATGTTAATTTATAATTATAATTATATTTTTATTTAATTAAATATTGTAAAGATATACTTATAAATATATTTATATATAATTATAAATATATTTATTTATAAAATATTTTTGTGAATATATTTATAAATAAATATTTTTAAATATTTTTTAGGTTGGGGAGCCCATAAATTGGGATCCGACTAGGTTTGAGTATTTGAAATATAACCTGAACCTACCTGGATTAATGATTTATTAACAGTTTTAAATTTAGTTATGATTTATATATAGTTAAAAACATGTTATTATATTATTAAATATATAAATAATAATATATTTATATATTTATAATTATGTAAATATATATTTTAAATATATATATATATATATTGTAATAAATATATAATTAAATGTATTCATGTATAGAGATATTGAAAAAAATTAATTTTAAATTTAATTTCTTTTCAAGGGGGTGAGTGTCGATTGAAGTGGGCATCACCACATTAATGCCCAATGTGACATCATTTTGGGCTGATCTATACCACATCACAAAATAATTTAAACTTATTTAATAAAAAATAAAATAAATAATACTATATAAATAATATCACTGTCTCTCACCAGGTTGTCACCATGGAAAGCCTGATGGTGTGTCTCTCTACCCTGCTTTCCTGCTCTCTCTCTCTCTCATGGAACTAGGGCCGCTAAACCTATCCCCTTCTTTGCCTATGAATTCTTCACCCTAACACAATACCATGACTGATACCATGTCTAGTCTACCCCTCTCATATGATATTATTTTCATGGAAAATAGCTAATTATTAAAAAAACTAGATATCATGGATATCCACTATGAACAATGGTCAAAACACCAATCTGAAATACCAGACTATCCTCAATTTCAAATACTAGTGTTTCATATCCATGGGTCATCTAGTGGTTGGATTTGATAAACTCCACTCATACTTTTGTCATTCATTTCCTATTCCCAATGATGGTTTATATGTTTACCCTAATTAATACACAATCTAATATTTATTGGGGTCCATTGTAATGATTAGACACCAACACAAATTGAATTGGTTCATTATAGAAGGGTGAACAATATGAGCCATTGACATTGTTTTTAGGATCGATACACTTAATGCAGACACTCCAATCCCAACAAAAAAGTCATCATGGGCCAATAGGGGATAAATTTACCACTATCCAAAATGGTGGTAGTGTATTATATAAAGGATAATGACATGGAACTTAAAATTTTTTTCTAGATCAATACTCCTAGTTCAATCATTATAAGCTCGTCGTGTAAGTTATTTTGGGTCAACTAGTGATTAGCAGAGTAGATTACCCAATATTTTATACTACTTACCACTTCTTGTGGTAATAAGTGAATGTTTTTTCAACCTCCAAGGTTTTACAAGCTTTGATTGAGATACCAATATTATTTTGAAACTCTTTTAGTGATATGTGACCCACATCACACAAGGGCTACACCATGGCTCTAACACCATTTTCTATGTACTATGCCTTCTATCCCCACATGCTAGATGATGTTGTGATTGTTTCTATAATAATTTTCCTTAAACCTTCACCCTCCCACATTTAGATGTTGGATGACCCAACATTCTCTCATCACAGATATGTCCTTACTTTGGTTCTATACTGAGTGTGTTAATTGTTATTTTTATATAATCAGGCTCTAAAACCACTATTACATAGTATTGCGTTGTCTCAATATAATATATAGCTCTTATGGTGAAAGTTTCGCACACACTTAAGTATAAAGCATTTATCCCTCCATGTTTCTATATGTCATAACACAATATCACACCCCCCACGCACGACAATCCCATTGGGGGTTTCTATTGTGTGGGATTTTGGGAGGAGTTATTATAAAATGGGATATAGTATAGTTTTTTGGATATATCCTTATATTATTAACCTACCAAGCACAAATAATTATCCATTATGAAAATTAATTATTAATCAACGGTGTAGTTCATCAATTTTTATGTGTCATTCAAAACTCAATTTTGGAAACTGATGTGGGATTCAGAAATCACCACTATGGATCCACATGTTTTGATTGAGAAATTATTATCATTATCAAACAGGTGTTGGGATATTTAAATCAGATTATATATAGACCAATCCTGGGTTAGATAATAATTTTCAAGAGTAATTGAGAATTCTCACCACAAATATATTTTATGTGGAGACACTGGTATAAAATTGAATTTTGGAGACCCCTTTTTTGACGTCTCGTTAACTTTCATAAAAATTATTTACATTCCACTACAAGGGTTAGTAGACCATGAATTAAATTTTTCAAAAACAATAATCCTCAAAGACAATAGGTATGTGATTCATGGTCAAGGTCAGGGGATACCTATAGTAAAAATGACATTAATGGGTGACCTGTGAGAGTTAGAATGGATCTTTTAAAGGAAATCTAAATGTAACAGGGGATAAAAAGTTAGTCAATTTAAATTATGGAAATAAATAAGTACAAATAAAACAAGATACATAATCTTGATAAAGAAACAACATATAAAAATTGTGAATAAAATGAGGAATTTTAAATAGCATGAGTGATTTATGTGGTTCAGACCAATTTTCTCCAACTCTATTGAAATAAACACAATGTGATAGTTTTTTATTATAAAAAATGTCAAATAGAAAGAAATAAGTAGTGAAAATAAAATAAAATATACAATGTATTATGAGTAATAAACTATTTAATAATCGTAACCTCTTGAATATAGAAATTATATATGAATCCTTGTTTGAGGATGGTAACATATTCACTTGATCTAGACAGACTCATGAATACAACCCCACACATAGACAAAATAGAAAAATAAAATAAATTCGCAATGAAAAGCTTAAAAGAAACATGATAAAAAGGATGAAACAAATGAAATATCATGTATCTATGGATGGAGTAAAGATACTAAAATTTTTTATAATCATGAAGAGAAAGTGGTCCACATAGAGGTTTCAAGTACCAAGATCCCCAATGGAGATCCTAACCAAAAAATCAGGCATGTTATGGTGTGAAAGAGGGGAACTGAATCTAATCCTCTCGAATTATATTCTCTCGAGATATAATTCAATGTAAACATTCCATCTGAAGGATTAAAACAACTATATACCTCAAGAAAATGAAGTGATGGAGTAAAATAAAGGTAAAAAGATGGTGATGAGACAAATGGAAGGAACCATATATGAGCATGATATGTTTCTAGGTGAGGGATTGATGAATAATTATAAAGATCTCACTATTAAAATATATCTAATAATGCTAAATACACATTGCAAGATGAAAATAAAATCCATTGAGGGCTGTGGATTGTATTGAAAAATAGTAATAACAAAATCCATATCCCAGAGCCACATGATAAAGGATGATCCTTGGAAATAAGAATGCCTATGTAAATAAGAGGATTAATAAAATACACATTAACATGATTCCTAGACCAAACCTAAGAAAAAAAATTATTTCCATCAGACAATCCCAGTTAAAAAACTCTAAAATAGAATTCCAAAACAAAATAAAATTTACAGAATAATAATAAAATAAAATAATTTTTCATGAAAAACATAAGCAGAATTTTTAATTTTAAAAACCAATATCAACAAATTTTTACATTTAAAATTAAAAATGAAGTAAATATATAGTGTTATTGGATCGAATATCTACCCTACCAGTAGGTTTATAATGATTTATATTAAGTTAAAATATACATAATACCACAATATCTTCCCAACACAAACACTCTTAGTGTAACCAATGGTGGAACACGGTCATCCAATACCTACAATTATACTTATATCATTATACTAAAATACATCATGATTATAAATTTAAAACTATCAAAAACATTAAATAACAAATATTTCCATATTTACCTAAGTCTCCTTGAAAGCCCATAAAACTCCAATGCAGGTAGACAGATATAAACACACAACCTCCCTCTAGGGTAAAATACAATGAATATGATAACTTACCCAAGATAATATATATATATAGTAAAAATTAGTACAAATTAGAAAATAAATCCAAGAAGCCTAAATGAGATATATCTCCAACCAAGTAAGGACAACTTAGACTACATCAATGAAATCCCCCCTCCCATTGGTGGCCCCTACGATCATATAAGATACAGTTCAAGAAACACTGAAAGGATACAACCTAGTTATTATAACTATTTCTATGTAAAAGTATCCAAAAATAAATTACAATACATCTGTAGTGTCGAATCTAGAGTATACCATATTATTTTGGGTTGCGCTATCATGATTTTTCAATCCTAGGTAGTAAATTTTAGTATGGATGGTTCTACCACAAAAAAACATAAAAAACATAAATTTATCATTACACTTTGGTACTTTTTACCTACTTCTATTATCACCCCAAACAGTCAACATCTCTATTTAGTTTTAACACCATTTCCCTATTCCTTCAAACATTGTTTTTGAATCTCATGACAAAAAACAGTATACTTAACCTCTATTTACATTATAGAATCATAACTATACATCATAGAATATTTTAATGAACTTAACGAGTCATTATGACCTTTTTAAAGAATAATATCATGGCCATCATCCTTTACATTGATACCTATATTCAGTAAATCTATTAGCACTTTGTAAAATTCATCATGATGAGCACAAATAGATGAACTAGTATTCATTTTAAAAATAAATGTATCATTTAATTTTAATGGTGGACATGAAAATATTTGGTCATATATATATGTTTTAGTTTCAACCATATTTTCATAGAATTGGTTTCATAAGAAATTTTTTGACTAAGAATGTCTCATAATGTTAAGAGTAACGTATAATAACCCTATTATAAAACACTAGGGTGAACATATATTTATGTTATAGTAGAATAATTATTGTATGTGATCATAACTACTTGTTTTTTGGGACTATATAAGTTTTCATAAAGTACAATTTTTACTATATGTGCTTGAATATTAAATATAGGCAAAATGAAATCATTCTCACCTTCACAGTACTCAACTTTGAACTGAGATGATGACATCAATTAGAATGACTAAAGGATTTGATAACAATTATAAGGATTAAAAAGGATTTAAAGAAGACAATTCTAATCTTAAAAAGGAAAAAAATGAATTAGTTTAAATGATTGAAAGAGTGATGTTTGAAGAAAACATGAAATAGAATAAATATGTATAAATAACAATTATAAAAAGTGAAGAAAATGTGGAAAAGTAAATTACATGGAGGATTTACATGGTTTGGACCAATTAGTCCCTACTTCATGGAAATTAAACCACCACAATAGTTTATTATGTTTGAAGACCATCAAATATAATAAATACTAAAAACAAAATAAATCCTAGAAACAACATATAGGACTAAGTAAACTATTCTAGAATTTGGGCCCCATCACACCAAAAACCATAAATGGACCCTAGTACAAATATAGTATTGTATTCTCTCAAACTAGATGGAATCATACATGAAAACCCCACAGACATACTGTAAATACATAAGAAAATATAATATATAGCCAAAGAAAAAAAGAAACAAGATCATGAGGCTATAACCAAGTAAGGATATCTAATCTTCTAAAGGATAAATGAAACTACTAGGGTTGTATAATCTTGATGTAGATATAGTCCAAATATAGCTTATAAGTACAATTATCCCCACCAATGATCATGGACAGAATAAGGGGATGAAAAGGCAGGATATAGGAGAATTGAACCACCTACTTCACTCAAATGATCTTATTTTTAAATGAAGTTAAAAGGCACCGCTCCCTCTTTCGAATGAAAATAAACTAATACCAAAATTATGTGAATAATTTGATTATAATCAAGGTGATAAGTCTGTATGAATACTAAGGGTAGGTTTTTTAGATAATTCGTACACATTTTTGAGCATATGACCATGAATGAATCACAAATATCAGGTTGTGAAAATAGATTTCATAAAACCTGGGGCATGTGGAATGAATCAAATGAAAGGACTACTATAAAACTGACATTATTTACCACCAAAGGTTTTTAATAAATGTATTTGGTAACCTTCATTTTACAACATTTTGTGGTTTTAGTTTCATCATCACTAACAAGAAATAGTGACCACCA
This sequence comes from Viscum album, assembly GCA_963277665.1. Classification (NCBI taxonomy): domain Eukaryota; kingdom Viridiplantae; phylum Streptophyta; class Magnoliopsida; order Santalales; family Viscaceae; genus Viscum; species Viscum album. Next base: position 1,210,911,408 of record OY728165.1, read on the forward strand.
ATAGTTGTCACTATAGAGGTACCGAAAATAAACATAATGGTGGTCACGAGGATAGACTTTACTAGCTCCCATCGATGCCCACTATAGGCAGTTTCTAATTCTCCTAGAAGAAAACACATAAATGATTGACATACCAGAAATAATTTTTCTTATAAATTCTACTACATAAATTCAATTAAAATTAAGAAATTAAAAAATTAAAAATTAAAAATTAAAAATTAAAAATTAAAAAACTGATATCAGGATAGCTTCGCACCTTTACAATATTATTAATCAATCGACCAATATATAAAAAACTAAAAATTTAAATAAATAAAGTGTAAAAATTTATTTATTTACCATTAGAATATAATTTATTCCATTTACATATAAATAATTATAAAAAAAGAGCATAAATTATTAATAAATAAAACATTATAAATACATAAATGATATAATGATAATCTCAAATACCTAATTACATTATATAATTATCATATTACAATTGACTATTAAAATTGAATAAAAATTTGACAACATATAAATAATTTCAAGCATCAAATTGACCTGAAGTTGATTTAAATATATAAAAACTGATAAATGGAATGATTTACTTGATTTTTACATCAATTAGAGGTCGTTTTATTATTTTTGAACCCCTAACAAGAGATATGTCATTTTAAAAAAACAAAAAAATGTTCCACAGCATTTTCCATCAAATTGGGAGACACAAGCATCTAATAGATGATGCATTGATTCCAAAAGATAAAAAATGAATCTTTGATCAATATACCATGATTTCTAGACAACTCAAAACTGTTTTCTTAGTCTGAGGACATATTATGTGATATTCCACTAAACTCAAAATTTATGGGAGAAATACAAATTTTGATCATAATTATAAATTTAGGTATATAATTGACATGTTGAGGATTCCAATATATTTTGAATGATATAAGAATCTATTTTCTAATATTTCATTTCAATTTGAGGTCATTTTGTTTTATTTGGCCACTACAAACATGATTCTTCATTATTACAAATATTTTAATAATGTAAAATCATACATTATTCATTATCGATCAATATGGCTGTCGGATAGACGCGAGGGTGAATCAAATAGATTGCAAATGATTTGGGGAATTCTCACATAGATTTTAAGGCAAATCAAAAGTTATTTTCCCATTTTGACTTTATGATGAAAGATACATCATTGTAATGAAACTACATGATGTTACCCATAATTTCCCTTTATATTATATGATATAAGAATCTGATAGATTCAGATTTGATTCCTATATATTTAAAATAACCATGTGATCATTCTCTCATGATTCCATGTCAATCCATGTGTGTTTTATTTTTATTATAACAATTTCTATTATTTCTAACTTTACTCCACTATTGAGGGACAAAAAATACTTTAAATCACACTGAGAAATTTAATTATTCGATTGAAAAGTTGATGATTCATGTAGATTTTAAATTGAATACAGATCATTTTCCAAAAAATTTCATCTAAATCCAAGCACTTTTGTTAATTTTTAACCCTAACACACAATATTTTCCCACTATTAAAAAAAATGGTCATAATTTTATATCATACCATATTTCATACCGATCAATATAGGTGTTATATTGACATGTGGATGATTCTAATAGACCATAAATAATTTGGGGAATGTAATGCTAGATTTCCACATCAATCAGAAGTCAATATCATGTTTTTGACTCTCTAATGGGAGTTGTGACATTTTAATAGAACTAGAAAATTTTACCAACAATTTTCAATTATACTAAGCTACATGAGAATCCAATGGATATGAAGTTTGTTTCTAAAATAACAAATCCATTATTATTATCAATTTATTTCATGTCAATCCATGTGTGTTTTACTTTTATTTTCCACTTTTATATGATTTTTTACTTAACATCTAATCCATGAGAAAAACACTCCATTATATAATACTAAAAAAATTCGATAATGGATTGATTTTATAATGATTCATAATAAATTAAAAAAATAATTAGATATTATTTCTAATATTTCATGTTAATAATAGCTCATTTGGTCAGTTTTGACCCTTAAAAATTGTTTTCCCCTTATTACAATAGAGGATAAAAGGTAAAAGCATACCATAATCCATATAGATCAATATGGTAATTAAATTAATATAATGTTAATTATACTATAACAAAAAAATATTTGATGAATTTTCTCATATATTTTCACATCATTTAGAAGTCATTTACTCATTTTTGACTCCCTAAAAGGATATATTCCATTTTAATAAAACTATATAATGTTGCCCTCTATTTTTTGTCATATCAGGGGACAGATAAATCTGATGGATGGGGTGTGTATTCATATAGATAAAAAATAAATCCATGATCATTCTCCCATGATTTTATGTCAATCCAAGGTTTTTTTCAAGTTATTATCTCCTTTTTTGTTTTTTATTATTTCTAAATCTGTGGAACAAACACAATTTTTGACCATATCAAGTAATTCAGGTATCTAATAAATGTAAAAAATATTCCAAAAAAATTAAATGAATTAATTTTAATTTCAAAAAATTTCATATCAATATGAACTTGATTGGTCAGTTTTGACCCATGCACACATGATTTTCCCATGTTTACAAAAATGGTAAAAATGTCAAATCACACCTCAAGTCAGACCGATCAATTCAGGAATCAAATTAATGTTAAGTTTGATTAAAAAGATAAATAATGATTGAAGGAATTTTTTTCACATATTTTAACATCAATCTGAAGTCAATTTATCATTACCCTTCTTTTGGGAGATATGGAAGTTTAATAGAAATAAATAGTTTTACACAACATATTCTATTATACTGGGTGATGTGATCATTATATGGATAAAAAACTAATTCTTAAGATAAAAAATGTTTCTATGATTATTCATACACAATTTTATGTAAATCCATGTGTGTTTGATTATCATTTGACACTTTTATATGAATTTACACTTAAATTAGAATATGATGGAGAAAATTCACTTTTGATCATACCAAGATATTTGGTTATCTATTCAAAGATATCATGATTCATAAAATTAAATTAAATATATATCAATTTCTTAATATTTCATGTTAATTGAGGATTGTTTTTTTAGTTTTCACCCCTACACACATGGTTTTCCCATTGTTATAAAAATATTATATAGTCAAATCTAACCATAATCTATATCGATCATTCTAGGCATCATATTTACATGTGGTTGGTTCCAACATATCAAATAAGATTCAAGGAATGACCTACAATATTTTTACTTCAATAAAAAGAAATTTTCTAATTTTTTACCCCCGGAAATGGGATATTCCATTTTAGTGAAACTAAACTACATTAACATCTATTCCCCATCATACTAAGTAATTTGAGCATATAATGGATGTGGTTTTGATTCCTAAGAATAAAAAATGTTAATGTGTTCATTCTATCATTATTTAATGTTAATAATTTTTTTTTCTTTTTATTGTTCCATTCTACGTGATTTTTCAGTTAACTCTATAACATAGGGGAAAACACCAATTTTTATCATACTACGAAATTTGGGGATCTAAGAGAAATGTAAATTATTCCAATGTATTTGAAATGAATTAAATAACAATTTCCTAATATTTCATGCCAATCAGAGTTCATTTGGTTGGTTTTTACCCCTACACAAATGACTTTTCCTTTGTTGAAAATATAGAAATAATGTAAAATAAAAATTCAATCTATACTGATCAATTAGTGCATCATAGAAGTGATTTTTTGATTTCAAAATATAAAAAATGATCTTAGAATTTTTTTCTAATTTTAAATGTTAATAAGATGTCATTTTCTTTTTTAGTCCACTTGGGTGGAGATATGTCACCTTAATATATTTATCCAACAGTACACAAATCTTTACATTATATGAGGAAACAGAAGCATCTGATGGATACAAAGTTGATAAAAATAGATAAAAAATGAGTAGTGATTATTCGATAATGATTTTATTACAATCCATATGTATTTTCTTTGTATTGGCCCCTTTTATAGTATTTCTACTTAACTCCAAATCTAAGGGGAAAATTACACATTTGATAATACTTATAAATTCAAGTATATGATCGACATGTCGATGATTCCTGTATATTATAAATTTAATAAATATTGTTTTCATATGATTTCATGTTAATAAGTGCTCGTTTGGTTGGTTTTTACCCCTACACACTTGAATTTTTCATTATTAAAAAATGGAAATAATTTCAAATAATACTATATTCCATACTGATCTATCTAGGATCCATATTAATGTGAAATTAATTAAAATAAATCAAAAAAAAATATAGGCATTTTCTCTTATTTTTCATCTCAATAAAAATTTTATTATAGATTTTTTCCCCTTAGTGGGATATGTGACATTTTTATAAAATTAGACAACATTACCCATTATTTTTCAGCATATCGCGTGACACGAGCACCTTTTTGATGCACTGTTCATTAATATAGATTAAAAATAGACTATATGATCATTATCCCATGAAATCATACCAATCCAAGTATTTGTTTCTTGGTAATGACATCTTTTACATGATTTTTCTCTTAAATACAAATGAGATGGAAAAAATACACTTTGATCATAGTAAGAAATTGTTGACTCTATTTAATGTGTTAATGATTTATACAGACTATCAATGAAATAAATATCATTTTCCTATGATTTTATGTCAGTAATATCTCATTAGTTTTGTTTCAACCCCTACACACATTATTTTACCATTCATTTAAAATTTTAACAATGTCAAATAACATGTTACAACATACCGATCAATATAAATTTTATAATGATCCATAGTTGATTCCAAAATATAAAAAATCATATAAAGAATTCTCTCTTAAATTTTAATGTCAATCTAAATTCATTTTCTTAATTTTTAACCCTGATAGGATATAGTCCATTTTTATAATACTAGAAAACGTTACCCATCATTTTTCATCATGTCATGTAACTCTAGCATCTTATGGATGCAGCATTGATTTTTATAGATTAAAAATGAATTGGGGATCATTATAAAATTATTTTATATCAATAAAAGTGTTTTTCATGTTATTAGCCCCTATTACATGATTTTCACTAAACACCAAATTAAAGGGACAAACGACTCTTCAAATCATACCATAAAATTTAGGTATTTGATGGATATGGAAATTATTCATAATATTTAAAATGGAAAAAAGACCATTTTTTAAATATTTCATGTAAATCAGAGTTTTTTTGTTCATTTTTACCACTATATACAATATTTTTTCATTATTAAATAATAGTAATAATTGTAGAAATGCATATTAAATTGGACTAACCATTCATTAAATCTAAATGATGTGAGGATGAAATCCAATGATAAATGAACCACTTGATGATTATTTGACCATGTTTTCACATTTATATGATAGTCTTTAAATTGTATTGAATATGTAATAGGTCATATTTCATTTTAAAGAAAATTTAAATGTAATTTTGGAATTTTCAAATATTATTAAAATTAAATGATACATTGAATTATGATATGAAACAACAAAGATAAAACAAAACCCATATCTTATATCTGATACATCCTGTATGTCCATGGATTCTAAATGTGTTCAGTGTAGATGGGGCCCAAAAATTTATAATTTTGATGATAATAATAATAAATGGAATAACAAATATGTAAATAATTCAATATTAATATGCAACATATGATCTGTTCCACCACCCCAATGCATATATTCCCACATTTCTCTAAACTTCTCTAATAGGTGTTCATATACCTCCACAAATGCATGTATCTATGCCTCCAAATATATCAACTACTATTTCATCCCTCTAATAGAAGGATTCAACACCACATTGCATGAAGCAATTGAATGGTCAATTCCCATGATTTATTTAAAGCTACAGTCTTTTCCATCATGGCGAATAATGTGATGAAAATGCATATATGTATATACATATATACTATTCATATACTGAATATGTAACATCTATATATGTTATATAATAAATGTGTTTTAAACATATAAGTAATATACATATACCAAATGTATTGAAGATACTATATAGAAATATTTAAAAGGAAATGATAATATACATATTATAATTCTGATGAATCAAGTATGTGGTATAACGGATATGCGTAATAGAATGGTGTGAATTAGACAAATAAACTTTTTTATTGTTTTAAAAATAGGTTCTCCAATGTAAGGGAAAAGAAAAGGTAACATACATATAGACATATGATATCTATATTAAAATATTTTAGGGAAGCAATGAATAAATTAATTTTCAAAAACATCTAATGGAAATACACATTCCATGAATAATATTCGCTCTTATATGTATTTAGATATTTTAAATAATTCATAAAATATTGAGCTATAATTCATTCAATCCTTGGAATATTATATTAGATCGAGGGTCCCAATTAAATTATCGATAATTTTAGTAATGTGGAACTATATGTACGATCAATATAATGTTAAAGCATACACAATATATGAAATTTAACTATATAACAAATGTAATATTAAATAAAATATAAACATTGAATAATTGAAAAAAACGATATAGGAAATTTAATTATATTGACCATTGTGATGAAAGAAGAGTATAGAATAAATAATGGTTGAATAAAAAATATGTTTTCAAGTTGTTCTACCAAATTAGGTATGATCCTTGACTATAATATGGTTGTTTAAGTCTAATTTCATTGAGGAGGAATACAATAAAAGTTTAATGATAATATAAACCATCATGTAAAATATTCAATAAAATAGTATCATAAAATAGATTTACATAAAATTATACAAAAGTATTTTTTTTATTTAAATATATTTGAAAAATATTTGACTAGTGAAAAAAGGAATATAATAAACGATATTGTAAATGAAATAATGAAACACCAAAACATGATATATGGTCCAATATCATAGTCGAAACTGAATAATAATGTAAAATATTGATTAAGGACTGACAATGAAATTACTACAATTTATAATAGATATACTATGACATAGGTTCAAGAACACACTATATGATAATATTTCAAGTTTTATTTTTCACAAACAACTTCTACCTTAATCGATTCCTAATATAGATTCAATGACTGATTCAACATTAGATTCCATTTTTAAAGAGATTTAAATGAGTAGAATAAACCTAAGAAATAATAGATTTTCATTCTGATCACCCCTTTCACACTACTCTTTAAGGTCATTATTCTTTATAATAGAAAATGAATGAAGGTATTTTCTTATGAAATAATAAAGTTGAAAAAAAATAAAACAAAAAATTAAAATAATCATGCACATAATTGGATAGTTTCATTTGAAACTTGAGATCACACATTTTGAAATTAATATATGTAATTCCCTATATTTTTTAAATATAAAATCATGTTCGATAGAATATGAGATATGCAAAACTAAACCCAAAAAAATTATTATTTAAATATGATCATTTTAACTTAGCCAATAAATTTACATATATGAATAGGATTTACTATATTATGAAACATATGTATACATTTCCTACTCTACATAATTGTATTGACAAATTCTTAGTAATTAGTCACTCAATTTTTTAAATTTCATCAAAATATGTTTTCACTAAAAATGAAATTTGTTTATTTTTTGACAATAAAATATTATAATTATTTTCTTGAACATTTAGAAATTTTATTTGATTAAATGAACATACATTTTCATATTTGTATATAAAAATTATCTTTATGTTAGATTTTATAATTTTTTGGGAGATATGGATTTTTCTATGAATAAAGAATCAAACATAAAAGTACTAGTATTATTAAAATTTGATTTCAAAGTAACAAAATAATTATTAAGTAATATTTAATCAAATTATTAAGATTAAAAAAATTAAATATTTTTTTTATAATAATTTTTTTATTCTTTAAAACTTATATTCTTGAAATCATGTTCCAAATGAAAAACAATTATAATTTTTAATTAATTAATAATAATATGAAATGAGAAATGATATAAATTGAATTTATGGATCTTATTTATATAATTATTAATCAAAATTACTATAGTGAGGATTATTAATTATATATTTAAAGTAAAATCATCTTTTCCTTGAAAAATCATTTTTTTAGAAAACAGAATCCCATTTTTCTTGTGAGTTTTATTTTAAATTAAATTATTCAAAATAAATGAATTTATTATGATAAAATAGATTATATATTTTTAATCATCATAATTAATATTAAGTAACAAGGTCAACTTAATTTTTTTACATTACAAATAGTAGATGTCGTAAATATTTATTACCACGGTAAAAGGAAAATATGTTAAATAAGGGTTAAAATAATTTAAGAATGTTTAGAAAAGAAATTACCCTATTACTGTGAATATTAATATTTAAATTTATATATATTAATTATTATATTTTTCTTACTTTATTAATATTTAAAAAATGAAATTTATAAAATTATATTATTGATGCTTTAAAACATAAATTATAGTTTGGGAAATATGTATTTTAAATCAAGACACTATTTTTAATAAATTAAATAATTTTCAAATAAATTATATTTTAGTTAAATATTGTCATGAAATATTATATACTATATATAAATGATAATTTAATTTTATGAAGTGAAAATTTAATTTTTATAATTGTTAAGAAACTGTTATTTTAAAAAGACCCAATATTTTAGAATAAATGTCAATTCTATTGTAAAAGTAAAAAATCATATATTTTGAAAATTATTTTTAAAAAATAATTATTAATTCTATAATCATCGCATAAATTTTTTCTAATTATACATTTTTTTATTATCTGATACGGTCATTAAATTTTGAAAAAATTAAGTACAACATAAATATATTTTGTGTATTATGAAATCATAATGAAAATAATGATGCATTAAATTCTATTAAATGTATAAAATAAAATATATATGTTTACCCTTTAAATTAATGATCATTGTAGGTTATTTAATTAATTTTATAAATCCCATACATATACTCCAAATCCTATTTTATATTTTAATGTTTCAAAATCATTTTTTTAAGAACATGACTCTCTTCCAAATCACCATGAGTAATATTTTAATAATCTAGGCCCTTAGACATGTGAAATATTAAAAATTACTACTATTTTGAAGAAAACATGTAATATAACCATGGGAAGGATTTTATAATTTATTACGTTATTTTATAGAGTCCAAAACCTGTGTTTGTGAAGTATTAAAGTACTCAAACTCTTTTCATATATAAATTCACCCAATTACTATTTATCTTTACTATAAAACCATTTAGAACATCCTCTATCTTCCACTATATCAATATAGTCTTCTCTATGCGCCCCCAAGATCACAAGATTCACCTCTCAAGCTTTTGGAATCATCATCTCATTTTAAGAGATCCTCTCTTTATCCTCTTTATTCCAGAATCTTAATTATTTAATTCCTTTTATCTATAATTTATAATGTTGTTATATGTTATTACATATACACATACTACCATTATGACGCAAAAATTATTACTTAAATCTTTCACTCTCATTAATCCTCCCATGAACATTTATGTGCCCCTATTATGCTGCCAGAATTTCATTGTGATTTTCTATGCCAAAAAATCATGTTGTGAATAACCATAACCATTTATAATCAAGGGTTTTTACCTTTATGAAGATATAATTATTTTATTTTACAATTACATGTGTGTAGTAAAAAATCCATTATCCTAGTATCATATTTATTTGAAATATATTCTTAAATATATGATCTATGTGGCGCACTTATTCATGTACATAATATGTTTATTATGGGTGCACCGAGATATCCATACAATATATTAGGTTATATTTTTGTCTGATGAGATTCCATGTATGGTGTATGTGAAGTTACCTAGATCACATTATTTTACCTTGTCTTGGTGTTTAAATTTTCCTTATGCTTATGATGTCATGTTTAATGTTGTTTCCGCATTCCCATCTTGTCTATACGTTGTCATGAAATATCATGTCTTGTTGTTTGTGTTTATGATTAGAACCCTCTATATTTCCCATTTAAATTCTTATTTTCTACCATTTTATTCCTTATTCATGTCATTATTTTTTTAATCCCCTTAATGTGTTTTATATCTCACCCATTTCTTATATACGTCCCCATGTTATCCAATATAGTTTTAAGTATAATGGAATATTATGAGCATGTTAATGATGTTTTCAATAATGATGTACCACCTATTTTCATATTGTTATGTAACATGCCTAATTCCTCAAAGAAACTAAAATTATCAATATTTAGGGTTCAATTGGGTGAATTATTAAGAAATAAATCATTAATTAATGTGTAATAAAGACATAGGTCAATATAGTTGGTATAAAAGGAGAGAAAATTAATTTTGGGATTTGGAATAGAAAACTCTAGTGAAATTCTTAGGGATAATACAAAACCTATGAAAACATCCCTATGATTTCCAAAACTGTCCATTAATTGGTTTCTATAAAAATATATTCATTCTTGGATACTACATGTGGTTGGGACTATGGAACAATTGAACCTAGGAGTAACACAAGAAAACACTATATTGACCTTGAATTGATTGAGAACTAGTTGACGACAACGGGACTTACTGCGTACCTGATTTGACAATTCTTATGGATATTATTTGGAAAATTTATAATATGATTATTAACAATTATTAAGGGAAAATGAATTCTCATAAGATTCTATGTTATGAAATAGATAGTGGATAAGTTATATTGATGTCTTGAAATTTATAAGTTAAGGAAATGTATGTCATTTATATTTTATTCCATTATTGTTACTTTTTCCATGTTATGTGTTTACTAGTTTGAAACTAATTATCCCAAATTTTCCATTTATTCTAGTAAATGACTGGAAATACGTATAACATAGTCAAAAACCAATGTAATGGGAAATTCAATGACTACCCAAATGAGATGTCTAACATGATGGGAGCACATGTAAGATATATAGTAATTATGAAAAACTTGTTATAAAAAATCATAATTAACTATTGGAACATGTTTAAATATATAAATATAAAAAATAAGAGGATAATGATGTATTAATGGTGTTCATATGATAATGTTGATAATAGAAATAAGACTCAATTCCCTATGTTTCAAAAATGTGTGAAATGACACTATCGAAAATTCTAAAAAAGGTACTCCATGGTGTTTTATGTGTTGGAAAATATAACATAAAGTAGATAGTTTTTGTAAAAATATCAAAATTTAGTTGGAAGAGAATATATTATATCCTACATCACACATTATTGTTAAAATTATGATGTGGGGAGATATGGGAAATATTTGAGTCAATTACCTAATCCAAGGTATAAATCTGTGAGTATGGAAGGACCTATACTATGGAAATTGTTAAAGTGTAAGGATAAAGGTGTTTATGAGAATTATGTTATATAATATTTTATAAATGATATTATGGATATCAAAATTATAAAACATATGAGGATTGTTTCAAAATAGTTTTTCATTAAGTATTTGAAACATATGTTGAATGGTACTGATAACAAATAAAAGTGATTAACTGATAAATTGATATTTTAGAAAACACATGTCTGAGGGATTAATAACCCTCAATATGTGTTTGATTTTTGGATAATCTTAAAGATTATTGAAATGATATTTAGAAGTGTAATATTCGGATGATTTAGGTTATTTAATTTTATAATGATTAAGGATATTTTGGGAAAAATATTACAGAATAAAATATTTTTTTAATTGGAGGTGATTAAAGATATTTTAGGAGATTTATTTATTTGGTTTGAGGTATATATATCCATTAGGTTTAATATAAAGGTTTATTTGAAATGAAGGATCTTATGTTTTTTTAGTTTTAATATGATGGGCATTGGATAACCTTTGATATTATTACATTCTTTAATATTGAGGTTATTTTTGTTATTATGGATATAAGAGTATTTTTTTATACAGTGATTTATGAAAAACCATTGAGATATTTTGTTGGATTTTAGAGATTAATGTATTGAGTTTTATTAGTTTTTAGAATTCTATTTCATTTTTCTAACCATTTTGTATTTTTAAATAATAAGAGGAATACGTTTTTATTCATTGATGGATTATGAAATCTATTAAAACTTTATTCTAGTGCTTCAGGCATAAATAAATTCATATGGGTTCTCATAATTTTGAGAGAAAAATCACTTTTTAGAGAATATTTAGAAAAGTATGAAATTAGACTTTTTATGAAATTATATTTCCTTATATTCATAGTATATACGATAAAATAATTTATTAACTACAGGAAAAGATTCCTGAAACAAAAATGTATCTATATTATGAATTGATGGTATTTTCCCCCATCATAGATTAATGGTTTTGTGGTTGTTGAATTTCTCTTATCCATGTTCTCTGTCAATATATATTACTTCACGTGAATTATATTTTTTATAGTTCAGTTTATTCACATCCAACAAATGTTAACCTACATGGAATCCTAGTAAAGTGATGACCTTTATAAGTCCCTTTTATTTTACCTCATGTGGATGTTTCATTAACCATTTTTTACAACGTGGGTTCTCAACAAATATATATTAAGGTGTAAAAAAAGTTCATACCAAAAAAATGTTTAAATTTCAAGTAAGGAATTTTTTAAAAGGGGGTACAATGTAATTCCCTGTGTTTTTAAAAGAGAACACTATGCTCGATAGCATATAAGGTATGTAACAACAAACCCAAACAAAATGATTATGTATGTATGATCATTTTAACCTTCACCCTAAATATGATTATATAAATTTCATTTAAAATATTATTAAATATATGTATAAATATAATATTGGACATAAATTTAATGATAAATTTATAGTAATTAATCACTCAATTTTTGGTATCATATCCAAAATTAATTTTATTCAAAAATGATTGTATTCCTTTTTCTATAAGATATATTTTAAATATTATATATAATAGTAATAAAATTTATTTTAAAAATTAAATACATTTTGGATATCATCATATCAATGTTAACGAATGGTGAAATTGTTGGATTTTTTTGGGAAATATTACTTTTTCAATGAATAGTAAAAATACCTATTTTTTGTAAATTTATCGATTATTTTGATAAATTAATAAATTAAATTACCATTTCAATTTTAATTTTATTTAAATGTATCATAATAATTCATTATTGTTTATTCAACCCAATTAGTAATAATTAAATAATATTTATACTATATTTTAGAATAAGTTAGTATTCTAGGTTTGAAAATACATTTTTCATAAAACTGACTTAATGTGCATAATGTTTCACCTGTTTAATTAATAAAAAATTAACCCTATTGGGTAATTATTTAAATTATATTTAGGTATATTTTATATATAATTTTGAATTAAAATTCATATATTCAATATTACTATTTAGAGAGTTAATGTAAAAACAACTTTTCCTATAAAACTAATTTTTTAGAAAAACACAATCTATTTCACTTTGGGGTTTTATGTTAATTTTAATTATTCCACCTCAATTAACTAATTATGATAAAATTTATTACATATTTTTAATCATCATAATTAATATTAAGAAATAAGTCTCACTTAATGTAATTTATAATGTGAATAATTACCATTGTAAACATTTATTACCACGGTAAAAGGAAAAGAGGTTAATTTAATGTAAAAATAAATTAAATAGTACTAGAAATAATGTAATTGTAATACTAGGAATATTTATATTTTCATTTAAATATATATATATTATATTATTTATTTATTTATTAATTATTAATTACTAATTTTGATAATAAAAAGATTTTTTATGTGTTAAAATATAAACAATAGGTGGGGTGACTTATTGTTTTCATCAAGACACAATTATTTTATAATTAAATAATGTTTTAAATAATGAAAATTTTGATTACATGTCATAATTAAATAGTATATATTAAATATTAATATTAATATAATTTCATGAAGTGAAAATGAATTTTTTGTAAGGGACCAAAAACTACTAATATAAAAAAATCATAATTGCTCTAGAAATGTAAATTCAATTTTAAAATTTAAGATTAAAATATTTAAAAAATTATTTTCATAAAACAAATATTATATTTGGAATCATAATGTTTGAATTATTTAATGGTGAATTTTATATAATTTTCTAATACAGTCAAATTGTTGTGTAAAAATTAAATAGGGCATAGAAAATCAGTGTGTATTTTGAAATCACGATGAACCAAAATTGAATTAATAAATTATTTAAATGGTATACATGAAAAAATATATTTTTATCTTTAAAATATATTTTTATCTTTAAAATTAATATGTTTTTTGGTTATTTTTAAAAAATTATAAATCTTGTAGGAATCGTCCAGAACATATATTATATTTTAAGGTCTCTAAATCATTTCATTAATAACATGGTACACTTCCACATCACCAAGTATAATAATTTATTAATTTATAACCTTTTCATTATCAAATATTTAAATACACTTTTCCTCATAATAAACCATGGTAAAAACCATTCAAATGTTTGTGATTTTGATTAGTATGTTATATAGAGTCAAAAACCTATGTTTTTTGAAAAAATAAAGAACTCCCATCTCTTTTCCTATATAAACCCACCAAAAATACCATTAATCCTCACAAAAAATGTATCAAACCCTTAAACTACCCTACCCTCACCAAATTCTTCCCATGATTCCCATATAACATAAAAATCTTATCCCAATATTTTGGAATCACCCCCACATGGTAAGGGATCCTCTTCCTCTCTACATTACTTAGGAATCATCATTATCTTATTCCATTAACCTCAAATTACTAATGTTGAGATATTTTTTACCATATCCAAATTACTTCCCTTATTATTTATAAATTATTATTTACCCCTTTACCCTCATTAAACCCTTCCATGAACATTTATGTTCCCCTGTTATGCTGCAAAAATTTCATTGTGATATTCCATTACAAACAATTATGTTGTGAGTACTCATAGAAATTTTCTATAAAGGGTGTTCAATTTTATAAACATATACATATTTTATTGGATACATACATATATATTATAGACACTCCAATATCATGGCGTTATATGTGATGAAATAAGTTCTTATTTATATGATCTATGTAGAACACTTATGCATGTACAAGATATGCTTATGATGGGTATGCCTAGATAGCACTACAATGAATTGGGTAAAGTTTTTTCCTCATAATAAGCCATGTATAGTGAATGTGAGGTTATACGAAGTACAATATGTTATGTTTAATGGTTTTTAACATTAAATTATTCTTATCATTACGTGTTTAATGTTGGATCAATATTCCTAAGTTATCATTATGTTATCATGTTATATCATGCCACATTGTTCAAGTTTATGGTTCTCACCACTTTTATCTCCCATAGAAATTTTTGTAGTCTAACATGTAATAACTTCTCCATGTTATTCTTTAGTTATTCCCTTAAGAGACTTTATAGAACTCCCCTTTCTTAGGTATGCCTCTATGTTACACCAAGCATTTTAATTATGATGGAATATTATGAGTATGTTAGAGAATTTTTAAATGATATTGATGAACATTGTGTTTTCGTATTATTATGTAATTTATCGAATTACCCAATGACACAATACTTCTAAATCTTGTGGGTTTTATTAATTTTATTATCATATAATAAATCATGAATTAATTTTTAAGAATGAATATGGTTTTCATAATAAATGTTTGGATTTATATACTATAAAAATACAAAATAAAAAAATGATAATGAATATAGATGTATGTAATGAATGTAAAACTATAATGTTACAATATATATGTTATATTTTATTATTTGGTTTATTCTTATACCTTAATTTCTAAAGTAAACACCTTAGATTCTATTAATCTAATTCATTCATAATACTGGGTTAGACAGATTGATAATATGAAGACTACAAAAAATATTAGTTTAGTAGATAATTTAACGAGGTTTTAATAATAAAGAAAATATATGAGTCAATTAATAGAAAAGTACTTATGAAAATGATAAATTTTCAAATATGTGGCATGGTATTTCAAATTAAATAATTTTATAAAATAAATTGATTTTTATCGATGAAGTATTTCCTGATGAACTTCTATGTGATTCAAAACATTTGAATTTAAGGATTATGGATGAATAAAAAAATGGTGGATTATAATAAAACACTCTATGAAATGAGTAAATATGTAGTTTTTTTGGTAAAATTTAATGGAGAAAATAAGAATTTTTTCACTCAAAAAAATAAAATATTTTTATAAGTATATAAAAATTATCACATAAAAATAAATTTACCTAATTTTATTAAGCTAGTACATATTGAAATAATAAATAATAGCTCCTAGATATCTTACATAAAATTATCATGTTATAAATATACAAAAAAAATACAAAAACTGGTACCTAAAATGAAACATATAGTAGTTAAACTATAATATAAATTTATTAAAACATCAATGTAATGCATTTGAAACCATCTCTGGAAACAATTGTTCATAAATTGTTGATTTATTCTATCAACGATAAATTGGTTGATTGAATAAATTATTCAAAAAATATTTAATGTCTTGCAATTTTTTTCATAACAAAATTGGTTTGAAGTTAATCTATATAATGATACAATAATATATTTTTCCATTAAACATATAATTTGTTATATATATAATAACATATTTTATATATTAATTGAAATATATATTTTAGAAAATATAATATATTAAATTTAATATGTATATACAGGATATACATATTATATATCCTGTATATAATAATTCTATTATTGGTCGATTAAACCCTAGTCATGAAAATATATTTATGTTAATTCTCAAAGATTTATGATTGAGAAGATAAATATTAGTATGTAAAAAATAATAATTTAAATAAATAACTCTTCTTCTATTTGAGAAAAAATTCCAAAATATAAAAAAAATTAATCCTTATAATATGCAATCTTTTAAATAAAAAATACATAAGAAAAAAGAGTTTATAATTTATGAAAATACACACAAACAAATATAAAAAACCGATATATAAAACAAATAAGTTTCCTAATATAAATTAAATCAATAAAAAATGTTGACTATAAAGAAAAATAAAAACAAAAATGAAATCCAAAACAGATATATATCATAATAACTAGAAAATATGTTTTAAATGACCCCTATCCATGAGGGATAAGAAATTGTTTCTTGATTTTTGAAAAAAAAAGTCACTAATCAATAATGGATGTTTGGTGGTTCAAAGAGTTAAATGATAAACATGATTTATAGAGGAATATATGTGAAAACATATGGTAAATGTGATAAATAAATTATATAGTAGTGAATAATATATTAAAATTTACCATATTCATATTAAAAGAGTTATAAATGAGATAATAATTCATATAGAATAAATAATTCATTCTTTATATATAATCCAATGTCTGAAATAACATGAAATCATCTCAACACCATAATAAGTAACATAAAAGAAAATGTAATCAAATAGAAACTAATATATTTGATGAAAAGATCCAAATAAATAAAATGAAAATACAATCCTTGTAATGTTTTATCATTTTTAGATTAAATACATAAAAACATGGTAAATTTTATGAAAATTCACACAATTATCATATAGGGTAAAATGGTGATATACACAATTAAAAGCTATTATTATACAATTATAGATTATGTGGAATAAAAACTACAATTAAGATAAATATATTGAGAATTAAAAAATATAAAAATAATTTTTTGGTAAAAATGCGAATACTAAAAAATGAAAAATGAACCACAAGAGGTATGTTTTGTAATATGTATATGTTGTATGATAAACTGGACATAAAATTTATGTTAAAGTATTCATGGATTTCATACTAAAGGATGAATAATTTTTATGAATATATCATATAATATGAATAGATTTACCTTAAAAATGTAAAATATTTTATTTAGGATAAACCCTAATAAATCATCAATATTTATTATAAATATTGATGTCATATATGAGATATAATAAAAACCCATATAGGGTAATGATTCTTGTTTTTAAAATATTTTGGATGATAAAACCATCATTAAGGGTGAGTGTTGGAGAAGTTTTCTAAAGATATATATGTAGTAATGGTATTTTAAATTCTATAAATGCCTCTACAATATGAAAAATAATAGAAAAAGGGAACATAGGATTTATAGTGTGTGTAAGAACTTGTAAATTAAATAAATCATATAGTTGATTTTGATGAATAATCACATTTTAAGGACAATAAATATTTTCTTTACGGTAATTCAGTAGGAACTAAAAATGGTCATAGGTATATTAAATCATCATAAATAACATATATCTAAAGTTATAATATGTTTTAATTAATTATATATAATATAAAAAAATATGACACTGGTAATATGAATTCCAAAACCTTAAATATCTAAAACAGTTTAAAAATAAAATTTTAGTTAAAAATTAACTAAATAAATTAAAATACCAATAAAATTTTCTATAGAATTTAAAATAAATAATAAAAAAAATTAATCCACAAAATTAATATTTCAAATTAGAACATATAACGAGTGTTAGTTTGAGGAAATAATTTATTATATATCATTGTTAAGGAATTTGTAGATAATAAAATTCTAAAATGTTATAAAATAAATGTCAATCATGTTTCAAATTTCGATTCAAGATAATTTCTACATGTTTATTATCAAAATAAAAATCCTAGAAGGAATATTATTTTCTATGAATAAATAATCGCTTGTTTCATATACCTATATTGAGGTTTATCAATGTTAATAAAGAGAATCTAGAAATCATGTGATAGGTGATATATATATATATATATAGGTGAAATTAGCTAAGATAGTCTCACCCTAAGGGGATGGCTGTGAGCGTGGGAGAAGGGGGTAGTCGGATCTGCGATGGGAGAATACAGGGGCAGTGATGACTCTAGTATGGGGTATGGAGATCTGGTAAGGGAGAGGTTTCACGAATGGGTAGAAGTAGTGGTGGATTAGTCTATGGGTGATATGTGGTTGAGGGAGAGTATGGGGAGGGTAGGGTGGATAGGGTGAGTGGTAGAGATGGCAGGGGGTAGAGAGGCCTTTTTTATTGGGGTTTAATGACCAACATTGGAATTCATTGATACTTACCAAAAGTGAGCAACTTTGGTAGTCTCCCATTTCAATAGGTGCAAAAACATTCTTTTATAAAGGTTGGGAAATATAGGGGAATGGATCATAAAGAAAAATGGGATGCATGAATTCTACTTTCTAGAGTCACACGATCAAAGAATGTTGACAACTATAATCACAATGAAGGATATATAAGGATTAAGATAATATATAAGGAGACCTCCCCATGACCACTGATAAAAAAACATGGATTCCCATCCAGAATACGCATATAAAATCCAACAAAATAGAAGCATAAAAATAAAATTTTCAAATAATAATAACTAAATTATTTTTCATGCTACTAAAATATACATTTTAAATTTTAAAACTGATATTTAAGTGAGTTATAGTAACAGTGACGGTGAATAAAGGTGGGGGATGTTTAGGGGTGATTGATATGGAATGAGAGAATGGATAGCTGGTGACAACGGAATTTTCTATGGGGGAGGGATGGTGAGATGGAGTGGAAGTTGGTGATGGTGATGCTGGAATGGGGGAAAAATGGTGATGTGGGGGAGATAAATGTAATGGAATATTGGGAAATAACATGAGATATGAAGTGTGGATAAGAAATGATGATTTAATGTGGGGGTAAGGGAGATCGATGATCAAGTTGAAGAAATGACAAGAGATTATGAGGCAATGGTGGGAACTAGATGCTGTGATTCCCTAATCACAAATAGATACTAATTGAGGAAGTACTTTATTTCATTAATATAAAATATTTACAATTTATCCCTCCCAAACCTCTATTTTTCTCGCACATGGATTTCTCAAGTCCCTCTAAATGGATATAAGATATCTATTCATGTGAATGGATATAATGGGAATCACCTAAAATATATCATTTTATAGGCAAGGTTGGATGAGTCCTTATTTGGCACAAATCCCCCAGAACCCCCTAAAATAACCACCAACACCAATAGATTCCAAAGGTGTACTTCATACACATGCATCAGCCATAAGAGAAGTTCATTGCTAGTTGAATTGGTTCACCACCACCTACCATGGAAGATAGAAAAAAATATCCATCATTTATCTACCTCGAACTGAAATCTAGTGGATAATATACAGAGATATACCTTCTCTAAAGAAATAATCTCTATCAGTATATTAGTTGTTTTCCCCTTCATGTAGATCTTCACAAGTCTCAGTGGCTATCAATTCATCACCTTATATATCCAATGATAATTAATGTCAATTTTAATTATCTAATAATGGTACAAGGATTTATTTATCAAGTCCAAATAACATTAAATATCACAATGAACTCAGTACTTATTCAAAATAAATCCAATATCTTAGAGAAAATTCTTTATCCACAGGATTTCTTTTGTATCGTCTGAAGCAATAATTTACTATGCTTCAATGATGGATAAAGAAACACATTTCTACAGCATTTACAACAATGATAAAGCTCTTCCTCTAAATTTATAATTTTATCATAATATAGACATCGTGCTATCAGGATCATTGGCCATATAGGCATATGTATATCCCTCGAAGAGATATTTAACTCCCCATAGGAAAATTATATATTCTAAGTTAATTAAATATAAATTAAAATCCATTTGATTTCATCCCAATGGTGATTCCCATGATTGTAGAGAAATCATATAAAGATCTTTACTATAAGAGAAATTTATAGTCACATAATCCCCAAAGAGTACAATTATCAAACAAATGTAGTGGATTATGGTATTATATTTATCACCTTGATTGTTTCCTTGTATGATGGAAATGAACACTATCTCAACATCAAATGATCAGGAAGAGGAATTCTCGCTATTTTAACTTATTCCATATTGAAATGTTATAGATTAGAATTTACATACTTATCTTTATATATCTTTAACTAGCACATATTTATTTCACAGATATATTCATCCCAAAAATCTATATAGTTTCTATTCAATACTTAATATCAGTAGACATCGATAACGCCTTCAATAATCTTATCGTTGATGCATACATCCCAATAATCAACATGGAATCAACATAAATAATATGATTTAAAATGTTACCATAATAAAATAGTTGTAAGTAAACACATCAGTCCTCTTATGTCCACTTATAACTGTGAATCACCATGAATGAGTAAAACATTTTTGTACAAATATCTGGGAGCCTGCTTCAGTCTATATAAGAGATTATTCAATTTAGATATGTTTTTTCTTATCTAGAAACCTCTAATCCCTTATTATGCTTCCTATATACCTTCTGGAAGATGTCGCCAAAATGAAAATATATCTACACATCCATATGTTCAAGATCTATGTTCGTGATAGCCACTAATCAAGAAATTAATCTATCTCCACCATGGGTGAAAATTTCTCCCAAAATTCAACTCCTTTCTTCAAATGGAATCTGTTGACTGCTAACCTAGATTTACGATTAAACTCTTTTCAACATAAATCCTTATTTATCATGAACACACATTTTTATATTAGTTCCTTATAATTTTTGGGTAGTTCCACCAAATCATTTGTCTAGGTCTTCATCAAAGAACCCATATGATCCTACATTTCATGAAGCCATTTGATTTTTTAAAGATGATACACTTCTTCTTGGTATCCTTATACCTCCCCCTCATCAGTCAGCAGTAGGTACTTCAACACTAAATATAATTTTTGATTATATTTGTTTATTTGAAATGTATGGTGTATGTGTAAAAATATCATCTATCTCATGTGAAGGTTTTGTAACTTTTTATCGAGATGATTGAGTCTCCCCCAACTCAATACCCTCCAAAAATTCCTCCTATTACACTATGAATGAGACTTATTGCACCACCCCCACTTGATTGACATTTGGTGAGAGTATATGTATTAGATCATGAATCGATTACTTGAATCTTAATTTTCTATAAATTATAAGATATTGAATATTATCAATTGTCTGGTTCTCATGGAATACTATACCTCTACTTCTAATCACATTCTTCTACTTTAGGTCCCAAATATTGAATTTGGAAAACTCTTCTCTATAAAAAATGAAGATACATGGATCATATCTCTCATCTATATTCTTATTATGCTTCTAGGATACATGTTCAAATGCCAAACATCAAAATAATCAAATATGAGATTATATGGGATTCTTAAAAAACATTCACTTCAATGGAATATAAAAATTCTATGGGATTGAAGTAGATTTGTTGATGAGGGATGATTCATCCAAAATAGATTCTCCCTATAATTTATTAGGAACATTATCCAAAATCATCATGCTCTTAAGGTTCTCTATGATGTTTTTATTAATCCATTAATCTACTTGATTCTTTTTTGGGGTACATGGTAGTATCCTTTCATGTTGGATGCCCAGACTCCTATAATAGGAATCATGTTACTTGGAGGTGTACTACCATCTGTTTTCTAAATAAAGACACATCATATTCCTTCATGTTTCATATTTCACTATGTCATGGAACCTCTTTAAGGAATCCATTACGTGGTCCCTCGTCTGTGAGAAGAACACCCACACCCTTTGGGATGAATCATTAGTAAAGGATATGAAATAATTTATTCTTCCAAAGGAATCCACCTCTATGGGTATGCATACATTATAGTTCACCATATCAAAAAACATTGATCTCCTTAAAAAATATTTAATGAGAATCTATGCTTATTCCCATGAAATTAGTAGTTTCATGGATCAAGTGATGTATCCTTGTCAAAACTGATGTACTTATTCTTTATTAGGGTATATAAACCTATTTTACTCATGTAGCTATGTCTATATTTCCACATATTTGATGACATCTATCCTTTTACCATGTTTAGTTTTTATACTCATATATTCACATGATTCTTGAAAAACGTAGCATATATTTTTCCTCAAGTGACGAAGATGGGTCCTTTTGTCATCTTCCATCCTCTATTATTGGAGATTGTTTCGTATCCATTTCATTCAATGTCTATTCATAAAAAAATATTGATTTAAAGGCATGGAACATGAAAAACATCCTTTAGGATGATTCTATATCCAATAATCATCTTGACTTAGATATCACCAGAAATCATTTTTTTTACATTTTCTGAAGCCGGTTTAAGGGGTTACCGGTACCCATACAGTCTTTCAACTACATCATCACATCCGAATAACAAACCGCAATTCAAGTTTCAAAACAGGTCACCGCAGATCCTCAAAATCCAAGCTTAAAACGTTCAACTTCAAATTCAAATTTCAAATTGCCGCTCCACCTCCATCATCACCTTGAGCCACGAGCCCCGACACACGGCATATCACGTGCCGACCTCGAAAACTGAAGTCACTCGATTGCTGCGTCTCCGATTAGACACGTCACGTTCCTATCTGCATCGAACTCGAGATGCGAGCCTTCGTGAATCCCAATGTCACCTCCAGCCAGGTCGCCGGTGAGACACACCGGACCTGCCACTGAGCAAAAAACCATCCGTAGTAATGCCGGTGAGAACCCGTCGTCTTCTTCATAGAATCCAAGGACCGCAAGCATCACGAATTCCACAGATCATCACAGATCCAAACATAAAAGGGAAACCCCGCAACTTCTACCCTAACCACCGAAGAAAACCCCCAGAAAACCTCAATCGCACTCCACTGCCGCAGCTCAGACGACGACCTCCACCAGTTGAAAAACTGCCACAACACAACAACTCATCACCAAGGGAAAACCCTTGGACGCTCCGTAGAGTGTGCCGGTGAATCCGGTCTTACGCCCTTGGATCAGACCATTAGAGACGAAGAAGTCCATGCACAACGCAACAACAAGAAGAGAACGCCATGAGACCGTAGTAGCGAGCACCCGAGACCTCCGAAGAAAGTTCCCCTAGAGGGAAGAGGCAGCGGCAAGAACCCAAGCGCAACCAGCTTCAAGCATAAACCGCTAAGCAAAAACCTTCAAAAATGAAAAACAACACAAAGAAAACAAGAAACAAAAACCCCCCCTGCCTAGACCACTCCAGATCTGTCGTCAACCACAATGAAAAAGAAGTCACCTCCGAAAAAACCAGGCCCTGTCAATCAAGTCTCACAAACGGCGACATCGACAAGCCGAGCCGGCCAAGCCCGAGGGACGATTCAATGTGAGGAGAGACGGGACAAGAGATCTGGGGAGGGAAGAAACAGAAGAACCGAGGAGAAACCCTAGGAGCCGCGGGAGAGAAAGGAGAGGCCGCTCCGAGGCCCTTTGATGATTCAGATGGATTTACACCTAATCGACTTAGATATCAACAATTCCATAAATCTCTATAAAACATGTATTAATCATCTTCATTGTACCAAATTCATGAGCATGATGAGTCAAGAATTACTCATGATGTAGAGTGACATGGCATGATGATGTCGTATAAACCCCTAATTTTTTCAGGGATTTATGTCTGAAAGTATGTCGAATTTTTTAGAGAAAATTAAAACATCTAAGAAAACTCTCACATGTGCTTATTCATTTTTTTATTGGTTTCTATGTTGAACCTTTTCTTCTAGAACATTTTGATATTTCTTTGTTATATTTACCTAAATAAAAAAGTTGTTTAATTTTTATGTTAGATAACACTATGAAAGGATATAGACCATATTTACCTATATCTTTTCGCAGATAAAGAAAGGGTGGAAAGTTTATTTTTTTCAGTTTTTTCATGATATTAATGTAACTATTGAAATTTTTTCAAATATAAAGAATTTAGAGTCATTAAAGGATTTAAAATTAATAGGCATAGAATCACATGAAAATCATGTATTTATGCACCAATTTTTATCATAAGCACTACATGGTATATTGTCAAAACCTATTTGAATGACTGTCATCTTGTTATTTTATTTTCAAAATATATTTGTAGAAAAATCGTTAATATGAATTTTTTAAATGTATAAGAAAATGATGATTCACTCATATATCTTTAACTGTAAATATATTTAACACCAATGTTTTTTATATATTGGTTCAAAAATTGAGTCATTAAGTTAATGAGATAGGAATATGTGGCCATATTTATTTAAATTAGATGTATCCATTTTAAAGATATTTTAAAATTGTGAAGGGATATATTAAAAAATACACATTGAATAGAGGCCTATATAGTTCAAAAATATATATTGAAAGATTTTATTTAGTTCTCTACTAATTATTTTTATGAAGTAGAGTGTATTGGTGTCCCTACATCTTAAAATTTTACAGTTGATAGTGAAGAAAATGGGATTCATGGTTTTAAGGTAAATTTCATTCTATGTGATAATGTTATGAAGGAACATTTGTACATTTTGAATCAAATATATGATATACAACCACATATAACATCACAAATTTCTATACTAATGGTACAATAATGGAAAAAAAATAAAAAATGGTTGATGATTGATCATGAAAAGTCATTTGTTTTGTGGAATAATGGGAAAGTAAAAAAATATTTATCAACCACAGAAACATTTAAATGGTTGGTAGGGTTTTATAAATTAATTTGATCAAATGGTGTGGTTTTGAAATTTAATGGTTATACATTTTACAAGAAAATACTAAACATATAAAGGGTAATGTTAAAATTAGTGGAGTAATGGTTTTCACTAAAGCACTATATTTTTAAAGTGAAAAAAGATATAAAAATAATATAAGAAACATATTATTTGGAGTTCTTATGGATATATGGTAAATTTATTATATTAAATTTTATGTTATAGTTCTTATGTTTACCTGGGTTGATAGTAACTATGGTGTGAAACCTGATGATTATGGATTTACACTCATTGAATAGAAATGATTTAGATTAAAATAGAACCCATTTATCACAGAGTCACATGAAAATAAGATATTAGATGTTGTTGAGCCTTCTAATGATCCGTTGTCTATAATTTTTCAAGGGAATATAATTCATTTAAGTTATTAGTATGATGATGAGTTTATGGATTTATATCAGGTATATTCATATATTATGTGATTAATTGTCACACCCATGTTATTCATTAAATTTAATTATATATATTATATTTTTATCATAACATCCCCCATAAGACCCCCCTAATCCCCAACAAATTTTAGTGGCATTTGGAGATGTTTTGAAGGGAGAATGGAGGGTACACGGTTTAGGTGCACTTTTTCCAAACCATGTGCCCATGACCAACTCATTAAAAATGAGTTAAGTGGCTTTTTCCCCCCCAGGATTTATCATAATTTTCCCCTTTCTCCCCCACTTCGAACCAAATAGTCATGGAATCCCTCAAAGACTCTAAAACCCTCATTTGAATTCCATTTGGAAGGGTTATTTTCTGGAGGAACTTCACACAATCTCAAGTAAGTATTTATCCCTCTAAGTTCATCCCCTTTTCAGGAAGTTTCATTCAATTTAATTGAACTCCCATGTGACCAGAGGGTAGGTTTTCAATACATGTTTTTAACATTGTGTTTTCTTGGTCCAATCTTTTTATTTTAGGCTCGATCTACCTTTATTGATGTGTGGCGGTGGTGCGATTTAATTTTTCCACAAAGGATTCAATGTTTTAACAGATTTTGTAGGGGATTCCATGTCTATGAAATCCATGTAACTTATCTCTCAGTTTTTATTATATTTTCATTTTTATGTAACTTTATTTTTGGTGAAAAAATTGGTTTTAGTGGTATTTTTAATGAAAAAAATGTTTAAGTTCCATTTTTATGTGAAATTAGGGGGTTTTCAATGAAATATTTTATTGGTTCATTTGGTGCTTCCCTATAACTACTTAAATGATTTTATTGAAATTTAATAGGGATTTAAATAATGTTCTTAATTTTTATCTCCTTTTTTTGTTACTGTTAATGTTTTTTTAATGGTGTTTGTGAAGCATGTGAACTTTAACTCTCATGATTGTGTGAAAATGGAGGTTTTACAAAGATATCACTTCTTGGTTCATATGGGGATACCATATAACTAATTTTTTGGTTTTAGTGAAAGGTATTGGGATTAAATTTTTGTTTTGGTGACTTATAAGTGTTCACATATTGAAAGATGTGGGGATTTCGTTGAATTTTGGGTGAAAAAATGCGAGATTATGAGAAGTTGTTTTATTAAAAATCAAATGTTTTCTTGTGTATTTTATGTGTTTTAAAGTGTGTATAGATACTATATTGTTTTTATTTGACCATTAGTTGTTTTTTATATGAAAAGGGTTGTATGTATAATTCTGAAATTTTTTGAGCCCAAAGGGGGAAGCTTCGGTACCTAGGTAGGCAGATATGTACCAGTACACTAGTGATCTTGAGCGGTTTTATCCATATTTCACATATCATTTTCAATAATGAAAACTCTAAAGAAATTTTGTGGATAATTTTTGGGGGAAACTAGGTTATGGTTATGTTTGATACTATTGGATCATGCATGGGAAAGGATTGTGACATGGATATTTTACACCGAGGTACGAGGTACATAGGGCCAGAGACTATCCAGTTACTAGGGGTGTTCCCGGTTTTGGTGCTTGTTGGATTTTTGGTATTTACCCTTATCTTGGGGTGTGTTTTCATGTACATCACTATATCTAAAATGTCTTTTTCAAATGTTTTATTTTGAAAATTTGTTACAATTAAAAGTTCCATTTCTTAGAATTTATCGCCTCTTTTCTTTGCATATTAAAATTGCATACTTTTTAACATTGTATTGCATAATATTTGGAAAATTTGGGTGGTATCTTATTGGGATTAGGATCAAACCTTACTTACACCCTATGGGTGTAAGTAGACTTGATTTTGTTTGACACATGTAGGTAAAATCCTTAGGTGAAGGCGGTTCAGGTTGTTAGCTCCATCTTATGGTCTGGTGTGGTGAAGACGGCTTGGGGAGGTGAACCCCTTGTCATGTGGAGTATTTCTGGATTATTTTATGCTATTTTTGTTTATGTTTGGACCTCTTGTACTTTATTTAAAACCATGTATTCATATTTGGTTTCTATTAAGTCTTGTTTGGCATGAAAATTTTAGATTTATATTGTTGATTTGTTTTTAATGTTTTATGATTTTATACTTGGGTAAATCATTCCCAAACCAAATTTATTGATACCTTGGAATTTGTGCCAGCACAAGGGGAGATAGAATGCCCTTTGTGCCCTTTCATGGGCTGGATTTGGTGCCGATATTGGAGGCAACCAGACTCGGTTCGTGAAAAAATTATATCAAAGGAGGCCAATGTTTTTGGGTTATATTACCATTTTTGGATGAGTCGGGACAGATAGGAACTAGGACTATTGGGGATCAGGGGTTTGATCTCATGTAGGGTGCCAGAACCACACCTCCCAAGGAAGATCTTGAGTTACCAGGGGATTTTGAAATTGTCTAATTGATTTCTCTTCCAGGTGAGATGTGTGGGCTGCAGACCACATGCCGACATCGGGCGGGGGTGGAGTAGTTATTTCTTTTATTACTATAATTTGTTTAGATTATTTATCTTTGATTTATTTTATTAAAAATTTCCTAATATTCGGTATTGACTATTTATTTTGTGAATATTGCAGTTAAAGCAACATGCCACCCTGGAAAGCTCCCATACACCCACGGGTGAAAACCTGAGAGAGTTCTCCCACACCGAGTGATCAGAGGCTAGTCATGGATATGGTCCGGGTTGTCCAAACAATGGGATAGGGATCATCTCTATTCCCATTTCTGTTAGGGAAGAATATATGGTTCTTCGAAACGATAAATATCATGAGTATCTGAAAAACAACCCTCCTACTTTTCAAAGAATCATAGAACCCAGAGAAGAATATGAATTGCTCGAGTAGATCGAGCACATGTTTGAGTTCTCGAAAACGCCCGAGGAGGTCAGGGTGAAGTGCGTATATTTTCTATTAGAGGGTCCATGCCACAAGTGGTGGGAGTCAGTACTTTAGACTTAGAAGAATGATCAGATAACTAGGGAGATTTCAACACCATTTTTAATGAATAGTATTTCCCAGAAGTGTTGGCTTATGTTATATCCTAAGAGTTCATGGACCTCATTCCAGGGAATCTTTTTATGATGGATTACACCAACTGTATCACTGAGCTGGTTTGGTATTCCCCTAAAATTGTCTCTAATTAACTGGAGAAGGCCCATAGTTTTGATAAATGCATGCGACCAGAGATATACTCCATGGTTTTCTTGTTTAAGTTGAGGACCTATGCTAAGGTCATTGATCATGCGTGTATAGTGGAGTTTAAATGTAATGGAAGGGCCGTTTTTTCATGAACTGTATCAGTAGATGGAAGTTTTAGTTATTTGGAGATGAAATAGGAACTGAGAGGGGTGGGGGAAGATGGGATTTTGTAGTTCAGTCCATTCCTCCTGGTAGTTTTAATTCGTGGTTTCTGATGTGAGGTCCATCAAGTACCCACAGTGTGTAAGGACAGGATACATCTGAACAAAATTCCCCATCCTTATGAATCCATGTTTTCAGTGTAGAGGTATGGGGCATTTGTATCACTTTTACAGGGCAGCATGACCACTTTAGAGTGGGAAGGAACATTGGAATCAAAGGGAGTGTCAGCTTAGTTAGAGCCATCGAGGATAGGGGGATCTCATTTTAGTGTTCGTAGAAGAATTTATGCTTCATATTTTTGGAAGATCCAATTCAAGGCACATCCATGGACTAGTGTTCGTTCATAGGTAATGACCAGACATTTTCATGTAGTGGATCAAGCACTAGCCGGATCAGAGGCGGGACTCTCGAATGTTCGGGGTACCATTTTGATTTTATCTTCTATAGATTTTGGGATTTTTGATTCCAGTGAATCTATTTTGTTAATCTCTACACATATTGTGGACACATTGAATTTTATTACTAATTTTCTGTCTGTTTCGATGGAGTTGGTGACACCACTGGAAAAAAAGAAGGAGTAGGGTCTTAGGTGCCCATTGTGTATGCTCTCTATGTCAATAATAGAGATGGAGTGGGACATCTTGGTCTTAGATATGGATATTTTTGATGTAATAAATGGCATGGATTGTCTAGTACACTTCCAGGAATACATCGATTGCAATAGGTGGTGAGTGAGTTTCACATCACCTAATGGGAGTCCATAGGATTTACATAGAGAATGGGATCATCGGTCGAGTCGTGTAGGACCTCCACTCACAATGTTGGGAAGTCTTATCTTCCTGTTATCATCATTCACTCTAAACGATGATGTTATATCCCCTGAATGTGCACTACCTTTTGTAGTGAATGAGTTTCCTAAGGTATTCCAGGATGATTTTTCAGGTTTTCCCCCAGAGCGGGATGTGGAGTTCAAGATTGATCTAGCATGGGGAACACAACTGATATCTCTTCCATCATATCGTATGGCCCCCACTGAGCTGAGAGAATTAAAGATATAGTTGGATGACATAGATTCCTAAGGATTCATTTTCCCAAAAATCTCTCCTTGGGCCGTTTTTGTATTTTTTATGAAAACATCTCACAGATCCTTCTGGTTGAGCATTGACTACCGGAAGTTGAAAAAGTTAATGATTAAGAAAAAATACCCTTAGCCCAGAATAGATGATTTTTTTGATCAGTTTAAGGGGTAAAAGTGGTTCTCAAAAAAAGACATATGTTCGAGATACCATCAAATCAGGGTGAAATAGGTAGATATCCTGAAGACAATCTTCCGAAGTAGGTACAACCACTTTTAGTATTTGGTCATGCCCTCCAGACTGACCAATGCTTCAGTGGTACTTATGGAACTCATGAACATGATGTTCCACCAGTATCTCGATTGCTTCATTATGGTGTTCATGGATGAAATTCGTGTATACTTTGATTCTGATTAGGAAACCGAACATCAATTTAGTATAATTTTGGGCACTTTGTGGGATCACTGCCTCTATGCAATGTTTTCAAAGTTCACTTATTGGATCAGAGAGGTGATATTTATAGGGCATGTGATTTTACATCTGGGGGTTTCAATGGACCCTGGGTAGATCAGTGTGGTCATTTAATGGGAGCAACCGAAGTATGTGTTCAAGATTAAGATTTTCCTTAGTCTGGCTATTTATTACAGGAGATTTGTTTGCTATTTATCTCATATTGCTTCACTGATGACCACACTCACCCGAAAAGGGGTGAAGTTTCTAAGGGTCTCAAAATGTTTGGAATTATTCAATTAGCTAAAGCAGAGGTTGAATACCACCCTAATGCTAATTTTTCATGAGTCTAGGAAGGGGTATGTGGTCTATTGTGACACTTCTGGTATGGGTATTGGGTGCGTGATTATATAGGATGATCACGTAGTTGCATGTGTCTCTCGCTAACTCTGATCACATAAAATGAATTACTCGACCCATAACTTCAATTTGGCAGTGGTGATGAATTCATTAAAGACCTTGTGTCACTTCCTCTTGGGGGATATGTTCTTTGTATACTCTGATGACAAAATCTTGGCCTATATCTTCTCGCAGAAGGTCCTCAACTCGAAACAGCATCGTCAGATCAAGTACTTTCAGGGGTTCAACTTTAACACTGTCTATACCCCAGGAAAGGGTAACATGGTTGTTGATTACTTGAGAAGAAGAGTTCCAGTGCAGGCTTCGAGGAAGTACAGTGATGAGTGGACTGTGATGGGGCTCTTTGAACAGATTCTTGTGGATACCAAGGAGAAAAATGGGGGTGCATTCATGGAGAACATTTGGTTGACACCATCTCTCATGAAGTTGATTCAGCTGGAACAACCTAGTGATGAGATTTATCAGCAGTTGAGGTAGTTTATTCTTGGTGGGGAGACGTCCTATGATTGGTATTTATTTCATGTGGGCATCTTATGCTTCATGGTCTACTTAGTAGTGTTGTCATCTCTGTAGAAGGCAGTGATGGGGGATATCCACCAGTATTAGTGGGTTGTCCATCCGTGATCAACAAAGATGTATTATGTTGTGTGATGATAGTTCTTGGGCCATTTAACCAATGGGACATAGTGGAATTTTTGTCGAGATGCTACACATGTCAGCAGGTGAAGGCGAAGCACCCAAGTCCCTCCGGTTTTCTCCAATGACTACACATTCCTACCTGGATGTGGGACGATGTTTCCATGGACTTCATTGTTTGTTTTCCTTGTACACCTCGGGGTACGAATTACATTTGGTTGGTGATCTACTGTCTAACCTAATCATCCCACTTCATCCTGATCAAAGATACAACTATAGTGGATGAGTTGGGTCATTTTTATCTTCTGGAGGTGGGGAGACTCTATGGTGTTCCATCAGCATTTGTCTAAGATAGAGATCCTTGTTTCAATTATTGGTTTTTGGAAGTCTTGCAAAAGGCCTTGGGGTCACATATCCAGATAAGCAAGGCATACCATCCTCAAATGGATGGCCAGAGAGAATAGGAAAACCAAATATTGGAGAACATATTTCGTGCATGTGTTTTGGACTTTGGACGTTCTTTGGATATCCATTTGGGATTGGTCAAATTTTCTTATAATAATAGTTACCAATACTCGATTCAAATTTACCCTTTTGAGGCGTTCTTTGGTCATCCATGTTGGTTCCCCCTATGTTAGGCTGAGGTAGGTAAGACTTCACTATTGGGGATGAGCATTGTGGAGGAGACTTCTGAGAATGTCAAATTGATCAGGAAATGCTTGTTTATAGCTCAAATCCATCATAAATCATATGATGACTAGAGCCATCAAGACCTAGAGTTTTCTATGGGTGACAAGGTATTCTTGAATGTGGCCCCTCGGCTTAGCCATCGTCCATTTGGGAAGCAAGGGAAGTTGACTCCGCGATATGTTGACCCTTTTTAGATCACCAAGAATATTTGAAAGTTTCATTATAGCTTGGACTTACCTTCTAATTTGACATTAATACATGACATATTCCATGTCTCCCAGTTGAATAAATATAACCCGAATCTATCCCATGTGCTGAGTTAGGAAGAACTAGAGATAGATCCCGACTTGTTAGTTTTTGAGTGGCCAGCAAAAATAGTAGACTCCCAAGAGAAGGTGCTACCAGGGAAGTCTATTACACTGATCTAGGGTTTTTGGAAGCATTTTAGAGATACAGATGAGACCTGGGAGCAGAATTCATGGGTTGAGGATGAGTACCCATTATCTTTTTCTGATCAAACTTCTAGTTGACTTTCTGGGACTGAAATTTTTTATGTTGAGGAGAATTTTCACACCCATGTTCATAATTAATCATACTTCTATTTCTTATATTTTTATCCTAAAATCCCACCCCTAATTCTCAACTAATCGGCCACAAAGTTTTGTGTAATATGAAGATGGTATCAGAGGATAAGGGAGGGGGCACAGTTTAGGTGCACGGTTTTCCAAACTGTGCACTCAAACCATGTGCCCATGTCAAGCACATTAAAAATGAGTTAAATGGATTATTTTACCTCCTGGGATTTATTTTAATTCGCCCATTTCTCCCACACTTCAATCCTAATATCCATGGAATCTATCAAAGCCTCTCAAACCCTCTTTGGAACTCTATTTTGAAGGGGGATATGGTGGTGGAACTTCACACACTATCATGTGAGTGTTTCTCCCTCTTAGTTCCTCCCCTTTTCATGAAGTTTAATCCAATTTCCTTGATTTCGAAATGACCAGAGGGTACGTTTTCCAACTTAGAGTTTAAATTTTGTATTTCTTGGTCCAATATATTGATTTTAGGCTTGATCTATTTTCCTTGAGGTGTGGTGGTGGTGCGGTTGAATTTTGGCACAAAGGATTCCATGTTTTAACAATTTTGGTAGGAGATTCCATGTGTATGAAATCTTTGTGACATATATTCCTATGTTTATAATATTTTCATGTTTATTTATTTTTATTATTTGTGTAAATAAAAGTTTATTGGTATTTTTAAAGAAAATGGTGTTTAAGTTCAATTTTTATGTGAAATTGGGGGGATTTTCATAGTAATATTTTATTAGTTCATTTGGGGCTTCCCTATAATGACTTAGTGGATTTTATTGAGATGTATTAGGGATTAAAATAATTTTTTTATTTTAATATTTTTCATTTTTTGCTGAGAAAATATTTTTAATGGTGTTTGTGAATTATATGAACTTTAAGTTCTACGTTTGTGTGAAAATGGAGGTTTTACAAAGATATCACTTTTTAGTTCATATGGGGTTCCCTATTACTTCTTTATTGGTTTCATTGAAAGGTATTGGGGTGAAAGTTTTATTTTTGTGACTTATAAGTGTGCACATAGTGTGAGAATTGGGGATGTCAAGGATTTTTTGGTGCAAAACAATGCAAGACTTTCAGAAGTTGTTTTATTGAAATCAAAATGTTTTTTGTGTGTTTTAAGTGTTATAAAGTGTCTATAGCTACTATATAGTTTTTATGGAACTAGTAGTGGTATTGTATATGAAAATTTATGTGTGTATCATTTTGAAATTTTTTTAGTACAAAAGGTGGATCCTGGGTACCTAGGTGGATGGATATGTACAACTGTGATAGTGATCCGAAACGGTTTTATCCTTGTTTCACTTAGCATTTTGTATAATGAAAACTCTAGATGAACTATGTGAATAAGGATTGGGGACCACTAGGTTATGGGTATGTTCCCTATTAGTGGATCCTGCATGGTAAATGATTGTGACATGGATATTTTACACCTAGGTATGAGGTACATAGGGCCCGAGACTATCCAGTACCTAGGGGTGTTCTCGGTTTTGATGCGAGTTGGATTTGAGGTATTTACCCCTTTCTTAGGGTGTTTTGGGATGTAAATTATAGTAGATAAAAATTATTATTCAAATCTATTAACATTATTATAGTTTTATTTTGAAAACTTTTTACAATTGAAAGTTGTATTTCTTGGAATTTATCACCACTTTTCCTTACATGTTAAAACTGTGTGATTTTTTACCTTGTATTGCGTACTATTTGGAATATTTGGTTGGTATCCTATTTTGATTAGTTTAATACCATAATTACACCCCTTGAGTTTAAGTATACTTGATTAATTTTGAAATGGTAAGGGTAAAGCCTCAGTTGAAGGTTTTGCGGGTTGTTAGTTCCCTCTTATAGTGCGGTGTTGTGGAGATGGCTCGGGGGTGATGACCCCCCTTGTCGTGTGGATTATTTCGGGCTTGTTTTCTACTGTTTTTGTTTATTTTTGGTACTCTTGTACATTATTTAAAACCATGAATTCATATATGGTTTTTGTAAAGGCTTTTTTGGCATTAAAAATTCAAATTCGTATTTTGTTTAATGTTTTATGCTTTCATACTCATGTTAATCGTTCCCAAACCAAATTTATTGATACCCAAGAACTTATGCCTTCCCATGGGGATAGGGATCACTCTTCAGTCCTTTTTATGGACTTGATTTTGTACAGGTATTAGAGGGGACAAGATTCTATTCGTGACATTTATGGTTGATAAAAATGACTCTAATGCAAACATAGTCCATGTTTTGTGCAATGATCATAATAAATGGTATGGGAAAAAACTAAATCAATTTCTTAATTATTAAAATAAATATTTATAATTTATTTTTTCATTATAAATATTGTATTCTTTTATGTTATTTTTTCTCCAACTATTTTCATATATAAAATGTTTTTTATTATTTATACTGACTATTGGTTTTTATTTTTGTTACTTGATTTTATTTTTAATTTATTTTGAAGAAATGAATTATTGTTTAAATATTTATACATGTTTAATTTTTATGTCATTATATTTACTTATATTTTTACCTAAACTATTTCATAATTTATCCAATTTCTATATCCTTTGAGTGAGTTCAATAGAATTCATGATCAATTCATGTTAAAAAAAATTAGTTATTTTTCAATAATTTGGAAGTTAAATAAATTTTCTGTTAGTTATAAATTTAATTTATCCAATAATATTTTGTATAAATTTTATTATAATTTTAATTTTCTTTTTAAAATCTAATTAATGTTATAATTTTTTGTAAATATAAATTTTTTGTAACTGTAATTTTATTAGGTTACGACTGTTTTAATATATAATTTTTTTACATTTATAAATTTTTTATTATTACAATATGATTGTGGTTGAATTCATTTTTTATTCATTTTTTTCAATTATAAATTTTTTTATTATCTATTATGTAAAATAAATTTTTTATTTATTATAGCTATTCAATTTTAGTCAAATATAGGACCACATGATTTGGTTTTGGAAGAATATATCATACAAAATGAAAAAAAACTGAGGTAAAAGAAATGAGGTGTGTATATTTCTTTATTTGAATATATATCAATAGTAATTGAATTATTTAATGAAATTAAAAATATATTTCTTTAAATTACTCAGAACGCTTATTTTCCTCTACAATGGATTATGAATAAAAATGATATGTGTGGGATTACATGTCTGCCAAATCATGCACTTAAAAATTTTATATCTTCTATGGGACTCCCTAATGGTAAATGTTCTAAACTACATTATTTATTTTCCCAATAGTATAAATATTATACTTTTCTAAATATTTTATTTATTTAATTACAGATGATATATAACTTTCCAAAGAAAAATAGAATTAAAAGCAAATTTAATCCACTGCGATAATAAGATTTCTAGATTTGAATAAAAAACTATATTTAACATATATATTTCAAATTAAAAAATGATAAAGATCCATGACTTATGTATGAATTTATAGATAATGATATGAGGAAGAATTTTTTCTCGAGTCAGTAGGTTAAATATATTATGGTACATTTTCATTCTTTTAAAGTTTATTTTTTTGATTGGTTTTCATTTCTTTATGACTAATTTAT
The DNA here is from genome assembly GCA_963277665.1 of Viscum album. Taxonomy (NCBI): domain Eukaryota; kingdom Viridiplantae; phylum Streptophyta; class Magnoliopsida; order Santalales; family Viscaceae; genus Viscum; species Viscum album. Next base: position 1,210,948,245 of record OY728165.1, read on the forward strand.
TTTTTATTATAAGCTGAACTCTAAGAGAACTCACCAAGAGATAAAGTATCATATTTCATACCCTTATAAATTTTCATGAGGATTGTATCCTTTTTGAGAAGAAAATATGATTACAGAAAAAATAGTGAAATGAAAATTAAAGTTTTATTATAAAATCACTTTTAAGGGAAAAGTGAGAACCCATATAAGTTCACCAAATAAAAAACTAAAAGAAACTACATTATTATTGAAGGATATCATAGGCCAATTGGATTATTTCTCCCCAAAAATTTCTAACAAATTGAATCTACTTATGTGCCCCGATCATCATTCAAATGTTTTACAAAATGATATGCAAAATAGACCCATGTTTTCATGTATTCCACTTTGATGATCCTACCCACTTTGAACAATGTTTTCAATATGAGGTCTTACTAGTCAATAAAAGTAAATTTCTCTCTATACTAATGTACACTTAGTGAAATCTTACCATCATTATTTCGTCGTCCTCCATTATGGAATTAATCATTTTAAATTCATCCACTATTTCTGCACCCGAATTCATGAGGAATTCTAGGTTATGCTCTGGAACAGGAAATTTATCTCAAAATGGACCATATAGAGTCCCTTTGTAAGGAATAGCCTCATAGGCTACAACCTCCACCCAGACAGGGTAGCCCGAAACTCTGGGATTATCTTCTATATTCTATTCTTTCGTCTAATTGGCAGATCTTATATCCATTAGAAGGGGAAAATAGGAATTATCCTTCTAAATTTTCATATTTCCTCTCAAACCCTTCCTCCTAATTTTATTAAAGGGATATTCTCCTATAAGATTGTATTTACTATCTATTGAGAGTTGAATAGATTGATAATCTCTAGATATATCTCTAGGGTCTCCCTGAACCTCACTCAGAAAATCAAGTTGAACTACATCATCCTCCTAGTCTAACCTATCATCCAATCCCTTATAGAGTTTATAAAGCATTAGGAAGAGAGAATACCTTCTCGATCTTTTCCCCCTTACTGTATTTGGGTCTATTGCTTGTCTGTTAGGCTAACGTTTTTTCACTTATTCCTATAAAACCCAATCTTGGGCCTATTTAATCCTCATAGGATACTACCTAAGGAGTCAATGAACCTCCATATTCATCCACTTAGGACACCACATCAACAATGATTCCACTATCTGATCCCAAATCCAATCTATGGGAGTCCGTTGTAGATTTTATGGGGGAAGAAGTTATCCATTCAACTTTACAACCCCCCTCCATTCTCATTGGTCCTAGAGAAACAAATGTAGATGGGATGGGATCACCCATGTCATTTTTCATTTACATGAGACATTATCTACCTATGGATTTCCACCCTACGGATCATGTTTAAAATCCTCAACATTGTCTACATTAGTAGAAGTGATAAACTGAATATGCCCCATTGGTCCTTCACTCACACATGACTTCATGCCCTTTCTGTTTCCTCTATAAACCTCAATTTCTTGATTATTAGAGTTCTTGGACCCTCATCAAGAGATAAGAAGTAGCATATAAAATTGTAGGTAATTAACTATTACTTTTCATGAATATATTTTTTAGTTATTTATTTCATTAATATTATATTTGAAATTATTACAATAGGAATTCTATTAGGTTAAAATGAAAAATATGATATTTATCCCTAAGGGTAGGATTGATATTCATACAACATCTTTAAAAAATATTAAACACATTGTCCCTATCTAAACTTATAAAGTGGGTATCATATTTAAGAATGTTTTTGGTCACAACCCTAGTGTGACATTGATGGTGAAAGAATATCATGAAGAATAATATTCCTTGAACGAAGAGATGAAATAATTAAATGAGTATATAGAATATTAGATTAATTAACTTTTATGGTCTATGTTTTCTGAATCAGTGAGACCAACACAACCACTGCTTCCTGCATAGCCTATGCAGCATTCCTACCAATATATTCTCCATATTTATTCAGACCCAACCATGTATTTTGATTATCTAATATGGGATCCCCATATATGAATTCTATCATAAAAAATTATAAACTATCTATGGGATTGTTTACATCATAATCTTATAATTTTTGGACAAGAAATGGTAGTAGAACATGATATTACTGATAAAACTCATAAGTGTTTCTACCTAGTTAGGATGCTTCCAATTTTGGAAATATTATTGGCAACTTTTTTACATTTTTGATATGATAATTTTCCTCATATGACATATGATTTATGATTTTATATCATTAAATTAAAAATTTACTAAAATATTTTCTTACACATACCATTAATGGGAGTATCTAATATAAAACGAATCAATAAAATAGAGAAGAAAAAATCATATTCCACTACCTTTATATAATCCTTAGGAAGCTGATTGGGAAAAAAGTAATCACATATTTTTCCTTTATTAGATAATTTTACAATTTTTAATGAGAACTCTTATATTTGTAAGAAATTATAAATTAAATATTTCTAAAAAAGACATAATGGATTTTGTAAAGGGTGATCTTCTCAATGAATATCTATTATAGTAGATTTAAATGTATATGAATTTCAATTATTAATATATTTTGATTATGTAAACAAAATTTATATTGAGATAATTAATTAATTTTCTAATAATATATCTTCTCAGTCTTTTTATCCAACATGATTTCACTTTTTGATATGGTTTTATCATCCTCGAATAAACTTAAATATCAGTGAACTGTTTGAAAAAACACGAATTGAATATTTGTCTAAAATATTAAAAAAATATGGGCATCACATGTTGATATTTCCATTACATGAAAGGTGAAGGAAAATATATTATTTTTAATCACTATTCATTATAGTATTTTTATTATTAAAGAATATTTTATTTTTTAGCGGACATTGGATGTTTTGTGAGTTTTTTTAAAAAGAAATTAATGTATATTTGTTAGGAACGTTATTGTTTGGTCTGAAAGTATATTTTTAAAATTACTAATTATATATGTTTTATTCCCTGATTTTAGTTCATTAATTTTAAATTTTAAATTTTTATTGGTTTTGATAATAAATATTTTAAATTATAATAGTTCAGGAATTGGTTTCAATAGGTCTTCCCATCCAACAATAGAACCAAAAAACTGATTATGTGAATGCTCTGTATAATTACTTTTACATTAGTGAATACTTTATTTTTCCTACATATCTGATGTTTTTATTTTTTAAATAGTTTTTCATAAATTGGGTTTCATCATAAAAACAGTATTTTTTAATGTGTGTATTATGTTTTACATTTCATTTATGTGATGATTTTGACATGAACACAAATAGATTTTTAAAATGTTAGTTCCATTATAACACTAATCATTTAAAAAATTATTAGTTTTTAAATTTGAATCAATTTATTTTATATGGTTTTGAGGTTGGTTCTTCATATAAATCCAATGACATAAAAGAATATTAAAAAAATTCACTATATTTGATTAGTTTCAATAATTTTTATAATTATTATCATTCAGATATAAATTAGTAAAAATTATTGATAAGGTTTTCAATGAGTTTTTTTATTCTTATGTTTTTTAGGTTTGTTTTTTTCCTAGTTTTGGTTCCATAGTATGATATTTCATTTTTTGGATTATGTAATTTATAATACATAAAAATAAGAATATTTCAGCCTCTGTTTTTTATAAACTAAACTTGAAATTCCCATGGCAGGCCTACTACATCACTTTTTACTAAAAACAAATGTCCAAATATTGTTTCGGTTTAATTACATGTAGGTATGTAATAAAAATTATTTTTAAATCCTTTTGGATGTCATAATCATTTTGATATAATTTTTTTATAAAAATGAATTGTAAAAGACTCCTTGTATTCTATTGATATCAGTTTTATAAAAACAAATGGTGAAATTTCTCTATAATTCCCCTTTATGATGTGGTTTTAACATTATATAATTCAAATAATTATAGAAATTTATACATTTAAAATCACATAGATTAACATCATTTATGAAATAATGACTAAAGGTAAGAAAATTATTATTAAGGGTGATTTTTTCTAATATTAGCTCAACGGTTTACCCTGTAAAATCATAATATTTCCATAAACCCCCATAAAAATCATAAATAAATATTGTTGGTAATATGGGACATAATTTCCATATCACTATTATAATCACTCTTAAAAATGGAATAATTTACTCAATAAATTCAAATAATATTTTCTGATAAAAATAATCGGTAAACTCCTTCTCCTCACATAATGCATTAGAGAGCTATACTAGTCTCATACACTATCATGAGCTATATCAGAATCACCCATAATATTGAGCTATATCAGGATCACCAATCACCAAAAAAACAAGAACCATAAAATAATAATAATACATGAAATATTTCATTTCCATTCTCATACTCATAAAATAATTATATTCACCCATAAGAAAAAAATTTCTAGATTTCAAAATATCCATTACCTTGAAAACAAATTTTAAAAATACACAGAATATGGGGAAAGAGGATTCTTATTTGAAAAAATATAATATATTATAATGTAATCCAAATATCAAATAATGGTAATGGGGATTGGAAAAACTATTGATTTTATATATTTTTATATTTTTAATTTATTTTACCTTTCTATAAAAATGCTCCATATGAAATATATTAATGTATTATTTAAAAAAAATTAATTCAAAAGTGACACAAATTTAAAATTATTATTCATTTATTTCCATCTCATTATGTACATAAAATTATTTTTCAAATATGGACACAGAATAAAAAAAAGAAAAAATAAATCATAAAAATATTTAAAATGAGTTTTTAAAAGTAAAGTGTCCCTTAAAACTTGATAGCATTTGACCAAAAGAAACACTAAATGAAATACAATGAATAAGTTTTTAAAAATATAATTTTTTCATGAATAATGATATAATATATCCATAATTCATTTTATATACTACACAAAATAAAACATGTGGTGAGAGTAGATTCAGACTCAAAGAAATGGGATTGAGACTTGAAATCTCTCACCTCTATTCTGAGTATTCATGTATGTTCATTATCATACTAAATAATAAAATTATGTTAATTATTTATTTTCATAATAACCCTTTTCAGGTTTAATACTCATTTTCTTTTATTTATTACCTTGTTGTATGAAATTACTTAATCAATTAATTTCACTTAGTGTGTTTTGAGTAAATTTTTCGCATATGTCCAAAATGACCATGGTAAGTTGGATATGGTTGAAGAGTTAATTGATAAATCATATAAATAATAATAATTGTGAAGTAATTATATTTTTTATACATGAATTATACTTTTAAACCCAACAACTAAATATGGGGCTAAAACAGAATTACATTATAATCATGGATATGGTACGTTGTACATACCCATGAATAATGTTTTTATTTCTCAGAGAGCATGATGGAAGAAAGCTAAGTGTCGTTTATATTATAAAAATTGTTATTATATCATAAATAATATATTATTTCTTTAAATACACTTATATATTGAATCAATGTGCTGTTTCCAAGAAAACCAAATCACATTTCTTTATGGAGTTAGTAATTTACACATATGCACAAACGACATTATCATTATTCAATGGATAGAAAGGTAAGATGGAAGATAATAAGTTATATTTAAATGATAAAAAATATTTCATTAATAAAATATACAAATACATTAAATTATACATTATATCTATCTATAAGAGGTAGCGGCGGAAAATGAAATACATCTCTTCGGGTGGTGGTAGTTCATTGTCTACACGAAAATTAGTTCCATTTACCATTTTCAAGAAGTGGAGATTGATATAGGTTATAATATTAACATAGATACATATATGCATATGTAATATAATTATTTTATTATTTCATCATGGTTTAATAATAATTTTATATGGTATAATAAGAAATAAAATGAAAATTTTTAGTTAATAACTATACATGTTAATCGGAGAACCCCATTAGGTTCATACCTAATACATTGCAAGGATAGTTTTCTAATAAAACTAGATCCTCTAATACATAGTTTAGGAGGTAATTATTGTATTAATATTGATATTTATTGACCAAAAAGTATTTTTAATTTCGTATAAATGATCATACTGGTGTCCTTTTACAAGAGGGGGATTGGATACACATGGAATTTTTAAAAATATTAAAAAAAATTAGACAATAATTCCATAAAAATTGAAATAAAATTGAATATTTATAAATATTATATCATAAAAGAAATAAATAATTCTATAAATATTTTATTTAGTTGAGTTTTAGGTTATTTTTACCCAAATCTCTTTAGTTTAACCCCTAGTAAACCTATTTTTACTTTAAGTGTGGTTAATAATTTTTATTTACTTAATATTCATAAGGAAAAAATATTAAAATAACCATATTAAATAATATTAATTATTTAATTAAAGAAATATAAAATCCATTTTATCAAAATCAAATCATATAAGTTGTGAAATTTCATTTAAAATTAAACCTACAAAACATAAAAAATATAAATTATTGAGAAAAATAGCTTTTTATCTATAATTTTTTTTTTCATATGAAATGAAAGTACAATATTGATTACAATAACATTTATTAGATTATTTTAATTCATAAGTAACTAATAAAATATTAAAACTAATCAAAAACATAATGATACTTTATAAATTCTTGATAATAAAATACAATATTCAATAAAATTTTATATTTTCCACTATTAATTAAAAAATAATATATTTTAAAAAATCCATAAAAATAACAATAAAATTTTTTGACATGATTAATTAAAAAATTATGTTCATTTTTTCAAATTAAATTTCTATAGTTTTGAAATCATACATTTAAATAAAACCATATAATGCATGAAAACCCAATGTGGTTAGAAATAAATATTTTTCCACTTGATTGAGAAATTACCAAATATTATTAAAATTAATATGAACCTACAAAATATAATTAATGAAAATTAATAAGATATTAAAATTGATTATCAAAAAATTACCTTAGTTGTTACAATGGGAACTCACCCAGGAAAGGAAAGAAGGATCTCTTTTTCAAACCAATAAAAATGATTGGGTTTTATTAATGGAAATGAAACCATAATCTTGCATCGAAGACCCACACTACAAAACAAGAAGAATGAGGATTTTCATTTACTTTTAGGTGCATTGTATAATTATATAAGTGTGGGTAATCTAGTGGGGTAATGTATCAGTGATATTATTCATCTAAATTTGTAATTTTAATCGTATTTCAAGGCCTTAATTCTAGGAAAGGTGACCATTGTACTTTTTATGGGAGGATACTCTAGTTCAGTGGTGTGAAAAAAGGTAAAGGATGATCAAGGATAAGATAGTTGTATGTGGAAGGGATATCTTAGAGTAGCTAATCTCGGACCTATTGATTTCTATTGTGTGGGGTGACTATGTTGGACTATTTATCCCTCATTGGTTTTATTTTATATTTTTTTCAATGTAAAATCTGTTTAAATATTTTTTGATGTATATATGTTGAAGATTAATTATAAAAAATCTTGGATGTTTGGTTGGATAATTAAATATTGAGAAAGGGGATTCCAAGTGTGTGTATATTTTATTAATTGAATAAATATTTGAAGGAATATCCAAGAAATTTATGTTTGAAGTTTCATTCCATTATTTATATGAGAAATAAAAGAATTAATTTTATTATAATCATTGGCGGTATTATTTATGTTTGAGAAAAAATGTCATTAAATGACGTTATATAATATAAATATCAACTTGGTGATGGTTTCTCAAAAGATGGAGTAAAACTGGAAATACAAGAAGAAATGTTTGTTGAAATATTATAAATAGAATACTAAATATATTGAAAGATTTTGAGAATTAATGGAAGTTATTTGCAATTATTCTTTTATTTTCCTATTATATTTAACAAATTTTGAAATCAATTGAGATTATTTGAAGAAGGTTTTTGTTTAATTTGAGAAATTCTATAAAATTTGTAATTATTAAGTCCATTTAATGTTCATTATAATGGTCATATAGTTATACATTTCAACAAAAATTTAAATTGTTCTTTGTGTAAAGGTAGCCCTGAAAATGTGTAAAGGAAATCATGATATTTCACTAAATATGTAAGGGTTGTGAAGCTATTCATAAGGATTAATTACAGAAGAATCCTTTGAAATATTGTTCAACCCATATATCTCCTTGTGTAATGTAAATGTTGATATCAAAGTGGAAACATAATGGTCATTAAGATTTTTAAGCGATGTAAAGGTAATCAGCGATCAGAAGAAAAGTTACTATATTTATCTAGAAATATGTAAAGATAATTTTATGTATGTGAACGGGTAATCTATGAGTTTCACTATTTGTGAAAGGTTTATATTTCAGGTTACATAGTGGATGTGATGGAATCTATACTGAAAAAATGTCTTTTCGTGATTAAGAAATACTTGTATAAAATTTATTTGGACCACTGTAGATGTAGTGGAATTCATAAAATAAGTACCTCTTATCTCTCAAGGATGATCAAAACTAACAACATAGAAACACAATTATATGTTTCTATGTGTTGTGTGAAATATGATTTCTGGATATGATAAAAAATGGAAGGAAGTTGTGGTGTCATAAATATTGATGTCATTTTTTAATGGAAGTAGCACTATGTAATGGTACTTCAGGTAATGTTTGATAGGAAGTCAGAGAAAAATACCAACATGGAAATTCAAGGGAATTAGATTACATATAATGATGCCAATATGAGTGATCAAAGAATAAATATAATGAGGAAATGAAATAGTGAAGGTAAATATATTATTAATTATTAAATATATAAATGACCATGAAACAAAGAATGAGAATACATGGGTTAAAAATAAAGGGAATATCATAATATTTAAAAATATCATGGTGAAGTTCAATGTCAGGTCCTCATCATTATTTATAACTGTGTTTGAAAAGTAAATAGAATATTAGAAACTATGCTATTGGAAACATTGGGATTTCATGAGTTTATAATATTTCAAGGTTATCTGATTTTTATTTTTTAATATTAACAATAATATTCACATATAATGAATACTGATAGGTGAAAAATGAGAAGTAAGAGAAATATCAATAGTTTACTGAAAAATATTCTCTATGTCAAAATAAGAGAGGAGGATCCCTGATACAAGATCTTATTGTGGATTGTTTATGTCAAATAAGGAATAGTGACCTAGTGCTTCTCTAATATACTGAAAAAAATAAGATGAAAATAAAAAGATATTGTCTCAATTGAATTAGACATTCACATAGGCTAAATATCATGGTGAGTTATCCTAACATTCAATATTCCAATATTGTAAGATGTAATGATAACTGAGGAAACATTTGAGATTTCTTTTATGTGAAGATTCAGAAAATATTTTTCTAGGAGAGATAGTGTCTTGTATAATAGATGTTCTTTATAGTGTTACAATTATTTTAATATATTTAAGGAAGAAATAATAATCATACTATGTAACTATTATAGTTAATTTAATGTATATGTTTAAAGGTCATACCCTTAATTGTTCTTATTGTTATAATAAATGTGAAGTCGTGTGTGGATGGGATAAAAACCATGGTAAACAAATCATATTAGCTGAAAAAAATATTTTCTTATTTTTTTGACTCTTCACTTAAATCATATGCATACTAAACAAGGTTGAAATGAATCAAATTTAATATAAATCCATTCATTAAACATGAGAGGAGGTGATAATGGAGAGTAAACAATGGATAAAAATAGATAAAAATCAATTCACCAAAACCCCCTTATGTTGGATACATCCCATTGAGATAGTATCAAATTGTATGACAAAAAGGAGTCACCTATGATTGGATTCTCAATAATATTTGATTTGAATTTTTGAGATTCATTTACAAAAGAAAAAAATTGATGTTCATGTTTGAAGAATAAATACATATTTCTAATTATAGATTTTTCACTTCAAAAACTCTAAAAAATATAAAAAAATGGTTATTATTGTTGAGTAATTATTTATCAAATGAAAATGGAACTAAGACTCTATATTATTCGAAGGTAATAAAATAAGAGTGAATCTTAATATTAATATTGATAATCTATCCCTTAAAGAAATGAGTGACGAGAATTCATCCATCATAAGTAAGAGTAAGAAGTATCAGTTTCCCCATATCATAATTATGAATAATAAAACTCAGGAATGGAAGAAGAATTAATAAAATAATTAACCACTAGGTAATAGGAAAACAATTCTACCACATGTATATAATCTTCTCTAAATGAAGATGATGTAACAAAGAATATCATAAATTGTCCTATGTATGAGACTAATACTTTTTCTTAAAGATCATTTCATTTAATAATTATAGAATAAGTTATATAGTGATTCATGTTCATATTTTATCAATACCGTGAAAAAAAATTCCATATATTTAGCAACTTTTATTTGTGGATCTATCAGAACCACATAACAGTAGATCATCAAACCTAAAAATAATTGAGAAGTTTTAAAAAATATTTGGGAAAAAAGGGTTCTTATGTATATAAAACTCTCTATATTCAAATTATCCCTAAATACCATGAATGGGGAGATTGATCAAATATACACTAGGATCAAGAATGAAAGGCTTGTTATAATTCAAGAGAAATAATAATTACCAAAAATGATTTATGTGAATAGCCAGGAGTTAGAATAGAAAAACACTATCACAGATTCTCAACTAAATATTAAAGTCAAAAAGATCAATGAGATTAATATGTCCTCTTAGTAAAATAACTAAATATAGGAAGAAAAAGTTATTAAACTGAGTAGCCTTTATGAATTCAAATTAAAATATATAGAGGATCAGAAAAATTTCCTCAACATAAAATGATTGGATCTTGAAAATAAATTATATAATCTAGAAATAGCATAATTTTAATCTTCACAACAAGTTTAGAGGATAACTAATACCCCCAAAACTACTCAGTAGTATTCCTATTAAAAAGTACCTCTATCCAGTGGAAAAGGTTAAATCATCTAATAATGAATTTATTATATCTAATAAGTAAAGATTCCAATCACATATGTTGATAATTGTTATTCTAAATCAGTTTCTTGGGAAGTGTATATTGAAAATTAAAATATTTGAAAATATTGTTAAATAAAAAAATTGAAAATCCGACAACTATATTTAATTTTTTTTGAATCATTATTAGATGAATTTTTCCTCCAAATATATCACAAAAGTGAAAAAAATACTCAAGAATAGAAAGATATATTTTATTTAAATTTTATACATTATAATGTTCAATGAAGAAATAAAAGGTTATTTGTAAGTGTTTGTGTAGTAACATATTTTCTCATATATAATTCTTTTTTGGGAATATTCAATTAAAATTTTAAGAAATTAGAAATAATGCAGTGATGGAGATCAGGATTGACATCAAGAAATATCCATATATGAATCATAAAAATTAAATATTACAAATATATTTTAAGAGAATGAAAAAATGTATTTTTTTTATATGTGTTTTCTAAAATTTGATTCATATTCATATCAAAATATATAAAAATATAATTAGAATAAAAGGATAAAAATATAGTTATTAAAGAAGAGATATAATTAGGAAATAATATTAATGTTGTTGAAAATCTAAATTATCAAAATAAGATTCAAAATATGAACGAGATACTCATGGACAAGGAATAGAAGGAGGGACAAGAACAAAGAATATTAAATAAGGATGAAAGTAGATTTAATTTAGGAAGAAAATTTTGATTATAGTGTGATAAAAGAGTATATATCATGTAATAATGAAATTTTTTTGTAATTATAGGTGAAAATAGAGGCACATAAAAGAAAAATTTAATATCAATCCATATAAACTGAGTAGTCTTTATGAATTCAAATTAAAATATATAGAGGATCAGAAAAATTTCCTCAACATAAAATGATTGGAACTTGAAAATAAATTATAGAATCTAGAAATAGCATAATTTTAATCTTCACAACATGTTTAGATGATAACAAATACCCCCAAAACTACTCAGTAGTATTCCTATTAAAAAGTACCTCTATCCAGTGGAAAAGGTTAAATCATCTAATGATGAATTTATTTTATCTAATAAGTAAAGATTCCAATCACATATGTTGATAATTGTTATTCTAAATCAGTTTCTTGGGAAGTGTATATTGAAAATTAAAATATTTAAAAATATTGTTAAATAAAAAATTGAAAATCCGAAAACTATATTTCATTTTTTTTTTGAATCATTATTAGATGAATTTTTCCTCCAAATATATCACAAAAGTGAAAAAAATACTCAAGAATAGAAAGATATATTTTATTTAAATTTTATACATTATAAAGTTCAATGAAGAAATAAAAGGTTATTTGTAAGTGTTTGTGTAGTAACATATTTTCTCATATATAAATCTTTTTTGGGAATATTCAATTAAAATTTTAAGAAATTAGAAATAATGCAGTGATGGAGATCAGGATTGACATCAAGAAATATCCATATATGAATCATAAAAATTAAATATTACAAATATATTTTAAGAGAATGAAAAAATGTAATTTTTTTATATGTGTTTTCAAAAATTTGATTCATCTTCATATCAAAATATATAAAAATATAATTAGAATAAAAGGATAAAAATATAGTTATTAAAGAAGAGATATAATTAGGAAATAATATTAATGTTGTTGAAAATCTAAATTATCAAAATAAGATTCAAAATATGAACAAGATACTCATGGACAAGGAATAGAATGAGGGACAAGAACAAAGAATATTAAATAGGGATGAAAGTAGATTTAATTTAGGAAGATAATGTTGATTATAGTGTGATAAAAGAGTATATATCATGTAATAATGAAAATTTTTTGTAATTCTAGGTGAAAATAGAGGCACATAAAAGAAAAATTTAATATCAATCCATATAAAAAACAAAGGGCTTGATATAAATAAGTGAACTCAAATCAAGCCATGTGGAAACGTCAAAACATTATCAAGTATACCCAAATATTTCGTAGTTATTTGGATAAATGATTTAGAACAAGAAAATAATATGTAATATTCACAAGAAAAAGTGTGTGTTAATGGAAAAAAATAAAATCCATATGAATATGTACATTTTGTTGAGATTTTTTTAATAAATTAAAACATTGTAATTTTAGAAGATCTTTGTGTGAAGATTAAGATAAATAATGATAAATCAAACAATTATTTAAATATCACTCTAGAAAAATAATATATTCTAATTAAAATGGATATTTCACCAACGGATCCATGTGCCTTTATGTTTTCTAAGAAGAAATTTTTCCCACAAAAAGAGGAAGCTAAAAGAGATAATGTATCCATGTTGTCAACAATTTCTATGAAATAAAAAATTTATCATGAACAAAATTCATAAATATGAAATATAAAATTTAATTGTATCGTGGTTTATAATATTTTTCAATCCTTATTTCTCATACTAAGAAGAAAATTAGGTTCCACCTTTTGACAATATCAATTTTTAAAATTTTTTTACTAACCAATCTGGTAACTGAATGGAGAATTTTTTTCTTAATATGTAGACTAAGTAAGAAATAAATACTATCAAAACAAGATAGCATAATTGATATGTTTCCCTCATAATTAAAATATTAAAAAATTTAAGATCTAAGTATTATTTGATGAAATAATCCAACTTTGATGAAATGAAGGCTATGAGTATCCCATGAGGGGATGCTTCTTGAGAATACGTCAGGATTATTTATTCCATTAATATAAATAATTTCTATAATATTAATGTAATGTACATTGATGTGTTATGTAATAATTTTCTCTCATCGTTTTTTCTGAATGAATAAATTATCTTATTAAGGGGGGATTTCATTTAATCAATGATAAGAAAATTTGAAAATGGGGGATTTCTCTGGTCTGGTTTTTAAACCATGTTTCATGTTTTTAAATGTTGTTTTTATTTTTTTATTTATAGAAGTTCCAAATTATATATTATTATTAATAAAACCATATCAATTTTAATTATCTTATTTCATTCATTGTACATTTTGATAGCCCTTGAATGTTTTATGGTAATTTTTATGAGTCGGCATCATGTTCTAATTTTTAATGGATATATTTTATTAGCCCCATAAGGTTATTTTGTGAGGGATTCCTTGAAAAGGGATTCAATAATTATATTAAACTCATTTTATGTTTCCCCACCTAACTGAAAACTCTCACCACTTATTCTAATCCTAGGCTTTATTTTATTAGGTTCCCACATCGGTTTCAATTTTAAAGGATTTTTTATTGATGATGAACTTTTTTTAATTTTAAATATTTATAATAAACAATTCTTTAGTCCAAATATAATGATTATGATCTACTAGAATATGATTAAATCATGCACAAAATAGAAAATATTTTTAATTGGATCACCCACTCTGGGGTATATTCAAAGACCACATACCATAATTATTTTGACGTGAATAAATCCATTAATATTCACTAGTTATATGGATAAAATTGTCTATCTATGGTTTCTAAAAGTCATGATCGCTGCCTCTATAAGTTTTATGGGTCGTCTCACTACCACCTAAGGCTCACTACCCTCTTCCTTATCATTTTCTCACTCATATAGTGTTGGAATGTTCTAGTTCACTATCCATTCCTCCTCATTTTCTGACAAATTTAGGGAGAGAATCCTTTAATATTAAAAAATTGTTCAGGTTTTATTCACATGTTTTTTAGTGTTACATAAATCTTTTTTCATCAATAAGATAAAATCCACTCTTCTATGTACATTATTTCACAGACCACTCCCTAAAATGTTCTCTAACTTCTTATAAATTGCTCACTGCGAACTCCCTTACTCTTTTCTGAACTCCCATTCTCTTGCAAAAAATAGGAACTCACGTAATACTATTCACCATGAATTATAATATATTTATTGACTAAAATGAGCTTCCCCAACATACTCATACTACATGAATTCCTCCTTTATGACTTCATGAGCATCATTTTCACTATGTTTCATGAGTTCCTTGATAACTTTCACCGATTCATGGATGGATGTTTCCCCCACGAAAAATTTCTTTACTTTTTAATCATTAGTTCAACACAAGCTTCCAACCCCTCATGAACTCATCTTGTTTTAAAAAATATAGCTTAATAATGAACTAACCATTTTTTATGAACTCAACTCCTTTACATACCACTTTTAGACATAGCATAATTCCTCCATTGATGATTCTCTCTAATGATATTACCTATTTTAAAGGATTTTATTAGGTTTATTTTATGTAGGAAAAAACCATAACACCACTAATAAAAATTATGTTTAATCCCTTTACTGAATTATACATCACCACATATTATAGTAATTATGCAGTCTATACAGTGCATAACTTCCATTATAGAAGACTATGAAACACTATCTTTTCACAAATGATGACCACCCATTAAGGCAGCCCCAAAAATGCATTTTTCAAACACAAATGATAATCCCATATATTTAACTTCAATTATGGTTCACAAACATTCAATTTGATCTCAACTACATTACCAAAAATATTATCCTTCCAACTTCTCCTATGATTATCGATCACCCTTTCTGGTCACTACATACTTTATATATAGTTTTTTATTAATCCCTTAACCCGATTTATATTTTATTATTTTTTCTGTGTTATTTATTAATTTGTCTATATAGGAATCCTTCCTATTATAGAAAAAACTCACCCTTTTCATGTGCAAAAATATAGATAGCACTGGGAAACTTTGACACCGTTAATACATATTTTTTGGAAAAAAACTATTGTATCTTTTTCTACTGGATCTTTCAATAAACAAAACATACCCAAAACCCTAAAACACTATGTAAAGGGATATTTCAACCTTTGTGGATGTTGAAAACACTTATATACCTTATAGAAACATATATTTACAAACATGAACACACATTCCTCTTCAAAAGCAGCTAACACTCTATGACTCTATAAAGTGAAAAAATATTTACACAACAAGTATGCTAAGACCATATGAATCAATATCATCTTGAGAAAAAAGAATATCCAAAAAATTTCATCAATTAACCACAAAATTCTCACTTACACGTGAATATCGATTCTCTAGAGTAAATTATCTAAAAATATAATACTATATATTGATTTTTTAGTGATAAATCCAATAATTTTATATTGTGTAACTAAAGATATAATTAATTTATTAATCCACCCATCATAACTACACGTATAAATAACTTCTTATATGATATATCTCAATTAAATAAACAATTTCTTCATTATAAAATTTAAAAATATCCTTGTTTATTTTCTCCCCATGTCATCTTCCCCCATATTTTGATTAATACCTCTCCAAATTTATCAAAAACCCAAAAGTAAACTCCATTTTCGGTATAAAATATGGTAAATAATTCATATCTGTACATAAGAAAAACATAGCTTTCCTGGGTGGCAGAGGTCCAGTATCCATATTTTTCATGTGTGTGAAGTTGACAAGACATCAATAGTAAATTGATGTTGTTGAAACACTTCTTTGGTTAAGGCCTTTTCCATGATGATTATATCTAGTAATTCAGTATAAACATACTCCATATTAAAAATTATTTTTCACCTTCTTCGTGATAAAAAGATATTCAATTTCAATGAAAATCAATTTAACTCCCACATTTTCAAGCTTCCTCATAATCAACACTAATTTCCTTCATGGTTGAGAGGCTAAAATTTATTCATCATATTTGTTTCTAAGATATATGCAATATTTTTTCTTTCTCATCCATGAAATACATAGCCCAGAATGATATAATTCAACTCAAAATGTTGACTTAAAACCATTTACTAAACAATCCCAAATATATTTCTATAGAGACTATGAATTTATATAATTTATTACTATAACCTTTTTCAATAATTTATATGGGGTATTAATATTATAAATTTTTATTGACATGATCTATGAATTCAATAAAAATTGACATTTCATCCTCTATGAAATGAAATTCCTTAACAGTATCAATTTTTTGGGATCACTTTTTTATCTATGGAAATATATTTTGCCCCCCATTCCATTATACTCTAATTTTCTAATAGATTTATCATACTTGCAAACTAAAAACATATTTTAACTATAGATGTGTGTTCAGTAATTTTTAATGGGTATACTTCCCACATAACAAAGACTCGTCAAGAAACAATCTAAGCCTACTAAGTTGAAACCCAGTGTAGGAACCAAGAGATAAAGGTAATAACAACATCACTCTCTATTGAACTCACTTTCTATCATATATCTCAAGAACCCAAAGAACTTATATAAATTTCAAGGAAATATTCTAGACTTCCTCTTAGATTCTAGACACAAAACTAACACCATTATTTAAACTGATACCACATATGACATATAAAAAATTGATGGGTGATGTCTTTTTTAATCTTTCTTTACACCAAATATTATAAATATTCTAAAACATTTTAAGAAACCATTTTCAATGCTAATTTTGAAACTTATGACTCATGTGTCTATATTCCGGGACTACTTCTTGAACTATACATGGTAACTGATTTGTTTTCTCATTTATAAGGCGTACTTAATTGGATGTTGTGGATGACATATTTCAATTCATTATCTAACAAATTCCCATGAATTATTCAACATTATCACAAAATATTGAATTGAAAATCAGTATGAGAGTATTCCACCCATAGGATCTTCTAATATCTCATGGTAGATCAATTTTTTATTATTACTTCATTCTTCCATCATCAAGGTAAAAAATAAAAAACAATTTGATGTTATTGACACTAATAATTCCACTTGACATTGATACATCCTAGCATAGTTTATAATTCAAATATTAATCTCTCAACACAAATCATTGAGACTTATGATTTTTTATTGGATCCATCTTCTATGATTGTTCAATTCAATTCCATATAAAAAATTGGTTTGTACTGATTTCATAATAAGTTAGAATATTATAAATTTCACAACATCAATTTTCATATTTTGATACAAATTATGTATGGATATTATCTCCCATAATAATTTAAACACGTCAACAAAAAGTTCTATAATTTAAACACATAAAGAGAGGGGATGTTTCACTTCCTGAAGTTGACAAATTGGGCTCTTATTTGAGGACTAACATGTCACTATCTTACTTTTCTTTTTAACTTATTATTTCTACAAAAAATAATATCTTTACCTCATCAACATCCTAATCCAATTGATCTTTATTCAAGGTAATATTTTTTAGTACCTCATAAGTGACTCTCATTTGAGTGATATCGCTTAAACAAATTTCATCTCACATTTTTTATTTGGAATTATCATTTACTAGCTTATGAATTTAATTTTGTTTTTCAAATAACTCACAGAACAATATTACTTGTATACTTTTAAAAAAATTATTAAACATTAATAATTAGACCATATTCATTATGTATTTTTACGGCTCTGTTTAGAATGCATGATTCATCATCTTTCACAACACATGCCCTATTTGGGGAATATTATTTTAAATGGTAGGATTTTGGTGTCCTTTAATTTTTTTACTAATATTATTCTTTGTTAAAAAATAAATTATAATTTAATTCCATATTTTGAACTTATCTCCATGCTAGGGTTTTTTATTTTCATGAGAAATTACATAGTTCAATTTATCTATTTCCTTGTGGAACATTTTGGGAAACCACTAACACATTATTAAATCATATTATATTTGATAAGTAATAGATCCCCCTCATATGTTTTCTTTATTGGTGGATATTTTATTATATGATCATCCTCCATTCTCAAAATTGGAGAATTGTTTTATTTTTCTTCATATTTGTTTTTGTTTCTTTCTAGTAGGTATTTCATGAGTAAACTAATATTGGCCATTAGTCCACCTTCTATAGTGCTATACTATTTTCTTATCAAGTGGAAATTACATTCTCTAACATAATAGAGTTTCTTTTTTGTCAAACATTATTCCCATTTCATATATGAATATTGTAATTCCATATAACAACATAATTTCCCCTATTACTACAATTTCTATCCATATAATCATGGTTAGAATAGATAATTAATCTCATGGTAAAATGATAACTTATATTATCATGGATCATCTGAGATGTTGTTGAATAATATTTCATTTATCCTTTAAGAAAATGGGCTTCCAGGAAACCACTCATGGTATATACCATGATTCCATAATTGTATAACTATTTGTCAACAATTCGTGAAGATTCATCCTATATAAATTTGGAAAGACACTTCCACTCGGTTTCTAACTCTACTTTTCCACCTTTATTGACTCCACAAATTGATGCTAACATGGGAGTGATCATATTCTTATCCTTTGTGGTTTTGAGCCTCATTCTGAGTTCGTTGGCCTTCACATACTAACAATTAATTTTGGAAGCAATATTCATCAAAAATTGTCTTTATTTTTTTGTGTATTTTAACCTCTATTCCAATTCTGGTTCTAGAGGGGCAATGTTAAATTTCACTTATTTCTCTATGACCATTTTATTTTATAATTCATATGAAAATTCTTCATGTAAGTCGATTTAACAATTAATTTTTAAACCTATCTTCACAATTTCATCATTATGGTCGACCATCACTTATATCAGACTTTGTTTCTCCTATGCCAACTCAATTTTGTATGAAAATAAGCCATCATTCTCAGCCCTCATATTTTGATCTAATTTTGTGTCGTACCTATTTTCTTTAAATAATTATTTTCACTCTTTCTATTTGCAATACGTATCCTTTAATTCCTTTGATAGAGTAAAATGTTTATTCATCATATCTGTATCCATGTCCATTAGTTTTTATTAGGGATTTTCAATTTTTAGAACTCAATTTTCTGCACTTCAACATTGGTCCATTGAGACACATTCTTTATTCTCTACACAATGTTTAATTGCTTCATTACATGATCAATATCTTATGACATACATACATCTTCCAAAATTAATATCTTAATAAATCTTCATCACCCTGAGATCTATCATTATTTACTATATCATGGTATTTAGATAGTCCTCTAGTATCATTGATAGATCAAGTAGATACATAGTCATAAATACTCATACCATCTATTTCTGAGCTACTGGGATCCATTAGTTAGATAACAAAAATCTAAAAAAAAATATATTGAATTCCTTTGGAGTTCTAAATCCCCTTAAAATTCATTCCTATTCCCATTTCATATGTGGAAAAACATTCAGATCCAAAATTTATAAAATAAATTAATTAAAAAAGTTGTTTAAAAAGATAAACCTAGATCTAATTCCAATTATAAGATCAAATACCAATTGTTTCCCTCGAGGAACAATCCCCCCCATCATTAAATACATTGTGATATAACCTCAGCAGTAGTAACTCTATCATAATATTGTCTGAATTGGCTCACTGCCTCATAATGTTCTTTATCAGAATGGATTACTACCCACTGAGGGGCTCATTACCACCACATTATAAAAAATCCATATTATTGGGAGGAGGTAACGTGGAATATAAGTATATCATCCTTAAGACTCCTCTATGCCTAATGTGGAACATAATCTGAAAGAAACTCATAGTAATACTCACTATTCATGCCATGAAACCCTTCTACCAAGAATCATGACCAAGAAACCCTAGTCATGAATCATTTAAGAAATATAATACATTTATGTGTGACCAAAATAATTTTTTATCAATTTTTCCTCTCATTTTATACAAGGACTATTTATCACATAGAATAATTGTGGAAAAATTGATGGAATATTTCTTAAGAGTGAATTGAAATCATCCTATCTATTGATTTTCTTATATATTTTATCAAAAAAGGTAAGAGAAGAAAATGAAATAAAAAAATGAATGATAGGGATTGGAAAATTGATTTATTAAAAATAGAAAGTACATATATAAATATTTTTTACCACATGGGTATTAACAAAAAAATACAAAGGATGAGATTATTGAGCCCCCTTTGTGTTTGTGTAGTATTTTTTTCAATGTATACAAAGTATGAATATTTTTTTAATGTCAATATATTGAATAATAACTGGAAGATCATGGAAATTTATTTCTTGAACCAAATAATGAAGCAGGAGATCTTAAGTGATTTTCATTTTGATTACGTTAATAAATATTGGATGGATTTTCTTGGAAGTTGATGTCTGAAGTTTCCTATATTTATTTATATGATAGAAGGAAGATGTTGTTTTCAATGAATAATTGGGATATTTATTTATGTAATTGGTAAAATTTATCGCAATGTTGATATAAATGTTAAATATACAATGTGTAAAGGTTTCATAATGGATGAACTAAAACTTGAATTACAAGGCAGTGAAGTTCATTGAAATATTATTAATTGAATATTTAATATGAATCATGTTTTGTAAATTTCATGGAAGTGATTTGGAATTACTCTCTAAAATTTTAATGTTTTTTGAAACATTAAAATGGTACTTGTGATAATTTGAAGCGGCTCTAGTTTAATTTATGAATTATAAAAATTCTATAATTTGGGAAATAATCTAATGTTATGTGTAAAGGTCATCTTGCTATGCAGAAATGGGTAAAGAAAGATATAATTTTCATAAAGGTGATCATTATATTACACAAACAATATTGGTATCATAATGCTCTGTGTATGGGTATTTTCTAGTATGATCTAGTTGCATAATTCTTATTCTAGAGTTCATTATGTGTAAATGTAAAACTAAAATATAAGAGGATACATAAAGGTTATCTAATATATTTATTAGGTTTAAAGATAATTATTACTCTGTATAAAGTTTACTATAAAGATCTATAACATAATAAAATTCAATTGATTCTTGAATAAGTGTCATATGTGAGTTTCACTATTAATGTACAATTCATCCTTCATGTTGTGTCGTGGAAATAATGGATTCTATGCTGAAGTAGAGGGCCTTTCAAGATTAAGACATCCCTATGAAAAATGTTGAATTCCAAAATGATAATAGTGGATGTCATAGAATAAGTAACCATCAACTATCAAGGAATATCAAAAAGGATAAAGAAAATCATTCCATGGATCTTCGAGTAATATGAATTAAGATTTCTAGAAATGATGATAAAAGGGAATGGGGGCCAGAGTGTCAATAATGTTGAAGTGAGTTTTGATATGAAGTTTTATTTTTCATGGTATTTCATTTAACATGTCCGGGACTTTTATAAAAACATCCCAATATGAGAGTTCAGGGGAATGAGATTAATTATGATGATGTAGGGTTATGCGATCAAAGAATAAATATCATGAGGATATGAAATTGACATGATTCAAAAAAATGTTAAAGATTGTAAGTATAAATTAGAAAGTAATGAGGAATATGGATACAATCGGTGAAAATAAATATATGATCTTAATATTCTAAATACCATGGTGAGTTTTAAAGTTAGTTCTTCATCGTGATTTATGAAAAATATTGAATAATAATGAAAATGGAAGATATTGAGTTTTTGAAAATTTTATGATTTGAGAAGTATTGAATAGATGAAATTTATAGTTGTCAAAATTTGAAATATTGAGAATAATGTTCATATAAAGTTTATATAAATAGAAGTCCAATTTAAATGAATAAGTAGTTTTATGTTGTGGTGTTGAATATTCTTTATGTCGAAAAAATAGCGGATACCTGATACAAGTACCTGTTATTGATATTTTTTGTCAAAGAAGAAGAGTTTCGTACTATTATTCTTATTATCTATAGAATAAGATGAAAATATATTGAGTGATTCCTAATTCTATCAGATGTAAAATTAGATCAAAGAAGAAGGTGATTGATTACATATTTAAATATTACGATATTGTAAGATCAGATGTTGACCGAGGAAGCATTTGGGGATGTTTTTATTTTACGAAGTAAATAATATTTATCTAAGAGGGACACTAAATATGTTCTTGATCTATTTCAAGGGGAAAAATGCTATAATTGTATCTAGAGAATATATTCATGTACTTTTATGTAACTATTCAGTGTTAGTGTTTTTACGAGTCCAAAGTTCAAACTATTGCCAAATTTGTTTTGGTTAATAAAAATGAATCGATGTGACAGTTGGATAAAAACCATATTAAACCAAGGATATAGTTATAGTTTATGAATTCAACCTCATTAAAAACAATATGGGGTTTTTTGTGTTCTTCTTTACTTAGATTATATTCATACAATCCATGTTTTAGATAAATAGAATGTGATATAAATCGATTCACTAAACTGGTGAGAAGGTAATGAGGGGTAAAGTAAAAAATGGTTAAAAAAACTTCAAACCTAATTCTACCCCCCCAGCTATCAATTTTTGGAACATGAAATTAAGATGATGTGGAGGACCATGAACATGAATTCTAGGAGACTTGATGGTAGGAGATAGTGGGAATGTGAGGAGGGGGTGTGCCAATGTAGGTTCAATGGGTTACGTTTCAAGGCCATTAAGCCTTGGGGACTTCAATATTTGTATTATTTCGGGACTTTTCACCTCTGGTTTTGTTGGTTTTGTAAGGGTTATTTATCCATCCAATTAAAAAAATTATTTATCAGAATAATAAAAAACATCTAAAGGACATTAATTGAGTGATCATTAAAAATATTAAAATAACCATGAGTTCTATTTTGTAGTTTTTGTATAAAAAAAATTGTGACCTAATCACTCAATGGGGGAATTAGTTTTTTGTTTTTATCAACTCATCTAAAAATGTAGTTATTCAAATTAAACAGCTGTATATAGATGCAACATCAAACATCATCAGCTCATTTGGAGCCACAATTTTTCAAAACATTTCTCACATTAAAGTGAGGGGTATTAAGGGATTATGATATTTAAAATTTATCATGTTCATATAGGTCCAACATATAATGGGTAAATATGATATGTTGATAATCAAAAAATAAAAAAAATATTATAAATTATAAATGAAAATAACAAAAAAAATATTCATTGGTTAGTATAACTCATTATCATAGTACCTTTATTATAAGTGATGATAAATTAAATTTTATCATTGTTTAATTTTTTAAAATAAATTATTTTAATATAAAATAATAAATACATTTTTATTACATCATTAAATAATATTTAAATCAGCCATTAAAAATATTTAAATTCAATAATCTATTCAAAAAAAATTATATTATCCAAAAAAATGTTTTTTAAACCATAAAATATAGATATCTATTATTTAATATAAATGATTAGATAAATAAAATAAAAAATGTAACTAAATAAGTAAAATTTAAAAAATAAATTTTACCTTTACAAAGACTATAATTAATTATTTCAGGAAGTGGTTCTAATATAGAAGATCATCAAAAATTATTTAGAGGAACAATGTGAGGAAATAAGGTTGCTCCCCTTTAATAATTTTGGTTCAATAAGAGGCAAGAACATCGTTCACACTACCTATTTGTAGGTTTCATAAGATGTGTGAATGAGTTTTTCACCTCCTTTATAGGTATTAAATTATGTGAGAACCATGTTCAGGCTTCCTAGAAAAGGTAGAAGCATAAACTAGGTTTAAACTTCCATAGACCCCTTTTCCGAAGTAACCCCAACCCTAAATCATTATCCATTTCATTAAAAAAAATATAACCCAATTTCTTCCCATCAGTACCTGGTGAAATTTGTTATATATGACTTTTTTTATTAAATAAATTAAGTATATTGTCTTTTAGAAGATTTTGATTACCTAGTGAAACAAAATTTGTTGTTGGGGGTGTTATGCAAAGTCAGGTAAAGATAATTTGGCACTCGCCCACATTTTTTAAAAACAAATTTAATATATATATATGTGTGTGTGTGTATAAATAAATTACTTATTTAATCATTTAAAAATATCTATATTTTTTTGTATATATAAATAATTAAATATTTAAAAATATGTTTATAGAATTGTACTCAAATCTGGGAGGATGGAGATCCAGAACTCTCACCTTCAACAACTCTATTGTGATGATGTGTTGAAATTCAATTTCTAGTGTTTAGCGATGGAATGAATATAAGATTTAGATTTCAATCATGAATAATTGTGTTTAGGTGTTGATGTGAATCCTTATCTTTCAGATCCATTTTACATGGAGGGGAATAAGGTAGGGTCTGTGGCTAGGATCATATTTAGGCATTCGTTGGCCTCATTTAATGAGTTGGAAAAGGGAAGTATCATTTGGAAAGTATCCACAACTCTTGTTGTGGAGAATAATGAGAATATTTTTTATTTAATAGAGTTATGTATGTTCTCCTTTGTTTTTATACATAAACTCCAATAATATTTAAATCTATGTTGTCATGAGGAATTAGTTGAAAGACATTTAATAATTTTTTAATTTCAAAATTGGGAGTGTGTATCCCTTTGTCATGGTTATTTTCAATTACTTTTTCATTCAGATAATCTATGAAAAATGGAAGGGAGAATGATTTCTCTATATTTGAATCAAATCTCACTCTACATTCATGAATGGATACTGGACATTCATCCCTCTATAATTATTAAAACTGTCACATTAATATTTTGATGAAAATATTTAGTGGATTATAATGAATCTTTGATGTATTTCAATGGATATTACCGTTTAATATATTATTTTACTAAAATAAGTGATATTATATAAATGAAATTTAAATGATTTGAAATGAACAAATCTATTATGATTTTGAAATTTGGAATTTATTTTTAGATTTTTTATGTTGAACTAAGGGTGTTTTAATATTTTACGTTATAAAAAATTATTTCATGCCATGGAAAGACCTCAACCAAAAAAAATATAGACATATAGTCAACAATAAGAAGGATCAGATGGCCAATCAAACCCCTAGAAGTGCTCAAATGGGATTTCAAGGAAGTGCATAACCATAGTGAGATCCCATAAGTAGGGTTTGTCAAAATCTCACAGAGGCCATGTGGTTGTAGTGTGGCGCATGTTGAGTGTGTGTGGGTGTCTTTGAGAGCTCATCCTAGTGCAGGAAACTATGTTGAGTCATCCATGGTTTTTATTATATATAATCACCGTTGTTTGGTTGAAAATTGATCTGGGATAGAAAAATATGTTGTTACTCTTCCACTTACAAAAAAACATCGTCACTTCGGCTTGACCCGGCTTTCCCGCACCTTAGACAGAAGGTGACACTAACCTCCACTGTCTTCCCACTGACTTGATACATCCATTGACTACATCCACCAATGAACCTCCATGGATAACCCATTATAAGCTCATGCTCAAACATAATGACTTCTAGAGAAGTCCAGGATAACTCAGTATTGTCTCTGAAGCTGTAGAATACCACCATGGAGGATTCATCATCCCATAGTGAAGGTTAGATTAATTAGGAGTCTCCTCTCCCGCCACTTACATTCCATTAATCCATGACCACATCACCCAGATCCACCATACATGGCCTCAATAATTACATTAATTCACCACACATTAATATAGGGCCAATGAAAGTCTCTATTTATGTGGCTGTTTATTTTTTTTGAATACCCAATATATTCAGGTGTTTCTATTTTTTCGATATGATCAAAAGATGGTCTCAAGTTGTGTGTTATATCCTTTATGTAAAATTTTATGTTTCCCAAAGATCCAAGATGGTTTGTTTGAATAGATAATGAGGCACTCCCTCAGCATATAAATGGTGGATGCCTCAAAACTATTGATGAGGTTAGGATCCCACAAAGGGAGTCCACTATTGAAGGAGGTCAACTAGACCACTGTTACTTTTAATTTTTCATTAAATTTTTTTATTTAATTGATATTTTTTTAATTTTCATTTAATATAATTTTATAAATATAATTACTTCATGTTTTTTATAAATACTTCCACCAACACTCTTATTATAATTCTTCTTATTTTAACATTATGTCTATATATTTTACATATTTCTTTTATATAATTTAATTTCATCATTCTATCTCTCTCTATCCTTCTTCCATTTTTAAATATTTTTTGTTCTCTTATACAATCCATGTAATTTTAATTTTTATTCTCTTATCTTATTCTAATTCTCAATATTATGACCTGTTACCCTATAAAATAAGGTGTTAACTTGATGATTGTCCTAGGGGAGGTAACTGGTATTTCTATTCATTTCGAGCTTCAATTTACATATTTTATTTATGTTTTAGCTGAGTAAGGCTGAGTTGTAAGCATGTTTATATTTTCCACAATGAAACTAAAATAAAAAAAATTAAATATTTTATTTAAATATTTTCCCGAAATTATACTATAAGTACTTTCTTCATATGATGTAGTTAAACTATTTAGTGGATGAAATATAATACAATGGAGCTCGATCCTAGAACGTTTCTCGCTCCCTATTGAGGTGTTTTATTATCCTTGATTACAAGAGGGGGTAAAATTTAGTTTTCAATAAAAATTAATGATTACACAATAACTAAACCAAATAATTGTAGTTTAAGAGTTAGATTTTATAATTAAACTATCAATCTAAATTTAAAAAATAAGAAGAATAATGATGTAACCCATAAACCAGACCACAAAGTCCATGTTCTTTCTTTTCAAATAACATTATCTACTTTCATGTTACATTAATTTTTAGATTTTTATATGTATTCTAAAGTTCCACTATTTTCATAAAATAATAAAGAAACTAAAAAAAAGAAGTTTAGGTAAATTATATTAAATAACTAAAACAAACTAAGAACATCATTGAGAATTGATTATGATAAATCCTTTTGTTTATATTTTAATTACCAAATAATTTTTCATTCACAGGATCATTATCAATAGAGCGTGACTTGGGGAGTTTTCTCTCAAATGTATCATACTAAAAAGGATATTCAGTGTAATAAATTGGGAAAGGGTATAATTTATCATTGATTAAATGGGAATAATGTTTCCAGAACCTCCTTGGTTCATAGAGAACCCTATTGTGAATGCATATGATTTTACAGGTGTAGGGGGAAACCCTTGGATAAAACTGATGATTCGGATGTAGGGAAGTAAAATACACATGCCTTGTTTGTAGGTGTTGTGCTGGATCCTGCTCCTTTGGTAACAATACCCTTATGGTGGCCCTTAAATATCAGGCATGCAAACCTTTCATCTGAACATTAAGTACATTGGATAAATCAATACATCGGGGATGAAACATCAATTTTAGTAGGCACATGCTAAAGGATCTTGGAATGATATTATAGATAAGGTGGTTAAGAGGAATCTTGTAGGATATTATTTCAAGAAATCACATTTGATGAAAATAAGGGATGAGAAGAATATTATCATTAATGGTCAGTATGAATATTATTTAGTTGTACAAGCTAAATATGGTATGGAATTCCTGTATGAGTACCAGATATCCACTACTAAAAGTAAATGAAATTTGAAAATGATGTGTACTACTTTAATACGATAGAGTTCCTCTCCCGATGGATCTTCCCAGACTATAAATAGATTAGGATCTAATAGAAATATCTCATAGGATTTTATAATAGGACCCCAAGGTCCACTTGCAAGGAAGAAGAAGAGGGTATGCTATGCTCTACTCAAAATTAGTGCGGAGGAAATCCCCAATATTAAGGAGATTGTAATTAATGGAAAAGTGATAAAAAATACCTTGGTGACCTCTAAGGGTTCAATAAAAAAGGTTGATACCTCTAGAAATAGAGTGAATACAATTTTGAATGGAGTGGGTGGTTTGGAAAATTATAAACTGTACACGTCTACTGATCACAGGCCACATGAAAATTTAGGCAACGCACTTGTGACTACACACAATATCTTTGAAACGAGTGACTTGTTGAATGATCCTGATAAAAAAGGATGTGGTGATAATAGTGTATTGAAAAAAATGAATAATGTAATATGTAATTTTTTCACCCTAAAGGACACCTCTAGATAATTGGATTCCTATGATAGTGAGGTTCAAACCCCCAAAGAGAGGCCTAGAAGAAGTGAAGATACCATACTCGATGGCCTCTTAAAGAAGGAAGAGATATTGACAGATGTTTTAGAGAGTGACTAGGAGGGTTCAGGTGACTATAATAGATCATGGAAAAAGTGAAGACACCGAGTATAGATCATGATCAAAGAAGTTGAGGCCACAGACATTGTCAAATTAATTATGGGGATTAACAAAGTGAGAGCCTCTATGCTCATCCTAAAATTATCAGAAAGTATGTTATGTGACTAGTCTGTAATTTGTGAGGGTTGTTTTTCTTTGTCTTGCCCGATCCTCTGTAGTTCCATTTTTTGTTTATTAATAAATGGTATTTATCCAAAATTCTTCAACATATATATAATAATATTAAATTTAATATTATTGCATGATTATTCAGCTGGGGGGTTTGTGCGATATTATTATAACCCAGACTATATCTGAAATCGATTGTGGCATTCTCGAACATGAAATATATTTATAGATATTCATTTTTGAATATAAATATAAATATATATTATTATTATATAGATATATTTACAAATATATATTTTCTATAATAATAATTATAATTAAATAATTATAATTAAATTTATAAACATATATTTCCAATAATTTGAATATATTTATAAATATATATATATATATATTAAATAATAATAATAATAATACTTATAATATGATAAATATATTTATATGAATATAAACATATTAATGAATCATATCTATATATTTATATAAAAAAATATATTTATAAATAAATATCTGTCACTATATAAATATAAATACATTTTAATATATAAATATTTTAATATAATTATAAATATATTAATAATTTATTTATAAATAATAATTTATAATTATATAATTATATAAGTATATATTTTTATATATAACTATTTATTTATATTATTTAAATACATATTAGTTAAATATATAATTTTTTATAACATAATAAATTTATATTAATTTATTTGAAAATAATTTTATTTATATAAATAAATATTTATATATTAAAATAAAAATATATATTATTTTATTACATTATAAATTATTTTTCAATATATATTTACAATTTTATAATTCTATAAATAGATATAGTTATATGTTTATATCGTTATTGAAATATATATATATATATACCCAAAATTATAAATATATTAAAATACATGTAAAATATGTATTTATAAATATAATTATAAATATATTTATATACCAATATATAATAAATATAGATATTTAAATATTTATTTACAAATATATTTATATAAATATATTAACAAATAAATATTTATAAATATTTATATATACATATTTTTTA
The DNA here is from genome assembly GCA_963277665.1 of Viscum album. Taxonomy (NCBI): domain Eukaryota; kingdom Viridiplantae; phylum Streptophyta; class Magnoliopsida; order Santalales; family Viscaceae; genus Viscum; species Viscum album. The sequence goes on from OY728165.1 coordinate 1,210,978,430, forward strand.
ATAAATATATCTTTATAGATGATTAAAGAATCTACTTATTATAAAGACCCCCCTTTAACTAATCATAATCAACCTAAGCATAGAGGTTGGTGATCTTGATATTGGCATTGAATTCAAACATATAATTTTGGGATGAGATATCATCATAAAAATTAATTGTAGTCATTAATTATTATGTTATCTATTGACCAAAATTATTTAAAACAAAAATGTCCTTTATCATCTATATTAATATATTTATATTTTTTTATAAAAATATTTCTTTCAATTATTTATTAAATGATTATCATTTAATTTAAAATTCATTTACATTATACTTATACTTAAAATTTTATAATGTTTCAAAGTCGATTACTTGAAATATGGTAATATATATTAAATTTAATGTTGGAAAGTTTAAAAGATTATAAAATATATAGTAAAAATACTTCCCTTATAAATGACATAGAAAGTAAAAACCCAAAATCCAATGAAACTATATCTTTGAAAAAAAGTAACTTATTGTAACCAATATTTAATTGACTGTAAATAAAATTTCATAAAATTTCTCGTATTGTCCCTGGCTATGTTAAACTATAACCAATTAAACTAAAACAGAAAAATGAAGATTTTTTGGGTGAATAAAAATTCAGGTTTGTTTTATTATTAAATTAGTGTAGCTTCATTTTTTATTTATTCCACTAAGTTTGGAAGAATTTAGTTTGAGTAAGAACAATATAGGTTAATTTGACACATATAGAACTAATTCATATTTTCTTGGATCAGTGTCGAATAAAACATATTAAATTGAATTAGTTTGTGTTAATATAGTGTAATTTAGTTTGATAAATTTAATATGATTTTAATTTTGAGTAGTTTTTTATTTTTTTAGTTGGTTCAATTTTAGTCAATTCATTTTTTAGTTACAATTTCATTCAATAAAACATATTATTTAGATTACTTTCACACACATTGTTACAATTTAGATCTTCATAGAACCGATTGTATTTATATTTTTACAATGGGATGTTATTTATATTTAGTTAGTTTAAGTATGTTAGGGTTATATTTTTTCCCTTTTGGATTTATTTTGTTTTATTATGTTTGATTTTTATTGGGAATATATTGACAATAAAGTTTCATTATATTTATTTTTAATATATTCGCAATACTTTAGTCTGAGTTTACATTTGAAAAGTATTAATATTCAGATTAAATAAATCTATTTACATGTTTCTGTGTTTATATTTTTGAATCTATATACATATTACTAATGTTTAGAGTTTTAATGTTAATGGATTTTATATTTAATACTTTTATATGATAATATTATTTTAACCCATTTTAGTTTACTCTTACATAAAATTAGTTTAACCTTATTTACCTTCATTTTAGCGTTAATGTTTTTTACAATAACTTATCTTTAGTTTACCTTTACTTAAATTTTCTTTACCCTTAATTAAATTTAGTTTACCCTTAACCTATAAAAGTTTTTATTTATCCCTATATAACATTGTTCTACCCTCTCATAAATTTTTTTTACACAATATTTCCTTTTTTTTACCCTTACATTAATTTTTTGACTCTTACATTATATTAGTTTACCATTACATGGCCTGTATATGTTTTTTTAAACATTACGTAACTTTATTTTACCCTTAGTAAACTTTTTTTACCCATATATGACTTTAGTTTCTCCTAACATAGCCTGTAAAAGGATTTTTCTTCCCTTACATAACTTTTTGTTTCCCCTAATTATTGTGTTTACCATTAAATATATTTAGTTTACCTTTAATAAACTTTTTTTAAACCTACATAACTTTAGTTTACCCTAAATTAACAAGTAAATGTTTCTGTTTTCCCTTAAATACCATTAGTTTACCCTTACATAAATTGTTTACCCTAAATTACCGTTATTTTGCTCTTAATTAAATAGTAAATAGTTCTTTTTACCCTCAAATAGCATTTTTACCCTTAAATAATTGTTTTTACCCTTACATAACATTAGTATACCCCTAACATTGTTTTTTCATACTTATATTGTTTTATCATTACATAACCTATACATATTTTCTTCACCACTAAATTAATTTTTTTAACCTGTACATTTCTTTATTTTAACCTTACATTACTTTATTTACTATTACATAAATCTATTTTACCCTTACCTAACATCATTTTAACCTTAGATAACATGTACATGTTTTTATTTTCTCTTATATAGCTTTTTTTACCCTTACATAGATTTAGTTTACCCTTTCTTAACTTTAGTTTACCCTTACATAACATTGTATGACCTTTCTTTAATTTATTTTACCCATACATAATCGATACAGGTTTTTGTTTACCCTTATATAATTTTAGCTTACTCTTACTTAACTTTGATATAGTCTTCACATAAAAATCAAATACCAATAGTTTTTTCAAACATTTGGTATAGTTCTGTTGAAATAGATACCTTTTTTATAGTTCATGGAATTTCAAAAAAATAATTATAAATAAAAATATTATGTTTTGTAACAACCATATTTTTTACCATTAAAATTACTTTTCATTATTTGTTTACAAAATTATTTTTCTTGTGAATATTTTTTATTTGTTTAGACAGTGTTTCAAATTTAATTTAGATTGTAATTATACTTTATATTTTAAATGACTTCAAAGTCACTGACATAAAACATTATTATGATTAATGTAGGTGACTTTAAAAGAATAAAAATTTAATTTATAAATATAATCTAAATTAAATTTGAAACAATAACTATAAAAATAATCACAGACTGAAAATAAAAATATTATGATAAATTTAGTAAAAATACAAATTTACATGACACAAACATTTTTTTATAAAACCTATCATTTACAATTTAAAATTTCATTGTAATAATTCTTATTAATTAATATATTATTAATTCCATTAGTATTATTAATAGTTTTAGTATATTTAAATGTAATTAGTTACATTATTATAATATATTATTTATATTATTTAATATTTACAATATTTTTAATAATAAATATTAATTACAATGAATTGTCATGAAATCACTCCACACCTTTATGAATTAGTTTACAAATACATTTCAAACAAAGGCTTATTTTGAAATAAATATTTCAAAACATTTTTTAAATTATATATATATATTTATATATTTATAATTATATATATCAAATTATATAAATATGAATTTTTAAATATAGGAAATTGGAATTTATAAAATATAATTAACTTTAAATTAATAAATATTTATTTACAAATATAATTTTATAAATACATTAATAAATTCATATTTAGAATTGTGTTTCGGGTTTAGGAACCCCGAAATCAGGTAATAAAAGGGTTTGAGTTTTAAAAATATTACATAAAATTCCCCAGATTGGTGATCTAGTAGTTTTTCTAAATATAATTTTGTTATAAATATATATTTATTTATTTATAAACATAAAAATAAATTTTCAAAAATAAAAATATATTTATAAAAACATATTAATAATTATAAAAATATATATTATAAAAGTATATATATCTATATATATTTATAAATAAGTAATTATATATAATTATATATATTTATTACATCAAAATTGATTTTATAATTTATTTTTTTAAATGAAAAGTGGTGATAACCTTTTAAAGTGGCGCTCACCCCATTTCATCCCAGTGCCACTTTATTTTGTGTTGGGGAATCCAACATTGAAAAAAACCCCTAAAATTGTTTAATAGAAAAAAAAAATTTTATTATATTAGAAATTTTTTTGCTGCTCACAAGGTTGTCAACACATAAACCTCGATGTTATGTCTCTCTTCCATGCCCAACCTTTATCGCTCTCTATCTCTCCTAGATTAGGTGCCACTCATCATGACCCATATTTTCCCTTGAATCCCTCACCCTCAAACGATCCCAGGATCAACACCATGACCACTCTCCTCGTATCATTATATTTTATTTAAAGGGAAAATTATTAATTGACCAAAAAAATTGGAATCATGAATATCCTCTATAAACTAAGGATATCACAGTATATTTAAAAAACCTATCCATCCCAAACACCTAATACTGGTGTCATGTTTCCATAATTCAGCATATAGTTGAATTTGATCTCTCCTACTCATGCCGCTATCGGTTGTTAATAGTTGTCAATATTGTTGTCCATTTGTTCCATGATTAATGTATTAAAAAATACTCCTTGGGGTATGTAAAATGATTGGATACCACTAGAAATGGAGGTAGTTTATAATAGAGGGCACACCAATATGGACTATCAATGTTCTTATTAGGAAACATCCACCTAACATACACCTTCCAAGTTCGACACATAAGTCATTATGGGCCGATTATTGATAAGATTGAACACCAACACAAATGGTGGTACTGCTGTAGGTAATGGTTAAAGATATAGACCTTCGATTTTGTTTTCGAGATCGATCATCATACACCAAACATTATAGTGCCAACAAATAAGTCATTATGGTCTGACAGTTGAGTGCATTTCTGGGTGGTGTTGTTATAAAGGGGTTATAAAACAACTGTTTGATGTTATTGAGTTTTATCACCATAAAAACAGAATATTTGGTGTTGGTTTTCCACATGGCTATCTTTAATAAATTACTTCTAAAATATTTCCATGTGGGATAACTCAACATCCCCACCCCCCCACCCTCAAGAATTAATCCGAACATTGGGTTTCTATCATGTTCACCTTTGGTTGAGTTATTTTAACTAGGGCTCTGATACCATTTTTCATGATTTATCCTCCTATAATAGACCTTACAGGTTGAAAACACAAGATATCATGGACTTTCATCCTAATAAATTGATGGTAGGAGGAGTACTTCATTGAAGATTATTTGTTAGTCACCACTCCAAGTGAAAACTGATGTGGGATTTGGTAGCATCATAATGGATCCGCAATTTTTTTATTGATCCATTTTTATAGTGTTCAAAATAGTTTTGGGATTTTTCAACCACGTTAAATATGGACTACACCATAGTTCAACTTCCATTTTCTTGTATTATTGTGTCGTATCACCCTAAATCTTCTTCTCATAGTATTTTTTGTAGAAAATTAGTTCTTATAGATGCATTTTCTTATTTTATTATCATTTGTATAAAATATTTACTTTACACAACTAGAGGTAGTAAAAAAATTAATTAATTTTTAAAAAATAACATTGATAGACTGAGGTTCTTTGAAAAATTATTGAGAATTTCTAATTTTGACAGTAATTATGAAATCTAGGGGTTATTTTTAACTAATAATGATGGTGGATAATTTAGGGGTGAGTGATGGGGAGTAGAAGCATGTATGTATGACAATGATGGATAATTGAAAATAATACATGTTTTTCTCTGGATGGAACAAATTATATCCTAATATTGTGCGGGAATGGAATCATAAAATACATGTTACTTGACATATTTGGCACTATATAATTAGTTGATACCTACTACACAAAATTTGTGGACATTATTTCTAATTATATATCCATTGATTATTTAGTTGTGGGTTTTTATCCTTATTCTTAGGGGAAATTTATGTTTACACCCAAAATAAATAGATAATATCAACATATATGCACTCTTATTCAATTAAATATTTGAATTTGAAAAAATTTTGTTGTTACAATGATTTTAATTACAAACAGAATAAGGAAGGGGACAATTTAGATGATATTGGAAGTAGGAATTAAAATAGTGTCCAAAATTGAATCAAGGAAGAAATTAAGAAAGATAAAACGAAATTAGTAAATTTAGAACAAAGTATTTAATGTGGTTTGGTCCTTTTGGGGTATATATGGAAAAAAAATACCGACCACCCACACAAACATTTTATTAAGGTAAAAATAAAAAACACTACAAGAGACAATCCAATGAAATGACAAGAAAAAATAAAATAATTCAAAAATAATATCTTTTATGGTAAAGATAGATGAAACTAAAATCATTCATTTTGGGGAGGGTGGATCTATGGAATACCTATAATCATGATGTTTCTCTATCACAAGAACATGAAATTCATATATCAGAGGGTTCAGTATTCCTCGAGAGCTTCTAGATCACTCGAAAAAATCAACATATCTTTTCATGGAATGGATGTAATAAACACTCCACCATAAAAAAGAATTTTAGAGGGAGTAAATAAAGACTAGATAATGATAAAATATCTATGAAGAATTAAACAACAAAAAGATGATCCATGGAATTAATCCTATCAAACAAGATTCAAAACATTAAGAAACTCAATGAGTAAAATATTTATATATTGAGTGTGGAGAGGTAACCAATTTCCTTAAAACCAAGATTGACCTAAAAAAGAAAACATCCAACGTGATGTTGAAATGGAATGTGAGCCAAAACTACCAAATTAAACAAGCAGCAAAAATCTCAGATACATAGATGGATAGAATCAAAATGGATGTGGAATATTTGATGTCCAAAAGATTTCCCAAGGAGGATTAGTGAAAGGGAAATCATGTAATGGTTTGGGTTAAGGGAGAAATAAGAATGACCAACATAATGGACCAGAACAAAGGTTCTAATATGATGTTTTTCACCTGGTGTAAATAATATCCAGGAAATACAATTGATCACAATTAAGAAAATTAATTTCATTTTTAAATGCATGAATAGTAAAGGCATATAAATTATAGAATTTCAAAGGGTTAATTTCAAACTGAAAAAACCTAATTTAACTAATGTCCACCTTTTCCATTTTAAATTTATCTTTTTATGTCAATTATAGTTATTAAATGGGAACCAAATTCATCTCGTGTAAATATTATTTTACTTTTTTATAATATCACAAATTTTTTCAAACTATCAGTTGGGTCATTATATGTATGTATCTTGTTGACACATACAATTCTATATTCAAATATTTCTCTAATAATATGTAAGATATTGTCTATGTGATTATATTCTTCATGGAATTCTACATTTTTCTATAAAGGGAGATTTTCTATCAGTATAAACTATATTAACATACTTATTAAGTTTAAGTTCCAAATCAAAACCCTTGACACATAAGGCTTCCTTGACTGCCTTATTCAATTCATTGTACTCATCTTTTGTGGTTGAATGAATAACCACATATTTTATATTACATTTCTTGGATATAGGGACCCCATGAAAGGAGTATAAAAAACTAGTTGGCTATCTATTACCAATGTTACCTATATAATCAATATCTATATATCTTGTAATCAATCATTAGTATCACCATTTTTTCCATAACACAAAGATAGGGATAATTTATGTGATAAGTACTAGAGAATAAACCTTAGGGAATTCCAATGTGTGAACCTTGGGTGGGCCAAAAATATTATAAGAGTACATATTACTTGGGAAGTATTAGTTTTAGATTGTATCATGGAGTACATAACACTACGAATTATGATGGCATAGGTTATTTTTGTTATTTACCCTTCATCTGCAATAGTAATTGGTTCTTGTGTTAAATAAAGCATAAAATGGTTTGAAAATTTTAAATCTATATGTTTGAAAGATTCAAATATGTAACATTTATAAAACATCAAAATATAATCTAGTTGAGAGAGATAAAATATTTTATTGGGTCTATCCTAAACTATTTATACGCCAGATATTTTATTTGATACCCCTAAATACATTATGTCAAAAATTCATTTTGATAGAATTTTACTAGAAATAATAAGATTTATGTTATCACATATACACAACATATAATCTACATATAACATATTTTAAAACATGATACCTTTATAATACTTGAAATAAACATAAGAAAAATATTGGATCCTAATAAAAGTTTATTAATCCTGAAAGATTCAAATTTTTTGCACCATTTCAAAGAAAATGGTTTTTAATAAAAAAATAATTTATATAAATATAAAAACTGGTTCAGTTTAGTCTCACTAGAATACCCATCAAGTGGATTAAAATATAATTTCTCATTAAGGTCACTATGAAGAGAGATTTTATGACATATAATTGTTTGTTATGAAAACAATAATAGGAAGTTATGGAAATCAACATACATATAAAATAATGTTCTACAAATGGGGAAATTTATTCAAAATATTATATTCACTATTTTTATAAGAACCCATAATGAACTATAAAAATTTTAAACTTAACATTATTTTTAGTATATTTATCTTCATTTAAATTATAAATTATCTTTCAACCAATTACTTAAAAATTAGCAGGTTTATCCGTGGGAATCCAATTATGATTTTCTAAGGTGTTTATTTATTCATACATGGAATTGATCAAGTACATGGAAACTCTATCATTAATATATTTATTATTATATTGGGGGTAATTATCTATAATATCATTTTCCCCATGAATGGAAAAAACAATCCATATCATATTGATTAAAATGGTTATGAGGTCTTGTTCCCCTCCTAGATCTATCATAGTTCAACTAATTTTCAATATTGTTATCTAGATATTCATTATCTGAATCTCAACTTGAGATAGATTCATATCGTGTCATAGACTTACAATCACGGGGAGGTGGTTTTACTATAGCCTCAAATTGGGTAGACAGTTGAGCATCAACAACCCCATCATTGACTACAACATCACCACCCTGCATGATAGGTTTATAATTTGAATAAAATGATTTATGAAATTAAAAATAACTACTAATTATACATTTTTAGTATCTAGGATTATTAACCCACATTTTATAACCTTTAACACCTTCAGGGTACCCAAAAAAATACATTTAGAAGATCAAGGTTCATGTTTATCATTCTTGTTATGGGCATATGTATTAAAACAAAAATAACTTCGGTAATTATATGAAGGTTATTTATTATCATAAATTTCCTATAGCGATTTAAACTGATTAGTAAATTATAGGAACCTATTTATAACGTACAATTACATACTGGTACCCTCTACCTATAATGATTTCGGGATACTTCAACGTGCAATAAATATTAAGACTCATTAAATAATAGTTTTTTTCATACATTCATCAATCCCATTAATTTGGGGGGTTTCAACAACCAGGTTATTTATAATTCTTCTATATTGATAGAACTAAATGAAATTAGTATTGAAAAATTATAATCCATTTCCAGTTATCATGGTTTTAATTTTCTTTCCTACATGATTGTTAGCAAGTAATTTATATGTATTAAAAGTTTAACAAAATAATATTTTTTTCTTGAGTATGTAAATACAAACCTTTATAGGGAATTTTATAATTAAAGTACGAAATAGGAACTTCCCCCATGCTACATAATTCTTTATAGTCCCAATAAATTGAAATGAATGGATTCTATTAGTGAAATAGAGTTAACGTTTGTCATGTAGAAGATGATTCAATTATATTTACTCATTAAAAAATATTCCAAAAAGAAATATTAAAACGTTTAATGTTATTTACAATCCATTATTTACTGAGTTCCATGAGGCCCTTGGATCTTATTTGAACCAATATCTTATTCCACAAAAAAATTTATATCATTATTATGTAAAAATAGATTTCCCACCTATGTAGAATGGGTCTTCCAATTCAATACATATATCTTATTGATAAGGTAACCCTGGATGATAGTTTTAAAGCCATTTAAGATTTTTCAGACACCTAATTCAGACCTAAAATTGAATCCATTTTAATAATAAATTCCTTAGGATTTCAGGTTTATATGGAGGTTAGGAACCCAACTAAAATCTAATAGATTGTTAATAGAGTGAACAGCTAGTTATATTAAAATATAACCTCTTCCATTGACTTGACACATCCTACTATTTCCTAAAATAACATGAACCTCTACCGTTTCTTCAAAATCAAGGAAAGAATCCTTAAATGGAAACATATAAAATGAGAATCCATAATCTTGGACCCACTCAAGGGTGGGTGCATGCTTGGATACATTTAAAACATCATAATTATCTTAACCTAAATCCAATAAAATGACTGTTGATTTGTTTTTTTAGTCTCATGATATTTTTTTATACTCAGGTCTTGCGTGTTTGGTCTTACCATACTTGTAGTAAAAAATTTAAAATCATTGTAATTACATTTAAATTTAGGATTTTTGTTGTTCTTGGTATTATATTTATTATAGTCTTTCCTATTTACCTTGTTTTAAATCCTACATACTATTATATTACTATCTACTTCACCCTTAACTCTGGGTATTGAATGAAATTCAATGGGTGGTAAGGTATATTTAACCTCTCCCAGGTTTAGAGATTTGTGACCATACACCATAGTACCCACCATCTTTGATTATGCGTTTTATAAGAAAAATAAAAGAAATATGGCTTCATACTAATCATCAATAATCATATTAATATTGTCTAAATAAAGCAAGATTTTATTGTATTAATCGAACTAGGTTATAATTGAAACACTAGATTTTATTTTAAAAGTTAACATCCAATGATTCTTATAAATTATACCAAAAAAGAATATTTTAGGTAATGATTCACTAGATAACTCCATATCACATTAATTGTGATTTCACAAGAAACTTATCTAAGCACATTTTTTCCTAAATAAGTAATAAATGTATTATGGTCCATAACAATAATATTAGATGAGGGATATTGGTATACAGTAGAGGTCATTCCATCAGAATAATGGGTCACAATGGGATTCCGAGGTCCAATGAGGGCATTAAATTACTCTTTCATATTAACAAAGGCATTAATTTTAATCCACCATAAATTATGATCATTATCACAAGAAGAATTATTAATTTCAAGAATAGTTGAATCCATGTTTATCTGAAGTATATAATACAAATTTTTTTGTGAAAACATTAAGAGTATGTCCATAAAAAATATCCCAGATTAATTGACATGAACACTTATTCGAATATGTGTTTGAATTCAATTAATGTTTTTGGTTATAGTGATTTCAATTTCAAACAAAATAGAGAAAGGGTGAATTGATATGGAATTGGAAAAAAATTAAAACTAGTACCGAAATTGAATCAATAAATGGATTCAAATGGAAAATTGAGAAAGTAGTAAATATTAAAAGTAAGATTTAAAGTGATTTACTCTCCATGGGGACTATATACTTGTAAATTACACCACCCGCACACACATGAATTTTTTAAATCTCAAATAAAAATTATTATAACAGAAAATCCATAAAAATAATCAATAAGAAAATATAAAATCTTTCAAAATTTATATCTTTAAAACTAAAAATTGAGGAACTATTAACATAAAGATAGAGTAGGGTGTCTCTGAAGAAGTCTTGTTTTCTTGATTATAATAGAACAAATGCATATAAAATGCTTGGATCTAGGGTTAAGTCTTATTCAAGAGCTTTTGGATCACACAAAAAACTAAAAATCTTTTCATTTAACGGATTTCATTAATAGTTCTACATAAATTGGTAATGAGAGGGGTCCAAGGAGTATTAAAATTTAAGAGAAGATATATGAATAAGAAAATATAAATTTTTTGATTTAGGGTTTTCATCATAGAAAATGGGAGATAAAGTAAGATGAGAATGAATGAATCAAATACCTAAAGGTAGACAATGAAAGGGTCATCAATTCCTCTTACATAGAATTTCACCTGGAAACAAAACATACAACCAGAATTTGACATGCACAAGGATCCAAACCCTCTAAATAAAAAAATATACTAAAACCCTATGTATATGGATGGTTAGGTTCAAAAGGTCATAAGAATAATTTATTTTCAAAAGAGATCCTTGGGAGGATCAGTTATTTATAAAGCACATGATGGAATAAACTTAATGAGAAATAATCAGGACATTAATAGCATCCAATAATTGACAATCTCATTGGAATCCTATTTCACTATGAACCAAACATCAATGAAAATTTATTGACCATAAAATAAGAAAAGTAATTCAAATTTTTCATTCTTGCATATTAAAATCATATAAATAGAAGAATATAAAATATGTAATTTCAAATTTAAAAAACCAAATTTCACAAAAATGAATAGTGTATGTTGTATATAATGTAATATCATTCTTATGTAATGAAATAAAATATGTATTAAACTATATTTTTGTTTCTTTTATCTCCTCCAGCGATCTGCATGTGCTTCTACATTTGTGTTTTTTTGTACAAACATCATTCATTACTGGTATCAAAGAAATTGAAGTTGTTTTTTATGTAATGTGTGTATAATGTGAAGGCATATCATTTAAATAATGTTGATAGAGTAATATAATTAATATTTAGTTTCATTTTTTCCTTTAATATTTTCTATCGCCTCTTTTTTATAATTTCAAAAAATATTTTCATCCAATGTTTAGCTTTTACCTCAGGTATCTCTCTAGTTTTTAAAAAGGCATCCAATTTTCCTTATCCCAAGGTTGCATCTTATGATGGAAAATACCATTTTATGATTCTTCCACTGATTGCCTCTTTTTTCTCTCCAATTTTTCTAAATCAATATTTTCTTCTTTTTTTCCACCCATCATCACACCACATGCATAATTTTTCCCCCACTATAGAAACTTGAACCATGAATGATGGTGCCTGTGTCCACTACCATTATATTTTCATGATTATTAGGAAGAAAATCCTAAAGGACCAATCAGTTTAGTAGTCTTGGTAAACAAGATACATATAGAAGTCATGTATTGGAAAAGAATACAATAATTAAAACATAAATGTTTTTCTTTCTATGGTAATTTTATTCCATCTATGATATTTGTGCATATAGTTCTTAGTACACATCCTGGATTCCTATAGAAGGGAAAAAATAAGGGTGGGATTAAATTCTCAGTAAGGGTAATGTATACAGAAATAATTATTGAATCAATTTAAAAAATAATCATACCATGGTAAATAAATAAAGATGGCTAACATGAAATAAAAAACTGAGAAGGAAGTGAATAAAAAATATGGTAAGGTATTAATTAGAAACACATTCCATTTAAATAACTAGAAAATGAAAAATCAATATGTTAAAGTTAGTGATTTTAACAGATTCTATTTAATCAATGAAAAGTATCAATAGATATTTCAACACAAATTCTCATTGATGAATAATTGGTAATACAAAATGAGGGAAATGATTAATTATTAGATGTAATGCTTTGTAGGTATATAAAACTTTTAATGTTAAGACATTTAACTAGATGGTTTATAATATCAGGTAGAAACCTATAAAAGTTTCAAAACTAATTCATCTCATTAGACTACTGATGAATCAAGGATATATCCATAATAGGGCCCACCTATTTCGTACTAATCCAAATAAATACTCATATCAAATAATCAAAATAAATAATAGGCCTTATCAAATATATGTATTGAATAGAAGATGCAGATTTATCAATATTTTCCTAAATAAAAATATCAAACTGAACATCATATGAAAATTGTTATACAGTTTAGGAAATAATAAAATCCATGAAAAATGATATGGATATATAGAAAAAACTAAATGTGAAATTATCATAGGAAATTGAATGTTTCAGAGAGACTAAAAGGAATAAAGAAGTTAATGTGAATAAAATCCTTGACCATATCAATGATAGACCATTCAGATGATAAATAAGTATGTTACCAATAGAACATATATCAAGTATATTTTAAATTAATTGATGTTTTTATTGATGAACATGAATTACTATAAATTAAATTTAAAAAAATTCATGAGGTAAATATCCTTTTTATTTTCAAAATCATTATGAGAAATCATTTTATTTTAAAATAAAATTTAAAACATTTTCTTTAAAAATGGAATATTTAAACACTCAAAGTAATATTTGAAAAAATTATGGATTTTAAATCCATAAATTACATACAAGGTAAAAATAACATTTCCATTTCATGGTAAAAGTTAGAATTATTCCTTATTCAGAATTTCACAATAAAATTTCATCGAAAACTTGGGTAAAATAAAAAAATGGTAAACATACCTTTAATAAATCATTTTTCAATTATTAACAATAATTTTGAAAACATATTTTGACAATGAGTTTTTATAAGATACTCGGTTTTATAAATAATGAGAGAAATGAAGTTGGTTTTTCTTCAATAAAATTCTAAATAATTATAATTAACAATGACTAGAAAAATAGTAATACTAAATGATAAAGGTCATGAATAACTAGAGGAGAGTAAAATTCATGTGTAAAAACTCCCAAACAAAATGATATTGCAAGTTATACTCTTGAAAAAATTATAAGACTTGAATGAGAATCAATCAGTGAATAGATAATGCGTATCGACTGTAAATCCACATAAGGTTATATAAATACATCAATAGATAGTAAAATTAATTAGAGACATAATATTATAATATCAATGACAATGATTTAGTTTTATAACCCAATAAAAATAATTGGGTTTCAAAATTATATTCTCACTTGGTAACTTTTAACTCAAATCCTCATTTATGAAAGAATTCAATGTGAAACACAGAATATCTTAATAAATTAATGAATTGTGATTTTATATGAAAAAGTGGTATTATTTTAACCATATATAAGAAATTATGTTCAATAAAATAATTTTATTATTTTAATTGAAATTTAAAAATCATAAAAGGATCTTTGATTGCAAAGATAATCAGTACAAACATTCTTGAGAAGAATAATCTTTAAATAATCCAAATTGTCTCATACCACTTTGAATCGATTGAATAATAATCTCCGTGGATGAATAAAATTATATTGAACTATAAAAATCATGAGAATAAATATATTCAAGATATAAAATTTCAAAGGTATGTATCCACACCGTATAAAAAGAAACTCGGCCTATAATAACAAATAAGTCTCAATGGTTTGTAAATTGAGAAAAAATCCCTTACCTTACATTTTTTTTTGGGTGAACATCATTTAGAATTCAATATAATGATATTAAAAATGTCACTAAATAATTATAAAACAATAATCATTTATAATATCTTATATTTTATTATTATAATATCTTATTACCTGTTTCGTTACAATAATTCAACATTTTCTCAATTTTCGGTGTTAATTGTCTTGTCTTTCATGTATGTTTGGACTTATTACAAGTTGTTCATAATAAGTTTATCATGGTTCAATAATACAAAAAATGAAAACCATAATTTAATTATAAAATATATTTATTATATCAGTATTTATAATAATCTATAATATTTTGAGATAAGAAATTAAATGCACCATTCATGGATATAGTAGGCTATATAAACGTGTGAACGTTACTTTCATTTATTTGTAGTATTAAAAAATGAAAATAAAATGATATATCTGTATATGTATACTATAACTACAATATAATATCTATATTATATATGTTACATAGGTTTATTAAAACCATACATTAACTATTCCATGTATTGCGTGAACAAATATATTCTCTTTGAGGAGGCGGTAGACCACACTTCCACAAACGATGTGATCGTATTTACACAAAATAGAGTACATAAATTTATGTATTATAAAAAATACTGAATTATAGAGACATTATAAATACAATATATGAAATACATAAATATATTTTCTATTATAATGTTCCCCATGATACGAGGTAAAAGAAATATGATCAAAATCGTTTCATGAGGGGTAATTCACCGTACACAAGAACAGTTTGTTCGTTACTTATTAGATGTAAGTGTGTGTATGATTAGGTAAAAACCATAACATAAAAACAACTTAGTATATTTAAGAAACATTTTTAATTAAATAATTATGGAATAAGAAGATTTGATACAGTAGAAATAGAAACATAACTAAAAATCATGAGGAAAGATGTTACCTCTTAATCGGGTAATTCCTTTTGTTTTTCACCAAAGATAATTTTTTGATAGATTTATACCAAGGGAAAGGATTATGTAATTATTTAGCGGTGTTTAGGACAATTTTTTTTATATTGTTCGAGGAAAATTGTCTTTATAGTTGTGGATAGTGGTAGCAGAGGAGGCCGTTTTATTGTAAAGTGGGAGAAGAACTATTGTAAATTTTGGAAAGGGAATTACACATATGTTTTTCCATTGAAACTAGATCAAATAATAAAAATATGTATATGTACAAAATATTGCAATCCTATGGATTTTGGATAATTTTTATGTCATTTTGGCACATAAGTGTATGTTTTGGTCCATTGTTAAGATTAATTTCACCTTAATAATTGTAATTAATTTTAATTAATTTCCATAATATTTTCAGTAAAAAACTATTTTGAAATTAATAAAGATTATAAAATTGTATGATTGCAAATATAGAATCGATTTATCCAAATTAATATCATAAAATTTGATGAAATTAATTTAAATTTAATCTCTCAGATGGCACAACAATGTGGGTTTTAAAGGAAAAAATATTCCAATGTTATCTAGTTTTTTATAAACAATTTCATTGTGAAACAAATTCCATCGAAATAAATTTAATTATTTAATAAAAATTCATTTACATGAATATTAAAAAAATTAAAATAAAATTTAACCTTATATATAAATTATATGAAAATTAAGTTTTGAATTAAAATTCATAATTTTTTCACTATTCATCAAAAAATGAAACATCACAGAAAAATATCAAATTTTTTCTCTAACCTAATTTGTTTGTTCCAATTTATAAAATTTAGTTCATTTTGATATATAATATTTATAAGACTTGAAAAAAAATATTTTAAATATGTCTTCTATTAAAAGGCGACAAAAGTTTCATAATAAAAATATACATTTTTATGTGTAATATAGGGTTTGTTCTTATATCAAGACTTTCAAATTTATTTTCTAAATATAAAACATACATTATTTTATATAATATATCTTTATTTATTAAACTAATATCACTCATTAATTTTAATTTATTAGGATAAAAAATATTTGTGGTCATAAAAAATTTTTCTATAAAAATATTCCATTTATATTCAATTAGTTCCTATATTTATATCTACTTTGTTTGTAACCAATGAATTAGTTTTATATTTGTCTAAATTATATATTTTATGAATTTGGTTAATAATATTCATAACATCTGGATTATATCTTATTATATTGAATATTTATAATATAATAATATATTATTATTCGGTAAAACTCGGTCATACAAGTAACAAAAGATATTAAAGAAACTCATTTTGCATGCGACGTATGCTGACTTAGTGTTAGATGAATTCAAAGATACAAATTTATAGAATTTATTTAAATTAGTAAATATTGTACAAATTTTCATGATATTATATTCCCTTACACACTTGGTATTTCATTTCATACACAATATTGAATACAATTTTCTTAATTTGTATTTCGGGGGTGTTACATTCTCCCCACCTTAATTAAATTGTGTCCTTGAAATTTAAACTTGATCTTTCTGATATGATTTTTTATATTTCAAATGACTGAAATCCCATATATTAAGAAGGGTTAATAATAAATACTTTTTAAAATAAAGAATTTGAAGTATAAAGGTCACATGAAATAACATGTATATATATCTTAAATTAAGAGATCATTAGTTTAAAGTAGAGATATATAAATGGTGGAAAAGTATTAATATTTATAAAGAGTGGTTCAGTTCATCAATCAAAAAATAAAAATAGTGATCAATAGAATGTTTAGGGCCTCAGAAACATAAATTTTCAAGGATTTAGAAGACTAACCTTTCAACAAAAAATAAGGTATTGTGATTACATTTTTTTAGTTCTTTTTCCTCTTATTTATAAATTTCAATACTACATAAGAATATAAGGAAATTTACATACATGATATGTTTTAATTTCATATGAAAAATTCCATACTTTTTATGCTTTGATAAAATTCTAATTCATCCCTTATTTTATGAAATGTGTATCTAAAATATAATTTTGATCCACGAAGCACTAAAGTAAACATTTAATGCATCGTAAGGCCCATAAAATAATAAAAATTCAGTTCATTTGTCTCTAAATACTCTCCAAAACAAATATGGTAAGTACATTAATCATTAAAATATAAATTTTACACTATTGGTCGTCATTAAAATTTATTCATCAAATTTTTCAAAAAAAAATAATGACATATTAACCAAGACATTGCGTAGGTCAGTGGTTGGTGTTAAACCCTTATCAAAGTTCGGTGATGGGCTTAGTTCACATGTCTTTTTTGGACATTTTTTTTTCACCCATCATAAATGTTATCCTTTTCTAAAAAAAATATAATTTCTAAAATAAATATGATGGACTTCCTTGAAATTAGTTTATTCATTAAACTACCTTTTAACAATGGTTTTTAATACAATCCTAATACCTAAATAATAAATCCTTTTATTTTAGCTTATGTCCTTCATTGGTTTAATTATAAAATATAGATGATAGAATTTTCTAGAATAATAAAACCATAGTGTGAGCGTCAAATATCATATTAAATAAATAATCAAATCATTATTAGAATGTTTTAATCTTGAAAAAATATTTTCAATCTTAAGACGCCTAATGTTTAACATAGTTCATTCATTATAATTAAATATTCAAATCATCCATAATGGTTTTTAAATAAAATCTAAATTACCCTATGCATATCCCCCAAGAGTATCAGACCGGGTGAACAAGAAGTCATATTTTCATGTACTAGGTTACACTATGTAAGGATCAACACACATTGTTGGAGTTGTTACTCCTAGGTACATTTGTCCCCTAACCACGTCCACATTTAGAATCCATAACGGGATGCATTTCAAAGAAAATTAAATAATCTCCACATCATGAAAATTCAAGGGTGTTCTTCTATAATTATCATAGAATTCCTCCTTATGGTTATGTTCATTAATATATGATATTCTAAATATAGTTCCCAGGTTTCTACTGAACTTAATCTGATATGAATGATATCGAATTGATCCAATAAATCCTAGATCTGGATTCTAGTACCATTAAATTGGAATTATTAAAATGAATCATATTCTGAAGGACTGGTCGGTTTATTAGTCTTGGTAGACTAGATATGTACTTGAGTCTTGTATTACAAAATCATATACTAATTTTAACATACTTTTTTTCTATTAATGATAACTTTATACCATCTATGATATCCTTTCATATCATTCATAGTACACATCATAAATTCCTGGGGAATGGAAGAAAATATGGGTGAGCTCAATTGCTCAGTAAGGTTAAAGTATTTAAGAAGTCATAATAGATTGATGATAATATTAATTATGGAATGTTAAATAATGAAACACACATACCAAGTAATCAAAAATCTTTGAAGGAAGTTATTAAGCAATATGGTAAGGTAATAGCTGGAAAAACATTCCATTTATATGACTAGATAAGGGAAAGTCAATATGAAAATGTAATAAATAGAAAAAACATTCCATTTAATCAATGAACTGAAAATGAAAAGTATCCATAGATATTTATATGAAAAATATCATGGAGTAATAATAAAAAAAAATAAATGAGGGAAATGCTTAATTATTGGACTCCATGTTGCCTAGTTATATGGACCCATTGCCTTATAAACCATTCACAAAACCTTTGAGTATATCTGGTTGAAACCCTTATAATTTTATAAACTAATTCATCTCATGAGACTATTGATGCAACGAGGGGATATCTATAATGAGGCCCCACCCATGTTGTACTATTCCAAATAAATCCCCATATTTAATAATCAAAATATATAATATTCCTTATCAAATATCCATATTAAATAGATGATGTATATTTAGCAATATTTCCCCAAATAATTAAATAATATTAAAAGTTAACACCATATTAACAATGGTATATGGTTCTGAAAATAATAAAATCTATGAAAAATGATATGGATACTTAGGGAAAATTCAATGTCAAATTATTATGGGAAAATGAATAGCTCAATTTTACTAAAATAAATAAAGGATTTGAATGTGAATACTATCATTGGACTAATAAACCATAGACCATCCAAAAGAAGAATAATTATGGTATTAGTAAAACTTATTCCAAGTTGGGTAGAAATAAAGGGTTTTAATTATATGTAAACAATCCCAGATAAAATCATATTGTAATGTAAACCCTTGACAAGATTATAACATCGAAGTGAAAATCAATCAATTATTATATTATATATATCAAATTAAAATCGATGTTAGGAAGAGGAAATACATAAATTGATACAAAAATTCATTATAAACATAATAATAAGATTTTAAAGATAATGGGATAGTAGTATAACCTAATGAAAATAAATTGGTTAATGAAATTATTTTCCACATGGTGACATTTAACTCAAATCCCCATTGATAAAATAATTCAAATTAAAACCCAAAATATCAAAATGACATAAGGAATCCTGATATTATATAAAAAAGTGTAAAACAGTAAACCATATATAATAAATTAGATGCACAAAAATAATGTTATTTCTTCGAGGGAAATTTAATAATCACAAAAGGAAATGACATTATGAAGATAATCATTAAAAATGTTCTCAAAGAGAATAATCTTTCATCATTATAAAGTGTCTCATACCACATTAAAACATCTTAATCATAATCTATATGAAATAATAAAATTAAATGAAACTTATAAATCCCTAAGAATAAATTTATTCTTTAATTAATAAGTTAAAGTGTAGTATATACACCATATAAAAGAAACTTGGTGTATAACGACAAATAAGTCATAATGGAATATAAACTGAGATGAAATCCCTTAACGTGCATTTCCTTTTTTTCATCAACATCATTTAAAATCAATTATAATTGTTATCAAAAAGTCACTAACTAATACTAGAACTCTAATAGTATTTATAATGTAATATATTATCTTTTTATAATTTCTTCTTACCCATTTGTCCATAATATTTCGTTATTTTCACTATTTCAGGTGTTAATTGCCAAGTCTTCTGAGTATGTTTTTCCTAGTTACGTGTTGTTATTATTACATAGATCAATGGTTCAATATCTCCAAAATGTAATACATGATGTAATTATCATATATATTCAATATCTATGTGTTTATATTAGTCTATTATATTTTAGATAAGAAATGAAATGCAATGATCATGGATATAGTAGGTCGTACGTATTCTTGAAAGCAACATTCATTTCTTTGTCATACATAAATAATGAATATAAAATATGTATATTTATATGTATATTATAATTAAATTATAATATATATTGCATACATATTACACATGTTTATTAAAACCATCCTTTATACATTCCATGTATAACATGAACGAATCACATCGCTTTGTGGAGGCGGTAGTCAACAGTTCCTCAAACGATGTTACCATACTTACAGAAAATGGAATGAAAAAATGTACATGTTATAAAAGAATTAATTAAGTTTAAATAAATTATAACTGTCAAATATAACATAAATATACATATATTCCATCATAATTCCCACCATGACAGATGGGAAGGAGAAGTGAACAACTTCATTTGGTGAGGTGGTATTTCTCCATATACAGAAATGGTATGTTTATTATCCATTATATGTAAGTGTGTATTAATGAAGTTATACTCCTTAAAATAACAATATATCAGTATATTTATGATACTATTTTTTTTAATCATGTAATAAGGACAGTTCAAAGAGTGGAAATAGAAATAAAACTAAAAATCTTAAGGAAATATGTTAGCTCTTAATTGGGTAAATATTTCTGGTTTGCACCAAATAGATTCCTTGGATGGAGTAAATCTTAAGGTAAGGCTTCTAGAATGAGGTGAGGGATATTTAAAATTTATTTGGGTATAACATGATCAATAAAAACTTTCTTGAGAGGTCGGTGGAAGTGGGAGGATAGGATTCTATTTAATAGCGGAGGAGGAGTGTGACTCTTGTAAATTTTGGAAAAGAGAATTTCACCCACATATATCCCATTAATGTGGATAAAATAATTTAAAAAGTATATAAAATTGATTATAGAGTCTAAATATTTGAATCAAATTGATTTTGTTTAGGTTTTTTGCTCATTTTGGCCATTGCGTTTTAGGTTTAGTCCCTTATCAAACTTAATTTCACCTTATCAATTGTAATTAATTTTAATAAATTTAACTAATTATTTTAAAAAAATTAACTTATTATAAATTATAAATTATTATTATTAAAAAATATTGAAATTATTTTTAAAACTTCCATTCATAGAAGTTGAAGAAATTAATTTAAATTTAATCATGTATATGGGACGACAATATAGCTTCCCAATGTGAAAATTTTCAAAATTTTATGGGTTTTTATATCCAATTTCAATGTGAAATAACTACTGGAAAAATACCCTATAAAATTTGTTTGGAACCATTGGTATAGGCCTCCAAACCATTGGTGTATCCTATACCAACGGTTTGGAGGAAAGTGGTCAAGTAAGCCATGAGGATAGGTCTATACCAACAGTTTTGAGAAAACGATTAGTATAAGTAATACGAAAATCTATACCAACGGTTCCATAAAACCGTTGGTATATGTATTTCAAAAAAAAATCATCCAGGGGGATTTGATCCCACAACCTCTAGTTTATGATTTAATGACCTAAACACTAACCTAACATGATTTTTGTGATCATAATTTCATAAATATATATGTCTATTATCATAAATATTTTAAATTTGGATTTATTTCATGTTATCCGAAAGTATATTCCATTAAAAATACTTGTACCTACACCAAGGGCTCTCAAAACCTTTGGCATAGACTTATACAAATGGTTTTAAGAACTGTTGGTATAGGTCCTTTGATTTTGGGACCTGTTCCAATGGTTTTGGACAAACCGTTGGTATAGGGGGGACCTATTGCAACGGTTTGGCCGAAAACAATGGTAGAGGTCCAAATAAGTGACCTATACCAATGGTTTTGGCCAAAACGTTGGTATAGGTCCATTATAGAGGACTTATACCAACTTTTTGGCCAAAACCGTTGCTATAACTCATATTTCTAGTAGTTAATTAATTAAAATGACATAAATTGAATTAAATAATAAAAAATTGATCTAATTAAACTTAAAAAACTAAAATATAATATAGCCTTATAAAAAAATTATAGAAAAAAATGTTTTGAATGAAAATTCAATATATTTTCACTAATCATCAAAAAATTAAACTTCAAATAAATACAAAAAATTTAAATTAAATATATTTTTAGGTCCCAATTTCACATTTTAAGTTTATTTTGAAATATAATATTTTATTAAAGTTCCAAAGATTAATTTAAAATTGTTTTTCCATAAAATGACAGTAAAAGTGCCTTAATAAACATATATACTTTTATGTATAATATTGGATTTATTATTATCTCATTCCAATCAAATATATTTGATGATCATAAAAAATATTTGATTAAAAATAATATATATATATATATTACATTAATATTACTCACTAATTATAATTTATTTATTTTGTTAATAAAAAGTAGCTTTGTGAGCATAATAATAGTTTATTTAAAAAATTACCACTATATTCAGTTGATTATTATATTATTCTTAAATTAATTAGTAAAAAATGGATTAGTTTTATATATTTTTTTATATCATATATTTTAATAAGTTATTTAATACTGTTAATAATGAATAGTTGATATCTTATTTTATTAAATAATAATAATGTAATAATATTTTTTCTGTTCGGTAAAACTCGGTTGTCCGTATAACACAAGCCATTAAAGAAACTCATTGTTGAGTGAGATGTATGCTGACATAGTGTCTCATGAATTAAAATATATAAAATATATTGAATTTAGTTAAATAATTAAATATATTCAAAATTCTCAGGATATTTTATTCCCTTATGTGCTTGGTGTTGTGTGTCATACATGTAATCAAATTCAATTTTCCTACTTTATACTTCCAGGGAGTTACACCCTCAATATTTTTTCACCACTTTTTACTCCATTTTTTTCAAAAAATAAAAAAATGTGTCATTTTTGGAATTTATTCTACTTTTTCACCTCTCTAAAATTTCACTATACTTTTGGAGAAAAAATATCATACTAGACTTCCATAAAAAATTACAGTTTGCACTAATGAAAAAAAATATATGCTTCTTCAATTCTCCCACTAAAAATTGAATTCAAATAGGAAAATGATATTTCCAATCCATGAACCAAATATTATAATATAATTATTGAAATAATTTATGCACAAAAATTTGATCACTCAATGGCATTTTAGATGTCATGGACGTCATAAAATATTGATAAACAAATCCAAAATCAAAATCATTGGAGGTTTTGCTACAATATGTTCAAAAGGAAACTCTTCATGAATAATGGAATTGAAACTTTGAGTCAAAATGCATAATAAATCAAGGCACAAGGGAATCCATGTTTGAGATAATCACATTATCAAAATTAGAAAATGAGATATTGGAAAATAATCATAGATAATTCAATGATGATGAAAACATGATTCATATACATATTTAATCCCTACATGGTGAGTCTAAATTCCAATCTTTTAAATATTTTGAATTCATTAATAAGTATCATAATATCATAATGTTTGTATTGAACCAATTATGAATGATTAGAGAAAATCCTTCCAACATACGAGTACGCGAGAAATTTTTTCAGTCGTTAAACTTAAAATTATAATATATAATCATTTTCCTGGATAAAACTAAATAACTAGAGTTGATTTACATCAAATAACCAATGAGGTGTATACAGGACCATGAACAAGTGGTGAATTCTAGGAGTGATTCCAATTTAGTGGATCATTCCCTATAATGAAATTTATATATCAACAACTCTAAAAAGGTGAAAGTGGGATCTTTTTGAAGAGGTATAGGTGGAGGATTCCATGGATAAGAATCTAAGAAAACAATATGTGGGTGAGTTTGAAGACGTGAAAATGTAGGTGGTCATGGATATCAAAATTATACTCCATGACAATGAGGAAATGGAATAAGTAGGGATTCAGAAACTGAAAGACGATATAAAAAATAAATGGTCAATGCTAAAATTGTCAAAAATATGGAAATTATAAAAATAAATGGTGGAGTAAGAAACCCATATATAGTATCACTAAGGAGAAAAATATCACGGAAGTTGATGATATTCTGGGAGAGTCTCTTATTTAATTGGAATAAGCATTAACGCAAGAAAAATATTTTTGGTTTCTTGACTCTAGAGCTAGAAAATTCATGAAAATCTATAAATATTTCTTTAGTAAAATAGATGAAAGGGTTCGAGGAGTGATTTAATTAGATTATATCTCAATAATATTTTTAAAATAGTAGATATTCTAATCATCAAAATTTATTGAAATCACTCTTTTATCTTTGATGTCTACTATATACCTAAGATTAAGAAAAACTTTAGGAGTCCATGGAAATTGTTGTAAAAGGCATTCACATAATCCTAAATAATTATTATAGTTAATGATAATGAAATAATAGAAAAAAATTACAGTTTATGAATAACCACATGGTTTCCCTTATGATCCGACCTATTGTATCTTTATTTTTTATGATGATACTTGATGATAAATAATTTCTATGAAATCTATAGTTTTAAAATATTATACATTGAAAGTTTAATATTATTAGAAAGTAGAAATATAGTGAATAATATTCTTATCACTAGAAACCTGAATCAAATAGGATAATAAGGTATTATAAAAAATTTATAGAAATAGTTTTATAATGAAGGTCAACTATAAAATTGTTGCACCACTCGAGTTAGTCCACACCGATGTGTCTGGTCCATTGAACCGAAAATCAAATGCACAACATATGAACTATATAAAAATTTTCTATTATTATAGTAGGGAATCATGGATATACTTTCTCTATATAAATATTGGATAGTTTTATGTGTTCGAAGAATTCAAGGCGCTGAATGAAAATCGATGAATCCATCTTATACAAAAATAATAATCTAATCAAGTGGTGAAGTACACATTTGATATTTTTCAAGAGTACCTAATGAAATATATAATTAAACAATAAAAAATTTAATCTTACATTCCTCAAATCAATATATTAGTTAAAATAAAAATATCAAACTATTATTTTTATGAACGGAAACATGTTGATTGAAAAGGAAGATCCTAGGACTATCTGGGATGAAGGTAAAAATTCTCAATGAAAAAGTAGTAAATTGTGTCCTTATGGGATACATAGATCGATTTATGGGATATCACTGGTATAATCTTATCAAAACTATAATTATTTTTAGTTGAGTCAATGTATTTAATAAATGGTATTATAGGAATCATAATCAAGAGTATGATACTATAGAGGTGAAACTCACTCTAGAAGATAAAGAAGGTGTTTAACAAGTAAAAATAAAGGAATAGAGAGTTGGATAACCAATTATTACATCACAAAATAATCATACAACAAAATATATTAAATTATAAATTTATAATATATATCCACAAAATATTTTAAGACTTGTAGATAAATTTATATATGATAGAACAAAACCAATATAGGATTATGTAAATTTGTATTGTGTGTTGGTGGATTCTGATCGAGTTTGCTTTGAGGAAGCTAAATCTATTGAAATATGGAAGAAAGTGATATATGAGGTAACTCATTCCATAAAATCCACCAAATTAAAATAGAAAATTGATGGAATTAATTATGGTAATGTTTTTTCACCCATT
Source organism: Viscum album (assembly GCA_963277665.1). NCBI lineage: Eukaryota > Viridiplantae > Streptophyta > Magnoliopsida > Santalales > Viscaceae > Viscum > Viscum album. The sequence continues at coordinate 1,211,004,880 of OY728165.1, forward strand.
TATCATCTACCCAAATAAGTGAAATAATATGACATAAATGTCTAGATCTGGAGGAAAAAAATCAATGGGGATTGTTAGAAATGTTAAATTGAATTATTTGGGTAGAACCCACAATCTATATTTATTATGGAGGCTTGGAGAATTCAAATATAGGGTGTTAATGTTTTTGGCACTAGAGTATTGGTTGGAACATACTACACCAAATATATAGACATTTGCATCTCTCTGTTTTTACTTACATTGTTTGTATCCTTGTGAATATAATATGTTGTTTGTGTTGTAATATAATTTAGATTTTATGAAATAAAATTTATTATCCACTTGTAAATTTAATTTTTTCATATTGAATTTCCTTGACTATTATTCATCCATTTAAATTATTCTTAATACATTCCTCAAAAATTGGATGATGTATTTTATATGTGCTCAATTATTTTGTTGGGATCCTTTCTTTATAACTGGAAGAATGATTTCAACATTGTCCAATGAATTGAGAATTTTTTGTTGTGGGTCAGTTCATAAGGTAATATTCTTATAATTTTCCATAATAAATCGATATATAATATTTTAGGTAAACATGTCAACAACAAGTTTAAAAATAAAAAAAATACTGAAAATTACTTTAGACATGGTAATTCAACATCATTTAACTGATTCCCTATTTGGATCTAAGTAACCTATTGTAATTATATATGAAACTGGATAGACCCCCACCTTTTATCAGGATGTATCCCATGGGGTTCTTGTCAACACACACAATTCCCTACTTTTTTCATGAGTTTATAAATTTCTTGGAGAAGTAGATTTCGAAAGTTTGGATGTTGGTATATTTTTTATGCTAGATATATTATTAATAACAACTTCACAAGTTGGTTGGATTTATAAGAAACACTAACCTTATTCATTTAAAATAACTCCTATAAATTTTTTTAACGTCTAAAAATTATAAAAAATACCGTGATGTAGGAAATATTTTCATCTTTTTAATGACTATTTATAGTCTAAGAGATAATTTATGTAAACAAAATTAAAATTGTTTTAATTAGGATATACAAACCACTGTTATATTTCTCTACTTTTTAAAAAGAATGTCATAAATATCACTATTACACTCATGCGACTCCATGGGCCCTCAAGATCCATAAAACATTTCCCATGGTTGGCCATGACACAAATAAGAGGGTTTGGACACATTTTGGGGTCATTTTATATTATTAGGATATTATTTTATTACCCTTAACTACCCAATTACTAATTAATCACTATAATTAAAGATAACTACCGTCATTACTATTCATAATGTCCAAAAACAAAAGATACTTAATTACATAATTTGGTCCTTCTGATTCCAAATATGGAATCCATTTTACCAAATTCCAAACACAAAAATTGAATTAATTATTTAAAAATAATTCCTTTTTCCACATCCAATGATGGGTTTTTTAGAAATAAAATTTATCAAAAGATTGACTTGTTTTTACATCCAATTTAAAAGTGAATGTAGAGACCCGAAGCCTGACGTACATTAACATTACATTACTTTTACAGAATACTTAGTACATAACAAAAACACACACACAAGGATTGTAATAGTTTAGTGTCTTTGGAAACCCGGAATATAATCTTCTAATCGTGGTGAATGATCTTCAACATCTCCCATAAAGATCTTCCTATTTTTTTACCTAAACCCTTTCTTTATATCCTGGGAAAAGAAAACATAAAATGGTGATCTCAAATGCTCAGTAAGGGTAAACAAAAGAAATATCAATCACATCGTATACACAAGCACATAACTTTTGGAAATCTTAACCTGCAAAAGAGATCATAATTTCATAACATGGGATAAATCATGACAGTGAAATGTAATCACAATAATCATAAATTAAAACATGAAACTTTGTTTCATACACACAAAATCATAGAGAATCATTTCTTGTTAGTCAAGACTCATTGCCAAGACTATCTTAGTGGAAAAAGTCCCTTTCTAAACCGAGTCACCCTTGTTTCAGTCCTGTTTCACTGAACTGGTATAACCTACCGTTCCCGCCATGTCTATCTCATGAGATATAAAATCATTATCCAATTAATTGGAGGGAGATATAGGTCCCACCCATCTCATAATTAAACCATTCATATGTGTTCCACAAAATCATAAACCATACATCATTGCATAACCCATGTAATAAAAATGGGAATCTTAAACATTATGACATCATAAAACAATTCATATTCAATAATGGAATTCATAAAAATAATTCCATCGCAACATAATCAAATCAATAGGGATAAAAACAGTACCCTTTATTATCTTAGATGGAAAATAATTTTGATTACAAACTAGAACTCCGTTCTTGAGGAAAATATCCTTTCTTCTTCAAAAACATTTTTCCTTTCTTAACATGTCATACAACATTAAACTAAAAGAAGTTGATTAAAAATAAACATTAAAACTTGTAAAGGATTCTTCTTAGAAATAATTTTTTAAAAACCCATTCATGCCGTATATGTTTAAAAAAACATTCTTCATACTTTTGTCAGAAAAGTCAAAAAGTAACTCGTACGAAAAACGACAAAAGATTCCTTTCATATCTTTTACTAAAAACTCACCGAAGGGTAAAATTGGATATAAAATTTGTAGAAGGATGTAAATAATATTACATATTGAGGGAACATGGATGTGGATGATAAAATACACCCCAGTAATTACCAAAGTAAAAAAAATCTCGGATAAAAGTGAGATTGTGATATTTCCCTTACCTTAGGTCCGATATGCTTCGTAAGTGTCCGAACATCCTGCATAATGATTTAAATAATGTTATTGACTTCTTCCAAAATCATACTCATTGTTATGATATCATATATGGTTCACTTATGACTTTATATTACCCATTCTTTTGTAAATTCCATGTTAAAGAAGCGTTTTGGGTAAAATCGTTTCATTTATCGTAGGTGTTTGGACTTGTTGTTCTTGACATTATTATTACATATATCATGCTTTACTTGATTATAGAATATAAAAAATTATTTATATATCATATATATTCAGTATATATATATAATATATAGATAAATGAAATGAAACACACCGTTCATGGAGACGGTAGTCCGTACGTACGCATGAACGCTGTTTTCCTTTCTTTATTGTCTTGAATGGAAGTAAGTAGACATATATATACATATATACATAAATCCAGTAGATTTTACATGTCATATATTTCATTATTATTCATTATATATACTTTATAATCATTCATGAATGGTTAATGTGGAGAATGAATCTCATCGCGTCGTTGAGACGGTAGTCCGTACATACGCACAAGCGATGATATCATTCTCATGATTGTGAACTTGTGTTGAAGTGTATGTATACTATTTAAGTATCAATATCACTTTATAATAATCATATATAGTTACTCATTACACAATTATACCCATCCAATTAAGGTTGTGGCGGAAAATAGATTACACCACGGCGTGGAGACGGTATTCCGTACGTACGCACACGCGGTGATTTCCTTTTTCCGTAGGATGGATAGAAGGTTAATTAGAGTAGTTTCATATTTATAATAACATATCAGTATATACTAAATACTGATGTTATTACTTTATCATGAAACAACTAAATAATAACAAGTTTAAGAAGAAAGAAATTGAAAAAGATCGGTAATGGATATTACCTCTTCTTGACGCGCCTTTTATTAACCTCCACTTAAAGAACTAAGGATGGTCTTTGAAGAAGACCAAGACCTCTAGGATGATACTATGGAAGTGGAGAAGATATTTTGGAAGGGGTTGGACGAGCTTGAATGCTCAAATTTGTGTGAGGAGGAGATGGAGGAGGTGCCCTTTTATAAGGGAGGAGAGGGGCACCTTTGGAATAACTAAAAATATTATTTTATTATAAAGTCATGTTCGGTTTTAAATAGCTCCAAATTGATTTATTTCGAGGATAAGGTGGGGATGGGTCGAAATCCTCTCATCCAATAGAATTTAGGCTAGTTTAGGTTCCTATTTTAACCTTATCACTTAGATTTAACATTAAGTTAAATAATTTTACTTTTACCGTGTCTTCTTGTATTCTTTCACTATAAGGTTAATAAACTTACTATAAGAAACCAAAAGAACCCCAAATTGTTTATAATTAATATATATAACCTTATCTATGTCATTTGGCCGAACCTTAGATATTTAATAATAAAATAACAATTAATAATATAATATTTGTTTTAAAAACTATTTTATGTCAATTTTGACACTATTTAGTAATTTATTTTTTTGAAAATCATAAAAGAAGGATAAGTTAAAACAAATTAATTAAATCTATACTAACATGTCATATTAACCTATAAAATTAGTTTAATTCATGAAAAGTGTCAAATTATATTTATTTTGGTATTTATAACAACAATTATGTCAATATTTCATTAATAATATAATTACTGCAACATCGTTGTGTCATAAATAAATTAAATTATATAATGTCTAAAAATTAAAAATAAAATACCATTATGTTGGAAATCTTTTTAGATTTCTAATGAATATTTATATTCGAATTTATCTTATGTATAACCCCATATTAAAAATGTTTTAGTAAATAAACTTTGATTTTAACTCTTTTAACCCTTCTTTAAATAAATTAATAATAAATGTCCTAATCTAATCCAAGTGGGCCTAAATGGTCATATTTTGTTCCTAAGTTTGTTTTTGGTCGAATTACACTATTCCAATAGAATTAGGACATGGGTTAGGGTAATAATAATATCATTTCCACACTTAATTACCCTATTTACTTTTAATTGTGGTAAAAAATATTAAAAAGTTACTATTCACCAAAAAATTATTTTCATCTCATTGAACCACATTTTACTTACTGACATGAACCGTGTGTCTTGAATTTTTGAAATTCCACTCACAGAAGCGGTAAAATTATGTTTTATGAAAAATTCAGTTTTTTAACTACCACTTAGTGGTTTCACTATTCATCAAAAATTGAATGATTTTAGAAAAATGCCAAAAATTAGGCCTAAGCTATATTTGATATTATGAACTCAAAAATGATTTCTATTTTACCAAATTCAAAACATATCAGTTGCATTAATTAATTTAAAAATTAATTCTCATCGTCAAAACAAAAGGCGTGTTTTTAAGAGATAATAACTATCAAAAGATTGACAATTGTTTATAACTGGTTTAAATGTGAAATTACATCCAATGACCAACATTGTATTAAATTGTAAAAATATATTCTAAATATACTTTAAAACCACTCAATTTAATAATTTTTCACTATTTATTATTTTGATTGAAAAAGTTGTTTTTAATTTAGTAATTTTCACTATTCATCAAAATATGAAAGTTATCCGAAAATCACCAAAATTTCACCCTAATCTAATTTCGATATTCCAAATCCAAAAATGAAGTCCATTTTGAAAAATAAAATTTATAAAATTTCAAAAAGTGGTTATTACTTTTCATAACCGTTAGTTTTAATAATATTTTAATAGCATATCGTTGTTTAGCGAAACTTGGTTTTGCGTACAACACACGCTATCGTGGAAGGTCACGATTGCGTGTAATTCAAGACAGGTCAGAGATGTGTGTTGTGAAAGATCCTTTTGGTGTAGCATATAACACAAGAAATTAATGAAATTAAAAAGAATATTTTTCATAAAATCTCGGGGTGTTACATTCTACCCCCCTTAAAATGAATTTTTCCCTCGAAATTCGTCGGTGTTATAAATGGTTTACTATTCGAAAGTTTCTTTAATAGAAACCCACATCGTAAAAAGGAATTCCAAAACCAATATTTAAGAAAAAAAGTATGAAACATAATGGTTACCCAAATAAACTAATCACTGGGTTTCCACAAAGGTGAAAATATGGATATGGAAGAAAAATCTAACCATCAAGTTAAGATGGAGAGTGGTAGAGAACATGGTTATGAAAAATCCAACAATCACAAAGCCGTAGATTTGTGATGATCTAGGGTACCATCTGATTCATAGGATATAAGGGCACTAGGACAACATTTTTGGTTTTCAAGATCATTTCCCTAAAGTTGAAGAAATTGGAATTAGAAGAAATACATTCGTAATTTCGGTATAGTCTCACCGTTGATCATTCTTTGGACAATTTCCACTTCATCTCTTAAAGAAATGAAGTTGAATTTGTCATTTGTGATGTGTTAACAGATCATGTGATAGAATGATGGGTCATTCCATCTGTCTCAAACAAAAGGTTAGAAAAGTTATCAAAAAATACATAAGTCCATCTATAGTGAGATTAATCATATATAGTTCCTAAAATGGACTTATAATTCATATATCATACTGCTTAATATAATAAAACTAGTTTCTACTAAACATGGACTTCCTGTAGGCCAGTGGTAGGCGATAAAGTCCAGTCACACTTTGGTTGTGTGTTTGATTCCCACAGCCTTGTCCGACGCGATGGGCTGTCGCCCGTCCTGCAAGTTGTCCTTTTTCTAAAACTACATTACTATAACATCCCATAAATAATATCAAAAAAAGTTCTATACTTAAACAATACTAACTTATGGTTAACATAATCCATTCCAATCATTAGGCTTATCTAAAATACTTCGGTCCAAGCACATAGTATAAAGAAAATGATTACTTGCAATGTGGTCAACCAAGCATGTGAATACCATCATTTATCCCCCATATATCTTTTTGGTCACATTCCAATCATGTGAATACCTTAATGATGTATTCTCTTGAAAAATTAATACTCATTGAACCTTAGTGATAACATGAATGCAGTTAAAAGTTAACTCTTTCCACATACCAAAATCCAAAAATTCTATATACTCAAACCATGATATAACCTTCTCCTTATATCAGTCATGAGCTCATGAATACTATAAAACATTTAATTTTCTCTCTATCCCTTCATTATGCGCATATCATCTACATTCCAAAAATATCTGAATAACCTTTCATGGATACTGGTAACATTAATCATGCACTTTCAAAACTCAAGGAAAGAAAACAGTGTAACAATCCATAGATGTCTCTTTATTCCATAGTAGCATGAGATTACTTATACAACATTACACATGATAACATGTAATCATTCCACTACATTCTTAATCCATTGACCGAGCATCAACAATTCTTTCATCTCACATATCATTTGTAGTCTCTTCATCATCATCCACATAAATACTACCCATACGACCATACTGATTATCTTCATGAGACTTTCCCTTAGGGAATTGGTTTGCATAATGCCCGTACATTCCACATTTAAAACATTTAACCATTGCTGATGTCATAGAAATACCATTATCCTTATCTTTGGTGTTAAATGAACCTTTTCCTTTGCACTTACTGGCTTTGTGTCCTTCTTTTCCACACCCAAAGCATCTTCCAGTTCCTTTGAAACATTATCCTTGATGCCTCTTCCCACATGATTTACATAGGGGAAATTGAACTTTCTTTCTTCTATGATCATCATGAAACTCCATCTTTCTCTTATTAGCCGAGTCAGGAAATTTACCAAATTTTACTTTATTGATCATATTATGAGATTGTTGATTCGGCATAATAATGATGTTTGGACTTCCAAATCCCATTTCATTTGGTTTCTCCTAAATAATATCATTCCATTGTCCATCATATCCTCCATTATCGTGAATCATCTTGTTTCCAGCCATTTTCTAAAACCCAAAAAGAATAGTGTGAGAGGCAAAAATAATGCTAGGGAAAACAACATAATAAAGGGGGAGTATCCTCAATATCTAACATATTAGGTTAAATTCTATTATCATTACCGTAGTTATAGGACTGTATCCTATACGTATACTTATCCTTAGGGACATCCCTAGACATACCTTAGAAATATCTCTAGGGATCTCACTAACATTTTCGCATCCTAGTTTCCAATGGTTGACTAAACCTTTCCTCTGATACCAACTGTAGAGACCCGAAGCCTGACATAAATTGACATTACATTACTTTTGTGGAATACTTAGTACATAACAAAAACACACACACAAGGATCGTAATAGTTTAGTGTCTTTGGAAACTCGGAATATACTCTTCTAATCATGGTGAAAGATCTTCAACATCTCCCATAAAGATCTTCATTTTTTTACCTAAACCCATTATTTATATCTTGGGGAAAAGAAAACATAAAATGGTGAGCTCAAATTCTCAGTAAGGGTAAACAAAAGAAATACCAATCACATCGTATACACAAGCACATAACTTTTGGAAATCTTAACCTGCAAAAGAGATCATAATTTCATAACATGGGATAAATCATGGCAGTGACATGTAATCACAATAATCATAAATTAAAACATGAAACTTTGTGTCATACACACAAAATCATAGAGAATCATTTCTTGTTAGTCAAGACTCATTGCCAAGACTATCTTAGTGGACAAAGTCCCTTTCTGAACCGAGTCACCCTCGTTTCAGTCCTATTTCACTGAACCGGTATAACCTACCATTCCAGCCATGTCTATCTCATTAGATATAAAATATTTACCCAATGCATTGGAGGGAGATATAGGTCCCACCCATCTCATAATTAAACCATTCTTATGTGTGCCACAAAATCATAAACCATACATCATTGTATAACCCATGTAATAAAAATGGGAATCTTAAACATCATGACATCATAAAACAATTCATATACAATAAAGGAATTCATAAATATAATTCCATCACAACATAATCAAATCAATAGGGATAAAAACAGTACCCTTTATTATCTTAGATTGAAAATAATTTTGATTAAAAACTTGAACTCCATTCTTTAGGAAAATATCCTTTCTTCTTCAAAAACATTTTTCCTTTCTTAACATGTCATACATCGTTAAACTAAAAGAAGTTGATTAAAAATAAACTTTAAAACTTGAAAAAGATTCTTCTTAGAAATAATGTTTTAAAAATCCATTCATGACGTATAAGTTAAAAAAAACATTCTTCGTACTTTTGTCAGAATAGTCAAAAAGTACCTCGTACGAAAAACAACAAAAGATTCCTTTCATATCTTTTACTAAAAACTCACCGAAGGGTAAAATTGGATATAAAATATTTGTATAAGGATGGAAATAATATTACATATTTAGGGAACATGGATGTGGATGATAAAATACACCCTAGTAATTACCAAAGTAAAAAACTATCTCGGATAAAAGTGAGATTGTGATATTTCCCTTACCTTAGGTCCGATATGCTTCGTAAGTGTCAGAACTTCCTGTATAATGATTTAAATAGAGTTATTGACTTATTCCAGAATCATACTCATTGTTATGATATCATATATGGTTCACTTATGACTTTTTATTACCCGTTCTTTTGTAAATTCCATGTTAATGAAGCGTTTTGGGTAAAATCGTTTCATTTATCGTAGGTGTTTGGACTTGTTGTTCTTGACAATATTATTACTTATATCATTATTTACTTACTTACAGAATATAAAACATGATTTATATATCATATATATTCAGTATATATATATATAATATATAGATAAATGAAATGAAGCACACCGTTCATGGAGACGGTAGTCCGTACGTATGCATTAACGTTGTTTTCCCTTCTTTATTGTCTTGAATGGAAGTAAGTAGATATATATATACATGTATATATAAATCCAGTAGATTTAACATGTAATATATTTCATTATTATTCATTATATATACTTTATAATCATTCATGAATGGTTAATGTGGAGAATGAATCTCATCGCGTCGTGGAGACGGTAGTCCGTACGTACGCACGAGCGATGATATCGTTCTCATGATCATGAAATTGTGTTGAAGTGTATGTATACTATTTCAGTATCAATATAACTTTAATATAATCATATATAGTTAATCATTACACCATTATACCCATCCAATTAAGGTGGTGGTGGAAAATAGATTACACCACGGCGTGGAGACGGTATTCCGTACGTAGGCACACGCGGTGATTTCCTTTTTCCGTAGGATGGATAGAAGGTTAATTAGAGTTGTTTCATATTTATAATAACATATCAGTATATAATAAATACTGATTTAATTACTTTATCATGAAACAACTAATGAATAAGAAGTTTAAGAAGAAAGAAATTGAAAAAGATCGGTAATGGATATTACCTCTTTTTGACGCGCCTTTTCTTAACCTCCACTTAAAGAACTAAGGATGGTCTTTGAAGAAGACCAGGACCTCTAGGATGATACTAGGGAAGTTTAGAAGAGATTTTTCAGGGGTTGGCCGAGCTTGAATGCTCAAATTGGTGTGAGGAGGAGAGGGAGGAGGTTCCCTTTTATAAGGGAGGAGAGGGGCACCTTTGGAATAACTAAAAATAATATTTTATTATAAAGTCGTGCTCGGTTTTAAGTAGCTCCAAATTGATTTATTTCAAAACTAAGGTGGGGATGGGTCGAAATCCTCTCATACAATAGAATTTAGACAAGTTTAGGTTCCTATTTTAACCTTATCATTTAGATTTAACATTAAGTTAAATAATTTTACTTTTACCGTGTCTTCTTGTATTCTTACACTATAAGGTTAATAAACTTACTATAAGAAGCCAAAATAACCCCAAATTGTTTATTATTAATATATATAACCTTATCTAAGTCATTTGGGCGAACCTTAGATTTTTAGGAATAAAATAACAATTAATTATATAATATTTTTTTTAAAAACTATTTTATGTCAATTTTGACACTATTTTGTAATTGATTTTTGTGAAAATCATAATAGAATGATAAGTTCGAACAAAGTAAATTAAATCAATATTAACATGTCATATTAACCTATAAAATTATTGGAATTCATAAAAAGACTCAAATTATATTTATTTGGGTATTTATAACATCAATTATGTCAATATTTCATTAATAAGATAATTACTGCATCATTGTTGTATCATAAATCAATTAAATTATTTAATGTCTAAAAATTAAAAATAAATTACGATTATGTTTGAAATCTTTTTAGCTTTCTAATGAATATTTATAGTCGAATTTATCTTATGTATAACCCCATATTTAAAATGTTTTAGTAAATAAACTTTGATTTTAACTCTTTTAACCCTTCTTTAAATAAATTAATAATAAATGTCCTAATCTAATCCAAGTGGGCCTAAATGGTCATATTTTATTCCTAAGTTTTTTTTTGGTCGAATTACACCTGTCCAATAGAATTAAGACATGTGTTAGGGTAATAATAATATCATTTCTACCCTTAATTACATTATTTACTTTTAACCGTGGTAAAAAATAGTAAAAAGTTACTATTCACCAAAAAATTATTTTCATCTCATTGAACCACATTTTATTTACTGACATCAACCGTGTCTCTTGGATTTTTGAAATTCCACTCACAGAAGCGGTAAAATTAAGTTTTATGAAAAATTCAGTTTTTTAACTACCACTTAGTGGTTTCATTATTCATCAAAAATTGAATGATTTCAGAAAAATGCCAAAAATTAGGCCTAATATATATTTGATATTATGAACTCAAAAATGATTTCTATTTTACCAAATTCAAAACATATTAGTTGAATTAATTAATTTAAAAATTAATTCCCATCGTCAAAACAAAAGACGTGTTTTTAAGAGATAATAACTATCAAAAGATTGACAATTGTTTATAACTGGTTTAAATGTGAAATTACATCCAATGACCAAAATTGTATTAAATTGTAAAAATATATTCTAAATATACTTTAAAACCACTCAAATTAATAATTTATCACTATTAATTATTTCCATTGAAAAAATTTGTTTTTAATTTAGTAATTTTCACTATTCATCAAAATATGAAAGTTATCCGAAAATCACATAAATTTCACCCTAAGATAATTTCGATATTCCGAATCCAAAAATGAAGTCCATTTTGAAAAATAAAATTTATAAAATTTCAAAAAGTGGTTATTACTATTCATAACGGCTAGTTTTAATAATATTTTAATAGCATATCGTTGTTTAGCGAAACTTGGTGTTGCGTACAACACACGCTATCGTGGAAGGTTGTGATTGCGTGTAATTCAAGCCAGGTCAGAGATGTGTGTTGTGAAAGCTCCTTTTGGTGTAGCGTATAACACAAGACATTAATGAAATTAAAAAGAATATTTTTCATAAAATCTCGGGGTGTTATAGTGAAATTATTTCTAATGAATAAAATTGTATTCAGTAATAAAAACATAATTCAATTACACATAAAACCCTATTAAAAGTAAAATCTAACTATATAATTAAATTAGATGAAAAATCAGTTTTGAAGTAAAATGCTGTATTTTTTACTTTTCATTAAAAATGAACATTTGTAAGAAAAATATCAAAAATTTATCAAAAAGTAAATTTTATATTCCAAATTCAAAAATTATTTCTATTTTACAAAATTCGAAACATAGAAGTTTCATTAATTAATTTTATAATTAATTCCCACTGTCAAAACAAATAGTGTGTTTTAAAGATACAATATCTGTCAAATGATTGACACTTGTTTATATCCAATTTCAATGTGAAATTAATTTTAATTACCACCATTGAATTAAATGGTAAAAATATATTTTAACTACACTTTAAACCCAATTAAAAAGATAATCTAACCATATAAATATATTATATTAAAAGGAGGTTTTGAATTAAAATACAACTTTTTTCTCTATTCATTAAAAATGAACATTATCGGAAAAATAAAAAAATTTATAAAAAGTACATTTTGATGTCCCGATTCTAAAGAAGGTTTTTATTTTGTCAAATATAACATATAAAACTGAAAAAATGATGTTTTAAAAAGGGTTCTCCATCAAAAGGTAGTTAATCAACCTTTTATAGAATATTATAATATTTATTCATAAAATTGATTTTTTTTGTTATTTTAAGCCTATAACTTTTATTGGATAAATGTAAAAATATTTAACAAACATATATAATATTTTTTTAGTTACTTCTGTTCATTCCCTCCATTACAATGGCAAGGCGTTAACTACCATTTCAAATAATATTATTATATTATTAGTGGGCAATGTAAGATTTCAAAGAAAGTTTTTATTGCGCACTGGGTACGCCATCGAACATAGCATTCCCTTTAAAGTAATATTAACATTTTATTCGAAAATATTAATAAATATGAAAATTTCATATTCTTTATTTATCAGAGATGTTACATCCTTCCCCCTTTTTGGGAATTTCGTCCTCACAATTTTAAAATTAGGCATGGAAATTTCATTGAAGGCCCCACATCAGAAAAGGAGTAAATTAAACTATCACTCTAAATAAAAGAAAGAAAAGTAAAAAGGTCACCCGAGACAATAGATACTAGGATTCCATGAAAACATGGACATGGAAAAGAAAACAAAGTGTCAAGTTCTGATGGAGAGTGATAGAAAACATGTTTAGGAGAAAGTTAACCACCAGAAAATCACAAACATGTGATGGGTTAAATGTTATTTGATTCCCTAGAAGGAAAATATAACAGACAACATTTTCGTTTTAAGTTACTTGTCATTCAGGAATTTATTTATAAGCTTAACTAAATTATAAGGAAACAAACTTACTTTTCATGTAGACTTTCATCTCTTACTAGATTTCTTACACAAACTCATATTTTCTCCAAAAGATGAGTATTTAGGATGACTTGTTCACATTAAGAGCGATGTAATCAACTTCTTGAGAATCACCTAATCCACAAAAGATGAAATGCATATTTTCCATGTATTTAGACCTTAACCAAAACCCAAATTATTAGTACAATATCAGATAATCCCCAAAAGGATAGTCCTTTATAAAAAGAAATACTACACTTAATCTCCAAAATTAAACAAAAATAACCCAAGGTTCAAGAAGGACCATTAAATAAATAGTTATCCATAAAATTATTCAAAGTAATACAAACAAAGATTGAAACCCAAATCTCTGAAATATTTAATCACATAGCCTTCCATGGTAAATCGTAACATTTATCTCCAAATAACATCAGTTACTCTTAAACTCTCATATTGAAAAGTAATTAACCCCATCACATATCCTCCATTGTAGGTTTATCATTTCCATAGATAATGCAATATCAACTTATACTTTATTCATAAAATAATATAACTAAAATGAATTAGTCATACTAACAGGGACTTCACATAGTCCGGTGGTAGGTGATAAATACCAGTCGCACTTTGGTTGTGGGTTTGATTCCCGCAGCTTCGTCTGATGTGACAGGTTGTCACATTTGTTGTGTGTTTTCCCTTTTCAAAAACTACATAATTTTATAACATTCCCTAAAATAGATAAATTCATCAAAAATAACCATAATATATTTTAACCACGAAGGTTATCTAATAACTTTCATTTTGCATCCCAAAATGTATTAACCTGTAATTACCTCAAATTCAAGGATCATATAAACCAATATGGTTTTTTATAACTATATCCATAGAAGAAAAGATAATTATTCCTTGAATAAAATTTTCATTTATCAAACATTAGGGTTACACATACTATAAAAATTCTTCAAATGTAATCACATTATCAAAAGAGCCTTAATACTTTTAAGAATTTCACCATCCTAAAATCTACCATAACTCTTGAATCCCTTATATGTTGAATTCTTACTCATTAAACATTCTTCATGATCCATTAACCATTCCTTTACAACTTATTATGAAATACGTCTTTCCTACAAACAAAATCATGAATCATATCCTAAGAATCAATAATAAGAAAACATATGTTAAGATATAATCCATACATTTCATTAGTCATTGTCAGTTTCATCATCCTCAATCAGAATGGAAATAGGTACTGGTAAACGAATATTTATATGATCCTGGTGATCCCATTCCTGAAACTTCTTCGAAGGACATGTGTTTTCATAATGACCATGCACACCACATTTAAAACATTCAATTGATCCTCCAAAAAGAACTTCTTTCCCTTTCATAGAGTCAACTAGATGCTTCCTTTTTCTATAGATGTTTCTTTCTTTATGACCTTCATTTCCTCATCTATAGCATCTTTATGTCCCTTTGAAGCATTTTCCAATGTGTTTCTTTCCACATCTTTTACACATGGGTTTTTGGTCATTCATACCTTTATGATTATTAGCTGAACTTCTGTAGGGATTTGTTTCTCACATATATGATTCCTTATAAAAATCACTATGGTTCAGGTGGTCAATAATGACTCCAGATAGTTGGTTGAGAATAAACACAAGAGTTCTCATTGTAGCTCCCATATTATTCAGTTTCTCGTTCAGAAAATCACCACAGTTTTCTTCATATCCACTGTTACATTGGTGCCTGCTAGATCCAGCCATTTACTAAAACCAAAAAGGTCAGTATGAGTATATTAGTAAAATCATCATATAATATCTTATTAGTAGGGTATATACTAATATATACATATTCATGTTATCTTAAACTCATTCACTTTATAAAAATAACTATGACTCTTTCTAAAATCCTAACCATTATGGTAGGGTTAGTTGTGCTTAAAGAATACCCTAACCTCTAAAGTTTTCTAAACCAACCTCTGATACCCACTATAAGTACCTGGCCTTAAAATATTATATAATCATGAATTAATTGAATAATTCACATTTAGGATCTTTTCAGGTTTAGAGTTTTAGATAATTATGACATAACTATTACATCTCAATGATTACAAAGTAGACACATCTACTCTGTTTACATTTTTTTCACAAAATAAAAACCCATGAACAAAAGATTCATGTCTAGTTCCATGTTTTAGATAGCATGAAATTTCCTATATCCCATCCTTTACTCTATTCATCTTTTAGTCCTATGGAAAACATTTCAAAAACATGGGATGAGAATAAAGAGCTCAGTAAGGGATATAAAAATTTGGAAAGAAAACATTATTCCATGTATACATAAGAATCAATGAAATCATACTTTACTCATAAAACATAAGAACATTAACATACCACATGAAATCATAAGATTTATGAATAAATAATATAAATCATAAGACATATGGGTAACTTGAGGCATTCATAACATTCTTACGTAGGGAGTAATCCTTATGGTTACGTTTGGAATTCCCATCACAGTATATTCCCTAAATCTCTTTAGAGAAACCATAGTGTTTAACTCCTTTGAGTTACCCAATGCATTGGAGAGCTATCTCCAGCTCACTCTCCTTTAGTTTATCACAGAACCACCCGACTTCATAAACAATGCCCAAGAACCAGAACACAATTGTATCACATAAAATATGCATAAAGGAAACATAACATTTCCACATTTCAATTACAAGATATCAATACAACACATTGATATAATCAAAAAATTATCAAAACCAGTTTTAATAACAAAATAAAATAAAAGTAAAACATGGTATTTATTTTTCATTTAAAAATGGTATTGATTTAGAGGAATCTGAAACTCAAATAATGGTCACGGCGGCGGAGAAGTCATTGTCACCACATACGTAAGACAAAAACATTTCTTTTGTAGTTTAGTAGAACACTTCATGTAAAAATATTCCTTTTGAAAGTGATTAAAAATAAAAAGGTTTTATTATACAACTAATAAAAGAAGGTTGTATATAAATTGAAGTGTACCTCAACAAAAGGAGATTTAGACGAAGTCCCTTACAAATACAGGTATCCTTATATTAAGGATAAATCAATTACATAATTATGTGTGGCAAATATAAATACACCGAATAGAAGTGGATATTAAGTGTAAAACAATTAGAGTTCATCCACACATATTCATAGTACGACATAATCAATAAGTATAGGTTTAACCCAAATAATTGAAATTGGGTTAAGAAGTTCCCTTATAGAAATTCAACATCCTAATGGCGTCACTTTAAAATTCAGAAAATGAGTTGATGAGGGGTAAAAAGGGTATCTCATCACATGGACATAACATTTACAGCAATAAGGAAATATATGAACATATCCTCACATTAAGAAGATGTAAATTAAAATACCTAACAAAGGAAGTCTTTTAAAAAGAGGAGGGTGAAAGGTTCCCTTACCGATTTGTGTAACTTTTGAAACGTACACCCCAAGAAAGAAGGACTATAAAATTTTGATGAAAATACCCGTAAATGAAACTATATTATACAAAGATTCGAATAATGTCAATTACATACCCCACTCAATGGAGATAGTGACAAATATTGCATGAATCTCACAGGAATAAATAGTGAGATAAAAACCCCTTACCTCGTTGTGATAAATCGAGTCATATGAACAAAAGATAATAAGAACCAAATGAATCACATAATAACATGAATATAAATATAATCATGATAATATATATAAAATTTAAGTAGACAATACACCACATTAAATAAATAATTTGTGAAGAATAGAAATCTCACTGAATTAAAAGTGAGATACGAAATCCTCTTAACTGAAGTCTGACTTGTCTTGTTCGTTTCTTTATATTTATGAATAATAAACTTTGGTCAATTTATAATTGATTAATGACTTAATTCAAATTTTATTATTAAATTCATAACACATATTATCATGTTATAATGATTAGTTAATTATGTGAGTTCACATCATACGTTTTGTTGATGTTCGGTAAATGAGTCAACAATCAACTTGTTTGAAGAGAATTGTTCATGTAGTTATAAGTACATCATCTCTGGAATGGTGTTCATGATTTAAATATCATATATATCCAGTATATATGTATTCAATAATATTCCATAATGTTTGGAGATAAGAAATGAAATGTACCGTTCATGGAGATGGTAAGTCGTACGTACGCATGAACGCTATTTTCATTTTTTTGTCAAATTAATGGATATTATAACTAAATTAAAAATATATATATTATAATTATATTATAATATATGTGTTATATAGGTAATATTAGTTCATTAATTACATTCTTTATAAATTCCATGTTTTGCATGAATGAGTCACATCACTTGAGGGGGCGGTAGTCCACACTACCTCATATGAAATTATAGCATTTTCACAACATGCAAAGCATAAAGGTATGTTTTAAAAATAATATACATAAGCATTGAGAGGACCTAAATATAATATATATCATATATAGATATATTTCCATCAAAATGGCCACCATAAAATTTGTTAAAAGAATATTGAAGAATCATCGTTTTGTGAGGCAGTAATTCTCCACCCACAGAAACAGTATGTTCTTTAACCATTAGACGGAGGTGTATGTGAGTGTTGGAAGAATAATTATCATAAAAACAACCTAGTATATTGAGGATACTGGTGTTATTATGGGATCAAATAATAAGAATACAGTGGTTAGTGGAGAATGAAAATAAAAGAAAGAAACTCGAGAGAAGACATTACCTCTAAATAGGGTAAGTCTTTTTTATTTGAGCCAATGGCTTCCTTGGAATGACTTATGCCAAAGTGAGACTTCTAAGAGTAAGAGAGGGATGTGGAGAGATAATATGAGCATATTTTGGAAGATCCATGGGCTTGAGGGGCCTGGGTAAGGGGGTATAGGTGGGGGCCTTTTATAAGAGGGAGGAGGGTCACTTTTGGAAAGCCTTGAAGTGTTACTTTATTATAAAATGGTTTTCGGATTTTAAAGGTATCACTAAAATATATTTAAAGGACAAGGTGATAAGGATTTGAATTCCACCCATACAACATGTTTTATACAATTTTAAGTCTTATATGTTACTTTATCATTTCATTTTATTTAAATCGTTTATTAATGAGGTAATCACTACATCATCATGGTGTCATAAATAAATCTTTATATTTAACGTCAAAAAATTATAAAAAAATACCATGATATAGGAAATATTATTATCTTTACAATGAATATTTATAGTCTAAGTTATCATTTGTGTAATCAAAATTAATTTTTTTTACTTAGGATATACAAACATATGTTATATTTCTCTTCTTTTAAAAAAGAATGTCATAAATGTCATTATTACACCCATGTGACTCCTTGGGCCCTAAAGTTCGGTAAAAAGCTTCCCATGGTCAGAAATGACTAAAACAAGAGAATTTGGACACATTTTGGGGTCATTTTATATTATTATGATATTATTTTATTACCCTTAACTACCCGATTACAAATTAATCACGGTAATTAAAGATAATTAACGTTGTTACTGTTCATAATGTTCAAATACAAAAGAGTCTTAATCACATAATTTGGACCTTATGATTCCAAATATGGAATCCATTTTTCCAAATTCCAATCACATAAATTCTAGTATTTAATTTAAAAATAATTCCCGTTGTCAGAACCAAAGACGGGTTTTTTAGAAGTGAAATTTATCAAAAGATTGACTTGTTTTTACATCCAATTGAAATGTGAAATTACTTCCAATGAACAAAATTGTATTAAGTGATACAAATATTTGAATTAAACTTTAAAACCAATTAAATGGATAATCTAACTATATATTTAAATTAGATGAAAAAGCAGTTTTGAAGTAAAATGCAGTATATTTCACTATTCATTAAAAATGAACATTTGTCAGAAAAATTCCAAAAATTTATCCAAAGTAAATTTTGTATTCCAAAGTCAAAAACAATTTCCATTTTACCAAATTCAAAACATAGAAGTTTCATTAATTAATTTTTCAATTAATTCCCACTGTCAAAACAAATAGAATGTTTTTAAGAAACAATATCTCTCAAAATATTGACACTTCTTTATGTCCAATTTCAAAATGAAATTAATTCTAATGACCACCATTGGATTAAATGGTAAAAATATATTTTAACAATACTTTAAACCCAATTAAAAAGATAATCTAACAATATAAATAAAATATATTAAAAGAAGGTTTTGAATTAAAATACATCATTTTTCACTATTCCTTAAAAGTTAAATTTATCAGAAAAATAAAAAAAACACAAAGTACATTTTGATATCCCGATTCTAAAGAAGGAATTAATTTTGTCAAATATAACATATAAAATTGAAAAAAAAAAGTAGTTTTAAAATGGTTTCTCCATCAAAGGAGATTAATCGAACTTTTAAAGAATATTAGAATATTTATTCTTAAAATCGAATTCTTTTCTAATTTTAGGCTTCTAAATTTTATTGGATAAATGAAAAAATATTTAACTAACATATATAATCTTTTTGTAGTTAGTTCTATTAATTACGGCCATTAAAACGGCTAGGCATTAACTACCATTTAAAATAATATTATTATATTATTAGAGCGCGACGTAAGATTTCAAAGAAAGTTGTCCGGGATATTGTAGCAGTATTGTAGCAGTATTGTAGCAGTTACTGTTCGGTACTGTAGCAGACGGAACTATTCACCTGATTTGGGCCTTCGGGCCACCGACTTGGGACTACAGGTCTCTAGGGCCTTCAGGTCAACAAAGGCCTTCGGGCCACAGGGCCTTCGTGTCACGTACACCATGGAGTAGCCCAGTTCACACAGAACAAGCCTCAGAAGAGGATCATAGCAACAAGAGTAGCAGCCACTAGATGTGGAGCTAACCGGATTGGAAGAATGAGATGGTATGGCAGCCACCATCGGGACCAGGCATCGTACAACTATGTACGGGGTAATGCTAGCCGCTCAGCAATGTATGGTGGGAGCTAGGTGATCAATGACACAGAAAGCTGGGGAGGGGCAGTTCAAGTGGGTTGGGCCTATACACTACCTCAAAACTGGGAAGGCCAGCACCACCCCTTTATCAGCGCTAACGAGAAAGCGCGGATAAAGGGGGGGCTTTATCAGCGCTCAAACAAATGCTTATAAAAGGGGCCTTTATTAGTGCTAAAAAAGCGCTGATAAAATTACCCCTTTATGAACACTTTTTTATCCCTGATAAAGGCCCCCCCTTTATCAGTGCTATTTTTAGCGGTGATAATGGGACCCACTTTATCAGCGCTTGTTTAGTAGCGCTGATAAAGGGGGGGCCTTTATCAGCGCTTTTTTTAAAATCGCTGATAAAGGGTAGACTTCAAAAAAATTAAAAAAATATATATTAATATATAAAGGTAGTTATATAGTTATATTGATATAAATATAATATATAATTTTTAAATATATTTTAGATAAGTATAGATGTACATATACACTTAATATACTTAATATATTAGATATTTAGTGAAAATGGATTCTTAAAAAATTAAAAAAAATATTTTTAATTTATAATTTGATAATTATTATGGAGTAATGGTCATTTATTAACAATTTGAAGAATAAAAAATTAAAAAAATTAAAAAAAGATCCAAAATATGTTGAAAACGCAACTCAAACTTCAAACGGCCATAACTTTAGAACTGAGTGTCCGTTTGAGCTCTACCCCATATCAAATCGAAGCCTGCAACAAGCTCTACATCATTGAGACCCAAGGTGACACCGATTAAGAATTTTTCAAGGCCAAAAGAGTCCTAGAATGCATCTAAAACTGAGTTTCTAGTCAGAGTACCCAGATTTTTTAACATTTTGTGGATTTTCATTGTTGTTTAAGGGGGTATTATTGGATTTTTTTGGTGGGGACTGAATTTATTCCAAGGTATTACATTCATATTGATATTTTTTTCTTTGAAATTTTATCGTTTTTTATAATTCACTGCTATTTATAATCAAATATATAACTATATGTACATATTTCTTATATATTCACACCTAAAAATTAAATTTTCTAAATAAATAATTAAACATATTTACATTTAAAATATACAATATTTATGTAAATATTAACTAATTTCCATTTTTTTTAAATACCAATATTTGGATATTTATATAACTACTATATATTAATATAACTATATATATATTAATATAACTATATATATATATTAATATAACTATATATAATTATTAGTATAACTATATAAATATATTAATATAACAATATATATTAATATAAACATATATTACTGTACGAATAAATATAACGAAATACATATATAAATAAATAGATATATCATGAATAAGAGAAAAAATCAATATAGGATAGTGGCAAAGACTTTAGTTGCACATGGGGGAGGTCTCGAGATCAAATCCGGGTGGAGGCAAGGGCATGCGCTCAATGGTGATTTAAAGGGTTAGCGCTGATAAAGTGTGTAGGCGGTGCGGGCGGGCACTGGATGTGCGGGAAAGCTCTGATAAAGGGTGACTCAAGCATTGTAAAAAGCCCCCCCCCCCACGAGATTGGCATTAATTTTTTAAATTCTTTTTAATTTTTTTAATTTTTTTATTTTTATCAGCGCTAAAAAAAAGCACTGATAAAAGACCCTTTTATCAGTGCTTTGTTTTAGCGCTTATAAAAGACCCCTTTTATCAGCAATTTTTTTAGCGCTGATAAAAGGGGTCTTTATCAGTTCATTTTGGAGCGGTGATAAAGGGGACCCCCCCCCCCTTATCTTTGTCGGCACTATCAACGCTTTTTCTAGCGCTATTAATTTCCATTTTTAGCGTTGATAAAAGCCATATTTCTAGTAGTGAGCTATGGGTCATGTATGGGCATGGTATGCCTCTGGGCCTTCGGGTCATGTATTTCGAGTTTGTCGGGCCTTGTGCCTTGGGCCTACAGGTCATGTACGGGTTCCCCTTCAACCCTCAAATGGGGGATTATCCACAATATAATAATAAAGAAGGCCTTAGGGCCATTCGGGCCGGGCCACACTGGGTATGCCATCGAACATAGCATTCCCTATAATGTATTATAGACATTTTATTCAAAAATATTAATAAATATTAAAATGTCATATTCTTTATTCACCTGGGATGTTACATATATGATCTTTTGGGCTCATCAAAAAACTAAAATGTTTTCCCTAAGGAGGTTCTCAAGTAGGATATATTCAAGAGGTTAAATCTTCTTTTATTTTCTTTTAATTTCTTTTCAAATTTATTTTTCTTTTATTATTCCCTCCTCAACTACCCTAATCCATGTGGGATGATAACTATAGTGTGTTATATATAATATAATCTTACTATGTTAGTGGAATATCCTTGATCATATAACTTCCCCTCTCCCATTTATACTAAAAATGAAAATTTCCTCTTTGAGGTGTTAATTTATCACCATCAAGGACAAAAAAAATTATTTTTGGTTACAACATTCAAGGATAGTATTAAAACCATTATAATGGTCAAAATACTACAGAAATAATTTTACAACATTTAATGTTCTATAACTTACATATACAATTAATATTAAATAATAGAATAAGACAAGTTTGTTTTGAGAAAAGCCACCCAAAATAATCCAAACGATTACCACAAACATTGTATCTAATAATTCATCATCGCCCAAAATAAAAAATGACTTATATAATAATTTAATATCTTTAATGTTAATTAATAACACATGACTTAAATTATATATATATATATATTCTCATTTTACATGAACTTCCATACTTTTATACAAGTGAACTTATATTGAAAACCATGAAAAATTACACTCCCGAGTGATGAAATAGAATCTTATAACTCATAAAAAAGAAACTAAATAAACATAATAAAATTATAATAAATTAAATAAATTCAAAGAATTTTATAAATTAATAAATTAATTGACTTAATTTGATTAATCAATACATTTAGATCAAGTGTAGAACTATTTCAACCATAATGTATGGGATTCTTTCCAAACCTCTATTTTACCATCATGTTATGCTTTCTCTATATTAACCCCAATGTAAATCTTAATTATTTTTATGTAAATATTCTGATTCTTATATACATGATCCAAAATCATGTATCCAGATCATATTATCTTTATTTTTTGGGTAAATACATGTTTTATAAAGTTCACATTTCAATTATATTCAATAAGCAAGCCCAATTAAAGGGAACTTCCCGGTTTTTTACACATTTTCAAGTGCGCTCCATAATCTATTTTAATATTCCATTATTTTTATAAAATGACTCCTTTTACTATGAAATACTATCTTGGTTAATTTTTTGGTTTCATAAAGACAATTATGACTTGTCTATTTTAAATAATCATTAATATGTTATATAAACCTCACTAAAATGTTTTATGTATAATTTTTATTAAACATTATATTTATATGTATTCTATTCAATTTGACATCACATATCATGATATATTACAATTTTCCTCATTAATGTCCATGTATGATTTAAATCCATTATTTCATGGACACCATTATGATACATCATTATGTTATGCCTTTTGACATGATTATGATAATCAATTATTTCCATGGGAAGCCCTTATGTTTATGCTTGATTCCTTATGTATGATTCATAATGTGGAACCAATATTACTGAAAACGTTATGGTACATTGTCCATCATGTCTTGGAAGCTAGCCTTGACTCTTTATTATGTCATGTTATTTGTTGTTTCCATATTTTTATTATTTATTGGTGTTCTGTTAACATTTTATACATGTTTTAGTTCCTTATTATTATTCATTCAACATTCCTTTTATGTTATAATATTATATCTTCTAAACCATGTCCTATGTTTATTCCTATTCTTATTCCCTTACTATGATTCATAGCCCAACCATTTTTTCATGTATTCCCTATGTTGTCCTATATAGATATAAGGGCTCAAATAGAGTTAGGATATCATTATGGAGATTAAAAAATAATATTTAATTTTGGTTTCATTATGTTTAATTATGTGACTAATCTTCAAAGAAACTAGACTTTATGATCCTATCATTGTAATTTTTTGTTTAATAATACTTGAAATCATGTAATAATATGTTTAAAAGGAAAAGGTCCCTATATAAAGGAAATAGATGTTTCATTGTGTCCTGAATCTTGGAATTGCGAAATGTTTTTCATGTGCCAGAAACATGTTTGTATTTTAGTAGATCCTCTAATGTATGTATAGTATGTTGGTTCTAATGTGTATTAATCAAGAATTTGGACATCGATAGAGAATTGTGTACTTATAAATCATGACTAGTTGAAAAAAAAATCAAACAATATTAATTCAAAAATAATTATGAAACTCTTTCCCTTGTTTCTATATTTAATTCCATTAGAATTTTAATTTCCATTATAACCTTTAATTACTAATAGATTATTAAAATCAATATTAAAATAGTCTCCCTTAATATGAACTTTTTGGAAGATGTTGATGTGATAAAACCTAAAGGTTGTGTGACCATAAATGATGCCAAAAATGTATGAAATTTTCAAAGATCCATTTGTGGATTATATTAAGCATCTAATTCATGGAATATATGGTTTGATGAAGCCAAAATTTAATATTTATTTCATAAATAATGAATGTAAGGAATGTGTTTATAAGTGGTTTGGTGCGAGTGAAGTCATTTTCATTATATTTTTTATCAATGACATACTGCATATGGGAATTGAAATAATAGTCTTATAGTATGTCAAATCATGGTTAATATAATTCTTCTCCATAATGTACTTAATGAAATTATGTTTATGTTATGGGGAACATGATCCATCATAATAGTTCCAATATTCAACTTGATCTAAGTCAGGGTAAATATATTGACAAGACACTAAATAGATTTAGTATGGGATAACGAATGAACGAATTATTTCTAATGTCATATTAAATTCATCGTTCCCAAAAAATGTGTCCTCTAGAACACAAGGAATAATAGATGATGTAAAGGATTCCATAGACCTTTATGATTGGTACAATCAGGCATATTATGTTATGTACTATTCTAGATTTCACTTATACCATAACTGCATTAGAAGGATAACAAAAAAATCTTTGAGACTTCCCTTGTATGGAAATCAAGACTACCCTAATGTATTTTAGGAGTAATAAGGATATGTTATCAGTTTATGGAGGATTTGAGGAACTAGACATAAATGGATTTAAAAATGATAGATTTCATAGGGACTAATATGACCTAAAATCAGAGACAAGAAACATATTCATTATTAATAGAGTTATTATGAGAAGTAATAACATAAATCAAGCTATGGTCATAGATTATATAGAAGAGTCTTCGTATATTTAATCTTCTAAGGTAGATACTGATGTTTTTTGGATATGAAACTCCATCAAAAAACATGATGTGGTACCTAGAATTTAATATCTTATAACAGTATATTGTGATAATACTATAGTGGTGTCCCCTGGAATGGAGTAAAGGTCACATCAGTGGATGATGCAAATACTTTAAATGTATTATCTATTGAGGTATTTTTCCAAAGGGGTGATGTTTTAGTTACAATAATATTCATGTAATATAACATGATAGACCCCTTGGCTAAAGCCTTAACATGGTAGAAACATGATCAATAGGCGAGGTTTAGTAGACGGAAATTTATAGAAATTTTTCTTTAGTTGATATGGGATTCCTATGGATTTGGTGTCCTGGAACCAAATTGTTTTACATTAGACTACATTTATATTTAAATAATTGAATATTAATAAAAAATATTATTATATATTGTTTATTGTTAGGTATCTTGTTGGTATAGGGCTGTGTAGAAGAAGACACAGTGACGAAAATTTAAAAATTTAAAACATCTGAGTGATTCAAATTCACCATATCTGACAATCTAATCCCCGATATAGTCTAGGGATCATATATGAATTACTAAAAGGGAATAAATTAAATATAAGAAAAATCACTATTTATTCAATGTGTTCTCGTCTATCGCACATCATTGTCGACCATTTCTTGAAGGAATTGAGGCAGATCACCTCGATATTATCCACACAATATTTCAGAATCTACATTTTTATTTTGAATTCAATGTTCTAGAATTGTCCATTTAAGATCGTTTCTATATCACGTCGATCATTATGATCTCATATGGTCCATCCTCAAATGTGTTCTTGGATTTTTTTCCCAGTTAGACCAATTCCTACTCTAGGATTTACGAGGAGATATAAGCTCTCAATTTTGAATGATGAATAATAGATGGAATGATCTTCTACTGGACATATATAGTTTATGTTTAAAATACTTGGTTAGGGTTCCCCAACCCCTATATATTTAACATCAAAAATATATGTAATAAATAAATAATAATGATAAAATGACTAAATGATAACTATTATTTATATTTTGTCACATATATATATATATATATAATTTTATTAAATATATTAACTGGTAATCATGAGTCATTAACATGACTTTTAATTCATGCTAATATTAAACAAACCATGAACATTAAAATAATGTTTGTTTTCATAATATTATTCCTTATATTTACGTCCACACTTATACGTAACTTTAATAAATAAATTCAACCTAATTATTTTGTACTTGAATAATAATAAATTTTGTTATTGTTTGGTGATCAATAATTATTGTACAACTCTCAGACCCTATGGTATGACTCGAATATCATATATACCTATTCACCAAAATAAAGAAGATTCTTGAATGTGTTACTATGAGTGACCCTATAATAATTCATCTATAGAGTAGTGAATTGTATTCATAGACCAAAATAGTAGTATATAATTCTATAAAAGACCCTAAAAATATTATGAATAGTCATATAAATGAAAACTATCATATAAACATGAACCATGTAATATAATATCATTTTCATACAATATATCATAAATTTGGATTCCCACTTCTTTAAACAACCATCATTACTTTAGGATTTGTTGATATAATTATATGGGATTACCATAAACCACCATGGATAGG
The DNA here is from genome assembly GCA_963277665.1 of Viscum album. Taxonomy (NCBI): domain Eukaryota; kingdom Viridiplantae; phylum Streptophyta; class Magnoliopsida; order Santalales; family Viscaceae; genus Viscum; species Viscum album. The sequence continues at coordinate 1,211,032,424 of OY728165.1, forward strand.
GATTTATGAAGGAACTACGATCCTAACCAACTAGCCTCGAGATATCACTTCATCAACTCCAAAGTGACAAATTGTATCTTCATCATTCAATCAATAATATCCCACCAATGATTCACCCAACACAAGATATATAACCATGAAATCAATTTCATGGGTTTTCCATTCATCAAAGTAAGTGATAAAATAGAACACATTGATATTTATCTCTAGTCAGTAGACAAACACACATGCCCATATATAGAAGCAACCATTGAACCCAAATCATGTGGTGCTCATATTGTAAGGTATGTCCTCATGATATCACCTACTAGAGACAACTAAGTGTCAACATCATGAGAAGAGGTCTCATTGCTTATGATCCCCCAATTACTGATAGTCATAAATAATATTTATCTTGTTATTATGATGTATTTAAACCATTGTACATAACATTAAGATTAATTTAATAGTTTTTTTGGGTTCTAATTATATTTTAGGAATTGAAATAATCTTTTGAAACAACATGTAATCTAAGGAAATTACTATAAATATACTGGAGACAAAATTATAAAAACTATTCTGTTAATAAAATCATATATCTATATTACACTGTATACCAGAAATGGTAATCAATGAATATACACAAGTTGGATCTTTGGAACCCACTTTTAATGCATCCAATTTAACTAGATCCAACTACTAAAAACTCTCAATCATCTAGATAACAAAAAATAATTGTGATTTAGGTAGGATATGGATTTATTCATGGGTCTACCATGTAATCCTCTATGTTTACTCTACAAACTATGACTTCAACATTTTGAGTAAAATATATCAAGTTATTAATCTTCTCAATATTATTATTTGCTCTATTGTGTGACTTTGGCTCCTTGGAAGGCACCACTACTACAATATTATCAGAATAAATTGGAATAAGGTCTGTAATGTCAGGAACAACACCAATATATAATAAATAACTTAATATCCGAAATTACTTATTATCAACATCCTATTCCACTATATACAGGGATTCTTCTACATAATTGGTGACCACATGTAGCTTTAAGCATCTCCAGCTCACTTCACCACCATTCAACCAAAATATGTATCTTATTAAAATTTTAAATCATAGTGTTTTTTATAGTAACTAGTATTATGGTATCCTTTCACTACTAGCTTATCATATCCTCCATATAGAAGGAACATATATTTTATATTCCTCAATTACTTCATGATATTTTTCAAAACTTCCCAATGCAGCTCCTTTTGATTATCTTAATATCTCCCACCATTATTAAATCAATGGAAACATGAAAAGTAGAATAAATAATCACATTCATGATAGATCCTAATTCCAATGCATTATTGATTTTACCCATTATTTAAATATCCTCATGTGTATGTGGGAACTTTCTTATAGAGAGATCGATACCATGTGACATGGGAAACATCCCTCACCTGGATTGTTTTATAGTTTACTATTTAAGTAAATTTTTATTATATTCACATTGAATTAAACCAAGAAGACAATATTTATAGCTAATCGAGATAAGCATACATGGATATTACATTATTTTAGATGAATGTTCAGTACATTACAAAAATACATGGCCGAGGACCATAATAGTTTAGTGTCTTTGGAAGCTTCTATACAAACTCTTCAATCCTTGTGAAAGATATTCAACATCTCCCCTAAATATATCCACCATTAGTACATCTACCTAAATCCTTTATTCATAACCTGGGGAAATAAAATATAGTAAGTGGTGAGTTATGATTCTTAGTATGGGAAAATAAAGGAAATGCATAAGTAGAAATTGAACAAATTGTATGAAACATGAGCATAACATTTGAAGAACATACCTTTTATAAAAGAGATCTTAATGAAGATTGGTAGTACATAATACATGGATTATAATACAATTAAGTCCATAAGTCATGAAAGCATAAAATATGAATAAAACATGGAATTCTGGAAATCATAAAAGAATATAAAAACCCTATGTAACAGAAACCTACCAAGGACATTTTAACATATTAAACATGGGTTAATTTCACATGTACTTACATTGGGCATGGAATTCCCTCTTTTGTACCCTCTTATTTTGGGTTTCGGATTTCATCCCATGTACCCTCTTGGTTTGAGGATGGGATGACCTCCCATGTACCCTCTTGTTTGAGGATTGGGATGTCCTACCATGAACCCTCTGGTTTTGGGATTGGGATTTCTTCATATGTACCCTTTGACCTCATAAAACATTTATCATTACCCAATGTAGTGGAGGGAGACATAGTTCCCAACAATATAATAATGTAATCAAACATACATATGCCAAAATATAATAAACAATCATATTATAACCCATGTAATGAAATGGGTGTCATAAACATGTAATCATATCTTAACCAATGGAAAAAAGACATGTTTCATAATAAGTAAATCAAAAGCATAAACCATGTAAAGAAGATGGTTTAAAAAGAATATAACTATTTGTAGAGAAATGGGTGTCATAAGCATCATTACATAAAAACATAAATCATTCAAGATGTAATATGAATGGAAATATTAGATCATTTCATATATAGGAATGTGTTACATAAATAGATGTCATATTAGATGGAAAATAACTTGTAATGATATTATAAAAATATTTTTTGAGGAAAATTCCTTTTATTATTTGAAAAAAGAATATTAAATTATAAAACCCTTTTTAAATCAATTTTATTCAGAATAAAATCGAAATCATATAAGGGAATTATTTTAATGAATTTGGAAACCATAGTCATCGAAAAATGATAAAGAATTATTGAAAATGTTTAGAATTTTTCTTCAACAAAAAAATCCTTGGAAGCCTATTTTTTGAATATAGGGTTGAAATATTTTAAAAGAAGTTTTTAAATAATAAAAAAAATAAAAAAAATTCCGTGAAAATGAACAACAAGGATCATTCGAACATTTTTTTGAATACATTTTTTAAAATATTTCATTCAAAATAAAATTGATTTCTGACCAAAGAGAGTAATATGGTCTAATTTTCTTAAAAATATTTTCTTATTTATCTTAAGTACCAAAGAGTGGGAAAATTTAACTAATACATGTTTTTATCTTGAATAAAAAAATGTGAAAAAACTCATGATTTTTTATCATATATAGATCATAATATTTCATCAAATAAATAATAAACAAAAAAATCTTAAAGAGTGATGAGATTGTTTCAATAAACTCTTATCACTTGGTAACTTGGGATCATACTCTCCATATAAGGAAAGTAAATTACATGAAGTTTAAAATATAAAGAAAAAAAATTAGATTCATGATATGATAGGTAAAACAAATTATATACACCTAGAAAACAATTTATCTGCATAACCAAACATGAGTATCAATGAAGGAAAATAAGGAGACAACTATTTTTCCAATTTGGTAAATTTTGACACTTAATCCCCATGAAATAAAGAGCATATAATTGAAATGTAAGAAACCATAAATTATATTATTAGAATTATAGAATACATCCATGATTAGTATATACACCACATAAAAGGAATGTGTGATGAATAAAGAATTTATCTCATGGAAATAAAATGTGAGATGAAATCCACTTACCCAGTGTCTTGACTCTCTTTGTAATCATACAAGCTTCCTCTTAATCGGGTAGCTCCTTTTGGTTTGTTCACAAATGATTCCATTTATTTCTTTATGCCCAAAGAGAGGCATAATGAAGGAAGGGAGGGGTGTTTGGAAGCTTATTAGGAAAATCATGGTCGGTTTTATGTTTTTTGAGAGTTGTGAAGGAGAGGGAGAGGTGGTGGCCTTTTATAGGGAAAGGAAAGGACATACTTGAATTTTTTTAAAACAAAATAGGTGTACCAACTTTTATACATGAAAAAATTCATACCTAACCCAAAAAACTCAAGAATAAAAGGTTAATTTCACAAAAACTTCCATCCAAGGGGTAGTGGACTAGTTTATAAGTATTTTGGGTATTAAATTAAATGATTAGTATTTTATTAACCTAATTTATCTCTTAACCATTATAATTAATTTTAATAAATTACAATAATATTTTTTTGTCAAAAACTCTATTAACGTTATTATAAATTACTAATTATTCTGATTTAAAATATGGAATACATTTTTTCAAATTCTAGTCACATAATCGACATAATTGAATTCCAAATTATTCTTGTTGACGGGATAAAAAGGTGGGTTTTTAATGTAAAAACATCCAAAATATTACTATGTTTTTGTACTACATTTCAAAATGAAATTGATTCCAATGACCTAGATTTGATTAATATATAAAAATATGATGTAATTAAACATTTATATTAATTTAAAATATAATTTATCCTTATTAATAAATTAGATGAAATAGAAGTTCTGACATAAAATCTAGTGTTTCTATCTATTGATTTATTTATCCATGGAGGGTCTCTCTTCACTTGACAGCCAGCAACTGGAATTTTAAACCTTGTACATATGAGTTCTGAAGGTTCTGATCCTCAAGCCATAGGTCAAATTTCAACTTCAACAAAATCTCACATAAATGTAACCCAAAGATCAGTCTTGTCTTAAGGGTTCCCACACAACAGACAGCGTGTTGATCGGGATCAAGTATGTTACAACCCGGTTGTACTCCAACTTCTTCCAAAAACTCATGTGGGTTATCTCAGAACGGCCTTCTCATTTCGAGGGTCCTCACATGGTGGACGGTGCATCAATCTGACACCTGGTGTACAATTTATGATTGTTTCAGTGAAACCAGGTGGCTTGGGTCTAGGTCCAATCCGACCCGGTTGAATTTTCCCAACCCGAACCTATTATTTGGCCTAGTTTGGGTCAGATATGGGTCCGACCCAGTGTCAGATCTGGCCCGGTGTCACTGGTCTGGCCTAGCAGCACGGGTCAGGCCTGGCAATGTGGGTCCATCTTAGAGGCGTGGGTCCAACCTGATGGTGCGAGTCTGGCCCGTGGGTGGCCTAGCCCGCATGGTGGGGCACATACCACTAAAAGAATATCAGCCCTCTTGGTGTGGTCCGGTTCTCCAGACCAGACGAGGGTGCGTCTAGTTCCACCCAATGGTTCTAGTTGGCATAGCCTCTTCCCCCAAAATAGTAGACAGGTGGTCGACCGTTATGCATACATGCGGACGGGGTCCCTCTGCCTCCAGCACACCTGAGTGGCCTGAGTGGGCCCCTCCTCCACGCGGCACCGACGGGTGCCGCCAACGGTACATTCAACGGGCCACCAGAGTCGCTTCTGTGCTCCATTTTTGGAGTCGTCTGTGCCTACGGCCTCTGTTTGGTGCCCCCATCACTGTGAAGCCATCAAATTATCCTTCCTAACAAGTTTAATGGTCAGAATATAAGAACAAAACTAGAACAACTATGGAGGAGGGACCAGGCCTTATTAGGGTCGGCCCACACCATCCACGTAAGAGTTTAATCATGGTGATAAACATGATGATAACCAAACAGCTTGAAAAACCCCCAAATAAAACTCCCACACAAAATCCACCTGCAAGAATGAGAAATTTGTGGAACAACCTGTTAGTTAGTTGATCCGCGTTCATCGTAAATTTTCATGAATGAGGAAAAATCATCAAATACATAGAATGCATAAACCCCTACCTAGATTCATTGGATCCACTAATGAAGAAGAATGTGATTCACTTCATTTTCAATCCGCAGTCGTTGGCATTCATCATCATTTTCCAACCATCGAATTTGATCCTCCAACATTTGTCACATTTTTCATCATACTTCCTTTGAGTGGGATTCCTTCGATGGTTCGTTAGTGATTTCCTCACATTTGTTAATTCCCAAACTCCAACACATTGGATTATTAAAAGAAAAAACATTCACATTGATGTTTCTCCCATTAATGATGCTCATTAAATAAGACACATTTAATGATCCATATTTAATAATAAATTAAGATAATAGTGTCGATGTTTCAATCAAGCTGTTATTGACCCTCAATTAATGAAACTCGTCGCCGCCTCATCGTCGCCTCGTCGCTGCACCGCATCGTCGTTGTCCACCACTCAATGATGATAAATGTAATAAAATAATTATTTTATATTATATTATTATTTTTCTTGAAAAGTCTAAAAAAATAATGTTTTCTATCAACCATTAACGGATTATTTTAAGTCATTTCTAGGGCATTCCCGATGTTCTGAGTTCAACTGTGCCCTCAAATTTTTTAATAGAGCACCAGTTCAAAATTTAGAAAAACACGCCCGCATGTTTACTGAATGTACCTTTAAAAATTCGAAAATTACATTCTAGGTTTTCAGGACATGGAATCAAATTCCATTAGAGCGTGTGGTCTTAGAATAATTCTATATATAAAAAGACTATACACAAAATTTCAGAGACATTAAATTCTCTCCACCTTAGGGATTTACACCCCCGAAATCCAAAAAACAAATTATCAAATAGATGAGGGTACTGAGCACAAATTTGAGCCTCCCACTCCCATTTTCTCTTCTAGAGACTCTCATGTTGCCACCGAACTCGCACCAGGGGAATCGAACACCCACGTAGGACCTGCTCTTGTCAATCCTCTATCTCCTTCGGGATCTCCGCAAATGTCTCCTCAACATCAATTTCTATATCTCCCTAGTGGATGATGTGCGATGTATCATGCACATACCTCCTCATCTACAACACGTGGAAAAAATCATGCTCCCAGTGCATCTGTGGGGGAAGATCGAGGTGATACTCTACCTTTCCTACTATTCTCTAGATCTAAAAAGGTCTGATGAACCTCAAAGATAGCTTGTTGCCCCAGCCAAATATTTACAATCCTTGTTGAGGTCAGACCCAATTTAATACATGATAACCCTCCTCAAAATCTAAGGGTCTATGTCTCACATTGGCATAAGAATTTTGCCTCTTTTTTGTAGTCCTCATCCACTTTTGGATGATCTATACCAACTTGTTGGTATCCCATACCAACCCAGGACCCATTAGTGCTGACTCCCCTGCTACTGTTTAACATAGGGGTGATCTAAAAGGTTTCATGTATAAAGCCTCAAACGACTTCATGATAATAGTAGAGTGATATCTATTGTTGTATGAAAACTCCACCAGTGGTTGGTGGTCCTCCCAACTATGACCAAAATCTAATATGAAACCACGTAGGATGTCCTCCAAGGTCTGTATGGTCCACTCTGTTGAACCATCTATCTAGGGATGAAAAGTTTTTCTTAAGAATAGTTGTGTCCCGAACGCCTCCTATAATACACTGCATAGTCTAGATGTAATGTGAACATCACGATCTAAGATGATCGTCGAAGTCACCCATGAATCTGAACTATCTCTTGGACATAGAGGCGTCCCATTCCCTCTATTGGTCCCTACTCTAGGATGGGTAGGAAGTGAGTCCACATGGTGAGTCATTCAACAATCACCCAGATAGAGTCGTGGTCCCTAAATGTATGTGGAAACCCATTCAAAAATTCCATCGAGACACCATCCCATTTCCACTCTAGTACCTTGATTGGTTGGGCCAAGCCTGCTGGAACCTGATTCTCGGCCTTCACTTGCTTACAAGTGAGGCATCGTGAAATGAACTCAGCCACCACTTTATCAATCCTTGGCCACCAGTACTAATTTTAAAGGTCCTGGTACATCTTCAATACTCCATGATGTACCACCAAAGGGGGTGTATGGATCTCCCTCAAAACCTCCTCTCACAACGTCATTGTCACTAAGGTGCACCCTCTGAAAGGGATAATGTGCTCCCCACCTATCAAAAAATCATCAGGAGCCCATCCTGAGGATAATTGAGAACATCAGGCCTCGCAGTAATCATCCACTAGTTGTGCCTCCCAAACTCTCTATAAGAGTGGTGGAGTAACAGTCATAGACTGAAGGTAAGAATTTTCACCATCACCAATAAAGGATATATGTATCGAGACCAACTGCACCATCGCCTCACTCAGTAGCTGCAAACCAGTCTTCCTACTAAGCGTGTCTGCCACCACGTTCCCCTTTCCAAGAGTATAGACTATCTCAAAGTTAGTCCTAGAAAAACTCTAGAAATCACCATTGTCTCAGGTTCAAGAACTTCTAGGAGAAGATATAACTGATACTCTTATGGTTGGAGTAAACCATAAAGTATTCGCCTATCAACTAGTGCCACCACATATTCAAGGAAATGACCACTAGTACGAACTCCAGGTCACGGGTCACACAGTTTTCCTCATGTTGTCTCGATTTTCCTGAGCCGCAGGCAATCACTGCTCACTCCTACATCAGGACATAACCTAGTCTGATCCCTGATGCATCATAAAAACTACATACCTAACTCCCTCCTCTAATAGTCTCAAGATGGGGGAACTAGTCAGTCTCATCCTTAGCTCCTAGAAACTCTGATGACATTTCTCTGTCCAAACGAAGGGTTGTCCCTTCCATGTTAGATATGATAAAGGTGCTTCTACTTGGGATAATTCGGGCGCAAACCTCCATTAGTATTGGTCCAACCCCAAGAAACATTACACCTCAGTCATGCTTCTTGGTGGCTTCTAATAAATCATTCCCTCTATCTTTGCAGGATCCACTGCTACACCAGCCTCAGAGATGACGTATCCTTGAAAGTAGACTTCTTGAATCCAAAGATGAAACATCAAGAGATTTCCATAAATTTGGTGATATTGGAGTGTATCCAAGACTATCCATAGGTTTGTATTGTGCTCCTCCTCTGACGTTGATTACACCAAGATTTCATTAATTAATACCACAAAAAATTGGTCAAGGTAAGGCTAGAAGATCATGTTCATGAGTCCCATGAACACTATTGGGGAATTTTTCATACCAAAAGGAATAACCAGAAACTCATATTGTTTGTATCAGCACTTGAAGACAGTCTTTAGCACATCATCATCCAATCCTGAAGCTAGTGATATCCCGATATGAGGTCTATCTTAGAGAACCACCTCACTCCCTTAAGTGAGTCGAAGATGTCATCAATCCTAGGCATTGGATACTTGCTTTTCACAGTTTCCTGGTTCAGGTGTCAGAAGTCCACACACAACCATAAACTCCAATATGCCTTCTTGGAAAAAAGCAGTAGGGCTACCCATGGGGAAACATTGTCCATACAAACCCCTTCTCCTACAAGTCCTCTAACTATACCCTCAACTCGGGAAGCTCCACGGGAGCCATCTGATATGCCGGTGTGGATATCAGTGTTGCCCCAAGGTACAGGTCAATGGAGTAGTCTACCTCCCTCTTAGGAGGTAGTCACGAAACAACCTCATGGAAAACATCCTCATACATATCCACCACTATAAGAAACCTTGGAATCCTCTCATCCACTGCAGTGAGGGTGAGGCTAGCCAACTTGGGAGTGATCGGTTGAACCCTACTCGGAAAAACCTTATCATATGCTGCAAGTGTTTCCTTTTCATCGGTGAAGGAAAAAATGGTCCCATCTCCATGGACACACCACAATGTATGCCTAAAATAGTCAATATGATCATGGATTATGGATAACCAGTCCATACCCAAGATAAAACTGTAAGGCCTCAATGCTGCTACTAGGAGATCCTTGCCAAAGATCTCGAATCCCAATGTATGCTCACACTGTCGGCACCAGTGTGTAATCAGCGAATCCATCTCATAGGAGAATCTAGACATAATTATTGATCCAATGGCTCCACTGGGATCTCCGAGATCTTAATGAGAGACATGGAAAGGAAGAAGTCACCAGAACCTGTGTCTATAAGAACTGCATATAGAGTGGAGTAGACACATGATCATACCTTGGATCATCACTAGAGATCTATGGTCATAAGCCTCCACCACCTAACGTTGTGCTCGACCCTATCTACCTTCTCCCTGAGGTCAGGGTGGACCACCTGGGGTGGTGGCTGTAAGACCTCAAACCATCGCCACCACCAACTACTTCGCATGCTCCCCTGCCATGTCTACTGCCCTATAGACCACCTTGCTTGAACCGTTGCATATTCCTTGGTGGTCCCTTGACTATATTCTGATCATCAGTAGGGCGGATCAGGATGTCACGAGCCATGTGACCCTACCCACCGCAAGAGTAACACAGTCTGATCCTCTGCTGACCTCCTCTGCCTCGCGAGCTACGCTCCTCTAAGCCTACATCTGGGGGTCGTCCATCTGATGGTCTGGCCTGTTTGGGCCTCTCTGTCATCTTCCTACTACCTACTATAGATGACTCAGCTACCTTTGGTCTAGTGGTGGATCTCACTGTTGGTGCATACTCGACAAGGAAACTCTCCACCAGTAGTCCTCACTCTAGCACTCTATCCTGTATCGGGATGTTCAGTGAAATCATCAAAGCCCTGATCTCTCGTCGAAGTCCCTACTAAAATATATGGTCCATAATGAAATGTTCCCTAACCATGTCGGTGGAGTAGTAAGAGAGGTCGGTAAAACTCACAGAGTGTTGGGCCATAGTCAAACTACCCAGCTGCAGGTGTAGTAACTCCAGAAAACGCATAGAGAATAGTGTTGCTAGTACAAAATTTGCCCTAAGGAGGCTCTTGAAGTACAACCAAGAAAGGGTCGCCTCCTCAATTTTTTGGAGCATCGCAATCTACCTTATCCCTACTATTCCCTGAAAAAGGCTAGCAGATAGGATCACCATCTGATCTGATGGTGTAGCTAGCAAGAGAAAAACCTATGCCACAGGCTCTATCCATTCCTCAGTTTTTTGATGATCTATCTCACCTAAAATCCTCAGAGGCCACTATCTATGGAACTCGTGTAGTATGCTCAGTCAGCGTGCATTTCCCTCTGGTGGGGAGAGTATCATTTTCTTCTCTATAGGTGGTGGTGGTGCTGGTACACCACCTTTAGTTGCTTGCGTCGTAAGTGGACCATGTACCAAAGCCACATCTCTTGGTGGGCCATTATCATGATCTCTCACTTGAATCCTAGCTAGCTATCTTCTTAGAGGCATCATGTAAGAAAAAAATGTGCCATGGTCAAAATGATATACCTGGTGAGATGAATCAAAAGTGATCAAGATAAAATAATTTCTGAAACACCTACAACTAGTGTTTTTGTGTTCCAAGATAGAAAATTTAACTTAGGGTCCTGGTGTACGGATACATCAGCGGCCACACCAACACTAGACTCCCATAACTAAAATCCAAATCCAAGACACTAAACAATATTTCTCCATCGAAAAAAATTGAAGACTCTTAGTTCTTATGGTAGAACCGACCTCCCTTTGATACCACTTTTAAACAACCCTTCCCCTGGTGCCCATGATGTGACTACACCAAGCCCGCCTTCCATAGGCTAGGGGTTGGTGACCAGCACCAGAAAGGCGTAACCCAAAAATGGGAAGGCATATCCATTAAAACTTTATGCACACAGATAGAGTACACACACAAATCAGAACACAAGTCACCACTACTAAGAGTAAAAGTATGTATTGAATGTAAAGGGGCTAGTATACAAGCCCCACTAAAAGAAAATTACCAAAAAAGGAAGAAAAAAAGATCCATAGAACATCCACTGAGGATCCTACCTGAAGAGTATGTACATATCACTCTTTGACATCACATTCACTCACCATTTCTATCAATCACCTCTGAGAACCATCTAGCCCTAGATTCCCAAGTCCCAGTCAAGTTGTTTATCCTCTGCATAATACACAGAAGGTGTGGGTGAAGCCCGTGTAGTGGTGAGTATAACAATAATCAGTAAGGAACCCGAGACCTAAAAAGGTCTCTCAGAAATCCCCAATGGTAAACCAAAAAGCAAGATCTCAATCAGAAGGCACAAAGTAAAAGACAGCTCATACTAGTTATACAACTTAATGTACAAGAATAAAGATGATTAGTCATAAGCTAGATTATTATATTCTGTTGAGCGGCTTGACTTCTAATCTGAGAAGGGTTTCCCCGCCGCCAATCCATAAAGAGTCTCTCTTCCATTCATCAATGATGGGTCACTCTATGGTTGGTCCACGATGGGTCATGCTATTTTTTATCTACATAGAGTCACTCTCATGCTGATCCATAGAGGGCAGTGTTATTGCCGATCCACAGAGGGTCTCTCTCTTACTGATCCCTGGAGGTTCATGCCAGTGTCGATCTATGGAGTGCCTCTCTCTTGCTGATCTGTGGAGGTTTATCCCATTTCTGATCCATGAAGGGTCTCCCTCTTTTCAATCCACTTAAGTTCATGCCATTGTCGATCCATGGAGGGTATCTCTCTTACCGATCCACGGAGGGTCTCTCTTCACTTGATAGCCAACCACTGAAAGTTCACACCCTGTACGTATGAGTTTCAAAGGATCTGTTACTCAATAAATCAGTGTTATTTCTACCACCACTATGTCTCACTTATAATTAACCCAAAGATCCATCTTTTCATAAGGGTTCTAACACAACCAATGGCGCGTTGATCGGATGCCCAGTTTGTAAGCTATAGGCTTTTAATAAAAATGGATCTGTTGGATATGAGTCTGATCCACCCCAAATGTACTCAAACATCTTCCAAAACTGAAGTGGGTTATCTAGAAATTACTACTGAATTTTAAGGTTCCTTGTGACATAAACAGTGCATCAATCAGACATCTAGTCTGCATGTTATGATCGTTTTAGTGAAACGGGGCCGGTCGGGTGTGAGTCTGGTACGACCAAGTCAGACCATCCCATCCCGACCATGTTTGGGGGTCCATCATGGGTCTTCACTATGGGGATCGTGGTTACAGCTTGGAAGGATGGGTCCAGCCAAGTGGCGGGTCTGACCCAGCGTCGCAGGTCAGCCCCGGCATCGCGGGTCTTGCCTTATGGCGCAGGTCTGGCCCGAAGGTGGCCTGACCTAAATGGTATGGCGCTACCCAAAGAATGAAACCCGACCCGCATTTTATAGGCTATCTTTCCAGACCAGATGTAGGTGCATCCATTACAACCTAGAGGCACCAGTTGGGGCTGCACCTTCACCCAGCCCGGTCGGCAGTTGACTGACTATTTTGCACGCACACGTAAGAGGTACACGTGCCTCCAGTGCACCCAAGAGGCCTAAGCAGGCCGCCCCTCCCGGCAGTACTTACGGGCTCCGTGCCACCTCACCGCTACGGTGCGCCGATGGGCACACCGCCCCCCTCTTCCCTCAGCCGTCGCTAGCTCTAGTGCATTCACGGTGCGTTCTAAGGGCCACCGGAGTCGCTCCTGTGGTCTACTTTTTGATTCATTTATGCCTACGGCCTCCGTAGGGCACCAACATCACCTCAAAGCCTTTGAATTAGTCCTGCTGAAAATTTGACCGGTCAGCATTGAAGAACACAACATGAACAACTATGATGGAGGGACTGGGCCTTGTTCGGGTTATCCTATTCCCTCCGTGTTAGAGTTTAATCATAGGGATAATCATGATGATAACCATACACCTTCAAAAACCCAAAATCAAACCGCTACACAAAATCCACTCGCAACAACAAGCGATTTGTAGATCATTCCATTAGTCGGTTGATCCACGTTCGTTGAAAATTTTCAAAAATGTGGAAGAAATCATCAAATACATAGAACGCATAAACCCCTACCTGGATTAATTGGTTCCTCTGATGAAAAATTATGTGATTCATGTCATCAATGATCTGTGGTCATTGGCGTTCACCGCCGCTTGCCAACCTGCGAATCTGATCCTCCAATGTTCATCGCTTTGTTCTATGTTTATCGTTGGTGAGGAATTCCGCCAGTGGTTTGTTATAGATTTCCCCGCGTTTGTTAATTACCAAACTCCCACAGGTTTGATTATTAAAATAAATTAAAAGCGCAGCGACGGTGCGCACATTAATGATTATTATTAAATTTGCCACAATTAATGAGCCACATTTAATGAGCCATTAAGCTAACAGCATCATGGTTTCAAATGATCCATTATTGTCCCTTCATTAATGCACCTCATTATCACCTCTTCAATACACCGCAGCATCGTCGTCCACTACTCAATGGTGAGAAAAGAAATAAAATAATTATTTTTAATTATTTTATTATTTTTCTCAAAAAGTATGAAAAAAATAACTTCTCCACTCAGTCCTTTCCAGCTAAATTTCAGTCATTTATAAGTAAGATCTATCATTCTGATTTCAATAGTGCCCTCATATTTTTGACACGATCACCGGTTCAAATTTTAGAAAAAATCTCCCACGCATTACTTAACATACCTTAAACAATGTTCTAAATTCCATTACTGGCTCTCCGAGCCTCAAAATCACGTGTCGTCAGAGTGTATAGTCTGAGAATAATTCCATCTATAAAAAAAATTACATGGAATTTTTGATACATTAAATTATAATCATTTAAGTGTAAAAAAATTAATTTAAAATTAATCCCTCGAAGTGGATGACACATCGGGTTTTTAATGTAAAAACATCCAAAAGATTTCTATATTTTTGTACTAAATTTCTAATTGAAATTAATTACAATGAACTAGATTTTGTTATTAGATAAAAATATGATATAATTATAAATTGAAACTAATTTAAAATATAATTTAACCTTATAAATAAATTATATGAAAAATATGTTTTGAATTAAAATCCCATATTTTTAACTATTCATTAAATAAATTAAATTTTACAAAAAAAAAACAAAAAATATTCCTATATAACTTTTTATGTTTATATTATAAATATAAATTTTATTCTAGAAAATTACTGCTATAAAAGTTCCAGAAAAATTATTTAAAATGGGTTCTCCATTAAAGGGTTGTGAAACATCCTTCAAAAAATATAGGTTATTGACCATAAAATTGTGGTTGTTATTATCTTATGCCTATAAAATATATTGGATGAATATAAAAAATATTTGATTGAATATATAACATATATATATAAATAATATCAATTTATAATTTTAATTAATTTAATTTATTAAGACCAACAAAATTGGGAACATAAAAAATAAAAATAAACCCTTTATATTCAATTTTATTATAATTTCATATATAATTAATTGATAACATGTGAATTAATATTATATTTTTATAAACCATATATTTATAATATTTCAGCTAGTACTATTCATAATCTCTATTTTAACATCTGTGTTATATCTAATCATAATATATTATTGTTTGGTAAACCTCAATCAGGCATGTTTCGCAAGCCATCGAGGAAAGTCATTATTGTGTGTAACGAAAGATAACCTTAGTGTTCCATGTAGAGAAAGATACAATTTATGTTGTGAGTAGTTCACATAAGACAAACATTGTTCATTGATATAAAATAAACTATTTCCCATGTTCTGTTAAATTGAAAATATAAAAATATTATATTAATTCAAAAAAATATTTAACAAAATCAGGCGGTGTTTCACTAACATTTATCACAATATATATTGATCCCTAGAATATATGATGCATCCCCTATGTATTTAATCAAGATTCATTCATTTAACCATGTCTTTACTAATAGTAAGACTTTCCTTTCAATTCCTGCAACTAATATTTCATCTAAATATAATACTAGGAAAGAGATGGCATTCCCGTTAACTTTAGTATTGAAAAATTTCGGACTTATTTTATTGAATAAACCAAATTCTCTCATGGAACCCTCAAAATGAATATTCCATGATCAGGATTCCTACACAGACTCATAAATTGATCTTTGTAGCTTGCACACATTATTGTAATTTTATGACATAACAAACCCTTTCTATCTAGACATATACACATATTCAATAAACATACCATTTATAAAAGAGGATTTTAAATCCATTTTCCAAATGACACATTCAATGAAGGATTCTATTGCATGTAATATTCTAATAGATTTAATAATCTCTTATCATGAGAAGTTTTCATCATAATCTATGCCTTGCCTTTTCCTGATACGCTTCACTAATAGTATTTCCTTATTAGTATTAGACTTTCCATCCATGTATATATGATTCTTGTATACCCATTTTCACCTAATGGGATTTGCATAAACATTAGGGTCTTTAAAAATCCACAATTTATTTTGTTCTTGGAAACAATATCATAATGCATATCATATTTCTATTTAGTAGAATCCTTTATATATATTTGTTCCTTGTAGGTTGTAGGTTCATCAACCTCAAGTAGTAATGTTTCACCTTACTCAATGAAAATAAAAAAATGATTCTCTACTTCTCTTGTAACGACCAGAACATTTATGAATCAAATTACCTTTCTTCTGTTGACTTATGGATATAGAAAACACATTAATCCTTTTTTATTGGGATTAAATTAATGTTATGTATCATTACTATTGATAATATAGTCTTTGAATAGTGATCACATGACTGATATATGGTTTTAAAAAATCCATTTGATACAGACAAAGGAGAGGATGGACTCATTCAGCAGACTCGGGTTGTACGAAGCTCATTTGTTAGAGCTTAAAAAGGAGGTAGTGTCACTAATTTTTTCTCTTTACCAAGCTCAATTCGAGCTTCAACATGTCAATATTCAACAAAATTGACTACGGGAGAAGTTCCAGTTGATAGGGATTACCGCCTGAGTGATGTAATCCGAACCAACCCAAGAGTATATCACCATCACACACCTTACACATAAGACTTATGCAGGTTCTATAGGGGGTTATGTAATAAGGTATTAGTAACTTATTGTGTAATCCCTTTATATAAATAAAATTCATATTCTATCAATTCCATTAGGATAATAGTCTTTCTTAAAAAATGATGAATTTGTTAAATTTATTTTTTGGGTAAAAATTGTACTTTTGAGAAATATATAAATTATTATATTAAAATGAGGTTTTTATTAATAATATTATAAAAAATCATATAAATGATGACTATATTAGTTTTTTATATATAAATTATTATGTAATCACTTTGGTAAGAGTTATATTTTTATACAATAAAATATAAAGTGTATTTTCAAAGATTTTAGTATAAGTAATTAATGATTTTTTGAAATAATTATTATATTAATAAAATATTATAATCAAATTAATTTTATTAATAATAAATTAGTATATAATATTTTTGAAGTTGACTGTAATATTTATTATGGTTTCAAAACATTTTTTTGCCATAACTCATGAATATTCCATAAATGTCAATTTCATTTTATAAGTTAAAATTCTCATATTTAGAAAATTATTTAGATTAAATGAATTTTATTTTTTGAATTAGGACTTAAAAATTATCTAATAAAGAATTTTTCATAATTTTCTGAGATAGTCTAATTTTTAGGTAAAAAATTAAATACTATATAAACAAAATATGTGTTTTATCACATCTTAATGACCCCAAAATGATATAATAAATACTATAATGGGTATTATCAGCCCAATGCATGTTCTTAAATTAAAATAATGTGATTTTAGATTTATTTGATTTAGTTTATAATGTCATGGTGAATCTTCCAAAATTTATAACATATTTGATGATTTTAAATTAATTTCCTTGAAAGTGTGACTCACCTCCACATAAGAAAGGGAAATATTTTAATATCTTCAGCCATTTTCCTTCTAAAATAATTTCTTCCACTCCACTTTTTAAAAACCCATTGGAAAAAACCATGGTATGTTTTGTGTTTTTTAATATTTAATTGCATAGATTACAAAACCCGAGTTTGTGAAATATGAAAGAATTCGACTAAAATTTCCTATAAGAACCCACCGAATATATCACAACCTGTCCCCCAGGGCCCGTTTTGTGATTACCTCAAACCCTTCTTCCATAGGCCAGTGGCTGGAGACTAGAATAAGAAAGGCGTATTCCTATAATGGAATGGTGTTGCCTTTAAACCTGTACAAACACACAATTCAAGAACACAACAAGAAGCAACGACGAAGTAAAATGTTTTAGTGAAAAGTGTAATGAAAGTAATGGGGCCAAAATACAAGACCAACTGGAAAGTACAAGTAGAAATGGATGAGAAAACAACTCCTGGAACATCCACCAATTATCCAACCTAAAGGGAAGGTACAGCTCACAATTAGAAGTCACTGCATCCTGTCACGTCAAGTGGTCCACCTTTGAGCATCGGCCAGTCCTGGCTCCCTCATCCTCGATCAACGATGTCTATCATCTGCACAAGACCCAACTAAGTACGGGAGTATCCCATGCAGGGGTGAGTATAACAATACTCAATTGGGACCTCGAGACCTCCAAAGGTCTCCCAGAGTTCCACAAAGGTAAAACCACAAAGCAAGACCTCTATCAAAAAGCATGATGTAGTGGTCATCAACTCTAATTAGATATATTATCATACATATACCTAAGTTAACATACAATATTCATATCATATATTAGGAAACATAAGGTTGAAACAATTAATCTATTTCCACAACTGAACCATGAGGGAAGAATACCAAAAAGGGAACACCACGAAGGTAAAAGTACCACGAAGGTTACACCATGAAGGTAAAACCATGAAGGTAAAAGTACCCCAAAGGTAACACCACTAAGGTAAAAGTACCAAAAAGGTAACATCATGAAGGTAACACTATGAAGGTAAAAGTACCACAATGGTATCCCCACAATGGTAACACCACCGAGGTAAAAGTACCACAAAGGTAACACCACGAAGGTAACACCATGAAGGTAAAGGACACAGTTCACACTAGGTATATAAATTTATTACAGAAGTACAGATGATTAGTCATAAAACTAGATCATCTTATTCTGTCAAGATTCTCTGCTGCTGACCCAGACAGGATCGATAGATACTGACCCACATAGGATCGCTAGGCACTGACCCACACATGATCAATAGATACTAACCTACATAGGATCGCTAAGAGTTGGCCCACATAGGATCGATAGATGATGACCCACATAGGATTGATATTCTTTCTTCACATTACAACCAGCCAATAGATTCTCGTACTAAGAAAACAAGATTTTGGTATAATACTCTCCTCAATCCATCAGTCGTAACTAAACCTCTAGGAAGTTCCACGAAGAATTATCCCAAAGGACTGCCCCGTCATAGGGGTCCCAATGTGATAGACGACATGTCGATCGAACACCCAATCTGTGAGATATGGTCACTTTTGTAAAAAGGTCTCGGTTGGATTCAAGTCTAATCCAACACATGTCGCACGTAAAACTCCATAAAAAGTAAATTCAAAGGACCAGCTCGGCACAAGGGTCCTTATTCCACAAACTATGTGTCGATTGGACGCCCAACATGTTAGTTACCCTCATTTCCGTCAAACAGGGTCATCTCACCTTAGTTCAGCCCGGCTCGGTCAGGCTGGCCAGAATATTCCAAAGGGACCACTTCCCTAAGGGTTCCCAATTCCACTGATGGTGTATCAAACGGACACCCGGTTCATTAGTTACGGGCATTTCATTATTCAGGTACCGGTTGGGTCTGGCCCCGATCTAACACGATCAGACCAACCTAACCTAACGGGTCCTAAGGTCTACCTGACCCCACTTGGGTCCGGTCCACTGGGGGTCGGCCCAGTTCATTGGTTCAGTCCCATCAGGGTCGTCCCGTCTTGTTCGTGGTCCCGAGCTGCGGTTGGCCCGACTAGTCGGGTGGGGCTCGGCCCACCCACACTGGCCTATTGGGCGTCAGGTCCAGCCCGGTCTGCTATCGTCTCCGGAACGTTGGGCCACAGATCCAGACCAGACCATTGGCGGGTCTGGCCCATGTCCGGCTCGGTCCACCCAAAGGCGTACCGTTGTGTCCCATTGGCCCCGCGTTTGTGGTGCCGTTTCACATAGTCGGTGGGGCGCTTCCCCACCACGATTCAACGGTCCATTGTTCGGCTGATCAGATTCTACCAATTTTGCGCGGCATGGGGTCACGCCCCCCCCCCCCTTCGGCCATGGCCCGCTGGTCATGGCTACAGCTTCTGACAGTGCCTATGGGCGCCGCTTCTTTATCCTGCATGGTAGGCTCAGGCCGGCCGCCTTTGGACACACTGGTGCGCCACCTTCCACATCCCACGATCGGTTGCAGCGGGTCTCCTCCAGCCACCACCGACCACCGCCGACATGGTGGGCCAGCAGATTCTTCTATGGGCCATCAGACATGCTTCGGTGGTCTATTCCTTGTGTTTTCTGCACCTACGGCTCTCCCAGGGTGTTTTCGTCAAAATGTGACCCACTAATTTGCATTGCCATCAACTTGAGGAAATTGTCCCCAAAAACGTAATATGAGTGAAGTGACTAAGGGTTTTTGCCTTGTTTGTTTGGCTCATTCCGTCCACTTTAAAATGATAGCTGGAAGGAGCAATGAAAATCATCATAGATGTACTTAGAGACAAAGCCCCTACCTGGATACGACGTCCAATAACAAAAATCAATGGAAACTCTTTCATCGTTGTCATGGGTTCGTGATTCGGTGGCGGTCATTACCACTCGTTGAATCCGTCCTCATCTTCCATGTGGTTAGTGTTGCGGTACATTGTTAGAGCTTCATTTCTTGGTGAATTCGTGTCAACACCCCTCCCTAAGCTCCATATAAGTAAGATATGATAAATATTGTGTCCCGCACGAAGAATTAATGAGGTTCATTTAATTAATGATCCTCAAAAATTCCCAATGGTGAAATAAAAAGTGAAGAAGAGTCTATCGATTTAATGACTTGACATGTAGTTGATCCCACCACTGCCACTCGTCTGTTGGAGAAAAAAAAAAGAAATAAAATAACATAAATTGTTATTTTATTAATCTTTCAAAAGTCTGTAAAATTAACTTCTTCACCCTACCTACTATGGTCAAATTTAAGACTCCCTTAATAAAATCCCAGTGCTGAGAATTTTATGGTGCCCTCGTATTTTTAATCCAAGCACCGGTTCAAAAGATAGAAAACTTCACCCGCATGTTTACTGAATGTACCGTAAAAAAACTTCGATGAATTATTAACATTCAACCTCAACTCATGCCGGTTGAGTTTAGGTTCTGCATAATGGAAAATACCCCCAATAAACTCAACAGTACTCTCGTATACTCAATCTGAGTTACCATTTAGAAGTTCTGGATTTTAAAATAAAAATAATTGTTACCTAATTATTTTATATACGACCAAAAACTAACATCCATAGTTAGACCATGCTGGACAATGTTAGTATCTTTCTAAAGAAAACATACCCTCACGAGTTCACCAGTGGTCTCTGATTTTTAATCAGAGTCACCGTTCATGAGTTATAAGAATTTTAAAAATAAAATAACTTTATTTAATTATTTTATTTACAGTTATTCCATATTCAGGTTTTCTCACTAGAGGCCTGTGTCTACTAAACATAAGCCACGCCTAGGGTAAAACTGCTATCCTGAATGCAACGGGCCCCTCAGATTTCTAATTCGGTAACCCGTTTAATACTTATTCCACTTTTTCAGGAAAATAGCTCAAGCATACTATTTAAAACCTATAATTTTTCGACAGATTGTTTTGAGCACTCCCGGTCTTGAAATCACACACCATCATATTTTGCAGTCTCAAAATAATTCTTTACAATTAAAACAATATACATATATTCTGAGACATTTCATTCTCCCCACATTAGTTCTTTACGTCCGCAAAATCCAAAACAAAGGTAAATACAAAAATGAGGGTATTGAGCACGAATTTGAGCTTCCCACTCCTATTGGCTCTCCCGATGGTTCACGTGCTTCCACCAAACTTTTACTCGAGGGATCAACCATCCACGAAGGACTCGGTCCTGACGATCCTCTATCATCACTGGGAACTCTATAAAAGTCTCCCCATCATCAAAGCCCAACATTATCTAGTTGATAACATGTGATGGATCATGAAATCATCTCCTCAGCTGCAACACATGGAAGAAATTATGCACCTGGTGTATCTTTGGGGGAAGAGATAGATGGTATGCCACGTCTCCCACTCTGTTGAGAATCTAGAAAGTTCTGATGAACCTCAGAGATAACATGCTTCCCCGTCAAAACAACTGCAATCGTCATCGGGGTGAGACTCATAGGAAGACATGGTCTCCCTCCTCAGACTCCAAGGGTATTTGTCTCCTATCGGCATAAGAATTTTTCCGACTCCATGCAGTCTACACTCACTGAAAAATGAGGCATCGTGATACAAACTCTGCCACTGCTTCCCTTATCCATGGCCACCAGTACTAACATCGGTGGTCCTGGTACATCTTCACCATTCTAGGATGTACTATTAAATGAAATGTATGGAACTCCCTCAATACCTCCTCCTGAAGTGTCACTAGTACCTTGGTGAGTCCCCTGAAGAGAACGAAGTTCTCCCCACCTTCATAAAATCCGTAAAGAGACCGTCGTGAGGATTTATCAGTACGTCGGTCGTCATAGTCAATGTCCCCAAGCCACGCCTTTCTAACTCACTGAAGAATTGGGGGAGTAACAGTCATATACTGGAGGAAATATAGACATCGTCATTGTCTCAGGTTCAGGTCCATCTCTGGGAAGATATACATGATACTCTTGTGATTAGAGTAAAGAGTAAACTATTCACCCATCAAGTAGTGTTGCCACATATTCAGCAGATAGACCACTACTAGAAACTCCAGGTCATGGATAGCGTAGTTCCCCTCATGATGTCTCAACTACCATGATTCATAGGCGATCACTTCATGCTCCTGTATAAAGAAACAACCTTGTCTAGTCCCTGATATGTCTTACTAGACTACATACCCAATGCCCTCTTCTGGTAACCTCAAGATAGCGGCACTCATCAGTCTCTGTCTCAGCTCCTGAAAGCTCTATTGACACTTATCTGTCTATAGGAAAGGCTCCCCATTCTTCGTCAAAGCTCACAAGGGTGTCTCTACCTTAGAGAAGTCAGTTAAAAGTATCTGGTAGTACCCAGCCAAAGCATAAGTCCCTCGCCCATTATTGAGGTAATCCTATAAAGATATTTTGAAAAGATGTACCCACACTCTACCACTACAGTTGGGAACTGAAAACTCACAACTCCTGCTTCCACGAGGGTAAATATAGTCAACTCAAGAGCGATCAACCAAACCCTCCTGTGCATGAGTTAATCTTGTTCTTCCAAGGTTCCCTTTTTCACCAACCAAAGAGAAATCTATTACTTCAATTTAGATATACTAAAATCATTTTCCGTAAAACATTTAACCTATGTATGAACTATAGATGTCCATTCTATCCTCAAACTAATGTTGTAAGGACATGACACTGCCACCAAGAGGTTACAACAGAAACTCTCACCTAAAAGTTTAGATCACACCATCGACATAAGTGGGATTATCGATTCTCCTCTCAAAGGTATCTCCAGATGTAAGGGTCAAGTCCTCAGTTTAACCAGAAACTCTAGGTATTGAAAAAGATTTGTGGCAAGAAGGAATGATCGGTACCTATTTCTATTAATACAGTAGTTTTTAGTAGACACAGACTGTGCCTCGAATCATTCTTGGAGACCTAAGGTCACACTCCTTGACCGCATGCAGTTACTCCATTCCCCTTTCGTCCAGCTCCCTAGGCCTGGTGGGGACCATATTGGGGTGGTGGTTGTAACATGTCGAAAATGTATACCACCTCATGTTGCTCCCATAGCTCCACTTCCATGTCTGCATCCCTGCAAATTCATTTATCCATATCACTTCCTCTCCACAAAACATTTTACATGCCCAAGTCTCTGAGACTGTCATTAGTTTTCTGCCTTCCCACTGCTAACATTCACTGGTTGTATCCTCTCAGCCAAAGGCCATTCAACCACAAAGTTTTCCTATAGAACCCTAACATATGTAGGAATGCATATAGTAAACATTTATGGCTTAGATGTCCCTAAACACACCTCGATCGGAGTTCCGATCCCTGAAGAACTGATTGTACTATATTCATTGAGTATATGGGATGGTCGATACACCTCGATGAATACTCAGCTACCGACATGTCATCCTACCGAATCTATAGAAGACCTAGTGAACACTCACCCTTTAGTGTTTTATGGAAAGATACCCCCTTCTCTGAGGAAGGTTCTCAAGATTTTCCACATAAAGTCACCACTTCACAAGATCAGGGGTAATCTAAACTCTGTCATTGTCCTACTGATCCACGTAGAAGTATCTATATTAGGACCTCCATCTGACCGAATTTTACCCTAGCAAGATGGAAACTTGGCCACCACCTCAAGGAAATCCTTAGACTCCTATTATTCGGGGTAACCTCAAAACCTGAGGGGTATCTGATGCTGAAACATGTGTATGGCACTAAGCCTATATGTATCCTCTACCAGTACCTCCAGTTTTAATAACTGACCAACGGAAATTGATATAGCTAGCACACAACCTGAAGACACCATCTCGGCCAATGGTCTATGTACCGAATCCTAATAACCATGTAGACTATAATCATGTTCATGCACTGAAAAAGACTAGCAACTAGGATCACCATCTAATCTGCTGGTGTTCCAACTATGTGGAAACCTCTAGCCACAGCCTCCAGCCAGTCCTCAGCTGCTTGGAGATCAGTCTCACCTCAAAACCTCAGAGGCCTCTACAGCTGGAACTCATGAAATATGCTCAGTCGACATGCACAATCCACTGGTATCATCTATTGCTGATCCACATAGGATCTCTCGGTGCTGATTTACAAAGGATCGCTCGGTGATGATCCACACAGGGTCACTAGAGTGATGATCTACACTGGGTCTCTTGGTGGTCCATCATGTTGTACTCTCTTGATATTCCTATTTGTATGTCTATGCAGTGGAATCCTGATAAGTAATAGGTGCACCATGGTTATTAAGTTATACATGGTGAGATGACTCCAAAGAAACCAAGGAAAAACATTTCCAAAACACACGCAATAATTTTTTTCATGCACTGAGTCAGAAATCAGAATTCAAGGTCCTATTGTATGGATATGCCAACCACCGTACCAACATTGGGGTCCCCAAACTAAAAACCACACTCAAAACACTTAACACTATTGATCCATTGAAAATAATAGAGTCATAGTTCTTTGGTAGTACCGACTCATTTGATACCACTTTGTCACGAGCCATCCCTCGGGGCCCGGGTCCTGACTACCCCAAGCTCACCTTCATAGGCTAGGGGCTAGAAACTAGAACCACAATGGGAGATCCCTATAATGGGGAGGCATTGCCTTTAAACCTGTATAAACACACAATACAAGAACCCAACAAGAAAAAACCACAAATTAAAATTCGGTAGTAAAAAGTGTACTAAATGTAAATGGGCCGGAATACTAGCCCAACTGGAAAGTACAAGTACAACTGAAATTCAAAATAGATCCAGGAACATCCACCAAGGATCTAACCTAAATGGTAGGTATAGCTCATGATCATAAGACACTGAATCACGTCACATCAAATGGTTCACCTCTGCACACCATCCAGTCATGGCTCCCCCAGCCTCGATCAACAATGTTCTTCATCTACACATGACACAGAAAGGTGCAGGCATAGTCCATGCAGGGGTGGGTATAACAATCCTCAGTAGGGACCTCGAGACACTTGAAGGTCTCCCAAAGTTACAAAAATGAAAAACCACAAAGCAATTCATCTATCACAAAGAACAAAGTAGTAGTCATCAACTATACATAGATATATGCCCATACATATACCTATGTTATCAAAATATACTCGTCGCATACATGAGAAAACATAAGGATTCAAATTTTAATACATTTGCATAGCTGCTCCACGAGGGGAGAATAACACAAAGGAAACACCATGAATGTAACACCACGAAGGTAAAAGTATCACAAAGGTAACACCATGAAGGTAACACCACTAAGGTAAAAGTACCACAAAGGATACACCACGAAGGAAAAAGTTACACAAATGTAATACCACGAAGGTAACACTACGAAGGTTAAAGTTCCACAACGGTAACACCACGAAGGTAACACCAGGAAGGTAAAAGTACCACAAAGGTGCCACCATGAAGGTAAAAGACTTAGATCACACCAGGTATAAAACTTAATTATAGAAGTACAAATGATTTTTTGTAAAACTAGATCATCTTGTGTTGTTGAGAGGCTCTGCTAGTGACCCACAACGGATTGATAAATGCTGACCCACATAGGATTTCTAGGTGCTGACCCACACAGAATCAACATATTCTGACCCGCATAGGATCTCTAGGTGCTGACCCACACGGGATCGATAGATTCTGACCCACATAGGATTGATGTACTTTTTTCACGTTACAGATCGCCACTAGATTCTCGTACTAAGCACGCTTAATTCTGGTAGAATCATATCTTCAATCCATCGGTCGAACCTAAACCTCCACAAATTTCTACGAAAAAGTACTCCAATGGACTGCCCTGTCATAGGGGTCCCAATGTGACAGACGACGCATCGAGTGGACGCCTGGTCTTTGATATATGAGCACTTTTGTAAAAAGGGCCTAGTTGGATTTAAGTCTGATCCAACCTAGGTCACATCTCAAACTCCTTCAAAACTCACATAGAGTATATTCAATCTACCACCTTTCCATAAGGGTCCTTATTCCATAGACAACACATTGATTGAACACCCAATCTGTTAGTTACACCCCTTTCCATGAAATAGGGTGATTGCACCTTGGTCCGTCTTGGCTCGGTCGGGCCAGCCGGAATATACCACAGGGACATATTACCAAAAGGGATCCCAAATCCACTTAAGGTGTGTCAAATGGACACCCAGTTCATTAGTTAAAGAATTTCTTTATTCGGGTACCAGTTGGGTCTGGGCCCGGTCCGACTCGGTCAGCCCGACCTGACGCAATGGATCATGGGGTCTACGTGACCCCACTCGGGCTCTTCCCATTGGGGGGTCAGCCCGATTCACTGGGTCCGGCCTGTCGGGGCTGACCCAGCTTGTTCGTGGGCTCAGACCACAGTTTGCAGGGCACGTAAAGTGGGGTTCGGCCCACCCACGCTGGCCCGTTAGGCTGCAGGTCTGGCCTGGTCCACTGGCGTGTCCGTCCCGGCCCGCATGGCCAGCCCTTGTCTGAATTAGTCTGCCTGAAGGCCGACCATTTTTTCCCGCTGGCCCCATGGTTTCAGGGCCGTTTTTTCCTGCCAGTGGGGCACTGCCCCACCATGATCCATCAGTCAGATTTTCGGCCGAACGGCTTCCACCAATGCAGCACAGTGCGGAGCGGCACCGCCCCTTCTTTCCATGGCCCATTGGCTATAGCTACTGCCGCTGGCGGCGCCCTCAAGCGTTGTACCTTTGTCCAGCATGGCTGGCTCGGGCCAGCTGCCTTAGGCCACCGAGGCACGCCATCACGCTCCTCCTTCCACCACCCACGACCGGTTGTCGCGGGTCTCCTCCGGCCACCACCGGCCGCCGCCAACAAGGAGTGCCACCAGATTCTTCTGTGGGCCACCAGACGTGCTCTAGTGGTCTGTTAATGGTTTCTTTTGCACCTATGGATTGCCCTAGGTTCCATCGTTAGAATTTGATCCGCTAATTCACGTTGACGTCAAATTGAGGAAACCGTCCCCAAAGAATGCAATATGAGGGATGCGGCAAAGGGTCATGGCCTTGTTTTTTTGGCCTGTTCCCTCCGTGTTAAAATGATAGTAGGTGGGAGAAAAGAAAATCATCATAGTTGAACATAGAAACAAACCTCCTACCTGGATATGATTTCCACTGATGATGATCGATGGAACCTTCTTCGTCGTTGTCATGGGTTCACGATCCGGTGGCGCTCGCCACCGCTCGCTGAATCTGGCCTCATTCTCCAGGTGGTTAGCATCGCGGTACTTTTCCAGAGCTTTGTTTCATGGTGAGGTTGTTCCAACACCCCTGCCTGAGCTCTATATAAATAGGAGAGGAGAAAGAGTGTGTCCTTCAAGAAGAATTAATGAGGTTCATTTAATGAATGAACTTCCCAAATTCTCAATGGCACAGTTACAAGTAAAGAAGTGTTATTCCATTTAATGGCTTGACTTGTTGTTGATCCCACCACCGTCACTCATCTATTGGAGAAAAGAAAAAAAAATAACATAACATAACATATAATTTTATTAATCATTCAATATTCCGAAAAATTAACTTTTTCACTCGACCTACTACAGTTGAAGTGAAGCATCCCTTAAGCGAATCTCGGTGCTACGAATTCAATGATGCCCTCAGATTTTTAATCCGAGAACTAGTTCAAAAGATAGAAAACACCACCCACATGTCTACTGAAGGTACCTTAAAAAAAGGTCTATATATTATTAACATTCATCCTTGACCCACGTCGGTCGAGGTTATGTTTTTCCTAAGAGAAACACATCCCAAATAACTCAATGGTACTCTCATATTTTTAATCTAAGTTACCATTTAGATGTTATGGATTTTTACAATAAAAAATTATGACTTAATTATTTTATTTACATCCAAAAACAATCTTCCATTGTTACCCATTCTAGCCAATGTTAGTATCTTCCTAAAGAAAGTATACCCTCACGAGCTCAGTGGTGGTATTAGAATTTTAATCCTAGTCACCGTTCGTGAGTTATAAGAATTTGAAAAAAAATAACTTTATATAATTATTTAATTTATGGTTATTCTATATTCAGGTTTTCTCACTAGAGGTAAGTTTCGACTAAACAAAATTTGTTCCTAGGGTAAACCCCGTATCATAATCTTAATTTTTCCCACTGATTTATGATCTGGGCACCTGTTTAAGAGTTATTCTAATTTTTCAGGAAAACCTCTCATGCATGCTATTTTAAACTTAGAATTTTTTCTATGAATAATTATGGGAACTTCGGGCCTCATAATCATGCACTGTCATATTTCACGGTCTCAAAATAATTCAATATAATTAAAAAATATATATGGATCATCCGGGACATTACACAATATCAGACTTCTCATCACTCAAAATCCTTATAGCACATCTCTAATCTATCATACTTAATTATTTTATTTACATCCAAAAACAATCTTCCATTGTTACCCATTCTAGCCAATGTTAGTATCTTCCTAAAGAAAGTATACCCTCACGAGCTCAGTGGTGGTATTAGAATTTTAATCCTAGTCACCGTTCGTGAGTTATAAGAATTTGAAAAAAAAATAACTTTATATAATTATTTAATTTATGGTTATTCTATATTCAGGTTTTCTCACTAGGGGTAAGTTTCGACTAAACAAAATTTGTTCCTAGGGTAAACCCCGTATCATAATCTTAATTTTTCCCACTGATTTATGATCTGGGCACCTGTTTAAGAGTTATTCTAATTTTTCAGGAAAACCTCTCATGCATGCTATTTTAAACTTAGCATTTTTTCTATGAATAATTCTGGGAACTTCGGGCCTCATAATCATGCACTGTCATATTTCACGGTCTCAAAATAATTCAATATAATTAAAAAATATATATGGATCATCCGGGACATTACACAATATCAGACTTCTCATCACTCAAAATCCTTATAGCACATCTCTAATCTATCATACCCTCTCTATAATCCTCCCAAGGAACCCCAAACTCTCTTTAAGCCCTTCTTCAATCTTTTGAAGTCACAAACTCATGTAAAGGATCCTCACCTTCCTTCCATTCTCATTTTTATCCAAGTTTCCTTATATTGTTACACCCTTTTATTTTCAATCAAAAGTAATGAAGTATTTTTCACACCTCCCCAATACTTCCCTCCTTATGTTTCAATGATGAGAGACCCCTTTTTATCTCATTAATCTCATGTACACTCGTTACCATACCGAAATGCTATAAGGTATTTCATTCTCTGTACTTCCATTCAATCATTTCTCTTATATAATGCATCTCAAATTCCATTTCATATGTTGGGATATTTTTCTCCATGATCCCATTAGTTAACATTTCATTTATAAATTATGAGAGACCCATTTATCTCTCATCATCCATTTTTATTAATATTTATGTCACGTCGTTAGGCTGCCGAAATTACACTATAATTTTCCATTCCAAAATAATCATCTCGTGAATTCCAGGCCCATTTCTCAATAATGGATATTCACCTTTATGAACATATAAATATTTAATGGTACTTTAATTTATGTATTTCAAATTATTTTATCATGGAGTAAATGATATGTTTAATTAATTATTGTTATATGATCTATGTGGCACACTTAAGCATGAGATTGAAATGATTATAAAGGGTGCACTCGGGTAGCACTCAAATGTATTGGGTAATGATTAGTATCATGATATGCCTTGTGAAGTGAGGATTTAATCATGCTAATTCATGTGAAATAAGGGTTTACTCATTCTAATCCATGTGTGATGAGACTTGGATCATTCTCATATCATGATGTATGTTGTTGCCACATTTCCATGTTATAATAATCAATGTATATCATGCCTTTATATTCATGTTTCTCTTATGATCTATTGATATTACTATTTTCTAACATGTATTGTAACCATCATGTTATGCCTTATTTACTCTCTTACTATGATTTACAGCTCACCCTTTTCTTATGAATGTCCTCAGGTTATCCCATGCAATGCTAAGTACAAATGAATTTTGTGGTCATGTAAAAGAATATTTCAATAAAGATGTTTTATTTTATGTCTTAAGTTATCATGTAATGTTCCTAATCCCCAAAGACAGAAGACCACTCTATATTATTGGTTTTATTAAGTGCATGTTTATGTAATAAAGCATGTTTAGGTGTTTAATAAAGAGAGCGGTTTTTATAGTTGGTAACGAAGGATAGGTTTAGTTGTATTTGGAATTAGGGATATAAAACTCTAGTGAAAGACATAGGGATAAGACTCAGTATAAGAAAATAATACCTAAACATTGGTGAGTATAGTGTAAGTGGTTTACCAATAAAATACATCCCTATCTGGATACAAATAATTAGAGGTGGCTCTGGCATAGATGTATCTAGGGGTAAAACTTGAAAACACCCCTTTGAGCTAGACTCATATTGGAAGTAGTGCACAACAACGAGACTTTCATCAATCATGGTTCGACACTCCTGGGGGATATGCTTTTCAAAATTAATAAGCATAGTATGAACCAATATTAAGGTACAAAGAAAAAAAAATCCCATAAGAACATATATTAGTAAATATATCATGGATAACAAATATTGATGTTTAGAAATTCATAAGTTATGGAAATAAATGTAATTTATTTGTTATCCCTTTCTTTTCATTGGATTTCCCTTAATGTGTTCAATAGTTTAGAAGTATTCATCCACAAGACTATATTAGATAAAGTAGAACCATAATATAAAAGTAAAAGGTAGGGATATCATACATGGTTTTATGGATTCTTTTATATCCCGATAGTTTAGTTGAATAGTCCAAACACCCCCACAAATCATGGAAGTATAGATGTCGGTGAGAATGTAAAATAGGGAAATTGTTGCATCCCAAGAATTTAACTCCTTCCAAGTCAAATTTGTGGATTTAAATTCCTAGAGAACCTCATCAAAATTTCTATGATGGAATTTGATGCAATTTTTACCATGGATTGGATTTCCCTATATAAAGCCTACATAAATTGTCTTGAGAGGGAAATCACTTTCCATATAGAGAATTGACCCCTGATTCTGTATATGTACAAGGAGGAGAATGAATATTCTTTAACACCATCCTCTCAAGAGTGTATATTACTACACTATAAGCACACATATCTTTCTCAAATGATTGATTCTATGGAAGTAACCATCCTTGAAGACATTCCTTTTGTGGTGGAATTCACTAAGGTGTTTCCCAATGAATTTCCTGGTCTTCCTTCTAGAATAGATATTGAATTATTGATTGATTTTATAGCTGGGCATTGCCAATATCCAAGAATCCATATAGAATAGAAGTTTCAGAGCTTAAGGAGATATAAAAACAACTATAGAAGAATATAGATAAAGGGATTATACATCCAAGTGCTTCACCATGGGGTTCACCAATCCTCTTCATTTAGAAGAAGGATGGGTCAATGCACCTTTTCCTTGATTATCGTGAAATCAAAAACATCATGATAAAGAACAAGTATCCTTTTCCATGAATTTATGAATTATTTGATTAGATGTGTAGAGAACAATACTTCTCCAAGGTGGATCTGCAGTCAAGATAATTACCATGTATGGGTGAAGGAGGGTATCCCCAAGACAACTTTTCGTACAATGTATGGTCACTATTAATTCATAGTAATGCATTTCAGACTCACTAATGCTCAAGAAATCTCCATGGGCATGATGAATAGAGTCTTCAGAGATTACCTCAAAAAATTTGTCGTAGTATTTATAGATGATATTCTAATATAATCTAAAACCAAGGAGGATCATAAAGAACATATATGCACTATACTATAGACCTTGTGAAAGGAGAAGCTCTATGAAAATTACAAGAAACTATGAGTTCTGGTTTAAGGAATTCTCATTATTGTGTCATATCATCACAGGTAATGTGATATCTAAGGATCCCTCCAAGGAAAATGAATTTAAGGGATGTGTGAGGCCAACATTTGTTATGGATATCCATAGCATCCTTCGGTTAAATAGATATTATCGTCGATTTGTGAGATATTAATCATGATTTTCAAACCCTTTTACCAAGATAACTCAAAAGAGAGTAAAGGTTTCTTACAATTATGAATGAAAGCAGAGATTCAAGGAGTTGAAAAGGATGCATATCACTACACCTATGCTCACACTACACACAAGTGGAGAACTTTTCATGGTATTCAGTGATGATTCAAATAATGGTATGGGTTTTGGTTGATGAAAAATGAAAAATCCATCACCTATGCTTCAAGTAAATTGAATGTTGAATAGAAAGAATATCCAACACATGATCTGGAGTTAGCTGTAGTGATATTCACTTTAAAAATTTGGCAAAATTACCTCTTTGGTGAAAAGCATGAAACATATACCAATCAAAAAATCCTTAAGAATATATTTACACATAAAGAGTTGAATATGCACTAAAAAATATGGTTAGGGATGAGCAAAGACTATGAATGCTCAATTCACTACCATCCTGGGAAAGCAAAAAAAAGTGAAAAATGCTCTAAATAGAAGGGATACAACAACTCTTTCATTGATGAGAATTGAAAAGGACCAATCTTCTTAGATTTCATGAATATTGACATTGGAATCATAATGAAGGGAACGACATCAATCCTTTCACAAATGATTTCTCAATTGTCTCTTTTGGAACGATTAATGGATGATCAAAAGGATGATGTGGGAATTCAGATGAAAGTAGTAACTATCATAAAAAATGAAATCCTATGAGATCAATGATAATGAAAAAGTAATTGTAATATTTGGGTCAAGAATACGTGTTCCCTCAATTTCGGTGTCAAAGAAAGAACTATTGGTTGATGCACATAGTTATAATTTATCTATTCACCTAGGAAACACAAATATGCATTGGGATATTTGAGAGCATTATTGGTGGGATAACATGATGAAGGAGATCACCAAATATACATAAAAGTTCCTAGTATGTCAAAAAGTGAAGGCTGAGTAGAAGAAGTCGAAGGGGATTGTGAAACCATTAACCATAGAAACATGGAAATTGGGAAAAATAACCACGGACTTTGTCACCAGACATCCAAATAAATCTAATGGAATTAATGATATGTGTATTGTTGTGTATCATCTTAAAAAGACTTCACACTTCATTGATATTTGAGAGGATTTATCATTGGATCAACTAGCACAGATATACATCAAAGAATTATTAAGGCTTATGGGAGTACCACTGTCGATTGTATCTGGTTGCTCTGCTTTCTGGAACAGTCTCCAAAATGCTCTGAATAGTGAGATAAACTTTAGTATATCTTATTATCCTCAAACTAAAGGCTAATAAGAGTGGAATATCCAAACACTTTATGACATGTTGAGAGCATTCTCAGTGGACTTCAAAGGATGATGTGATCAATATATTCCCCTAGTTGAGTTATCTTACAACAAAATTTTCCACTCAAGAATCTAAATGTCTCCTTATGAATAACTTTATGGTAAGAGGTTCAAAACACTGGCATGTTGGGATGAATTTGAGGAGAGAAAATATCTAGGTCCAAAAATGGTCAAATAAATGGTGGAGAAGGTTAATACCATCCAACAGCACATCAAAGCTACCCAATGTCAACAAAAGAGATATGCTGACAAACATCAATGTGACCTACAGTTTGACGTTGGAGACGTTTTTGTCCTCTTCATATCACCATGGAATAGATTTATGATATTTGGGAATAAGGGAAAGATTATTCCAAGGTACATTGGCCCTTTTTAGATCCTTGATCACATTGGATAATTGGCCTATCAACTAGCACTCCCACTTAACCTGTCTCAAATACATGATGTATTTCATGTATCACTCTTGAAGAATGAAATAATTTACCCATCACATGTACTCAATATGGAGTTTAGACCATTGGGTAATAACCTCTCCTATGACGATAAGCCAGTGAAGAACATAGATTGTAGAGAAATAGTTCTACGAAATAAGACGATTCCCCTCATCAACGTGTTGTGGAAAAACCACAAGTTTGAATAAGAAATGTGAGAGACATAGGCCGTGATGAGGCATAATTACCCTCATCTATTTTAGTGTGGGAAAATTAAATTTTGATGGAAAAAATTATTAATGGGTGATTGTAGTAATGACCTGATCATTTATGAATAAAATTACCTTTCTTTTAATGACTTATGGATATATAAAACACATGAACTCTTTTTTTATTGGGTTTAAATGATTGTTAAGTATCATTACCATTGATAATATAGTTGGTGATCCATGATCACATGATTGATATAAATATGAGGTTTTTTAAAAAATCATTTCGACACAGAAAAAGGAGAGGATGGCCTCTTATAGTAGACTCCAGTTGTACGAAGCACATTTTTTGGATCTAAAAAAGCAGATATCATCCTTGGGTTTCCCTCTTGAGAAAACCCAATACAAACTTCAACACATTATGCTTGAACAGAATTTTATATAGGATATGTTTATGTTAATAGATATTACCACCCGAGCGATGTTATCCGGGCCTCCCCTAGAGTCAGTCACCATTGCACACCTTTCCCTTAGGTCTTATACGGGTGTTATAAGGGGTTATGTAATAAGTTATTTGTTACTTATTTTGTAATATTGTTTTTAAACTAAAGTCATATTCCATCAATTCCTTTATGAGAATATTCATTCTTATAAAATGTTGAATTTGATAAATTTATTTTTTTGGTAAAAAT
Source organism: Viscum album (assembly GCA_963277665.1). Classification (NCBI taxonomy): domain Eukaryota; kingdom Viridiplantae; phylum Streptophyta; class Magnoliopsida; order Santalales; family Viscaceae; genus Viscum; species Viscum album. The sequence continues at coordinate 1,211,067,473 of OY728165.1, forward strand.
GGTACTTATGAGAAGTATATAAATTATTATATTGAACTAATGTTTTTATTAATAATATTTTGAAAAATTATTATAAATAATGATTATATAAGTTCTTTATTTGTAATTTATTATGTAATCAGTTCGATAATAGTTGTATTTTTTATACGAGAAAAAAGAAAGCCTATTTTTAAAGAATTTATTTTATGGAATTAATGGATTTTGGAAAAAAAAAGTAATTGTAATTCCCCGACCCTAGATGCCTAGATTCGGTTCATTATTACATAACATTGGCATGATCACAAGAAATATCAAGTCTCCAATGACTGAATAGTTTAGTAGCCTTGTAAACACTAGATATATTCATAATGTTTACATTACATCAATAAGGGAAAAACTACAACAACATATTGTCTTCATACCCCCTCATACTATCCCTATAGGTCTTTCATAAAATACTTCTTCACATCCTAGGAAAAATAAAACATTGAAAGGGGTGAGCTCAGATGCTCAGTAAGGATAACAATATAGTGGAAACTTTCATAAATAAACATAAAAATTTAAGGCAATGTATAACTAAAACAAAAGCATTTTAAACTTGAACTTCAGCAAAATATGGCAAGGATAAAATGAAATAATTCCATTTACTTATTCACATGGATATTCTACCAATGGAATAATCACATGAAAATATTAATAACCACTTTCATAATGACAGAATGCATAATTCCAGACTATCAGAACCACGTAGCCAAGTCCTCGTGCCAGGACTACAAATAAGATTTTGTCAAGGCCTCGTTCCAAGACACTAGTTTGTCTCATGAGACCTACTGATGCATCGAGGAGCTATAGCAAGCTCTACCCATCACTTACTAAGTCCAATGCATTCCTCATATGAAAATTTTGAAACATAACATAAACCTTCGTATTAAAACAAGCATACTAAATGACAATAATTTATCCACAAACCCTGAATGGTATAAAAATAGCACATCCATGGTCAAACATAACTCATTCGATACAATATGAAAGATTGTATTGTATCAGATTAACCTCAATCTAGAATAATGAAGGATATTGACATAGATGAAAATAATCATCAAAACTATTTGAGAGAAATATCAACATTTTTCTTGAAAACAATTAAAAGTATCACTATTTATCAAGAATCCATTTTAAATAGATTTTTTAATCAAAGTGTCCCATACCTCTTTGAAACATTGAAAATGAATTTTAATTTTAAAACATTAATGTCCATATAAATAAATCCTTAAAACCATTTTTAGAACATGGACATTAATGAGAAATATTTAGAATAATAAATCATTAAAAAAATTTAAAAGGATATTTTATTTAGAGTTCCTAAACAAAAGAGAGACACTTGAATACAAATAATTAATGTAATAAAAACATTGATATGTCATTAGGATAAAGGGATTCATGATATTCTATGTCAAAGTACATTATATATACCATATAAAAGTGATTTGGTGTATAACAACAAAGAAGTCTCAATGGAATGTAAATTGAGATGAATTCTCTTATAAAGACCATATCCATAGATTAAGGATAAATAAAGGACATAATTATGTGTGAAAAATATAAATACACTCAATATGACGGTATATTTAGTGTAAATAAATCAGAGGACATTCACACATATTCTGGTAAAAACAACACAAATGAAGTGGATATTTAACTCAACAAATGGAGATTGAGTTAAAATTACTCTTATCAAGTTCAAATCGATGACTTGAGAATTTAAAAATGGAGTGATTATGTGTATTAAAATTATATCCACAGAAAGGGGAGTGTAAATTATGACATAATCAAATGAATAGTGATTCCACACATAATCATGGAGTGAAATAAGCAATGAAGTATGTGTAAATATGAATGAGTGGAAATTGAAATTTCAAATTCCCTTATCGATTTGGTAAATTACTAAACATACACCCATGAAAGAAGGATCATAAAATGATGATATAAATATACATAAATTAAAGTATATTTCACAATGAATACAATCAGGGTCAGTACACACATCACATGCAAGAAATAAGTGGTGAACAATGGAAATCTCACGGAATTAAAAGTGTGATAAGAAACCCCTTACTTTGTAATTTTTCCTTGGTCGACGATAGGTTAACCTCATGTATAATGGTGAAATAATTTTTATTGAATTATACAAGAATAATTTACATTAATATGATATCATATATGATCTTGTAACATTTTTTGTTAATAATATCTTAGTATTATCGTCATTTCGGGTGTTAACTTACTCGTTTTCCTTTATATTCTTTGTTATGTAAGCCATTTTTGTTATGGATAGGTTGTATATTATTCATATACATAATTATATGAAGTCCTTAAACATTATTTTTAATCATCAAATGATAATTATACTTTAATGGATACGATGGAGAATGAATCTCATTGCGTTCGTGGAGACGGTAGTCCGTACGTACGCACAAGTGACAATATCATTCTTTTGATGTTAAAATAATATATAATTGGATGTTATATCATATAGACAGAATAATTATCATGTTATATTTATTATTTAAATGAATTAAACATCATTATTATACCCATCCAAATAATAATTTATTGAATGACAATTACACCACGACGTGGAGACGGTAAGCCATACGTACGCACGTATGATGACATGCCATTCAGAGGATGGATAGAATACTGAATATGGTTGTACCATATTTATAATATCATCACAGTATATAGAAGATACTGGAATTATTATTTTATAATAGAAATAACAAAGAATGAAGAAGTTGAAGAAGAAAGGAACTTGAAAGAGGGTGGTGAAAACATTACATTTTCTTCAGGTTCTTCTTTGGATTTGATCAAAAAGGCTCCATATGTTGGCTTTCTGATCAAACTAAGGCCTCTATGTTTTAGTAATGGACGTTTAGAGATTATTTGGGCAGGTTTTGGCCGAGCCAAAGGCATTGAATGTGTGAATTAGTGATAAGGGGGAGTGCCCTTTTATAAGAGGGGTGAGGGGCACCATTGGAAAAGCTAAAAATATTATTTTATAATAAATTCATATTCTATTTCTAATAGCTAAAAAGTGTAATATTTAAATTTTAATGTTGGTATGGGTCTAAAACCACTCAACCAATATCATTTAGATAGGTTTGGGTCATTATATCAACCCTATCATTAAGTATTATCTCTTAGTTAATTAGTTTCACTTTTACAATGTCTCTTTGTATTTTTATATTATATGGTGAATAAACATACTATATACATCCAAGAGACCCCCAAGTGGTCCATTAGTGATAGACCTATCATGATAGAAGTCTCTTGGCCGAACCTTAGATTTTTAGGAATTTAATATAATTCAATAATATAATATTTGTATTAAAAACTCTTTTACGTCAATTTTGACACTATTGGGTATTTTGTTTTTGATAAATTCATATCAGAATTATTACTTCGAAAAAAATTTATATAATCAATCAAAATATATCATATTAACCTATAAAATTATTGGAATTCATATGATGTCTCAAATTTTATTTATTTTGATATTTATAATATCATTTATTTTAATATTTCATTAATTAGGTAATTACTGCATCCCCATTGTGTCATAAATAAATTGAAATATTTAATCACTAAAAATTATAAATAAAATTCCATTATGTATTAAATCTTGTTATCTTTCTAATGAATATTTAAAATATTATTTATCTTACGTATAACCCTATATTAAAAATTTTTTCGTAAATAAACTTTTATTTTAACTCTTTTAACTCTTCTTTGAATTAAATAATAATAAATGTCTTAATCTAATACAAGTGGACCTAAATGATAATATTTTACTCCTAAGGTTGTTTTTGGTCGAGATACATTTGTCCAATAGAATTAGGACATCTGTCAGGGTAATATTAATATCATTATTACCCTTAATTACCCTATTTACTTTTAATCGTGGTAAATAAAAGTAAAAAGTTACTATTCACCCAAAATTATTTTCATCTCATTGAACCAAATTTTACTCCTTGATATTATCCATTTCTCTCGGATTTTTGAAATTCCACTCACAGAAGCGGTAAAATTTTGTTTAATGAAAAATTCAGTTTTTCAACTACCACTTAGTGGTTTCACTATTCATCAAAAAATGAAAGTTTCCAGAAAAATACCAAAAATTAGGCCTAAGTTATATTTGATATTATGAATTCAAAAATTATGTCTATTTTACAAAATTCAAAACATATCAGTTGCATTAATTAATTTAAATGTTAATTCCCGTCGTCAAAAAATAGCATGTTTTTAAGGGATAATAACTATCAAAATACTGACACTTGTTTATATCTGGTTTAAATGGGAAATTACATCCAATGACAAACATTTTATTAAATGGTAATGATATATTCTAAACATACTTTAAAACCACTCAAATTAACAATTTATCACTATTGATTATTTCGATTGAAAAAGTTTTTTTTTAATTAAAATTTATTAATTTTCACTATTCATCAAAATATGAAAGTTATCTAAAAAGTACCAAAATTTCACCCGAAGCTATTTTAGATTTTACAAATCCAAAAATCAAGTCCAGTTTGGAAGATAAAATTTATAAAATTTCAAAAAGTAGGTATTACTATTCATAACGTCTAGTTTGATTGGTTGTGGAGTGTTATAATCTCGATGTTGCGTACAATGCACGCCATTGCATTATTCAAAGGGATACATACCATGTAATCTTGGGGTGTTACATTCTGACCTCCTTCAGTAAATTGTGTCCTCGCAATTTTTTTAAAATTGGGCTTGATAATTAAATGGAATGTCCCACATCGGAAAAAGAGTCAATAAAACTATCACTTTAAAATAAAGGAAGAGAGGTATAAAGGTCACCCAAGTTAACCCATACTAGGATTCCATGTAGGAAAACATGGATATGGACGATAAACTAAGTGTTAAGTTCTGATAGATAGGGATAGAAAACATGATTAGGAGAAAGTTAACAATAAAAAAATCACAAACTTGTGTTGGGACAAATTGTCATTAGTCTCCCAGTAGGAAAAGTAAACGGACAACATTTTTGTTTTAAGTTACATTACATAAGGACGAGGAATTAATTTATGATATTTAATAAGAACTTAAATGGAGATACTTACTTTTTACGTAGAGTTTCATTCTTTAATATATTTTTACCACTAACTCATTTTTTTGAACAATGAGTATTCAAGAAGACTTGGACACAATGGCAGAGCTAGAATATACTTCTATAGAAATAAATGATCCACGTGGGATAAACTATACATTTACCTTGTCATTAGAGTTTAATCAAAACCAAAATGGTTAGTATAATATCTGATGATCCCCAAAATGGATATTCCATTAGAGAAAAAAATACTAATCTTAATTTCTAAAATTAAACCATCAATACCCCAACGTTAAATAAATATAATTCAATAATCAATTTTCCTCAAAATCCTTCAATATAATCAAAACTAATATTGAAACCCAAAACTTATAAGAATGTAGTCTTCCACGTTAAATTGTATCTCCAAATGACATTAATTACTCTTAAAGTCACATACATAAAAGTAATTAACCTAATCATTTCTATAAATAACCCAAATCACTATAAATCCACCAAAAAACATAGAAAAATATCCACCATTACTCCTCAAATGAAATCCAATACTATTCTATTTTTCTTGGGCATATAGTGTTCACAACAAAGCGAACAACATCCAAAATAACATTTATCACTTAATCACCAAATCAAATTATTATTAATCAATAAAATCATTTAACTAAAATAATAGTCACACTAACCAGGGACTTCACATAGTCCAGTGGTAGGTGATAAATCTCAATCGCACTTTGGTTGTGGGTTCGATTCCCACAACTTTTTCCAACGCGATAGGTTATCACACGGTCTGCGTGTTGTCCTTTTTCAAAAACTATATTTTATAACATTACCAAAATGAGATAAATTCCTCAAAATAACCATAACATAATTTAACCACAAATCTTGTCTCATACCTTGTATTTTCACCCCAAATTATAATAACTTATAATTGCCTCAAACCCAACGATCATATAAAACCAAATGGTTATTTATAACTATATCCACAAGAGAAAAGATAATTCTTCCTCAAATATCATTCTCACATGGAAAACTGCAGGGTTAAAAGTACAAGAGAAAATTATTCCAAAGTAAACCCATCAACAAGGAGCACTAATACTTTTTAAACATTTCTCTAACCGTTTATTTCCACATAGCTTCTTCTTTGTCCAAGAAAATATCCTATAGAATAGGGAATTCACTCTGGTAATGTCCAGGTCTACTACATTTATGGCAAATGACTATAAATGAATTCAGGGGACAATTTTTATCTTCTTCCATAGTACTCTTCATTTCTCTTTGGGAATTCTTCACTTTGTGTCCTTCCTTCCCACACGTAAAGAATTTCTTTGTCCCATTGAGACACTTTCCTGGGTGTCTCCTTCTACATTTCCTGCATGATGGAAATTTAGGATTCCTTTCACCATGGTCTCCACTGCTAGAGATCTTATCATTCAACACCATTCACTTATTTGTTGAGTCCGAAAATTGGTTAATATATATTTTTTGATCATATTTTGGGAGAATTGATTTGGCATAAAGACGATATATTTTACGCCTATCAAAATTCCATTTTGTTGCTCATTTCCACCATATTTCCCACCTTGTACATAATTCTCAAAGTCACTATGACTTACTTGGAATCCATCCATTGACTAAAACCAGAAAGCATTGTGTGAGTAACTGTTGTCATAAAATCATTTAAATATTAACATGTCACCATATTCTCAATTTGAAACACATTATGATTAACCAAGGTCATTTACTCTCATCTTATATATATAATACTTCAAATCGGTTTGTAAATAAAATGTAAATTATCCTAAGCATATACCCCGGGAGTGTCATAACCAAGAGTGCAGCAAGGCCCATTGTCGTGCACCAGTTCCCGTTCGAGTCTAGCTCAAAGCGGCGTTTTTGGGTTTTACCCCTAGGTACATCGTGCTAGAGCCGCCTCTACCTAGTCATATCCAGACAGGGATGTATTGCTCGAAAAACTCACAAAATCTCTACAATACCAACATTCGAGGAATTTCTTCTATACAAATCCTCAAAGTTCATCTTAGGGCTATGTGCTCTAATCAGATATTATCTAAATCTAGCTTCCAAGGCTTGTACTAAACCTCCTCTGATACCAACTGTATTGCCCAAACACTAGATACCCAGAGTTGGTTCATTATCACATAACATTGGCATGATCACAAGAAAGATCAAGTCTCGAAAGTCCGATTAGTTTAGTAGCCTTGGAAACACTAGATATATTCATAAAGTTTACATTACATCAATAAGTGAAAAACTAAAACAACATATTTTCTTCATATCCCCTCATACTATACCTATAGGTCATTCATAAAATACTTCATCACATCCTGGTAAAAATAAAACATTGAAAGAAGTGATCTCAGATGCTCAGTAAGGATAATAATATAGAGGAAGCTTTCAGAAATAAACATAAAAATTTAAGGCAATGTAAAACTAAAACAACGGCCTTTTAAACTTGAACATAAAAATAATATGGAAAGGATTAAATGAAATAATGTCATTTACTTATTTACATGGACATTCTACTAGTCGAATAATCACATGAAAATATTAATAACCACTTTCATAATGATGGAATTCATAATGCTAGACTATCATATCCACGTATCCAAGGCCTCGTTCGAAGACTACAAATAAGATTTTTTCAAGGCCTCGTGCCAAGACAATAGTTTATCTCATGATACCTACCGATGCATCGGGGATCTAGATTGGGCTCCACCCGTCACTTAATAAGTCCAATGCATTCCTCATATGAAAAGTTTGACATAAAACATAAACATTCGTATTAAAACTAGCATACGAAATGACAATACTTTATCGCCAAACCATGAATGGTATAAAAATAGCACATCCACAGTCAAACAAAACTCATTTGATACAATATGGAAGATTATATTGTATCAGATTAACCTCAATCGAGAATAATGAAGGATATTGACATAGATGAAAGTAATCATCAAAACTATTTGAGATAAATATCATCCTTTTTCTTGAAAACAATTAAAAGTGTCACTATTTATCAAGAATCCATTTTAAATAGATTTTTGAATAAAAGTTTCCTATAAAACTTTAAAACTTTGAAAATGAATTTTAATTTTAAAACATTAATGTATTTATAAATAAATCCTTAAAACCATTTTTAGAACATGGACATTAATGAGAAAGATTTATAATAATAAATCTTTAAAACATTTTAAAATGATATTTTATTTAGAGATCCTAACCAAAAGAGAGACTCTTGAATACAAATAATTTATGTAAAAAAAACTTTTTAATATCATTAGAATAATGGATTCTTGATATACTATGTCAAAGTACATTATATACACCATATAAAAGTGATTTGGTGTATAGCAACAAAGAAGTCTCAATGGAATGTAAATTGAGATGAATTCTCTTATAAAGACCATATCCCTAGATTAAGGATAAATCAAGGAAATAATAATGTGTGAAAAATATTAATACACTCAATATGATGGTATATTCAGTGTATATCAATCAGAGAACATTATCACATATTCTTGTAAAAACAACACCAGTGAATTGGATATTTAACTCAACGAATGGATATTGACTTAAAATTACTCTTATAAAGCTCAAATAGTTGACTTGGGAATTTATCAATGGAGTGATTATGTGCATAAAAAGTATATCCACATAAAGGGGAGTGTAAATTATGACATAATCTAATGAATAGTTATTCCACACATAATCTCAGAGTAAAATAAGCAATGAAGTATGCGTAAAGCCGAATGAGTGTAAATTGAAATTTCAAATTCCCTTATCGATTTGGTAAATTAAGAAAAATAAACCTATGAAAGAAGGATCATAAAATTATGATTTAAATATTAATAAATTAAATTATATTGCACAATGAATACAATCATGGACAGTACACACACCACATGCAATAAATAAGTGGTGAACAATGGAAATCTCACGGAATTAAAAGTGAGATAAGAAACCCCTTACTTTGTAATTTTTCCTTGCTCGACGGTAGGTTAACCTCCCGTATAATGGTGAAATAATTGTTATTGAATTATAAAAGAATCATTTACATTAATATGATATCATATATGATCTTTTAACATTGATTTGTTATTAATATCTTAGTGTTATCATCATTTCGGTTGTTAACTTACTCGTTTTCCTATATATTCTTTGTTACGTAAGCCTTGTTTGTTATGGATAGGTTGATCATTATTCATATCCAGGATTATATAACGTCCTTAAAAATTATTTTTAATCTTCTAATGAGAATTATACTTGAATGGATACGATGGAGAATGAAGCTCATCACATTCGTGGAGACGGTAGTCCGTACGTACGCCCGAGCGACAATATCATTCTATTGATGATAAATAATATATAATTGGATGTTATATCATATATACATAATAATTATAATGATGTATTTATTATTTATATTAATTACACATCATTATTATACCCATCCATATAATAAATTATTGAATGACAATTACACCACGACGTGGAGACGGTAAGCCGTACGTACGCACGTATGGTGACATTCCATTCAAAGGATGGATAAAATACTGAATATGATTATAACATAATTATAATAACATCATAGTATAGAGAATATACTTTAGATATTATTTTATAATAGAAATAACAAATAAGAAAGATGTTTAAGAGGAAAGGAACTTGAAAGAGGGTGGTGAAAACATTACCTCTTCTTCGGGTTCTTTCTTTTGATTTGATCAAAAGGGCTCCTTATGATGGCTTTCTGATCAAACTAAGGCCTAAATGTTGTATTGAAAAATGTTTCTAGAGTATTTGGGTAGGGTTTGGCTAAGCCAAAAGGCTTTGAATGTTTGAATTAGTGAGAAGGGGGAGTGCCCTTTTATAATAGGGGTGAGGGGCACCATTGGAAATGCTAAAAATATTTTTTTATAATAAATTCATATTCGGTTTCTAATGGCTCAAAAGTGGATTATTTAAATGTTAAGGTGGGTATGGGTCTAAATCCACTCAACCAATATAATTTAGCCAGGTTTGGGTCATTATATTAACCTTATCTTAAAGTATTTACTCTTAGTTAATTAGTTTCACTTTTACAATGTCTCTTTGTATTTTTATATTATATGGTTAATAAACTTCATATATACATCCAAGATACCCCCAAGTGGTCTATTAATGATACACCTATCATGATATAAGTCTCTTGTATGAACCTTAGATTTTTAAGAATTTAATATAAATTAATAATATAATTTTTGTTTTAAAAACTCTTTTATGTCAATTTGGAAACTATTGGGTTTTTTTTTTGATAAATTAATAACCACATTATTACTTCGAAAACAATTTATATAATCAATCCTAATATGTCATATTAACATATAAAATTATTTTAATTCATTAAAACCCTCAAATTACATTTATTTTTATATTTATAATATCAATTATTTTAATATTTCATTAATTAGGTAATTATTTCATCTCCATTGTGTCATAAATAAATTAAATTATTTAATGTCTAAAAGTTATAAATAATAATCCATTATGTAGGAAATATTTTTATCTTTCTAATTAATATTTACAATCTAATTTATCTTATGTATAACCCTATATTAAAAATGTTTTAGTAAATAAACTTTGATTTTAACTCTTTTAACTCTTCTTGGAATTAAAAAATAATAAATGTCCTAATCTAATACAAGTGGACCTAAATGATTATATTTTACTCCTAAGGTTGATTTTGGCCGAGATAAACTTGTCCAATAGAGGTAGGACATGTGTTAGGGTAATATTAATATCAGTTTTACCCTTAATTACCCTATTTTCTTTAAGCCGTGGTAAATAAAAGTAAAAAGTTGCTATTCACCAAAAATTATTTTCATATCATTGAACCATATTTTATGCCTTGATATTAACCGTGACTCTCATATTTTCGAAATTCCACTCACAGAAGCAGTAAAATTTAGTTTTATGAAAAATTCATTTTTTTAACTACCACTTTGTGGTTTCACTATTCATCCAAAAATGAAAGTTTCCAGAAAAATACCAAAATTTAGGCCTAAGATATATTTGATATTATAAATTCAAAAATTATGTCTATTTTACCAAATTCAAAACATATCATTTGAATTAAATAATTTAAAAATTAATTCCCATCGTCAAAACAAATAGCGTGTTTTTAAGAGATAATAACTATCAAAAGATTGACAATTGTTTATGTCTGGTTTAAATGTGAAATTACATCCAATGACCATAATTGTATTAAATAGTAAAAATATATTCTAAATACACTATAAAACCACTCAAATTAATAATTTATCACTATTAATTATTTCGATTAAAAAAGTAGTTTTTAATTAAAATTTAATATTTTTCACTATTCATCAACATATGACAATTATCCGAAAAGTACCAAAATTTCACTCTAAGCTAATTTTGATATTACAAATCCAAAAATTAAGTCCATTTAGAATGATAAAATTTATAAAATTTCAAAAAGTAGGTATTACTATTCATAACGGCTTGTTTGATTGGTTGTGCTGTGTTAGAATCTCGAACTTGCATACAATTGCATGCCATTGCATTATTCAAAGGGAAACGTACCGTGGAAGCTTGGGGTGTTACAATAATATTTTAATAAAATATTATAATAAAGTTAATTTTATTAATAATAAATGATTATATAATTTTTATGAAGTCAAATATAATTTTAATTACTCTTTGAAAACTGTTTTTGTTAAAACCTGTGGATTTTCAATAAATGTTGTTTTTCATTTTAAAAGTAAAAATTCACATATATAGAATATTATTTAGATAAGATAATATTATTTCTGGAATGAATATTTTGAAATTATCCAATCATGAATTTATCATAATTTTCATGTTTTGGTTAAAAATTAAATATCGTATAAATAAAATATGTGTTTTATGACATCATAATGAGCCCAAAATGATTTAATAAATACTATAATGGGTATTATCATACCAACATGTGTTTTTTAAATAACATAATGTGATTTTAGATTTATTTTACTTATTTTATAATTCCTTAGTGAATCCTCTAAAATGTATTATATATTTTATGATTTTAAATTCATTTCCATGAATGTGTGACTCACCTCCACATAAGAAAGGGAAATATTTTCATATCATCAGACCATTACCTTATAAAATAGTTTTTACCAATAATATTTGTAAAAAAATTGGAAAAACCATTGTATGTTTGGTGGTTTTTAAATTTTAATTATATAGATTCCAAAACCTATGTTTCTAAAATATTAAAGAATTCCCCTCTCATTTCCTAAATAAACCCACCCATGCGCCCACCTATAATCACTAAAAATACTTTTAGCACGTCCCTACAAGGTCCTGCCCTCTCTAGAATCCTCCCAAAGTTCCCCAAGCTCTCAATAATCCTCTCTTCAAGCTTTTGAAGTCACACACTCAAGTAAGGGATCCTCAGTTTCCTTCCTTTCTCATTTTTTTCATAGCTTCCTTATATTGTTAAACCATTTTATTTTCAATTAAAATTATTTGATATATTTTTTAACCTCCCCCATACTTCCCTAGTTATTTTTTAATTATTATATTTCCATTTTTCTGTCATTAACCCCTTTCATGTACACCTGTTACCAAGTCAAAATTCCATAATGGATTTCTCACTCCTCATTTCCATTCAAGCATTTCTCTTATATAAATCATCTCAAATTCCATTGAATATGTTCTGATATTATTCTCTGTGATCCCCTTACTTCCATATTATTGTATAAATTATGAGAGACCACTTTCTCTCTCATCTACAATTTTTATGAATTTTTATGTCATACCGTTAGGCTGCAGAAATTGCACCACAATTTTCCATGCCGAAATCATCACATTGTGAATACCATGCCCATTTCTCTATTAAGGTTATTCATATTTATGAACATATAATTATTTACTGGTAATTTCATGTATGTATTCCACATAATTTGAGCGTAGAATAAATGATGATGTGGAATGAATCCATGTCCTATGATCTATATGGCAAACTTAAGCATGAGATTGCAATAATTATGAAGGGTGTGCCCTGATAGCGCTCCAATGTATTGGGTAATGTTTAGTATCATGATAATCCATGTGCAATGAAGGTTTTCTAATTCTAATTCATATTCAATGACAGATTACTCATGCTAATCCATGTGCAATTATCTTTGGGTCATGGTAATATCATGTTGCATGTTGTTTCCACAATTCCATGTTATGATAATCATGCTATATCATCCCTTTATGTTTTTGTTTCTATTAGGCTCCATTGATATACCTATTTCATAACATGTATTTAATTATTCACTTTAGAAATTATTTACTCCCTAACTGGGCTTTATATCTCACCCTTTTCTTTTGTATGTCCTTAGGTTAACCCATGCAATGCAAAGTAAGAAGGAATGTTGTGGTCATGTAAAAGATATTTTCAATTAATATATTGTATTTTAGGACTTACATTATAATGTAATGTTCCAAATCCCCAAATTCTCAAGACCTATCTATCATATTTATTGTATTAAGAGAAATTTTATGTAATAAATCATGTATAAGTGTGTAATAAAGAGCAAGTTTGTTATATCTCTAACCTCTACAATTAACCTATGAAGTACTTGTGTCTCAAGAACATCTACATCTCCCACTATCTCTTATGGGGATAGTTCCCACACTAACTCATGTGAATATATAGTCTTAATTTCATATAATTTAATCTTTCTACCATTATTTACATTTTAAATATGTTCCATTTCTAGAAATATGGATTTTAATTGCGCAATAACTCTTATATCTGAAGTGTTATTTTGGAAATATCCTTTGGTTTCTTTTGGATAACCTACAAAGATGCAATACATGATTCTGGATTCTAATTTCTCATATGGAATAGTCTTGAAAAACATTCACATCCCCATACATGTATGTGTAAAATATTTTCTTTCCTTCCAAACTAAAACTCACATGGAATCCCATATATAGCTTTATTTGATACTTAATTGAGGGTATATTCCACGTTCTGCAAGGCATGTCCCCAAAATAAAAATGGATGATTCTCCTAACTCATCATTGATCCTAAAATGTAATGAAATTTCATATTAATCCTTTCAAAAACACCATTACATTATGGTGCATAAGGAGGAGTTTCTTCGTATATTATCCCGCACATATTTAAGTGATCAATAAAATATTAGTAAAATTAAACTCTATATTGGTTTGAGTAAAGTGACTTAATCTTCATTCCATGCTAGTTTACTACTAGACGTAGGTATTCCTTAAACTTCTAAAAGGAATATGACTTGTACTCCATTAATTTAATATATCTATACCTATTATAATCATTGGTAAAAGTAATGAAGTTTGAAAATCTAACCCTTTCCTCTATTGGTAATAGACTACACACGTTAGTATGAATTGATTCTAATAATTCATTAGCACTTTTTCCCTTCCAAAATAGGGGTTATATGGAATGATTCCCTTATAAACATGTTTTAGATATATCTAATGGTTTTAACATAATTGAGTATAAATTTGAAGCTTCATTTAATTTTTGTAATCTCTTTTCATTTTCATGACCAAGCCTGATGTTTCATAAGTGGGTGTTTTATGAGTCCTGATTGATGGTTTTTTAGTTGACTTTCATTACTAGGTTTTAATTTTAAACATATAATCAATTATTGAGATGCATCACACCATAAAATATGTTTTCCTTATAAAATATAAAAAATTTATTTTCAAATTTGGAAAAAAATTCCATGGTTTCTAGAATTGAAATTGATATTATTGGTTTGGTAATAAAATATATAAAATTAAAATTATTCAATACAAGAAACAAACCATCAGTAAAATTTAGGTGATAATCCACCACTTTTGTGACTTCTAGACTCGCACCGTTTCATCTTGGAGATCCACATCACCCTTTGAAACCTCCTTAATATAATTGGATGATAGATATGAATATAAATGTGAAAGACACAATATATATACAATACCTACCATCTAGATGATGGAAGATTGAATTCAATGAAAAAATACCTAATGTAAAAGAATCAACTTTCTTATTCCTCACAAATATACAATTCATCTTCTAGTGGTTTTTAATTCCAAATAGAAATAAAACATCTTCTTTATAATTTCCCTCCCTCAATAACATTATATTTTTGGAATGATGGGGCATCGCTCTCTTCTACGTGGACTTAGACATAAACACCTTAGTCATTACCTTCCTCCACTTGTTCACAATGAGGACTACTGAATTTGTAGTCTTGATATCCTTTTCATTTTAGATAACCAAATCAAAAGTATCCATGAGTTACTTTTTCATGTTATTCAAATTTTATTTGTCAATAAAATATGAGAAAATATTATAAAAATAGGTACGAAATAGACTAGTTTATGGTACTTGGTTCATATTAATACCAAGGGATTCAAGTCTCTCAATGTACGTAATCATCTTGAGTTCATAAGAACTTACATGATTGCCTTCGGTTATTATTCACTTATAGAGTTCACTGGATATCTCATACCATTGTAGCATTTCTCTATCCTTATATAGATCTTGGATATGAGTCAGTATCATGTTTCGATTGTACTTATAGTGCATCAACTACATGATATATATACTTCTATTTGTACTCCTTTATTTCTCTATATGAGGGCTCAGTATGAAGTGAATACTTTATCACCTAATGTTTCCTTCCTTTTGTAGTACTATGCACAAGTTCCTATAGCACTCCTAGAGCTTATGACCGATCATGTTATTTTATTTATCCAATATGGATCACAGTGATAATTTTCCAGTAGTGGTGGTCATTTCCATTATTTTCTATAATACATAAATTTAAAAGTCATTACATCAATTTTGTTACATTTTATACATTTTGATTAATTAATTATTAAATTATTAATTTTCTCCCACTATTTTTTTGAACCTTAATATCCATCACATTGAGAGTCATAATACTCTGTATCGAGAGTATTCTAGTGGAAAAATCCTTGAAACCTCTCCTCATAGTCAACAGGCATTGGATGCACCACTACATGGAGAGTTTCTATGTAGTCGCTAGAATTTCCAGCTACATTAACTCATGATTCCTTGAAATATTCACTAAATCCCCATCTTATCAGAATCCTAACTTTAATTCCCTCAATAATTTTCCTCTAAAATGATAAAAATCTAGTTTTTGATACTTATTTGCAAAAAAATTAAGTCAAGTCAACCCATTGCTGTCATATAAACTCCCCAATAATAAGAGTCACCATCAACATTGGATAATGAGCACCCTGATCACTTGTTTTTCTCAAATTTGAGAAATGAAAGGAATTATGAATTAATATTTATTTGACAGGTTTTATTATTTCTTGATGAATGTAATCCATTTCAATTAATTATCTTAAAACTATGTTGTCACACTCACAACTGAACATACATTAATAGAAACAAATTTATCACATCCTTATACATTTTTCTTATTCATTATGTTTTATCACAACAAACATTCACATGCACGAAATAATAAATAATTCAAAAAGGAAGTATATTACTCGACTAGTCTTGAGAAGGTCAATCCATTTAAAAATTAATGGAACAACTATGACCTAGAGGTTATCATACCTGAGTAGAGTCTTGAATTATATAGTGTGTCACCCCAATTAGGTGTATTCACTTCATTTCTACAGTACCACCTCATCGTGATGTAGTACAAATATTAAAGAGTTATCTTAAAATGTACAAGTACACGCGCATGTAGGAGAGGGGGTCTCGGTGAAAAATATACTACAGATAAATTGGATGCACAGAACTGTGGAAAAATATAAATGAAATTAAGATGATGCATAGACCAACAAATAATTAACTAATTATTAAAAAATCACATGCAATAAATATTTAAATAAGTTATCCAGAAAAACACTGGTTTGGTGAATTTCGGAAAACCAATCAAGGGGAAAATAAAAAGATGATAAAATTAAATTGCATGAAATTTAATATATGAGGGAAATTAAATAAATCGAATGAATTATTTAAATTCTAAAAATTTATTTAAATTTAATTCTGCCATTATTTTTTTATTTATTAATATTAAATTAAATAATTAATTTAATTTTAATAACGAAATTAAAAAAATTTAAAATATTAAATTTTTTGTATTTTTAAACCAAAAAAAATTATCATTATTTAATTTAATATAATATTAAAATACAATAAATTTACTAATTTAATTTTGATTAAATAAAAGTGACCCAAGCTCTATTACCTCACCCATGGCCATATCGGGATGGGCCATAACCCTAGAGACATTTTTTGGGCTAGGAAGACCACATAAAGGGATTTTCTAGGCCATATAGACCTACCAAGACCCATTTTGAGCTAGGAAGGACTGCATTGACCCATTTTAGGATAGATTAGGTTTGAAAAAATCTGAGAGACTTTATAGAAAAAGGTCACCTTACGGTTGGCCCAATGGCATGGTGTTCGGGGTGACACGGCTGAGTCATGGGATGACAACGACATCGTGTTGGCTAGTTCCATGTGTTGGTATTGTGATGGCTCAGTCATGGGATGAAGAACCTATGGTAGATGTGGTAACCAGTGTTTTGAGGGTTATCACTATGTTAGTGGTCCCATACTTTGACGATGGTGTGATATGGGTGACCCTAATCAAATGAGGCGGCAATCAATGCTCTAGTGTAGTGTTTTTTGGTGTACAAAGAGGGAGGAAGTTCACCAAGAGGGGTTCTATTGATATGACCTCATAGTGAAAAGGTGGTAGAGATATCTCTGTCCAATAAAATAGAACTAATCCATTTTTAGATTTATTTATATAAATGTTTTTCTTTATTCATTCTGACAAAAGAAAACAACATTTTTTCACAATGAAATTTCGACAATTCCTTATAATATTGATGGTAATGCCACCAATTTTGTTAAATTATAAAAAAATATCTAATTAATCTATTATAAAAATGTTATTTTTGGAAATTTTGCAGCCTATGGAAATTCATATTAACCGCCAGATTGAATTCAGCCATTAAAATCTATGAACCAAAATCCAATCAATAAAATGTCATATTATTAAAGTAAATAAATTATATTTACACATATAATGTTCTTCGATTATAATACCTAAAATATAATTGTGTTCGATCCATAATTATTTTCTAATGATCATGACATGGTCATCCGATATCAGATCAATGTGTGTTTGGATCCGTTTGGAATAATTTAATACCCTCTACGTAAATCTAATGAAAACCAATTTTTCTTGTCTCATAAAATTCACATGGTCACTCTGTTACTAATGTTTCATTTCAAGGTTAACATATGAATCCATTGTATAGGTTATTTAATGTTTTTCATAACTTGAGTGATGATGCTTCAGCATCTCTGGAAATTCATGCCCAGGTACAGTGTGAGGATCTCAGGTGGATTATTAAAAGAAAAATAATTAAATAGAATGAATACATAATTTGATTCTAAGAGAGATCATCTGTCACACATCTTCGGTGTCCATTTCTCGGTGAATCCATGTCACAAAACCACATCATTTTTTATACACACTTCAAAAATATTCACATTTTATGTGACATCATATTTTGGGTTCTGGTGTAGTACTCTGATGATCTCTTCAGCATTGTATCCGTCACCATGATCCCATACCTTTGATCGACATAGGTGTTCTTAGATTATTCTCTCATCAATAAGGATTCTCTCTCTAGGATTTAAGAGGATAGAGAAGATCTCAATTCTGACCGATGAATAATTTATTGAATGAGTTTCCCCTGAAATATGTATTGGATATCTCAAATAACTGGTTAGGTTTCCTCAACCCCCATATATTTACTGTCCACTAAATAATTAAAAAATAAATATTTATGACGAACTAACTATATCATAAATGTTATTTATATGTTATCAAATACCCGTAATATATATTAAATATATTATCTGATAAACCCTATTCATTATCTCATCTCATAATTCCTGCTAATATTAAATTAACCTTAAAATTAAAATAATATTCATTCATATAATATTATTACATTTATTTAATTAAACACTTGAAAATAATTTTAATAAATAAATTCAAACCAATTATTATATACCAAAATAATAATGATTTTTTTTATTATTCGGTGACCGATAATGCTTGGACATCTCTCAGAACCTGTGGTGGGTCCCACCATTTCATATATACCTATTCACCAGAATGGGACTGATTTTTGAATTCACTATTCTATGGGATCATCTATGACTTTATTTTGATATTTTTGAATAGTATTAATAGACCAAGAGCAGAGTCCAACAACCCATTAAGGCCCTTAAAGAGAAAATAAATATTCATAACAATGTTAACCATCCTACAAATAAAAACTGTGTAATATAATCTCTTTGACATAGGATATCTCATAAATCAGGATGCAGACTTGTGTCATCATCCATTCTTGTTTTATTATTTTTTTGATATAATCGGATGGAATTACCATCGACTACCATGATAATGAATTTATGATCATACTAACATTCTGATTAACGAGCCTCTATATATCAATTTCTCAAATTGGAAGTGAAAATTTCTATCTTGATCATTAAACTATTATCATACCACTAATGATGTAGCCAACACTAGCTACCTAACCATAACATCAATGTACGAGTTCTTACATGCATAAATGTATTCCATAAAATGGATCACATTTATAATGATATGAAGTCAAGATACCAATACACAATTCCAAAGATAATAAAAACCAATTACATGAAAAGCATGTGGGATTCCCATTGGTGGGTCTATCCTCATTATATCTTTTACTAGAGATCACCAATTGCAAACATAATGAGAATATGTCTCAATGACATTGAGTCCCCAAAACCATATAGTCACACATTTACTATGTCAAGGTAGTATGATGTATCTATACAATAGGACATAACTTTAATATTACTTTCTTAGTATCTCTAGGTTCTCATTATAGTCTAGTAACTACTATAACCATTTTACAAGACATGTAGTCTAAGGATATTACCATAAATAGTGGATATAGAAGTATTAACACAATTCAAGTAATAAAAACTCATATATATATATATATATTTGTGTTTGTGTGTGTGAGTGTGTGTGTGTGTGTGTGTAAATTTAATGGTTATCAATGTACATACACATGTTGGGTTTACTCCATCCACATTCACATGGATTTACTATGATGACAACATTGAAATTATGAGAATAGTTGATGAGGGCCTATAGAGTCCTTACTATGATAACAACATTGAAATTTCATTTTGACAATTCTTGAATATAGTTCTATGGTAAGATAATATAAAATTATGTGACACATAGAATACTTGATGTCAGGTTCATTTACTTATAAGTATATGATACTTAATCTTATTAAGTTCACACATGGATATCTTCATGATATGATATTATGAGAATAGACCTCCCAATAAGAATTCTGCAGTTTTATGTTTCATTGAATATTACTATCTATGAGAAATGGTAATGGTCCTTAGAATTTAATATTATTTTTAATGCACTTCATGACTCTCACACTTGGATTTTAAAACCAACATGTAGAGTCCATATGTTCATGGGATGTTGTATATGTGTGGTTCATCAAAAATGACATGTTATTAACAAAAATTTAAGGAAGTATTTTTCCCTTACATCATTATGGATGTTGATATCTTGAACCTTTGATTGAAATTGAACTCTCACCTTAAATTTCGAGGTCATGGTGTAATGAAGTGTTTATTTTCTGTAGTTAGATAAATATGTATCAATCATATAAGATGGTGACAAATGTATGCAACATACTTGATGAGATATTGTGAAAAAGGGATTATATTACACTATATGTGTTCATGTGTGGATGTTAACTTTATGACATTAAAATATTCTTCTTGTGTTTATTGGCCAATTTTTAGAAAATAATCTTTGAAATTTGGCTATCCTGCATAATGCCAACCTAAAATATGCTAAGAGGGTCACACACTAAGAGTTTCTGTTGATCTCGATTAAATTATATTTGAATTTAATTATGGGAATAAATATTATTCTCAAGACAAATAAATAATTTTATCCAGGTTCTTCAAATCAAAAATCTTTATTAAATATTTATTCTCTATACTCTAAATAGAATATTTATTTATTAATAAATATTTTTAGGGTATTCAATAAATGCCTAGGTGGCTGAATGGACTGAGATCATCTATAGTGATAAATATTAATTTGGAAGATAATAAAATAAATTTTTTCTTTATTCCATATATCATATTCTATAAAATAATAATATCATTATCATTATTATATGTTATAGGGTAAAATAAAGTTTAATATATTATTAAAGTTTCATTGTGAAATTAAATAATATTTTAACATAAACCATAACTCAATAAATATATTTTTATATATATTGTGTAAGTTTAATCATGAATAGATAATCATTAATCACAATAAACTTCTATCCCAATTTATCATTCTCTAATATTCTCAATAAAGAGAAGAAATCATTTGAGTTTGAAGGATTTTGAAGAAATCAAAAAGAATAATACAAGATGATTGATCTATCATGCTAGTACCTAAAAATCTATCAGTGTTTTTTTGTGATCAAAGGACTACCTATATATCACTACTAGAGGGGCTCTACTTTTGTACTTCCCTATGTAATTATGGTAATAAAAAAAGGTTTTTAGATAATCAATATCATCATTTAAGAAATATCTTATAATGAGGTAGTCTTTATTCAGAGCTAATTTAAATTATTTATAAATTCAATGTGAAAAGGTTCCTCTCTGGGATCAAAACATTCTTTGTCAATATTCTATAGGAATTTTTTTATGAAATTTACATCTACAAAATTATTGATGTATAAATAGAATATTATAAAAAAATTATTGGTTATATTCCCCAAAGGACCATTACACTATTTATAGAACCATTGTATTATATATCATGTATTTTTATATTTAATGTGACATTTAAAACACTATGTGTTGGCTGACTTGACACCCCAAAATCACTTGGCATGTACCTTATGTTGGATGACATGTGTTACATGGTGTGTAAACTCCATTTACTTTCCATTTACTCTTTTTCCCAGCATATTTCTCAGATGTTTGTCAATAAAAGATAATATACTTACACTACATACTTGTAACACCCCATGATTTCATAGTATGTATTTCTTCAAAACAATTCAATAACTTGCACTACACGCAACACCGAGTTCAAGTGCACCATGACATACCAAAAAATCCGTTCAAAAAAGGTTATGAATAGTACTAACTAAATTTTTAACTTTATATAATCCTTATAATTTTAGGATCCATATTATGAGTTTTTTAGACATAATGTAAGAACAAATTCATTTTTTTCAGATAAAAGAAGTATTATTCAAAAATGCACTTTTACCAACTTTTAATAGTGAACCCTTTTTAAATCCAATATTTTAAACTTTTATATATTTGACTACATAAATTTATTCTTTAGAATTGGGACATCAAAAATTTATAATGTAACACCCCAAGCTTCCATGATACGCATCTCTTTGAATAATACAGTAGCGTGTGTTGTATGCAACTTGGAGTTCTAACACACACCACAACCAATCAAAGTAGCTGTTATAAATAGTAATACCCACTTTCTAAAATTTTATAAATTTTATCTCTCAAAATAGACATCATTTTGGGATTTTTAATATCAAATTTATCCTAGGGTGAAATTTTGGTACTTTTCGGATAACTTTTATATTTTGATGAATAGTGAAAATTACCAAATTTTAATAAAAAACAAATTTTTTAATAAAAATAATTTGTAGTGATAAATTATGAATTTGAGTGGTTTTAAAGTATATTTAGAATATATTTTTAACATTTAATAAAATGTTTGTCATTGGACATAATTTCACAATTAAACCGGACATAAACAAGTATCAATCTTTTGATAGTTATTATATCTTAAAAACACGCTTTTTGTTTTGACAGTAGGAATTAATTTTAAATTAATTTATGCCACTTCTATGTTTTGAATTTGGAAAAATGAATTCAATATTTGGAATCCGTATTTCCAAATTTTTTAAATAGGTAACTTTTATTTTTATACATTTTGAATAATTAGATTGATAAATATTTTATTTACCTTGGTTAAAGGGTAAATCTGGTAAATAAGGGTTAAAAAATAATATTATAATAACAATAAATTACCCAAAAACATGTCCTAACCTTATTGTTGGATAAATTTCCGACCATGGTCATCTTTGGGTCTATTTTGGGACCCCATGGAGCCACTTGTAGGTGATAGGGACACTCTATATTAATTAAGTTAAAGTAAATACAAAAATGACATAAGCTTATATCTTTTAGAAAAACAATTTTTAGATAGGATTATATATGTTATATTTTCGATTATAAATAAGAATTAGAAATATAAAAATATTTAATACATAATGGTATTTAATTTGTAATTTTTAGACATTGAAAAATTAAAAATGTATATGACACAATAATAATGCATTATTTTCCTTATTATTGAAAGAATCAAATAATTGGTATTATAAATGTTAAAATAAATATAATTTGAAACTTTTGATGACATACAAGAATTTTATTGGTTAATATGACATGTTAGGTTTTCTTAAATGAATTTTTTTCTAATTATTAAAGTTTTTAAGACTTTAGAAAAAATCAATTATTGAGTAGTGTCAAAATTGACATAAATGAGTTTTTAAAACCAATATTCTATTATTAATTTATATTATATTCATAAAAATCTAAGGTTCAGAAAAAGTAATTATATCATTATTGGTGTATCATTAATGGACCACTTTGGGGTCTCTTGGATATATATAGTATGTTTATTAACTATATATTATAAAAATACAAAGTGACAAGGTAAGTATTAAACTAATTATCCAAGAGTTAAATCTAAAAGATAAGGTTATTATAATGACTCAAAACTATCTAAAATCTATTGGTTGAAATTATTTAGACCCATACCTAGCAGATAATTTGAATAATCAACTTTTTATCCATTATAAACCGAATATTAATTTATTATAAATTAATACTTTAAGTTTTTCCTAAAGAGCCCCTCCTCCCCCTTATAAAAGGACTCAACTTCTATCCAATTCATCACACCTTCAAAGCCTTTTGGTTCGGAAAAACTCTCCCAAATTCTCTGTCAACATCCCTAAATTCAACCTAGAGGCATTATTTTGATCAGAAAGCCAACCTAGGGAGCCCTTTTGATCAAATAAAAAGGAAGAACACGAAGAAGAGGTAATTTTTTCACCACACTCTTTCATGTTCCTTTCTTCTTCAACTTATTATTTCATTGTTATTTCTATTCTAAAATAATAATTCCAGTATCTACTATATATTGTGATGTTATTATAAATATGGTTCATCCATATTCATTATTCTATACATCCTTGGAATGACATGTCACCATGCGTGCGTACGTACGACGTACCGTCTCCACGTCGTGGTCTAATTGTTATTCAATAAATTATTATTGGGATGGGTATAATAATTATGTGTATTTGATGTAAATAATAAATATAACATTTTAAGGATTTTTTATATATGATATACCGTCCAATTATATATTATTTTAATATCAAAAGAATGATATTGTCACTCGTGCGTACGTACGGATTACTTTCTCCACGACGCGATGCGATTCATTTCCAAGTTCACCATTCATCGACGATTATAAAAACATATATTACTAATAAGTATGTAATATATGATATAATAATGCTACTGGAGATGTATATATATATATATATATATAATTATTTATGTACTTACATATATATTATTCACTTACTTTTGTTCAATACTATATGAAAACAGAAACAACATTTATGCGTATGTACGGACTACCATCTCTATAAACGGTGTTTTCCATTTCATATATTTTTCTATTATACATAGTTATATTCTAAATATTTATGATATATTTATAATGTTTTATATTCTGGAATTATTTAAATCATGATCTAAGTGATAGAATCAAGAGTAAGAAGTTAAAACACGTAAGATAAATAAAGCGATTATTACCCGAAATGTTAATTTAACATTGAAATTATTATTAAATGGTAAGTATACAGTCATAAATGAATCATGTATGATATCATAAATATTAATATGGTTCTGTTATAATTTCATAAAATACAACGATCTTCGTACATAGGGTTAAACGTACTCTCAAATAAAGGAAAGTGCCAGGTAAGGGGTTGTCATCTCACTCCTTATTCTCGTGAGATTCATGCCATATTGCCACTATTACCTTTTTTGTGGTGTATGTACTGACCATAATTATATTTTTTGTGTAATAAATATTAATTTATGTGTATTTACATATTCATTGTATGATACTTCTTTCATGGGGTGTATGTTTCATATGTTACCAAATAGGTAAGGGTTATTTCACAATCTCTTCATTATCTGAGGTTGTTTATATGTAATTATCTACTAGGAACTCTTTATCATCCACATCCATGTTTCTTAAAAATTTATTTCAAAACATTATTACTATTTTACAGAATATGGTTTAATGCCATTTATACCCTTTTTTGACTTTTTATAAAATGTTTATAAAGGAATCTTTCCGTCGTTTTCCAAACAAAGTCATTTTTAACCTTTTCGACAGAATTAAGGTAAGGATGAATTTTTAACTTAAACGGTGGGTGCAGCTATTTTCCGCCATTGTAAAATCATTGAATCTTCCCTTACAAGATTATGAGAATATTTTCAAAGTAATGGTTTTCCTTTATAATTATGTGACTTTTAAAATGATATCAAAAAAAGTGTTATTTCTCTCAAATTGTTTTGATTTCATCTATGCCAACATCCTTTTATAAATTTTACACTTGTTTGAAGTTGATTTATTGTGATACAAATCTTCAATATTGTATTTTAGGTTTTGTGATATGTTTGACTATGGATGAGTTATTTTTTATGCCATTAATGTTTTATGATTAATGTTTTGGCATTTCGTATGCTAGTTTTAATA
This sequence comes from Viscum album, assembly GCA_963277665.1. Taxonomy (NCBI): domain Eukaryota; kingdom Viridiplantae; phylum Streptophyta; class Magnoliopsida; order Santalales; family Viscaceae; genus Viscum; species Viscum album. The sequence goes on from OY728165.1 coordinate 1,211,093,618, forward strand.
CGAATGTATATGTTTTATTTCATCCTCTTATTAAGAAGAATGTGGGGGAATAGTATGTTCTGGGTTGGGGACTGGTAAAAGTAAGCCCTCTGGGTTGGTTTCCGGTTATTATAGGCACTTTGGGTTGGTGTCCGGTTATTAGTGGCACTCCGGGTTGGTGTCTGGTTACAGAGGCTCTCCGGGATGGAGTCTTGTTATAGAGGCTCTCTAGGTTGGGTTCCAGTTACAGTTATCCCTCAGGTCTTGGCACGAGGCCTTGACCTTGAAATTAAAGTTTGTAATTATGTATTTACTTCATTATGAAAGTGGTTAGTGATATTTCATGTGATTATTCGACTAGTAGAATATCAATGTGAATAATTAAATGGAATTATTTCATTTTATTGTTGCCATATTATGCTGAAGTACAAGTTTAAAAGGATTTTTTTTATTTATACATTGCCTTAAATGTTTATGCTTATTTATGAATGTTTCCACTATATTGTTTACCATTACTGAGAATTTTAGCTCAACCTTTTCTATGATTTATTTTTCCGAGGATTCGAAGAAGTGTATTGTCATTGATATTCAGGGTTAAGCCAAGGGAATAATGGCGTTCATAAAGATTATTTATATTGTTTTGTATGTCTTAAAGTGAAATGTAACATTCATGTATGTAATCTATTTTCCAAGACTACTAAACTAATCGGTCCTTCAAAACTTGATTCCTTTGAATCATTCCAATGTATTAAAATAATGCACCGACTCTGGGTAACTGGGGTCGGGGCATTACAGTTGGTATCAGAGGAAGTTTATCAAAAAAATTGGAAACTAGATTTAGATAAACTCTGATTAGAGCACATAGCCCTATGATATAATTTGAGGATTAGTATATAATTACTTCCTAGAATTTTGGTATTGTAGATATTTTGTGATTTTTCCGAGAAATACATCCCTTTCTGGATACGAGTAGGTAGAGGGAGCTCTGTAATAGATGTACGTAGGGGTAAAACACCGCATTGAGCTAGACTCGAATGGGAAATGGTACACAACAACGGGCCTTGCTGCACTCTTGGTTATGACACTCCGGGGGGATATACTTAGGATAATTCTCATTTTATTTACAAACCATTATAAAGAGCTCATGAGTATATACATACTCAAAAAAATCATTTTTATGGTTATGGATTATATCCATAAACTGTTCAATTTGCGTTAGGTATTTTACAAGTTTGGAATTATTCATTGCAATTCATAAACTGACCTAGTTTATGCTATTGTATAGAAATGATGCCCAGTATAAGGAATGTGAACTCCAGTAATACGTATGATCCAAAGAATAAGAAGGATCATATATTTCATGGTATTAACCCATCATTTAGAAGGTAAATAGTCTCCCACATATTATCATCATATGAAGGAATAATAACATGTGTTGATAAGATTAGTAAAGAGTTTACCAAGTCTTATGGATTTAATGGGAAGTATGAGAAGAAAAGGATGGAAGAGATAAATATGGATAAAGGGAAGAGGGAAAAGAATAATTTTCACATATGTGATAACTGTGGGAAGAAACACCCTGGAATTTGCCTGAAAAGAATGGGAGTTTTTTATAAGTGTGGTGAAAAAGGACACCATGTACGTGACTGCAAGGGTAAGAAAAGGGTTTAAATTGAAAATGATTCATCTGTAAGGATTTGGGACACTATGAAAACTAATGTAAAAATCATCAGAGTATGCACCAAATGATGCTATTGGATAATAATCAAGTTATGATACTACCACAGATGAAGAGGAATGACTAGTGTTTTTATGTTGTAATTATAGAATTATTTTATTTGAGTGTTATATCAACAATATACTGGTTACATGAATTATGGAGAAAAATTAGGATTGTACTGCAGCACTATTTTATTGAGGATTTGAAATTATATGGTTCTATGAAAAGTGGATTAATAGTAAGCTACATTTTTTTGAAAATAAATTGTTGAAGGAAGGGTAATCCTTAATATGGTCTCGAGGATGAGGTGGTGATTTTGGAATAAGAGATGATTGATTTGAATAAATTATATAGGATATTCTTGACTACTATGAAACTGATTAATGATTTGTCATTGTTGGAGTTTATTACATTTTTTATAGAAGGATTATATCCATTATTCCATAAGGAATAAGGGATCATGAATGTAATCAATAAGGTTTTATGGAAATTCGGGATGTTGCAGTGTTTTAAAAGAATACATGATGAAGGTGTTCACATGTTATTATGCGGAAAAAAGGATCTTCATTATGTTTACCTTCTTTATAAATGTTGGACTGTGAGTTTGGATAGAAGTATTTTGGATAATTCCAGTTTGAGATTAATTTTGGATTTCCATAAAAGGACAACCAGGAGGTCGGGCGGCAACCCGTCGTAACTGGCAAGGCTGCGAGACTTGAACCCACAACTGAAGGGCTATAACGGTGTCTCACCTACCACTAGCCCATGAGATATCCTTGATTAAATAATTTAGTTTATTTTAAGAAGGTCTAGTAGATGAATTATAAAATTGTTTTTTAACCCCAAATGAATAGGATAAATAGAATATTTTTTAAGTTCTATTATCTCTTAGAGTGAAAGATGGGTTTGTGGTAGAAATTACTTAAAAGATAGAACTCTACTTTTCATGTATATATTTTTCTTCTCCCCTTATTCTATGAAGTAATTAATTTTTTATTAAAGATATATTAAAACAAAAAATGTGTTATCCTAATACCATATGTTTTGTTGAATGATGGCATTTTAAATCATCATAGATTGATGAATTTAAGGACCTCAATTTTAAACATGGTTGTGATTGATGAACTCAATAACTACTGATAAATATTTACGTTTTTCCTCCAATTATATGTCTCAAATTTCCACCAATGTTATACTAATCGAGATCATAATTTGGTGGTGACCCTTTCATTTCTCTTTTCCTCTTACTGAGACTAAATTTTATTAACCAAATTTTCTATGTGGGTTTTCCCACAAAGATATTTCCAATTTTCAACTTTTTTTTGATGAAAAATATCAAATTGAAAGGAAGAAATTTATTGAGGGAGGGAAGAATGTAACACCCCAAGATTTGATATTATTTACTTCTTCAAAACAATTCAATAACTTGCACTACACGGGACACCGAGTTCAAGCGCACCATGACTTACCAAACAGGCTATTCAAAAGAGGTTATGAATAGTATTAACTAACTTTTGAGCTTTATATAATCCTTATAATTTTAGAATCCATATTATGAGTTTCTTAGACATAATGTAAGAACAAATTCAATTTTTTCAGATAAAAGAAGTTTTTTTCAAAAATGCACTTTTACCAACTTTTAATAGTGATCCCTTTTTAAATAAAATATTTTAAACTTTTATATATTTGACTAAATGAATTTATTCTTTAGAATGGGGACATAAAAAATTTAAAATGTAACACCCCAAGCTTCCACAGTATGCTTCTCTTTGAATAATAGAGTAGCGTGTGTTGTACGCAACTTCGAGTTCTAACACACACCACAACCAATCAAACTAGCCGCTATGAATAGTAATACCCACTTTTTAAAATTTTATAAATTTTATCTCTCAAAATGGACTTCATTTTTGGATTTTGAATATTGAATTTAGCCTAGGGTAAATCTTTGGTACTTTTCTGAAAACTTTTATATTTTGATGAATTGTGAAAATTACTAAATTTTAATAAAAAACAAATTTTTTAATCAAAATAATTAGTAGTGATAAATTATGAATTTGAGTGGTTTTAAAGTATATTTAGAATATATTTTTACCATTTTATACAATGTTAGTCATTGGATATAATTCCCCAATTAAACATGACATAAAGAAGTAGCAATCTTTTGATAGTTAATATATCTTAAAAACACGCTTTTTGTTTTGACAGCGGGAATTAATTTTAAATTATTTTATGCCACTTCTGTGTTTTGAATATGAAAAAATGGATTCCATATTTTTAATCAGGATGTCCAAAGTCTCTAAATAGGTAACTTTTATTTTTAGGCATTTTGAATAATTACTTCGATAAATATTTTACTTTCCATGGTTAAAGGGTAAATCCGGTAAATAAGGGTTAAAAAATAATATTATAATAAGACTAAATTACCCTAAAACGTGTTCTAACCTTATTTTTGGATCCATGTCCGACCATGGGAATCTTCGGGTCGATTTTTGGTCCCCATGGAGCCACTTGTTGGTTATAGGGACACTTTATATTAATTAAGTTAAAGTAAATACAAAAATGACATAAGCTTATATCTTTTAGAAAAACAATTTATACATATGGTTATATATGTTATATTTTCTATTATAAATATTAATTAAAAAGATAAAAAAATTTCCTACATAATGGTATTTTATTTATAATTTATAGACATTGAAAAAGTAAAAATATATCTGACACAATAATGATGCAGTATTTTCCTTATTAATGAAAGAATCAAATAATTGGTATTATAAGTGTTAAAATAAATATAATTTTCAACTTTTGATGACATAAAAGAATTTTATTGGTTTATATGACATGTTAGGATTTATTAAATGATTTTTTTCGAATTAATAAATTTTCTAATACTTTAGCAAAAATCAATTATTGAGTAGTGTCAAGATTGACATAAATGAGTTTTTAAACCAAATATTATATTATTAATTTATATTCTATTCCTAAAAATATAAGGTTTGGAAAAAGGACTTATATCATTTTTTGTGTATCATTAATGGACCACATTGAGTTCTCTTGGATGTATATAGTATGTTTATTAACTATATATTATAAAAATACAATCTGACTTGGTAAGTGTTAAACTAATTAACGAAGACTTAAAACTAAAAGAACAGGTTAATATAATGACTCAAACCTGTCTAAAATATATTGGTTTAAATTATTATTTCCCATACCCACCTTATACTTTGAATAATAAACTTTGTAGCTATTATAATCCGAATATGAATTTATTATAGATAAATACTTTATGTTTTTCCTAAAGAGCCCCTCCTCCACCTTATCAAAGGACTCAACTTCTAACCAATTTTACACACCTTCAAAGCCTTTTGGTTCGGAAAAAATCTTCCAAATTCTCTCTCAACATCCCTCAATTAAACATATAGGCCTTATTTTGATAAAAAAGCCATCCTAGGGATACCTTTTTATCAAATCAAAAGGATGAACCTAAAGAAGAGGTAATGTTTTCACCACCCTCTTTCAAGTTCCTTTCTTCTTCAACCTCTTCATTATTTCTTATTTATATTCTAAAATAATAAATACAGTATCTCTAATATACTATGATGTTATTATTATATGTTACGTCTATATTCATTATTATATCCATCCTTTGAATGACATGTCACTATACGTGCGTACGTACGGCTTACCATCTCCACATCATGGTGTAATTGTTATTCAATAAATTATTTTTTGGATGGGTATAATAATGATGTGTATTTGATTTAAAAAATAAATATAAAATTATAAGTATTATTTATATATGATATACCATCCAATTATATATTATTTGAATATCAAAAGAATGATATTTTCGCTCGTGCGTACGTACAGATTACCGTCTCCACGACGTGATGAGATTAATTTCGAAGTTCACCATTCATCGACGATTATAAAAATATATATTACTAATAAGTATGTAATATATGACATAATAATGCTATTTGAGATATATATATACATATATATATACATATATAAGTATTTATGTACTGACATATATCTTATTCACTTACTACCGTTCAATACTATATGAAAACAGAAACATCGTTTATGCGTACGTATGGACTACCGTCCCCATAAATGGTGTTTTACATTTCATATATATGTCTATTATATATATTTATATTCAAAATAATTATGATATATTTATCATGTTTTATATTCTGGAAGTATTTATATCATGATCTAAGTGATACAATCAAGATTAACAAGGTAAAACACATACGATAAAGAAAGCGATTATTACCCGAAATGTTAATTTAACATGGAAATTATTATTAAATGGGAAGAATAAAGTCATAAATGAATCATGGATGATACCACAAATATTAATATGGCTCTGGTATAATTTAATAACATACTATGATCTTCGCACATGAGGTTAAACGTACTCTCGACTAAAGGAAAGTGCAAGGTAATGTGTTTTCATCTAACTCCTTATTCTCGTGAGATTCATTCCATATTTCCAATATTACCTTTTGTGTGGTGTATTTACTGACCATAATTGTATTATGTGTGTAATACAATTTAATTTATGTGTATTTACATATTCATTGTATGATACTTCTTTCATGGGGTGTATGTTTCGTAAGTTACCAAATTGGTAAGGGTTATTTCACTATCTCTTCATTATCCGAGGTTGTTTATACAAAATTATCTACTGGGACCTTTTTATAATCCACATCGATGTTTCTTAAAGATGTATTTCAAAAAATTATTACTATTTTATAGAATATGGGTTAAATTCATTTATACCCTTTTTTAACTTTTTATAAAAAGTTTATAAATGAATCTTTCTGTCGTTTTCCAAACAAGGTCCTTTTAGCCTTTTTGACAGAATTAAGGTAGGAATGTCTTTTTAACTTATATAGTGGGTGAGGCTATTTTCCACCATTATAAAATCTTGGAAGCTTCCCTTACAATCTTATGAGAATATTTTCAAAGTAAATGTTTTCTTTTATAATTATTTGACTTTTACATGATTTAAAAAAAATAGATATTTCTTTCAAATTGTTTTGATTTCATTCATGTCAACATATTTTGATATATTTTTCACTTGTTTAAAGTTGATTTAGTATGATACAAATCTTCCATATTATATATATGGTTTTGTGATATTTTTTACTATGGATAAGTTATTTTTATTCCATTAATGGTATATGATTAATGTTTTGGCATTTTGTATCCAAGTTTTAATATGAATTTTTATGTTATATTTCATCCTCTTCTTAAGATGAATGTGTTGGACTAGTGTGTTTTGGGTTGGGGACCGGTAAAAGTAAGCCCTCTAGGTTGATGTCCGGTTATTAGAGGAACTACGGGTTGGTGTCCGGTTATTAGAAGCACTTCGGGTTGGTGTCCGGTTATTAGAGGCACTCCGGGTTGGTTTCCGGTTATTAGAAGCACTCCGGGTTGGAGTCCGGTTACAGAGGCTCTTCGAGATGGAGTCCGGTTACAGAGGCTCTCCGGATTGGGTTCTGGTTGCAGTTATCACTTAGGTCTTGTCCCGAGGCCTTGACACCAAAATTAATGTTCGGCATTATGCATTTCCTTCATTATGATAGTGGTTAGTGATATTTCATGTGATTATTTGACTAGTTGAATATCCATGTGAATAAGTTAATGGAATTATTTCATTTTATTTTTTCCATATTATGATGAAGTTCAAGTTTAAAAGGGTTTTGTTTTAGTTATACATTTCCTTAAATGTTTATGCATATTTATTAATGTTTCTGCTGTATTGTTTAGCCTTACTGAGTGTTTGAGATCACCCTTTTCTATGTTTTATTTTTCCCAGGATTCCATGAATTGTATTTTGATTAATATGCAGGGTTAAGCCAAGGGAATAATGGCATTCATAAAGATTATTTATGTTTTTTTATGTCTTAAAGAGAAATATTACATTCATGTATGTAATATATTTTCCAAGACTGCTAAACTAATTGGTCCTTCGGGACTTGATTCCTTGTAATTATGCCAATGTATTAAAATAATGCACTGACTCTGGGTAACTGGGGTCGGGGCGTTACATACTGATCCAAAAAGCACACCAAAAATTATACAACATTAAAACCAGGGGTACATGAAATTTTCACAAAATATAAATCATATAATCCCTATAAAATTTAATTTCATAATGGAGATCAAGATTTGGTGTGTTAAGATGTTTCATACTAATTTATATAGTGAGATGAGATTTTGAAAGATGTCTCCTTGTACAGTTGACCACTGATACATGATATATAATATACCATTGTATTCTATGTATTTATGCCATGCAACCAATGACCTTGGTACATCTAAATGAGATCATTAAGAATTCGTCACATGCTTAGTCAAATTCATATCCATATTAACTCAATTTAATGTGTTATCTTGATTCTTGGACAAATAACAAAATTTGACTCTAAAAAATAATAATAATAAACAAGAAAATTACTGAACATATTATAAATAATTATAAATTAGAATTTGTCAACTATGATACAACTTGATGGATCTTATGAATATTTAGTGTTTTGTGTTGATGCTTATTTTTTTATATTAAAAAATAATACCAAAATAAAATGATGAATTCATTCTCAAAATCAAATAAAGATGATATTTTACATTTAATTGTTAATTAATTTAAAACAATAATGAACTTAAATGAAATATTCTTATTGATCAATTTTCATTGTCACTTGTGATGCATTGTCTCTATGGTAGAAATTCCAAGTGATGATTCCTTCAAGTGTATACACAGATGATATATGAATCTCTAAATTAAATCCTTAAATATTTGAGTTCTAGTACAGTAGACCTAAGTGCTTTATGTTATTCATTAATGATTGCAACCCAATGTTCTCTTATAATCTCTCCATTCTTGTGGGGGATGGGGAGGATTATTCTCTCTAGGAATGAGATTATTTCATATAGGATTCTATTTGAAAAATAAGAATCTTTCCTTAAAAATGATATAAGTCCAAATTTATAAATATTTTCAAAGAAATAAACAATTTCACGAAATCCCTTTATTAATTTTGTTCTTTTATATAATCCTCATGTAAAATAATAATAATATTTTTTTTATGGAATGTAAAACATAATATAAATTGTTAAATATATTAATTAATAGTTATTTGAATGATATTATTTAATATTATAGCATTTACATTGGCCCATTATCTTGACCATATTATCATACTATAAAATTTATAAACCCTTGAATAACAAAATTTGTATTTAATGAAATCAATATTATTCATTTTATAATGAAAAATTATATTCACTAAATTTATAAATAATTAATTATTTTAATATTTATGTAACTAAATAAATATATATTATTCACTATTCAAAATATATGTGAATAATTAAACAAGAAATACAATTTAACTCAAATATTTTAGACTCGAATATCTCATGATTGTACTTCTATGATAAACTTTACTTCAATAATTTCTATTCTGCAGACTAAGAATAATAATTTTTTAATATTAAAATAAATAGAATTTAATGGCATTCTCTATACAATAAGTGTGAGACCTTCTAGGACTATTTTATAGTGGAATTAGGTAAACAAACCTAAAAGTCAATATTGGAATCTAGAAACATGTCCCAGACACAATGCAAAAATATGTTAATGTCCTAATAAAAAATACCTTCCTATGAATGATATGGTGTAATGTAATCCCATTTTTTTATCTCATAAATCAAGATGCATACATGTTTCATTTCCCTATATGATCGATTTAAATTTCTTATAATTTTTGAAATAAACTCATCTATAAACATCAATGGTCATGGATTTCATAAGGTAGTTTTATTTTAGTCAATAGGCTAGAGATATCATTATATATTAACCTAAAAGTGAGAAATAATTTCTTCATTTATTCAACTAATATCATATACCTCATCATCCACTAAATGTATGGTACCTCTCTATATGATTAATACCTTATAAGTTTTCTTCCTATTACAAAAGGACTTATCTCGATCCTCTCCTTATGTGTATTCATATTCCATGCATTCATAAAGTATTGTTGGATTTTGAGTTTCTTTTGGAGGTCATTAGGGACCTTACTACCTAAAATAGGCAATACCATGGACATGGTGACCCCTAATGACACTAGTACAGAGTCGACTAGAATAAAATAAATAAAATAGGGAAGTCCAAAGTGTGGGATCAATGTGGAGTGATAGGGGAGCTAATTTCCACCACAACCACCTCACCACGTCCATGGTATAGGTCATTTAAAGGTAATGTGGCATGATTTTTGGAACATGCCTTTAGTGGGTCATCATTTTTTTAGGGTGTTCAAGGAAACAATTACCATGGATAAGATAAGGTGGAATCCATGGTGATGATGAGGTTGGGTTTTGAAATGGAAAAAAACCATCAGTTCCTTTATTTATTCTTGATCTATTCAATGGATAAACATGTGTGATGTTTAATAGGGGTATTTAATGCAATATTAATCTACTATTTTTCCGATAAATTGATTCGAACCTCTTCTCAATGATATTTTATTAAAATTTGTTGAATTATAAACAAGTTTTAGTTAATTTTAGGGAATGTTATTTAGGAAAAAATATTGATGTTATGGTCATGGGTGATTCATTCTCATTTTTTCTCATTAACCTTGTTTTAATATAAAACCTTGGTTGTTGATTCCTATTATTATTGATTCAAATTTGAGAATACCTAGCATTTTTCATCTCTTTTCACTTTTCAAGAGTGACGAATTTCTCATTCCACCATCCAAACATGAATACTACCATTGGTGGTAATTGTAATTGGGTATGTGATTTTTCTAAACTTGTATTTTTCTTCTTCTCTACCTTACCAAAGAACCCTTGTAATTTTGGAATCAGTTTTAGGAAACCCATTCAATGAAAACATGTTATGATTGGTGTATAAATGTGGTTCAGGTAATGAAACTCTTGATGAATAGTGATGTGGACAACATAAACCTTGAGGAAGGAAGTTCCTTACTATATAAAAGATATGTATGTGAATTTTAGTGTGTTATGGAGTTGTGTACGTATAATATTAGACCTTTTTTGGTATTGATCACTCGTGTTCTTGTTTCTATCCTTGGAAGCTATGTTTGAGTATGATCACATGTGTGTATGTGTGGAAACTGATACTCTTTAAAGTAATTCTTATTGAAAAAATATATAGTATTCTTGTTGTTTATTATATATGGAATGTTTAGGTTTCTCTTCTAGTGGAGGATGATAGGTGGACAATCATGGGATGATCATTCATTAGAGGGGGAGAGTGTTGGCATGTGATAATGATGATGGTTGATTAATACATAATAAAGGATATAATTTCATTGAGGCATGACCCGAGACATGTTTTCAGGACATGATATACTTTGTTGAAATAGTGGGTGCCTTAGACCCAACTAAGCAGTACTTTTGATTACTATATCATATGTATAGTTACCTATGCATGATGTTATCTTCCCATTATAATGTATAATTTTCTGCATCCACTATAATAATGGTAATTTACAAAGGTTAATTGTCGTGTTGAGAGGTTATAGCAGATCCCAATCAATAATGAGAACCTCGAGATACATTGACATTGATCGTAAATATATGTTCTATAGTCTAGATGCATCTTACTGAATGGACACAGTAGATGTTTTAATATCAGGTGCTGGGGGATCATAAGGATTGAGACTTCTTATCATGATGTTTTCACTTGGTGATCTATAGTTGTGAGATTATGAGAACAGACCTGCCAATAGGAACACCACATGTTTTGGGTGTCATTGGAAGTTACTATCTATGGACATGTGTATTGGTCTCCTAACTTGAGACCATTACCAGTGTATATCATTTGATTATGTACTTTGATTCAAGATGAGAACCATGGATGTGATTTCGTGGAGAGGTAGTTTGTGTTGGGTGCATCGTTGGTGGTATGACATTGGCTGAATGGTCAAGAAAAGATTTGTCGCTTAAATGTTCAGAAAGTTGTATATCTCCGGACTAGTTTATCAGGATGGTACCTCCTTCATAAATCGTTTTCCAATGCAGTTGAAAGGAAAAACCATCCGGATAGATCAAAAAATAATAAATCAAGATAAGGACAATGACACAAGAGTGTGTCCTGCTTTATGAGATATTTAATGAAAAGAGATTATATTACACAGTCAGTGTTCGTAGGATGGTAGTCATTGCTATGACTATCCTTATCTCTTTAGGGGCCGTGATGGGTTGCTAGACTCTGCTCTTGGTCAATGTATTTAAATCACTGCTTTCGCGTTAAGGGCCTATAGGGTCACACACAATAACATATTCAAGAATCCACCCTATTCAGTCGAATAGGTATATGGACATAGTGGGCCCCATCACAGGGTCCGAGTGTTGTTCAAGTTATCCATCATTGATGAATTAAATAAATTCATTATTATTCAGGTTAGGAATAATTAAGATTGAATTTATTTAATGTTTTTACAAGTTTAGTAAATATGAGAAAAATATTAATCTAACGAATGTTATTTTAATATTCAAGGTTCGTTTAATATTAAGCAGGACAATGAGTCATGTTAAATGACTCGATTTTATTATGTAATATTATATATATATATATATATATATTACAAGTATGTGATAAAATAATAAATAATATTGGCACAGTTAAGTTTGTCAAAATAATATATTTTGTGAACATTGAAATAAACGGGGGCCGGGGAACCCTACCGGATATTTATCAACATCACTATAAATATAAGAGGAGGCTCTCTCTTATGTAATGCAATTAACTATTAATTCTTTTGTATGGAATGAAAATTGAGCGCCTCTCTCTCCTCTCGCTTCCTAGAGAGAGAAGCTGATGATCCAAGTGTTTGGATCAAGTTCTTCCTCAATCACTGAAGAGATCTCGATGCGGTGATCGCCGGGATGTCGAAAGCATCTTTGGTTCTCCGCACTAGCACTCAAAATTCGACGCTTGACGTTTTAGTAAATTTTTAGAGCATGTGTGGATGATCTATATGGATCCTACTTTGGATCCTTCAAGCGACAATCGACATCAACTAGTTTCAGTCGACCACGGCTTCAGAAATGAAATGGGTACGTTTTTCATTTTAATTTGTGCTCTTAATAATTTACTCTATATCCTCGGACCTCTCTGGGGCTCGAATCATTAGCGATGACAAGTTCCGTCATCCTGCCAATGAAACATTTTAAAATCCCTGTCCCAACGACTTTCGCTGCGGGCCCCAGAACCTAATTGTCGTATCAGAGGGATCGCATAAATATTTTGAGCTAAATAAAATTAATTTTCAAACAATTAAGTAGAGGGTTCAAAAATGGTCTCATCGGTTCAAACCGCATGTCAATCCGATCTCGAACGGCCAAGTTATGGATAGTTTAATATTTTATATTTGATCGAATGTGTCGTTTGATCTCGGGTTCTATTTATAATTTCATCTTGGTGAACTAATTAAGTTTCAGTCGGTTCATCTGAAATAAATTTAATTATTAAAAATTAAAAAATTTGTTAATTAGTAATTTTCATATTAATCTTATTATTATAATGAAATTTATATTATTATTATAATAATATAATAAAAATAAATTTATTATTATTCAATTGAAAGGTTATTATTTATCTTTTTGAAAGTTGTAGAGGGATGACTTCCAAAGGAGAATAAAAAAAGGGGAGACTTATTAAAAAAATAGAATTATTCATAAAGAAAATAAGCGGGATGGGGTGTGTTTGTGGGTCAGAAAAGGAAAAGAAAAAAAAGGTTAGGTTTTGAAGGGGTTCAAGTAGACCCACGCTTCTCCTTCTTCAGGATGCCAGGGCACGCAGCGTAGGAGCACCCTGCAGTAGAGAAACTGGCAGCCGCACCCCACCTCCCGTTCAAACTGGCAGCAGACCGCTGGCTTTCTCTTACCCTGCTCTACCTATAGCGCACCAGAGCCGCTGGGAAGCCGTCCCTCACCCTCCTGAACTCCTCTCTTCCGCACCCTTCCACTGCGCATGACCTCCCCGGCGTCCCGGCTTCCTCCACCCAGTCGATCGGCTCATGGACCACCTCGCCACCCAGGCCTCCCCTCAGCACGCAACCCGCGCCCCTTGTCCACAGCCTGCCTCCTCTCCTAGTACTCGCTGGACTCCTCTCAGATCGTACGACTCAAGGCTAAGGAGCCGCACCCCGAAAATTCTAGCAGGCACCCGCACGACTTCGCCATTGTCTCCTTTCATTGTGACCATGTATCACGATACAACAAAACAGCCACGGGCTTGCCGTAGTGCTGGCCTTCCCACCATCCGGCCTTCCCCAGGCTGCCGACCACTAGGCCACCACCTGCAGCAGGGCGCACAGCCTTGCTCCTGCCTCTGCCACCTCTGGATCGAGAATAGTTGCATCGCACATCGTTGTGCCATCGTTAAAGGTCTAGGAGGTACTTCTATTTTTTCTGCAAGCCTGTCCATAGGACAAAATATTTTCCCCAAAACAGTCTAGGCGGACCGGCCCAACCCGAAACATGTTTGGGTGGATCGGTCCAGCCCAGTTGGGCCCTGCATGGCCTTTTAGGGTCCTGTGTGAGTTTGGCTCGATCCACAGGCCCTTTTGTGACGTTTCAGAGACCATCCATTTTAAATTAATCAAAATAAATTAATTTAATTAATTAAATTTTAGTATCTATATTAAATTACTTACAATTAATTTTGGTTATTTATTTTAATACCCGAGCATATAAATTGATATAACATTGCAATTAAATTAAATTAATTAATTTAATTCAATTTTGCCATAAAAAATAAATTAATTAGAGGACCTATAAATAATTAAATTACTTGAATTATTAAATTCATTAAATTTAATTTAGATAACCCTCATACTTAATTAATGCATTTTAATTTTACCATGATTTATTTTACACATCTATTGGTCTTGAGCATCAACCCATTTATGTTGCTTTTAATTAATTAATTATTTTAATTGTGTAAGATGATTGTAATTAATTGAATAGATGGCCTGCACCTCATATTTATTTTTCAGTTAAAATGTATAAGGGCCTATGCGGCCAATTTTTACCTGATGTATATTTATCCCACTTGTTCCCCTCGCCTGCACGTGAGTATTATGGTAATTCGGACGAAGAAAATGAGTGACGTGGACCCCCCCAAGACAAGGCTGAGCACGTTGATCAAGACGATGAAAGACGACACGTGGACCCCTCCATGACGAGGCGGTATTCCAAGATGTGACGTGGACCCCGCCAAGATAGAGCGATGTTCTAGAAGCGAAGCGAAAGTACAAGACAGAGGGTTAGCTGCATTTCGAGTCAAGCCTCGACTCAGGTACAATGCCCTTATGTCATTTAGATGCTCAAGACTATTCGGGTAATATTTTACCTTTATGCATTTATTTATTAATTTATGCATTTTAGAATAGCGGGAAAAATATATAAAATAACAGATTAAAAATGTATAAAGAAGCGTCATATGTTTTTCTACTAAAGTTCAGTTGTGAGAACGACAACATAGATGAACAAGTTTAATAAAAATGCATTACATTCTTCAAGAGATAAAAACCAATAAAACCCTCAAATAAAATATTAATTCACAAAAAGCCTTCAATCATCCATGTTTGAACAAAACCGGGTGTTCGAGGTGTCAGTCATGCCCTAGATGAGGGTGCCTCTTACTACAGTGGAGTTACTATTGGTGTGGTGGGTCGATTATCTAATATTGCAGACAAGAAATTGCCATATATAGCTTGTTGTAATTTTTGAGGCAAGTGTTGAGTAAATCAGTAATGATTTTTGAAGCTGGGACTTCACTAAACAGATTAAGGTACCGCGAGTTAATGTGGTTGCCCTTCCAAAAGCCTACCTTGGACCCTCCGATTAGTGGCGTAGCAATAGCTTCAAGACTTTTTGGGAGGTTCAGGGATCCTTGCCACTAGAATACTCAAGAGTATTTTGATTCTAGTACAAAGGGTTCCAAGAATTCAAAGAAAAAATTGTGGGAGACATTAAATGATTAAATAATCATTAATGTCACATTAGTTAATCACATAAAAGTACAATCTACTCGATTATATTTGTAGATACTGGAAAGAAATACCATCATAAAACTTTGATAATTATTAGACAAAGTAAATGTCCAAAAAAGCACGAAATTCCAAGATAGTATAGGTGCTTGCGCACATTACTACTATATCGGAAATTCAAGGTGCGTGTGTCCCAACCTGTTAAGCTACATTAAGAAGTGAGGGTGTAAAACTACATATAGAAGACTCATGAATCAAGCATATGATAGTTATTTTATAATTCTATCATCAATTTCTGATGTTATTTGTGGATTCTACAACATGAAATGGTTGATGTTACATGTGGTATCATCTCCAAAAAAATTCAAGGAGAAAGCTAAGTGATATTTGAATGCGATGGTCACACTTAGTTTGTGTGAAGTGAAAACAAATGGTATAGAGTTAGTGCTTCATTACCTTCAGGGTAACATTCACTAAGTAATAAGAATATTGGAGATAACGCTATATTTTATTCTTTTAGAAAATACATTGAATGAAAAGGAAAAATGCCTATGGGAAGTTACGCCAAAGGCACCTACGTCATGCCATTCAAAGAAATGTGGATGGTTACTTAACAAGAGGTTATTTTCGTCATATATTGAAATAAATTCATGGATGTTTAAAAACTAAAATACCAGAAGCAAGTACTCACTTCTCATTCAGTTTATATTCTTCAAATAAAAGTATTGTTTTCTCACATAAATCATAGGTATAAAAATACAATATTAATTTCATATATATGTATTGAAATATAGTAACCAAGTAAATATAGAAACATTACTATAAGTAATGTGTATTCTCCAAGAATTTGAGAAAGGGTGATTCCTAAGTCAGCGATGAGAAACATATAACTTCAAATTGACAACTAATTGACTCAAACTGAACAAGTTGTTGAGTAGAACCAAAAACATTTATATCATGTGCCCATTTAGACATGATGATACCTTATTCCCTGTTTTGGAATGAAGGTTTTTTGAGGTAACATACTTAACAAATAGTTCTCTGCTACTTAAATCAATGGCAATACATAATAAATATAAAATTTAAGACCTACCCAGTTGTGGCAATATAATTCTTTGTCAAGTAACACAAATATGTATCGGGATATTTTAGAGCATTATTGGTGGGATTACATGAAGAAAGAGATCACCAAATATACATAAAAGTTCCTAGTATGTCAAAAAGTGAAGGCTAAGTAGAAGACGTTGAAGGGCATTGTGAAACCATTAACGATAACAACATAGAAATGCGGAAAAATAACCATGGAATTTGTCACCAGACATCCAAATACATCTAATGGAATCAATGATATGTGGTTTGTTGTGGATCATCTTAAAAAGACTTCACACTTCATTGATATTTGAGAGGATTTTTCATTGGATCAACTAGCATAGATATACATCAAATAATTCTTAAGGCTTCTTGGAGTACCACTATCGATTTTATCTGATTGAGATCCAAGATTCATCTCCATTTCCTGGAAGAGTCTCCAAAATGATCTGAATAGTGAGATAAACTTTAGTATATCTTATTATCCTCAAACTAAAGGCTAATCAGAGTGGAATATCCAAACACTTTTGGACATGTTGAGAACATTCTCAATAGTATTCAAAAGATGTTGGGATCAATATATTCCTCTGGTTGAGTTATCTTACAACGAAAGTTTCCACTCAAGAATCTAAATGTCTCGTTATGAATCGCTTTTTGGTAAGAGGTTCAAAACACTGGCATGTTGGGATGAATATGAGGAGAGAAAATATCTAGGTCCAAAAATGGTCAAATAAATGGTGGAGAAGGTTAATACCATCCAACAACACATCAAACTAGCTCAGAGTCGGCAAAAGAGATATGCTGACAAACATCGATGTGACCTAGAGTTTGATGCTGGAGATGTTTTTTTCCTCTTCATATCACTATGGAATAGATTTTTGATATTTGTGAATAAGGGAAAGATTATTCCAAGGTACATTGGCCCTTTTTAGATCCTTGATCGCATTGGATAATTGGCCTATCGACTAGCACTCCCACTGAACCTGTCCCAAATACATAACGTATTTCATGTATCACTCTTGCAGAATGACATACTTTACCCATCACATGTACTCAATCTGGATTTTATACTATTTGATAATAACCTCTCCTATGAAGATAAGCCAGTGAATAACATAGATTGTAGAGAAATAGTTCTACGAAATAAGACAATTCCTCTCATCAAGGTGTTGTGGAAAAACAAAAAGTTTGAATAAGAAATATGGGAAACATAGGAAGTGATGAGGCATAGTTACCCTCTTCTATTTTAGTGTGGGAAAATAACATTTTGATGGGAAAAACTTTTATTGGGTGATTTTTGTAATGACCTGATCATTTATGAATAAAATTACATTTCTTTTAATGACTTATGGATATATAAAACACATGAAATATTTTTTTTATTGGGTTTAAATTATTGTTAAGTATCATTACCATTGATAATATAGTTGGTGAACATTGATCACATGACTGATATAAATATGAGGTTTTTAAAAAAATCATTTCGACATAGAAAAAGGAGAGGATGGCCTCTTATAGTAGACTCTGGTTGTACGAAGCTCATTTTTTGGATCTCAAAAAGCAGGTAGCATCCTTGGGTTTCCCTCTTGAGAAAACCCAATCCATGCTTCAACACATTAAGCTTGAATAGAATTTTCTACAGGATACGTTCATGTTAATAGAGATTACCACCCGAGCGTTGTTATCCGAGCCTCCCCCGAAGTCTGTCACCATTGCACACCTTGCCCTTAGGTATTAAATGGGTGTTATAAGTGGTTATGTAATAATTTATTAGTTACTTATTGTGTAATATTGTTTTTAAACTAAAGTCATATTCCATCAATTCCTTTATGAGAATAATCTTTCTTAAAAATGTTGAATTTGATAAATTTATTTTTCTCGTAAAAATGGTACTTTTGAGAAGTATATAAATTATTATATTAAACTAACGTTTTTATTAATAATATTATGAAAAATCATTATAAATAATGATTATATAAGTTCTTTATTTGTAAGTGATTATGTAATCAGTTTGATAATAGTTGTATTTTTTATACGAGAAAAAAGAAAGCCTATTATTAATGAATTTATTTTATTTAATTAATGGATTTTTGAAAAAAAAATTGTTTTAATCCCCCGACCCTAGATACCTAGGGTCGGTGCATTATTACATAACATTGGCATGATCACAAGAAAGATCAAGTCTCAAAAGACTGATTAGTTTAGTAGCCTTGGAAAAACTAGATATATTCATAAAGTTTACATTACATCAATAAGGGAAAAACTACAACAACATATTGTCTTCATATACCCTCATACTATCCCTATAGGTCATTCATAAAATACTTCCTCACATCTTGGGAAAAATAAAACATTGAAAGGGGTGAGCTCAGATGGTCAGTAAGGATAACAATATAGCGGAAACTTTCATAAATATACATAAAAATTTAAGGCAATGTATAACTAAAACAAAAGCATTTTAAACTTGAACTTCATCATAATATGGCAGGGATAAAATGAAATAATTCCATTTACTTATTCACATGGATATTCAACTAGTGGAATAATCACATAAAAATATTAATAACCACATTCATAATGACAGAATGCATAATGCCAGACTATCATAACCACGTATCGAAGGTCTCGTGCCAAGAAAAAAAATAATATTTTTTCAAGGCCTCGTGCCAAGACACTAGTTGGTCTCATGAGACCTACCGATGCATCGAAGAGCCATAGCGAGATCCACCCATCACTTACTAAGTCCAATGAATTCCTCGTATGAAAATTTTGAAACATAACATAAACATTCGTATTAAAACTAGAATATGAAATGTCAATACTTTATCTACAAACCATGAATGGTATAAAAATAGCACATCCACAGTAAAACATAACTCATTAGATACAATATGGAAGATTGTATTGTATCAGATTAACCTCAATCGTGAATAATGAAGGATATTGACACAGATGAAAATAGTCCTCAAAACTAGTTGATAGAAATATCAACCTTTTTCTTGAAAACAATTAAAAGTATCACTATTTATCAAGAATCCATTTTAAATAGATTTTTGAATCAAAGTGTACCATACCACTTTGAAACATTGAAAATGAATTTTAATTTTAAAACATTAATGTCCATATAATTAAATCTTTAAAACCATTTTTAGAACATGGACATTAATGAGAAATATTTAAGATAATAATTCTTTAAAACATTTTAAAATGATATTTTATTTAGAGTTCTTAAACAAAAGAGAGACACTTGAATACAAATAATTGATGTAAAAAAAACTTTGAAATATCATTAGAATAAATGGATTCATGATATACTATGTCAAAGTACATTATATACACCATATAAAACTGATTTGGGGTATAAGAACAAAGAAGTCTCAATGGAATGTAAATTGAGATGAATTATCTTATAAAGACCATACCCATAGATTAAAGGATAAATCAAGGACATAATTATGTGTGAAAAATATTAATACACTCAATATGATGGTATATTTAGTGTAAATAAATCAGAGGAAATTCACACATATTCTTGTTAAAACAACACCAATGAAGTGGATATTTAACTCAACAAATGGAGATTGAGTTAAAATTACTCTTATCAAGTTCAAATCGATGACATGAGAATTTATGAATGGATTAATTATGTGTATTAAAAGTATATCCACAGAAAGGGGAGGGTAAATTATGATATAATCAAATGAATTGTGATTCCACACATAATCATGGAGTGAAATAAGCAATGAAGTATGCGTAAAGCCGAATGAGTGGAAATTGAAATTTAAAATTCCCTTTATCGATTTGGTAAATTACTAAACATACACCCATGAATGAAGGATCATACAATGATGATGTAAATATATAGATATTAAAATATATTTCACAATGAATACAATCATGGTCAGTACACACACCACATGCAATAAATAAGTGGTGCACAATGGAAATCTCACTGAATTATAAGTGAGATATGAAACCCCATACATTGTACTTTTTCCTTGGTCGATGGTAGGTTAACCTCATATATAATGGTGAAATAATTTTTATTGAATTATGCAAGAATCATTTAACTTAATATGATGTCATATATGATCTTTTAACATTGATTTGTTAATAATATCATAGTATTATCTTCATTTCAGGTGTGAACTTACTCATTTTCCTTTATATTATTTGTTAAGTAAGCCGTGTTTGTTATAGATAGGTTGTATTTTATTCATATCTGGAATTATATTAAGTCCTCAAACATTATTTTTAATCATCATATGAGAATTATACTTTAATGGATACGATGGAGAATGAGTCTCATCGCGTTCGTGGAGACGGTAGTCCGTACATACGCACAAGCGACAATATCATTCTTTTGATGTTAAAATAACATATAATTGGATTGTATATCAAATAGACAGAATAATTATCATGTTATATTTATTATTTACAAGAATTAAACATTATTATTATACCCATCCAAATAATAATTTATTTAATGACAATTACACCACGACGTGGAGACGGTAAGCCGTACGTACGCACGTATGGTGACATGCTATTCAAAGGATGGATAGAATAAGGAATATGGTTGTACCATATTTATAATAACATGAAATTATATAGAAGATACTGGATTTATTATTTTATAATAGAAATAACAAATAAAGAAGAAGTTGAAGAAGAAAGGAACTTGAAAGAGGGTGGTGAAAACATTACCTCTTCTTCAGGTTCTTTCTTTTGATTTGATCAAAATGGATCCCTAGGTTGGAATTATGATCAAACTAAGGCCTCTATGTTGTATTGAGGGAAGTTGAGAGAGTATTTGGGAAGGTTTTGGCCGATACAAAAGGATTTGAATGTGTGAATTGGTGAGAAGGGGGAGTTCCCTTTTATAAGAGGGGTGAGGGGCACCTTTGGAAAAGCTAAATATATTATTTTATAATAAATTCATATTCGGTTTCTAATGGCTCAAAATTTTATTATTTAAAGGTATATGTGGTAATGGGTCTAAAACCACTCAACCAATAGAATTTAGATAGGTTTGGGTTATTATATTAACCTTATCTTTAAGTATTTACTCTTAGTTAATTAGTTTCACATTTACAATGTCTCTTTGTATTTTTATATTATATGGTTAATAAACATACTATATACATCCAAGAGACCACCAAGTGGTCCATTAATGATACAAATATCATGATACAAGTCTCTTGTCCGAACCATAGATTTTTAGGAATTGAATATAAATTAATAATATAATATTTGTATTAAAAACTCTTTTATGTCAGTTTTGACACTATTGGGTGTTTTGTTTTTGATAAATTCATAACATAATTATTACTTCAAAAAAAATTATATAATAAATCATAATATGTCATGTTAACCTATAAAATTAGTTGAATTCATAAAAAGTCTCAAATTTCATTTATTTTGATATTTATAATATCAATTATTTTAATATTTCATTAATTAGGTAATTACTTCATCCCCATTGTGTCATAAATAAATTAAATTATTTAATGTCTAAAAATAATATATAAACTACCATTATGTAGAATTTTTTTTATCTTTCTAGTGAATATTTAAAATCTAATTTATCTTATGTATAACCCTATATTAATAATGTTTTAGTAAAAAAACATTGATTTTAACTCTTTTAACTCTTCTTTGAATTAAATAATAATAAATTTATTAATCTAATAAAAGTGGACCTCAATGATAATATTTTACTCCTAAGGTCTTTTTTGGTCGAGATACATTTTTCCAATAGAATTAGGACATGTTTTAGGGTAATATTAATATCATTTTACTCTTAATTATCCTATTTACTTTTAACCATGGTAAATAAAAGTAAAAAGTTACTATTCACCAAAAATTATTCCTAAGCTATATTTGATATTATGAATTCAAAAATGATATCTATTTTACCAAATTCAAAACATATCAGTTTCATTAATTAATTTAAAAATTAATTCCTGTAGTCAAAACAAATAGCGTGTTTTTAAGAGATAATAACTATCAAAAGATTGACACTTGTTTATGTCTGGTTTAAATGTGAAATTACATCCAATGACCAACATTTTATTAAATGGTAAAAATATATTGTAAATATAATTTAAAACCACTCAAATTAAAAATTAATCACTATTAATTATTCCGATTGAAAATTTTATTTTTAATTAAAATTTATTAATTTTCACTATTCATCAAAATATGAAAGTTATCCAAAAAGTAAAAAAATTTCACCCTAAGCTAATTTCGATATTAAAAATCCAAAAATGATGTCCATTTTGGAAGATAAAATTTATAAAATTTCAAAAATTAGGTATTACTATTCATAAGGGCTAGTTTTATTGGTTGTGGTGTGTTATAATCTCGAAGTTGCGTACAATGCATGCCATTGCATTATTCAAATGGATACATACAATGGAATTTTGGCATGTTACATTCTCCCTTCCTTTAATAAATTGCGTCCTCACAATTATTTTAAAATTGGGCTTGAGAATATAATGGAAAGTCCCACATCGGAAAAAGATTCAATAAAACTATCACTTTAAAAGAAAGGAAGAGAGGTATAATGGTCACCCAAGATAACCCATACTAGGATTCCATGTAAGAAAACATGGATATGGATGACAAGCTACGTGTTATGTTCTAATTGAGAGGGATAGAAAACATGATTAGGAGAAAGTTAAAAATAAGAAAATAAAAAACTTGTGTTGGGACAAACGGTCATTCGTCTCCCAGGAGGAAAAGTAAACGGAAAACATTTTTTGTTTTAAGTTACATTACATAAGGACGAGAAATTCATTTATGATATTTACTAAGAACATAAACAGATATACATACTTTATATGTTGAGTTCCATTCATTAATAAAATTTTACCACTAACTCATTTTTTTTTGAACAATGAGTATTCAAGAAGACTTGGACACAATAGAAGAGCTAGAATATACATCTATAGAAATACATGATCCATGTGGGATAAAATATATATATACCTTGTCTTTAGAGATTAATCTAAACCAAAATGGTTAGTATAATATCTGATGATCCCCCAAATGGATATTCCATTAGAGAAAAAAACACTAATCTTAATTTCTAAAATTAAACCATCAATACCCCAAAGTTAAATAAATACCAATCAACAATCAATTCTCCTTAAAATACTTCAAGATAATCAAAACTAATATTGAAACCCAAAACTTATAATAATGTAGTCTTCCACGTTAAATTGTATCTCCAAATGACATTAATTACTCTTAAAGTCACATACTTAAATGTAATTAACATAATCATTTCCATAAAAAACCCAAATCACTATAAATTCACAAAAAAACATAGATAAAAATCCACCATGACTCCTAAAATGAAATCCAATACTATTCTATTTTCAATGGGCATATAGTGTTCACAACAAAGCTAACAACTTCCAAAATAACATTTATCACTTAATCACCAAAACATTTTCTTATACTAAGGGTATTCATTTGATAAGACATAAGATCACAAATCATATTATTATTCATCAATAAAATAATTTAACTAAAAATAATAGTCACACTATCCAGGGACTTCACTTAGTCCAGTGGTAGGTGATAAATCCCAATCACACATTGGTTGTGGGTTCTATTCCCACAACTTTATCCAATGCAATGGGTTGTCACACAGTCTGCGTGTTGTCCTTTCTCAAAAACTATATTTTATAACATTACCAAAATGAGATAAATTCCTCAAAATAACCATAACATAATTTAACCACAAATCTTATCTCATACCTTGTATTTTCATCCCAAATTATAATAACTTATAATTGCCTCAAACCAAATAATCATATAAAAACAAATTGTTATTTATAACTATATCCAAAAGAGAAAAGATAATTCTTCCTCAAATATCATTCTCACATGGAAAACTGTAGGGTTAAAAATACAAGAGAAAATTATTCCAAAGTAAACCCATCAACAAGGAGAACTAATACTTTTTAAACATTTCTCCATCCATTTATTTCCACATAGCTTCTTCTTTGTCCAAGAATATATCCTATAGAATAGGGAATTCACTCCGGTAATGTCCAGGTCCCCAACATTTATGGAAAATGACTGTAAATGGATTCTTGGGACCATTTTTATCATCTTACATAGAACTCTTCATTTTTCTTCAGCAATTCTTCACTTTATGTCCTTCCTTCCCGCACATAAAGCATTTCTTTGTCCCATTGAGACACTTTCCTGGGTGTCTCCTTCCACATTTCCTACATGATGGGAATTGAGGATTCCTTTCTCTATGGTCTCCACTACTAAAGCTCTTATCATTCAACACCTTTCTCTTCTTTGTTGAGTCGGGGAATTGCTTAATATATATATTGTTGGTCATATTTTTGGAAAATTGATTTTTCATAAAGACGATATCTTTTATTCCTATCAAAATTCCATTTTTTTGATCATTTCCACCACCGTTCCCACCTTGTATATCGTTTTCAAAGTCACTATGACTTCCTTGAATCCAGCCATTGACTAAAACCAGAAATCATTGTGTGAGTAACTGTAGTCATAAAATCATTTAGAGATTAACATGTCACCATATTCTCAATTTGAAACACATTAGGATTAACCAAGGTCATTTACTCTCATCTTATATATATAATACTTCAAATCAGTTTGTAAAGAAAATGTATGTTATCCTAAGCATATCCCCCGGGAGTGTCGTAACCAAGACTGCAGAAAGGCCCATTGTCGTGCACTAGTTCCCATTCGAGTCTAGCTCAAAGCAGCGTTTTCGGGTTTTACCCCTAGGTACATTTGGGCCAGTGCCGCCTCTACATGCTCGTATCCAGACAGGGATGTATTGCTTGGAAAACTCACAAAATTTCTACAATACAAAAATTCTAGGAAGTTATTCTATACTAATCCTCAAAGTTCATCTTAGTTCTAGGTGCTCTAATCAGATATTATCTAAATCTAGCTTCCAAGGCTTGTACTAAACTTCCTCTGATACCAACTGTAATACCCCGACCCTTGATACCCAGAGTCAGTGTATTATTACATAACATTGTCATGATCACAATAATGATCAAGTCTCGAAAGACCGATTAGTTTAGTAGCCTTGGAAACACTAGATATATTCATAATGTTTACATTACATAAATAAGTGAAAAACTACAACAACATATTGTCAACATATCCCCTCATACTATCCCTACATGTCATTCATAAAATTCTTCTTCACATCCTGGAAAAAATAAAACACTGAAAGGGGTGATCTCAGATGCTCAGTAAGGATAACAATATAGCAGAAACTTTCATAAACAAACATAAAAATTTAAGGCAATGTATAACTAAAACAAAAGCCATTTAAACATGAAAATCAGCATAATATGGAAAGGATAAAATGAAATAATTCCATTTACTTATTTACATGGACATTCTTCTAGTAGAATAATCACATGAAAATATTAATAACCACTTTCATAATGATGGAATGCATAATGTCAGACTATCATAACCACGTAGCCAAGGCCTCATGCCAAGACTACAAATAATATTTTTTCAAGGCCTCGTGCAAAGAAAATAGTTTGTCTCATGAGACCTACAGATGCATCGAGGATCTAGAGCGGGCTCCACCCGCCACTTACTAAGTCCAATTCATTCAACATATGAAATGTTATAAACATAACATAAACATTCGTATTAAAAGTAGCATACCAAATGTCAATACTTTATCCCCAAACCATGAATGGTAGAAAAATAGCACATCCACAGTCAAACATAACTCATTCGATAAAATATGGAAGATTTTATTGTATCAGATTAACCTCAATCAATAATAATTAAGGATATTGACATAGATGAAAATAATCATCAAAACTATTTGAGATAAATATCAACCTTTTTCTTGAAAACAATTAAAAGTATAACTATTTATCAAGAATCCATTTTAAATATATTTTTGAATAAAAGTGTCCCATACCACTTTGAAACATTGAAAATGAATTTAAATTTTAAAACATTAATTTCCATATAAATAAATCCTTAAACCATTTTTAGAACATGGACATTAATGAGAAAGATTTAGAATAATAATTCTTTAAAACATTTTAAAATGATATTTTATTTAGATTTCCTAACCAAAAGAGAGACTCTTAAATACAAATAATTTATGTAAAAAAACTTCTTAATATCATTAGAATAAATAGATTCATGATATACTATGTCAGAGTACATTATATACACCATATAAAAGTGATTTGGTGTATAACAACAAAGAAGTCTCAATGGAATGTAAATTGAGATGAATTATCTTATAAAGGCCATATCCTTAGATTAAGGATAAATCAAGGACATAATTATGTGTGAAAAATATAAATTCACACAATATTATGGTATATTTAGTGTAAATCAATCAGAAAACATTAACATATATTCTTGTAAAAACAACACCAGTGAATTGGATATTTAACTCAACAAACGGAGATTGGGTTAAAATTACTCTTATCAAGTTCAAATCGATGACTTGGGAATTTATCAATGGAGTGATTATGTGTATCAAACGTATATCCACATATAGGGTAATGTTGTTTTATATGCCTTCAAGTGAAATATAACATTCATGTATGTAATCTATTTTACAATACTGCTAAACTAATTGGTCCTTCGGAACTTGAATCCTTGTAATCATTCCAATGTATTAAAATAATGCACCGACTCTGGGTAACTGGGGTCGGGGTGTTACATACTGATCCACTGAGCACACCAAAATTTACATAACATCAAAACCAGGGGTACATGAAATTTACACAAAATATAAATCATATAATCCCTATAAAATTGAATTTCATAATGGAGATCAATATTTGGTGTGTTATGATGTTTCATACTAATTTATATAGTGAGATCAGATTTTAAAAGATGTCTCCTTGTACAGTTGACCACTGATACATGATGTGTAATATACCATTACATTCTATGTATCCACTCCATGCAACCAATGACCTTGGTACATCTAAATGAGATCTTTAAGAATTATTCTCATGCTTAGTCAAATTAATGTCCATATTATCTCAATTTAATGTGTTATCTTGATTATTGGAAAAATAAAAAAATTTGACACTTAAAAATAACAAAAAACACAAACACATTAATGAACAAATTATAAAAAATTATAAATTAGAATTTGTCAACTATGATACAACTTGATGGATCATAGGAATATTGAGTGTTCTGTGTTGACGCCTATTTTTTCTATTAAAAAATAAAACCAAAATAAAATGATGAATTCATTCTCAAAATCAAATAAATATGATATTTTACATTTAATTTTTAATTAATTTAAAGAAATAATGAACTTAAATGAAATATTCTTCTTGATCAATTTTCATTTTCACTTTTGATGCATTTTCTCTATGGTAGAAATTCCAAGTGATGATTCCTTCAAGTGTATACACAGATGATATATGAATCTATGAATGCAATCCTTAAATATTTGAGTTCTAGTGTAGTAGACCTAGGTGCTTTATGTTATTCATTAATGATTGCTACTCGATGTTCTCTTATAATATCTCCATTCTTGAGGGCGATGGGGAGGGTTATTCTCTCTAGGAATGAGATTATTTCATATAGGATTCTATTTGATAAATAAGAATCTTTCCTTAAAAATGATATAAGTCCAAAATTATAAATATTGTCAAACAAATAAACAATTTCATGAAAATCATTTATTAATTTTGTTCTTTTATATAATCCTCATGTAAAATAATAATAATATTTTTATTTTTATTTTTATGGAATGTAACAACATAATATAAATTATTAAATATATGAATTAATAGTTATTTAAATGATATTGTTTAATATTATAGCATTTACATTGGACCATTATCTTGACCAAATTATCCTACTATAAAATTTATAAACCCTTGAATAACAAAATTTGTATTTAATGAAATCAATATTATTCATTATATAATGAAAAATTAGATTCACTAAATTTATAAATAAATAATTATTTTAATATTTATGTAACTAAATAAATATATATTATTCATTGTTCAAAATATATGTGAATAATTAAACAAGAAATACAATTTAACTCACATATTTTAGACTCGAATATCTCATGGTTGTTCTTCTATGATCAACTTTACTTCAATAATTTCTATTCTACAGACTAAGAATAATAATTTTTTATTATTAAAATAAATAGAATTTAATGGCATTCTATATAAAATTAGTGTGTGACCCTCTAGGCCTATATTATAGTGGAATTAGGTAAACATACCTAAATTTCAATATTGTATTCTAGAAACATGTCCTGGACACAATGCAAAATTATGTTAATGTCCTAATAACAAATACCTTCCTATGAATGCTATGGTGTAATGTAATCCCATTTTTTATATCTCATAAATCAGGATGAATAAATGTTTTATTTCCCTATATGATCAATTTAAATTTCTTATAATTTTTGAAATAAACTCATCTATAAACATCAATGGTCATTGATTTCATTAGGTAGTTTTATTTTAGTCAATAGGCTAGAGATATCGTTATACATTAACCTAAAAGGGAGAAATAATTTCTTAATTTATTCAACTAATATCATATACCTCATCATACACTAAATGTATGGTACCTCTCTATATGATTAATCCCTTACAAAGTTTTCTTCCAATTACATAAGGACTTATCTCTATACTCTCCTTATGTGTATTCATAGTCCATGCATTCATAATGTATTGTTGGATTTTGAGTTTCTTTTGGAGGTCATTAGGGACCTTACTACTTAAAATAGGCAATACCATGGCCATGCTGACCCCTAATGACACTAGTGTAGAGTCGAATAGAATAAAATAAAAAAAATAGGGAATTCCAAAGTGTGGGATCAATGTGGAGTGATAGGGGGAGCTAATTTCCACCACAACCACCTCACCACGCCCATGGTATATGTCATTAAAAGGTAATGTGGCATGATTTTTGGCACATGCCTTTAGTGGGTCATCATTTTTTTAGGGTGTTCAAGGAAAAATGACCATGGATAGGATATGGTGGAATCCATGGTGATGATGAGGTTGGGTTTTGAAATGGAAAAAACCACCAGTTCCTTTATTGATTCTTGATCTATTCAATGGAGAAACATGTGTGATGTTTAATAGGGGTATTTAATGCAATATTAATCTACTATTTTCCTGATAAATTGATTAGAACATCTTCTAGATGATACTTCATTCAAATGGGCTGAATTATAAACAAATTTTTGGGAATTTTATGGAATGGAATTTAGGAAAAAATATTGATGTTATAGTCATGGGTGATTCATTCTCATTTTTTCTCCTTAACCTTGTGGGAATATCAAACCTTGGCTGTTGATTCTTATTATTATTGATTCAAATTTGAGGATACCTAGCATTTATAATCTCTTTTCACTTTTCAAGAGTGATGAATTTCTCATTCCACCATCCAAACAAGAATACTACCATTGGTGGTAATTGTAATTGGGTATGTGGTTATTCTAAACTTGTATTTTTCTTCTTCTCTACCTTACCAAAGAACCCTTGTAACTTTGGAATCAGTTTTAGGAAACCCATTCAATGAAAACATGTTATGATTCGTGTATAAAGGTGGATCAGGTAATGAAACTCTTGATGAATAGTGATGTGGACATCAGAAACCTTGAGGAAAGAAGTTCCTTACTATATAGAAGATATGTATGTGATTGTTAGTGTGTTATGGAGTTGTGTACGTATAATATTAGACCTTTTTTGGTATTGATCACTTGTGTTCTTGTTCATATCCTTCGAAGCTATGTTTGAGTATGATCACATGTGTGTATGTATGGAAACTGATACTCTTTAAAGTTATTCTTATTGAATAAATATATAGTATACTAGTGGTTTATTATATATGTAATGTTTAGGTTTCTCTTCTAGTGTAGGATGATAGGTGGACCATCATGGTCTGGATATTCATTATAGGGGGAGTGTTTTTTCATGTCATAATGATGAGGGTTGATTAACACATAAGAAAGGGTATAATTTCCTTGAGGCATGACCCGAGACATGGTTTCAGGACATGATAAACATTGTTGAAATAGTGGGTAACTTAGCCCATCTATGCAGTACTTTTGATTACTATATCATATGTACAGTTACCTATTCATGATGTAATCATACCATTATAATGTAGAATTTGATACTTCCACTATAATAATGGCAATTTCCAAAGGTTAATTGTCATTTTGAGAGTTTATAGCCGATCCTAAGCAATAATGAGAACCTCGAGATACAATGACATTGATCTTAAATATATGTTCTATAGTATAGATGCATCTTACTGAATGGACACAGTATATGTTTTAATATCAGGTGCAGGGGGATCATAAGAATTGAGACTTCTATCATGATTTTTGCACATGGTGATCTATTGTTGTGAGATTATGAGAACAGACCCGCCAATAGGAACACCACATGTTTTGGGTGTCATTGGTTGTTCCTATCTACAGACATTTGTATTGGTCTCGTGACTTGAGACCATTAACACTGAATATCATTTGATTGTGTACTTGGATTCAAGATGAATACCATGGTAGTGATTTCATTGAGAGGTAGTTTGTGTTGGGTGCATCGTTGGTGGTATGACATTGGCTGAATGGTCAAGAAAATATTTGTCGCTTCCAAGTTCAGAAAGTTGTATATCTCTAACCTGTTTTATCCGGATGGTACCGCCTTTATAAAACAGTGGACAAAGCAGTTGAATGGAAAAACCATCCGGATAGATCCAAAAATAATAAATCAAGATAAGGATGATAACACAAGAGTGTGTCCTGCATTATGAGATATTTAATGAAAAAGATATTATAGTACAGAGTCAGTGTTCGTAGGATGGTAGTCATTGCTATGACTATCCTTATCTCTTTAGGGGCCATGATAGGTTTCTAGACTCTGCTCTTGGTCTATGGATTTAATTCACTGTTATCGCGTTAAGGGCCTATAGGGTCACACACAATAGCATATTCAAGAATCCACCCTATTCAGTCGAATAGGTATATGGACATAGTGGGCCACGCTATAGGGTCCGAGTGTTGTTCAAGTTTTTGATCATTGATGAATTAAATAATTTCATTATTATTCAAGTTAGGAATAATTGGGATTGAATTTATTTAATGTATCTACAAGTATAGTAAATATGAGAAAAATATTAATCGAACAAATATTATTTTAATATTCAAGGTTCATTTAACATTAAGCAGGATAGTGAGTCAAGTTAAATGACTCAGTTTTATTATGTAATATATATATATATATATATATATTACAAGTATGTGAAAATATAATAAATAATATTGGCACAATTAAGTTTGTCAAAATTATATATTTAGTGAACGTTGAAATAAACGGGGGCCGGGGAACCCTACCTGATATTTATCAACGTCACTATAGATATAAGAGGAGGCTCTCTCTTATGTAGTGAAATTAACTATTCATTATTTTGTATGGAATGAAAATTGAGCACCTCTCCCTCCTCTCGCATCCTAGAGAGAGAAGCTGATGATCCAAGTGTTTGGATCAAGTTCTTCCTCAATCATCGAATAGATCCCAATGAGGTGATCGTCGGGATGTCGAAAGCAACTTCAGATCGCCACACTAGAACTCAGAATTTGACACTTGACGTTTTAGTATATTTTTGGAGCATGTGTGGATGATCTAGATGGATCCTGCTTTGGATCCTTCAAGCAACGATCGTCATCTACTAGTTTCAGTCGACCACGGCTTCAAAAATGAAATGGGAACGTTTTTCAGTTTAATTTGTGCTCTTAATAATTTACTCTATATCCTTGGACCTCTCTGGGGCTCAGATCATTAGCGACGAAAATTTTCGTCATCCCTCCAATGAAAACTTTTGAAATCCCTGTCCCACTGGCTTCCGCTGCAGGCCCCAGAACCTAATTGTGGTATCAGAGGGATCACGTAAAATTTCTGAGCCAAATAAAATTAATTTTCAAAAAATTATGTAGAGGGTTCAAAAACGGTCTCATCGGTTCAAACCGTATGTCAATCCAATCTCAAACGTCCAAGTAATGGCTAGTTTAATATTTTAGATTGGATTGAATGTGTGGTTTGATCTCGGGTTCTATTTATAATTTCATCTTGGTGAACCAATTATGTTTCAGTCGGTTCATCTAAAATAAATTTAATTTTGAAATTTAAATTTTTTGTAAATTAGTAATTTTCATATTAATCTTATTATTATAATAAAATTTATATTATTATTATAATTATATTATAATAATATATTTATTATTTTTCAATTGAAAGGCTATTATTTAGCCTTTAGAAAGTTTCAGAGGGATGACTTCTAAAGAAGAATCAATAATAGGGGATAATTATTTAAAAAATAGAATAATTCATAATGAAAAAAAGTAGGAAGGGTTGTTTTTGTGGGTCAAGAATGGAAAGGAAAAAAAGGATAGCTTTTGAAGGGGTCCGAGCGGACCCATGCTTCTCCTTCTTCGGGATGCCAGGGCACGCAGCGTAGGAGCACCCCGCAGTAGAGAAGCCGGCGGCCGCACCCCACCTCTCGTTCGACCTGGCACCAGACTGCCGACTTGCTCCTACCCTGCTCTGCCTGTAGCGCACCCGAGCTGCCGGGAAGCCAGCCCTCACCCTCTTGGCCTCCTCTCTTCCACACCCTTCCACTGTGCACGACCTCCCCGCCGTCCCGGCATCCTCCACCCAGTCGGCCGGCTCACGGACCACCTCGTCGGCCAGGCCTCCCCTCAGCGTGCACCCCGCGCCCCTGGTCCACAGCCTGCCTCCTCTCCTGGTAGTCGTTGGACTCCTCTCAGTTCGTACGACTCAAGGCTGAGGAGCCGCACCCCGAAAAGTCTAGCATCCACCCACACAACTTCGCCATTGTCTCCTTTCATTGATACCATGTAGCACGCTACAACACAACAGCCACGACATTGTCGTAGTGCTGGCCTTCCCGCCATCCGGCCATCCCCAGGCCGCCGGCCACTAGGCCACCACCCGCAGCAGGGCGTGGGCCTTGCTCCCCCCTCTTCCACCTCTGGATCGAGAGTAGATGCACCACGCGTCACCACGCCATCGTTAATGGTCTAGGAGGTACTTCAATTTTGTCTTCAAGCCTCTCCTCATGCCAAAATATTTGCCCCAAAATAGTTCTTGCAGACCGGCCCAACCCGAAATAGGTATGGGTGGATCGGTCCAGCCCAGTTGGGCCCTACACGGCCTTATAGGGTCCTGCGCGGGTTTGGCTCGATCCGGACAGGCCATTTTGTCATGTTTCGGAGACCATCTCTTTAAAATTAATCAAAATAAATCAATTTAATTAATTAAATTTTTGTATCTATATTAAATTAATTAATATTAATTTTGGTTATTTATTTTAATACTCGAGTATATAAATAAATTTAACTTTGCAATTAAATTAAATTAATTAATTTAATTTAATTTTGGAATAAAAATTAAATTAATTAGAGGACCGATAAATAATTAAATTACTTGAATTATTAAATTCATTAAATTTAATTTAGATAACCCTCATACTTAATTAATGCATTTTAATTTTACCATGCTTTATTTTACCCGTCTATTGGTCTTGAGCATCAACCCATTTAAGTCTCATTTATTTAATTAATTATTTTAATTGTGTGCGATGATGGTAATTAATTAAATAGATGGTATGCACTTCATCTGTATTTTTTCGGTTAAAATTTATAAGGGCCTGTGCGCCCAATTTTTACCTGATGTATATTTATCCCACCTGTTCCCCTCGCCTGCGCATGAGTATTATTGTAATTCGGACAAAGATGATGAGCGACGTGGACACCGCCAAGACGAGCCAGAGCACGTTGATCAAGACGATGAAATACGACACGTGGACCCCTCCATGACGAGGCGATATTCCAAGATGTGACGTGGACCCCGCCAAGACAGAGCGATGTTCTAGAAGTGAAGAGAACGTACAAGACAATGGTTTAGCTACATTTTGAGTCAATCCTTGACTCAGGTACAACGCCCTTAAGTCATTTAGATGCTCAAGACTATTCGGGTAATAGTTTACCATTATGCATTTATTTATTATTTTATGCATTTTAAAACAGCGGGAAAAATACATAAAATAACAGAATAAAAATGTATAAAGAAGCAGAGTATGTTTTTCTATTAAAGTTCAGTTGTGAGAAAAACTACATAGATGAATGATTTTAATAGAAATGGATTACATTCGTCAGGAGATACAAACCAATAATACCCTCAAATAAAATATTAAGTCACAAACGGCCTTCCATCATCAATGTTTGAACAAAACCGGGTGTTCGAGGGGTCAGTATGCCTTAGATGAGGGTGCCTCTTACTACCATGGAGTTATTATTGGTGTGGCGGGTCGAATTATCTAAAATTGCAGACAATAAATTTCCATATATAGCTTGTTGTAATTTTCGAGGCAAGTGTTGAGTAAATCAGAAATGATTTATGAAGCTGGGAATTCAGTAAATAGATCAAGGAACCACGAGTTAATGTGGTTGTCCAGCCAAAAGCCTACCTTGGACCCTCCGATTAGTGGCGTAGCCCTAGCTTCTAGACTGTGAGGGAGGTTCAGGGATCCTTGCCACTAGAATACTGCAGAGTTTTTTGATTCTAGTACCGAGGGTTCCAAGAATTCGAAGGTAAAATAGTGGGAGACATTCAATAATTAAAAAATCAGTAATGTCACATTAGGTAATCACATAAAAGTACAATCTCTAAAATTATATTTGTAGATACTGGAAAGAAATACCACAATAAAACATCGATAATTATTAGACAATGTAAATGTCCAAACAAGCACAAAATTCCATGATAGTATAGGTGTTTGTGCACATTACTACTCTATCATAAATTCAAGGTGTGTGTGTCCCAACCTGTTAATCCACCTTAAGAATAGAGGGTGTAAAAATACTTACAAGAGACTCATGAATCAAGCATATGATGGTTATTTTTTAATGCTATCATCAATTTATGATGTTATTTGTGGATTCAACATCATGAAATTGATGATGTTACATGTGGTATCATCTCCAAAAAAATCAAGGAGAAAGCTAAGTGATATTTGAATGTGATGGTCACACTCAGTTTGTGTGAAGTTAAAACAAATGGTATAGAGTTAGTGCTTCATTACCTTTAGGGTAACATTCACTAGGTAATAAGAACATTGGAGATAATTCCATCTTTTATTCTTATAGAAAATACATTTAATGAAAAAGAAAAAATGCCTATGGTAAGTTACGCCAAAGGCACCTTCATCATTCCATTCAAAGAAAAGTGGATGTTTAATTAACAGGAGGTTATTTTCATCATATATTGAAATAAATTCTTGGATGTTTAAAAACTAAAATACAAGAAGTAAGTACTCGCTTCTCATTCAGTTTATATTCTTCAAATAAAAGTATTTTTTTCTCACATACTTCTTAGGTATTAAAATACAATATTCTTTTCATATATATCTATTGAAATACAGTAACCATGTAAAAATAGAAACATTACTAGAAGTAATGTGTATTCTCCAATAAGTTGAGAAAGGGTGATTCCTAAGTCAGCGATGAGAAACACATAACTTCAAATTGAAAATGAATTGACTCAAACTGAACAAGTTGTTGAGTATAACCAAAAACATTTATATCATGTGTCCATTTACACATGATGATTCCTTATTCCCTATTTTGGAATGAATGTTTTTTGAGGTAACATACTCAACAAATAGTTCTCTGCTACTTAAATCAATGGCAATACATAATAAATATAAAATTTAAGACCTAACCAGTTGTGGGAATTTAATTCTTTGTCAAGTAAAACTAAATGTGGATGTCAAGAAAATACCCAGTATGGTATTTAGGCTTTGCAGATCTAAACACCTTCGGTATTTTTGACATCTTTAGTTTATTCAAAGAAACCTTTAGATATAAAGGAATTCCACAAAACTTCTGAGGTTATTTCAACAAAACAGTGTGAACTATTCCAAAGGAAAGCAAGTGGTAAATATACTTCATAAGATTCCTTTAAGTTATTAAGGAGTAGTGAAGTATATGTTTGGTAAGAAGATATGAGTTGCTTAAGATCGGCATGCTGAAGAATATCTTGACCAAACAATAATCGATCATGATAATGTTGCATGGAGTAATTCGTAAACGCATGTTACCTTATCTAAATCACCGTATTGATGCTCATAAGGAGGATCGATGATAATGTCTTTCATGTTTACATTGATCATCAAAATGTAGCATGGAGAAATTCCTAAATGCACATTTTATACGTCAAAGTTATGATGTAAGTTGTATCAATGTTACAACCTACAGAAACATCCATTATATTTCAAGATGTGCTTTGAAAATAACGGCATAAACCCATAACCAATATGCCAACTAAAATTACAAATGGATATCATATGAGTCATAGTATGATGAAAATACATTATGTTATAGGACGTGTTTAAATACAAAGCATTTTTTAGGATTTAAAACAAACATCCATCAATCTAAACACATTTTCCATCTAAGGTAATTATTCTAATAGTTTCTTAGGATATTACATAAATCCCTAAGACAAAAAAATGAAGTAATGTATTTGACTACATTTCTATATAAGGGTGAACATCTCTATTAGAGATTGTGGAAGCTCAATTGACTTGGACTTAGTCAATGCTCAAGATGCAAAAATGGTTGACATAAATACAAGTTCCATATGTACATGTGGAATAGGCATGTTCCAGTTACACATAATATGTAAAAATAATGAAACCATGGTGATGGTTTTATATTCACCGCGATCGGTGACATATTATTCATTGAAAATATTAAATCCTATAAGTATGCAGTATATGGAAATTAGATAATATTGAAAAGATCAATTGAAATTCAATAATGGATTCCATGTATCGAATTGTAAAGGGTCTTAGAAATTGAATACTGCAGTGGGTGTTCAAATGATAAGATTCATAGATGGTACAAGATTGGTACCAATAATGATCGATTGGTTATACCAAGTCAGTACACCTAAATTCATTAGAATTTTACTTGTCATAACTAAACATATAAGATCTTTTTATTGGTCATTGGATGTCAAGATCAACTTTTGTGGAAGGTGTTTATACGACGCAACCAGAAAGATATGATGACAACAAATGATGCCAATAAGGATTGTAACTTACTGAAATCCAATTTTGGATAAAATAAAGTGATAAGATCTTAGAGAATTCATTATAAATGAATCTTTTCCTTGTGTCAACCAAATGTTAGTGGGACTGCCAATGTTTTCCAAGTGAAATATGAACGGCAACAGATGGAAAACATATTTTGGTCTTACAGTCAGATAAGACCAGGTTAAAAGTAATTCTCCAATAATTTACTTAACGTTGAAACCTATGTTCTAGGGAACATAATCTACTGAGGTAGATCTAATGGTTTTTTGGACTTAGTCTATCATACATAAAGTGACATTGTATTTAAAAATAAAATGTTGAAAAATTCAAGTTCATAATTGTTTCCAATGTCACATGGCATAATCTCTCCAGGTTATCATGTTCGGTGCATGGGTAGAGATTAATGTTGTGAATTGATACCATATGCTTTAGCGATGGATCAATCACATATGCCATAATTTTTACAATAATTGATACTTCTATAATATAATTTATTATAGGAAGATATCAATTATTTCTATGAGCAATGCAAGTGATACAGTCAGAACCATCATCTTGTACATCAACATGTACAAATGATATGTACGTGTAATATAGAGAAGAAGGTACACTAGTCAAGGTGGGACAAAAACTAGTAATCCTTAGATCAATTTGATCTAGTATCGTAGTTAGGAAATTTTGATGAGTGATTCAAGCTCATGAAAGCTATTGGTAGCCATATCTACAAATACCGAGTACGTTGTAGCTTCTAAAGTAGATAAGAAGTAGTAATCAATCATAACGATTTCTTCCAGTTCTTGGATTCTCACAAAGTAAGAAAAGTATTATTATAAGGAGAATTATGATATTTTTACTAGCCATGTAGTCAAGTTATGACAATGGAAAAATGTAATATACTCAGGGATACCTTATCTTGAGAATTTTTACTCTAGAAGATGAGATCCCATATAGCAGGTATGCCATGCGGAGAAAATGTGGTAGGACTAGTAGTTAAAGCCATTACTCAGCAAAACCATGATCTTTATCATATGAGTATCTAACAAGTTTGGTTATCAAGTTGGTTCTAGTGCAAGTGGGAGTGTTAAAATAGTGGGTGCCTTAGACCCAACTATACAGTACTTTTGATTGCTATATCATGTGTACAATTACCTATGAATGATGTTATCTAACCATTATAGTGTAGAATTTTCTGCATCCACTATAATAATTGTAATTTCCAAAGGTTAATTGTCGTGTTGAGAGGATATAGCAGATCCGATGCAATAATGAAAACCTCGAGATATAATGACATTGATCTTAAATATTTTTTCTATAGTCTAGATAAATTATACTGAATGAACACAACAGATGTTTGACTATCAGGTGTTGGGGGCTCATAAGCATTGAGACTTCTTCTCATGAAGTTTTCACTTGGTGATCTATAGTTGTAAGATCATGAGGACAGACCTACCAATAGGAACACCACATGTTTGGGGTGTCATTGGTTGTTCCTATCTACATACATGTGTATTGGTCTCCAGACATGAGACCATTACCAATGTATATCATTTGATTATGTACTTTTATGCAAGACAAAAACCATGGTAGTGATTTCATGGAGAGGTAGTTTGTGTAGGGTGCATCGTTGGTGGTGTGACATTGGCTGAATGGTCAAGAAAAGATGTGTCGCTTCCAAGTTCAGAAATTTTTATATCTCCGGCCTGGT
Organism: Viscum album; assembly: GCA_963277665.1. Classification (NCBI taxonomy): domain Eukaryota; kingdom Viridiplantae; phylum Streptophyta; class Magnoliopsida; order Santalales; family Viscaceae; genus Viscum; species Viscum album. The sequence goes on from OY728165.1 coordinate 1,211,133,348, forward strand.
TCATCTGGATGGTGACGCCTTCATAAATATTTGGCCAAAGCAGTTGAAAGGAAAAACCATCCGGATAGATCAAAAGATAATAAATCAAGATAAGGATGATGACATAAGATTCCGTCCTGCTTTATGAGATATTTAATGACAAAGATATTATAGTACACAGTCAGTGTTCGTAGGATGGTAGTAATTTGTATGAAAATCCTTATCTCTTTTGGGGAAATGATGGGATGCTAGACTCTGCTCTTGGTCTGTGAATTTTATTCACTGTTATCAAGGTAAGGGCCTAGAGGGTCACACACAATAGCGTATTCAAGAATCTTCCATATTTAGTCGAATAGGTATATGGACATAGTGGGCCCTACCAAGGGGTCCGAGTGTAGTCCATGTTATCGATCACCGATGAATTAAATATATTAATTATTATTCATGTTATGAATAATTGGGATTGAATTTATTAAATGTGTATACAAGTTTAGTAAATACGAGAAAAATATTAATCAAACGAATATTATTTTAATATTCAAGGTTCATTTAATATTAAGATGAATAGTGAGTCAAGATAAATGACTCAGTTTTATCATGTAATATTATATATATATATATTAAAAGTATTTGAGAAAATAATAAATAATATTGGCACAATTAAGTTTGTTAAAATTATTTATTTAGTGAACGTTGAAATAAATAGGGGCCAGGGAACCCTATCAGGTATTTATTAATGTCACTGTAAATATAAGAGGATGCTCTATATTATGTAGTGAAATTCAACATTCATTCCATTGTATGGAATGAAAATTGATAGCCTCTCTCTCTCATCCCACTTTTTAGAGAGGGAAGTTGATGATCCAAGTGTTCAGATCAATTTCTTCTTCAAGCATCAAAGAGATCACGATGTGATAATCGTCAGGACATCGATTGCATCTTCGGATTGTCGTGCTAGCACCCAGAATTTGATGATCGTCATTCCAGTGGATTTTTGGAGCACGTGTGTACGATCTAGAGGGATCCTTCTTTTCATCCTTCAAGCAACGATCGCCATCGACTATTTATAGTCGACCGCGGCTTCGAATATGAAACAGTTATGTTTTTTATTTTAATTTATGCTCTAAATAATTTACGCAAGATCCTCAGACCTCTCTGGGGCTCAGATTTTTATTGAAGACAAGTTCTGTTGTCCCACCAACAAAAAATTTTAAAATCCCCAGCCCACCGGCTTCTTCTGTGGGCCCAGAAACCTAACATACTTGTGTCTGGAAACAACATAGTGTCATAATATGACATCCATCTGGCCAGACCATGAGAGAGACATGGTATGATGGCCTTTTGGCCTTATCAAAGGCTCTCCAGTCTATAAACTATTGTGGGATACATGTGGTGATATTTTAGTTGACTTTAGTTCACATATTCTTTTATAACAATGTTTCTACCATGGAGTTGAAGTAGGTACGTCTGAGGTTTCTTGGTATCTTGGTTAGAACATGATAGCTCAATAAATGGTTGTTTTTTGATTTATTTTGAATTATTTATTATCCTGTAATTCAATCTTAGGCATGTGAACTCATGTTAATGATGAATTGGTGGTGATCTATTGGGTTTATACTCACACCATGCATGCGAATATCGATCCATGTACTGAATTCAAGATCAAGGATACAGGAAAGGTGAAGACCTTTGAAACAGGGAGTAAGGATATGGAGCATGGTGTTATAGGTGTTACCAAGGCAATATTCAAAGGTATTTCATAGTTTTTATTTACATACCTTTCTTACTCTTACTCTAATTTTTTCTACCACTTAGTGGAGGTGGTACTTGATATAATATTCTATATAACTTTAGTTACATGTCATGTCATTTGTTATACATTACATTCTTATTATATTGTGTTGGTATGTTTTATTTTTTCTCATTTTGTTTATTTATAATAAGGTTATAATCTACCATTGATTGAATTTGGGCCCTCACTAATAGTCTGAAAACTCTTCTTTAATGGAAGGCGTGTGTGATTCCATGTGGAACTCTGGCTCGGTCCAAATGATTCAGGTGCGAGTGTTATAAATTAGTATCAAAGGATGTATTGCCTATTTCATTATTGTTGGATATATTTTTTGGAATGTTTTAAAGGATCTTAAGTGTGTGGGACTCATGTAGTTGAGTTTCATGTGTCCATGTACAACGTATGTTTGACAGAAATCTGATTTACCATTATTGTGAATAATATTATAGTAATGGTTTTATGGTTTCATATTGATTCTTCATATATTGTGAAGTAACTATTTTATTTGATTTGGGTTCATTAAAGTATCATGAGTAGTCATATAAGATCACATTTCACATACTTATATATTTTCTTGTTAAGTGTTACATAGTATATATTTAATTAAATGCATTGATATGTGCTTTCTATTTTTTGATATATTTATTTTAGCTAATTTGTAAAATATCTATGTCTGGATTAATTATTTAAAACTTGATAATTCTATTATGTTTTTTTATATATATATGATTTTGGATAATGAGTTGTTATAGAGGTCCTTGATTAGTAATATGTGCTTCAAATCTTTTTATATGAATAGGAATTCAGAATGTTCATTTGGAATTTTATAAAATTACACACTAGAGATGTTTGAAAGGACCGCATGGTGAATTAGGATATAATTCTCATAAAAGGGAGGGAGTTTTTGTTCTACCACTAGATGTATAGGATAATTCATCCACGCCATGTCTAGTTGTTTGGGATAAAGTGTTACTTCAGTGAAGAATCTTCCACACATTTTATATTCAAGTAATATAAGTTTCTAAGATGATGGTCGACTTTGCATGGGGCATTTAGTGGAAAACCCTCCATCCTTAAAGGGATTTTGAGTCTCATAGGATATTGAGGACTATATTAATATCATTAAGTTCATTTTTGATCTAGTGGAGACTTTAGATTGTTTTCATGTTTATTTAGGTGTTTTCATGCCTCAAGAACATGATATAATGGGGTGGGGGATTATAAAACATGAATGTAGATGTTAATTTTTGACTTGGAAATCTTGAAAGATCATTTATTAGAGGAATTATTTTTTTATATTATGATTATGGACCAAGTGCATGTGTCCAACAATTATGGGGTCTTCTTACTCATCATGATTCGCAAAGTAACTTCACTTTAATCCTCTCTTGGTTTGGAATGAGGTGAAAAAGGATAGGATGATCTAGATTATCCTTCAATTAGAGTTGTTATGCCATATTAATTACTTTTACCAGAAAATAAATGTAGTAGTTAAAGAAAAAGTCACTCATTGTCAAAAAGTTTATATATAAGGAATGATTTTTCAGTCTTCTATCAGCCTTCAGCGGACATTCTATTAATAATTTCAGTAGTGGTAAGAAGAAGGATATGTATTCATTATATTGTATAAAAATACATGAAGATTAGTGAAGAGTTCCATCAATGCATATTATAGGAGGATAAGTTACTTATTATTTCAACTGTGGATAGAGTGGGAATTACCACAAATTTTTCACAAGGCCTCAAATTAAGAGTTGTTGGTGTGGTAAGATGGGACATATTCAACAGTTTTGTGAGAGGGAATTACATATAGGTTCTTGAAGGGCTGTATAGAATACATATACTATGATCCATGGTTCTAGATGGGGTATTTAGTATTAAAATATGATCCTATAAACATCAGTGGACCAATAAGTCATGTGATATAAGGGAAAGGTCATGGTTCAGAAGTAAGAATGATGTATAAAATAGACTAGTTACAGCAAATTGTTGTAATGGAAAATCGTCTGTCTGGGTTATTTTCAGGAATAAATACACATTATACTACCTTGATTGATAATTTAACAACCCATTCATTTATATATACATAAATTATTGTTTTTCTTGACTTACTGATCATGTTATATTTTTTTTGACATCTTGATATTATATTGGGGAACAATGTATGTCGTCTTGAAATATGTATTGGATGTACCATAGTATTTTTTAGATATAGAAATATATGAGATTTAATTATCATTGAGTTGATAAGATACAATGTGACCTTCAGAATAGAATTTTTTATTAGTAATCTGATGTACATCGACTACTAAAAAAGATATATATCCTTTATTTCACCTAAGGAATATAAGTTTCTGATGAATGGTGAGTGGGATGTTAAAGAAATAAGAATTACATAACTATGTACCCCAATGAGTTTTGGGCCACAATTAGTCAGAAACCCCAAAATTTTGGTTAATGGAGAAATGGAATTGGGATTATATGTATAATGGATTTGGAAAATGAGTTGTCCACTCAACAATCTGAGAGTCAAATATGTTATGATTAACATGATATTCTCCCTAAATATATATGAAATTTGATGTAAACAAAATCCAAACCAAATCATGGTGAAATATGGATCCTGTTTCACTAATTGATATGATGTAAATTGAAATTGGACATTGTTTTAGTAGGTGAACATGTATTAATAATACAAATAAAAAGATCATAAAACATGACACTCATCTAAAAAAGATTATATCATAGAAAAAATTTCAATCATAATCGTCATTAAAATCCTTATCAATCCTAAAAAATAAAAAAATTGAACAAAAGATAATTCCTATATTGGTATGTGAAAAATGATAATAGATCTTAATAAAGATAAAAAAAATTAATTAATGTAACAATTTTTTGAGAAGTTGATTGTTGAAGTTGTTCAACTTGTGGATCTAGAGTATTACTAGAAACATACAAAGGATTCAAAATAGATCTTCTATATCATTATTATGTGTAATTACTTGATATTAATCATGTGGTATTACCTAAATCACCAAAAACTATTAGGAGTACTTCCCAATCACTAAAGGATGGCATAAACTCAAAGGGATAAAATGTAAAATACGGGAAGTGATTTTACCTCATTATAGAATTTTGATATCAAAACCTCTATTTCTAAAATAACATAACATAATACATAGAATAAAACACTACATATATATAATGAAATATAATTACATAAGTTCAAAAATATTTTAAAAGATAAAAAATTTGAAAAGATAAATACAATCCACGAGTAAAATATATAATGGATCAAGACCCCCTATCATAATAAAGGAGTTATGACTCATCCAATCAATCCCAATTGGTGATTCCTCAACCAAAAACCCTATGATTAAAACTCATCCCATTTATAGACACCTTCAAATATCAATAACCACACACCTTATCCCAAATAAATGGATTACACATACCCCAACTAGATTGTCTAGGGTTTGAGTGCATTGTACATAGTAGTTGATCCCTATCCAACAGAAATATAATAATCATAAAATAAAGTGTAAGTCATAGATTTATAATGTAGGCATATAATCAAATAATAAAAAATTCAATTCATTTTACTAGTTAGAAAAATAAGAAAACCATTTAACTTTGGGGTTGGTTCTCATGTGTTAACCAATACACTAAGGAAACCAACCATACCTACTTCAAGATGAGCTCAGAATCCATATAATCAAATTAGAAATCCTCAATATATTTAAAATAATCACACACAAAAACATCCTTACCTTTAAGGAAAATCATCCCATGTACTATATGTAAATCTTAATTATATATATATATAAATACAATTTATAACCAGTATGAAACACGTGGTCAATGCCATCTATGGAATGAGGAACCAGGATAAAAAGTAAAACTATAATTTTCCCATATACGTAACTAAATATAGAAATATATCCTCTTTATACTAATAATAAATAAATATATATACTATAAATTAATTAATATCACAATTAAATGGTGGTCTAACACATAGCATGGAAGATAACCTACTCATAGTACAAATATAAAGTGAATTACAGTAAAAATACATGTTTTAATAGAATAAATTTGATTAAATCCCATGTAAAACTCAATATATGAGATATATAGAATATTTTTAAGTTAGTTAGTGAAAAAAAATTAGAAAATGTTTTAAGAAAAACATATATTCAATTGAATTCAATACTACTCCATTTCACTACGACCATGAAATTTTAACATTATCTAAGAGAGGATGGGTAACCGACCAATTAGTGTGAAAAATATCATCCAATGTGGTATAAAAAAGAGAAATTAAATAATATTATGAAAACATCAAGACCTTAAACTCATTAGAAGATATTTACTACCGTGTGTTTATAAATTATTATATCAATATTGAAGACAGAATCCATTTAGTGGAGTATGTGAACAATAATAGAATGTTGGAGAGAGTTATGGAAAGGGTTTTTTAAAAAAAATTCAAAAGTACCTCCTTTTTAATGGTTCAAATTAATAATGAAAATACAATTTTCCCTAACATTTAGAAAACACATGGTAGAACCCTAATAAAAACTCTGTGAGGGATCACAAACCGCCTATTGGTTACTAGGTACCTAGTATATAGAAACTATGTATCATTTATAGAGGGAAGTGTATAATTTAATCTCACCAGATTCTCTCAGGTACCCATTACAAGCCCATCAGGTACCCGGTGACCCATATACACCAAAATATGATTCTTTTTCCTTATAATTAACTTTAATTTATATTTTAATTCAAATATTAAATCAAAATAAATAACTAAATAATGAAATAACCAAAACTATTATAAAATTAACCCTCAAATGATGTAGATCATTATAAACTCCACTACATTGACATTCTCATTCTTAAAGACTATCTTTTAGTATTTAGTATTATATACACTAATAACCAAGGAATCTTATTCAATCCACACCCATTAGTTTTACAATATATTATATAAATGAATATATATGGATCCTCAACATTATATATTTCATATTTATAATTTATAAGTTTGTGCAACATAATTATCTATGTGAGAATGTCAATAGATTTTTCTTTAATAAATAACATATAAAAAATGAACTACAATTCTAGTTGTAACAAAAAATTTCTAGTAAAATATATATACATGTAAACATAAATAACATCCACCCTATCACAATAACCATAAATCCCAACCATCATATCACTACTGATACAATGTTTAACAATGTTTTTTATGTCATTGTCTGATATATAACTCATTAAAGATACATGGAATAAGAAATAACTTATAGGGAAATGACACACTACTAAAAAAATAAGTTGTTTAATTTCATAACTAAGTCCAAAATGATCTAATATATCTTCAATATCAAGATTTATTGAATCACTTTATTCAAATAGGTCAAATAACCCCATTTTATCATCAATAATTCCCAATTAAAAAATAATTAAAGCATATTTGTTTAGGTAGAATACTGAAACTACAATATAGTATAAAAAATATATCTTAAATGAATAAAACCTTTCAAAAATATCTGTATTTACAAAATTATATCACTATAAGAAGAGTTTTAGTTCGTAAAATATAGAGGAAATATTTTTTCCAAAATAAAAATCATGTTCAAAATAATCATAGTCAATTTTAAAAATAAATAATTTATTCTCGAATGAAATGGCTTGGAATGTGGTATCTAAAACATATAGATATTCAATTTCAATAATATTTGACACATAAAATCTATTATTCTGCCTATAGTATGATTATAATTTCTTGATTTCATATGTTGAAACAAATGAACATTAATAAATCTTATAATAGCTATAATAAAATGTATAGTTCATTTACATAGAATATAATATTAATTTAATCATTGTGAAAAATCATAAAAATTCCTATATTATTGAGCTATGAATTTTATGTAACAAAATTCTCCAAACTTATTTTAAAATAATCAAACCATAATATATCAGTATAAAAGTATCAATATTTCTTATAAATGTCATACTTTAAGGAAGTTATTCATTAAAAAATTCCACTTCAGGTTATGATACATCCTAATTTATAATAAACTTTTATATATTATTACGTCATTATTTATTAAAACCACACTTATGTTAATGATTTATTATTCCCCAATAAACATCTAACATTTTTAATGCTTAATTTAATAACCCATGTTATAACTAACATGATTTATCATCTACTATTTAAAAAGAAACAAATTGTACTAAAACCTTTTATATATTTTCATATAAATACATTATCTAAATACCCTAATAAAGTATTGAGATATGTGGAGTTTGATTTGATTAGGTATATACTATACACAGAACAACTAAATCCATTATTACACCTTAGTGTTGAGGTCACGGGTGGTTATAGGGGTTAGTGTCCCCTAATTAGGCTAAATGTTGGGGGTTAATGTCCTGTAAATTTTTTTTGGAAAGGAATTCAAGTTATAAATAAAGTTTTTGTTATAAAGTTTACATAGTGTTGACATGGAAAAAAGAATATAAAATTCAAGTTCCACATATGGCTTAAACGATGATGAGAAAACTAAAATTATAAATCTATTTCTTGGTGATTTTCATGTCATTAAAATATACTTGGCCACTGGAATATGTGGGATGCTCTATTGTACTAAATAATTTGTACCACTCCTTATAAAATTATGAAATTGTTTCTCCCATTATAGAATTTGGGTATTCTTACCAAACCACATAAATCATTGGTTTATGTTATATTTCCATTGTTACATTTTTTGTTCTCTATGTTCTTCAAAATCCTTTATTTTTATAAAACAAATAAGTTTACACCCATAAAATTATGTTTCTTTTTTATAGTTTCTAAACAATGATTAAAATAAATAAATAAAAAAATAAAAAATTAGGTTGACTCAATCATATAATCCAAACAATAGTACCATTCCTAAATCAAAATAAGAATTAATACTTATGCTTAAAATAAATAGACATCTATTTAAACATTTTATTTATATAGGTATTTAATTAAACATTCCCTCACCAAATCATTATTTTTTTTAGATTTAAATAAATTAACATAATATACTTAAAAATTTAAATATTAACCACCATAAAAACTAACAAAGTACAAAAAAAGCAAAAAAATAAATGTATAATTAAAAAATTATAAATAATGAATTTTTAAATCTCTCAAATGACTTTTCATACCATTCTACATTATAAAATACAACAAACCCATAAAACATCCCAATAATATATATATTTATTATAAATAAAACATTATCCCAAAATTATTTTTGTTTACCCAAACTATCCATTGATCAGAAAATAAAGAAAAAATAAGAAAATTATTGTTGAAGCCTCGTGAGAATAGCCAATAAAAAGAAAAATCATACCCAAACAAACAAAAAATTATACAAAAAGTATTTTTAAGAAAAATACAATATTAAATGGACATATTTATTTATTTCCAAAAATATTTTTTTGAAATTAAACAAAAACTAATAAATTAAATATATTTTTTAAAAATTTGTTTGAATTCAAAATAAATTTACATAAATTAAAATTTTATTTCATTCCATTATTGAAAATCACATATTATTTTTCATAAAATAAACTCTAAACATAACCAATTGTTCATTTTTAATTGAAAAATTAACTTAACCACATATTAAAATCAGTTATAAAAACATTTATCAAAGTTAACTTAACCAGGTTTATCATAAAAATATGATATTATACAACAAAAGTGTGTAATAACTTATTTAAAATGGATTTTTCACCTTAAACATGCAGCCTTTAAATAATTTTTCCTAAAAAAAATCTTAATCTCATACCTCTAACCATAATCAAACACTTAGTTAACTCATATTTAAGGAATTATAAGAAAACCAAGAAAAAAAATTAAATATATGTTTTCAGCATAATATTTAATCCTTATTATCCTAACTCTCACATGTTTAGATCAAAACTATTCGCACATATTCAATAAAAATATAAAAATTCTTCACCAATGATTTATAATTTCCAAAAAACATTTATGTATATTGAAATAAATGAATAAAAATTACATATATTTAGAAAATAATAGAAATTAAATCATATGTCATTATCTATAAAAAGAAACCATACAAAAATAATGAACATACATTAGTTATTTTATAATTAATAATATTATTATATATAAAAAATACTATAATAATACATTCCAAATCATCCTATCTTCTAAGGATGAAGAAAAAAAATCTGAAGCTAAGAATTTCCTAAGGGCACAAAGTTAACTGACAATAATGGTTTTAAATTCTGTTTGATTGTAGTCATGATAAACTAGATGAACATTTTTCCTATAATGACTATCTTGAACTCATGGACTCCAGTACTGATTTCATCAAAGAGAATATGTTGGTTATCCCCAAATATGACATCACATGATTAAAAATATGATTTTAGTTATCTCTTTTAGTGTAGAGTTCTAACAGTAGTTAACTCTATGTTGATTGTTGTTGTGATTGTTTTGTTATCTTTAGGGTGGATGGACCTACATAGAGGATGATTCACTTCTTCTTGATGCTTTATCTATTTGGGTTCTATATGTATCTTATTTTAATTTGGAATGTTCAATTTACATATTGATTCTCTTGTACGGTTCCTAGTCCACCTTAATGTGGTCAACTGGAAAATTTTAAAAATTTATTTGGAGGAAGAAGTATAAATCTAATAGATTTTAAAAATAAATTTTTTATTTGAATAAATACATGAAATTTCAAAACCATACCAAAATATATATTTCAAAACCCATTTTAAGGACACAAAAATTATAAATAATGGTTTATTAACAAATAATATATAAATAATGGAATTACTAATATAAATCATAATTACATAATAATAATAATAAATATAAGGAAATTATAAATAAAAATACAATAAATAAAGTTAATTCTTAAACATTTACAAATTAAAGTAATTCTATAAAAGTATAATAAAATGATACATTTAAAATCACAAAACATGTCATAGAATATCATGAACATTAAACTCATTAATCTCCAAATAATTTCATAAAGAAAAAATTGAAATGATTAAATTTTACATATTATATATACTCAAAATATACCCATTCTATTTCCAAATAATTTACAAAATTCTATTATTTTCCAAAGTTACAAAAAAAATTCCATTAAAAATTATGTTAAAATCAATCATTTAATTTAAAAATATTAGGCTTCGTTTAATTTAATGAATATAATTGTTTATCATGTTTAATTTAAGTGAAAATAAAAATTAAATATTTTGTAAACACCATTCACTGATTTAATTCCCAAAAATACCGGAAACAATTCATGTTAATTAACACATTTCATTTCCTAAAAAATGATTGGAAATAAATTCCCAAATTTATTATTTAACAAGCCTAAATATAAAATTAAATCAATCAAAAAAAATAAATAAATCAAGAAACTAATATCATATGAATTAAAATTTTAGATAATTTAGTAAATTACATTACACCAAAATAACTATTTACTAGAATGTTAAATACTTATTTAGATGCCTATATCTAACTAAAACATTTTAAAAAAGTGAAACATAATCAGTAATTGTACATTACTATAAAAGAAATATTATTAGACAAGATAAAAGAAAATAATAAATTATAACCCACTTATGAGTTGATTAACATTATACAAACCCAAACAACCTTTATAACATATTTTTTTACCATAATTATACAGGTCATTCATATTTATGGGTTACTTCCCAAGCCTCAAAAATCAGATCTTCTGGTTATCCTTAACCTGATTTCCCATTACAGTCTTTGGTAACATTTTTTAATTATTGGATCATGATCAAAAAATTCGAACTAAATCTCAATAAGACCTCAAGTGTGCTACCCAATCACTCGAGGCTAGCATAAACATCGAGTCATAAAATGTAACATATAAGCAACAATTTAACTTCATTATCCTAAATTGAAGAAAAAAACTCTTGTTCAATATTAAATTACATCATATATAATATTTAATATGTATATATTTATAATAAAAAATAATCCCAGAAGTTATAAAATATTACAAAAAAGATAAACAAAGTGAACTAAAAAATACATGGCACTATAAAAATATATAAGGGCTCAAGACCCCATCCCCCCGACATTCTAGAGTTGCTCTGAATCCTAAATCACATACTAATTAGTTATAGTGTAGCTATAGTACATGATATTCTTAATAAACATATGTCTATAAACCTATATCCATAAATAATTAAGCACTAGAATTAAAATAAAAGGTCTATATACACCTTATGAGGTATGTGTTTTGTGTTAGTATTTTATACCTAATACAGAACCGCCGCTCAACCCAACATATCTACCATAAAATCAAGTGTATGTATAAGTGAAAAAATAGGTATATAATCAAATAATGACAATAATCAATTCAATTTATAAGTTATGAATTTAAAATAATAATTTACCTTTATTATTGGTTCCCACATTCTAACCAAGCCACCATGGAGAGTAATAATACCTTCTTCACTCCTAGCTCAGAATCCATGGAAAAAACAATATATCCTTACTGATAATTACATAAATGTAAAATATATCAAATAAATAATCTATATAAGGTAATGAACTATATATAAATAGACACACAGACACAAAAATAAAAACACATTGTCACTTAGGAGGGAAAAAATATCATATACCATATATAAATTAATGTGTAATATTTGTGTGCATGTGTGTCTATGTATGTTAATGTGTGTGTGTGTGTGTGTTTGGTTTATATCAACCCTGAAACCCTATTTCAATGTCATAAATTGTTTAATAAACCTATATAATAAAATATAATTTACAATTCATATACACTTACCTCATTGGAAGAATCTATCATTTTCATAAAGATAATTAATAACAGTATATTCTATAAATTAATTTAGAGAACAAGTAAATTGTTTTCTAACTCATAACATTGAAGATAATTAGCTCATAACATAAAAATTTAGATAATGATAATAAATAAAAAAATTAACTCAGTAAATTTAGTCAAATATTAAACGAAACTTGTTACCCCCCCCACCCCAACTCGGTCACCATCCATCGTCCTAAACCCTTTCTACAAATGAACTCAAGCATGCCATCCCATATTCCAATGATATTAAACAACATTTAGGGTTTAATAATGTAGAGGCACATAGCTTGATGTACATGGAAATTACATTACATTTTCGGAATACTTAATACATAACAAAAACAGACACCAAAGGACCATAATAGTTTAGTGTCTTTGGAAACGTGGAACATAATCTTCTAATATTTGTGAAAGATCATCAACATCTCCCATACAGATCTTCCCTTTTTTTACCTAAAACCTTTCTTTATATCCTGGGTAAAAGAACACATATAAAGGGTTATCTCAAATGCTCGGTAAGGGTAATAATAGAGAAAATAAAACAAACCATATACATTTTAACTTCAAAACATGAACATAAAGTTTAAACATCAAATTCTTGAGTTGTGAAATAAATCTTGGATATACGAAAGGCATAGATCATAAGGGAACATAAATCATGATAAAATAGCATGGTAATAAAACATTTAATTGTGTAAAACCATTAAGCACATGATATGATTTCCATAGAATCCAAGGCATTGCTTCCAAGACTATCTTAGTGGACAAATTCCATTTCTGAATCGAGTTCCCTCCTCTTTCCTATCCTATAACACTGAACCAGAATAAATTACTATTACAGCCATGTCTATCTCATGAGATATAAATCTATAACCAATGGATTGGAGTGAGATATATGTCCCACCCATCTCATAATTAAATCATTCTTATGTGTGACACAACATAAACATAAATCATTCATTATAACAGAAAGAATAAAATGGGTTTCATAAACATCATCCCATCATAACATAATCCATATAGAACAAACTGATATCATTTAATCATAATAAAAATTAAACCATTTAAATCATAGAGACATTATACTTGAAACAAAATCGCACTAAATAATGTAATCTTAGATAGAAAATAGTTTTGACAAAACACTTGAAATGAATTCTTGAGGAAAATATCCATTCTTCTTCAAAACATTTTCTTTTCAAAAAATGCCATGCAATTTTAAAAGAAAATGATTTTTTTAAAAATACTTATTAAATATTTTAGAGTATGCTTCACGAAAATATGGAATTATGAAACCGTAAAAATTCGTTCATGCCATATATGTTAAAAAACATTCTTCTCGTACTTTGGACGAAAAAGTCAAAAAGTACCACGTACTAAAAACGACAAAACATTCCTTTCATATCGTTTAATAAAAGCTCACCAATGGGTAAAATTGGATTTACAAAATTTTAGGAAGAAAGAAATAATTTTAAATTTTGAAGAAACATGGATGTGGGTTATAAATATGCCCCAGTAATTACCGAAGTATAAACAATCTTGGATAAAAATTGAGATTGTGAGATTTTCCCTTACCTTAGGTCTGATATGCTTCGTACGTATCTGAACCTCCTGTATAATGATTTAAATAATGTCATTTACTTATTACAGAATCATATTCATTGTTATGATATCATATATGGTTCACTTATGACTTTATATTACCTGTTCATTTTTAAATTCCATGTTAAAGCATCGTTTTGGGTAAAATCGTTTTATTTATCGTACGTGTTTGGACTTGTTGTTCTTGATATTATTATTACTTATATTATAATTTACTTACTTCCATAATTTAAATCTGGATATATATATATAATATATATTTAGTATATATATATATATAATATATTGATAAATGAAATGAACTACACCGTTCATGGAGACAGTAAGTCGTACGTACGCATGAACGTTGTTTTCCTTTCCTTATTGACTTGAATGAAAGTAAGTAGATGTCATATATATATATATAGTAGCTTTATCATGTTATATATTTCATTATTATTCATTATATATACTTTATAATCACTCTTGACTAGTTAACATGGAGAATGAATCTCATCACGTCATGGAAACGGTAATCCGTACGTACGCACGAGCGATGATATCGTTCCCATTATTATTGAATTGAATTGGAGTGGATGATATAATATCTCAGAATCAGTATGATGTTATATTAACCATATATAGGTATTCTTTACACTATTATACCCATCCAATTAAGGTGGTGGTGGAAAAACATTTTACACCACGGCGTGCAGACGGTATTCCGTACATACGCAGGTGCGGTGATTTCATTTTCCGTAGGATGGATAGAAGGTGAAATAGGGTTGTTTAATATTTATAAAAACATATCAGTATATAAATAATTCCTATGTTATTACATTATAATGAAACAACTAAATTAGAGGATGTAGAAGAAGAAAGAAACGTGAAAGAGTCGGTACAAGAGATTACCTCTTCCTCGACGCACCTCTTTTAAACTTCCTCTTAGTGCACTAGAGTTGGTCTTTTGAGAAGACCAGAACCTCTATGATATAACTATAGAGGTTTAGAAGAGGAATTTTCAGGGGTTTACTGATCTTCAAGGCTCAAAAGGGTGTGAAGAGAAGAGGGTAGGGGTGCCCTTTTTATAAGGGAGGAGAGGGGCACCTTTGGTAACATAAGAAATATTAATTTATAATAAATTAAATCTCACATAAAAACCTCCAAAAATAACTCGAATCAAAATAAATGATTATATGTGGTTGTAATATCATCAAAAAATAGAATTTAGACATGTTGGGAATTTATTTTAAACATTATCAGCTTGATTTATCCTTACTTATTCTATTTAATTTTATTTGCGGTAATAAGATTATAATATCTAAATTGTTTTAAATAATTACTTATGTGATTTAAATTGTCCATAATTGGAAAATTTATGACATTTTATACCATATAAATTTCAATTTATAATTTTTAAATATTTTTGTGATTTTTAAAAAAATTTATAATATGTTATTTTTATAAAATAACAGCAGTGTCAATTATGACATTATTCAATTAATTTAATTTAAATAATATCCACATAGAGGATATATTCTAAAAAATATATTTAATAGATTTATAACATGTCAAAATTTTCTATAAAATTCGTTGATCACATTTAATAGTTCATATAATATTTATTTTAATATTTTTAAAACCATTTATTTGGTATATCTCTTTATAAAATAATTACTACAATATTTTTGTATAATTATTTAATATACTTATTTGATGGATAAATATTAAATATAAAATCCTATGATAAAGATAAATATAATACTTTTCATAGTAATATTTTTACTCGAATTTATCATCTTAAAATAAAAAAATTAAATTGTTAAATTTTGAAGGTGACATCTTTGACATCATTTAAAATAAAATAATATAAATATCCTAATTCATTTTATCAGGCTCCAAATGGTCCAATAATCGACCCTTGGATGCTTAGGGTACATATATACTCGGCCAATAATGTTTGGTCAAGTTTTTGGTCTTTTTTATAGGTATTATTATTTTAATAAAAACTATATTATTGACATTTCACTAAATAAATAATTTCTTCATCATTAATGTATAAGATATTAATGTAATTAAATATTTTTTAAAAATTACAATGAAATTACCATGGTAAATAAAAAAAATTTAGATTTCAAATGAGTATTTATAATCGAATTTATATTCTATATATCCTTATATTAAAAATAATCTAATTATTAATGTTTGAGTGAGACATTTCACTTTCATTTAAATAAAATAAATAAAAGGTCTTAATCAAATACATGTGGGTTAAATTAGATTCCATTTTGACCCAAGTATGATTTATGGTAAAATATAATCATCCAATTATATTAGGACAAGTTTTAGGGTAATTTTATAATATTATATTTACCCTTAATTACCGGATTTACCTTTAAATATGTTAAATAAAATTTACCGTTGTTACTATTCATAATGCCCAAAAAATAAAAAGTAGTCTATGAACATAATTTGGATCTAATGATTCAAAATATGGAATCCATTTTTTCTAATTCAAATCACATAATTTTCAGAAATTAATTTAAAATTAATCTCGTTGTTAAGAAAACGAGTTTAAAAGTTAAAACATTGCGAAAGATTGAATAGATTTTACCTATTAATTCAATGTAAAATCAATGCTAGTGACATACGTTATATTAAATGGTAAAAATATAATCTATTTTTTCCTTTAAAAACATTCAATATTACGATTTAACCATATAAATTATTATGATGAAAAAAGTTGTTTTAATTAAAATATAGCGTGTTTTTAATATTCATTAAAATATGAAAGTTATCAGAATAATATGAAAAATTTATCCAAAGTAAATTTTTATATCATTATTTCAAATAAGAATTTTATTTTGTCAAATTTAACTTATAAATATGTTAAAAACTAGATCTAATGTGGGTGCACCATCAGAAGACGGCAAAACTGCATTTTTTTAAAATAATTATTTTTCCCAAAAAAATTATTTCGTTCTCATACCATGTTCTAGAAATTTTTTAAGAAGAATAATAATGTTATAAAATTCAAAATGTATTTAGGATTATTCATAATTGGTTGTTCATAATTATATTATATCCATATATCATTGTTTAGTGAAACCCGATATTGCGTACTACACACGTTATCGAGAAAGGTCGTGATTGCGCGTAACACAAGCGAAGTCAAGGTTGCGTGTAGTGCAAGCTCCCTTTGTTTTTGTGTATAAAATAATAAAAAAACATTTCATTTATACATTAAAAAATCTATAATTAATGTTTCGTAGAAAAATTTCTACAAAACGAACTTGAAATTTTGTGTAACACAAGCCAAGAATAGTGTTGCGTTTACTGCAAGGTAATGCAGTGTTGCGTATAGGAAAAGCTAAATTTGGTGTAGCGTACAACACAAGACATCAATGAAATTAAAAAGAACAATTCTTATAAAATATCGGTTTGTTACATTCTACCCCCCTTAAAATGAATTTCTCCCTCGAAATTTGTCGGGGTTGTAAATGGTTTACTACTTGAAAGTTTCTTTAATAAAACCCACATCGTAAAAAGGAATACTAAAACTCTATTTTAAAAACTAAAGTATGAAACATAACGGTTACCCAAATTAAATCATCACTGGGTTTCCACATAGGATAACATAGGTGGAAATATGGATATGGAAGAAAAATATAACTATCATGTTCTGATTGAGAGTGGTAGAGGACATGGCTATGAAAAATCCAACAATCACAAAGCCATAAATTTTTGATGATTTAAGGTATCATCTGATTCATTAGATATAAGGACACAAGGAAAACGTTTTTAGTTCTCAAGATCATTTCCCTAATGTTGAAAAATTGTTGAATACTTAGTTGATTTTGGTACAATCTCACTGTTGTTCGTTCCATGAACAATTTCCACTTCATCTCATAAAGAAATGAAGTTGAATTTTTCATTCATGAAGTGTTATCAGATCATACGAGAGAATGATATATAATTCCATCTATTCCATTCACCGAAAGTATAGCACAATTTATTAAATATACATAAGTCCATCTATATCATTCCAAAAATGGACTTATACTTCATCTATAATACCTCTTGATAAAATAAAACTAGTTTCTACTCACTAGGGACTTCATGTAGGCCAGTGGTATGTGATAAAGGCATGTCGCACTTCGGTTGTGGGTTCGATTCCCACTGTCTTGTCCGACACGATGGGTTGTCGTCTGTCCTACAAGTTGTCCTTTTTCTAAAGCTACATTCTTATAACATCCCATCAATAATATCGAAAAAAGTTCTAGCCTTAAACAATACTATCTTATGTCTAACGTAATTCATTCCAATAGTTAGGATTATCCAAAATACTTCTGTCCAAGCTCATAGTATAATGAAAACAATTACTGGAAATGTCATCTACCGAGCATGTGAATACAATAATTTATCCCCTATATATCACAAGATATATCTTGTTGATCACATTCCAAACGTGTGAATACCTTAATCTTGTATTCTCTTGAAACATGAATTACCATAGAACCTTAGTGAAAAAACATGAATTTTGTTAAAAGTTTTCTCTTTCCACATACCAAAATCCCAAAAATTATTTATACTCAAACCATGATATCACTTTGTCCTTATATAAGTCATGAGCTCATTAATAATATCCAACATATTATTTTCTCCTTATCCCTTCATTATGTGCATATCATCTGCTTTCCAAAAATATCTGAATAACCTTTCATGGTAACCGGTACCATTCAATGTATATTTTTGAATACTCAAGTAAAAACAACAGTGTTACAATCCGTAGATGTCTCTTTATTCCATATTACCATTAAATTACATATACAACATTACTATTGATAAACATAAAATCATTCCACTACCTTCTTAAAACATTGACTGAGCTTCAACAATTATTTCATCTCACCTATAATTTTTAGTCTCTTTATCATCATAAACATAAATACTACCCATATGATCATGTTGATTCTCTTTATGAGACTTCCCCTTAGGGCATTGGTTTGAATAATTCCCCTACATTCCAAATTTAAAACATTTAAACATGGTTGATGTCTTAGCAATACCATTATCCTTGTCCATGGTGTTAACTGAACCTTTTCCTTTGAAATTACTTGCTTTGTGTCCTTCTTTTCCACACCCAAAGAATCTTCAAGTTCGTTTGAAACTTTCTCCTTGATGTCTCTTCCCATATGATTTACCTGAGGAAAATTGAACTTTCATTCCTCTATGATCATCATGAAACTCCTTCTTTCTCTTATTAACTAAGTCAGGAAAATTACCAAAGTTGAGATTATGGATCATATTATGAGATTGATTATTATGAATAATAACAATGTTTCGCCTTACAAATACCATTTCATTTGCTTGGTCATGAAGAATATAATTCCATTTTCCATCATATTCTCCATTAACATGAATCTTCTGGTTTCCATCCATTTTCTAAAACCCAAAAAGAATGGTGTGAGAGAAAAATATCATGGTAGGAAAACAACGTAATCAAGGAGAGTACTTTCAATGTCTATCATCATAGGTTTAATCCTAGGTTATTCATGATCATTATCATAATTCTAGGACTATAACCAATAGTTATACTAAACCTCAGTGACATCCCTAGACATACCTTAGAAATATCTCTAGGGATCTCACTAATTTTTTCGTATCCTAGTTTCCAAAGGATAACTAAACCTTTCCTTTGATACCAACTGTAGAGACCCATTACATGATGTGCATGAAAATTACATTACATTTTCGGAATACCTAATACATAACACAAATAGACACCAAGGGACCGTAATAGTTTAGTCTCATTGGAAACATGGAACTTAATCTTCAAATCTTGGTGAAAGATCTTCAACATCTCCCATAAAGATCATCCCATTTTTTATATAAAAACTTTATATATATCCTGGGGAAAAGAAAACATATAAAGGGTGATGTCAAATGCTCAGTAATGGTAATCATGGGGAAAATAAAAAAACTATATGCATTTGAACTTCAAAACTAGAACATAATGTTTAAACATCAAAATCACGAGTTGTGAAATAAATCATGGCAGTACGTAAGGCATAGATCATAAGGGAACATCAATCATGATAAAATATCATGGGAATAAAACATTTAATTATGTCAAACCATTAGTCACATGATATTATTTCCATAGTAACCAAGTCATTGCTTCCTAGACCATCTTAGTGGACAAAGTCCCCTGCTGAATCGAGTTCACTCCTCGTTCCAGTCCTATAACACTGTACCGGATTAACTTACCGCTCCAGCCATGTCTATCTCAGGAGATTTAAATCTTTAACCAATGCATTGGAGGGAGATATAGGTCCCACCCATCTCATAATTAAATCATTCTTACGTGTGCCACAACATAAACATAAATCATTTATCAAAACCCAAAGAATAAAATGGGTTTCATAAACATCATCCCATCATAACATAATCCATATAGAACAAATGGATATCATTTCATCATAAGAAAATTTAAACCATTTAAATCATAGAGACATTATACTTGAAACAAAATCATACTAAATAATTTAATATTAGATGGACAATAGTTTTGACAAATCACTTGAAATGAATTATTGAGGAAAATATCCTTTCTTCTTCAAAAACATTTCATTTTCAGAAAAATCCATGAAATTATAAAAGAAAAGGATTTTTTTGAAAATAATTATGAAATATTGTAGAGTAAGCTTCATAAAAATAAGGCATTATGAACCCATAAATATCCATTAATGCCGTATAAGTTAAAAAAAACATTTTTCTCATACTTTGGCCGGAAAAGTCAAAAAGTACCTCATACTAAAAACGACAAAAGATTCCTTTCATATCTTTTTCTAAAAACTCACCAATGGGTAAAATTGGATTTAAACAATTTTATGAGTATAGAAATAATATTACATATTGAAGAAACATGGATGTGCATGATAAATATGCCCCTGTAATTACCAAAGTATAAACAATCTCGGATAACAATTGAGATTGCGAGATTTATCTTACCTTAGGTCTGATATGCTTCATACGTATCTGAACCTCCTGTATAATGATTTAAATAATGTCATTTACTTATTACATAATCATATTAATTGTTATGATATCATATATGGTTCACTTATGACTTTATATTAACCGTTCATTTTTAGATTCCATGATAAAACATCGTTTTGGGTAAAATCGTTTTATTTATCATACATGTTTGGACTTGTTGTTCATAATATTATTATTAATTATATCATGATTTACTTACTTACAGAATTTAAATCATTATTTATATATCATATTTATTCATTATATATATATAATAGATAGACAAATGAAATTAAATACACCGTTCATGGAGACGGTAGGTTTTACGTACGCATTAATGTTGCTTTCCTTTCCTTATTGACATGAATGAAAGTAATTAGATGTCATATATATATATATATATATATATAAATCCAGAATCTTTATAATGTCATATATTTTATTATTATTAATTATATATACTTTATAATCATTCTAGAGTGGTTAACAAGGAGAATGAATCTCATCGCATCGTGGAGACGGTAATCCGTACGTACGCACGAGCGATGATATCGTTCCCATAATTATTGAATTGAATTGGAGTGGGTGCTATAATATCTCAGAATTGGTATGATGTTATATTAACCATATATAGTTATTCTTTACACCATTATACCCATCCATGTAAGGTGGTGGTGGAAAAACAGATTACACCATGGCATGGAGACGGTATTCCGTACGTACACATGCGCGGTGATTTCATTTTCCATAGGATGTATAGAAGGTGAAATAGGGTTGTTTCATTTTTAAAATACCATATCAGTATATAATTAATACTTATGTCATTACTTTATAATTAAACAACTAATGAAGAGGATGTAAAATAAGAAAGAAACTTGAATGAGTCGGTAGAAGAGATTACCTCTTTCTCGACGCACCTCCTTTAAACTTCTCCTTAGGGCACTAGAGTTGGTTTTTTGAGAAGACCAGATCCTCTATGATATAAATATAGAGGTTTATAAGAGGAATTGTCAGGGGTTGTCCGAGATTCAAGGATCAAAAGGGTGTGAAGAGAAGAGGGAAGGGGTGCCCTTTTTATAAGGGAGGAGAGGGTCACCTTTGGTAACATAAGAAATATTAATTTATAATAAATTCAACCTCACTTTAAATCCTCCAAAAATTAATCAAATCCGAATATTAGATGA
Organism: Viscum album; assembly: GCA_963277665.1. Lineage (NCBI taxonomy): Eukaryota > Viridiplantae > Streptophyta > Magnoliopsida > Santalales > Viscaceae > Viscum > Viscum album. The sequence continues at coordinate 1,211,155,841 of OY728165.1, forward strand.
TATAGGGTTGTAATATCATCAAACAATAAAATTTATACATTTTGGGAATTTATTTTAAAAATTATCAACTTGATTTATCCTTATTTAATTAATTTAATTTTATTTGTGGTAATACGATTCTAATTTTTAAATTGTTATAAATGATTACTTTTGTGTTGTGAATTTTACATAATTGGATATGTTATGAAATTTTAGATCATATAAATTTCAATTAATAATTTTTAAATATTTTTGTTATTTTTAAACAATTTTATAATATGTTATTTTTATAAAATAACAGTACTGTCAATTTTGAAAATATTCATTTATTTTAATTTAAAGAAAATCCACACAGAGGATATATTCTAACCAAAATATTTAATAGATATATAACATGTCAATGTTTTCTATAAAATTAGGGGAGCACATTAAATATTTCATATAATATTTATTTTAATATTTTTAAAACCATTTATTTGGTATATCTCTTAATAAAATAATTACTACCACATTTTTGTATAATTATTTAATATACTTATTTGTTGCATAAAAATTAGAAATAAAATCCTATGATGAATATAAATATAATAACTTTTCTTATAATATTTTTACTCGAATTTATCATTTTAAAATCAAAACATTTAATTTGTTAAATTATGAAGTTGACATCTTTGACATCATTTAAAATAAAATAATATAAATGTCCTAATCAGTTTTCTAAAGCACCAAATGGTCCAAAAATCAACCCTTAGATTATTATGGTATATATTTACTTGACCAATAATTATTTGGTCATGTTTATGGTCCTTTTGATAGGTATTGTTATTTTAATAAAAACTATATTATTTATTTTTCACTAAATAAATAATTTCTTCATCATTAATGTATAAGCTATTAAGGTAATTAAATATTTATTAAAAATTAAAAATAAATTAACATGGTAAATAAAAACTTTTTATATTTCAAATGACTATTTATAATCGAATTTATATTCTGTATAACCTTATATTAAAACTAATCTAATTATTAAATTTTGAGTGAGACATTTCACTTTCCTTTAAATAAAATAAATAAAACGTCTTAATCAAATACAAGTGGGTTACATTAGATTCCTTTTGGACTCAAGTATGATTTAGGGTAAAATATAATCATCCAATTATATTAGTTCAAGTGTTAATGTAATTTTATAATATTATATTTGCCCTTAATTACCCGATTTACCTTTAACTATGGTAAAAAAATTTACCGTAGTTACTATTCATAATGACCAAAAATAAAAAGTAGCCTATTAACATAATTTGGATATAAATATTCCAAATATGGAATCCATTTTTCCTAATTCAAATCACAGAAGTTGCAGAAATTAATTTAAAATTAATCTCATTGTTAAGAAAATGAGTTTAAAAGTTAAAACATTGCGAAAGATTGAAATGATTTTACCTATGAATTCAATGTAAAATCAATGCTAGTGACATACGTTATATTAAATGGTAAAAATATATTCTATTTATACTTTAAAACCATTCAATATTATAATTTAACTATATAAATTATTATGATGAAAAAATTTGTTTTTAATTAAAATATAGCGTGTTTTTACTATTCATTAAAATATGAAAGTTATCAGAATAATATGAAAAATTTGTCCAAAGTAAATTTTGATATCTTGATTCCAAATAAAAATCTTATTTTGTCAAATTGAACTTATAAACATGTTAAAAACTAGATTTAAATTGGATGTGCCACCAAAAGGTTACAAAACTGTATTTTTTGAAAAATACTTATTTTACCCAAAAAAATTATTTTGTTCTCATACCATGTTCTAGAAAATGTGTAAGATGTATAATAATGTTATAAAATTCAAAATTTAATTAATACAATTCATAATGGGTAGTTCATAATAATATTGTAACCATATATCATTGTTTAGTGAAACCCAGTATTGCGTACTACACACGCTATCGAGGAAGGTCGTGATTGTGTGTAACGCAAGCCAAGTCAAGGTTGCATGTAGTGAAAGTTCCCTTGGTTGTTGCGTATAACAAAGAAAAAACTTATTTCATTTATACATTAATCAAAATCTATACTTAATGTTGCGTAGAATAATTTCTACAAAACGAAATTGAAATTGTGTGTAACACAAGCCAAGAATAGTGTTGTGTATACTGTAAGCTAATACTGTGTTGTGTATAGCACAAGCTAAATTTGGTGTAGCATTAAACACAAGAGATCAATGAAATTAAAAATAATAATTCTCATAAAATCTCAGGTTGTTACAAATAATATCATTTTTTGATATTATAATCTCAGAATCATTACACACAATAATAGATAAAATAAATTAATACACTATAAAATTGATATAATCAGCATCAAAATATGGAATAATAGTGGATGTAAAACCATATACACCCATAAAATACCACAATGATATCATGTTATTCCATATCATTCATACATCAACAAAAATATTTTTCAGTGGATAATCCTATAATGTGTAAGAGTAAAATAATAAATAAAAAATATAATAAACTTGGATACATATCATTCACCTTATATTAAACATGCCTCCATGTCTCACACAACATACTCCAACTTTCTAATTTTTGGGATGAAACTCTCTCAGAACTACATGTCAAACATAGAAATGTAGGTACCCTGATGTGGATCTTGGTTGTGTGATCGTACGAATTGGAAGACCACTACCAATGGTGTTCCTAATAATAACCAAAATTTATGTTCATGCATGTGTGATATGAATGAAATAATAAAAAGTCACGTGAATAAAACTAGTCATATCATTAGGTACTCAAGGACCCACCATGATGGTTGAGCTATACTAGCCTTATCCGATGTTGGAATGTATGATAATGTTTTTCATCAGTTTGCTGGAAAGATTAAGGTATGCCACATCTATTTTTTTCACAAACGCAAGGATCAAGTGGATTGTATCCATCTTTTTGGTCTCATAGGAATTTTGTGGCCCATATACATACTAAACACACTCAATGATAGGGTACATGTATCTATTGTATACTCATCATGGATCTCCACTTAGGTATATGGATAATCAAACATCATCCAAATCCATAATCTCTCTTATACTTATCACTTTATACCCACCGTAGTTTATGGATATTTTTTAAAGATTCATTCAACTATCTCCCTCATAAATTACAATATAAACCCACCATGGAATGCGGATATTTGGTTATTATCAAATAAATCTATCTATCACATAATTCTTAAGATATGTATACCATGTCATGTATATAGTCATCCAATATCATACTTGTCAAACTATTTCATACTTCTCAATATATGACCACCTTGGAATATGGATAGTCATCCACTGTCCAACATATCTACACCTATAAAGGATCATGTGGTTGACATATAACCCATACCACTTCTTGATGTATCAGTAATAGCCATGCACTATCTAGCTAGAACATTATGATGATGCAGGGACACATGTCTCCAATCCACTAGAGATCACCTAGATAATAGGCCTAATCTCATTATCCATCCCCGGGGTTTATCAGTGAATCACAACACACAAAACATATATAATAAATAGAAATAAATGGGGTTTCTATACCTAATCCTATCCCATTGATAACTATCCATTGTATCATGTATTCCATGTCTCCCGACATACACCTCTTAGTATTTAGATAATATAAATGGTTTCCCTACATGTATTTTTTATACAATAACACTCGATGTGAGTCAAATATCCCATGATAAGTCCACAAATCATGGTAATAACCTATATATATTCATGAATCCCTTAGGTTGTAGCTCAATATTATCATGACCATGGTCATGGGGTGGCCCATGATAAGTTCACAACTCAAAGAATTTATCTATCTGTGTCTATGGATCACTTTGGTTATAACTTGCGATTATCATTCCCATAGACATGGGGTGGACAATCATTAACCAACAAAAATATAATCTACCATCATTATGTCATCAATAATAATATATTAGTCAAACCTTTTTCTATACTAGTAACCAATTACCTTCTCACACATGGTTAATTGACTGTAAAGAAAACCCCCAACTCATTACATACTCCATCCCTAAATAATAATTGATCATTGTAATGTTATCTCACTTATCAACCCTTAGTATACCAATTTTCATAATCTTACGAGGTCTCTCAAGGACTCTTCCAATTTATTTAAGGTCCCTAGAACACGCTGAGAGGGGAGGGGTGAATCAGGGAGTCAACTTTTTTTTCTAAAAGTTCTGCATCTTGTTACCACATTGTTAAGAACCTGTTAAATTTGTTAGACAAAAGAAAGCAGGGAGATGGAAAAACACTTTTACTTGGTTCACCGCAAAGGGATACGTCCAAGGAGAATGTGCCAAATGTGTTTTGTTCATACCTAAATCCACTAATCTTTACCAGTTTTAATGTATATGATTCTGGTCATAAACACTATGTTCCAAGCACACCGCCCGTAAAAAATTTCAAGGATGGCTCACCACTTGCCTCATAACACTTTCGTAAACTCCCCCTAGCGCAATACTGTGATAGAAGTCTAACTTAGTTTATCAACTTGATGGTCTCTTCAATTGATTGTAATTGGATCCTTTGTCTCTATTTATCATGAGACATTTCTTCCATCAAGGACCTCTGTATATGGTCACTGAAATCCTTTACCACTCTGCACTGATAATAAAAAACAATCCTTCACAATTCCCCTTCGCAATTCTCAACCCTTTGCGGAGATCACTTCCTTGTGGTACACAACCCTTCGTGAGGCTCACTGCCGTGAAATGTAACCAACATTGTCAATCTCACTACCTCATAGTGCACAAACCTTCACAAAGCTCACTGCCTCGCAGAGCAACCAACCTCATGAAGCTCACTGATCTAATGCAGAACCCCATATCTTTTTGAACCTCATATGCCTTAAGAGAAAAAGCCTTATTCTGTACATTGGAAGTCTCTTCAAAAAGGACAAGATCCCTTATTATAAAATTCTTCACAGAGAACCCCTTGATTCACGAAGTCACAACGAACATGGATTTTATCTCTCCAATGTCTTCCGCAATAAAGTGGGTGGCCTCTTATTTATAGGCATGGTCTATCGCAGAGCTCCACTTCTTAAGGTGTGAAAACTAGATCGTTCAAAACATCTTTGCAGAATTTCCTCCATCTCGCAATGCTCTATAGAAATTTCCATTTTACAGAGCTCATTGTAACCACAGAGCTCTCCGTCAAAAGCCTTTGCATCGCTGCAAAGAACCAACTTAAGGGTCCTTCCCTTCGTTGTTCGTGATTCTCATTGTAATCATGAAGAAACAACATCTCAAATCATGATGCATCATTTCTTCAAAATTATCATGCTAGTCTCTTTGAAATCCATGCATTTTCCATAAAAAAAAATTTTGATTCTAAAAGAATAAATTTCACGAAGCTCAAATATCATACTTTCGTAATCGCAGAGCACACCACCTCAAATCTTCTAGTCTCTACGAATTCAACTTCATGAAGCCTATCTTCACAAAACATCTACCTTTTCCATATTTTCAAAATTCCTTCAAGAAGAACCACTTTTCGTAATACTTTCCATTCTCCAAATTTTGGACCCCAAAATTTTTTCAAACACTGGGAAACGACGTCGCCTTCAAAGTTTCTTACTGTTTGACCTGTATGATCCCTTTCCTTGCAATATCATTGATCATCCATTAGTGGATTGACAACAAACGAAACCATTATCCCTTTCTAGAAATGAACATCCTTGGTTCCAACATTTATAAAATAATTCACTCAATGATGACCCCACTTAGATAACATATCTTTCAAAGGGTTTCTTAATCAACCTCTCATCATACTCATCCATAACCAACACTCTAGCATAATGTCATCCACCTTTTCATATGACCTTCATTTCCCTATCAACTCATAACTCAATGATAGGCTCCATTTTTGTTATACTATCTCCATTTATCCACTCTTAGAACCTAGTCATAGTCATAAAGTTTCTAAATTACCAAGGGAATGTGTGTGTAATCCATACCACGCCACTAATTTCTCATACCTATTATCCCATATTACTTAATGAAACCATAGAATCTCACACTGGTTGGTAAAACCATATTTTCCCTACTAGAATATCATATAACATATAAAAAGCATATAAAAGTAGTAAAATCAAGGACCACCAACATCAACCATGGTGTTTTCTCATTCACATATGTAGTTCCTACATCCCAAACACACATGGTCATACATGAGACATTGAGATCTAATCTAAATCTTGGATTCCATTAAATTAATTATAAAATAGTTATAATTTATTCATATAATTAAATCCACCCTTGTAATAGTCTAGTAAAATATTATGAAAAGGAAGATGGGTCATAGATTACTTATGGTCTATCCATGAGAAAAGTTTCAAAATCCCCTCTCAAATTTCTAGACAATTTTATTATAATTTAATGAAACAAATATTAAATCAACTAGAAGTTTCCATCTAGTGAAATTACCTAATACCATCTGCGTTCATCATGCCATGTCCCCCTCTATCCATCTCACATAGAATCACCATAAAGACCAAAACTCTTATAAATTAAATTATTTTGTGTATAAATAAATTCCTTATTATAAAAAATAGTTAAATAAAACATTTGCACTACTTTGATTATTTTGGACCATTACAATTTATATCCTTTTTTATTTAAAATATAATTAATAATCATGATCATTGATAATATATTAATTTTATTATGGCCATTAGGATTGTGGTATACTAAGGGTTATGAAAAAGCTTAATTGACACAAATGGAAGAAGCAATGGCAACGACTAGTGGGATCGTACCCTATGACGCCCAATTATCGGAGTTTTCAGCAGAGATGGAATCACTGGGGTTTTCACTTAACAAAGACTAAGATAAAATTAAACGATTGAATCCTGAATGAAACCATTTATAAGATAATTTCATTCTTATTATTATCATCTCTCAAACCATGTTCATCAAACCACCCCATGAATAAACCACCATTGCACACCTTACCCTTAGGGTGTATGATGGTGTAATAAGAGGTTATATTTCTTGAACCTATTAGTATAAATTTTTACCCATTATTTGTAATAAAATAATGATTATGTTTATCCCTTTTCATTATTATTTTATATATACAATTATATGTGAGTTTATAAAAATTAGATTATGATATAAAGAAACAAAAATTATATTTATAAAAAATATATGATTTCAACACTGTTTAGGATAAATTCAATAATTTTGAAATCAATATTACCCTCATAAAATGTTATTATTAAATTATATTTATATCAAAATGATAATATAATTTAATGATGTCTAATGTAAACATTATAAGTGATTGAGAATTCATATTGTTCTAAAAAAAGAATACTCTAGTAATTAATGATTTTAATTTTAAATAATAAATGTAACATCCCTGGACAAGGTGCCACTAAATCAGTGCCTCGAGCGGAGTCATCACATAACCACAAGCACACCTCCCCATATGATATAAGTTTAAAACTAGTAATGAGGGTCTAATAGGTCATGTGGGGAGACTATACCCTCATTACCATAGTAAACCACAACATATAACAATATAAATTTCATAAAAAATAGAAAACAACCAATAATATACATAGAAAAAAATCTCCCAAACTGGGTACAATCTCCAAGAAATATTAATTATGTCATATCATGCTACAATTACAAGTGAAAAAAATAAAGAAAAATAGCAGAATCCCCATAACGGTCCTGACTCCATGTCTGGAACCTCATCATGCATGTACCATGTCCAACTCAACTCCCTATCTTATAGCCTTCTCCCTTGTCCTGACCTTCAAGCATTAAATCTACTCAGGTACACAATGGTGGCCCAAGAAGGGTGTGAGTACAACTCAGTAAGCCACCACCAATAGTTTCTACAAATATCCAGTTTAATAGATAATGAATTCAATTATATATAAATAACAAGAAAATTAAAGACAATTCGGGGTCCACTAGTTAACAATATCTACTTATCGATACTAACCAAGTTGACAATTCATTATGTCTCTTTTATTTCTAGTTCATCATCAATCAATAAGTTCATAATATGGGAATTCACATCATTAACATAAGGTTCATGGAATTTATCATTTTTTATAATGGATTTAATAAGTCCCAAACTCACTAGGGATAACATATCCCAACATCACAATATCATCACCTCAAAACATAAGTCTAGGTGGAATTCAACCATTATGGGAATAGAGCTGCATCTCCTTCCATAACCCGTGAAATGTTGTTGTATTTAGATAATCAGTCTGACTCAACCCATGGGAGGAGCCTTGGTCCTTTATCCCACACCTCAATCCATGTGCACCTTATGATCCATCCATTTACCTCACACAACTGTACCACAACCAAACATAACCAAAACATATAATAATCATAATCCATAACAATCAACATGTTAATTCATATTGTTCCATAACACATTAACACAATTCCATTTACATCACTTATCCCATTTAGCCCAATTCCCATTCTCAATCCTAGCTCACTAAGAATATTCAATAATTAACTTATATCACCCAATTATACATATTCATAAACCCCCTTGTGAAATCTCATTCAACATGTTTCCCATTCCACATGCCACTAACAATTCAACATATTCACCATTTCACATGCACAAACTCACATAGAAATATCTAACATATTTCATAATCCTCAAACCCTAATCATAATTAACCAATACCACATTGGGTATTCTATTATGAATATCAATACACTCAATAAGATCTCTACATGATCACACAATAACCTTGAACTTACTTATCTAATTCTTGGTCCATAATGTAACAACACACCCCATAGATGGACTTAAATGAGTCAAATCATCCTTGATGTATCCCTTGGGGACTATGAGGGTTCATTATTATTATTTAGACACCCAAAATGAAAACCCACAACAAAGTTAAAATCACAACAATAGGTGAAAAAGAACAAGGGCTGACATGCAATAATCTACAACAAAACTATGGGATATAAATTTCAGACAACCTACCTCAAATACACTGGTGAACACACTCTCAAACATGGACTTGGATAATGATTCAAACACCTCTTGAATATTTAACCATTATTTCCCCATAAATTACTGTTTTTAGACATTAAAATTGAGATGAGTGAAATATAAAAACCCTAATCAAGAAAAGGAAGTAAATAGTTTATTAGACTCAACCAAGGCTTCGATATAAAACCAACAGTGCTCCAAATAGCCTATTATCGAAGGAGAATCACCTCTTGGATGGTTGGTTCATCCATGTTCGTCCCTAGGGTTGTAAGAGTAAGAGAGGATAAAAATCATGAGTTCGGGTTAAACATACCATGATGAAATTTTAGTAATTTTTTAACTTTACATGGATACACGGTTTACCCACACATTATTCCAAACTACGAGAAAACTGTGTGAGAGCCACTTTCCCAAAAATCATCCCCTTACATAGTTTCCTAGGATGATATTCATGTTTTGACCTACTGTTTTGAAATCAGGTGACATGCCTAGAAACTCCTTTTTCCACCTTTTTTGTGTATCAAACCCCCGGAACCCCCTCAGGTCTTCTCATGAACTTAGGGAACACTTTTTTAAACAAAATAAGGGTCTTAAACTAAATCATAAACATATATATACCTTATGAAAAAATATCAGATCTTACAAACTCTCCACATTAGGACGGATCATCCTCAAGCCACTCTTCCTTAGCATCATTGAGTTTCTGAAGCAAAGATATCAGGAAACTAGGCCTATATATCTGATTCTTGCTCCCTTGTCTCCTTCTGGACATTTCCATGCTTCCATATAACACAATCCAAAGGCAAAACCTTTCCTTGTAGGACCTTCTCACTATTATCCACAATATGAACTGAATGCTTCTAGAAGGATGCATCTAGGTCAATCTCAACATCATCAACGTTTATAACATGAGATGGATTATGTTGATATTGATAGAGTTGTAAAACATGAAAAACATCAGGCATCCCATTATACCATTGTGGAAGAGATAATCAGTAAGCCACTAATTTTATCCTCTCCATAGTATCAAACATCCCCACATACTTGGGTTCCATCTTTCCATGTACTCATATTTGACGATGACCCTACCTTGGAAACACCCAAAAAAACACACTATCACCTACCATGAACTTGAGAGGTCTATGTCATATATATTCATATTACTTATGCCTACTCTATGTTTTTTCATCTTCTTTTAAATCAATCAAACATTTTCAGAAGTCTCCTTCACTAGACTCGGTCCCAAATTCTCAGACTCCCCAACTTCTAACCAACTCAACAGAAATCTACATGGCCTCTCATAGAGTGCCTCAAAAGTCACCATCTGAACTGTAGCCTAAAAATTGTTCTCTTAAGAAAACTCAATAAGCTGTGAGTGCTTTTCCCACAAACCACTGAAATCTAGAACATAGACTCTCAATAAGTCCTCCAATTTCTAAATTGTTTTCTCTGACTACCCATCTATGTATGGGTGATAATTCATACTCAAAAAACACTTGGGTAACATATTATTTTTGTAGAGCTTTCCAAAATCATGACGTGATACGAGGATTATGATAATAAACTATGGTACTTATAACACCATGAAATCACACTATCTCTCAAACATATAACTCACCCGACTGATTGACTATATAAGTTTCATGGATCAGTAAGAAATGAGCCACTTTAGTCAACCAATCCACAATGACTCAGATTGCATCATTCTTCTGTGGAATCTTTGGAAGACCCACTATGAAGTACATCATTATGTAATTCCACTTATACTCCCAAATAGGTAATGACTGCAAGAATTCACCTAGATGTTGATGTTTGGATTTCACATATTGACAGATAATATATCACGCCACAAAACCTAGAACCTATTTCTTCATTCTCAGCCACCTATACTACCAACGAAGATCACGATACATTTTTTTCATGCTAGGATATACTGACTAATTTGAGGCATGTAACTCACACATCAACTCTTCCTGCACACCTATTGGCACTGAAACATGCCCCTTAACACAGAAAACTACATCAACACCAACATACTAAATAGAAGGTGACTCCCTAACTTTAATACTTTCCTTCATATCCAAACACTTTGGATCCTCCTACTGACTCTCCCAAAGTCTGCTCAAACCTATATATTCGATTTCTTTTGATGCAAGGATCATTTTTCTCTGCCCATCCTGATCCTCCAAAAACCTATCAACAAAAGAAGACATCATTCTCCACTCATAGTTGGTTTCCTTAACCACAAGATTCTGAGTCATCCATCTCAGAGCATCTAAAACACTATACCCTTTTCATGGTGGGAAAACCAACTCAAAATATAAGTATTAAAATTAATTGACCTACCTTCACTACCAAATATTGAAATCCTACTTAGTAAAGATATAATTTAATCTTTTATGCTTAGTAATCCTCGTGAACCACTTTCCAAAAAAGTATTTCCACCAACACTTTATGGCATAAACAACATTAACTAGATCAAGATCATGGGTAGGGAAATTAATTTCAAAATGACCCAACTATTTTGACCCATAACCTTTAACCTTATCATCCTTAATCAACACAGCCTGGAGTCCCACACCGGATGCATAAAATAACAAAGAGTACGTCTTATCGAGTTCAGGTAAAATCAAAACCAAAGTGGTAGTCCACTACTTATTCAGTTCTTAAAAACCAGTTTTCACACCTTTGACGACTCTAAAATAACACCGTTCTTGGTAAACCTTGAGTGTAGTTCGATGAAATGGTATAAATCCTTATAGAACCTCTGTTGATAACATCAAAAACCCAGAAAACTTCTAACGTAAGAGAATTCTTGGGTTTCTCCGTAGAACCCAAAGCCTACACCTTCTCTAGATCCATCGACACACCATGGACAAAATTGATGTGTCCTAGGAAAAACACATTATCACTCCAGAAGTATAATTTTGAATGATTTCTATAAAGACTACGCTTTCTTAGTGTACTCAAGATGATGTCAAGATGTCTGACATGATCATCAAGAGTTCATGAGTACACCAACATTTCATAAACAAAGACATCAAAAAAATTCTCTAGATAAGGGAGAAATATCAGAGTCTTTATCACCATAAACATATCTAGTGCATTGGTCAACCCTAACGGCATCACCAAAACTTCATACAACCTATACTCACTGCGAAACGTTTTCTATGGTACATCATGATTTCTCACCCTCAATTGATGGTATCCCAATTTCAAATTGATCTTAGAGAACACTGATACATCCCTCATTTGGTCAAAGAGATCATCAATTCTAGGGAGTGGGTATTGGTTTTTAATGGTCATCTAATTCAACTTACTATAACCGACCCATAACCTCAATGACCTGCATCCTTCATTACAAACATAACGGGTTTTTACCATGGATATGTACTAGGTAAAATGAATCCCTTTTCTCTAACTCTTCTAGATGATACTTAATCTCTTGGAGTTCTCTCGTTTCCATTCGATATGGTGTAATATAAAATTATTCTATCCCTGGAATCAACATGATTGTGAACTCCACATTACTATCAAAAGAAAACCCCATGAAATCCTCAGGAAACCCATCCTAAAACATATCCACCATAAGAGTAACAAAATTTTTCTCCAATTCTCCATCATCAAGAATAAGGAATGCCACTTGGGATGTGATTTCTCCCAACTACAGATAAATTGGCCAAGTGCCGCCTTCTCACACATTTCAGTCACCATGAATGACATGAGTGTCTCCGTAAAGAGTCATAAATGTTACCATATGATGGTAATAATTGATATGGGTCTAATACATCACTAGCTAGTCTATACCCAAGATCAGGTCAAAACCGAAAATATCAAGGAAAAACAAGTTTCATAGAAAACAACAGCCACCAACCTCTACACTCTCTGATATCTTCAACTCGCACCCCCAAAAGAGTATCAATTGACATAACCACACAACATTGTCCCACAGCTAGGCCCAACACAATTATAAATTGTGAAAAGATAAAATATTGTGGGGAACCTGTGTCAAATACAGAATTTTTAAGTGTGTAAGCCATCAGAATCATTCTTAGAATTGTAGAAGGTCCATCCTCACATCCTCTTCATATAGACTGAATTGTGTGAAAATGGCATATCCCTCTACACTGGGATACAACCTGAGTACCCTGCATTGCACTCCCCTACTGGTATGGATGGTATCATCCTAGAGTTCCACATCCACCACACCTACTGTTATGGCTACTGGATCTCCAACTACCTGGATGACATGGTGTGATCGACCCCTTCCCACAGTCAACTTCTGTCTCTACCTCCCATCCATAGTCAGATATTGAGGGATCTTGTAGAACCTCTATATATTCATAAACTTTACATAGAACCGTCACACAACTGTTGGTGGGGTACATTGTCCCCACATGTGCCCTGGCCTACTGCACTATTAGCAGAACACCTGATCACCACCCTAAGAATCTGGCCCTCTCTTCTGATTATTCTATGCACTTTCACCTTACTAGAAACTATTAAAATAATGCTTCCTTCCCTTGGAAGCTATACCATATGTCTGCTCCATTGGAACCATAAGTCTTCCTCCTAAAACCCCTTTCAGGTTGCCTTCTGAGATACGGGCTTGGTCCACTGCCCCTTCAAACCTCTTTAGATGGAAGATGTTAACCTGGGAGATAATTCATGCCTAAGACTATCCTGGAATCTTTTTTTCCACAGTATCCTCATCTACAGCCTTTATTGAGAAGAATCAGAGTAAGTTAGTGAAATGAATAGTAGAATACATCACCGTGGAAACCCCCTGAGTAAAAATCATAAACTATTCATCCTTCTCATACCTCATGGTTTTTGGGTAGTAGTGTTCAAGAAACATTTCCTAGAAAACCACCCATTGAATTCCATCAGCCAACTACATTTGAACCATAATTTCCCTCCAATGCTTGGCCTTACCTCTTGACATGTTGACCACTAACTTGACTATATTCTCAATAGGACCCTCCATAGGATCAATAATAGTATAGATGTAATCTATCCAAAGTTGTACTTGTGACATCCCGGACCCTGCTACCTCTCAACCCGATCCCCGAGCCCTATTGGCCACATGACCCCAGGCTTCTCTCCCCATATGCCAGGGGCTACCGACTAGTAGTGGGGGTGTAATGGAAAGTCAGTGGGGAGAATGTACCTCTATGTCACAGTACACAGTAGTGTAGAATCAAGTGATTAAATATCGAAATCACAACTAATGTATAAACAAGAGAAAAAGGTAAATAGACGAACCAAACATCAGAAGTAAGGAAAACCCTAATAAATATAAAAAGGTCACATAGGCAGTGTCCGATAAAAAATGTATGCTTGGAATGCTGATACAATGGGAATAGATAGAAAACATGATATACAGTAATACAAAAAGGAACAAAGAAAAAAAGTAGTCCACAAGAATCTCTATCCAAGATCGGCCCTCTACATTGGAAATCCATCTAGAACACATGGGTATCAACAACCTGAAGCAAGGCCCTTTCCCCTACTATTACCTACAGAAGCAAAGTCTACATAGGTTCCAACGGTCACCTGGGTTGGGTGTGAGACAAGTCTCAGTAGGCCACCACCAAAGGTGTCTACGTGTAATCCAAATAGGTTTCGTATGATAAAAAAATTGTAGTCAACTACTTGTAAGTAAAGAAAAGTAATAAACAACCCTCCTGCTCAGATCTGGAAGGACACCTGGTGGGTCTACCTACTTCAGCTCATGGCTGGTAATCTAAACAATCCCAAGATGTGTGAGTATATAGATATAGTTTATCACTGGCATGTGGTAAACATGCCTCTTTTCCATAAGCATTGTAGCTGGCGTGGTGAAGAATGCCTCCCATCCATAAAGGGTATATGAGAACGAGGAATAAATTCCTCATGTCCTATTACATAGAATTTCATCTTGAACGGGGTAAGAATGCCTCCCGCCCAAACACGGAGATTCATCTGGCATGGGGTATGAATGCCTCTCGCCCACACATGGGTTATCACAAGCATGTCCTCATAGAAAGGAATAACCATTCACATCACATTATATAAGGCATTCCATCTTATATCATATCACATTAACAAACATGATATTAACCAATCACACTATAAGGAAAACATACATCTCAATTCATTAAAGGGTTCAGGCTATCTCATCCTAGCCAACCTATAACCAAACCATTTCATTTTCCTAACATGGAAAATCCCGTTGAAGACATAGAATTAAAGTCCAAAGGTCGGAAAAGGCCAAATCTCAAGGCATATCACATATGGTTGACCACACTCGGTTCATACCTCATCTAAACACCCTAACAAGATTAGATTCATCAATATCATACCCCACATTTCATTTAGACATGAAACAACAATTATAAATAAGGGGTTTTGCGAAATACGGACCACGACACGATGATATAAACTCAAAATGATGAAAACCCAAAATGGACACCACGTGACCATATACCTTAGAGTTGTTGGTGTAGGCTCGCTTGATATCGACCTTAGATTCGTAGTAGGTTGGAAGAGATCTGAGTTCCAGTCCAATGCCCTGAAAATAGGGCATATGAGCATGTGGTAAAATAACAAAACGAATACGAAGATTCACCAAGGAAACAAGGGTGCATGAGGTAAGCCTTACCGAGGGTGATCCAATAGATTTGACAGATCAAGGATCGGATTCTGGATGAAGAATCCACTGAGAAAAGAGTGGGAGAGAGATTTTGGAGTTAAAAAGTGGGATCCCCTGGTTCTGTCCGCTGGAAGAAGGAAACTGAAAGGCTTAATGCCTTAAAATATATTTAAGGGAAAAAGGTAATTTTACCCAGAATAGGTTCGCACGGTTTAGGCACACGGTTTACCCCAACCGTGTGCAAACCGTGCACACCTCACTTCCCCCAGACAAAAGCTGCACGGTCCTGCGGCCTAGTCTGCATGGCCGTGCACCCCTGCAGGTGCCCCTGTCTACAACCGCACGGTTTATCCCAAACCGTGCGTAGATCATGCGTAGGTCGTGCACCACTGTCTTCAAGTCCATTTCTGAAACTCTCGGTCTTAAAACAAACCCCGCACACTCCCCAGACCTTCCTTATGATGTTACACACATTACAAAAGCATTATGGAAAGATTTGAGAGAAAATCTAATGATCCGTACCTTTACCAACAAGTCGGGTTGTTACAACTTCCCCTCCTTAAGTAAAATCGTCCCGGAGTTGGCCTTACAAGGGTACAGAGGTGTCATCAACGAAAAGCTTCGGCCATTGAGAATGTATATTTGCCTCCAGCTCCCTAGTCTCGTCTTATACCTGGCCATGCTACCATAGCACACGTACACGAGGAGCAGACCTTCCACTGAGTGTCTTCACACTCTGGTAAACAATTCGCATCGAATACCCCTCTAAGGAAGCATCCATATCTAGTTCAACCTCATCAGGATGAAAAACATGAGTCAGATCTGAAAAGTAATGGCGTAGCTGAGATATATGAAAAACATCATGCATGGCCTAATATCTCTACGGAAGTGCAAGATGGAAAGCTACTAGTCTTATCCACTACATCACCTCAAAGGGTCCTACGAACATCATTGAAATCTTACCCTGTTTCCGTATACGTCTTTTCCCCAACCTTGGTGAGACCTTCAAGAAAACCCGGTTCCCAACCTCGACCTCAAGAGGTCATCAGTGCTTGCTAGCATAGGACTGTGGTCTAGACTAAGCTCTCTTCATACTCTTCCTAATAAGCTGTATCTACTCTCTAGTCTCCTGCACAAGATGTGGTCCTAGAATAACTACCTCCCCTAATTCAAGCCAACATAAAGGAGAGTGACAAGGCCTACCATATAAGGCTTAATAGGGAGCCATCTCAATGGTAGCCCGGAAGCAATTGTTATAACTGAACTCGATAAGATGAATGAGTTTCTCCCATGAACCTCCAAAATCAGGAACACAAGAACGTAACATATCCTTTAGTACCTATATAGTCTGCTCGGTCTGTCCATCAGTCTACGGGTGAGAGGTCGTGCTCAAAATTTCCTGCGTACCCAAAGCCTTCTGTAAACCCTGCCAGAACTGAGATGTAAAACGAGGATCTCTATATGAGACAACATAATTAGGTGCTCTATGAAGGCGCACTATTTCCTTGACATACAGTCTTCCCATGTCATCAACCGTGAAGGTCTCCCACATAAGTAAGAAATGCACAACCTTCGTCCGACGGTCGATGATAACCCATACTGCATCATTGACACGAGGAGACCTGGGTAAATTGGTAACAAATTCCATAGAAATATCATCCCATTTCCACTCCAGAATGGACAACAGCTGCAAAAGCCCTACCGGACGTTGAGGTTCTGCCTACACCTACTGGCAGGTGGAACAACGCATGATAAAACCAGTTATCTCCTGCTTCATGTTAGGACACCAGTACTGTCGTCCCAAATCATGATACATTTTGGTGATGCCTGGGTGAACTGCCCATGCTGAGGCATGGAAATCCCTCATCAGCTCCTATTTGATATCTTTTGGAACACATACACAACCACAGAATAATAAAGTATCACCTTCATCCACAGTCCAATTTGTAGGGGCATCATCAGCGACACTTTCTCATAGAACAAGGCCTTCCAAATCTAATAACATTTTTTCCCTAACCCGTTCCAAAAGAGTAGATGTCACTATTAAGGCTGAGAGAACTGTTTGACCATGTCCCTCTTGAACCTCAACATGCATCTCCTAAAATATGGCCATCAACTTCAACTCCTCATTAGATTCTCGAACCTCTTGTGCTTGATTTTTCCAACTCAGCGCATCGGCTACTGAATTTCCTTTCCTAGGAGTGTAGGCCAGTTGGAAATCAAAGGATTGATGGTACTCGACCCACATGCATTGCCTAAGATTTTAGATCCAACTGAGTGGAGATATATTTGAGGCTTTTGTGGTCAGTGAATACCACAAAATGCTCTCCCAAAATATAGTGTATCCAACAGCGTAAGGCATATACAACCACTGCGAGCCGAGGTCGTGCGTCAGATAATTCCATTCATGAGGCTTTAACTGACGAGAACTATATGCGACGACTTGCTCATAATGCATCAAAACAGCTCCAAGCGCGATACCTAACGTGTCACAATTGACAGTATAAGCTCTGCCTAGCTCCGGTAAGATTTTTATCGATGATGAATTTTGTATGCCCTTCAGTTCTTGAAAAGCTACTTCACGAGGTTCTAACCAATCGATTCTCACCCCCCTTTTGGTCAAAGCTGTAAGAGGTGCTTATATGCATGAAAATTCGTGAATGAAACGCCTATAATATCCAGCATGCCCCAAGAAACTCTTAATATCAATGACATTATTGGGCTACTCCCTATAAATTACAACACTCACCTTCTCAGGGTCAATAGAAACTCTAGACTCAGAAATAATGTGAACAAGGAGGTGAACCTTATTTATCCAAAATTGGAATTTTCTTAGCATAGCGTAAAGCTAATGATCTCTTAGTGTATTCAGCACAATCTCAAGATGGGTTGCGTGGTCATGTCTTGAGTGTGAGTAGACTGAGATTCATCCACAAATACAACCACAAAAGAATCAAGGTAATGGTAAAAAATCTGATTCCTAAGATCCATAAACATTGTAGGTTCATTCGTAAGCCCAAACAGAATTACTAGATACTCATAGAGACCATACCTACTCCTAAACGTCATGCGAGGTATGTTCAAAGTCCTAACATGAACCAGGTGATAGCTTGACCTCAAATCTATCATTGAAAATACCTTCAATCCTTAGAGCTGATCGAAGAGGTCGTTAATTCGAGGCAAAGGATACCGATTCTTAATAGTCATCTGATTAAACATAAAATAATCCATGCAAAGATGAAGGGTACCATCTGCCTTGTGGGCAAATAGAACTGGTGATCCCCAAGGAGAAGTACTGGGACATATGAAGTCTTTTTCTTCCAGGTCCTCTAGCTGACACTTGAGCTCTAGAAGTTCCTTAGGTGCCATCATATATGGAGGAATGGTCACTGGTGCTACTCCTAGTATAATCTCAATAGTAAATTCCACATCTCTCATTGGAGGTAGACCAAAGAAATTATCCGGAAAGACATCACTGAAATGCTCCACCACAGGAGGATAAACCAAGGGTTATAACCCTTGGTCATCGAGATAAAGACTAGCAACCTGTGTTGTGACACCACCTAAACTCTGGTGTTCCAGTCCTATGCGTGTCGCACTATGATACCATTCACCTTTATTCATATGCGTGTTGCCCTCTGGTGACATAAATGCCACCCTACGATGGTAGCAGTCAATCCGGGCTCTATAGTGAACTAACCAGTCCATCCCGATTATTACATAAAAACCTATCATATCTAGAACATACAGGTTCCACACGAAAAGTTAACCGCCCACCTCAAGGGGACAATTCAAACAAATATGAACGCCCTCTGAATGGATACCTAAAGGGGTATCTAACGTGATTATACCATGATATGACTTAACGTAGAGGCCCAAATATCCAATAATCGCCTACAATAAAAAGAGTGAGAAGTGCCTATGTCAAAAAAACAGATACTAACATAGATGCAACTAGAATAGTACCACATACAGTAGATGGTTCAGCGTACTACTCCTGTAGTGTAGGCTCGACTGCATAAAACTGGTAGGTACCACGACCCTGAGTCACAGCCTGGCTACCCTGAGCAGACCCGCCCAGCTGGTGCTAAGAGTCATACACCTAATTACTTCTGCCTTGACTGTCGCCACGGCCTGATCAGTCGGCGGTATTCTAGCTTCTTGACTGACGTGAGCCTGATGAACCAGTACCAGATCATGGATTAGGTATAGATCCCTACTCACTAAGCCCTGGGGTAAAATTCCAACAAAAAACGGTGGAGATGACCCAACCTACCACAACCTCTGCACTCCACTAGATTTCGTATATACTGCCTCCTCATATGTCCCAGAACCCCAAATTAGTGACAGATAGGAGTACCACTTGAGAAAAGGGTCTGACCACTGTTAACACCATGAGAGTCCTCAAAATGTCGATTCGTCCCTGAAGCAGATCCACTAGAAACCTTAGGTGCCGAACCTCCCTAGTTTGCACTGTCCTCATCTCTCAAATTTCTCCCTGTAATTAAAAACTGATTGACAATTTCTGGAGTGGTCATAAACCTAAACACGTTAACCTGCGACCAGGTGGTTTAACATAGCCCATCCTCAAAATACATAGCGGCTGTGAGATCATTAGCAGCTAGTGTAAGAACAAAACGCTGTAACTCAGTGAAACAGGACCAATATTTCATGATTTTCATGGTCTCTTGCTGCAAATTCATAAACTCACTAGCTCTGTCAGCCCTCAAAGTCTAGGGAAAGAAATAATCATAGAAGACGGTCTGGAAATCCGTCCAGATCATATCTCTCTACTGTCCTGACTGGGTGATGACATCCCACCACCTCATGGATGAACCATGTAGCATATAATCTGTGAGCTTGACCCTCCACACTGGAGGAATCTCAAGGTGCTCGAAGATGGTCAGAATAGCTTCCAACCAGGACTCCGCAGCAAGTGGTCTGCTATATCCAGTAAATGTAGGAGGATGTTGCGACTGAAACTCGCGGGTCAACTCTGCCATACTCAGGTCGGGTCGCACTCCACCATGAATACTCTACATCATATGCAAGAAGCCATCACAGAACTGGGCATCGAGGCCCTTATCAAGAATAGCAAGAGGAGCCACGGGTGACTCAACAGGATGATCAACTGGCGGCTCAGGGCCCTCCACCTCAAGAACGTTGCTACCTTCAGCGCGCGCGACTCGAGGACGTCTCGGAGGCATAGTGCAACAATGCCAAATGAATGTCTCAAATGAAGAAACCAACAAATTAATGGTTGAACTATAGAAGCTAGGATAGGTACTAAGCCTTCCTAACTCTAAGATCACATATCCACACCAATAGGAATTTTTGGTAAAACCTGCAACTGTACAAATTTAACTTAATCTAGTGACATGGCATTTCCCATCCCATAAGGGTCCAAAATATTCATGAACTGAAAGATGAAACACACTTGGAAGTCATTTCCCATCTACATGTGCTAATTAAGTATTTGAATTTCCTTTAAAGAAAATTATTTTTTTAGTTGGAATGTCATTTTTTGATTCATAAGGGCCCTTACACCTTTTGAACCAAATAGTGTCACCCACCAAAACCACATCATTCCTCAATTCACAACCTTCATGAAGGGTAAGCACAGTTGCACACATATTAACAAGGCATGGAAATAAGTAACACGAAATGATCACTGAAAATTTAAATGTGACATGGCAAGATTCATGGCCTAATCATATTGTGCCTATCGTGATTCATGTTCTAATGCATTACTATCATTTCATCGGGCCAAAATATGAAATAAAAATTTCAACCACTCAAATTTCATTAACATCAAAAATCATGTGAAGCACCAAATGGTGAAATAGTATCAACAGTAAATAGCAAAATTAATAACACCATAATTTAGAAACTTGGTCTTTTCGCAATACATGGGTTCACGATGCCCATGCACGGCTTATAACTAAGTCCTTAAGTGTTCCCATTGTCCAAGTACATCATCTCCAAATAATAAAGCAAGAAATAAAAACCTCCTCTGATACCACTTTGTGACATCTCATACCCAACTGCCTCTCAACCCGAGCCCCGAGCCCGGTTTTCCACATGAACCATGGCTCGTCTCCCCATATGCCAGGGGCTTCCGACTAGCAGTGGGGCAGTAATGGTAAGTCAGTGGGGAGACTGTACCCCCATGTCAGAGTACACAACAGTATAGCAGCAAGTGATCAAATAGTGAAATCACAACCTATGTATAAACAGGAGAAAAATGGAAACATAAGAACCAAACAACATAAGTAAGGAAAACCCTGATAAATATACAGAAGCCACATAGGCAGGGTCTGATACAAAATGGATTCATGGCATGATGATACAATGGGAATAGATGGAAAACATGCTATACTATAATACAAAAAAAAACAAGGAACAAAAGTAGTCCATGAGAATCTCTAGCCAAGCTCGGTCCTATGCTCTGGAACTCCAGCTAGAACATATGTGTATCAGTAACCTAAAGCAGGGCCCTTGCCCCTACTAGAACCTGCAGTAGCAATGTCTACATAGGTGCCAATGGATGACCGGGTAGGGTCTGAGACACATCTCAGTAGGCCACCACCAACGGTGTCTGCATGTAATTCAAATAGGTGTTATAAGATAAACAGTGTGTAGTAAACTGCAAGTAA
Organism: Viscum album; assembly: GCA_963277665.1. NCBI lineage: Eukaryota > Viridiplantae > Streptophyta > Magnoliopsida > Santalales > Viscaceae > Viscum > Viscum album. The sequence continues at coordinate 1,211,178,177 of OY728165.1, forward strand.
GTAAAGAAAAGCAATAAACAACTCTCCCGCTTAGGTTCCAGAAAGACACCTGGTGGGTCTACCTGCTTCAGCTCATGGCTGGTAATCTAAACAGTCACCAGAGGTGTGAGTACGTAGATATAGGTTATCACTGGCATGAGGTAAATATGCCTCTCATCCATAAGCATTGTAGCAGGCGTGGGGAAGAATGCCTCCCACCCATAAAGTTTATATAGGCACGAGGTATAAATTCCTCTCGTCCTACAACATAGAGGTTCATATAGCACAGGGGAAGAATGCATCCCTCCCACACACGGAGACTCATCTAGCATGGGGTAAGAATGCCTCCCACCCACACATGGGTTATCACAAGCATTTTTACATAGCAAGGCATTACTATTCACATCACATTATATAAGGCATTCCATCTTATATCATATCACATTAACAAATCATGACATTTCCCAATCACACTATAAGGAAAACATACATTTCAATTCATTAACGGGTTCAGGATATTTCATCCTAGCCAACCTCTAACCAAACCATCTCATTTTCCTAACATGGTAAATCTCGTTCAAAACATAGCATTAAGTTCCAAAGGTGAGAAAAGGCCAAATCTCATGGCATATCACCTATGGTGACCTAACCTGGTCCATACCTCATATAAACTCCCTAAAAAAGTTAGATTCATCAATATCATACTACACAGGTCATTTAGACATGAAGAAGCCATTATAAATAAGGGGTTTCGCGAAAGACAAACCCTGACATGATGATATAAACTCAAAACGACAAAAACCCAAAATAGAAACCACGTGAACACCTACCTTAGAGCTGTAGGTGTAGGCTCACTTGATATAGACCTCAGATTTGCTGTAGGTTGGAAGAGATCTGAGTTCCAGTCCAATGCCCTAAAAATAGGGCTCATGCGCCTACGGTAAAATATCAAAACAGATACCAAGATTAACTAAGGAATGAAGGGTGTGTGAGGTAAGCCTTACCGAGGGTGATCCAACGCCTTCGACAGATCGAGGATCGGATTCCGGAGAAAGAATACACCGAGAAAAGAGAGGGAGAGGGATTTTAGAGTTCAAAAGAGGGCTCCCCTGGTTCTGTCTGCTGGAAGAAGGAAAAAGAAATGCTTAAGTACTTAAAAGATATTTAAGGGAAAAAGGTAATTTTACCATGAACAGGGTCACACGGTTTAGGCGCGCAGTTTACCCAAACCGTGCACAAACCGTGTGCACCTCACTGCCTCCGAGACAAAAGCTACATGGTCGTGTGGCCTGGTCCGCATGGCTGTGTGCCCCTGTAGGTTCCCCTGTCTGCAGCCGCACAGTTTATCCCAAACCGTGCGGATACCATGCACAGGCCATGCACCACTGTCTGTAAGTCCATTTCTCAAACTCTCGGGCTCTGAAAAAACCCCGGACACTCCCTGGACCTTCTTTATGATGTTACACACGTTAAAAAATCTGAAGGAAGTATTTGAGAGCAAAAGTAGTGATTCATACCTTTACCAACGAGTCGTGTTGTTACACCACTACATCTGGCCCACCCTCTCCGGTAAAGGTTGTAGGGTGATGCAGCTGAAACTCCCTAGTCAGCTCGAACATACTCTGCAAAACCCACCCTGGGTATCATTCCATCATCTGTATAAAACAATAAATATTATCATGGAACTTCTCTCCCCTATTATCTTGAACCACTTTATCCACATGCTCCACTACTAGGAGATCATTCTTAGTAGCATCCTCCAGTTACCCAATCGGTGCATGTCTTCATGGAGAAATTTCTCTAAAATTCAAATCAAGAGATTTAGAACAAAAAAAATATTTCACAAATATAAAATAATTAACATTATTATCCACTAATAAACCATATCTCATACACCACCCAAACATGTCTAATCATTCATATCACACCCCCATCAACCATCCCCACCACGGTTATGCTAACACGAGATAACTAACTGACCCAACCATAAGCCTTACCTTCCACACCCTTTGAAAACTATTTTCACATAACAACTTACAGTAATAACCTTTTATCATTTTCAAGAAAATAAAATTCATTCTACCCTCTATTTCCCACACACGTATCTCGTGTGTGGGTTCCTACTATCATGCATGTCACTTATATACATATTTTCCTAGAATGATACTAGAAATCGCAACCTCATACCATTCTAGCCATGAGTAAAATATCATAAAACTATCATATCACCCAATGTGCATCACCTAAAGGTGAAATATCATCAAATGTAATGACACACAACAAGAACAATAATTCCCACCCTAGGTGACTTGGGTTTTCAAACATACATTGGTTAGGTACTCCCAAGAACGAGCTCATTACCAAGTCCCAAAACCTTCATAACCTCCTCTCTACCATTTCCAAATAGTACATCATAGAAACAGACTTCCTCTGAAACCACTTTGAAATGTCCCCAACACGGGTGCCACTAGATCGGTGTCCTGAACCGGATCATCACTTGACCTCAAGCACGCCTCCTCATATGCCAGAGGTTTCTAAATAGCAACATGGGTCTAATAGGTCACGCGGGGTGAATATAACCTATTTAACAAAGTTATCCATATAAGATCACAATATTAATAGTGGAAACAAAATTAAACAACCAATAACATGCATAGCCAAACATCTCCCAAACTGGCTGCAGTCTACAACCAACAGTAAATATGTCATGTCATTCAAAAATTCCAAGTGAACAAAACAAAAATAAGGAAAATCAGAATGATCCTCATAATAGCCCTAACAACAAGTCTCTAATCTCATCCATAATGTCCCATATTTAACTCAGTAGTCTACTAAAGGGACCTTTCTCTTGTCCTGCCCTATAAGCATGAAATCCTCTCAGGGTCCAAATGGAGGATAGAGCAGGGTGTGTTTATAACTTAGTAGCACCCCACCAATGATGTCTATAAATATCAAGTCTAATATATCAAGAATTCATGTATAAATAAATAAAAATAAAAAAAAGGAAATTTAGGGGCCACTGATTTATATTCACAACTTAGCTATACTAACTAAGGTTTCAATTCATTATATCTCTTTAATTACTAGAAAATCATCAATCATGATGTTCATAAGTTGGGAATTCACATAATTAATTCAACATTCATGGAATTTTTTATTTTTCATGATGGATTATATAAGTCCATAAATTACTAGTGATAACATATCAAAACATCACAATATCCTCACATAGAAGCCTCAGTCCGGGTGGAATGCAACTGTTAGGGGAATAGAGCTTCATCACTATCTATAACCCTTGCATTTTGGGTGGATGTAGAGAATATACCTAAATTTACCCATGGGAGGAGCCTCAGTCCTTTATACCATACCTCAAGCCATGTGAACATTCTTATCCAACCATTTACAAAACACAATCGTACCTCAACCAAACAGAACCAAGACATTTAAAAATCATAATCCATAACAACCAGCATGGGAAATAATGTTGTACCATAACCCATTAACACATTTCCATTTACATCACATAGCCAATTTAGCCCAATTACCATTATCAATACTTGATCACTAAGAATATTCCATAATTCCCTTATATCACCCCATTATACAAATTCACAAAACCCTTATTAAATCCCTTCATCATGTTTCCCATTTCACATACCACATCAATTCAGTATATTCATTATTTCATATGAACTAACTCTCTTAGGCTTATCTAACATATTTCATAATCCACATACCCCACCAATGATTAAACAACACATCATTTTGGATTCGATTATGAATATAAACATACACAACAAGGAATATATATGATCACCCAACAACCTAGAACCAATTTAGCTAATTCTAGGTACTAAAAGTATTGGTTCACCCCAAGGATGGACTTAAATGGGTCAAATCTTCTTCGATACATCCCTTGGGGACTAATAAGGTTCCTAGTTATCATTTAGACACCCAAATTTGAAAACCACTCAAAAGGAGTTAAAATCACAGCAAGAGGTGACCAGGAACAAGATCACACAACTCTATAATGAAACTATGGGATATAACTTCAAGACCACCTACCTCAAATCTTTTGAAAAAATAACTCCCAAATGTGGCCTTAGATCTGAATTCAATGACCTATTAAATATTTAACAAAGATTTATCTAGATAATAATGGTTTTATATATTTGTATGGAGAGGAGAGAATGATACAAAACCCACTCACGAAAAGGAAGCAAGGAGTATATTAGACTCACCAGGGGATTACATCTACAAACAACTATGCTCCAAATGGCCTGGGATCAAAGAAGAAACACCTCTTGAAATAATTGGTAGTACAATATCATATCTATGGTTTCAAGAATAATATAGGAGGAAAATCCCGAGTTTGAGATAAAAATCTCGAATGCCATTTTTTTAATTTTTACAACTTTCTCGGCTACAGGGTTTACCCACATGGTTTTTCAAACCATGCACAAACCATGTGATATCCACTACCCCAAAATCACTCCCCAGCATAGTTTACTAGGTTGATCTACACAATTTTAACTAAACATGCATGAAGCATGAAACAATCCCAAATACTCTTTTCCCCATTTTTCGTGTCTTTATCCCCCAGAACACCCTCAGGTATTCTCATAAACATGGGGAACACCTATTTAAAGAAAATATGGGATTTAAAATTAATAATAAACAATTGCATACCATAGTAAAAATATACAAGATATTATAATAAATTAACATATTTTTTTAAATTTTTTGATAAAATAAAAACTATTTTTGAAATTGTCATAGAAAAATTATCCAATGGTAAATTTTTCTTAATTTTATGAGATAGTAGATTTTATGGGTTGAAAAAACATTTTTTATAAACATAGTCTGTATTATGACATCATTATTTCAAAAAATTGGTTTAATAAATGATATAAAAGGAATTCAAGACCAAATATGAATATTTACCATTCAAAATGTTATGTTTTTGAAGTTATCTGATTAATTATAAATCCATTAATGAATCCATTAATTAAAATATTATATTTTAATATTTTAAAATCAATTAATTTGGAACATGGATCATGTCCACATCACCAATGGAATTATTTTAATATTTCTAGTTATTTACCTTATAAAATATTATAAACTACACCTCTTTGGTATAAACCATTTGAAAAAATTGGATGGATTTGGGTTATGATTATTTTATCATATAGAGTTCAAAACATAAGTTAACAAATTAATATGAAAATCCATTTTATTATAACATACACAACCATAGAACCTCCAAATATTCTTCAGTCAAAATAAATTGATAAAAACTTTAAACTCCATCTCTGTACCACTTTATGAATTCCTCCCAATGTGTTCCCAATCTCTTATGAAGACCGTCCCAATAATTTAGAAGCACCGGACCAAGGTAATGGGATATTGTCTAATATTTATCAAGAAATTTATTTGAGTTATTCATTTTGATTTATTATTGATCATGTTGGAATATTTTTTTCACATCCATTTGATGTCCTTATGATTCCGAGATACTGATATTCAACCTTTCACTCTCATTAAAAACTTCTGTAAACATTTATGCACTCTTGTTATGCTTCAAAAATTATTATCTAATATTCCATGCAAGACATTTGTTCTTTGTATAGAAATCACCATTTGAAATCAAGAGTATTCACATATATATACCTATCCTTTATTTATTGTGGAATCCCATCTATATGGACTAAAAACCTTAATTGTTGGATTCAATGTGATGAAATTGATCATTATGTTTTATGATCTATATTTTACACAAACGCTTGTACATGATATATATGTGATAGGTTGGCTAGAAATTATATACCCTACAACTGAATTGGATAATGTATTATATCTCATTAGATTTCATTCATAGTTAAATGGAGGTCATTCTAAGTACACTATATTATGAGTTCATGGTAGATATTCATTAATTAATCTTATAATTTCAAGTTTTATATTGTTTCCACATTCCTATGTTTTCTAGATATTACCATTATATATCATGTTTTGATGATTGATTTTATGATTCTCACCTCATTTATGTCACCTAGATATGACTATTAACAGACATGTTTATATCACATCATGTTATGCTTTGAAAATTCTCTTAAGGTGATGTATAACTTTAAACATTCTTATCTAAATCCTTATGATATCTAGTGTAGTTCTATAAGATCAATGATATTTAAGGACATGTTATGGTATTTTAAAATAATGTTTTTATATACCTATTTCGTTTTATGGTGTTATATATCTAATTACCCAAATACACTAGACCTTTTAATCATTTTTGGATAGTATTATGTGTTTTTTATGTAATAAATCATGAGATAATGTTTATAAAATATATTTGTTTTTATAGTTGTTTTCAGAGAAAGGTCCAGTTATTTTGGGTGATTAGGATTAAAAGTGATTAGTGAAGGACTATGTATATTTCTATTCATCTGAAATCATTCTTAAAATAGGTTAATGTTTTGAAAATATAGTTTCGAAAAGAATATTTTTTTTCAGAACAATAACTAGATGTGGATCTGGCATAGTTATATATAGGGGTAATAACCCCAAAAATATGGATTAAGTATTAACTGAATTGTATCATGGTTCATGAAAAAGGGGAATTTATACATACTCAGTCTGAGACTTTTGAGGGATATTCTTTGGTAAATTTACAATTTATTTACAAAACATCACGAAGGGACTAAAAATTATCATAACATTTTATGTTTGGAAATATATCCTAGATAACATATATTAAAATATATAAATTAATAGGTTAATAAATATATTTTATTTATGAGTTATCTCATAAATATCCAAGGCTTTACTTTTAGATGATTAATAGTTCGAAAATTATCATCTCTAATTTTCCCATTATTTTACCCAATGGATAGAAATAGGAGGAACATATTCAATAGAAAATGTGTTGGGAAATTACCAACTGATATTCCCAACCTAATAGAGTAGGAGTCAATAACTTCATGAAAATACCTACTCAATTAATTGATGTTATAATAGAAACCTGAATTGTGGGAAAACCCACAACTCCAAAGAAAGCAAAATTTCAAATTGATAAAAAGGCTACAAAATTTTTATGGATATTTTGATCCATTAATCATGGGAATCCTAGTGATCTCTATGGAAAAGATATTCAATATCGTTCAATTCTTTGAAATGGTATGGTAATATTTTATGTCTATCATATGGAGGGAGAATCTGATCAATGAAAGACATTGATAATAAAATATAAAGCTCAAAGATTATATCAAATTCATCGACTAGAAATAATTCTAGAAAATGTTTTTTGATAAATATTTTCCTCAAAATATGTATGTAAACATGGTTTTGAAGTTCCATGGATTCAATAAAAATGATTAAGAATGCATTAGAGTGTATGGTGTAAACATTATAAGACATACAAAATACACATGCGACTTTTTCATTGAACTTGAATGTAAAGTTGACAGCTTATTTAGTGGGTTAAATCTAAATCTATAATATGATTTGGAACTTTGAGAAATATATAGCTAAGAAAAATTTGGCTGATATTCCCTCAATGTTTAAAATGTGATTAGAAAATATCAAGGGTCTCATGGGTCAGAATAGTATAATTATAGAATTATTTTCAATTCAGACAGAGTGATAGATAAATCTAATGGTGGAGAGAAAGTCCAATATCCCACCTTTCAAAAGTATATAAAGAAGAATCCCAAAACTTTTTTATATAGGACATGTAAAGGATTTATGTGTTATAGGAAAGGGGTCCATGATAGTAAATTTTTATGAGATAACCCCACCAATGTGATGGGAGAAAATAATACAATAGTTAACCCCTATCCTGTTGTCCAAAAGTTTCAACTTTAAAGAACTATGTCACTATGAAAATAAATTCACTATGCCATGGGTTATTAATAATAAATGATGAAAAAACCAAGGCTAAGAGAGAAAGGGTGATATTAGGACATCACAACTTTTAGTGGTAGGCACCGACAATGACACAGTGTTAGGTACAATAGTTATTCACTCAAGGATAGAAAATGTACTATTTGATTTTGGTTCTATAGATTATTTTATATCAGTAAATTTAAGTTGATCTATTCAAACACTGGTTCAAAAAATTGAAGTGGGGTAATCAGTGAAAATGAAAATGGGGAAATTATTTAAACCCAATTATATAACTTCTCCCCTATCAATATTTCCAGGATAAACATCCAAACAGACCTTGTGATTCTCCCTTTATATGAATTCAATGAAATTATATTTATATAATAAATTTTCTAATAAAGAGCTAATATAAATTTCTAGGAGAAGTAAATCACTCTCTGTGTTAAAAATCACACCCTGATTTAATAAACGTTTAGGTAGGAGGATGAAATCTTATGGGATCATCATCTCAGGCATGGATATTATTTCTTAGGAGCAAGTTTATCTAAATCAAATGAATGAGAATAGGGAAAAAATCATCCTCAATGACATGACTAATTTAAGGAAATATGTTTATATGTTTCCAAGATAATTTTTTACCCTTCCTCCAATCCATGAGGTTGATTTATCAATTGATATTATACCCAGAGATTTACCAATATCCAATACTCCATGTAGAATGGCCACTATTTAACATGAAGAGATGAATAAGTAACAATGGGTTAATTTGGGTAAAGATATTATATGACCAAGTGCTTCACCATGGGGTGTTCTAGTCATTTTCATCAAGAATATATATGGGTAACTGAACCTCTCCATTGATTATCATGAGATCAAAAAGATCAAAATAAATAACAAGTATCCACTTCCATGGATTGATGAATTGTTCAATTCAATATAGGATCCCAATACTTCTCTAAGGTGGATCTTAGGTCATTATATTTTCAATTAATGTTGTAGAATGAAGATATCACCAATACTACTTTTTATAAAAGTTATGGGAATAATGGGTTAACAGTAATTCCATTTTGACTCACTAATTCCTTAGATAACATCATGGATATAATGAATATATTATTATGAAATTTCCATGAATAATTTTTGGTAGACTTTATGGAAAGAAAATCCCATCTACTTCAAAATAAATGATGAACAAGGGGCGCATTTCAATTATCTACTAAAGACCTTGAAAGATGAAAGTTGATATACGGATTTTATAAATGACTTTTTTGAATTGATCAAGTAATATTCTTGGGTAATGTTATCACCAAAAAATGGAAATTTTTTGGATCCTTTAAAAACAAAGTCAATTGTAGGATGGACAAGACAAACATCGATGATAGAGATATGTAGTTTCCTTGGATTATCTTGGAACTATGATCAATTTTTGAGAAAATTATCATCATATTAAATCCTAATAGACAATATAACATGAATTGGAATGAATTTTTTCCTTGATTGATACATCTAAAGATGGATTTAGAGTGTTAAATAAGTGGAAAATAATTACACTTTTGGTCAAATTATCCACTAGTGGGGCAAGGATTTGTGGTCTATAATGAAGCATCCAAAACATTATTGGGATGTGTACCCATGCATGGTGAAAAATTAATAGTATATTCTTCCCTTCAATTAAATACCCATGAGAAGTTCTACCCAATGCATGATCTGGAATTGGTTGTTATGATCTTTGTACTTAATATTTGGAGACACTATCTCTATGGGGAAACTTGAGACATATATATGGATAATAAAACCCTAAAGTATATATTCACACAAAATAATATAAATATGAACTGATAAAATTGGTCTAACCTAATCAAAAATAATAATTCTTCAATTCATTACCATCATGGTAAGGAAAACAATGTGGTAAATTATATGAGTAAAAAGGATCTGGAAAGACTAAAAATGATGATGATTAGAGGTGATAAAATCTTCTTGGACATGAAAAGCATGGACATGGAAATTATAGAAGTATCATTATACTATTTTTCTCAAACAAACTATCAACATCCTTTCTTTTAGGAATCAGAGAGGCTTGAAAAGATGATGAGGAACTATAGAGAACAGAAGTGAATATTTTGGAGTTTGAATTTTTTAAAGATGTAATTATAATGTACGGAACATGAATATGTGTCCCATAAAAAACAATTATTAAAATTGAATTTCTATATAACAGTACATTCATCTATATTCATCTATAAACTACTATTATTTATAAATATATGATGAAATATTTTAGGTGGGATAACATGAACATGGAGATTACAGAATTTTCATTTTGATGATTTGTATGAAAAAAATTCAAAGTTGAATGATATATGTCCAAGTGTATGATGTAACTATTTCATATACAGGTATAGAAATGAAACAATGTGAACATTTATTTCATCGTAGGAGTCCCCATGATAACTGAATGAAAAAAACCACTTGGGTGGTAGTGACTAAACTTAAATATTCATATCATTTTATTTCTATGAAGGTGTACATATCTATTGACAAAATCTCCAAGGTATAAAAATTGAAGTGATAAAACTACCGGGGGTGCCACTCTCTATTTTATTTAATTAATATCTGAGGTTTACCTTAATTTTCTAGAGATCCCTTCAGTAATAATTGGAAATTGAGTTGAGTTTCAGTACATCATATCACCCTTAGATAGATGGTATATTTGAGAGATCCATTTAAATTATAGATGATATACTGAGATCATGTTCAATGGATTTCCAAGGTTTTGGGGATCAGTACCTTCCCCAAGTGGAGTTCTCGCATAACGAAAGTTTTCAATCTAGTATTAAAATAGAACCTTATGTGTCCCTCTATGGGAAGGGGTGTCAGACTCTAATATATTCGGATGAATTTGGAGAGAAGTATCTTATGGGATTTAGTATCATCTAAGTGATCGTATAGAATGTTCAAATAATTCAATTTCATATGAAATCCAAAAAAAATTAGACAGAAAATCTATGAATAAAATTATTGATAAGACATAGAGTTCATGTTTAGAGATAAGGTGTTACCTCATATATCACCATAGATGAAAATCATGTGGTTTGGAGGAAGGAAAATCTTATATTAAGATATAGTGACCCCTTTGATATCCCAGATCACATCAGAGATATGGATTATCGAATAGCACTCTCACTTAACCTATTCCAAGTACACGATGCTTTCCATATATCCCTCTAGAGAAAGTACATACCAAACCAATCGTATGTACTTAATATAAATGCATTACCCTTTTAGAATGATATTCCATAAAAATAGTAGTTTATGAATGTAACGCCCGGACCCCAGTTACCCAGAGTCGGTGCGTTATTGTGTAACATTAGAATGATCACAAAAGATCAAGTCTCGAAAGACCGATTAGTTTAGTAGCCTTGGAAAACACTAGATACATTAATAAATGGTACATTACATCATAAAGTGAAAAACTACCATAACAAAGTCTCCATAATCCACACTCATATCCTCTTAAGACTATCCCAGCAGGTCATTCATAAAATACTTCTTCACATCCTTGAAAATATTAAAACATTGAAAGGGGTGAGCTCATATGCTCAGTATGTATAACAATATTGCGGAAGCTTTCATAAAAAAACATTAACATTTAAGGGAATGTATAACTAAAACAAAAGCCTTTTTAATGTTGAACTTCTGCATAATATGGCACAAATAAAATTAAATAATATCAGTTACTTACACACTTAGATATTCTACTAGTCGAATAATCACATGAAATATCAATAACCACTTTCATAATGATGGAATGCATAATGCCAGACTATCATAACCAAGTAGCCAAGGCCTTGTGCCAAGACCACAAATAAGATTTTTCAAGGCCTCAGGCCAAGACACTAGTTTGTCTCATGAGACCTACCGATGCTTCGAGGAGCTATAGTGGGCTCCACCCATCACTTATTAAGTCCAATGCATTCCTCACATGAACAGGTTTAAACATATCATAAACCATAACATAATTGTATCACATAAAACATAAATAAAGGAAACATAAGATTTCCACACTTCAATCGCAAGATATCAATACAACACATTTATATAATAAAAACTCTATCAAACCCATTTTCAATACCATAATAAAAGAAAAGTAAAACATGGTATTTTTTTTTTTTTAAAAAAAAATTTATGGCTTATAGAGGAAGTCGAAACTCAAATAATAGTCACGACGGTGGAGAATTCGTTGTCACCGCATATGTAAGAAAAAAATTTCCTTTTGTCATTTAGTAAAAACCCTTTGTATAAAAAGATTCCTTTTGAATAAAAGTGATAGTCAAAGGGGTTTATACACCTTATAAATGAAAGTTTTGAATAAAACCAAATATGCCTAAATGAAAGGAGATTGAGACGAAGTCCTTACAAAGATCGTTTTTAAAATAAAATAGATCTATTATGTGTATTTACTATAAGTACACATAAATAAAGTAAAAATACAAGATAGTACATAATAATATCCTGACATAATTTGAAAGTAGGAGATTAAACCAAAGAAAGGAAATTGGGTTAAGAAATTCCCTTACCTCGTGTCCGACTTGACCCGTTCGTTCTTCAATCCCCTGAATAATAAACTAGAGTTAATTTATATTTTCTTAATAACCGTTTTCATGTTCATTATTCCATTTATATCATTTATTACCATGTTATGAACATTATGTAATTATTTAAGTTAATAACGGTCATTTTGTCGATCTTTGGTACTTGAGTCAAAAAATAAACTTCTTATAATTACAAGTTGTTCATGTGGTGAAATATCCATTATATATAAATTATATTTATGATTTATATATCATATATATCAAATATATACATGCATTTATAATATTACATAACATTTAGAAGTAAAAAATGAAATGTACCGTTCATGGAGACGGTAAGCCGTACGTACGCATGAACACTACTATCATTTCTATTTCATATTTAATGGAATGAAATTATAATTATATAAAGGAATAATATATTCCAGTATAATATAATGTATAATACCATTTACTCCATCCCTTATACATCCCACATATGGCATTAACGATTCAAATCACTTTGAGGGGGCGGTAGTCCGCACTTCCTCAAATGAAAATATCGCGTTTACCCATAATGGAAACCATAAAGGTATCCCATAAATGAAAAATACAGAAGCTTAAGTAAAACATAAACATATTATATATCATATGAAAATATAGTTACATCTTAATGGAAACCTTTGATGGTGTTATATGAGTGTTGAACAATCATCGTTTCGTGAGGCAGAAATTCAGCATCCACAGAAACAGTATGTTCTTTAACCATTAGATGTATGTGTGTGTAAGTGTAGCTCGGATCCTTCTTATAAAAACATAATAGTATATTGAGGATACTGGTGTTGTTACAAAATAAATGAATAAAATGATTTTAGGGGGTTGGAGAAGAAAAATAAAACATAAGAACACAAGAGAGAACAGTACCTTTAAAACGGCTAACTCTTTTTGATTTGAGCTCAAAGGCTTCCTTGGGAAGACTTCTGCCCAAATTGAGGCTTCTAGGGCTAATATTGGGATGTTGAGAGAGTATTTGGGCAGAGTTTGTATGGGAAAAAAATGCTTTGATGGTGTGAGTAAGGTGGTAGTTCTGGGGGCCTTTTATAAGAGGAGAGGAGGGGAACTCTTGGAAAGATTGAAATGTTACATTATTATGAATTGCTTTTCAGATTCTAAAGGTCCCAAAATGATATATTTCTAGGGTAAGGTGATAAGGGTTCTAAATCCACCCATCAAATAGGTATTTGACAATTGTAAGTCTTAGATTTCACATTATCTTTTTATTTTATTTAAATCGTTAATTAATGAGGTAATCGCTCCATTATCATGGTGTCATAAATAATTTAATTTATTTAATGTCTAAAAATTATAAAAAAGATATCATGATGTAGTAAGTCATTTTAGCTTTATAATGAGTATTTATAGTCAAAATTTTAACTGTATAATAGCATTTTAAAATTGTTTTAGTAAAACAACTCATGTTTGTGACATTTTTATTTTAACATTAAATAAAAAGTTTTTAATGTCATTTTCCTACCAAAGTGGCTCCATGGGGTCCCCAAGTTGACCCATGGATTTTATTGGTCAGCCATGACTCATCCAATAGGGGTAAGACAAGTGTAAAGGTATTTTCATATTTTTATAATATCATTTTTACCTTAAATTTCACTAATTACCTTTAATCGCGATTAATTAAATTTAAAAGTAACTATTCACCAAAAAATATTTTAATCCCATTGAACCACATTTTACTTCCTAATGACAACCATTTATGTCAGATTTTTGAAAATCAAATCATAGAAGTGGTAATGATTCATTTAAACAAAAAATCAGTTTTTTAACTACCACTTAGTGGTTTCACTATTCATCAAAAATTGAAGTTTTTCAGAACAATGCCAAAATTTAACCCTAAGATATAATTGATATTCCAAATTAAAAAATGATATTTATTTTAAAAAATTCCAAACATATATGTTGCAATAATTTATGTAATAATTAATTCCCGCTGTCACAACAAATAGCGTGTTTTTTAGAAACAATATATATCAAAAGATTGGCAATTGTTTATGTCCAATTTCAAAGTGAAATTAATTCTAATGAACACCATTGGATAAAATGGTAAAAATATATTATAATTATACTTTAAAACCACTGAATTTTATAATTTATCACTATAAATTATTTTGATTTAAAAAGATGTTTTTAAGTATTTTTCACTATTCATAAAAAATTGGAAGTTCTCAGAAAAATACCAAAAATTCAACAAAGGCTAATTTCGATATTCTGAATACAAAAATGAAGTTCATTTTGAAATATAAAATTTATACAATTTCAAAAGGTGGGTATTACTATTCATAATGGCCATTTTGATTGGTCGCGGTGTGTTATAATCTCGAACTTGCGTACAATGCAAGCTATTGCATTATTGAAAGAGAAGCGTATCGTGGAAGCTCAGGGTGTTACATTCTCCCCTCCTTCAATAAATTGTGTCCTCAAAATTTGAAATTTTTCTTTGAAAATTAAAGGTTTAAAATAGAAAATACTTTTGTGAAAAACCCACATCGGAAATAGGGTTAATAAAAATATAACATTAAAAGAAAGAAAGAGAAGTAAAAAGGTCACCCGAGAGAACCCACACTAGGATTCTATGAAAATATGGATAAGGAAGAAAAACAAACCATCAAGGTCTGATGGAGAGTTGTAGAAAACAAGATTATGAGAAAGTTAAAAATCATAAAGTCACAAACCTGTGATTGGTTGAACGATCATTGAATCCCAAGTTGGAAAAGTTAACCGGAAACATTTTTGTTTTGAGTTACCTTTCATAAAGTTGAGGAATTTATTTAAGATATTTACTAAAAATGTAAGGAAATATACTAACATGTAGTGTAGACTTTCATTCTATAATAAATTTTTACCACAAACCCATCTTTCACTCCAAATGGTAACAGAACTCAAAAATATTGTATTTATCCTAATTGTATAAGGTTTTAAATATTACCACATACCATTTAGATTAGGAAAACTATTTTGTAATAACCAGGGACTTCCTGTAGGCTAGTGGTAGGTAATAAAGGTCTGTCTCACTATGGTTGGGGGTTCGATTCCAGCAGCTTTGTCCGACGCGACGGGTTATGCCCCACCCTGCAGGTTGTCCTTTTCCTAAAACTATAGTATTATAATATTCCAAAAATAATCTTCAGAACTGTTTTAACCTTAAATAATACTATCCAAAGATCAACTAAATCCATTCCAACCTTTATAGTTATCCAAAATTCCTCCATCCAGACTTTCTCTAAAATGTCCTTAAATTTCAAAATCAATTACAACATTAGATTCCCCAAACAAAGTAAGGTTTCTCTTATTGTCACATACTGAAAATATGATTACCTTCATCATATTAAAACCTTAATGAAAACAACATGTACTGTAGTACAATCCTTATATTTATCACATTATTCTTATAACCATAATCTAGTTCTTGAGTCCAAAAACACAAATAAAATAATTATTCAAGTTCATATGTAGTAATAACAAAATCTTGGACTTGATCCCTTGGCCTTTTATGAGTTAATTTTCCCTGATGCTTAGGAAATTCATTTTCATAATTCCCCATTTCCCTACAATTGTAGAATTCAACATTGATAGCCACTTTCTTTCCCTTACAATCACAAGCCTGGTGACCTTTTTCTCCACATTTATAACAAACTCTCATTCCTTTTAGGCAATTACCAGGGTGATACGTCCCACAATTATCACATAATGGAAAATCCTTCTTTCCCTTTTTCCCTTTATCTGTATCTTGTTCCACCATTCTCTTCTTCTCTTGCTTTACTTTGTTGTCATAAGACTTAGAGAATTCCTTTTCTATCTTGATAGAACATGAGACAATATCTTCGTACGTTGAGAAAGATTGTGATACTAAAGTTCGACGGATAAATGGTTTTAACCCATCATAGAAGCAATCAATATTACATCTTAGGTTACGTATATAATCTGCAGCATGCCTCGCTAACCTCGTAAAGTTACCCTCATACTTTGCGACATTCTCATCCTCCTTCTTCCTCAGAGTTAGAAATTGTCTTTCCATATCTGCTCGATGGTCACGAGGAAAGTATTTTTCTATGAAAATTTCCATAAACTCCCTCTATTCCATACTTGATATTTCTTCATAGTCCTTTGTGTTTTGAATCAGCGACCAACATTGATCGGCATCTCCAGTGAGCCGGTAAACTGCCATGACAACCTTCTCCCTTTCGCTACTCCCCAAGGCATGGAATATTTTCTCTAAGGAGTTTATCCATTGCTCAGCTACTAATGGACTTGTACCCCCATTAAATGTTGGCAGTTGTTGCCTCATGAAGAGGTCTAACATTGATCCTCCACGTTGCGGATTAGGGTGCTCCATATGAGTTAGGTTATTATTTATTACCTGAGTGAGTTGTCCTAGTATGGTAATAATTAGATCAGGACCAATTGTATCTCCAACTCCAAAATAATTATCTTGAGTAGGAGGGAAATCCCTACACGGAGTGCGTGCATTGATATGGTTTCCATTCCTCCCACTTGGCACCATTTCTAAACAATGAAAAAAACTAGATTAGTTTATGAATCAAAATACATAATTCCATACTTGTACAACACTTAACATAAATTGAATTATTTATGGATATAATCCCTAATCATAAAAATGTATTCATTGAGGAAGTATATACTCATAAACCTTCATAGTGGTTTGTAATGAAAATGACAATTATCCTAAGCATATCCCCCGAAAGTGTCGTAACCAAGAGTGCACCATGACCCGTTGACGTGCACCAGTTCCTGTACGCGTCTAGCTCAAAGCAGTGTTTTCGGGTTTTACCCCTAGGTACATCTGTGCTAGTGCCGCCTCTACCTGCTCGTATCCAGACAAGGATGTATTTCTCAGAAAACTCACAAAATCTCTATAATACCAAAATTCTAGGAAGTTCTTCTATACTAATCCTCAAAGTCTATCTTCGAGATATGTGCTCTAATCAGAGATTATCTAAATCTATCTTCCAAGGTTAGTACTAAACTGCCTCTGATACCAACTATAACGCCCAGACCACAGTTACCCAGATTCGGTGCGTTATTGCGTAACATTGGCATGATCACAAAAGAACAAGTCTCGAAAGACTGATTAGTTTAGTAGCCTTGGAAACACTAGATATATTCCTAAATTTTGAAAAACAACACAAAGTTAAAAACTACAATAACAAAGTCTCCATAGTCTATAATCATATCCTCTTCTGAATATCCCTGCAGGTTATTCATAAAATACTTCTTCACATCCAGTAAAATATTAAAACATTGAAAGGGGTGAGCTCAAATGCTTAGTAAGGATAACAATATTATGGAAGCTTTCATAAATAAACATTAACATTTAAGGCAATGTATAACTAAAAAAAGCCTTTTTAAACATGAACTTCAGCATAATATGGAAAAAATAAAATTAAATAATTCCATTTACTTACTCAATTGGATATTCTACTAGTCGAATAATCACATGCAATATCAATAACCACTTTCGTAAGGATGGAATGCATAATGCCAGACTATCATAACCAGGTAGCCAAGGCCTCGTGGCAAGACCACAAATAAGATTTTTTCAAGGCCTCGTGGAAAGACACTAGTTTGTCTCAGGAGACCTACCGAGGCATCGAGGAGCTATAGCGGGCTCCACCCATCACTTATTAAGTCCAATTCATTCCTCATATGAATAGGTTTAAACATATCATAAACCATAACATAATTGTATCACATAAAACATACATAAAGGAAACATAAGATTTCCAAACTTAAATCACAAGATATTAGTACAACACATTGATATAATAAAAACTTTATCAAAACCATTTTCAATACCAAAATAAAAGAAAAGTAAAACATGGTATTTATTTTTCTTAAAAAAAAAGTTATGGCTTATAGAGGAAGTCGAAACTCAAATAATAGTCACGGCAGAGGAAAAGTCGTTGTCGCCACATACGTAATAAAAAACATTCCTTTTGTCTTTTAGTAAAAACGCTTCATATAAAAAGATTCCTTTTGAATAAAAGTCAAAGTCAAAGGGGTTTATACACCGTATAAATGAAAGTTGTGTATAAAACCAAATATGCCTCAATGAAAGGAGATTGAGATGAAGTCCTCACAAAGATCATTTTTAAAATAAAACAGATCTATTATGTGTATTCAATATAAGTACACATAAATAAAGTACAAATACAAGATAGTACATAATAATATCATGAAATAATTTGAAAGTAGGAGATTAACCCAAAGAATGGAAATTGGGTTATGAAATTCCCTTACCGCGTGTCCGACTTGACTCGTTCGTTCTTTAATCTCCAGAATAATAAACTAGAGTTAATTTCTATTTTCTTATGAAACGTTTTAATTTTCATAATTCCTTTTATATAATTTATTACCATGTTATGATCATTATGTAATTATTTAAGTTAATAACGGTCATTTTGTCGATCTTTGGTACTTGAGTCAAAAATAAACTTCTTATAATTACAAGTTGTTCATGGGGTGAAATATCCATTATATAAAAATTATATTCATGATTTATATATCATATATATCATATATATCCAATATATACATGCATTTATAGAATTACATAACATTTAGAGGTAAGAAATGAAATGCACTGTTCAAGAGGACGGTAAGCCGTACGTACGCATGAATGCTACTTTCATTTCTATTTCATATTTAATGGAATGAAATTATAATAATATAAAGGTATAATATAATTCCAGTATAATATAATGTATAATACCATTTACTCCATCCTTTATACATCCCACATATGGCATTAATGATTCAAATCACTTTGAGGGGGCGGTAGTCCGCACTTCCTCAAATTAAAATATCGTGTTTACCCATAACGGAAACATAAATGTATGCCATAAATGAAAAATACATAAGATTAAGTAAAACATAAACATATTATATATCATATTTAAATATATTTACATCTTAATGGCCACCTTTGAAGGAGTTATATGAGTGTTGAACAATCATCGTTTCGTGAGGTAGAAATTCACCATTCACAGAAACAGTATGTTCTTTATCCATTAGATGTCTGTGTTTGTAAGTGTAGCTAGAATCCTTATTATAACAACATACTATTATATTGAGGATACTATTGTTGTTACAAAAGAAATGAATAAAAAGAGTTTAGGTGGTTGGGGAAGCAAAATAAAACCTAAGAACACAAGAGAGAACACTACCTTTAAAACGGGTAACTCTTTTTGATTTGAGCACAAAGGCATCCTTGAGAAGACATATGCCCAAAGTGAGGCTTCTAGGAGTAATAGTGGGATGTTAATAGAGTATTTTGGTAGAGGTTGGCCGAGCCAAAATACTTTGATGGTGTGAGTAAGGTGGTAGTGGTGGGGCCTTTTATAAGAGGAGAGGAGGGACACTCTTGGAATGATTGAAATGTTACATTATTATGAAATGATTTTCGGAATCTAAAGGTCCCACAAAGATATATTTAGAGGTTTCGGTGATAAGGGTTTTAAATCCATCCATAAAATATGTTTTTGACAAGTGTAAGTATTAGATTTTATATTATCTTTTTATTTTATTTAAATCGTTAATTAATGATGTAATCACTCCATCATCATGGTGTCATAAATAAGTTAATTTATATAATGTCTAAAAATTATAGAAAAACTATCATGATGTTGTAAATCTTTTTATCTTAATAATGAATATTTATAGTAAATAATATGACCTGTATAACCCCCTTTAAAAAGTGTTTTAGTAAAACAACTCATGTTTGTGACATTTTTATTTTAACATTAAATAAAAAGTTTTTAATGTCATTTTCCTACCAAAGTGGATCCATGGGGTCCCCAAGTTGACCCATGGATTTTCTTGGTCAGCGATGACTCATCCAATAGTGGTAAGACAAGTGTAAAGGTATTTTCATATTTTTATAATAGCATTTTTACCTTAAATTTCACTAATTACCTTTATTCGCGATTAATTAAACTTAAAAGTTACTATTCATCAAAAATTATTTTCATCCCATTGAAGCACATTTTACTTCATAATAATCACAATATATGTAGGATTTTTGAAAATCAAATCACAGAAGTGGTAATGTTTCATTTAAATGAAAAATCAGTTTTTTAACTACCACTTAGTGGTTTCACTATTCATCAAAATTTGATGTTTTTTAGAACAATGCCAAAATTTCACCCTAAGATATAATTGATATTCCAAATTAAAAAATGATGTATATTTTAAAAAATTAAAAACATATAAGTTTCATTAATTGATTTAATAATTAATTTCCACTGTCACAATAAATAGCGTGTTTTTATGAAACAATATATATCCAAAGATTGGCAATTGTTTATGTCCAATTTCAAAGTGAAATTATTTATAATGAACACAATTGGATAATATGGTAAAAATATGTTATAATTATACTTTAAAACCACTCAATAGTATAATTTATCACTATAAATTATTTTGATTAAAAAAGTTGTTTTTATGTATTTTTCACTATTCATAAATAAATTGGAAGTTCTCAGAAAAATAACAAAAATTCAACATAGTCTAATTTCTATATTCTGAATACAAAAATGAAGTCCATTTTGAAATGTAAAATTTAAATAATTTCAAAACGTGGGTATTACTATTCATAATGGCCATTTTGATTGGTCGCGGTGTGTTAAAATCTCGAACTTGCGTACAATGCAAGATATTGCATTATTGAAAGGGAAGTGTATCATGGAAGCTCGGGGTGTTACAATGAACATATTAGATCATATATAAAATTTTTTTCTAGAATAAGACAGCTCACCAGGTAACATTGTTGTGTTGGAACCACATGTTTTCTGATTTGATGGTACCGGGGCACTCAGTGTTAGCCGATGGGATGAGAATTTAAAATTTTTCCATAACCAGAATGATGTGACTGCATCATCTCCGAAGATCCATACTTGGTATGGTTTGATGGTCTAATTTTATTTAGTCAGATCATAAAATTAATACAAATGAATATGTCATTCCGATTCAAAGCGTGCACACCCATTAAAGGTTGTGGGTGTCTGTTTCTCAAAGGATTTGATGTCGAATCCATCTTGATCATCCATAAATGATTCTCAAATATGTGTGCATTCCATTAATTGGATTTTTCTTACCAGTTTAGAGATTTTATTATCACTTGTAGGCAATAATTATCACTTTGATCCTCTATCTTCGATCCGAAAAGACAAACTTGGATAGTTCTCTCTTAAGAGCGATTATCTCACTATGAATCAGGATGAGAGTGAAGCTCTCAACCCCAACTGAATGAATATTCCCTATGGAATGAGATTATCAATAATTATATAGTGGAGATCAATAATAACCGGTTTGGGTTCCAATACCCCATTTAATAAACAAACATAATATAATTACTTTAAATAATTATTTATAACGAAGTATGTTATGCCATATATATTCTTTATTTTTTTATCACTTACCAATAAAATATATTAAATATATTATGTGATAATCCTAGGATATTAACTCGACTTGCATATCCTAATAATATTAAATGAACCTGGAATATTATATTAATATTCATGCTTATAATATTAACCCATGTATTTATATAATCACTTGTAAATACATGTAACAAAAAAATCAAGCCTATTTTTATTTACCTGAATATTAATGAGGTTATTTGTTCAATGGTGAATGTTAAAACTTCGATCATACCCAGAACCCATGGTGGGTCCCACCAATTTCTATATTTCTATTCAACTGAATAGGGAGTTTTCTCAAATTTTCTACTAAATGTGACCCTCTTGGCCCTTATCTCAATGTAAGTGAATAATACTCATAGACCAAGATCAGAGTATATAAATCAATAAATTCCCCTAATAAGATAATGAAAATCCATATCAATTAATTCCAACCTATGAACATGCATTGTGTGATATAATTTATTTTTCATTGATATATTGTAATGTAGGATGCACACTTCTATCAGCATCATTTTCATGATTTTTTTTTATATAACCGTAAAAAATTCTTTATACTACATTGGACATGGATTTATCAAGTTAATAACATCCAGATAAACCATGTATGATATATCATTTCC
Source organism: Viscum album (assembly GCA_963277665.1). Lineage (NCBI taxonomy): Eukaryota > Viridiplantae > Streptophyta > Magnoliopsida > Santalales > Viscaceae > Viscum > Viscum album. The sequence goes on from OY728165.1 coordinate 1,211,200,755, forward strand.
TCAAATCGAAAGTGAAAAATCCTATCTTGATGATTCAATCAGTTTCATGACACCAATGACGTACCCAACACAAAATTCCTCACCACGGCTTCAATGTCATTTTTTTCTCTTTTCAAAAAATAATTTGATCAAATTACATACATTGATAATGGTATCATGTTATGATATCATTAAACATGACCATTGAAAGGAACAATGAATGAAACAAAAAACATGTGGTGTTCCTATTGGAGGGTATGTTCTCATGATCTTAACTACTAGATCTCACTAAGTGAAAACATCAAGGGAATAAGTATCAATGCTTATAAGGCCCCCACACATGATAGTTGCACCTCATCTGTGTCCTATCGGTATTATTTATCTAACCCATATGAAATTACATTATGATGATAGTAATAGTATCTCTAGGTTCTCATTATAGCCTGGGATATGCTATAACAATTTGATATGACATGTATTCTAAGGAAATTACCATAAATGGAGTGGATGAAAATGTTTCAGAGCTATTATGGAAAGATTAAAAATTTTATATAAAAATTCTATACTTGTAGTGGTAATAAAATTACATCACAAGATGGGTCTAGGGAAACCACTTTCTACACTACCACTTTAACTAGAGCCAACATGTAACAAGTCTCAATCTGCTAGCTCTCACATGAGAATCATGCTTCTATTGTGAAATTGATATATTCAAGGGGTATTCCACATTTTCTTATATGGATAATCTTCTAACAATGACTTCAACCCCTTTGAGTAAAATCTATCATAAGATGAATGTCCTAAAGATTTTGGTTTGTCCTATGGTGTGACCTGGTCTCCTTATAAATGATGAATGGAATATTATTATCACAAAAAACTATAATACTGTCTTCCCTTCTACACAGAAGACAAATTTCTGGGACAAAGATACATATCAAGATTGCTTCTTTTGCTACATCAGAAGACACTAAATACTCAGATTATGTTGTAGAATCAGTAACCACGGATTTCTTCAATCTTCTCTAGCTCACTGAACCACTATTTAGGAAATTTTTTTAACCTTACTATGATTTTAGATCATCATTATCTATCTACAAACTAGAATTAGTGTATCCTCTGACTATTATTTCTTCATACCTTGTATACACCTGGAACATATACTTTGTAATCATCAAGTGCAACACTATAATTTTAACAGCTACCTAGTACATCTCTCCTGAATTATATTCATATCTACCCTCCATGCTTAAAATAAATGCATCATCAAACCAAGTACATATCATGAAATACATGATAGAACCAACTTCCCAGTAACAATGGATTCTAATCATTCGGTCAATCTCCTCCAATGTTTGTCGACACATTTTCATGGAGAAAATGATACCATGTTACTTGGGAAACAACCCTCTATTGGATTTCACATATCGTACCTTTTCAGTACCATGTCAATATATGTACTTTGTCATCGCCCAAAAATCCTCTATGATATATATCGATAGATCTTTATCCCAAAAATATATACCATTTCACCTAAGCCATTCATGGAAAAGCATTCTTTTAACCAAGCCTCAACTAATTATAATATGTTCATATCGTTTCCCATAATTAATATCCCATCAACATATAATACTATGAAAATGATTGAATTACCCTTAACCTTTTGATATACACAAGTATCACTTTAATTTGTAATGAAACAAAATTCTCTGATAGACTCATAAAAATTAACATTCCATAATTTTGGGGCTTGCTTCATCCCATTGATGGATATTCATAGATGAAATGCCTTATTGTCATTATTTGACCTAAAAAACCCTCTAGGTTGAGTCATATAAACCTCTTCAACCAACTTCCCATTTGGAAAAAAAGTTTTGACATCCAATTTCTAATTCTCATAATCATATAAGGTTTCTATTTCAAGTTATATTCTGATGTATTTTATCATTGCTACCGGTGAGAAGGTTTTTTCATAGTCGATGCCTTGACATTGTCTAATACCCTTGGCAACCAGTCCTTCTTTATAGGTAAAAACCTTAGAATCAATGTACATCATTTTCATGAATACCCATTTATACCCAATTGGTTTTACATCATCTGGAGGGTCCAAAAAATCCAAAATTGATTTTGGTACATGGAATATATCTCGAAATTCATGTAATCTTTCCATTTAGTGGAATATTTTCCTTATACTACTTCATTATTGGTTAGAAATTCATCATCCTCAAGGAGTAATGTTTCACCTTACTCAGTGATAAAAATATCATAATTCTCTAATTATCTAACCTCATGAGCATACCTATATAGTACTTGTTTCTCAAAAACCTCTATATCCCTCAATGTATCTTTCCAAGATTGTTCCTGTACTAAATCATGTGCATCTAGAGCATTAACTTCACTGAAGGAATTTAAGATACCCTTATTTTCATTGGAAATTTTTCCCTTTCAAGAAATGTGGATTTTCATTCCATAATAAATTTTCGATCTAAAGGGTTATATAGGTAATATATTTTGTTTTTGTTAGGATAACCTATAAAGATTCACTTCATTCTTTGAGATGCTAATTTTCCAATAGTTGTATAATTGAAAAAAGACTCACATCCCCATATATATATGTGATATACTGGGTCTCTTTCCATACCATAACTCATTTGTAATCCCATATACTACTTTATTTGGTACTCAGTTAAGGGTATTTGTCTATTTATACATATCATATCCACAAACGGATAATGGAAGAGTTTTCTAAATCATCATTGATCCAACCATATCAAGAAAGGTCAAATTCCTCCATTCACTAACACCATTCTACTATGATGTATTAGGAGGAGGGAGTTGCGATATTTTCCCATACTCATTCATGTGATCAATGAATTTTTTTTTTGGATACTCCCCTCCTCAGTTAGAATGGATTTAATTAATATTCTTAAAAAGATTTTTTTCTACTTCATATTGGAATTCTTTAAACATCTGAATGTAATTTGACTTATACTGCATTATGTAGATATTGTCATACATATTATAATCATCGGAAAAAGTAATGAACTACGAAAACCCACCCCTTGAATATTTTTGAAATGGTCTACATACGTCTGTATGAATTAATTCAATTAATTCATTGGCTCTTTCTACCTTCCTAGAGAAGGGCGATTTCATAATTTTCCCTTATAATCAAGTGTGAAATATATCCAAGGGTTTTAACTAAACCAAGTATAAATACCCTACTGGAATTAATTTCATTAAATGCTTAACGTTTAAATGACCTAGCCTGATGTTCCATAGGTAGGTGATATATGAGTCATGTTTGCTGGATATGACATTTATTTTCATTAATAGGGTTTCAATTTCAACTAAATAATCCATTGTTAATATCTTCTAACCATAACACATGTTATACTTATAAAAGATAGAACATTTATTTCTGAACATGAAATAAAATCACATAGTGTCCAAACATGACACGGAGATTATGTTTCTAGTTATTGAGGGTTCATAATAATAATCATTTAATATAAGAACAAAACCACTAGGAAAATTACAATGACAGTCTCCCACTTCCATGGCTGCTAGGCTTTCTCCATTTTCCACTCAAATATCAACTTTGCCTCTTTCAATCTTCTTAAACCTACCTGGTTCCTATATATGAATAAAAACATGTAAGACACCTTCCCTATCTAATACCCAACATGTACATAATGATATATTTCATTGAATGAAAAAATACATTAATTGGAAGCTTCACTTAGATTATTCTTCTCATTTCTACCATTTTTCCTCCAGTGAACTTTTGTGCGACATAAAATGCAAACATCCTTCCGCTCATAGCCATGCCACTGTATATTTTTCTTCGTGGAAGGTTGGGGTGTTGGTTTCTTCAGCCTTGAATGTGCCTTATACACCTGTTCATTATCATTTTTTCTCTTTTTCACCATAAGGACTGATGAATTGGTATTTTTCATATCCTGATCATCTTGGAGAACTAATGAAAAAAATACTTGAGGGTGACTTTTTCATATTATTCATTTTATAATTGACAGTTAAAGTCAAAAATCTTTGTGGTAAAGAGGAATGAATGGTATTTTTTCTTGATCTTGGTTTAATTTGAACCCAAGGGATTCAATCCTCTAAATGTACCCGATCATCTTGAATACATGATGTCCCTATGGATTTCCTTCTTCTAGCTTACACCTTTAAAGGGAACTTGAAATAAAATACATTTCGTTCCTTTCTCTCTCCTATTATGTTTCATGTAGATGAGAAATCATCTTTCATGAATCTGAATCCTCATTAATTTTCTTTAATTGACTAGACATGGATGACAACATGATTCACTAAACATCTAGTACTTCATCTATATGTTTTTTCCATTTTTATTTATCCTCATTAATTTCTCCCTGAGGAGAGAAAACATGAGCTACGGATTCAATCACATAAAGCTTTATTTCTTGGGAATGTACTATGCAAAAGTGCATGTACCACTCTTGGAAGTTATGGTTGATCAAGATATTTTATTTATCAAGAATTGATAGTAGTGATAATGTAATTGTGGTGTCAGTGATATCCATTTTAGACCTACAGTAGATTAATATTCACAGTCAGCACTTTATCTTGATTACCATTTTTACATTTATGGTAAATTTTTATATCATTTAAATATCACCCACTATTTTATTGAATCATAACAACCCTCACTATTTTATTTGGAATACCTTGTTTCTTGGGTATTATAGTTTAAATGATCATAAAAACATCCCTCTAGTCTACAAGGTATGGATACTTCACTACATGGTGGGTTTTATGGTAGGATCTAGGCTATCTAACTACATAAACTGGTGGCTCCTTGATATCTAGAGTAAATTCCCATATTATTAGAATTATTACTTGATTCACTCAACACATTGACTCTAAAAGGATATCAAGTTAACTATGAATAATCTATGACCTACCAATTTTGGTAAATCAACAAAATTACCTCATGAAAACCCCCAGTAGAATGAGTAACTATCAAAAATGGCCGATGAGCAACCTGAATAGCCAGTTTTGTTCAAATTTGAGTAATTAATGGCACTACAACTTAATATATATTGAGGTATTTTTAATAATTTCTTTAAAAATTTAATCCATTTCTATTTGATGTGAAAAAACTTGGTTTTTGTGCTCACAACTTGATAGAAAATAGAAAAAGTCACATATTTATGCATTTAATCTTGTTTATTATTTAATGTGATCACACAAAAATCATGAATTGTATAACAAACAATTCATAAAAGAAAATATCAAATCCAACTGGTCTTGATATTCTATTTGAGATTGATCCATAAAAAATAAATCCTGACCTAGTGGGTTTTTATACCTGACTGAACTCTTGACTCATATCATAGCTCTCTCCTAGTATAATGTAATCACATCTCTTCAAGATTACCACTTTGACATGGCATGGTTTTCATATGAGAACGTCATCATATATTTACAAATATACATGTACATAGGAGAGAGGGTCTAGGGGAGCAATGCAAAATGGGTTAATTGGATGACTAGGCCCATGTATATTCATTTATCAATTTTCTAAATATGTAGTTATAATGTTTGAAACATTAATATGTGTCCCATAAAAACCAAATATTAAAATTGAATTTCTAGATGACAGATCATCCATCTATATTCATCCCTGAATAACTATGATATATAGGGATATGATGATATTTTTTAGGTGGGATAACATGAAAATAGAGATTAATTTTTTTTTTCCTGATGCTTTGTATGAAAACAAGTCAAGGTTCAATGATAGATGTCCAAGGGTATGATGTAACAATTTTATATACAAGTATATAAATGGAAAAAAATTACCATTTATTTCATTGTAGGAGTCCCCATGAAATCTAATAGAAATAAAACCATTTGTGTGGTAGAGACTAACCTTAAAAAGAGAGATTATTTTATTTCTATGAAGTTGTATTTATCTATGATCAACTCTCTAAGGTATAAGAAGGGAAGAGATTTGACTGCATGGGGTTCCACCCTCTATTTTATTTACTTGATATCTAAGGTTTACCTTAAGGTTCTAGAGATCCCTTCAGTAAGAATTGGATATAGAGTTGAGTTTTAGTACATCATATCACCCTTAGATAGATGGTATGTTTGAGAGAACCATCTAAATTATAGATGATATACTGAGATCATGTTCAATAGATTTCCACAGTTTTTGGGATCAGTACCTTCCCCAAGTGGAGTTCTCACATAACAATAGTTTTCATTCAAGTATTCAAATAGAACATTATGATTCCATCTAGGGGAAGAGGTGTTAGACTCTATTATGATTGGATGACTTTGGAGGGAAGTAGATTATGGGACCTAATATCATCCAAGCGATGGTATAGAATGTTCAAACAATTCAATGTCATATGAAATCCAAAAAAAATTAGACAGAAAATCTACGAATAATATTGTTGATTAGAAATAGAGTTAAAGTTCAAAGATAAGATGTTACCTCATATATCACCACATATGAAATTCAAGTGGTTTGGGAAGAAGAAAATTATTATCCTAAGATACAGTGACCCCTTTGATATCCCTGATCACATCAGATCTGTGGCTTATTGAATAGAACTCCCATCTAACCTATCCCAAGTACATGAAACTTTACATATATCCCTCTAGATAACATACATACCAAACCCTTTGTATTTACATAATATAAATGTGGTACCCTTTTAGAATGATCTTCCATAAAATTAGTAGCTGATGAACATATTAAATAATAGATAAAAAGGTTTCTTGAATAAGACAACTCACCTGGTATCATTGTTGTGTTGGAACCACAAGTTTTCTGATTCGAAGGTATTAGGGCACTCATCGTAAGCCGATGGGGTGAGAATTTAAAATTTTTCCATAACCAAAATGACATGACTTATTCATCTCTGATGATCTAGACCTGGTACATTTTGAGGATCTAATTTTATTTAGTCAGAGCATAAAATTAAAACAAATGAATATGTCATTCCAATTGGAATGCGTGCACGCCCGTCAAAGGTTGTCGGTGTTTGTTTCTAAAATTATTTTATGTCTAATACCTCTTGAGCGTCCACATATTCTTCTCGAATATGTTTTCATTCCATTCATTTGATTTTTCATGCTAGTGAGGAGCTATGTTTATCACTTTCATGGAGCTATGATCACTTTGATCCTCTATCTTCGATCCAGAATGATAAACATGGATAGTTCACTCTTTAGAGTGATTCTCTCACAATAAATAAAGTTGAAAGAGAAGCTCTCAACCCCAACTGAATGAATAGTCTCTATGGGAAGATATTCACTCAAATTATATAAGGGAGATCAATAATAATCGGTTTGGGTTCCCAGACCCCGTGTAATAAATATACACAATATAAGTATTTTAAATAATTATTTATAAAAAACTAAGCTATGCCACACAGATTATTTATTTATTATCACTTACTTAAAATATATTGAAAATTTATTATGTGATAATACTTGGACATTAACTCTACTTTCATCTACTGATAATATTAAATGAACCCGGAATTTTATATTAATATTCATTCATATAATATTAATCCATGTATTTACATAATCACTTGCAAATACATATAACAAAAAAATTCAATCCAATTATTATTTACATAAATAATAAGGAGTTTATTTGTTCAATGGTGAATGTTAAAACATTGATCATACCCAGAGCCCATGGCTGGGCCCACTAATTCCTATATTCCTACTCAACTGAATAGGGAATATTCTAAAATATTATACCATGTGTGACCCTCTTGGCCCTTATCCCAATAAAAGTGAATAATTCTCATAGACCAAGATCATAGTATAGAAATCCATCGATCCCCCTAACGAGATAAAGAAAATTCATAGCATGGAATTCTAACCAATGAACAAGCACTGTGTAGTATAATTTATTTTTTATTGATATATTGTAATGTAGGATGCACACTTGTGTCGTCATCCTTTTCTTGCTTTATTATTTTTTGATATTACCAAACAGGCATACCTTATACTACATTGTCCATGGATTTATCAAGGTAATACCATCTAGATAAACCATACTAGATATATCGTTTCTTCAAATCGAAATTGACAAATCATATCTTGATCATTCAATCAGTGTGATGACACCATTGAAGTACCCAACAAAAAATACCTCACCATGACTTCATAGTCATTTTTTTCTCTTTGAATAAAATTATTTTATCAAATGATATACATTGATAATGGTCTCAATCATGAGAACATTAAACATGCTCATAGATAGGAACAACCAATGACACCTAAAACATGTGGTGTTCTTATTTTAGGGTATGTCCTCATGATCATAACTTCTAGAGATCACCATGTGAAAACTTCATGGGAAGAATTATCAATGCTTATAAGGCCCCCGCACCTAATAGTCAGACCTCATCTGTGTCATATCAGTATGATGCGTCTAAAACATATGAAATTACTTTAATATGACAGTCATAGTATCTCTAGGTTCTCATTATAACATGGTATCTACTATAAAACTTTCATATGACATGTAATCTAAGGACATTACCATAAATGAAGTGGATAAAAAATTATCATCACTTTTATTGATAGATAAAAACCTATATATATATAAAATTGTATTCATGTAGTGGTAATAAAATTACATCACAAGATGTGTCTAGGGAAACCACTCTCAAAACTACCACTTTAACTGGATCCAACATGTTACAAGTCTCAATCTGTTGGCTCTCACATTAGAATCAAGCTTCTTTTGTGAAATGGATTTAGTTAGGGGGTCTTCCACATTGTCCTCCATGGCTAATCTGCTAATGATGACTTCAACTCCTCTGAGTAAAACCTCTCTGAAGATGAAAATTCTAAAGATTAGGGTGTGTTCTATTGTGTCACCTGGGCTCCTAGGAAAGGACCACTATAATAGTATTCTCACAATAAAAAATAATATGGTCTTCACTTCTAGGAAAAACATCAATTTCTAGAACAAAGATACATATCAAGACCACTTATTTTTCTCCATAAAAAGCCACTAAATACATAGATTATGCTATAGAATTGGTGATCACATATTTCTTAAAGCTTCTCTATCTCATTGAACCACTATTTAGAAAAAATATGTCACCTTACTAGGATTTTAGATCATTAGGATATATCTAGAAAATAGCATTAGTTTATCATATCACTACTAGTTCCTCATACCACTCTATACACTAAGAACATATCCTCTATACTCATCAAGTACCACACTATAGTTTTAATAGATTCCTAGTACATAAATCCTAAATTAGATTCATATCTACCCACCATTCTTAACATAAAGCCAACATCAAACCAAGTATATATCTTGGAATACATGATAATACCAACTTCAGAGGCATAAGGTATTCTACTAATTCTGTCAGTCTCCTCATGTGTTTGTGGACACATTTTCTTGGAGATATTGATACCATGTGACTTGGGAAACAACCCTCTATTTTATTTTCCATACTGTACCTTTTGAGTACCATGTCAATATATGTACTTTTTTATAGCCCAAAAAACCTCTGAGATATATATCGATAGATCTTGATCACTACAATATCGGCCATTTGACGTATTTCTTTCATTAAGAAGCATTCTTTTAACCATGTATTAACTAAGTATAAGACATTCACATCATTTCCCATAATTAATATTCCATAAATATATAATAATATGACAACAATTTAATTCCAATTATCCTTATGATAGACACAAGTATCAATTTTATTTTTAATGAAACTGAATTCTCTAATGAACTCATAAAAATGATCATTCCATGATTGTGGTGTCTGCATCAACCCATAGATGGATATCTGAAGCTAACACACCTTATTTTCATTCTTTGACCTGAAAACCCCTTCCGGTTGAGTCATATAAACCTCTTCAATAAACATCCCATTTTGAAAATAAGTGTTTAAATCCACTTTATAAATCTCAGAATCATATAAGGTTACTATTGTATGTTATATTCTAATGTATTTTAGCACCGCTACTGGTGTGAAGGGTTTTCCATAGTTGATGCCTTGACATTATCTAATTCCATTAGCAACCAGTCTTACTTTATAGGTACAAACCTTATCATCAATTTCCATCATTTTCATGAACATCATCCGGAGGGTATAAAAATACAAAATTGATTTTGGTGCATAGACTACATCTTGAAATTAATGGAATCATTACATTTAGTAGAATATCTTCCTTATACTACTTCCTTATAGGTTAGACATTCATCATCCATGAGTAAAGTGTCACCTTACTTGGTGATAAAAATATCATAAGTCTCTAGTTATCAAACCTCATGTGTATACCTATATAGTATTTGTTTCTTGAGAACCTATATATCTCTCATTGTCTCTTTCTAAGATTGTGACCATACCAACTCATGTGCATCTAGAGCATTAACTTCACTGAAGGCATTTAGGATCCCTTTATTTCCATTGAAAATTTGTTCCCTTTAATGAAATGTGGATTTTTATTCCACATTAAATTTTTGATCTAAAGGGTTATATAGGTAATATCATTTTGTTTCGTTAGGATAAAATATCAAGATTCACTTCATTTTTTGAGATGACAATTTTTCAATATTTATTGCACTGAAAAAAATCCGCACATCCCCATACATATATGTGTGATAGACTAGGTCTCTTTACATACCATAACTCATTTGGAATCCCATCTACTGCTTTATTTGGTACTCGGTTAAGGGTATATGTCTATGTCTACATATCTTATCCCCAAACAGATAATGGAAGAGTTTTCTAAATCATCATTGATCTGACCATGTCATGAAAGGTCATATTCCTCCTTTCAATAACACCATTTCACTGTGGTGTATTAGGAGGAGTGAGTTAGGATACTATCCATTACTCATTTGGGTGATCAATGAATTTTTTTAGGATACCCCCCTCCTCAGTTGGAATGGGGTGCCTTAATATTCTTAAAAATATTGTTTTCTACTTCTTATTAGTATTCCTTAAACATATGAATGGAATTTGACATGTACTGCATTATGTAGATATATCCATACCTACTATATTCATAGGTAAAAGTAATGAAGTACGAAAACCCACCCCTTTCTTCTTTTGGTAATGGTCCACATAAATATGTATGAATTAATTATAGTAATTCATTGGCTCTTTCTACCTTACTATGGAGGGTGATTTCATTATTTTCCCTTATAATCAAGTGTGGCATACATCCAATGGTTTTAACTGAACCATGTCTAAATACCATACTCAAATTAATTTCATTAAACACTTATCGTTTACAAGACCTATCCTGATGTGCCATAGGTAGGGGATATATGAGTCATGTTTGTCGGCTATGACATTGATTTTCATTACTACATTTTAATTTAAACTATATAGTCCATTGTTAATATCTTCAAACCATAACATGTTGTATCCTTATAAAAGAGAAAACATTTATTTCCAAACATGAAATAAATCCCATAGTGTCCAAACATGACACAAAGATTATGTTTCTAGTTATTGAGGGTGCATTATAACAATTATTTAATACAAGAACCAAACCACTAGGAAAATTATGGTGACAGTCTCCCACTACCAAGGCTACTAGACTTTCTCTATTTGCCACTCAAATATCAACTTTTCCTCTTTCAGTCTTCTTAAACCTACCTGGTTCCTATATATTAATAAAAACGTGTAAGACACATGCCCTATCCAATACACAATATGTATAGAATATATATTGTATTGAATGAAAAAATACCTGATGTTGAAGTGTCACATAGATTCTTCATCTCATTTCTACAATTTTTATTCTCATTTCTACAATTTTTCTTCCATTACACTTTTGTGCGACATAAAATGCAAACATCCTCCTGCTCATATCCATGCCTCTGTATATTTTTCTACTCTAAAGGTTGGTTTGTTGGTGTCTGTAGCCTTGACTTGGCCTTATACCCCTATTCGTTTCCATTCATTCTCTTGTTCACCATAAGGACTGAGGAATTGGTATTTTTCTAAACACCTTTGACAACTAATGAAAAAAGGCATGAGAGTGTCTTTGTCACATTATTCATGTTATAATAGAAAATTAAAGTTGAAAAGCATTGTGGTAAAGAGGGATGAGTAATATTTATTTCTTGTTCTTGGTTTAATTTAAACCCAAGGGATTCAATCCTTTCAATGTACATGATCATCTTGAGTACATGGTGTCCCTCAGGATTTCCTTCTTCTAGCATGCACCTTTAAAGGGCACATGAAATCAAATACCTTTATTTCCTTTCTCTCTCCTAATATATTTCCTGTAGATGAGAAACCATCTTGTATGAATTCCCATCCTCGTTCATTTTCATCAATTGACTAGACATGGATGAAAACATGATTCACTGAACATCTAGTACATCATCTTTGTGTTTTTTCCATTTTTCTTAATCCGCATTGATTTCTCCTTGAGGATGAAAAGCATGAGCTAAGGATTCAAACATGTAATGCTTTATTTCTTGGGATAGTATTATACACAAGTGAATGAACCACTCTTGGAAGTTATGGTATATCAGGATATTTTATTTATCATGAATTTATTGCAGTGATATTGTAATTTCAGTGTTGGTGATTTCCATTTTAGATCTACAGTAGATTAATATTCACAGTCAGCACTTTATCCTGATTACCATTTTTACATTTATGAATAATTTTTATATCATTTAAATATCTCCCACTATTTTATCGAACCATAACAACCCTCATTATTTTATTTATAATACATTGTCTCTTAGGCATTCTAATTTAAATGATCATCAAAACATCCCTATAGTCTACAAGTTATGGCTACTACACTACATGAAGGGTTTCAAGGTAGGCTTTAGGCTAGCCAACCACTAAGCTGGGGGCTGCTTGATCTCTCGAGTAAATTCCCGTCTTATTGGAATTGTTACTTGATTCACTCTACACAATGCCTCTAAAATGATAGAAAGTTAACTATGCATAATCCATGACTACCAACTTTAGTTAAATCAACAAAATTACCTCATGAGAACCCCTAGTAGTAGGAGGCACTCTCAAATATTGCTGCTGAGCACCCTAGACAACCTGTTTTGTTAAAATTTGAGTAATTGAAGGAATTAAAACATTATATATATTGGGGGATTTTTAATAATTTCATTAAAAATTTATTCCAATTCTATTTGATGTGATAAAACTTGGTTCTCGTGCTCACAACTGAACATAAAATAAAAAAGTCACATATTTATGCATTCAATCTTGTTTTTTATTTAATATGATCACAGAAAAAACATGCACTTCTATAACAAACGATTCAAAAAGGAAAACATTAAATACAACTAGTCTTTATCTTCTATTTGGGATTGATCCATAATAGATCAATCTTGACCTAGTGGGTTTTCAAACCCGACTCAATTCTTGACCCATATCACAACTCTCTCCCAATACAATGTAATCACTTATCTTCTAGATTACCACCTTGACTTGGTGGGGTTTTCATATGAGAACATCATCATCTATTTAAAAATATAAATGTACATGGGAAAGAGGGTCTAGGGTGAAATTTACAATGGGTTAATTAGATGAACAGGGCCATGTATATATTTTAATTAAAATAATAAAATGTATTGACCGTCATTTAACTACTTAATTATTAAAATCATCACACATAATGAATAAATAATTTAATAACTAAAATGATACATGCATGGGTTTGGCTATTAAGTCAAAACCAGTCAGTATAAAAATTATACAGCGGTGATAAGACCTCAGAACGATGAGGAGGGTGGATAAATGGAAGGTAGAGTCCCGCGGAGGCGCTCACAGGAGGATGTTTCGGTTGAGGGATCTGGACAAGGTGGTGGCGTCGGGCTCGGGAGGGGTGGTGAGTTTTGACCTATGGAGGAGGCGCTCATGATAGAGATGGTGTGTCCAGTGGAGTAAAGAGGTGGCAAAGACCTGATCTGCGAGAGGTGCGGTGGTGCTCGTCCCTATTTTTTTTAAATTCACACAACCCTTTTAAAAATTACTACCAACACATTTAATAAGAAAATATAATTTTTTCAATCATCTGGGGGAAAAAGTGTCTTTGACCAATTGTCCTCCAGTTGTCGGATTATAGCTAATCCATTTTGGTTTTCAGAATATACCAGAAAAAAATCAAATATATATATATAACATGTTCTTGAAAAACAAATTAAAATCCTAAAAACATAAATGATAAAAACCATAACGATCCATAAATTTTTTTCATATGACCATAGCAAGGCCATCTGAAATCTGATCGATGCACACATGAATTTGTTGGAATAGTTTTAACAGCCTCTATATAAAATTTAAATAAATTTAATTTATCTTCACTAAAGAAACAATGTGTTTCTTTGATTTAAATTGAAGGTACCATGATTCTCAGAAAAAGCCAGTGGGTTAGGAATTTAATATATTTCTATCACCAAATGATGTGACTCTTTTGTCTCCGATGATCCATCCACGGTATGGTTCAATGATCTCACATTATTTTGTCCGAGTAAAAAAAATAAAACAAAAAAATACCTTATTACGATTCGATGCAAGCATGTCCGTTGAAGGTTTTTGGCATTTTTTTCTTGAAGGATCTGACAGAAAATCCATCAAGATCATCCACATACGCTTCTCGAATCTACATGCATAATGTTATTTAGATTTTGAGTGCTAGTGTAGACCTCTGACGATGACTTCAATGTATCAGTGATCACCATGATCATTTGAGTTCAATTCGCAAAGATGAACTTGGGTCATTTGCTTGTAAGAGCGAATCACTCTCTAGGAATTAGGAGGAGAAATAATATCACCACCCCAACTAAATGAATAGTCCATTTGGGAAGAGCTTGTCTCCACATATATAGTGGATATCTATAATACCTGGTTTGGGTTCCTATCTCTCGTATAATAAACATCCACCATATTAGTATTATAAATAATTATTTATTACAAACTAATCTGCAGCATAAATATTAATTAGATATTATCACTAACCTATAATATATATTATATATGTTACGTGATAATACATATCTATTTACTCGACTCACATCTACTGATAATATTAACTGAACCCAGAATATTATATTAATATTCATTCATATAATATTAATCTGTCTATTTACATATTCACTTCTAAATATATATAATAAATAAATTCAAGCCAATTACTCTTTACTAGAATAATAGGGAATTTAATTATTCATTGGTGATTTATATAACTTGGATAATCCCCAGACCCCATAGTGGGGCCCACCAAGTCCTATATTACTATTCATCTGAATAAGGACGATTCTCGAATTCACTATTATGTCTGAACCTCTAGGACCTTATCTCAATCGTAGTGACTAATATTCACAGACCAAGAACGGATTATAGCAACCTGTCAAGTCCCCTAAACAGACAAGGAAAAGTCATATCAACAACTACCAACTTATGAACACACACTGTGTAATATAATCTATTTTCCATTGATATCTCATAATGTAGGATGGACACTTGTGTCATCATCCTTTTCTCACTTTATTATATTTTTATCTAATTGAACAAACATACCATTGACTACCATGGTGATGTACATATGAAGGTACTACCATACTGATCAACCACCCCCCAAGATACCTCTTCCTCAACTCAGAAGCGAAAATTCATGTCATGATCATTCAATCAACGTCATGCCACCAATGATGTACCCAACACAAAATACCTTTTCACTACATCATTGTCAGGGTTTTTTCCTTGCACAAATGTACGTGATCAAGTTCCAAACATTGATAATGATCTCCAGTCAGGAGACCATTACACATGCCTATAGATATGAACAACCAATGACACCTGAAATAGCTGATGTTCTTTTTGGAAGGTCTTTCCTCAAGATCTCAACTACTAGATATCACCATGTGCAAACTTCATGAGAATAGGTCTCAACGATTATGATCCCCTTTCACCTGATAGTCTCATATCATCTGTGTACTATCAGTATGATGTATCATTACCATAAGACCATTCATTTAGAATACTATGATATTATCTCTAGCTTCTCATTATAGCCGAAGTTCTACTATAACCCTTTGATATAAATCATAATCTACAGAAATTACCATAAATAGAGTGGAAACAAAAGTATCAACACTACTATGGAATGATAAACACATGTACATATAGAAAAATGTATACATGTAGTGGTAATCAAAGTATATCACAAGTTAGGTCTAGAAAACCCACATTCAATAGAAGCAACATGGGAACTAGAAGAAGAAAGGAAATTTAAGTAACCTCATCTATTTTAGTGTAAGAAATGAAACTTCAAGTGTGAAATTTATAAAGGCGGAATAATGTAACCACCTAAACTTTTATAAATTAAATTCCCTTTTGAATGAATAAATTCCTTATTATATAATTTATTTATAGAGAACACGTTCATTAATTTGGTTATTTTATACCATTATAAAATATAGCATGTCATATATAAAATATAATTAAAAATCATAACCATTGGTAAAATAGTTGTTATAAAGTGATTGTTAAGATTATTATATATTAAGGGTACTGATAAAGTCTAATTTAAATAGACAAAAGAAGAAATTTCCTTGAAAAGTAGGATCATCCCCTATGAATTCCAATTATCGAAGCTTTTAAGGGAGATGGAATCACATTTATTTTCCCTTGACTAAGAAAAAGCAAAAATAGAACAACTAAAACATAGATGAAACTTTTTAGGGTAGGAGTTCAATATTATCGAGATCGTAACCCAAACAACATTCCCTGAACCATCCCTGTAAAGTACTAGAATCAGACACCTTACCCTTAGGGTGCATACTAGTCTGCTAAGGGGTTATGTATCTAGATCCTACTAGATTTTTTTTATTTTTTTAAACTGTAATAAAATAATTTTTATGTTTATCTGTTTTCATTATTACATTAGATATACTATTATATATGAGTTAATGAAAATTAAATTTCGAAAAAAGAAGCCAAACTTTTACTTTTGGGAAAATATATTGTTTTAACATTATTTTGATAAATTCAAGAATATTCAAATAAATATTAAATTTATATAATAATATTATTAGATTAGATTTTTATAATGATTACAATATAGTTTAATGAAGTCCAATGTAATCATTATAAGTGTAAACCAATTTTTATTGTCATAAAAACAATTATTTTCTAGCAAATGATGATTTTTTAAAATTGTAAATTCACATATTAAAAGAAATTTTTTGACAAAATAAATATTATTGTTAATATCCATATATTGAAATAATCTAATAGTGTATTTCATATAATATTCCAAGATAATAAATTTATTGGTATAATATAAACACGGTATAAATATATGATTTGTATTATGACAAAATAATGGCCAAAAATTGATGTAATAAGTGATATAAAATAAATAAAAGACCAAATATATATTTAACCCTTAAAATGTATTTTTAATTTATTTCATTAATTTTATAAACCATTATTAAATCCTTTAAAACCTATATTATATATTAAGGCTTTATAATCAATTCATTATGAACATGACTCACTTCCACATCACCAATTGTATTATTTAAAAACTTTCATCTATAGTACATATAAAATATTGAAAAATAATAATAGTTAGAAGAAACCATGGATAAAAAATTGGGTGGTTTTTTTGTTTTTATTATTTTATCATATAGAGTCCCAAATGAAAATTTATAAACTAATAATGAAATTACCATAATTTTTCTATAAATAAACAACCATCCTTCCACTCAAATTTTCTAAAAACCCATTTATAATTAATTTAAACTCCCCATACCTCTCTAAATCCATCTTATAATGTCCCCATTCACATAATAATCTACTCCCATGAATTTAGAAGTATCCCCTAAAGACAATGGGATTCTATCCTCCTATTTATCGAGCACTATCTTTGAGTTATTCATTTTAATTTTGGATTTTTCATGTTGTAAAATGTTTCTAAACATATCTGTACATTCCTTTTCAATCCAAATTAATAACATTCCACCTTTTACCCTCATTAAACCCTTTCATATACCATTATGTATTCCTGTTATGCTACAAAAATTATCCCAGGATTTTCCATGACAAATATTTGTTTTTTGTATACCCATCCTCATTTACACTCATGGGTATTCATGTATACGTACCAATACTTAATTGATACAAAAAAACCATATATGTAACCCACACTCATTAATCATGGTATTAAAAGTGATGAAATACATCCTTATTTTTTATGATCTACGGGGAACAAAAATTCACGTACGTGATATGAATGTGACGTGTGGACCTGAAATTATATTGCTCAAAAATACATTGGGTAATTTTTTCATCTCACGAGATTCCAGTTATTGTGAAGGGTAGGTTATTATAGAACACTATGTTGTGACATATTGGATGGTTTCTATGACTTATGCTTATGATGCCATGTTTTGTGTTGTTACCACATTCCTATGTTTTCTAGAGGATATCAAATTATATCATGCTTTTATGTTCATTATTATATTTCTAACCCATTTCTTGTCACTTTAATATGGCTCATGACTAACATGTATTAATTTCATCATGTTATACATTGATTATTCCATTACTGATATTTATAGATCACTCTTTTATTATATACATCCTATTATTATCTAGTGTAGTTTAAGAATATCAACATAATTTAAGGGCTTGTATTATGATTTTTAAATTATATTGTTGTATCAATATTTCAGATTGTGGTGTTTTTAATATAATTACACAAATACATTGGGATTTTTTTTCCATTTTTTATGTTAATATGTATTTATTTATGTAATAAATCATGAATTAATGTTTATAAAATATATGGATTGTCCAAAAAATAGCTTTGAGATTTGATTCCACTATTATTTATTATAATAATAAATGAAATACCCAATCAATCACACTATAATTAGTCAAAACCAAGTCTATTAATAAAGACGGGTCAAGTAGGAAAGATTTATATAAATTGTTAATGAGAATAAGTATAAATAAACTCTATTTAAATTAGATCTGTAAAAAATAAATAGGGGTAGAGAGGCATATCCTCCCCTTGGTCTGCTAACCATAATATGTGGAACCATGGGTTGTTTCCTTACATTATGAAAAGAAAATCATTAATTTTTCCTTCATTTAAAGAATCCCTAGGATATCTAAGAACTAGATAGACACATAAGTCAGTTCTCACTCCTTTAGACACCTCATCATATATATGATACTCCACTACTAGGTGCTTGGTGGAATATGACATATTTATATATACCCCAAACAACATATTGGATACCAAGTACAACTCTACAGGGTACATGATGGTCTCTTATAATCTTTGCAACAATACCAAAAATCCCCGTTCCATCAAATAATCCTTTTAATCTCCTTGGAAACATTCATAATCACTTAAAAATATAAAATTTAATTGATAGACATCATAAATTATATTTCAATCTCATATTTCAAATTCACCGTAGTTGAGTTTCACTATAGTTTGACTCTAGTTTATTTCCATTGTCACATGGAAGGAGAGTAACTGAAAAACCCCAATAATATAACTTATAAAATTCAAGACACATCTTCATGGAATTTTAGTAGATCATGATAGTATTTGAGATCTGATGCAAATCCTTCTCATCTATAGACTCATACTAGTTATTTTTATATTGAAACTAACTAAAAATAGTAAAACCATTCTCAAATTCACATGTAAACATATAAATTGGACATCCTTAGATAAACACACCTAATTAATGTTATACATCAGCATAATTTATTTCATTCAAAAATCCCCATTCAGTACCATATTAAACTGATTAATCTTTGATAACTTAATTTAGCATGCACTATACAACCAATTAAATTTTGTAACATAATGAATTTTCACCAATCCTATTGACGTGTATGTCTAACATGTTTTTTATCACACTATAATGTTTTAAATTATTTTTTTACACCATAACACTACTCACTCAAATTTTTACCCAAGTATATGAAAATAAATTAAATCTAGGTCACTACCTCCTACTCCAAACTCTATCTATCACACAAAGGATTTCTTTTTTTCACATGCCATCATACTCTCCATCAAATGGTGACATTATACATACCCAACAAGTAAACTAGTATGATTAATTATTCTCATAAATGGGTTTTTTCTAAACATACTCACCGTTATATATCATTTTAGATTGATAACTATACCGGGGTAAACCCTTCCCACAAGACACATCTGGGATGCTAACATCCAAGTACCAAAAAAACCCCAATAACCATTGGTTTGAGTTTGACAAAATCACACCAAATATTCACAATAATTCTACAAATAGATATATAATAATATCAAGGTATCAAAAGATCTCTAATATAATATTGTTTCCCTTATCCTTGAAAAATAAATATCAACCCTCCTATATTCCACCTTTATCTCATCATTATCACTAATGAGTTTGGCTGACTTAAACCTAGTGGAACCAGCACACAAGTTTCACTCCATATTTATAAATACCACATTTTTCTTTACAAACATGGTTTAATCAGATTATATATCCTCCAATACCATATCCGAGTTCTAATAATTAAACCCCATAATTGGAAACCTTGATCGCCACCACATGGCTCTCATGTTTTTACATGTTGTGGACTATACCTCATCCTAATATTAGTTCCACGATTTCACTGGATCCTGAATCACCAAAGTTGAGGCACTATATAATTTACTCTATACTCACATTGAGGCACTCAACTCTTATATATTCCATAAAATCAACTTTCCATCACAATATCATTAATGTTTATTAAGATATATCACTTAACAAACTAATCATATCCCCATTCACTAGTTCTTAGTAGTCAATCCCCATATTACAATTCATAGAGTTTATCTTTCTCATAATAATGCACAATGTATCATTATAAGGATAACTTTACTATCCCATTCCTTCTCTATACAATGAATCTCAAACATATCTACTGTAATTATAGATCCTGATTACCACCCACAATGTTCATACTTTTCGACTCTCTAGAGTTACATTACATGTCTCTAAATAGTTAAGAGATTAAAATATTCATTTACTCTTGTAATATCCCATTCCCCTTTATATTCATAAACATCCACCAATATTCATGTCTCACATGTTAACAATGGCTGATCATACCTAATAGATACCTAATCCCACCATCACCAAGTTAATCCTATATCATTCAATTTTACATGCCACATATATATTGAAAAAACTCTCTACCTTGTCTCTATGGTAGGAGAAATTTCAAAGAATCATTCTTAAAAAAAAGTGTTTAACCTCCATCATTGTTTATCAAATCCCATTCATGAGGATGAATATTCACTTTCAATACCATGTTACACAACTCAACTCATTTCATCATGAGTTATATAGTGATCAATTCTAGGCTCACATTCTTATTCATCTTGTCATGAATCCTAATCATATCATTCATATCCATTTCACAATGCAACACTTTTACTTTCTTTCTCATGCATACCTTTATAAATATCCATTGACAATACCAATCATTCAAACACACATCAACTATGTGTCATTCATATCATTTGAATTTTAATCTCATTATCTAATCATACTAATCCATCCACATGTATTGAATTACCCTCAAATAGGAAATCATTACATATCAAAATCCATCTAAAATTGAATAGGAAAGATCCCTACTACTCCACTAACATACTTGGCTCATACCACTCCAAATTAAATCAAATCATCACTAGTATCTCCTATACAGTCTAAAAAATATATCCCATAATTTCACATCTCAAAAATCAGTTACATATTATTCAATTTCATATAACTAATAGAAAATCATATCACATTGGACTCATCCACATTGGGTATCCCCATAACCATAACACTCACTCTCTGGTGAAATGATGCCACCCTCATGCCTATATCAATGACATCACTTCCCACTGATGTGTATCCCAAATTTTATTATAATAAAGTTTAGTTAATTAAAAAATCACTAATATGTTATTTGTTAAAAATAATAATTTATTATTGAAATTTAATTAATTAAAACCCATTACATTTTTCCGTGCAACTTATCTTTATCACACACAAGTATGTACATGTCATGTAAACCTATATGCCAGTTTCAATTCACTTACACAAAGCCCTTTCCACCCAAAGTCAAGAGTAAATAAATAAATTAAAACTCATAAACATATAAATTTAAAAAACATTACATCTGATATATTAAAAAAATAATAATCACATTCCCAACCATATGAAAACATGGATTTTCTAATACTTGTGATAGATAAACAAAATACATCATTAATAACATATTACAAATACTCATACCTTCATCTGAAAAACGTTAATTATAAAATAAGAAAACTGTCTTATAATATTTTCTAATGTTACTTTCCTAGTCCCCATTCACTATACAAATATGTTATTACACATGACCTTAGGTACACCACCCTGTATAACATATGTCTTTGACATGTAGTGAAATTCAGATGAGGTCTAATATAGAGACTATAACTTCAGTATCATCAAATAAAATAATATATAAATAATGTTAACATCTATAAAATAGATATAAATATAATTAAAATATGGAATCATAGTGGAAGGATAACCATATAAGTAAAATACATTGAGGAAATAACATAATGGACTCATGATATTCTATATAATTATACATATCCAAAAATGTAACCCAGTGTGTTGATCCTATATAGTAGAGAATAAAATTTAATAATAACAAAGGAAACCATAATACAAGTCCTTCTCTTTTTACCAAACCATTATACCACACTACAAAAAAATGACCGCATTAGAAGGGGTTATTTTTTACATTATAAGGGGTTATAACCCCTTGAGAAGACATTAGCAGTGGTTGTGATGAACCGCCACTAATGTGCTCGCCTACTGTTAGTAGAAGATGTTGTGGGGGACCGCTGCTAAATTCGTAGTGAACTTAGAGGTGGTTACATTAGAAGAGGTTTAAACCCCCTCCAATGTTGCCCGAAATTACCACATGAGAGGCGGTTCTAACATAAACTGTCCCTAATTTTTGGGATTTTGGGGCTGTTTGAACCACCTCTAACAGTTTGACACCACTATGGGCAGACAAACCAGCCCCTTGACACCCCGCCCAGGACACCCCTGGGAAACCCACTTGACACACCCGAGCACCCACGCACACTTGTCCACCAGAGACCACTTTAAACCACCTGGACACACCCCCTTGATGACCTTGGACCCTTGCCTTGATGCACCTCACACCCGACACAGACCCCAGACACCCGCCTTAATGCACCTCTCACCCGGCACAGACCCCAGACACACGCCATGATGCACCTCGCACCAGGATCTGACCTCGGACACCCGCCTTGATGCACCTCACATCCGGGCACATACCCCTGACACCCACATGACGTACCTCACACCCGGGCAGGGAACCCAGACACCCCCTTGACGCACCTCCCACCCGGGTGACACCCATGACAGACCTCGCACCCGGGAACACCCATGACAGACCTCCCACCTAGGCACGCCCATGACAGACCTCGCACTCAGACACACCCTTGACACACCTCGCACCGGGACACACCCTTGACACACCTCCCACCCGGACACACCCTTGACACATGCTGACACCCCCAGACACTTGTCCACCAGAACCCCCCCCCCCCCCCCCCAGCGCGCCATAACACTTTTCCACCAGAGCCCCCTTACGCCCCGTGTGCCGCCACCAAAGCCCGAAACCATGGAGCCAAGCGTGCTGCTGCACTTTTCCACCCAAGCTCGCGCTATGCCCGCGACGTAAAACAGTACCTACTAGGATTCGAACGCCGGGTCGGTCCAAGATGGTGCCAGAACTAAACCAACAAGGCTAGCGTGATTTTGCAAATTATTTACATTGTATTATATTTATTTATATTCCGGAAATTATTTTAAATTATATATATATATTTGTGTTTAGAAATATAAATAATATAATATATTTGTAAATATATAATATATTTCTCTATAATATAATATATATTTTTGTAAAATATTTATATATAATATTTATTTATGTATAATTATAATATATTTGTGTATAATATATATATACATATTTTTGTATATTTAATATATACAAAAACATATTTATACATATATTAATAAATATATGTATATTTATGTGTGTGTGTGTGAATTTTTTTATTTATAGATATAATATAATTATTATAAATATTATACATATATTATATTAAATACATTATATATATATATACATATTTGTGTATATTTTTGGTATGTATAGATATAAATGTATTTATACATAAGTATACAATACAAATGTATTTATTTATGTGTGTGTGTAACAATTATATTATTAATTATTCAAATGGTATAATACAATATATGTAAAATAATTATATAATATATATAAATTTATATATAATTAAATAATTATTATATAAATATATATAATATAATTATATAAAATATATATGTATATGTAAATTTATATTTAATATTGTCTATATTATATATATTTGTATACATAATATAATATAAATGTATTTAAACAAAAATATATAATAAAAATGTATTTTATAAAATATAAGTATATTATAAATCATAATATAAATGTATAGTATTTAAAAAGCCATATATAAATTATATAAATTTGAATAAATATATTTATAATTACATGTATATTATGTATATCAATATTTATATATATGTATACATTTTTGTTTATATGAATAAGTATTTATTTAAAATATTCATTTAATGTCCTTATATATATGTGTTATAATGTATTTAAATACATTTATATAATGATTTTATGTAATATCAACACACACACACATATGCACACACCCACACATATATTAAAAAAAAGGAATTTATATGAGATCAATTTTAGAAAATAAATAAAAATTTAGAAAGAGTTTAAAACCCCCTCTAATCAAAGGGATTTTCAGTGGGTCATAACCCCCATAAAATTTCTTGATTAAAAGGGGTTAACAACCCCTCTCTAATATCATAAATTAGAGGGTGTTTTGAACCCCCTCTAATGTCATCAATTCGACGGGTTCAAAACCCCATATTATTTCTAAAATTATAAGGGGTTCAAAACCCCCTCTAATGTCATCAATTAGAGGGGGTTCAAAACCACCTCTAATGTCATCAATTATAGGGGTTCAAAACCCCCTATAATTTCTTAAATTAGAAGGGATTGAAAACCTCCTATAATTTCTTAAATTATAGGTTGTTCAAAACCCCCTCTAATGTCATGAATTATGGGGTGTTCAAAACCACCGTCTATTTTCATGAATTAGAGGGGGACACCATGTAATTTATTAAAATATAATGGGTTCAAAACCCCTTCAAATCTAAGGGATTAGCGGCGTTTCATGAACCCCCTATAATATCTTAAATTAGAGGGTGTTTTGAACCCCCACTAGTTCCTTTAAAAAATTATATATATATATATATCCAAACAAATGTTATATATATATATATATATATCTCCTCTAAAACCCAACATAATATATAATGCAACCAATTGTTAAATTAGAAGTGGTTTTGATATAATAGGATCTAAAATCAAATAAAATATTAAAAAAAGAATGCTAAAATTTTAGAGGGGATTATGAACCCCCACTGAATTTGATGAATAGAGAGGGGTGGTGCATAATACCTCTCTAATTTTTATATAAAATGAATTTACAGGGGGTTTATAACCCCTCTAAATTCGATGATTAGAGGGGGGTTGTCCAGAACCCCCTCTAATGTTACAGAAAATGAATTTAGAGGGGGTTGTGCATAACCCCCTCTAACTAACCCCCTATAATGTACTGTTTTTTTAGTTCCATATCTATAAAACACCTATATCTCACTCATCTTTGATGTGGACAATTCCTTGACCATCATGCCAAATATCTATATGAACATAAAAAAAGACGGACATGTACAAGGTGGGTATAGAACAAAGTTGAACTCCACAAAATGTAATTCTAATAATAACCATAATATATGTGTATGCATTGGATATATGAAAAAAAATTCTTAATTAGTCACATGTATAACTCTAGTCAAGCCATCAGGTACTCACGAACCCCCTATAATGGTCAACTCAGTCAAATTTCATCAAATGATGGTATGTGGGAAGGATTTTCCCAAAATCATTCATTATTTATTTCCAATATTATGATGGATTTTCCCAAGATCCACTAACAGGAATAAGGTTTCTTACAACTATACCATGTAGTTACATAAGGATCGGGTGGCCCACATCTATCTTATCCAATATTATAGTCTTTGGGTGGAACATGTTCATCCTTAACACACTCAAGGATCAGGTTACCCACATCTATATAAATCAATCTCATTTAATCTTAATATATTCCCATAGTATAATATGTATCAGTTCCTAGTATCCATATCCTTTGTATCTATCCTACTTATAATTATATCCCCTCTAAGAATGTGGATACCCATCAAACATCCAATTCATCAATATATCTCTTACTTATAAAGACATGAAAACCCTATCATGTATATAGTCATTCATTTTCCAAATCATCTATCTTTGTAATACTCCTCAATATATTCCCCCCAATAATGTGGGTAGTTAACCATCACTTGACTTATTAATCACTCCTATACTTCTCAATATATTCCCACCTTAGTATGTGGATATACAACTAGCATCTAACTCATATATAACTCTCATAATTTAAATAATATTCCCACCAATAAATACAAATATATTTTTTATAATCTCACTTATCCATCTATCTTAATGGTTTTAATTTATTCCAACCTAATAATTTTGATAGTATATAAACATCCAACTCTTCAAAAAATCCAAATGAATCAATGTGTTATGTCCAACCCATACCTCTCTTTGAAGTATTATTAATATAATATATTTATCTATGAACATCCACTTAATGGGAGTAAAAAACTGGAGTCCAATCCTCTAGTGGTCACCAGAATAGCATACCAAATCTGATCATCTCTCTGGTGGGTTAATCAGTGAAACAAAAAAATCACATAATAAGTTTTTCTCTACCAAATCCCAACCCTTGGTTAATCACCCTTCAAAATTTTGGCATTACACATCCTAAAGTAACCCTATTTATCATTAACTAACCTTAATGTATTCCCCACATGCATCACGTGAAACTATAGACTCAAAATGAATCAATCATCCCAATATTATCCCAAAACTCACAATAATTACCACTCCCTAGTAATGAATACCTTTGTCTATAACTCACTATTATCATGCCTATTTTCATTGAGTTTATAATCATAAATCTTCCACACTATACTCAACCATTGATAGATAATATCTAATAACAGATTTTGATTTCCTCAATAGTTACCATTAACCCTTTACCATCTCACAAGTATCCTCCCATATGAAATAATATCCATTAATCTCATTCCCAACACAAAAAAAACTCCAACATCCTAAATAAACCAATAATTGGGGTTTTAAATCACTAATCTACCGTCTATGGATCTCTTTTTGAAATAAATCAAATCTTATAAATTCCATCTCATTGGAATCAATTGATTCTTGTTCGTAATTATCATTAGAATTAGGCTTTCTCAAAGACTTAAAGGTCATATCATCATTTTATTTCTTCTAGAAATTTGTATCATTTGTGATTTCATAACAAATTAATAATAGTAGAATCCTCAAACTTGTCACCAAACCCAGATATATTGTTGAAAAAATCAATCAATGTTTAAAAGTAGTCACCAATATTATCATCATCAGTGATTTTGATATCATTGAATTTTGTCTTTTAAACTTGTAAAACCCCATGATTTCAATAGTTAATTCTTCTTTAAATAATATTATTTTCGAGGAGTTAATTTACACACAACACTAAACAAAACGTTACCATGAAATATTACCGTAAATATTAATTAAATAGAAATATAATAATCAATAATGACACATACATTGTATTATTTATTTGTTGATGTAATTTAATGATTTTAAAAGAATTAATTAGTATGATATGATTAAAATTAGTCACTATTAAAAAGGGATATTTTTCATAGAACTATTTTTAAAATATAATTTATTTTATCTTATGAAATTAAGTTGATCATTTTTAAAATACTATTATTATGATAAATAATATTTAGTTGTGTGAACTATTATATTAAAACTCGATTAATTTGGAATTTATCTGAAGAAAAGTTAAAGTTTAAAAGGGACGTTTTCCCGAATATCAATATATTAAATTTTTTTATTTTGAGGTAAAAGATATTTTATATATTTTATAATTTTAATATTATGAAATGAACATCATTTTTGAATTAATCATGTCAAAATTATCTTAGGATGAATTTTTCTACTTTTTTGCATTTTAGAGTGAATAAATAAAAATAATGATTTTACAAATATAGTTACTTTTATGAAATTATCATGATATAAGAATGACTTGAATGTTTATAAATATTATAATAAAAAAATATTTTTAATAAGTAATATAGGGAATTTAAAAATATAATTTTGAACAACAAAATCTATGTTTGACATTTTGGTAATCTAAACAACATTTTATATTAGTATCATATTTTTTAATGATTTTATTTAATTAAGTTATTATAAGGTTATATTAGGGTTTAAATTGACATAAAAGTCACATTACTCTCTATTTTTATTCATAATTCATATAATATCAATATAATTTATTCTATACAGAAATTTGGTATAAATTCACTTTCATTCTTAAACAAGGTATTTATTCAAAAACTGTTCTTCCTTAAAATATTCAAACATATATTAAAATAAATTTTTAACACCAACAAAAATTGAATAATATTAAATGTGTTACAACATTTTAATCATAATTTTAAAATTAATAAATAATTACCATGCCATTTTTTAGTCAAAATGAATAGTTTCATTATTAAAAATTTTGTCTCCCCTATAAGGGTTAAAAGTGTTAATGAGGGTGTTAAAATAAAATATAAGGATTATAATGTCAGTAAAACATTAATAAATATGATTGGATTATTATATTCAGACCTTAAGATATTTTATCTTGAAAACATTTTATATTCTATGTCACCTTTACTTGAAAATGAGTTTATATTATTTTAATGTTATGGGTATTTACAAGGGTTTCACTCCCGTCACTTCTAAAATGACACCTCCTCTAATAATTTATACACAAAATTATAGAACATTATATCAACCAATATCTTCCAATATACCTTACCAAGACCATTATACAATATCTATATGTTATTTTCATTCCAAAACACTCATCATAAAATCCTTATGTTGTTTTTCAAATGAGATTATCTTTGGAAGAGATATATATTCCTTCAAAGCTCATTCAAGTTTCATTATTATTAAAACTCTTAAAAATATTTTATAACATTATTAACATAATTAAATTTCTTTATTTAAGATATTGGAAATTTTTATTTAATTCTATAACCATTTATTATATCTTTTATATCAAATGGAAAATGAAAATGATGCTCGTCTTTCTGTGCTAAATACCACCTCCACAGAGCGATGTAATTCATTTTTCATCATTTCATATCATTCATAATTATATAAATTACTTTAATAAATATGTAATATATTAATAAAATAAATATATTATTATTGGAAGATAAATAATTATATACCATCCTTTTTTATCCATATAAAAAATTCAAACATTACATGTGTGTACTTGCATACTACCGCCTCTTTGAAGTGATGTAATTAATTTGTCATTATAAAATTACATGTTTGGTTAAAAAATATGTTTTATGAATTTTTATTTTTCTTAAGGAGTAATATATTTCATGAATATAATTCTATACAGATTAAAAAATAATTAATGATCATTATAAAATAACCTAGTGATATTAGTAAATTACCTATATATAGGCTCACCACTAATTTCATCTTCAAAAATCATAACTAAAACTCTCATGGATGAAAATAGAAAATTATTAATAATATATGAACAAATATTCTAGTACATTATATGAAATTTGATTGATAAATTCTATTTCAATTAATAGTGTCCAGAATCACCATTACAAAACATGTGAGAAAAAATCAAAATTACTAACATTCGATGATAACAATAAACATTAACTAACCGAAACATGTATAGTAAATGATTATAACATAATAATATAAAATATAATAGATATAAATATGTTTTTTAAAATATTAATTAATATTATTATGTTTATTATTCAAGATTTTAAATCACTTTTGTTGATGTCGAGATTTTGGCTTAGGGTTTCTCATCTCAAACATCATTCCCTAAAACGTGTTTTGAATTACACACCAATTCTTGATTATATAGTGTACATGTTTTCTGTTTAAAATGATATATTATGATCCAATATTTAATAATGGTAATTATTTTTATATTTCATGTTATCACATTCAATATGTTTTGATTCAAGTTTTATAATATTTGTAAGCATACTTTATCTCAATTTCTATATTTTGAGACACGTTTCATGTTGTGCACCATGATTTATTTTTTATATTCTAAATAATACTAATTGAATATATTATTACATAATATTTTACTTTATTAATTGTATTTACATAACTATATCATGTTCAAACATTCTATTTCTTTTGATTCTACAGTTACCAAAGTCGTAAGGCTTAATTTTATAATCTCTCTTTTATCAGTATTGTTTATGTACCAATAGCAATTGGAGGAAATTATATTATTTATATCATAAACCCCATATATATTCTTATACAATATTTATTTATGGGGTTTTCTATGTATAAATTCCATTTATCCTTTGTTTGGTTCTCAAAACCACTACATGGATATTTATAATAAAAGTGAACCTTATATATCATTCTAGTCAAGGCCTTTTTCTTTAATATCTATATTCATTATTATTTTCATGATGGTTATTTAATAAACATTAATTATATAATAAGGTCTATTTCTATTAAAATTTACTCTCTATTGAATATTTTATATGGAATTTTTTTACATTTTATTAATCGAATTCAATTTTTTTACATTCTTTACAAATGTGTGAAACAAATATATTTTTAAATGTTTTTTGAATAAATGGATTTTTTTCCTATAATGAAAACTTTTCATCAAAAATAATCCATTCAATTCCTTGATGGTTTTATAATATAATATATATCCATATTATTTTATAAATTTTTCATAAGAAAATATTTTTGTTATTAAACAAAATCCAAAAGGTGTTTCATTCAACATAAGTTTTTTTAATCTTGAACTCTTTATTTATTATATATATGTGATGTTTATTTAAATATTACATTATTGTAAATTATTTTGTAATTAATGTTTTCATGTTTTCTATTTAAATATCATGAAAATAGTTTCTCTAAGTGAATTTTAACATCATTTTACATACAAAGTTACAAAAAAAATTTAATGGAAAACCTTTTTTGAAAAGGTTTTCATATATTTTTCAATCTATTTGACAAAGGAATGATCTCTACTGCAATGGTTTTATTTTTTATGAGTTTGTGGTCACCTTTATTTCCATGTTATTTATTATCATTGATCTAATCTATGTCATTTATGGCGTTGACATAAAATTGTACTCATTACTCTATATAGTGTAAAAACTATATTTTTCCTAAATTATATTAGAGGTATTTATCAAAAATGATTTATCATTTATTGACTATAAAAATATTGATTTTTTTTTTGCTTTTTAATTCTATATGGATGATTAATGAATAATAAGGTTGGTTGACATTATACTGAGGAATAATTTAAATATCATATACTTGATTCATTATAGATATATATTTATTGATATGACATGTTAATTATGTATTGTATTTTTATTCATTCCTTCCATTTGATGAATTAATTGGACTTAGTAATTGATAGGTGTGGCCTGATATAAGATAACCCCTCAACACATCATTAAGTATCATGAGACAAACTGGCATGAGTCTTTTGTGTATTCCACCACCATTATTTTTGATGTCTTGGATAAGGACTCGATTATATGTATGATGTCATGGATGATGCCTTGATGGTAATATTATGATATCTAGTATTATGGACTAAATTATTATAAAACTAGTTATTTATTTTCATGATATCATTTAGGTTGTTATGTTATCCATTGAAATAATTCATCCTGACATTTAAGTTAAATGGAATGTTTGATTATTATATACTATTAAATATTACACAATCTTTATTTTTATATGATAGCATCCATGGAATTATACACATACAAATAATTGGATATCACCCTTATTATGTTTCCATTTTTAAGGGTTTGAATATGAGTATTATGAATTATTTTTTTTGAAGATTACAGTATGTGGTGATTTTCATCGTACATGTTGAAGACTTATTATGGAATAAAGAAATTATGGCAAAAAATGGAAAATTTTACATATGGTGAGAAATATTTGGGTTTTTATGAAATGATTTTCCTCATTCTCTAAAGAACAAAAAATCAAAGGTATTCAGTATGGATACAACTTATTATTTTTTATTGATATTTTATTTATTGATGGAAAAACTAGGTCACATGGTATTTGTATCAAATCATGTATTTAAAGAATTTTTACATACCAGAGGATCCAAAATTATGGGTTTGGGGTGTTTCATCTGGTATCAAAGTGAGATTTAAATATATTTAGAAGTTAGTATGCTATCAAATGATAATATTTTAACAGTTTTAGATCCCATCATGGTTTAATAAAATTAATTTAAAACACAAAATTTAAATATATAGATTCCATTTTGAGGGGGTTTTGAGGGAATTTAATGTTATTAACAAGATTATAGTAAGGGATTGACGTAGAGATAACATTTTCGGTTAGTATGTGATTCAATATTGTGGTAATATTAATTGATATTATGTTTTATGTTTTTTATGGATTATAATGAGAAAACATTAGTCATATTATAGGGAAATGTATAAGTGTTGGAAAACATCATAGAATTTTGGTAATGTAAATAGTGTGTGTTTTCCTAGAAATATTTTCTCAGTCTGAATACAAAAACTGGATACCGAGTATAGAATCGATTCAACTAATGGTAATAATCATGAAAAAGGTTGGATGGGTATTTACTTGATTTTCACTTATTGCAAACCAAGTGGGCCCAACTGCACACTTGGTTTGAAATTTTTGAGGGAAATTATGATGTTAATTAAAATACACACTATAAAACATTTTAAAGGATTTGAATTTTTTATTAATGGATTTGATGCTACAGTAATCATTAATAGTTATATTGGTTAATTGATACTATTAATATAAGTTGATTAGTTTCAATAACTCTTAGGAATGAAGAGTAATTTGATGTCGAAGATATTTAGGTTATTTTGCGATGGGTTTATATATTTCTAAGATAATATATTTCATTTATTTTTGAAAGATTTTTATTAATTATTAAGGCTCAAAGATTTATAAGATAAAGGATAAGTTTATTTTTATAATAATATGTGATTAAATGTTTTTATTATTTTTTGGT
Source organism: Viscum album (assembly GCA_963277665.1). NCBI lineage: Eukaryota > Viridiplantae > Streptophyta > Magnoliopsida > Santalales > Viscaceae > Viscum > Viscum album. The sequence goes on from OY728165.1 coordinate 1,211,234,238, forward strand.
TTCAAATATTATATTGAATATTATGAGGAGTTTTTGGTTTAGTTATTTGTGTGATAATTTATATAGAGCATGTGAATTAGTTTTTATATTACAGTTTTGGATGTTAAAATAAAACTTATTCACGTGAAGGTCGATTTGTATTGGGTATTATCATAACATTTGTTAACCATTTTTTATATTAGTGAATGTATATAAATAGGATAAATAACTTTTCACCATTTTGTGGATCTTATGATCCATTAAAATTTTCTTTCCAAGCTTTCGAAATGAAAAATTCATCATGGTTATTTATAATTTATAATATGATATGAATCAGAGGTGGAAAAAAAATCAATGGATAACCAAATAATGAAATTTTGAATATGAAATGGAACAAAAAAATGTAAGTACATTTTATCATGTTCTCTATCTTAATGGAAAAATAATTCCTCAACTCAAATAGGATGTAGATAAATGTAACGACCCAGGTATTTATAGAATAATCATTTTTCATTTATATTAATATTTATTAATAATATATTAATTTTAAGTTAAAGGGGAGGATTTTTTTGATGGAATACTCGACACTCGAAAATGGGATTCTCTGAAATCATATATTGCACACGACATTGAGTTATACTGAAAAATAATACAATATTATTATTATTACATTAAATGGTAGTTAACTCCTAGACGTTGGAATGATGGTAATGAATAATATCAAATTAATTTTAAAATATGGTTTACACATGTTTAAATTATGATTCATTTATTACCAAATTTATTAGAAATGGAAATGAAAACTAATTGAACATAATGGATGTGTTTTTATGAAAATCTATTTAAAAGAGAATAATTCGGTTTTCATATCAATATTTATGAAATTTTATTTAATGAAAAATATATTATATATATTAAATGAAATGTTTTTAATTCATATTATATGTTTTCTTGATTTTATAAAATAATAAATTCATTTTTTAGATAAAAGAAGTATTTTTCTAAAAATGCAGTTTTACCTCCTTTTGATGGTGAACCCTTTTTAAAACACCTTTTTGTCACTTTAATATATTTCATTTGACTAAATAAACTTATTACGTAGAATCATGGCTTCAAAATTTACTTTGGGTAAATTTTTGGTATTTTTTCTAATAATGTTCATTTTTTAATAAATAGTGAAAAGTACTGCATTTTAAGTCCAAACTATCATTTCATATAATTTATTTATTTGATTAGGTAATCCTTTAATTGGTTTTCATGTGTAATTTTTTTAAGTTTTTATCATTTAATCCAATTTTGTTCTTTGGAAATAATTTCACTATGAAATTGGACATAAAGACATGTCAATCTTTTGATAGTTTTTATTTCTTAAAAACATGATTTTTGGTTTTGACAATAAGAATTAATTTTATATTAATGTCTCAAACTTCTATGTTTTGAATTTGGAAAAATGGATTCCATATTTGTAATCAAGAGGTACAAATTGTGTAAATGAGTAGCTTTATTTTTAGACATTATGAATTGTAAATTCAGTAAATATTTTATTTACCATGGTTAAAGGGTAAATCTGGTAAATTACGGTAAACAAATATTATTATAATATTATTAAATTAACCTAACACATTTCCTAACCCTATTAGATGAGATATTTCCGACCATGGGAATCCTTGGGTCAATTTTAGGACCCCATGGAGCCACTTTTGTGTGAAAATGACATTTAATTAAATTTAATTTAATGTTAAGGAAAATATAACCTAAAAATATATATTTTACTACAATAATTTTTATATGGGGTTATATAAGTGATATCTTCCACTAAAATTATTTATTGGAAATATAAAAATATTTACTACATCATGGTATTTTATTTATAATTTTTATACATTATATAAATAAATTTAATTATGACACAATGATGATGTAGTGATTATATAATTAATAAAAGATTAAAATAAATGATATTATAAATGTTAAAATATTAGTAATTTAATTATTTTGATGTCATAAAAGAATTTGTTTGATGATCTTTACATGGTGTATTTGTATTACTGATGTTTTTTTGATGTAATCATGTATTTTTGGATTTTTTTTAAAGTCATGATATGAATTGTGTCAAAATTTACATATTTTTTCTTTTAAAATATATTATATTTTATTAAATATTATAAAATTAAAGAAAATATAATACTCTAAAAAATGGTTATAATAATTCTACAATTTTGTTAATGAATCTTTAATTGGATATTTTTCATGATTTGGTAACTATTTTTAATCTCAATGTGTTAAATGCTTGATAAAACAGTAAGAGTAAAAAAGGGTTAAATAAAAAAGATAAGGATTAAAAAATATCAAAAACCTGTATAATTAATATTGGATGATTCTATTTCAACTTATATTCAAATTATATTAGAATTTCATTAGTTTTGGACCTTTTTAAATGGGAAATCATTTTTTAAGAAAATAATACTTTCAATCATTTCTAAAGAGCCCCTCCTCCTTCTCATAAAAGGGCATCACCACTAACCCTTACTCACACCTCTCAAGCACCATTGTCTAATCCAAAATCTAAACAAATAAGATCCCAACATAACTATATTCCACCTAAAAGCATTACATTATCCAGAAGGAAATTTAAGAAATCCATTTGGTTCAAGCCAAAGGGAGTTACCTGATTTAAGGTAACGTCTTCTCTCAAGTTCTTTTCTTTTATTTTCCTTCTCCACTACCCATTCTATTATTATTATTTGATTACATAAAAAACTTATCCTAAATATACTTGGATGTTTTTATGAAAATTATTCTAACTACACTTTCACACACCTCCATCTAATGGGTATAGAACAAACCCTTTCCGTGGATGGCGAACTACTACTTCATGAAACGATGATTATTCAATATTCTCTTACCACCTCCCATGGTGGCCATTATGATGAAACTATAATTATATATGTTATTAATGATATTTATTTTATATTTATTATTCTATAATTATCATTTAGAATATAACTTTATGCTTTTCAGGTTGTATAAATATGATAATTTCAATTGAGGAAGTGCGAACTACAGCCCCCTAAATGTGATATGGCTCATTCATGCTATACATGGAACGTATTTTTAAATATGAAAAAGAAATGAATGTAGCCTTCATGCATACGTATGGCTTACTGTCTCCATGAACAGTGCTATTAATTTCTTATGTAAGATTGTTATGGACTATTCTAAATAAATATATACAGGATATATATATATATATGATATATATGATATATAAATAATTAATATAATATTGGAGATAATATATTTTTGACCACAAGGAAAATTTTTAATTATAACAAGTTCAATTTTGATTCATGTTCTGAACATCGACAAAATGTCGGATATGAACTCAAATAATTAACTAATTATTATAGAAAGGTAATAAGTTATATAAACGGAATAATAAAATTTAAAAAGGTTCTGAATCAAGTAGAAATTAACTTATGTTTATTATTCAATAAGCACAAGGAACATATGAGATAAGTCAGACTCGAGGTAAGGGACTTAGTCTCAATCTCCTTTCATTGAGGCATGTTTTGGTAATATACACCTCCTCCTTTAACATGGTGTATAATAAACCCCTTTTAATTTTACTTTCATTCAAAGATAATCTTTTATCTATGAAGTGTTTTACTAAATGAAATATGAATTTTTTCAAAGTATGCAGTGACAATGGCCTCTCCACCACCATAATCATTATATGGCTTCCTCTATAATCCTTTATGTTTTTAAAAGGAAAAGAAACTCCTTATTACATTTTTGGGTGTTTTGGTATAGAAAATGTTTTTTTAAAGTGATTTAGTATTTCAATATATTGAAACGATTTCTTGTAATTGAAAATGAAATGTTATTAGTGAAATGTTGATATTTGAAATGTTTTATGTGAAATGATTATATAATGGTACTTGGAAATTTGATAGGTGCTTACGTGATAAACCAAATGACGGGTGGTTCTGTGATAAACCAAGGATGGGTGTCTACATTATAATCTCCAACGCATTGGTTATGGAAGTCAGACGTATGACTATTCCATTTAGCGATATGTGTGGAAGTTGACCATATGGTTATTCCATTTCAGTATGTTTATGTCCCAAGTTACCTTTATATGATATATTGTTATTTTTATAGTATTTATGGTAATCATTTGGTTACAAAAAGGGTAAGAAATGATCTTATATTCAGTGAAGTGTTCTCTCTACTTCTTTAAGGTGAAAAGTATTAATTTATGATATAGTATTCATGGATTACATGTTGTTTAAAAAATAAATTTTTCCTTTTTTATATATCCCTTAAAAAGCTTTTTTATGCTCATCCCAAGTTTTGAAGTGTTTTTCACATGACTTAAAGATGAATAGGGTCAACGATGGGATCATGGAAAAGTCATGCTCTCTAAAACATGGAACTAAACCTTATTTTAAGTGTTTTTGGTTTATGATAAAATGGATAGTGAGTAGAAGTGTCTACTTGTAATATTCAAGTAGTTATGTATAATTCTTGACCTAATTATCTAAAGCTCTAAACCTAAACAAATCCTTAATGTGAATTATTAACTGAATTAAAGATTTTGTAATGTTTAAGGCTTGGTCCTTATAATAAATATATCAATTTTTATGAGGAAAATAATGATTATATATCAAGGTATGATTTTGAAAACACAATATGTTCTTTATAATGGTACATACAATGTTTTATAAATATTTAAATTAACAAATACTGTGTTTCCTTCTAGTTATAGTTAATTTACTCATCTTTATAAAATATAATATAATATTATGTCTATGTCATGTTATAATAATTTTAGTAAGAAAAAAAATAAAATTATGAGGACATAATTTATATTAAGTTAGGGAGAGAATGCAACACATTGATATTTTAATATGTTATTATCCTTTAAATAATATTATATTTGATAGCTTTTGTTACGTGAACCACCAAAATAATATGAGTTGTGATATATTTCAATAAAAAGTTTTTAAACAGAAAGTCAGTAATCATTTATGATACTTAATATGTTTTTTTTAATTAGTTAAATTTAATGATTAGAAATAAAATAATTGATATGATTAATGTTATTCATTGTTAATAAAGGGATGTTTTTCGAAGAACTGTTTTTAATTTACTATTTATTTTATCTCAATACATTAAATGGACCACTTTGACTGTGTGATTATGATAATATGTAATATTTCAATGTGTGGAGTACTATATTAATAATCAATTTATTATAAATTGATATGAAGAACACATAAAGTTTAAAAGGGTTATTTTTCTATAAATGTTATTTCATAATATTTTTTATTATCACATTAAATATAAAATTATTAATTTCATAAATTAAATTAAATTCATTTCTGAATAAATAATTTCAAAATTATATTAGGGTTATTTTTTGGATTTTTATGAAAATGTTTATTTTTGTGTGAATAATGAAAAATACTTATTTTACAAATACAGTAACTTTTATGACTTTATCCTGATATGAGAATGACATTGAATTTATTTCATAAAAAATATAAAATATTTACATAATATGAAATATAATTCATTTAGAAATGAATCAATGAATACTAAAATCTATGTTTGACATTTTTGAAATCTATGTACTGCTTTTTTCTAATAAAGTAATTATCTTTCGATCCTTTTATTTTATTTAGTAATTAGAATGTAACAATCCGTTTTAGATTTATTTTAAAGTCACATAACTCTATGTTTTTATTCATAATACAATCAATATAATGATAATAAATTCTATAAATTATTTTGGTATAAAATCACTTTTATGATTAAAAATAAAATTTTCTAAAAACTTGTTTTCATTGAATTTTGTGTACTTATATTAAAATTAATTATTACTACCCCAATGAATTTAATCTTGTAATTTTTATTCGAAAATTTTAATTATAATATTAAAATTATGAAGTAATTATTATTTCAATTTTATTCATAATTAATATTTACCATGGTAATATTTGTGTCACTACTTTAATTATTGAATGAGTAAACGAGGTGGATTAAACAAAGATATAATGCATAAAATATCACCAAAAAGGTTCTAAATGTAATTTTAATTTTTTAATTATACATTAACATATCAAACAGTTTTATATTTTTCCATTTTTTCTAATTCCCTTATAAAATACTATATATAATTTAATTTTCAATGATATTTTCATGGGTGCCCATCCGCTCACTTATAAAAGCGAGCCTACACTTAAAAATTCTCAGCACCACATGAGAAACCTATATTAACCAGCATCTTACCAAATACCTTACTAAAACTCTTATTAATTATATATAGGTTTGGTTCATCCCAAAATACCCATCTATAAAGTTGTAACGTATTATTTAGAGGATATTATCCATGTAGTGATATAAAGAATATTTCATCATTTCCTAAAATGGATGGTTATAAAATTAAATTTGATGAATATATATGATATCAAGGTATAATATATTTCATTTAAATGATATTTAAGGATGAAACAAGGATTCATCATCTTTATAAATTAACCCATTAATATTGGTAAATTACCCCAAAACTAGCTCGTCACTGATTCCATCTTCAAGAATCATTACTAAAACTCCCATTGAATGAAATTGAAAAGCTAATAATAATAATAGAGAAACTATTATAATACCTTAAATAAACATATAATTTTGAAATTTATATCAAATAATATTTCATGACATCACTATTACAAAAACTACATGAAACAATTGAAATTTCTAACATCCGACGATGAAAATAAATGTTAAATAACTAAAACTTGTATAGTAAATAATTATAATTTTAAGAACCTGATTTTTCACTCAGGTATGGATCCTTTAAATTTTAGTCTAAATATGTACTTTGGAACTAATATGGATGCCTAATGAGTTAGAAAAGATCTTAGGGTTGTCCTGAGCATGTTCGAATCTCAGAACACATTTTTTAGGAAAACTAGCCAAGTTGCACGGTAGGAACATGGTTTTCCTATATGGTGTTTTTGTTGATAGAGCCACATCATATAGTCATCCCAAGCCCATGAATCCAAACCGTTCAAGTTCCCCTTCTACCCAGGTAACCATGCACAGTTTTCACATGATTTTTCAAATCATGCACAAGCTATTTTTCAGGGTAAAATGTAAATTTATCCCTTAATGGTCAAATTGGCCTCCTCTTTCTTCCCTAATATTAGTTTATGCAAGGTATACCTCCATGGATATCATTTTGGATTTTTTTGAAGACCTATGGTAGGAATCAATAGATTACCTTTATTCGGGATCTGTTTGAGCTTCCGCTGGTCTCGTTGGATGCGCAACTGTAAGTACTCGAGTTTTTTTAAGCCTTTCCTCTCCTCTCTTGCTCTCAAACTAGATATCAGGGTATGAGTGTTTTCCTCCATTTCATAGATATACTCTGATATGAGCCAAATCAAGGGATAATACTGGAGTAAGAGAGTTATACAAGCCTAGGGTGGGTATTCTATAACTCATCCCTGAAGTTCATTGAATTTGGAATTGTCGTGTGGGCCACACAGATTTCATCATGTTCCATTTATAGAATTTATATTCCAATATAATACATGTTAGAACCTTATGGTTATTCTCTTTTTAAATATTTTATTTGTTAATAGTGGTTATGACTTCAACTTTATTCATCCCATGTATGCTATTAGGAAATAATTTTGGTTTTAGTGTTTGACTTGTTTGAGCCACTATTCGGGTGTGCCTTGGATTGACCTTCCTAAGGGTAATCATTTATATATTAAATGGATTTTTTATATTGTGAATTTAATAATGGAATGATCAATATATTCTCACCACTTTACCTGCATAAGTTATGTTCTTCAATTTGACAAATAAAATCTAAAATGGGAATCGGAATGTATTCTAAGTTTATGAAAAGGACTTAAATGAAAATAAATAGTAGTTTCCATATTCGTAGGACTCCTCACCACATTAATTGAAGGTAGTGGAATGAACCTTGAATATGGAACATGCTTTTAGTTGATTAAATGAATGGTTGAATGCTACTTGTCCTTGTCACACTAATGAAAGGCAAGGCTTGAACCAAACGACTTAATTAAAAGTTCACATGATACTTGAACTTATCACACTAATAAAAAAGGCTTGAACCAAATAAAATATTACATGAATTTAATATCAAAGATGAGTTTCCTAACTCGATCTCCCTTCTGGTACAGATCAGAGAATGTGATGATGACTCGGGAACCCCATTCTGATTCATGGATATGAATTGCATAGGTTGAGACCCACCTTGATCTGGAACCATTTCTATTCAATGGATGCCTAGTATGACACTGTGGGATCCCTAAATATCATCATTGTATGCCTCAGATACACTTATCAGCTCTAGAATTGAAATGTATGTGCCATGGTTACAACCCATAGGGCCCTCTCTCTGCATATCCTCATTTTACCTTAGATGATCGCCTTTGATTTGGAAGGTACCTCATTGTGGACTGCCTTAGACTATGCTCCTTGTATTACACTCTTACCCATGCTAGGTTACAATTATTACTGAGTTAGAGACCCTTGAGGCCTACATCACCTTGGTTATTACCTTGGGACTTCACTATTAGATATCATTATAGGTTTCCTTGTTACAACTTGGAACTATTTCAATTGATAACATGTTACTAGTTTATAAACTAGTAATAATCAAATAATTAATTTTTTACATGTTCACACACTAGTAGAGGGATGAAGAAGGTACTTGGGTATTTAGTCACATTATACAACTTTACATTATATATGTATTCATGCACACTGTTACATTTCCATCACACATGATGGATGTTATATTCACCATTGGTGGTGGACCACTGAGATATATCTCACACCCTCTATAAGAGACATTTGGTACCTGGAGAAGATTGCATGGTTTCATGTGTTGAAAAAGGGAGGCATACAGTTTCGAACACTTGATTTTCTGTTTTTTAGGATAGAATTTGATAACATAGGCCTAATTTGGATCTCAGTAATATTGGGATAGTATTTTGATTTCCTTTTTACTTTTGTGGAACATTTCATGCTTTTTGTCTTCTATCTATGTTTTCTAGTTTTCTTGTGACATGACATATTATCAGTTTTTGAATGCTATTACAAAGATTTTAGTTATTGTTGTTATTGTCTCAATATTTTGTTTTGCATTCTATTTAATCATATCACTTCCACTATTTACACCTATGTTTATATTCACCCACTGCACTACACATTGGTAATGAGGGAATAGTTTCTCCATGGACACACCCTAGCCCCTCGCTGCTAGTCAGTTGCCTCTGGCATTTGGGGAGATGTGCTTGTGGTTGTGTGGCCCACCAGGATCAAAGAACCTCTTTGGTGGGATCTAGGTCTGGGACATCACAATATAGTATCAGAGGGGTTTCCACTCTAGCTTTACTATTTTGAGACAATTTATTAGATATTAGGAACATTGGGGACTTGGTCATATGTCGTTCTTGGGCGTCAAAAACCCATGTTCAGAGTGAAATCCAAGTTGCCTAAATTATAATTTTCGTTCTATGTTTTCCTATTACGGTTGATATTATTTCATTTTTGGGTGATGCACATGTTGTGTGGTGTTGTTGATTATTACTCTGTTTCAGGATTTTTCTTTCATACACGACACGATTATATGAGGGCAAGGAGCACTGTTACATGCATCATTATGAGAAACTATAATTTTGATGTCATACATATTTCCATACCATATAGGTGAATTTCACTATTTTGAATTTCATTATATTCCTAGGATTATTGAGTGATGTTATGATTTTTAGATTGTGCTAATATTGCTCTTGGTTTCTATTGGGTGATTACAAGTCCCAATTCATTAGGCGTATGGGTCCTCATGGGTTGGGATGAGTAATTTACCGAGTCGATCCATTATGCAATAAATATATTGGTGTCATGTCTAGTGATAAGTGTATGGGTACTGATTCAACGGAAATGGAAATCCATTATAAAGTGAATTATGATATCTAAAATGAATTGGTTGAACATCATTATCCCACAGTTTCATGTTTATCAAAGGTGTAGGAGTGAACCTAGAAATTAAATGCAAAATTAAATGAAACCTATAATTGAGTACTTATCGATACCTAGTCCTATAAGTGGGAATTAGGGTTATTATTCATTGGGTAGTCGGTTTTCTTACATTCAAATTACACTAGTGATGTTATCCTTATGCTTCTAAGTTTTTATGAGGTGTGTGCTTGGAATATTTAGATCAATGCCACCAAGATGTCCCCGTGTCATATGCTAGGAGGTTGGTGATGACCATGCTCCAAATTTGGCGGGCCTTGAGATGTTAGTATTACCTCCAAGAGTTCCACTTAAGGCACCACCTATTGTACCATATCTGGGAACTGATTCCCATTTTTTTTGATAGTTTCCTACTTCTGATGCAGTCCATGCATAGTGCTCCACGGATTTCACCTACGATGACTAATCTGACTCTTGAGTTATAGCAGCAGTATCCTTACTCCTTTTCAGGGTATGGTGTTCCAAAGGTTGTTGAGTCTTGGCTAGAATCCACCCTATCTATCATTGATCATCTGGAAAGTTCTCAATATTTGAGAGTTAGGATTTCCACATACATACGTCGAAATTAGGCCAAGAGCTGGTGGGATGTGATTACCCATGTTGGTCATCATCTGATCACGTTATGGGTTGATTTCCAGACTTCCCTCTATGATCAGTTCTTTCCTAAGATGTCGAGATCTTAAAAATCCAAAGTGTTTATGAATCTCGAACATGCTTCTATGTCAATCATGGAGTATTCAGCGTGATTCATATAGTTTCAGAGCTGTGCATTACTTCTTGTCGGTGATGAGGTTTCTTGTCATAGACATATTTAGGATGGGCTCCAATATTCCATTCATACGCAGTTGACTATATTTCTCCTACCTACATTTTCAGCAATAGTCAATCAGGATATTATCACTGAGTTTCACCCAGGGGATTATAATAATACTTGGCATAATGGATTAGTGTCATGCTAGGACAATAGTTCTTCTAGTGGTAGGAAATGTTCCTTTGAGGTTTCTCATCAGGGAACTGACAACCATAGTGCATGTTTCAATAGCTCTATAGAGTGGAATTAGTGTGGATGACTAGGGCACAAGAAGCCTCAATGCGATGGAGACCTAATGGAAAGTTGGTCTTGTGGCCATATGGGGCATCTCCAAAGTTTTTGTAGGACCGTTCCACCCACTTCGAGTGGAAAAAGATCCGCACTAGATCCACATTTAAGAACAAGTTCTTTTACGACATGTCAAGAGGGGAGTTAGAATATAACCAGTAGGTATGGCTTAGGAGAAGGTCATGAACATGGTATCCAAACCCATGATCACCAGTAACACCAACAGACCAATCATGATCGTGGTAGTCTATTTGTTCCACATGGTCATGGATCAGGTCAGTTGCATGTACTGTATCCAATAGTAGAGGATATAGATGCAGGAACATATAATGTATGAGGTACTATTCTTGTAGAATCTATTATAGAATCTTCTATATTTGAAATAGGTTCTTAGAACTCTTTGATCACTATATCTATCATGGAGAGTCTCAAACTGGAGATAGAGTATTAATATAGTGTAATGACCCTATATACACAATTAGGGGGGGCGAAAAAAGGGCATACACCAGTGTAGGGAATGTCTTCTTAAGGTACAAAGTTACCAATTCTCATGGAACTTATTTTTTCATGAGATGATGGGATTCGATTTCATTCTCAGGATGGATTTGTTGGTTCACTGCCACACTTTTGAATACTATTATCACCACAGGGTATAATTAACATCACAAGAGTGCATAAATTAACTACATAAGGGAGAGTGGTGTGTCTAGGTTGGTAGAGATAGACTAGAGCATCATGGGCTAGGTGGAGTGACCACATATATTGTAAATATATTCATTGAGGATCAAGGTTTATGAAAAGTTGATTTTCCTCCAGTGGTGGATCATGTCAGGGATGTCTTTCCTAATGTTTTTTTGGCTTAACTCCTAAGAGAAAGGTAGATTTTACAACTGAGATTCTTCTAAGAGTATATTTAGTGTCCATTCCTCTATACAGGATGGAACCAACAGATCTTTAAGAGCTCAAATTGTAGATAGAGGATTTAGAGGAAAAAGGCTTTATCTGGACCAGTACATCCTATTGGGGTTCTCCACTTCTTTTTAAAATGAAAGGGGGTGGAAACATAAGTCTATTCATAGAATACATAAGGTTAAAAAAGATTACATTCTAGAACAAATATCCACTTCCTCGAATAGATGATTTCTTCAACCAGCTCCATGGATAAAATGTATTATCTAAGATTGATCTGAGGTCAGGTTGTCATCAGGTATGAGTCAGACCATTTGACATACCCTGTACAGATTTCTATAGAAGTTATGGTCAATATGAGTACTTTGTTATGTCACTTGTTCTTAGGAATACACCTACCATATTCATGCATCTAATGAATAGGGGTTTCCATCCCCCATTTTGACTCTTTTTTCATAGTCTTTGTGGATGACATCTTGGTGTATTTTCAAACTCGTAGCGACCATGATTAACATCTTGAGATTTTTTTGATTAAAATGAGAGAGCATCGGCTTTATTCAAGATTTCTAAGTTCTACTTATGTATCGGCAAAGTTCACTTTTTGGGCCATATAATATCGGGATGTAGAGTATATGTTTTCCCTAAAAGGTTAGTGTTGTGGTTTCTTAGGAGCAGCACAAGAACATGTTTGACAAACAGAGTTTATTTGATCTAGCTGGATACTACAGTATTTTTATACATGACTTCTCACACCTTGATTCACCTCTTACTGGCCTTAAAAATAACGGTGTCAGGTTCCTTTGTTCAGAAGCATGTGAGAAAACCTTTCAAGAGTTGAAGGGGAATATTGTCTTAGAACCTATTCTAATTATTCCTGACCCAGGGGTAGGTTATATTGTCTTCAGTGATGCATCATGAATTTACCTAGGAGGAGTAATGATGTAGGAGGACAAATTCAATGCATATGGATCTCGGTAGTTGAGGCCTCATGAGAGAAATTACCCAACACATAACCTTGAACTATAATTAGTTGTCCATCCCTTACGTTGTGGGAGACACTATCTATTATGTGATTTCTTTGTGGTGTAAAAAGACCATATGATCCTCAATTATATCATTTTACAACATTAAATGAACCTCATAAAGAGAATATAGGTCAAATATCTAATATCCTTTGATTTTTATCTTGCCAATATGCCTAGTAAGGGTAATGTAGTTGCAGATGGGATGATTTGGAAAACTCAAACATATGCCGTATGAGAATCCAGTGATGAATGAATGATAATGGTCCTATTTTATAAGATTTATTTAGAGTTTCATGATAGTCATCATAAATCTTACCTCTCATCCTTGATAGTTACCTATTCCTTCCTTGAGAAGGTGAAGTGTAGATATTTTTTAGATCCTTGTGGTTTGGTTCTCTGTGAGAGTATATTAGAAGATAACCCACCTCCAGATTGGTATGCGGACCAAGACAATATCCTGGATATCCATAGATGTGTCTCGGTACCTACAGAAATGAGAGAGGAGTTGATGAATGATTCCCACACCTCTCAGTGGGTAGTTTATCCAGACATCACAAAGATGTATCAAGATATGTGATGAATGTGTTGGTGGCCTGGGATGAAATGATAGACAGTAGTATTTATCACTATGGGTTCCACCTGTCAGTAGGTAAAGGCGGAGTATCAGAGACCTTTGGGATTACTAGATCCTATTCCAGTACTAGAATGGAAATGCGAAGACATTGCTATGGATTTTGTAGTCGTATTACCTTGTTTTCCATGGGGGCAGTGATGCTATATGGTTAGCTATTGAATGACTAACGAAATCAACCCACTTCATTCCTATTCAGGAGACCATCTCAGTTGATGATCATGGAAGAATGTATATATGTGAGATCATACGACTACATGGGGTACCTCATACTATCATTTTTTATAGGGATTCCCATTTCATATCAGGTTTCTAGACGGGATTGTAGAGGGTTATGGGAACACAAGTGCTTCTAAGATCATATTTTCACCCTTGGACTGATAGAAGATTAGAAAAGACAATATTGGTTTTAGAAGATATGCTCCGACCATGTGTCTATGATTTCTGCAGGTTATAGGATAAATATTTCCCTCTCATATATTTCACCTATAATAACTAATTTTAGGTGACAATTTAGATGAATTATTTTCAGTACTTATATGTTAGGTCATTCTCTTCACCCTTGTGCTGGCTAGAGGCAGATGAGGTAGCCCTACTAGGTCCTCATCTCATTTAGGAGCCTTTATGGAAAGTTTAGCTAATCAAGAAGCATATGACTACTGATCATTCTAGAAAAAATCTTATGCTGATCACCATCGATGACCTCTAGATTTCAATGTCAAGGGTCTTGTTTTCTTTCATGTATCACCCAGGCTACGACATAGATGGTTACGAAAACAAGGGAATTGGTCTGCTTGTTATGTAGGTCTATTTGAGATCCTAGAAAGTGTTAGCTCAGTATCCTATCGGCTGATACTAACTCATAGTTACCATGCCATGAAAAAAATCATCCATGTTTCACAGATTTTTCAATATCATGTCGACCTATCTCATACCATTGATTCCGAGGATGTAGAGTTTGATGCTGATGCTAACTTTGAGGAGTATCTAGTTTGCATTGTTGTCCATAGCATGAAGGCTCTCTAAGGCTGTCTATTCCTCTAGTATGAGTACAACGGAAGAACCACCACATAAAGGATGATACTTGGGAGTGGGAGGCTGATATATGTTCCCAATGGACATGGTTTGTATCGAAAACTGTTTCTACACCCTTGGAATGTGAACTCATGGATGAGTTATTTTAAGGGGGGAAGATTGTAAGAACCTATTGTTTCACTCAGGTAGGGATCCTTTAAATTTAAGTCTAAATCATTACTTTAGACCTAATATAGATGATTAATTAGTTATAAATGGTATCAAGGGTGTCTGAAGAATGTTTGAATTCTAGAAAACATCTTTTTGATAAAACTGGACATGTAGCACGGTTTGTCTAAACATACAGATAATTTTTTTCCAGACAGAGCCACCTCGCACAGTTGGAACATGATCGTGTGGCCTAACTATGCATGTTCCTCTTCAACCCAGGTAACTATGTGTAAAAACCATGCATTAGCTATTTTTCTGGGTAAAATGTCAAATTTTCCCTTAATAATTTAATTATCCCATCCTTCTTCCCTAATCTATTTTTAATGTATGATTTACCTCCATGCCTATCATTTTTGATCTTTTTGAAGACCAAAGGTAGGAAACAATAGATCTACTTCATCTGAGATCTGTTTGAGCTTTTTTTGTCTCGTTTGATGTGAAATGGTAAGTACTCGAGTCTATTTATGCCTTTTCTCTCCTCTCTTTCTCTCGACCTAGATATCAGGGTATGAGTGTTTTTCTCTATTTCTTATATCTAATCATATCCGATCCAAATAAAGGGCTAATACCATAACACTAGGGTCATACACTATTAAGGTGGGTGGTCTGTAACTCATGCCTCTAGTTCATTGATTTTGGAATTTTCATATTGGGACCACCAATTTCATCGGGTGCCATTTTTGTAATATATATTCCATACTTATACTCATTAGAAATATATAGTCATGATCATTCCAAATATGTGATTAGTTTTTAGTCATTAAGACCCCAACTCAATTCATCCCATTTAGGATGTTATGCCATAATTATTGTTTTAGTGTTCTTGCATGTTTGAGCCACCATTCAGGTGTGCCTTAGTTTGAATTTCTTAAGGGTAAGCTTTTCTATATTAAATGGATTGTTTATATTTTAAATTGGATAAGGACAAGTACCATATATTCTGACCACTTCCCACCTAATTTACGTTCATTAATTTGATAATAAAATGTCAATTATAAAGTATACAAAGTATATGACTTGGCCTTAAATGAAAATGAATAGTAGGTTTCATATTCATAGCACCCCTTACCACATTAATGTAAGTTAGAAGAATGAACCCTGAATATGGAATATGATTTTAATGGATTAAATGAATGGTTTCATGCTACTTGGCCTTGTCACACTACTGGAAGGCACGGTTTGAACCAAATGACTTGATTAAAAGGTTTCATGCTACTTGAACTAATCACCGTAATGAAATGTGAGGATTGAACCAAATGAAATATTACATGACTTCAATATCAAAGTGGAGTGGCCTCACTCAAGCTTGGCATGGATTCTGACAAAAGAAGTCTATGAGCACTCGAGAACCCCATTTATGATTCCAGGATACTGATTGCATAGGTTGATACCCGACGAGATCACGATCCTTGTCTATTCATTGGATGCCCGATATGGCACCTTAGGATCCCTACATATCATCAAAAGATGAATCTAATACACTCTGTGGATCAGTAATTGACAAGTAGGTTCCATGGTTATAGTCCATAAGGCCCTATTTCTACGTATCCCCATTTTACCTTAGATGATAACTTTGGATTTGGTAGGAACCTAATTGTGGATGTCCTAAGACTATGCTACTTGAATTATAATCTTCCATATGTTGGGATATAGTTACTACTAAGTTGGAATCTCTTTCAGTCTACATCACCTTGGTTATTACCATGGGACTTGAGTATCATATATCATTATAATTTGCCTTGTTACAACTTAGAACCTTTTTAATTTCTAACATGTAACTAGTTTATAAACTAGTACTAATAATAGTATGAATTTTATACATGTTCAAACACCAACCAATTGATGAAGCTAGTACATGGGTATTTAGTTACATTGTATTGATTTACATTATATATGCATTATTTCACAAAGTAACATTTCCATTACATAGGCCAGATTTTATAGACACCATTGGTGTTGGGACACTAATATTTATCTCAAATCCTCTCCGGGTTCCATTTGATACCCAGTGTAGATTACATGGTTGTAGGTGTTGAAAAAGGGAAGCATGCGACTTCGAACACTTGATCACTTGTTGATTAGGATGGAGCATGATAGTAGAGGACTAAGTTAGATCTCGAGATGCTTGAAATAATATTTTGACTTCCTTTATAAATTTGTGGAACATGTTATGAATGTTGTCTTGTATCAATGTTTTCCAGTTCTCTAGTGACATGACATATCATCAGTTTTTGAATACTAATATAGTGATTTCAGTTAGTGTTGTTTTTGTCTCTATTTTCCATTGTGCCTTCTATTTACATGTATCACTTCCTCTATTTAACCCTATGTTTATATTAACCAACTATGCTACCCTTTTTTAACGAGGGAATAGTCTCCCCATTGACACACCCTAGTCCCTCGCTACTAGTCGGTAACCTCGGTCATTTGGGGAGACGTAATTGAGGTCGTGTGGACCACTGAACTTGGGGAACCTTTTAGGCAGAATCTCAGTCCATGACGTCACTATAATGGTATAATATAAAAATTAATGATTATTTATTATTTTAAGGACTAATTTACTAATATATTTATTTTTATTATACATAAGGTTAGATTTATTTTGTATAAGCCAAGGGTTAATGTAATTTTACCTCATCTCAAACTTGTTTCTTTCAGACATGTTCATAATTACACACCTATTTCAATAATATATTATATATGATTTATTTTTTAAATATTATATCATGATAAAATGTTTAATATCAGTAATTATAGTTCCACATCATGTTTTTTATTTCAATAGGTTTTGATTGAAGAGTTACAAAATATATATGGTTTTTTTATAGAGATAAGTTTCATGTTGGGCACCATTCTTTCCTTTATATAGTGTATATATTTACTTAAGAATATTTTTTACATAATATTTTATGTATTTTATGGTATTTACATATAAATATCACGTTTTGAATATCTATGTCTTTTTATTCTACAATTACTAAATCTATAAGGGTTTACTTTACAATCAAACTTTAGCAGGATTGTTTATATTTCATATTACAATGGTGGAAATTGTAAGTTCTTTATATCCTAAAACCAATCCATTTTTTTAACCTCTATTTATTCATATTTATTTCATGAAATATTTACATTTCATCATTCTTTCTTACTCAAACCATCCTAGGAATATTTATAATAACATTCATTCTTAATTTAATTTATGTTCAGTAAACATTCTCCTCCATATTGATATTTTTTCATCAATATTTTTTTTGCATACATTGATTTTATATTAAGGTAAATTTATATTAAATTACAATTTATATTCAAATGATTTAAAAGTATATTTTTAGTTTTTTCCAAAAAAAAATAATTTTTTACTTTCTGTACTAATGTTTGAAAAGAATATCCTTTTAAAAGTTTTCTACATGAACAAATTTTCCAGATGTCGTGAATTTTTTTCATTATTTAGCTTAATTTATTTGTTTTTATGGTTTTTAAAAGTAATATATATTCACATGATTTTATTAGTTATTAAAAATAAAATGATATTATTTTCTTAAAGGTTTACAAAAGTAAATTCATTTCATTAATTTATATTTTTATATTTCACTCCACATTTGTTTACATAAGTATAGTTTATTTTCAAGATTCCATTATTGTAAATATTTTTTCAAATGAACTTTTAAATGACTCCTTAATATATTTTGTTTTTTTAAAATTTATTTTATCATTTTCTAAACAAAGTGACAAAATATGTAATGGAATACACATTTCACATTATTCACATCCATTTTCCCCCTATTTTTCAAAGGAAATTTCTTTAATAAACCAGTTTAATTTATGAAGTGTTTATAGTATCAATTATTAATATGATCATTATTATTATAAATTTAATATAAATAATTTATATTATTGACATATCCATATATTCATTATGTAACATCCTGAACTAGGAGCCACTAAACAATTCCAAAAACAGAATGGTCATAAATCCTCAAGTGTGACTCCCCATATGCTGGAGGATAATGACTAGAAGCGATGGTCCATGATGGTGCATTGGGGATACTATACCCTCATAATCAAACTCACGTAGTGTTATAGTAATAAATAACTGAATAGAAGAAGCATAATAATAATAGACAATAATAAAAATAGGATTAAACATCCAGATGAAAATAATAAACAAGGCATGAATAAGAAACTACAATATCATGTACAAAATGATGTAATTTCATGTATCTATAAAAAGAAAAAAAGAAGACAAGGAATAAGAAATCCAGCTAAATATATGTTTCAAAAGAACAAAAAAGAATATATATTCTTTCTCTAATATCATCACAAGACATAGTTTGTTCATGTTATCCCCGGATCTGATGCCATAATCTATCACGTATTAAAAACTAGGCACTTTCCCCTATCTGTACCTATGTCCACATAATCTCCCTAGGTACCATTGGTGGATCAGATAGGGTGTGAGATAAACTCAATAGGACACCACCAACAATGTCTATATCAAATCAAGAATGTATAGATAATCTATAATATTTTGAAAGTATAATAGTTAATCATCAATATATAAATGAAAAGTTAGTAAAAGGTCAAAACCAGATCGGCATATGCTATATGAAGAAAGAGTGTCTGAAATATGTGGGATAGAACCCTAGTCCCATAACCAACATGATCTGTATCCGAATATATAAATGTATATGGAATTCAAAAGTTCCATACCTTGGTCATCATAAATAGTTCCATGCTATAAATAATTATACATTGGGATCATAGGTTCCATACATCAAAACCATTGTAGATTCCATTCCTTGATGTTATAGGTGGAATACCTTTCTAATCAGTTGATTCCATGCTAATGTTTACAAGTCCCATACCCTAATAATCATAAGTTCCTTACCATTATAATAGGTTCCACACCTTGATAATCGTAGGTGTCATATGTTAATGACTATAACCATACCTTAATAACCATAGGTTCTACACATTACTAATCATAGGTACCATACCATAATAATAGATTACATACCTTACTAATCATAGGTGACATACCTTAAAAGTCATAGGTTTTATACCCATTTAAAATTATCATTTATTAAACCATTTAATCATCCCAGAGAACATTTAATACCATGTATATGAGGCAATATCTTCTTCAACTAACTCATTTATTTATTAGAGGCTCTTACTACAAGGGAGGCAAGATCATACACCCAAATTGATGGTGAATCATAGGTAAGATAAAGGAATACACCACATGGGTGTCTTGAGTTGAGGTTGAAAACATCTACCCATGATTATGTGCTACAAGGTCAACCCATACTCAATGAAATAATTAATTTAAATATTATTATTTAATTTAGAAGAAATGAATGGATGGTTTGTAATGAAGCACACTAAAAATAATCAAATACAAAATATAACATTAGGTAAAAGGTATATAACAACTTCCAGGATTCTATGGTAGAGAACTCATCCAGTATCAATATTTGGTTTGATATAGATAGAAAGAAAATGAAAAAATATATTAAAACCATGAAAACACGGAATATTAGATCACACCAAAATAACTTTTTCTTGAGGAATAAAAATGAATAAATGGGACTACGGATTGAAGAGCATACCAGTGGTGATCTAACATGATAAGAAAAAATCAAATCAGAGTCTAGATGGATAAATAACACAAAATTATAGTTTAGAATTGAGGAGATCTCACTGTGAGTAGAGGTGTGTTGTGTATGATAGAAAAGAATCAACATGGTTCTTTAAAAAGAGTTATGGGAAAAAAGTTAATTCGGACCAAAAATTAAAATTCACTTGGTTTATCTGCATGGTTGGCCAAACTATGTTCCAACCATGCAGACCCCACTGACTAAGGAGTACATGTTTCATGTTCTGTTGTTCACATTTAGAAAAACCTTACACAACCAGTGTGGACCCTCTCTGTGAGCCCCACATGGATGTGTGTCCTGGATTCATAGTTAAGTCTAATTATGAGGCCCTCTACTATGCCATGAAAATATCCACATGGTATTCTCTAGCCATGTAGAAAGTGATGCATAGTTTATAATAACCAAAAGGCCTAGTTATTCCTTCAACATTTTAGGGCTTGAGGCTCCAAAAAATAGCTATACACCCTTGTTTCCTCCATAACCTTATTATTCATAAATATATGGATAAAATGAACCATACCAACTTAAAAGGGTAATTTACATAAACTAAAAGATGGGTCTTTACAATATTACCCCTTAAAGAAAATCATCCCTAAGTTGGACTTCCTAGAGTGTTAAAACATCATCTAAGAATAATTCTAGTCGCTGATCACATATTTCATCTTACCACTCCCAAATATCATCTTGTATGCATCCATGATACCATTACACCCCTACTAAAGGGACATATTGGCATCATAGAACCTTTATGCTCTAGTCCATAATATAGACAGTTTTCTCCTAAATGGACACATACACCACCAAATCAACTCATTAGTATATATGATATGAAACAAATTTGGACAATACCAATGAATAAGGAAAACATGGAAGATGTTGTGTATTTCATGGTACCTATTAGGTAACTGAAACTGATATTCTACAATATTGACATTCTCCAAAACTAAAAATGTATAATAAACTGATGTAAAAGATTCCCCTATCATCTAAACTGTAGATTCCCTAGTCTATTCAAAATAGTTAATAATATCTGATCACTAGACCCAAAATCTAGTGGTGGAAGGTGATGATCTCCATTTGACTTCTTCCTAGAATAATCCATAGGCATCTATTTCCTGATCAATTGAACATTCTATGAAGTCTTATAAACAAGACGATGTCAAAGTAAGACCACCTCACATGCCTCTAACCATCATATATGTGGATGGAATAGCCTTCCATATATGAACTCAATGGGATCTATATGTATCATTGCCTGAAATATGTTAATTTATGAGAACTTGACCATAGGTATATGTTTTCACAAGAACCCTTTCAGTCAAGAACACATGCTCAGTGCATTCCCCCTAAAACATGAATCTTCTATTTTAACTGACCATCAGTTTTAGGGTGAAATTTTGTGTTCATAAGAACATGTGTTCCCGAAACAATTTATAACCCCTTTTGAACCTTATAATGAAACAAGAATCCTTCTAACAAATTATAAAATGAGGGACCATGTGGAAGTGTATAATCTAATAAACATATAGTATCCCAATATCATCTATTGGGAAGGTATATATGACAGGAAATAAATGATAGACCTTCCTGAGCATGTCAATGATCACCCATAACACATCGCTTCCTTGAGAGGATATTGGTATGAAAATCACAAAATGCATAGTGACATATTCCAACACCACTCAGGATTGAGCAATGACTATAGAATTCCTATCAGTCACTAGTGTTCTTCCTTCAACTTCTGATAGGTGGAAAACCTATTAACAATCAAATCTATATTCCTTTTCATAATAGAGAACCAATATTTGGAATTTTGATCATGATACATATTCAAAACAGCATAATATATTGCCTAAGAAAAATCATTTGACACTTTCATCAATTCCCACTTGGATGTATGTAAGAACCCAAGCACATCTATGAGTACAAAAGACCTCACCTGTATAAACAATATAGCCCGGCATAATACCCTCACATTAAACACTCCCCCCATTTGGACTAAGCCCTCAATGTTTGATAACTGCCTCATCTTCACTCTCTCCAGAAGTGAGGAGTACATAGATATTGATGCAAATATAGACAATCCAAGATAATCCTGAACCTCTAAATGCATGTTAGAGAATAGATCCATATGTTACCACTCTGTGATACCCTCCTAATATAATTTTGTTTAATTACTTTGAGTCATATAAACTTCTAAAAACTTTCCTTTCCTAGTCATATAGGTATGATAAAAGTCATATTACTCAAGTTATTCAACCCACCTTCTCTTCCTGATGCTCAAGTAACTATTTGTAAAAATATACCTGAAAACATTATAATCTATAAACACTAAAACCCACTATCCTAGTATGTAATTCCTTTAATAATACAAGGCGTGAACAACGGCCGCCAACTCGATATTGTTCGTCGGGTAATTCATCCCATGTGGAATCAACTAATGAGACTCGTACACCATGAATCGATCTTCCTACATCATAACTACCACTATTATGATTCATGATTCATCATAACAGACTATATAGCTTCTACCTATCTCCATAAGAATAATGATTGGAACTATTGTTACTCTCCATTTTAGAACATCAAAGGATGTCTCTTAGGCTTCTAGCCATATGAACTTCACACTAGTACTAGTCAAGCCCATAATAGGTTCTTTTAGGCGTTAAATTCTATATATAAAGTGCCTATAATAGCCATATATCGACACGAAACTACACATGAAATGAAAATTCTTTGGATTCTCCCATGTAAATATAGCTCTCACCTTCTATGGGTCAAATGATACTTCTGCCTCTAAGATAATGTGACCTAGGAAATTGAATCTATCATGCCAAAAGTGGAATTTACTGAGGATAACATAAATTTGATGCTCTATCAATGTATTAAAAACATTCTAATTATTTTGGCATGGTCATGCCGAGTATTACAATACACATTGATATCTTCCATGAATACTCCCAAAAAATATCCAGATATGGGTGGAAAACATGATTCATCTAAGGCATAAAAACAGTCATAATTTTCATGAGACTAAATGACATGACCATATACTCTTAAATACCATAACTAAAATGGAGTAATTTAGGGGGTATGTTTGTAGGTATAACACATAATTTGTGATAACATGACTTCTAATCAATCTATGAGTAAACTCTACCTCCCCAGAGCTAATCAAAGAGGTCATCTATATAAGGAAAAGCACATATATTCTTCATAGTAATCTGATTAAACTTCTAGTAATCCATAGAAATCATGAGGGATCTATATTCCTTCATAGAAAAAAAAGGATTGGTAAAACCCATTTTCAAGTACTAGTATGTATAAAATCCTTGGCTTCTAAGTGGTTCTGTTATCTCTTGATCTACTATAACTTCTTAGTAGCCATCATATAAAGAGGAATGGACACTGGTGAAACTCCTAAAACTAGATCGATATATAACTCCACCTCTCACCAAGGAGTTAAAACATAAAATTAATTAGGGAAAAAATCTCTAAAATGGTCTAATAAAAGGGAGAATTAAATATAATGTAAAACATAATCCTCTATATAAAGGATAGAAATTTTAACTATCATGCCTCCCAACACACCATGCTCTGGTCTAGCTCTGCCTAACTAGAAATCACAATCACCACTGTGAATGTAATTTTCTCCCTCTAGAGATGTAAATGGCACCCTCTTATGATATAAATATATGCAGTCATGATAAAGAACTAACCAATCCATACCAAGGATGACATCAAAGACCATCATCTCAAGGATAATGAAGTACTATAGGAGATGATAACCACCTATATCAAGGGGGAACTACCCACATTGGTATGAACTCTCAAAAAAATACACAAATGGGTGTCAAGGTTCATTAACCCATAGAATTATTGAATTCAAAGTGCAAGACCATACAAAATAGCCATACTGATTAAATAA
This sequence comes from Viscum album, assembly GCA_963277665.1. Lineage (NCBI taxonomy): Eukaryota > Viridiplantae > Streptophyta > Magnoliopsida > Santalales > Viscaceae > Viscum > Viscum album. Next base: position 1,211,258,800 of record OY728165.1, read on the forward strand.
TTTGAAGCCCCTATATCAAAAAAAAGATGATACTAAGGGATATGCTACTAAAATTGTGCCTTGATCTATAGAATGTATGAAACTATTCTCCCTCAACACATGTTTCATTGCATAAACCTATTCCATTCAATGACCATGAAATCAACATGACTAACTTGAGTATTCCAACATTTCTGATGATATGAATCGAGTTTTCGGTTCCCCGGACATGACCATCTCCATGGCCTGATTGGCCAGCAGAACTACCTATTTCTACAAGACATGGAGATTATGATTCTAATTAAATACCTAGAGTAATTATTGATCCTTTCTCACCATCCAATAGAGTTAATATTATGAAAAAACTCTATAACTATCCCATAATTAAAAAGGATCAGTACACAACTACATCCCTCTAACATTGAGGTTTTATATTCCCCTAATTTACACACTGATGAAGTCCTAAAAACTACAAGTATATGAACATTGACTGGTACATCCCTCATGGGTGGTTTCAACAAAATAGTTCCTAAAAACAGATACTAAACAACTAGGTCAAGAAGCTGATCGACTCTAATTTAGGTCTCCAGATTCCCTCAATTTATGTCCGGTAATAAGATCCTTGATCACTATTTCATATATATTTTTCAACCAGAAGACATTCATATGAGATTGAATATGATGCGTAAGTCCATCCTCCAAGAATCTCTCTTTTACTAGATCATCAGCTGTATAGATAGGTATATATTACTCGAGCACTATAAAATGTTATTTGTATTCCATAATGGACATAGACCTATGCTTCATGATCATGAACTCTCTAGAAAAACCAGCCCTAAATGTATTAGTGATGATGTATTCATCTAATCTAGAATGGAAATCCCCCCAAATCACTTTACAGTATATACCAGCCTAGTTCAAAATATCCCAAAAATATTTAGTGGATTCTTGATGCATATAAATAGTGATCTCCATTATCCTCTCAAGATGTCTCTCTATGTGATCGAAAATAGATAAGACTATCTCAATCCATAAATTTGTAGTCTTCTGGATACTATTACCAGAATATTTAGTGGATGTTGCTGTTGAAACTCATGTGTTAACTCTCTCATATAATTGGTGGTCATAGTTATTCCATTATAGTCCTTATAAGCCATAAAAAATACCATATAAACTAGAAATCATCAGCCATGTCTAGAATTATAGGTTGATCTCCAAGTGGTCCTACATGAGGCAACATTGGTGAATTAGGGACCACAACCTCAGAAGCATGGTCTCCAACAAACTCTAGGTGAACAACATGAGGACCTCATTGTTGTATAGCAATAACAATTCTAAGAACACACCCCATAGATATTTAAAAAAACTAAGATCAGAGATACAATAATATGATAGGTACATGCCTTCCCACATTAAAATCACACCACTCTACCTACTCCTAGAGCCATGTCTAGGTGATAGGATTGATTACAATGAACATGGGAGACAATGCATACTACCCACTACCAATGATGGTTTTGGTTCATGATCTTTTTTTTACTTCAGGAGTATCGGTATATGGACTGCCAGTTTCCATTTATAGAGGAACCACACATTAATTTAAAATTTTCATCCCCATTTAATGATAAATTTATTTAAATTTATGATTTTATAGTTTTCAAATTTATATAATAGATCAATAATCTAAAATACCATTCCATATTTATACAATTACATGATTTATCCATTTCAATTGGTAGATCATATATCTATATCTAAACCATTACATTCAACAAGGGAATTTCATATGTAATATAATATGATTTAGCTTAATAAATAATTATTCTCAGTCTATAGAGTAACATGAACTCTTTAGATTACAAATGACATTCATTTATTTCAAATAAACTAATGTTTTAGTCTATTTAACCTCAGTTACGTAACTCATACATGTGATAATTGGTTAGTTTAGGTTCCATCATCAACCTATATGGGAAAACACCATTTAGGATGGTGTATATACTTTAATGACCTATTATCTAATATTTCTTCCCTAATGAAACATTAGTTTCCTAAAAAATATATCATCCATGGAACATACACCATGGAACAAGTAGTCAAGCAATGAAACCTACATAGAATGGAATAAAACATGACATATTGACACTATAAGTTTTCTAATATGATGCATAATCAATGATTCTGTTCCATACCAATACAAGGATAAAATGAAATCAAATAGATTAAAAATAATAACATCACATATCATGAGTGTCACCAAATGGTGGAATAAAAAAATTGTAATATGAATAAACATGAACATTATATCCAATCCTAGTAAATTTTGGATTTTTTTATATGAGGGTTAGCTTCTCCTAGGTATAGGATAATTGGAAAATTTTCAATCATCCTAAACTGATTTTTTATGATATCAAAATATTAATGTATAGAAAAGAAGCATATGATACCAATTTTTAATGTCCCAAGCCAGGAACCACTAAACAGTTCCCTGAGTTGCTTAGTCACAAGTCATCAAGCATGCATCCTCATTTTCTAGAGGCCTAAAACATGTAATGAGGGTCTATTGTAGTACAATGGGGAGATTATACCCCCATAATAATATTCATATTATTGTGTAGTGATAGATAATAGTATAGTTTAATCAAAATAATAATTGATGGCAAGAATAGTAGGAGTAGGTATCCAAATGAAAATAATAAATAATTCATAAATAGAAACATCCAGTATCACATAAAAAATGATTTAATGTCATTTATCTAACAAAAGAAAATAGATAGACATGACAGTATGCATCAATTACAATACATGTATGAAAAGTCCAAAATGTATATCTACAATTGCATCATGTTCTATAGATTTTTCCTATGATCCCCCATTCCTATGTAATAATAAATCATGTTCTAGTAATTTGGAACCTGACCCTATCCCTACCTGTATCCACACAATCTTCCTAGGTTCCATCAGTAGCTTAGATGGTGTGTGAGATAAACTCAGTAGGCCACCACCAATGGTGTATATAACAAATAAATCTTGTAAATATAAAATATAATCATATTATGGTATAAAAGGTAATCATAAATATATAAATGAAAAGTAAATATTATGTATTCACTGTCTTGGAGTAAGCTTTGTGTAGAAAACATATCAGACCTACAAAGGCCATGTCCTAAGTCATATATCCAGGATGACCTATATCTGGAGATGAAATTGTAAATAGAAGTCACATGTGCCATATTAAAGTACCCAGAAATGGTGAAATACCTTAAATAATTACACATAAGGGTCACATGCTCCATACCTCAACACCCTATCATGGTCCATACCATGATGTTAAAGGTTCCATAATTTTCTAATAAAATGGTGTCATACCAAGTGTATAGGTTTCATGAATTAATAATCATAGGTTTCATATCATTATAATAGTTTATATAACATAATAATCATAAGTTTCATACCTTAATAATTGGTTCCATACTTTTATAATCATAGGTTCTACACCATACTAATCATATGTTCTATACCTTAATAATATGTTCCAAGAATTGATTATCATAGGTAACATAACATAAAAATAATAGGTTCCATGAATATTTACAATTATCATTTAATAAATGGTTCAATAATTTTAAATAACATTTAACAAAATTCATAAGAGGCCTGATCCTCTACTGCTAACTCATTTATTTATTGGAGGTTCACACTATAAGGGAGGAAAGATCACACACACACAGGGGTGGAGAAACATAGTTTTGATAAAAGAACACACCACATGGGTGGATTTATTTTAGGTTTAAAACCTTTAACCATGATTAGGTGTTACAAGGGAGACCCACACTATAAAAAATAATTAATTTAAATCTTATCATAAAATTTAGAATTGATGGACAAAAGTTTTGATATATAACACAATGTAAACAACCGAATAGACAATTGAATGATGGGGAAAAGGTATATACCACCTTCTATAAGTCGGTGGTAGAATAATTGTCCAATATTGGTCTTTGGTTTGGTCCCGATCAGAAGAAAATGAAAAAACATATGAACATCCTAAAAATAAGGCATATTAATTCACACAAAAATAACATCATCTTGGGGAATAAAAACTATGAATGTAGATTAACGATTGAGGAGATCACTACTGGTTATCCAATATGAGAGATGAAATTCATGTATGATTATGGATGGAGGAATAACACTAAAGCCTAAGCCAGGCTTGAGGTGATCTCAAAGGGAGGATAGGTGTGTTTTTAATACTCTGGAAAAGAATAAAGGTGGGTTCTTTAAGAAGAGTGAGGATAAAAGGTAATTTTGACTAAAAATTAAAATTCATACGTTATTTCCCCATGGTGTTCCAAATTGTGTGCTAACCATGTGACAACTAAGCTACCCACTCTTCATGTAAAACAACTGTCACAATCTACAATTCACTTTTAGGGAAACCATGTTCATCACATGCACACCCTCTGTCTTAGCCTGACATAGTAATGTGGTATGGATAAATGGTTAAGTTAAACCATGAAGCCCTATACTATTCCCTGAATATACCCACACATTTTACTCTAACCATGTGAACTGAATGGCATGTTTCTACTGACTGTGTGGCCCAATGTTTCCTTAAAAAAGTCATGGATCTGAGTTCTGGAAATTCCCTGGATGCCTTTGTTTCCTTAATATCCTCATTAAGAATATTTACATCAATAAAACTATGGAATCAAACTGAAAAATAGTTTTTTTGGATCATATAAATTATAGGACTTTTCACATTACTCTATATGGGGTAAATAACATATTTTACATAAATCTGATTAGGGTTGTTTACAATGAATGATTTATCATTTTTTAAATAGTAAAATATAGGAAATATGTGTGGTTATTAGTTCTTTAGAGATGATTATTGAATACTAAGTCAAGAAAAATATTTACTATGAAATTATCTTTATTACATATAATTGATTCAATATGGATACATATTGGTTGATAATTCGTGTTGATTATGTATTGTATTATTATATAATTATTTCATATGATGGATACATTGGACATATTATGTGATGGGTAGAGAGTTATATTAGATGTCCCCTTGATTCATCCGTTGGTCTCTTGATAAAAACTATCTTAAGTATTCAATATATGCCTACCTAATTATTTATGAAATCTTGGATGAGGTCTTGATGGTATGTAGGATGTCTAGGAAAAGGAATTAATGGTATGATTATAATGTATGGTATTATGTATTCTAACATTTTAAAATCTGTTATTGATTTTTATGTGATTGTTTATGTTGTTATATTATCCCTTGAAATATTTTTTTTCTAATTTATTGAGTCCAATGGAATTTTTTATTATTAATCACCGTTCCAAATTACTCAAATATTTTTTCCTATGATAATTTCTTTTAAATTATATCCTTACTAACCATTTTATATAAACCATATAATGTATCACTTTCCTGAGCTATAAAGATGGGTTTTATGAATGAAAGTTCAATAATGATTATTAGGTGTTGAATATTTTATGGGAGATATTGAAGAATTATTATGAAATTAGAAAATATGGGTATAATTGGAAAATTTCCACTGGGTGAGAAATATATTGGTTTTTTAATCTAATTTGTTTCCTAATTATCAAAAGATATAAACCTAAAAGGTTATAGAGTTGTAAGAGATTAAATATTTTCTACTAAAATTTTTATTATATATGGTTAAAATGGGCTCACATCTATTGGTTTCCAATTAGTTATCTAAATAATGTCTATTTACCACCAAATCTAGGAGTGTGTCTTTGATGTGTTAAAAAACATGTAACTTGGATTCATTGATATTAAGATTACCTTTATAAATACACCTAAATTTTTCCAAAATATTCTTGTAAATTTTAAATATTATTAATTTTTTGTAAATAATTTATGAAATATATATAAAAATGGGATTTTATTCTTTTCCACTAAAACCATATTTCTTTTGTCATAAAATTTCATACGAACACTATAAACATTTGGTGTAAATCCAACTATTGGGGTATCTCATACTTCCAAGACTAGTGATAGATGGTAGTAAACTATTTTATTCCTCTAATTGTGATAGTTATTTCAAAAAAATATGGGAAGAACCATGTTATTTACTAAATTGATATTCTTTATTCTCAACAAATCTTGGATCAAATAGAGGAACCCTAGATTAGTGAGGATACTAATTTATGCAATATTCTATTGTTATATCACTTAGAGGGAGTGAATCATGGATCTATTATTAAGAATTATTTATTTATAATTAAAAATATATGATCAACAAGTTTCCAAATCTACTCAATGTATGCCACTCATCCTTATTCAAATAATTTTCAATGGGAATAAAACAATACAAAAAAATTAAATGTTTGGGACTAGAAATCCTACTCCTTTCCATGATTGGTTAGATTCCCCAATCATAGAATCTCCACTAAAAATTCAAGTGGTTACACAATAAATATTTTCAGTTCCATAATACAATATCCATCAGTATAGATTCAATCATTTCATTTCTATAGTATCAAAAGAATAGTTTATTATCACTAGTTTGATTAGTTCAAAAAATACATGAATGGATCCTTCAAAAAACCATCGAGTAGGAAATCAAGTAATCCTTATAGAATTTGAAAAGCATAATCCTTTCTAATCCTATCAATATAATTCAATAATATTCTCAAAAATATATTAATATCATATGGTAGTTTAGTGATCTAACTTCTCACTATCTTTACAAGAATTAACACAGAAGTAATAATATTGGATTGATCATTATTTCACAAAATGCTTCATCACTGAAAAATATTATTATCTATTTGGAAAACTTCTATATTCAGTTTTTTATCTCTTTATTTTTATTTTATGAACATCATTTTTTATTCAATTTAATCTCAATTTACTTCATAGTATAGCATCATAAACAATTTCTTCTCACATTGGTTCACGGTATTTCTCTATGAACAATTTTTTAACTCTTGTTCATATAACACTAATTATGTGGGAAAATAAAATTATTTTTCAAAAAAATAGTGTGGAAGTTTCTTTTTCTAGATAGTAAACTATTTTTCATTAATTTTTTCTTCTCACTATTATAAATTCTACTTTTTGAAATATTTTTTTCATGACATTATCTTCGTCTAAGTATATTACACTATTTGGTCTTCACATAACATTCCATATTCCTCCTCATAGGATATCGATGTAGTATATAGTTTGAAAACTGATGTTAGCATAAAAACCCTTAAATGTATAATTTTTTAACTATACTTGATGTGTTTTTGTTTTATCAATATATGGTTCACATATAGAAACATTGATATCATATAAAACACTTTAATGTCTCATTAATATACCCATAATATCTTTCACCCAAAAAATGAAACCCAAGGGGTATATATAGTAACATTAAACATGTTTAGACCGTATCACATCTGATAATTATGATCAACCACTTATATTTATGTGATACAAAAAAATGGAGTCTATTAGTTGAAAACATCATTACTCATTCATGTATAACCTTCATACATGATAGAAAACATTCATCACATACTCCATACACATTCATATTTAGACTACATGTTCATGTATTACATCTTCATCAGGTAAATAAAGAATATTTTAAAATATTGATCAAATAATTCTATTTCATAGTCACTACATGAATGAAATTCAGACTGATCATCTCATCGAATACATGAAAAGAGACTCCACAAACTTATCTTTGCATGGAGACTTCACATACTAATTTCATAAAAAACTCATCATGTGAAAATTTTTTATATCGAATACCTATATACAAACATCATAAATTTATCATTTTTCATCATTATCACAAGCTCTAAATGATCTTGTATTGTTGTTTAATGACATGGTTCATTATACTCATGAAACCAAAAAATTAACCATGATTATACTACATTCTTTGGAAACCTTACTTCCATGTGAGGATGTTGACTTAAAAAATCTCCCATTCAATTATAAACATTATTTGTTTATAAAAACTAATAGTGTAATCATATAGGTTTTACCACATAGTTCATTATATTATGATGGAACAGCTTAATTACTCAATCCACACCTTAGACAACTATGTTAATCCATTAGAGCCTACCTACTCTAGTGGTCCATTTTAATTCCACTTATAGTGGTCTTCAACCTAGAAATATAATATTCCCTTTTCTACTACACCATTTTGGACCTATTTTGACCTTTTCTTATCTTATACATGGTTCATCATGTTCATTGCTAAACCTTATACTTAGCCAGCTATCCTTATGATGGTTATCTATTTGGTTTTTCCTACCAATAGAGTGGGCATATTTTTTATGAACCCCTAATTTAACTTGTCTGTTAAAATATAATTTCATATATTCAATAAAATTTAAAATATATTTGATTCACCATGGAACTTTATATTCTTCCACATTTAATATATGAAACATTTTAAATTATAGAATAATTCGAATGATATTTAACTCAACGGTTCTTCAATATTCCCTTACACTACCTACTCAACATCACATATATCATATTGTAGATAATGCTATCATCTAAAATATAAATTCCTATATTTTATTTTAAGACCATTTTTAGTCATTTTATGAAATTATTCTCATAATTCATCTAGAATAACATTTAATATTTTGATATTTTATTATCTGAAGTCTAGCAGAAGCATGGACTGATTTAAAGTCCAGTTAATAAAAAAACATCACTAAAGCAATTTTCAACATTTTTTTTACTAAACTATGAAATATTCTCTGAAGAATCTCAATGTAATAAATATCCATCTCTCCATGATACTCAACAACAATATAGAACATAAACGAACTCCTCAAGTTATTAAACCTTTAATATGCACATTGAATTACTTATTTACTATCATACTGACAACAAATAAATTCCCTATTACATAAATATACCATGTTTCATCTAAATATATTAAAAATTAATCAACATAAACTAACCGTAGTGCCAACATATAACAAATGTGGGTTTATAATTACTGATGAGATATACTTATTTAAAAATAATTCTTAAAATTCTCAAATTAAATAGATCTCCTCTTCATATTAGATTCACAACAATTGTAACTCATGAAAATAAAAATATATTTAATGATAATTATAAGTAAATATCAAAATACGGTTGTTTTTGGATGCATTGTTATATACCTAATCCCCCCTACAAATAATTCATACTTTTGTCCAACTATGATAAATATAATAGTTTTTCAGTATATAAATAAATTTTCAACCAAATCAATAGTCAAAAAGATCCATAAACAGTGAAAAAAAACACATAGATCAATTATTACTTGATGGAATTAGGAATAATTCCATTTCAACTAATTTAGTGAATAATTTTATGTTATATTGTAAAATAAAATGATAAATTTCTAAAATTACCTAAAATCTATAAAAACTTTTAATTTAAATAATCATTATATATATATTATTTTCATCAGAATTTAGATAAATTATAAATGTTAGAATGGATTCAATATGTAAGAAAATATACATTTTCAATTATAAAAATCCCCATATTAGAGGCACAACTATATATAATATTATAATTTTCATTTATTGAAATCTCCATGGAGTGACTAAAATAGTTCATCAATAATTATAGCAATTGATATGAAACATAACAGATAATGAATTCACTAAGAGATTTAAAATATAAAATTATTCAACTATAAAATCATCATGAATAAAATTTCCTGGTGAAAAGGTGAATAAAATGAAGAAACAACAATGAAAAATGGATGAATTTTAAATATAATCAATAAAAAAAATTTGGTGTCATGTTTCTTACATCCAGACACTTACTTCACTATAATGGAACCGATATTTATGTTTGTTCTAAAATAAAAATTAAGGAAAGAATTATTCATATTCATCTATTCTATACAAATTATAATTATTTATTTAAATATTGATATAAAATATAAAATGTAATATATTTCAATCATAATATAGGTACACAATCATTGTTATTGTGGGAGTAACTTGATCTACTTAATTTTTCTAATAGATTTACACAAATAGTTTCTATATTAAAAAGGTCAGACTACATTTTTGTTGGAACAAAAAATGTGAAATATCATTAACATTGATGAACTTATTATTTTTTATTTCTTTGAATAAATTCGAATGATTTTGAATTATTTATCTAAGTTACACCATCAAATAAAATATTCCACCACATAATCCATTAAAATAAGAAAAACTTCAACCCACATACTCCTAAAAATAAAAAAAACCTAATTTTTAAATTGATCATGAAATATGTTATAATTTCGAAAAATTTTATATTATAAAATGGATATATTTATCTTTAATCAAATTGAAAAACAAATCTATTATCACTAATAATAAATAAACTATATAAGAGTATTTAAATTGTAAAATATTAAAAATATGCATGTTAAAACAAAAAAAAACATTCAAAATAGTTTGAATTGAACATTATTTATGATCCCCAAAATTGTTGTCCTAAAAGTGAAAAAACAATCTCATATTCATTCATAATATAAAAATAATTTTTCTGATATCTAATAGAATAATCGAGTAATAAATAAATATTATTTTTCTAAAATTTCTTAACAAAATATGATAAAGGGGAATGGTGATAAAGCACACACCATAATAAGATAAATATATTTTGGGAAGTAATTTTATTATTTAGGCTGATATAGTAAATTTAAGTTAATAAATGATCCAATCAACACATTAAAATAAGAACTTATATAATTTCAAATAGAGAGTGAAGTGATCAGTAGTTTGAATGGAAGTGGGTCAATAAGACACATATATTATTTTCCATAAGTCATTATATTTTTAATGATTTTAATATATATCATTTTTGTGTCAATCTTTTTCCTCAAATAAAAATTATTATTTTTATTTTACAATAGGGGATAAGATAAAACTTAAAATTAAGGGGAATATTTGAGATAAAATTTTTTATGATTAATTAAAATTAGAATAAATATATAATTTAGTGTACCATATCCTCAAATTTATCAACATATTTTTGGAACATATTTTTAATTGAAATAGTCAATATTGATTTTTTTCCTATAAGACATACCACATTATTGATGTAATAGATATATATATTGAAAGTAATCATCACTGATAAAAATAAGGTTTAACTAGAATTAGCGTACAACTATATCATCAAATACTATTATAAATTTTTTTCAAAAGGGACATTTTATATACCTATGGGGATCCTATATAAGGTTGATGCATTATCTTATGGTTTATATAAAATTCATTGAGAACGGAGTATAAATAATTACCTTAGAAAAAAACACATCCCTAGTTTCCCTTTTTAATAGTACTTAAAATAGTTTCTAAGTAACATACACTTGAAATAGTCAAACATTCAAAAAACATAGTCAAAATAATGACTATAACATCCATCTACAAATGTATGGAAATTCAATGAACCCACCCTTAGAATGTATCCATTTAAATTCACATAAAAAAATAAATTTATTTCAACCCTATGAAATCTATTTTATTTAAGAAAATATTTCAGCTCAAAGATATTGAACCTTATACAATTGAAAAATTCAACATAATTCAAAATATAATTATTAAAAAAATTCTCTAATATTCAAAATCTTGAAACAAATTGTGTAAATTTTACAAATTAAAGGAGAATATTGTTTTATAATATTATTTTCATAAATTAAAAATGAATATGTAGTGGAAGTAAAATTTCAAAGTAATCCATAGTAATAATACCTTAAAACATGGATGGAAAATATGTATATGACAATAAAATATATATTTTATAGAGATGAAAGACTATTAGAAAGAGCCATCACAAATAAAAAACAAAGCTAAATTTTTATCATTTATTGTACAGTTATGTTTATTTCCTATTGAGTTCAATTTTCAATTAAGAATATAGTATTGGATTCCGTAATTTTTAATAGTAGTATCTAGGTCAATGAAAATATCCAAAATACAAGAATTCCGGGAAATAATTTTTTTGAATTTCAATTTATGTGTAATAAAAATAATTCAATTTCATACTTTTAACAAGTTGACATAAATTTAAGAAGCATTAAAAATGTAAAAAGGAAAAAATATATAAAACTTCAAAAAAATTAAATATATCACATCATGATAAGTTTAAATAAATTACAATAATACTAAAAAGTCCATTAATATTAATAAAATATACAATAATTAATAATATTTTCAATCCCAAATCCAATATTTTTTTTAAGTTCATTGAATATAAAAACAAAAAAGAAAATAATTCATGAACATAGAATAAAAAAATTACAATTCATTAAATTCATTGAAAGACAAATTTTTTAAAGATATACTAGAAGATAGAAATCATCATCCTAAAAAATAGCTATTTTTTTTAAAACAATAAATAAATTTCATACAAATAAATTATAAAGAGAGGTTAGATAAAATTCTATATAAACTAGATGAAAAAATAAACATAAATTTTCATTAAATTTAACTTGAAATGAATCCCTAAGGAACTCACGACCAACACTTACCATCGGCCCGTTAATATTTCTTAAAATTTATATTATCCAAAGAATTATGTTTAAATATGAATAATGATAAATATAATTAAAAATTAATGTCAAATATCTTCAAATCTATAAAACAATAAAGCATATATTAATGAAAAAATTAAAAATGATATACATATAATAGATTTTTATACCACAACCCAAAAAAAAGCCCTAGGGAATCTATGATTAGGAATCGGAACCATAAGAAAATTCTAAAAATAAATTTTCAAGTGGATGATGTTTTAAGATAAAACACATATTTAAAACCAAAAAATATAAAATTATATAAATTCCTAATGAATTTTAGATGGTAGTGACCCGTATTGTCTAAGGGGAATTCAAAATTCTCATCCTCATTAAAGGAATTCTAGATGATGAAAAAGGATTATATATATTCATTAAAAGATAATTAGTGTTTGGAAGGTTTCCAGTGTATGTCCCAAAAAGGAAGATAAGGCTTTTGGTGTATTTACCCAACATGAAATATTGTTTCCCCATGATCAAAACCCAATATTTATTTCATTCCTTAGACCCGTAATTATAGATTCAATGGTAAAAATAGTTCCTTTACATATTGGTTTTGTTACCAACTAATGTGACACAATCCTAAGCATATTTAATTACAATATTAGTAAAAAATATTAAGACACATACATACCCAATATATTTTAGGTTCATAGTTTTAGAGATTTTAGAAAAATGATTAAATAAAAAACCCAAATATTTCCTATGAAAAAGTAATTATTCCCAATAAACCAAGGATTTTATGTTTTATAATATGACTTCAATATATCCCAAAATATTCTCTACATGTGATACCAATATAGACATATCATAAATTATTCCCTTCATTATAACCTAGGGAAACTGAAACACAATAATGGGTGTGTTAAAACACTGAATTAGGTTAAACATAATGATAAAAATCAAATATCATAATTGCAAATAAGGTAAACATTTGCGGATGAGAACGAAATCAATGTATGTGAACACATAATAAAGAATAAAAAAACTTAAATATAGGGATCATAAGTTATTAAACATAACATAAGTATTTTTTTAATAAAGAACTAGATATAATAGAATCATGTAATCATAAGAACTTCCTAAAAATGAAATAAATTTCCTAACTTAACGGTCACTACCATGAAAAAATAGCGTAGTGTGATAAGATTACTGCTTATACAACATTCATGGTATTTCATGATATGAAAACATCACCTAATACATTTGAGGGTTTTAGAAGTCTAGGAACACCCATCACATGATAATATGTGTATGAATATATACTATTACTATTAGATTTGATTGTATTTTTTGTCAATAAGATAAGTGTTTTTTATTTCAACATGTGTTGAATTGAAATGATGATGACATTGAAGTAGATTCTTGAGAAAGGAAAGTGTAGGACATGCCCATAAAATATGGAATGTTGAGAAAACAATTAACAACATGTAAAATTGGAATGAGACCTAATCATGGTGGTCCCATTTTTGAGATTATATATCACTTATTAAACAATGTTTAACCCAACAAGGTGTAATGGTGGTCACGGTTCTAGGAAGAATAACTACATTGCATACTTTAGTTTTTAAATTCTAACATAGACAGTCCCATTTCATATAGGTGGGTGTGGTTAATTAGAGAATCATTGTGTGACATTAGGAAGTCCAATGTGGTTGTAGTGATGATTAGGCTGCAATTAAGGAGATTTTTTGAATACCTGAAAACATTATAGTACCATGTCATAGTGTTTGGTGTGTTGAGCTTAAAATGTCTGAATATTATTTACCCAATCTTGGTGAAGTGAATATCGATATTTGATGCATTGATATTGATAAAACATATTATGATGATTCTTGTAATATTATTCAATGTATCAGTAATCATTGGAATTATTTTTATTACTTGATTCCAACAAGATTATATCAATTTTGCAGCGATCTAAATGGGGAATTAATTGGTGAATTAACTGACAATGAAAAATGAATAAGTATATATGTTGAATCTGATTATGAAAAAATTCAAGGAAGATGTTTAGGGAGAATTATAGGTAGTTTTAATAGCTAATAAAGATTCTATCATTTGAAAAAAAAAATTCCCGAAGACCACCTAAGCTATTTAGGGGAATCAAAAAACAAGAAAAGAGATTGTGAGGAGGAAACTCTCAAATAATTTAGATGATTGAGAAGAGTCACATAATCATGTGTGTGTGAGGTAAATATTCTATGTGAGGAATAAGTGAGCCATAATAATCTCTATATAAAGGTAATATGGTGAAAAAATCCAACACATAATGAATATATTTTTATGTTTCAAGAGAGACATTCCTGTATCATTGGATATTGAATATATTGACGAAGGAGTACATGTATATATTTTATGATCCATCTATTAATGGAGGAGGAAAAATATATAGAGGTGTGTAGATCGCTTGGTTTTATAATAGTTCTTTCTTTATAGGATCATATTTGTAAAGATTTGTATCTTCTAGTGGACTTTGTACTTGGAGAGAAAATAATCTACTTTATGTTATAAAATAATTTCAAAATTGTGTTGGGGGGACTAACAAACATGTTAAGGAGTATCCATGGGTAGCCAAACATTTTAAATATCACGTATCATGCTCCTCACTTTATCTTCACATTAGAGGTGATATTTGAGTATTTTTTTGAGTGGATCAAGAACCTTCATTGGTTTAAGAGGTTGATTTTAAAAGGGAGGAACTCATAATAGAAAGAGAGGATAACTGATTCACCCCCACCCCCTTTCATTGTTCCAATTTGATGCAAAAAAGTGGTATCTGAGTGAGTATGACTCTTATAATCAAAAAAAAATTACACATGTTTTTTAATAACTTTTATGAAGTAAATATTTAATGTATTATTTGATCTACCTCAGATAAAGGAAAATGAATTTACTCAAATTATAACAAATCTGTATATCTCTACTTGTATACTGAAAAATAATAATAAATGATAAGAAAGAAATCTGAATAATAATAAAAAATTAAATGAATATGCATAACTAAAAGAAGTTAATTAGAGTGGTATAAGTTTTACTAAATTTTTTTATTATGATTCTTATAAAGAATATTGACCAAGATATGATGATGATGCATCAATTAATGATATTCTTTACAAGAATAAAGGTCATATGTTTAAAGTCACCAAATAATAGGTACTTTTTAAGAAAACTATCATGGGTATTCAATAAGTGAAATTATGGCTAGAATAATGGGTTAGTGAAATAGAAATTTAAATAGATAAAAATGTTGGTATATTTAACACTATGAAAAAACTAAAAATTGTAAAAGAAGAAATAAAATCTCTGAGAAATTAACGATATGGTGAAGTTATTGAAATATTCAAAGTCAGAATTTGTGAGAAACCTTTCACAAGATTTTATTCATAGAATACATCAAATCACTTAAAATATGGCTACAAATCTCTATGGATATCAATGATGCTAATTTGGATGTTAAGGAAAAAATTATAAAAAATATAGAATTGTTTTACAAGAGTTAAAAATAGTGTATGAATATCAAATTAAGAAGATATAATGGGATTATAAAAATTAATTAAGAAACATTTGATGATGAGAATCACTCCCTTAACATTAATTTATTTGATCTTAAGGTAAGTCTAAGAAGTATTGAATCCAAACAATTTAGACCTTCCCATGATTCTAATTTGATTTATATTGAGAATAATGGCTCCATGAGGACTCATACTAGTAATAAGTAAATCTAGAGATCACCCCCTCATCAAGTGGAATCATCCTCCAAAATGAAGGTATCCCATAACCATGTTATTTCCTGTTATATTTATTCAATTTCTAATTTATGTTCAATAGTTATTAAAAATAAAATATTGATGGTGAAAAATATTGATAAACCAACTAAATTATCTAGGGTGGATGATATGAGATATATAAATAGGTGTTCCCCATGAGGTGTCCAAAATATTGGTGTTTCAACTCAGAAATAAAAAACATCACATCCTATGATATTTGTATATATTAAACTAAAAAATTAGAGAGAAAAGATTCATAGTCTATTATAAGTTTCGTTGTAAGTTTAGGCATAATTATCTGAAAATTTGACATAACTTTTCAATTCATAAATATATTAGAATACCCCAAGGGTGGTCAACTCAGATGAAAGGAGAAAAAGTTTTCATCAAAGGAAGAATCAGGATTATTCCTTGAGGGTGAAGACTCAGTGAGATTAGGTTATACAAAAAGAAAAGGAAACTCTAGTTTACTTGAAAGATGATTTTAAGAAAAACTACTTCACACAAGAAAAAATTTCATGAGAAAAAATATGACCAATAAACTATTGAGTAAAATAATATGAGAAATTTAGTTGATATTTAAAGAAAATAATATCCTAGATTTAGAGGAAGCTCTTATCTTATGTGTTACCTCTAAGGAAAAAAGAGGCCATTCCTTCTTCCCATAATCGATTAAATATTGTGATAACTTGAGGGTATTTAAAAGATATTATTGAGTTTTTATACTATATTAGGTAAAGTAGATGAGTGGTATATGGAGTACTTCATTTTCATGTAGAGGATTAGAATGAATCCCTTAAAGGGGGATCATTTAAGATGGAAGTTGTCAAAAATATAATTTTTGGGAAACTAGGAGAAATATGTAAATGAAGTATTCAATTCACTCACACTACTTTTTTATGAATATATTATATATATTTATCAAGGAAATGTTTTAGTTTCTCAAAATATTTTAAAAATGAGTATTTTTACATGAACATAAACAATGTTTTTGGTGTGTCGAAATATGTGAAGGAGACTCATTCTAAATATGCTTTATGAAACCCCAATGTTTAGAAATAGGATTTTTCTGAACATGTTATAAAATGATGATATTTTATTGATATATGAGATAACCTTGGTTATATATATCGTTTTTCTATACCTATTTATCCCACATAGACTTAGGGTGCATTAGTCAATGACTCTTTTATAAGGACCATGTAATACCACCCCTCTCATTAAATTGAAAAAAGGAGTATATGATGTTTGTGTGAATATGAGATGAAAAGAACTCATTAATTAAACTTTGAATATGGTTTTAAATAAATTGGAGAGGAAATGGATGGCGGAGAATATGATAACATAAAATAATTTATATATTGTCTTGTTGATATGTTTTATGGTATTGACAATAAATTAAAATAGGGAGATTATTAGAACTATTGAATTTGATTGTATTTTTTTTAGTAAGAGAAGTATGTTTTGATGTCAATATGTTTTTTTATTAGATGAATAATACATTAAAGGATATTCTTGATAAAGTTAGGTGAATTCCATAAAGGTCAATGTTTTCCATCCCTTTGATATCAAATTTATGGTTTTTTTATAACACCTCTATCAGAATAATTTTCACTTTTTCTCACTACTTCGCATTTTTTTCTTCAGTATGGATAAATTAAACTTCACTATGATGATAGTGGGAGATATACTATGACTTATAATTCATTCCTAGAACTCCCAAAAAACCTATGTGGGACATTGGGTATGACACTATATAATGGGGCTCACTATCCATGGGTGTGGTGTCAACTCTATCTCACCAGAAAAGTAGTTAATCACATTTCATGATCCCTTTATAAATCAATAAATTATTATTATAACAATACGTGTTCCAAATAATAAAATAATAATAACATTTTCATGTGATATTTAACTAATGAGAAAGAAATATATTTCAAACAAAAATTCCTTAAAATTATCATAATCCATCATAAGAAATAATATAGATGAATGTATTGGAGGATATCCTCATTGAAGTATACAAAACATCAAATTATGATGAAACAGATCCAAAATAGGTATATAATAAGATTGGATACTTGACACTTTTATGTGGTATCATATAAGAAATGAACAAGAATTAGATCGTTTGATACACCAAGTTAAATCTCCCAAAAATAAAAACCCATATTAGAATCCATATGGTAATATATGAAACATAAATCCAAAGGAGATAGATATTTTATTGTTTGAGAGGAAAACTAAATAAACTTTTCAAAAATAATATTCATAACGATTTTGAAACATTATTATAAAATCAATCTTATAAGTCTCTTAAAACCCCATTTAATGGGGATACAAAGAGTACATTCATAACCATAAATTTAAAAGGATTCCAAATATTGTAATATTTCAAATTAATCATGATAAATATAATAAATTTGGATTACAAGAAAAAAATTTAGATAAATGAGATGTCGTTTCTTTGTTTGTTCTTCTAAATCATTAACATTTATTTTTTAAATGTAAAATTCCAAAACAATGGGAACAGAAATTACATTAAAAACCCATAAAAACCTGAAGATTAGTTTTCCTTATGAAAAGATGATATAAAAGTGGAGATATTCATTAATGGGTAAAAAGTTAAAAATAGATTATTTTAACACTTTTATAAATAATGTAAAAAATTACCGATGTGGAAAATGTTAAGAATATTCCTTCAATTTTTTTTAAAGAAATTAAAAGATACTGGAAAATAACAACAAACAATAGAAGACATGAAAGGGAAATTTAATGTTAATAATTCGTGTAAATCCCATAAATTAATAGTGTAGAATAAAATAGTTGAGGTTTAGTATAGAAGATCATGTAATTTTCCATATATGAAAACATAATCGCATATAACATTAATTGAAAATGATAAGGGAATTAAAACCCTTACCAAAAAAGTAAACCCCAATAGTGACTTGTCTAGAAGAAAGTAGACGAGTTTTTATTGATAAGATCATATAATTTTCCATATATGAAAACTTAATCAAATACAATTCAAATTGAAAATTATATGAAAAAGATAACCACTCCAAACAAAGTAAGGTATGAATAATCAATAAATAAGAAAGGAAAATAGTTCATAAATTCAATAGAAATAAATGTAAAATTCTATGGTAAACATTCTGGAACGTATTATTGAATCATATAATATAAAATATAGAATCGAATGTCAATACTAGAAATGAGTTGGCACTTAGATAAGGAACCATTAAAAGAACATAACTTACGATATAATAATATATCAGGGAAGATATTAATTAAAATAAATTTAAATATATATAAAATAATTGTAAATAAACAATAAAACAATAATAAGTTAGAATTAATGTAGTATTAACATAATCAATGTAGAAAGGGTATAACTCAATGAAAGGAAATTGAGTTAAGAACCCACTTATAGGTTAAGAAACTAATCAAAAGAATAAGGAAATATATCATGAAATGGATGTTTCAATGAAATAATTAAAAAGTAATTTATGATAAAAGAATTACATTGTTAGTAATTTCATCTTATTAAATAATAATTGGCTCATAGTTTGAAATATGTATCATGGAAAGGAAATTGAGAAAAATAACTCTTACCATGAATTCTGGCTTTCTCAAACAAAATTTAAATTCATGTATAATAAAATGATACTAATTTTTAATTCATTTAGTGACATTATTAATGTGTATTTACAAATATATTAAACTATAATATTTATTTTTTATATAGTTTTTACTAATTTATAATTAATATTGATAATTATTTGTAAATAATTACTGTTATTTTTCTAGTTTTATGTAATATTTTTGTGCATCACTTCCTGTCACTCAATTAATAATATATATATTTATAGTAATATAGGGTATTTATCATTCCATTAGAATTAAATTTTTATATCACAAAATACTATAAAACATATATTCAAGTTATTAAGGATGCCTCGGTATGCTCGTTTTGGGTTGTTAAAATCACTATAATAATTTAATATTAATATAACGAATATAATGGAAAATGTATCCTCAAATATTATTAATATTATTATAAATATTATATTTATTAATTAGATACATTCTTATAAACATATAATTATTTCAGGTATAAAAAATTAAGTACATCATCCATAGATGCGACGAACTGACTATAATATATACTACATTCTCATTTTACAAATTATGGGAGGAAGGTAGATAATGAATATTCCATCAACATAATAAAATTTAGGTATAATAATTATAATGATTTAATTATATTTTTATGGTTATAATATAATTAGAATAGGTAGAAAAATAAATTAAAAAGGAATAGAAATGGTAATGTGATTATGAGTTCTTACTACACTCTTTAGGATGACTCATTTGGTAATAGGATTATGACTTTGAAGGGTAAAATATTCAGGATACCATTACCTATTATAAGTTTGTATTATTTTTTCAAATGGTTTTCATAGTTCTAGTTTATATAAAATTCTTAATTTCTGAAGAGAGTTTTAGTGGTGATGGGGTCCTCTTTTAAGTGAGAGTGGTGGAATTTCTGTAAATATTAATTGCCTAAAATAAAAAGGAATGTAATATTTAAGAAAATTGTATAACACATGAATAAAAGATAAAAATTTATAGTTTTAAGTTTTTATTTCAATTCATCTACACATTTATAAGTGATTTTGTGTTATATTTCGTCTCTTTATCCCTTTATAGAACACTTTTACCTTGTTTTTTTCTTATCATGGTGTCTAACTTTTACCTTGGTCACTTATTTTTATTCCCTAAAATTAAAATAAGATTATTCATAATATATAATATGATAATTCCAACTGTGAAATAATTTAATTGAATTAAATTTATTATGTTGGTAAAATTAATTTGACTATAAGTACACATAATGCAATTAAATCGATTTGTAGATAACATGTATATTTAAGTATAAAAATACATTTATAATTATTTAAGCCTATTATTATAAATATTATGGATTATAATGATATTTATTATTTTATAATAATTTTTTATAATATTATTTTCAAACAGAGCATAAATAAAATTGGAATCCAGTTTTACTTAATTAAATGAAAAGGAAGAAAAAAAATATTTGTATTATATTGGAATTCAAATTAGGTTATAAAATATAAATCATAGGTTTATAAATTAAAATTTTATTTTTATATGAATTATTTACTCTTTTAATAAATATTTTTACAATAAAAAGGTTTCATTAATTTTTAATCCATGCTTATATCATGGTAATTTCATAGCAGTTCGGGTTTTTATAAAAATAGAATTTTAAATTTTCACCAAAAAAATAATCCTCTAGGAAAATTTCTAAAAACCACAATAAGATAATTTTTATATATTGAATAAAAAATGAGGTTCATTTTTGATAATTAAAATGCTAAAATTTTGGAATTTAACTTTTAATCAAAAAGAAAAAATATAAATAAAAATATTATAGGAGAATGAAAATTTCAACATTAGTTCTTATTAATATTATTTACTGTAAATTACCATTTAAATGAGTGTTAATATATATATTTTTTCACAGTATAATTTTTTTTAATAGTAATCATTCAAAATTGACTGATGTAATTTAAGATAAAAATTTACACAATGCTTTAAAAAATTGTTCTTTTATTTTTTTCATTTTAATAATAAATAATTTTAATCGCATAATGTTAAAGTATTTTAATTATCATTTCATATGTATTAGAAAATAATGAATAATTATTTAGAATAATATGCCAAAAAAATTAAATACCTATTTTTTATATAAAAAACGTTAATTAATTATTATCTTTTAATTTCCATATAGTTTTATTCTTCCTGTAATTTTATTTAATAATGATTCACATAGTATTCTCAAAAGTTATTAACGTTTATATTGTATTGTAATATAATATATCGTGGTACATTTTTGTTCGGTGTTGCATATCATACAATCTTTTCATCATAATATTTATTTAATGTAAAAATACACAATAAAATCATGTGATATTGCATCCTACTCAACCTAAATAAATTGCATCCTTAAAATTATAAATTCTCTAACTGATGATAATATTTGAGTGTGTCATTAATTTATTTATGAATCGTGATATAATTTTAAATGAGAAATCAACCTCATAATATTTGATAAGAACAAAAAACTCATTTTTTTATCCTAATAGGAATATGTTTATATTTTTATTTCTAAATAACATTTGTTCCAAATATATTATACGAATTATGAGATTATAGAGACATAACTTTTACAATTTAATTTTCATGATCCTATAATCAAGTATATTCTAAAACTAAAATGGTTATGATAATAATTGATAAACATATTAATATGAAAAAACTAAATTATAAATATACTTTAATTTGATAAATCTATTTCAACCCATGATACATTCGATTTAATTATGTTTTATACTCTTAATATATATAACTTTGTCCCCAAAAATAAGTAATCCAAAATTATCAATCACCATATTACTATATCTAAACCCAAAAAATATGGAATCTAATGCTCTTATAATTAAACATAACCTTTATAACCAAAAAGAATAAATTGAATTCCAATAAATATACCTAAATCATATATACTCCAAAATGCATATTATTTTTTTCGAAAATAACCTGAATTTACTAACCAGAAAGTCACTTTTCATCCTCCAGGTTTATTTAAATAGCTCAAATTATATTCTAAAAATCAATCAAAACATTATCTCAATTACCATTATTTACCTCAATATCAATTTGCAATTCAAACCAATGGTTACTTATAAATCAATAATGTATTATTCTTAAAACCCAATAAATTTTTACCTTGAAAACTAAATCATCAAATTCATTAAATGGGTATAATATAATTAAACTTATAATAAATATCAAACATATTAACCCATCATGGTATCCTAAACTCTTATAATATCCTCATCTAATAAAATCAAAACCCAAAAAATTAAAAATACCCTACTTTGATACAAAATAAGTTGTTTTTGAACCATCTTAGTGATGCTGTTTTTTTGTTAACACTACCTCACATGTGATAATTATTTATATTTATCTTCATTATTGGTTAAGAGTGTCATTTCTATGTAATTTATGTTAAAATTTATTTTAAGTGAGTTTTAAGTGTTTGATAAGGGCTCGAGTAGAGATGAATATGTTCTAATTGAGTTTGAGGACAATCTGGAATAACTAGTTAAGGGTTATATTTGTTAAATTCCATGACATTATAGACATGATCTGATTATTAATATGAGATATCTCAGATTCTTTGTATACATTATATTCATCTTTGTAATCATGGTTTACTTCAGTTTAAACAATATTTAGTTTAGTAGACATTGAAAAATGTAATAGAGTTTGAATCTGTTTAAACATAAATTTATTTGGATAAAGGTAATGTGAAACTACACAAATGTCATATAAAAAAGAAAACTACCCATGTAAATCTCAAATGATTATTTTATAAAAGTTATATATAGTTTTATAAGAATCATCACTACTATACAGGGTGTTATGGATAGGTTACTCAACTTATTTTTATAAAGGTCATCTCTAACTGGTGTAAGGTTAATGTTGAAGTATGGGATCTAAATAAAAGTAGTCTAGACTTGCATCATGATTTTCATGGAATTATTCTTTCTATGTAAGGATAAATATACCGAATTCATAAAGGCTACTAGACATGTGTTAGCAAAAACCATGTCATGTAAGGGTATGATTATAGGATATATATGTATGGGTGAATCATGAAAGATTCCTTTATATGATTCATTATATCTGCAAAAAATAGTAAGATAACGAAAACAATTTAATATAAGTGAAATATTCGTAGGAATATTCTAATAGTGAGATATGATAACTCATTTATTTCATGTTATATATTACGGTTAGAATCATGATGTGTAACATGAAAATTGTTGTTCAGAGATTGAAAATCGAATCCAATATCATGGTTTATTATTTGTGATTGTTTTGAGAAGCACAAAACGTTGTGTGTTTTCCAAGGTTTGGTACGGGTAAATCCATGTCAGATTAGACATCATGTTGTTATGTGATTATTTTTCTGAAATTAAATGAAGTTATAGAGAACTTTGATCCAAAAATCCATGATTTCAATAAGTTTCATGAATATCCTCATATAGTTTTCCATGAGTTCTTTTTATAAATAATTAAAATAGAAATAAAATCTCATTATAATAATTCTAAGACCACGTGGAAGGGATGACGTAAAGTTTACAAGTTACTTGATGTGATAATAATTAAAGGAATAATATTTATATGGTATCATGAATATCTAATATGCTAAAGAGAAATAAATGATGTGGTATAGAATTTCAAGATATGAGAGAAAATATTACTCAGTATTATGAATAGTCATGAAACATTGTGGTGATAATAAAATGATGATATCATTCCATCAATAACACATAATCTTATGATCTCATTTTTTTTATTTATCTTCAAACATATGTTATTCTCTTTATTTAATAAGAATAAAATTTATAATCTATTTTTGAGTGCCAATATTTTTTATCATGCACGTGGTCATACACTTTCCTATAGCATTCTTAATAATAAAATAATATTTGTGTCTGTGCGGGATAAAAAACACCATACACTAGGGATGTATTCATCCATGGGGAGGAAAACCACATTTAAAATGTTTTTTCACTCCACATTTTATTTATAATTATTTGTTTGATGAGATACCTACTAAATAAAAAAGGGGATACATGTTATTGAAAACTAAATATAACTACTAATCCCCCATCTTAGTAATTTGTACACCTCTTTGATCCTTTTAAATTGGTATTAATTCTAGGTATTCCATTAAAATTTTCATGGATAGTTTTCGATGGAACACTACAAATAATTATATCAAAAAAAAATTTAAACTTTAACATAAATGGTTTTAACCATTGGAAGAATATTATGATGCCTTATCTTTTATACCTAATATGGGATGTTACTGATTTTTCTTATCATGGGTTCACTGTACCAAAGGAGATTGTTTCATGGCCTCTAACTAACAAGAAGAATGATGAAAATTATTAAAAAATAGTAAATTTAATACATTATTCAGTATTTTTGAAATAATTGATAAAGTTTATAGGATAAAAATCATCCTACAAAATTTATGGAAAACATCATACCATCTTTACTAGATACAAAAAGTTAAAATAAAAAAAATTAAAATGAGTAGAAAATGGTTTATAGACAAAAAAAATATAGTAAGATGAATCTGTTTATGAATTTTTCTGAAGAGTAAATATTTTTATAATTTATATCATAGGTTTTGGAGAAAATCTAGATGATTCCACTATGGAAAAGAATATCATTAGAATACTTCTAACAAAATTTTTCTAATGTATAAACTTATAAAGAAATAGACCTTGATGATTTTTTTTATTTTTTAATTTTATAGTACACTCATTGACTATGTGATGAGAAGAGTAGATACCCACAAATGAAAAAAGAAGACAATATTTTATTTAAAATATTTTAAGGAAATAAAAATTAGAGATGTAAAATTGTTTAAGGATGAAGAAGAGAATGTGTAAGACTATACATTGATTATTTCCCTCGTTTTAGGAAACATTATAAGAGGAGGAGGAAAAAATAGTAATGGGAAACTTCCCTTTAAATGTTTCAAATATGGGACGGTTATTCATTTCATTGAAAAATGTACAAATAATATAAAAATTATGATAAAAATGATGAAACTAACAATGTATCATTTTATAAATTATGATCATAAAAACTAATTCAAATTAGTTTCAAAGGGAAAGGAAAATGACAAAAAGGTTTTTTATAAGAAATTTCACATCTACTTATTAAGGGGTATCTGAGAGTGATGAAAGTAATAATGACGAGGAGAAAAATATTATATCTTCTGATAAGGTTTTCATGGTTCTTAAATTAGATAATAGTGTTTCAGAAGATCATGATTCACATGTTAATTATTAATTTACTACTAAAGAATGTGAATATACCAATGAATAATCCATGAGAAAAAAAACTTCTTAAATGAAATTGGAAGGATAAGAGTTTATAATTTTCATATTAAGAATAATTCAAAAAAGAAAAAACCAACTAATATTGAGAAATAATATATGGTTAAATAAGTAGGTATGTTTAAACTTGAAAATATATAGACTAATATTATCATTTATTACATGAACACCACTATTATTCTTATGGATAAGTATATGGGTATGTTGAAGCAAGAAATTATTGATATTGAAAAATATAAGGAGAAACATAAATATGAATATATATATGTAGTTGAAGGTAGAGAATAAATATTCTTTCTGAAAATATCTTTTATATTTTACATTCAGGATACTGAAAGTGAATTTAAGGATACTAATTACAATAAATCTTCGTAGAAGGTCATAAACTCAAAATCCATAATAGTAAAATAGAAATATTGTTTGGTCCACTAGGATAAATACCCTGAGAGGGGGGGTGAATCAGTGTTTGACAGATTAAAACAACTACCCGTTTTGATCTTTTTTTGCTGTTAGACAAAACTACCTTCTATCTCTTTCTTGATTCCGAGTATGAATAAAACATAAAGAATGAACATGACACAACGAATTGTTACTTGGTTTACCCTCACTAGGCTACATCCATGTAGCATACACCGACAGTGTGCCGATGTACCAATTCCACTATAAGTGCGCTGCTGTTTACAGGTTCGAAGTGGACTCACTGTCCCTCCTAGTATACAACCACTCACAATTTGAGAACTCACTACTCTCTCAACTTAATTGAGCTCAATGATTTTCAGAAGATCCACTCATAGTTTATAGACTTTTAGGTCTCTTTATTTGAATGAAATAATGCATCCTCATCTACTGATAGATGCTCTATTAATGTTCAAAGTCCATCTTCTGATGAATACTGCTTTACCACAGATGTTCTGGGAAATATGTAACTTTCACGAAACCCTAGGGTGACTTGTGTGCCCATTTAACTAGTGCACAACCTCTGCCTTCATTGCAGAAAAACAAACTTGTGTGCCACACTTGCGTGCCACACTAGTGCACCAAACTTGTTCTCCACACTACTTGTGTAACACACTTGCACAACACAGTTGCATGATACACTTGCGCAGTACACTTGCGCCGTACACTTTCGCGTCCCACTTGCCCCGGACACTAGCATGCCCCACTTGCGTGCACAATGAACTAGTACGTCACTTCCACTTGCGTGATCAGAGCTCGGATTTTCTCTAAGTGTTGAGTTCATTGATAAATGGGGAGAGTAGCCGTCTATTTATAGGCATTTTGAGGACTTGTGCGCCACACATGCGCGCCACACTTGAACACCTCATTCCTTCCATTGTCATATTTTGATATAATGATCTTGAAATATGTCTTGTGTGCCACACTTGCATGCCATACATGTGCCCCATACGTAAGGGCCACATTAGGACTTGTGTACCACACTTGCTCTCCACTTTTGGACTTGCGCGCCAGTTTTGGACTTGCACGCCACATTTCCTTTACCAAATTTTTGATGTTCTGAATTCAAAAAATTCATGACATACAACATCAGAAACCTCCTTAACAAAAGAACACAACTCCCTTTTCCAAAAACACTTTCCCCCATTCTCCAAGAAAACCTCCTTTGTCAACAGTTTGAGTCATTGAGACTCACTTTGTCAACAAATACATCATGGAGTCCAGCATTTTCAACAAACACAATCATCCCAAAAATGATTCAATGACACCTTGAGGAATTTTCCCCAACAATCTTCCCCTTTGGGTTTGTTGACAACTCTTCTCAAAACAATTCTCTATTCTTTGATACCTCAATAAGTCTTCATTCATCTTCAGCCACCATTCGCCTCTTGTGATACAGATAGCGATCATAGATTTACTCAACACATACTCTAAGCCCACATTCGCAATGCTCGACATGAGAAACAAGAGTATCATGAAAAGTTCATCTATGAGTCACTTTGTTTCTGACACCACTATTGATACCAACCTTAAAAAAATTGAAATTTTCATACCAACCTGATACCAAACACACTTCTTCTTTTTTTCATGAACCTTAGCTGTTGTGATATCTATTGTTTAATAGATCACGTCTAGCATTGTCTGATTTAGTTTTATCCCCCTATCTCATTGCTCCCCCAATCTCGTTGATCCACCTATCAGCTTCTCCCTATGTCTTGACTAAGACATTTCCTCCCCCTTTAACAATCACATTTTCTCACGTTTTCTCCCCCGTTTTCAATGAAACCGAAGGGCACACCTTTACAGTATACATTAGGGTAAAAACACATATCAGAACATAAGGAAAAAATACACCATACCTCAGGGAGAGGGGTGTGGTCCCACATCCACACATTCCAA
Source organism: Viscum album (assembly GCA_963277665.1). Lineage (NCBI taxonomy): Eukaryota > Viridiplantae > Streptophyta > Magnoliopsida > Santalales > Viscaceae > Viscum > Viscum album. Next base: position 1,211,287,513 of record OY728165.1, read on the forward strand.
GTTTGGGGAGTCGACTAGACTCCCAAATCTAGTCGATGCCTCTCAAAAGCTTCTTTGGGTAAGGCCTTTGTTAGAATATATGCAACCTATAGCTTTGTTGGCACATACTCCAACATCACAATCCCTTGAACCACCATCTCCACAATTAAATGATATTTGATCTTGATGTGATTTTTCCTTGAGTGATGAATTGAATTTCAGCTAAGATTAATATCACTTGAGTTATCAAACTGGATTTTGATCAGAGAATTCACTTCAACTCCCATATCTTCAAGCTGTTGCTTTATCCGTAATAACTATGTGCATGCTTGAGTGGCCGTAATATACTCAGCCTCTATGGTGCTCAGAGAAATGAAATCTTGTTTCTTGATTAGCCAAGAAATACACAATCTACTAAGATTGAATGCACCTCCTAATGTCAATTTTCTGTCATCTACTGATCTAGCCCAATATTCATTTGTATATCCCAATAACTCTGGCTGATATTGGTCATTATACATCAGACCAAAATCCACGGTGCCTTCGATATACCTAAGTATACTTTTTATTACTATAATATGTATTTACTTTTAATTTATTTGGTAATGTGATGCATTTAATGTGGGGAAAACAATATCAGGTCTTTTTGCTATTAGGTATAGTAAACTACTAAAAATATGCCTATATTCAGTTATATTAACTTCCCTACCACTCTCATCTTTTGATAATTTCATCTGGGTAGAAACCGGAGTCTTCATCTCCTTGGAATTCTCCATTCCAAACCTTCTTAGAACCTCGTTAGTGTATTTGGATTGAGAAATGAAAGTTCCATTACTTCCTTGTGTCACCAGTAAACCAAAGAAAAATGTCATCTCACCAATCATTGACATTTCGAACTTGATTTTCAGGAATTTAGAAAAACGTTTGCACTAAGCTTCATATGATCCCCCAAATATTATGTCATCGACATAAACCAGCACCATCATCCTTTTATTACTATTGTTTTGGAATTAGATATTGTAATCAAATCCACCACATTAATATCTAAGCTTCGTCAAATACTAATCCAGCCTTGAGTATCATGCTCTTGGTGCTTGTTTCAACCCATATGGTGCTTTCTTCAACAGACAAACATTATTCTCATCATCATGAATGAGAAACCCATATAGATGCTCAATGTACACCTCTTCTTCCTAAAACCCATTTATAAATGCAGATTTGATTTCCATCTGGATCACTTTGAACTTTGTTTGCACTTCTATGGGTAAAAATAATCTGATTTTCTCCAACCTTGCAACTGGTGCAAATGTCTCATCAACATCAATACCCTCTATTTAGGAGTATCCTTTTCACACCAGTCGTTCTTTGTTTCAAATCACTATTCAATCTTCATTCATCTTGTTGTGAAAGAACGATCTAGTCCCAATAACATTCTTATATGCTGGCCTCAGAAAAATCTCCCATGTATGATTCTTTTCAATCAGATCTAGCTCTTCATTCATTGCCTGAATTCAGTTTTCATCTTCAGCTGCAATAACAAAGCATTTCAGATCAACCTGTGATAGTAAAGATTTATGCTACAGTGATTTTATTCTTCTGGTATGAATTGGATTTGACTAATAACCAATGATATTCTACCTGTTATTTTTAACTCAAATCCTTGGATTTTGTGAAAATACATATTTTAGTTTCTCATGATCATCATCAGTATCTTCTCCTGAATCAACATAATCCACTTCTTCTCCCTCTGCATTGCTTTCTTCCTCGTCACTCTCATCAAGAAATTGTTCACTACACTATTGAATGATCTCCTTATTCTCTACAATAGTGTCATAATTTCTCTCAACTACTTTTCCCAGCCTTTTGTTAAAGCATTTATATGCCTTACTTTTTCCTTAGTAGCCAAGGAATATCCCTTCATCTCCTCATGACTCATGTTTCCTATGTTTTAACTTGTTGAGGATAAAGCACTTACTTCCAAATATTCCAAAGTATTTCACAATTGGATTCGTTCCATACCACATCTCGTACAGAGTCTTTCCTTCTATCAAAAACAACAAAGCCCTGTTAGAAATATAGACCGATGTCAGAACTGCTTCCTTCCAAAACTTCTCTGGTAGGCATTTTTCAATGATCATCATTCTGTCCATGTTATTGATGATCCGATTTCTCCTGTCAACCACTCCATTTTGTTGGGGAGTTCATAGTGTGAAAACTTTATGCCTTATACCATGTTTCTTGAGATAGCCTTTCACCTGACTGTTTGTGAATTCCGTACCATTGTCAGTATGAAGCTTCAAAATTTTATGTCCAAGCATCCTTTCACACTCCCTCTGGTACTGTTTCAAGAATCTAAAAACATCTTACTTATAGGAAATAACAAATACCCATGCCATTATGCTATATTAATCAATGAAAAGAACATAGTACCTCTTTCCATTAATTTCTCTTGGTGTGATAGGGCCACAAACATCAGCAGGCACCAATTCGAGCACTCTTTTTGACTTTTTTTCCTTTGCCTTATATGTATTTCTGATAAGATTCCCTTGTTGGCATGAATCACACATGTGAGTATGATCACGTGATATCTTAGGGAGGTCTCTTGATGTATCACACTTCACCAGATCATCTAGGGATGGTTGAAAAAGATGACCAAGTCATTTATGCCACAACTTGTTTTCTTCCTCTCTGAACAGAAAACACATATATTCCTCTCCACTTACCTGGTAGATATTTCCCTTTGTTCGTTTTTCCTATAGAACTAATGTCCCGTCTCTTCCTTTGATGACACACATATTCTTAGTAATCCTTATAGAATGTCTTGAGTCACATATTTGACTGAAACAGAGCAAATTACGACTGAGGCCTTCTACTACTAAGACATCAACACGTCTCTTATCTTTTCCCCCAAACATGGCCTTTCCTACGCCAATAATATTCAGGCCTTCATCATTTACAAACTTGAAAACTCATTCTTTATCATATTTTATTCTTGTAACAAGATCCTTATTACCTGTCATGTGAGATGTGCATCCACTATCAAGGATCCACACCCCAGAGCGATCTGATGCTTTAAGGGAAATTTCTTCCACCACGACCTTCTCATCCTTCTTCTTTTTGGTCCATACTTATTTCCTTCACAATCGACATGGATTGAGACTTTTGTTCTTTCTCAGAGTATGATGGACAACCTTCATCTTGCAAAGCTGTAAATCTATTTCTCATTTTAAACTCACCTCTTGGTTTATTGATCTACTACATCCAAACATTTTCATTCTACTATGGGACATTCTTCTGTATGGTCGAAGTGCAGTACCTAGCATTGTGCCCAAATCCTCTGCACCAAATACGGTGTCCTTAGAAATATGTTCTGGAGAACTGTTCTCTGTTTGGATTACACCTTTGTTCTGGTTCTCTTCGATATCTCTTGGCTATGGAACACAAATACTATGAATGTCCTCTATTTCCACAACAATAACACCTGATATAAGGTGCATTCCTTCATGTTACTTCTTCACTACGAGTTTCCCCTTAGGATCTTTGAATATTCTGATTCTACTTTGTGCCCAAATCATGCTTCAATCTCAGGATGGGTGCTTGCGGCCTGACTTCAATTTTCACAGATTTTCTTTTCTGATCAAGCCTTGAATCAGCCTTAACGTTAGAGCACGATTCCTGCTTCTTTCCTACTAAACTACTAGGATCCTCTTTCATCTTTTCATTCATTTGAATAACCTAATTTCCCAAGAATCTGTTGGAAATAAAAAAAATTTCTTGGTCTTTAACTTTTCTCTGCATACTGACAACCTCCTCTTCATGCTCTTCAATACACTTGATGTGATCTTTCCTAGTGTTTTTCAAACCATCGATTTCCCTATTCTGTTCTTTAATCTTGATTTTATACTCACTAACTAATTGAATGTTCTCTGGTGTTGATGACTTGAGTTTCTCAATTTCATCCATCAACTTAGAATTCTCTTCTTCCTGCTGCTAGATATAGAGTTTGGTGTCATGAACAACATTTTTAGATTTCTTTTTTTGGCTCTCCAAACATCTATCTCTTCAAGAGCAGCCTCTTACTCAACTTTTATATCTATTATTACATCAACTTCTTCTTATTTATCACCATCATTTTCATTATTATTCTAAGAACTACCAACCACTGCCACCATAACTTTTTCTCCACGATCTTTGCTGTTCTCTATCTATTCAACCTCCTCAGCCTCAAAATCATTCGAACTATCGCATTCTTCTGAAAAGATATATTTCTTCTTAAAGAAATTTCTCTTGAACTGTGTCATGGATTTCCTATAGGATGATGATTTATTTTTTGGAATTTCGACTTCTTCGACATCATCATCTTCTTGGAACTTTTTGTGACACCTTGCTGCGAGATGTCCAACCTTTCCACATCGAAAAAAGGCCAGTGGAAGTTTCACTTTAAACAAGCCTTTTCCTCTGTGAAGTTTTGAGGAGAGGAATGACATAACCTCATCTGTCTCTTCTTTTTCCTAGTAATCTTCAATGGTGAACTTCTTAATGGCCTTGAATGCCACTTATTTAGATTTCCCCTTTCCCACAGCCTCGTTATCATCATTTCTCATTTCATATGCAACCAAGGTACAATGAAAATTGTCCAATGGTAGCTCCTTTTGATCATTATCTTCTTGTACTGAAAGATTCAGATTTAACCATGGTGGAAGTTTCCTCAAGATGAACATTAAAATATTTATTTCTTCAATGACTTCTCCCAGACCTCACATATCTTCCACAACAACATTTATCTGGTCAAAGAATCCATCAATAGACTCATTCAGGTTTATTATTAGATCTTCATACTTGTTCAATAATACTTGTAGCTTCTCTTATCTGACCATTGTATCTCCTTCATATATGTTCAATAACTTTTCCCACAAATCATGTGATGTTTTTCATGATATCGCCTTGGTATATATAGCATTGGATAGGGCTCCTCCCAAAGCATTGATTCCCTTTGCCTCAGTATCCAATTCTATTTGGTCAGCTTCTAATAATGCATCGCTATTAATATCAGCTGTGATACCATGCATTGCTGCTGTAAACACATCCATTCCGAAATATTGGAAGTAGTAATGCATCCAACACCTCCATAGCTGAAAATTGTTCCCGTTGAAGATTGGAATCCTTTTATGATTAGTGAACTCCATTTGATAGAGAAAAACTGATATCAACCTCTCCCTCTAATACCAATTGTTAGGTCCACTAGGCTAGAAACTCTGAGGGGGGGGGGTGAATCAGGGTATGATAGATTAAAAAAACTACCCATTTTGATCTTGTTTTTCTGTTAGAAAAACCCCTTTCTCTATCCTTCCCGATGTAGAGTATGAAAAAAACCTAAATCATGCACAGGACATAGTGAATTTTTACTTAGTTCACCCTCACTGGGATACGTCCAAGGAGCATACACCGGTAGTGTTCCAATGTACAAATTCCACTATAATTGTACTATTTTTTATATGTTCTAAGTGGACCTTCTGTCCCTACTGGTTTACAAACACTCACAATTTGATAAATCACTTCTCTCTCAACTAAAGTGAGATCACTGCTTCTTCAGAAGATCCACTCATAGTTTATAGACCTATAGGTATCGTCATTTGCATTAAATAATACCTCTTCAACTATTGATAGATGCTCTATTGATGTTTAAAGTCCATCGACTGATGAATACCTCTTTACCATAGATTTTCTGGGCAATTGAAAACATTCACACAACCCTAGGGTGACTTCTGTTCCCCTTTAAATAGTGCACAACCTCTGCCTTTGTTGTGGAAAAACCATCATGTGCACCACACTTGCACGCTACACTAGCACTCCAAACTTGAGCTCCACACTTCCTGTGAGGCACACTTGCATGGTACACTTGCGTGGTACACATGTAGGGTTCAGTTGCGCGTCACACTTTCCCCCACACACTTGCGCAGCCCACTTGAGCACACATTGAACTTGCACGTCACTTACACTTGCGCGATCGGAGCTTGAATTTTCTCGAGGTGTTGAGCTCATTGATAAATTAGGAGAGTAGTCGTCTAATTATAGGAATTTTGAGGACTTTCGTGCCACACTTTCATGACTCTTTCTTTTCTTTGTCATATTTTGATATGATGATCTTGAAATATTACTTGCACGCCAGACTTGCATTCCCTACTTACACGTCATACTTTCAAGCCACTTTAAGACTTGCTCGCCACACTTGTGTGCCACTTTTGGACCTGCGCACCACTTTTGGACTTGCGCTCCACTTTTCCTTTGCCAAATCATTGGTGTTTGGAATTCTAAAAATTCCTAGCATAAAAAATAAGAAACCTCTTTAACACAAGATCACAACTCCCTTCTCCAAAAACACTTTTCCCCATTCGCCATAAAAACCCCCTTTGTCAACAGTTTGATTCATTGAGACTCGCTTTGTGAACAAACTCCACATGGAGTCCTGCATTGTCAACAAACACAATCATCTCAAAAATGCTTCAATGATACCTTGAGGGATTTTTTCCAACAAATATATATAAACCAAAAAAATCAAAAGAAAATTCAAAATTTGTTCACTTCTAGATAAATAAAAGTTCATATAAAAGGAAATAAATGAAACCAAACAATCCAGAATGGAATACACAAGAGGATTCCATGAAATCTCACCAATATAGTCCTGAAAATAAACATAGATAGAATCATATGTATACACATTGTTTCTTTCAAAGAAGACGGTTTTGGGGATATTTTTTGTGATTTGGTGTTCATGGTCCCTAGGAAAAAAACATTATGTATAATATTTCCCTTCATACACTATTAAGAGAGAGAAAAACAAAGATGATTCTGTATAAGTAAAAAACAAATGGGCACATGTATCAATATCATGAGAAGAATAATGAGACCAAGAATATATTTCAATATTGTATAGAAACATAAGGGATATGTGGTCAGAAATGAAACATTTTAGATGAATGTGTTTCATTTACACTAACTCAATATAATTACCACCATAAATCTAGATTTATATAGAATCAATATCAATACAATTATATGGTGGAATTTTTATTTAAATCCCAGAAAACTGAGTAGCCATGGGTAATTCATAGTGGTTTCTCTTATCATTTGACTTGAGACCTGAGAAATATGAAAAATTTATAGAATTATAATGAGTGTTTGTTACATTTATAAATGATTAATCTCTTAAAATAAAAGGAATTGGAATGGGAAAAATAGGTATGAATGAGAACAGTCTAGATAATGTGTTTTTATGGGATGGAGCAGAACATACTAGGAGAGTTACATCTTAACCAAAATATAAATTAAGTGAACTTTAGAAAAAATGGATTAATTATAGAATGAAATAAACATAGAGCTATTATATCAAATGGGAAACAACTCAAGGGAAAATATCCAAGTGGGTGAAGCATAATCAAACTGTTAGTTGACCTTGAAGATTAATGAAATTATGGAATAGAAGGTTTATCCATCTAGGTCAAAAGAAAATAATGAATATTATCAATGGGGAGGAAATGATAAATATTATTATCTTCAAATAAGAAACAACAATTTTATGTGAAACATGAATGAAAGGAATGTTGAAGAAAAAATACCACAATGGTGTTGATATTTGGAGAGAGAAAATATTAAAGCTTATACACTCTGATGTGTATGGGACAATTAAAAAGAAATAACCAAATTGATATAGGTATTTCATCACATTAATTAATGAATATAACATAATTAAATTCATCATGTTCATGTCCCATAAATTCAAAGCACCAAATAGATTTAAAATCCTCAGTAGGATGGATGAAAATCAAATTGGTTTTCAATTCAAAAGATTGAGATTAGACAATGGTGTGAAATATGACAACAAATATTTATAAAGGTATCTAAAAAAACATGTTATGAAACATGATTTTAGTGATCCATATAACCCCTAATCAAAATGGGGTATACGGAATGAATACTAAAAATATTAATTATATAGAATGATTTATTCTTTCCAAACATGAAACTTCAAGGTTCTACTTTCTACAATTAATTACTACAATAAAAATCATTACCAAAAGATGTTTTTAGAAACAAATAATTTTTCTATACTTATGAAATTTGGTTTAGGTAAAATCCAATTATAAATAATATTATAATACTTGTGTATTGATTCCCAATAAAAATAAAATAAATCATTATCGGTGAGATTGATGAGAAAGTAGTTGATGGAATATTTCATGGTTATATACCAAATGAAAATTCCTACATATTTTGTAATAAAATATTAGAGAGGATTATTTACTGTGATAATATAATTTTTTTAAGAAGGTAGGTGTCAAGAATAATTTTATAATCAATGGTATAGATGATTTTATTGATGATGGATCAGTTGAAGTCAAGGAAGAATCTTTACCGTTCATGAAGATAACGAACATTCTTCATATAAAAATGATGAAGAAGGAATACATAAAATCACAAGTATAGTTTTATAAAGTGGATGGATGTATATATTGAAAATATAGTTGGTGATGAAAATATAGTTCTTTAGACTAGAAGAATTTTAATGGTAACCAGTCACACCAGCCTGCAATCTAGGGTTGAACCCAAAACATATTGAACAATATTTTGAACACAATTAGTGGATCCAATATATGAATGAAGGGTGGGTAAAATATAAAATAATGATACATGATATGTTATTCTCTTACCTTCATAAAATCGAATTGTTGGAATAAAATGGATGTTAAAAATCCAATAATTTTACACATTTTTTCTTATATTACAATGATTTTAACCCCACCATTTTGAGTAATTATTTTGTAAATATAACATTTATTATATTTTTTGAATAATTTAGAATTTAATTGTTAAACATATTAAAACATATATATTAATTGATTGTTACATATTTGGAGTAATTTAATTAAATCCTAATTATTACTATTTGTGTTTTTATGTTATTTCATGAGATTCATATGTGTCTTCGAGTCTCATATTTGATTTCAAGAAGTTGTAATTTGTTCTAGAAATTCTGTATTGGGGTTGAGAAAATGGGTAAGAAAATAATCTTACCACACCTGATCATTGTAGAATTATCCTATTAATATGATAGTTTAATCCTCCAGAATACATTGTATTATTTTGAAATTTAAAAAATAAAAAGTCATACGGTGTATGATATTTGATTAGGTGTGTGTGATATTTAATATTCATATAAGAGAATTATCTAATGTGTACAAAATATAAATAGGTCTTATGATATTTGAGAAAGCCAATATGGATCAATTGAAAAATAAGTACACATAATAAATTTTTCAACTCGTATGACATTTCTTCTATGCGTAAGAGAATTATCCTATTTGAAAGATAATTTATTTCATGTGGGATATTTTGTTCATTCATATGATAATTTAATTTTTGAATATTGGACTACAGAGTGAAAACATAAGGAGTTTATTTGATTTATATAGACATAAAGATATGTTTTTTGGATTCCATGTTAGAATTTTTGAAATCAATATGAGGAATCCATGTGGATATTTATGTGCATATTATTTCAATCAAAATAAAGAGGGAAACATAAAAACTAATCATGGGATTTTTAGGAAGATATAATCACGGATGGGAAATAAATCAATTCGAGAAGGAAATTTTATAAAATTAAAAATGTATAAGATATAAAATGTTTTAATTGATTACTATAATGGGTAAACCACACATCTAAAATGTCAAGACCGAACCCTACCGTTCTTGAGTTGCAACTACCATAGGCATGTCTCCATAGGCAAGGGGTTAGCGAATAGCGCCGAAGGTATAACAATCTCGGGGAGGCCTCCGCCTAATTACCTGTACATACACACACAACACACTCGATGCAGAAGTGCATAGTAAAAAATAAAACCCAAGGACAAATAACTATAACCCAACCACAATCATGCATCAACATCAAAATAGAACAAGTATAGTGTTGAAACGTAATTAAATGTAAAATGAACAGTAAAGGGGAAAACACGTGCCCAACTAGAAAGGTTCCACAACCCGACAATAGGTAAACGAAAGTAAACAGATGGTGAGACTCACACCCAAAAATCCTAATATGACCACTAAATGTAGCGCAAGCTCATGTGTCGTCTACGCTGCTCTGTAGTCTTGATCGACCTTTCCGTCGTCTGTAAGGGCACACCAAGTGTATGAAAATCCCAAGCAGGGGTGAGTATAAAAATTCTCAATAGGATGCCCCGAAAGCCCGAGGGAGCACCAAAGGTAATACTAAAACGGTGACCAGTAGACAGAACAAGAACAGTGTAAGAGTAAAAATGAGAGAGTACATCTCAACCGGACAATAGAAAGGAAGTAGGATCTTCCAACCAAGAGGAGCTAGACACAGAAAGCACGTGGCATACCCCACATGTCTTCACCCCTCATAGAAACAGAGTAACTGAACCCAAGGAGTGGTAACAAGAGTAGAGTGTATATATATGGTCAATAAGAAAACCTAATGAGTGTGTAAGGGGATATCTATCTCTAATATCAACCAAAAAAAAGTAACCAACAATTCAAAGGATATCCACCATTGATGCCTGACAGTCCTGCATGCCAAAGCTGCCTCATCACTAAACCGTACAACCAAGGGTCCCGCTATGGTAATCACAGAGAAAAGTCACTAACTGGCCTCATATAAAGGGCTGAGTCTAGATGAAGTCATCGGGTAACCCACTGCCCAGCCCAAATGGAGGGTGAACCATAAGAGGTCACTGGGTAACCCACTGCCCAGCCATGCTGGAGGGTAAACACTAAGGTCAATGGGTAACCTACTACCCAACCTCGCTAGAGGGTAAACCCTAAGGTCAACGGGTAACCTATTGCCCTGCCTCGCAGGAGGGTAAACCCTAAACTCATCTGATATATCCACACTACCCATGCCATCACTGGGTGTCTCTAACATCGCTACTGTGTGTTGGCTCAGAGTGCGTCAACGGAACCTCCGACCAATGCACTTTTGTGTTATAACATTTAATGAGATCTCTAAAGAGGCTCCGCTCACCCAAATAGATTACACCGTTGTAATACTCATGGAAAACATGGGAGATAGACTACTTAATCGCTGGAAGCAAACTCCCGACGAAAAAGTTATTCGACAACACTTTATGCTCAAACGATGTCTCGGGGGGCCCACACCTTGGTACCAAAAAAGGTTGGGTGAACAGTTCCATCGTTATGCTCTCAGAAAAACACACCAAATCAACTATTCATATTCCCCAAACGGACGTCTGATGAAAAAGTCATAGTACGCTACACAAAGCTTAAAGGATGGCCTGTGGGGACCACAGATCAACTCTGGCTTCAATGCCCAAAACCATATTGGTCACCTTCTCCTTGATGCCAGGGTCACAACGCCGCTGACGGTGACTAAAACAGATTCAGGATGCAGAAGCTACAACTCCCCGCATTATGCAAATCGGGCCCTATAGGGCCCACACCTCGACCCCGAAACACGTCATATAGATCGTACCATTTCATTCCTTATAGATAACCACGAGGTGTAGTCAATTCATTTTCCCAGAATTAACTTATGAATCATAATTCGTAAAAACGCAGTATACATCCGAAAGCCGCCTCGTGGGGCCCATGCATCGGGCAAGAATTTAGGCGGACGGATTGCACCATCACAATCCCCTCGAAAGAACACTCGGAAATGAGTACTCAAACACCCCAAATGGATGGAAGGTGATAAAGTGGCATTTCACCGTAAAACATGTGAACCAGGCCTTGTAAGGCCCGCACCTTATCTCCAAAATGAATTCTTTAGAAAGCGTCTCAAAAACTCTGGACAAGGACTGGGGTCACGCTGCTGTTGACAGCGTGTCAATCAGTCATCCCAAACAATGGTTACGTCTGACACAAGAATAATTAATTGATTAAATAATTACTTAATTATTTGTATTATTTTTTTCGTGCCACCGAGCAATGAAACCAAACCGCAAGGGTTCCGATCCAACTTTAGAAGGATTGTCTCAACTCCGGGGCCCCAACGCCTCTGACGGCACATCAAACGGACATACGGCTCACGAAGCACGTCCGTCGCAAACTTCAATAATAATTTAATATTATTAAATTAAAGTGTTTGGGGTCACCCTTCATCGGGAGAAGAACCCAAAAACCCCGACACCCAACTTAAAAATTCTATCTTGAAGAGAAGAACCCACATCCATAGACGGCACGTCAAACTGACATGTCGTTTAGGAGTTACGGTCCCTTGAACACAAGGGGCCCAACCGGGCCGATTCACACCGGCCGGACCAGTCTAGAACACCGGCCCGCGGCCTAGCCGGGGCTCCGGCCCGACTCGCAGGGGTCCTTTGGCCGCGACGCGCCCTAGAAACACCAGACCCCTTGGTTCCATTCAAGCTGACCAGCCAAAGGGTCGGTCTTCGTCCGCGTCACACCAGCAGGACCCGTGCTTTGCGGGTCCTTGTCTACGGTGCCCCCCCCCCCCGAGGTCAGTCCCTCGGGGCTCCTCCGGAGCGCGACAGGGCGAGGGAGATATCCCCCCCACCCGCCGGGCTCACTGCCGCAGCACCGGCCGAGCTCATCGCCGTGACACCGGCCGAGCTCCCCGCCGCGGCACCGGCCGCCCTCGCCGCCGCCTGGCTCCCCCGCTCCGCCATTCCTTTCCGGCATGCTGAAGTCACCTCATCTGCACCGCGTCTCCTTGCAGTGCCTCTCAGCTGACCAATGCTACACAGTGCTTCTCCCAGAGCTTCTCCGTCCATGCCGACCAGACCCGAACTCCAGCTCTCCAAAGTCCCGTCCATCCTGGCACCGCACCACGGGCTACCGCCACTTCGGGTGCTCCACCGCACAATAATCGGCGGCTGCCACACTTCGCCGCACCTCTGGCTCAACCTCCAGCCACCACCCCTTGCTAGTGCCAGACCTTCATCTGGTCCCCCCAACCACTCCGGTGGTCGGAAAAATTAACCGAAACTGGTTTCGGTATCCTCAGGGCCGGATCATTACAACACCGCCCCTCGCTCTTCGATCCATAACGGTTTTGACACGTCTGAAATTTTGGACAGAGAACACTAAAGAATAGGATTTAGAACGGGGCATGGACGATGGACGTGTTCGTTTGGCCATCGTCCTAATTCTTAAATTATAGAATTAAAACGACGGAATTAGCAAAAACTCATGAAATTGATGATGGAGCGAAAACAAAACAAAAAATCCTTCCTCAAATCTATTGTGCGTCATTAGTGGCACATCCACAATGCTCCAGCTTCGAACTGTCAAGGTTCCAGTGGTGGTATCTCCTTGATTCAGTGAAGAACAGCGAAGAACACTAAAGAACAAGAGAGAGGGAGAGAGAGAGAGAGAGAGGAGGGAAATTAGGGCTTTCCCCTTAATTACACACTTAAACTTATTTATATCCTCTCTAAGACTCTGCCGACAGGTGAGGATTCTGAAACCTCCACGCCCAACAATTTTATATCATGCTTAGGAAAGACACCCCATTTCGAACTCGATTAATGTCTTAGATTCTTATTCAGAGACTTCATTAGAATGTTATTTGAAAATAACACCAGTGATAAAAATCACTGAGTTATTATTTCCAAATGACGATTTTGACCTTGGATGACATCTCACACAGCAGGCCCGCGCCCACAACTTTTACACCATGCCTAGGGTAAACGTCATGCTCAGGACACAACTGTGCCCTCGGATTTCCGATCTGAGCTAACATTTAGAAGAAAACACAACCCCGCCACGTGCATAGTATAAAACCACTTAATATTTTTATAAAATTAATTTCAGGAACACTGGGCCTTGGAATCTCATGCCATGTTCATGCCTTACTCTGGAATTATTCATAAGAATATAATAAACACTAACAGGGAAAAAAACGGGTCTCTACATCATTCCCTCCTTCAAGATTTTTGTCCCTGAAAATCAAAACTAGGAAAAACAACTCAGGATACAGAGCTCACAGCTATCTCTCCCAATCCCAAGAAATCATGCACAACACCATGCTGGCAAAACATGCGAACCAATGGGATGGTTCGTACTCATAAGGTATGCTACTTTCGATGATGTGCATAGAAACACGCACACACCTCATCAGCTGCGACACCTAGATGACACCATGTGCCCACTCCTACTATTGGGAGGGGTGGGAAAGATGGTAGGCAACCTCTCCATCTATTTCACAATTCCTGAACGGCCCAAAGAAACTCAGGGGACTTCTTCGGACGAACCTATACTTTCCATGTCACGATGGAAATCACGATTTGTTCTTGGAACATGGTCTCGTGATTCCATACTTCAGAATACCCATCTAGTGAAACACCCAAGGACATCCAGTAACACATGTTTTGACAGTCGGTGCATAACAACAAAGACTCTCTTACACGCTCAAAAAGTGGATGAGTCAACACCATAGACTGAAGAAAAGTTTCACATCCTGGTCCAACAGGGTTAATTCCAAGGAAGCTAACTACCACAAAACATCCTGCACCTTACGAATCTATGACTTTCTACTAAGGGAACCTGCTAATACACTGCCATTTTTCTGGAACATAGACTACCTAGACATCATAGTCCTGAAAAAATTTCAACCAACACCATCATCTCAGGTTCAAGTCTCTCTAGGCGAGGACGCACCCGAGAAATTGGTGGTCTGAGAAAACCACAAAGCGCTCTCCCAGAAGATAGAGTCTCCGAATTCTCAGGGAAAAGGCTACCACTACTAGAACCACATAGTGAAACACGAAGTTCTGTTTATGGGGTTTCCATGACCTTGACCTGTACTTGATAACAGTATCATGATTGACATTGAGCATGCAAGGTACCAACGAATAGGGCAGGTGAGGAAACTCATCCAACTTCCAGAGGCTAGACACGGAAAGCACATGACATACCCCACGTGTCTTTTCCCCTCTTGGAAGAAGATTAATCCCCAAAGCAGGTAGTCTGCCAAACCCACAAGTGGAACCTCAAGAAAAAAGGGGGTCAAGAAGAATATTCCCACTGGAAAACCCAAAACATACTCTGACACTCCACCGCACAACCCCTCCATGAATACACATGTTAGAGGGACTCATCAACCACACCTCAATACTATCCAAATTGGGTGGTACTGACTCTCCCTCACAGTTTTGATCGCATCACAAAAATGCATCTCAGTGGGGGGAAGAACCCCTCTTTCTTATTCTTTCAAAGCTACCTTAGACAATACCGACATAGGGTTACACCAACGCCCTGCGTCACCCTCAGAAACCCCTCGAACAAGGAGTAGAACGAAAAGAGTACCTCACACAACGTCTAACAAGGTCTACTGAGAAAAGTAGAAAAAGACATAGAGCATACCACTTATCATCTCATGCGCTGTAGGATTGTAGACATCCATAGCACATAGCCACCCACAGCTTCGTCCGTCATCTCCCAGAGCCTAACATGGGTCTCCTGGTGGTGGTGGAAGGACCTTAAAATTTCATCTTCCAACCACTATTCTTAATTCTCTTCTTCCAACACCACCTCCCTGGGGACCACCCTATCCTCACTTGGGATTTCTCTGATTACAACACTACCTCTGTCGTGGCGGTGCATCTACCAACTTTCTGGAGAACTCTGCACATTTTGTCGATTAGTCTCATACCACGTGACCTTGCACATCACAATCATAACACTTCTCCATCCCTGGGTTGTCTCGGTGCTCTACGCTATCCCTGACCATGTGCTTGAGTCTCGTCAAGGGGAGACCTCTGGCATCGAGGCCCTATCAATTGACATCCCTCTAATAGAAATTCCTCTGTCACCAGTGCCTACTCCAGCACCCTGAGATGGGTGAGGAGGCACAACGGCACTACGATGGCACTAATCTCCACTAAATAGACCTCTATCAAAATTTTGTGCCCATAATTTCCCTTCATGGACAACTTCCATAGAGTACAGTGTAAGGTCTGCGAACCTAATCGCGTACTCAGCCACTCCCATCACTCCCCACAGAAGCTCCAGCTGCTCTTGAAACCATAAAATGTGTATCCCTGTCTCTACTAACACCAAACTGCTTGGTGGAAAAACAGGCTGCCAAAGCCTCCATCTATCCTTCAGTGTCCGAATAAGCCTAAAGAGGTGAACCACCGACTTTAGACAACCCTTTACTGTCTGAGGGTATGGATCACTTTGTAACGTCAGTGGTCTCTAACACTAAAGCTCACGTAGAATGCCCAGCCTACGCACGTCATCGGCCTTCGCTTCCGGTACTATTTTCTACTCCATGGGTGGAGGTTCTGCTATCTGTTCTCCTGGAGAAAGCGTAATCATGTGATGGATCCTAAACTGAGGTCTCATCACTCACAGAGTCGCTGTCATGAACCGGAGCTAGTATCCAGGCTGGATATCATCGTAGCGACATCCTGAATCCGATAAAGGAGTACCACGGTCAAATTAGCATATATATATCAACAACAATGGGGAGATGACTCAAGAAGGACAGTCAAGGACTCAATCCTATATGATGCACAAACCAAATTCCCTGCAACAAGAGTCTCAATGTGCTGAGTCGACAAGATGGTTATCAAGGTCCTAGTTAATGGATATGTCGGCTGCCACACCATCACTGGACTCCCTGGCCTGAGAGCCGCTCTCGAGATACATTGACACTATTTCCCCAAAACACAGCAAATTACTTTTTAGGGATGTCCGAACAAATCCCCAAGGAATGAACCTCCTCTGATACAACTTTTTCATGACCGGAACCTACCGATCGGGAGCCACAACTACCCCAGGCCCACCTCCATAGGCCAGGGGCTGGAGACAAGCACCTAAGGCGTAACGATCTCGGGGAGGCTTTCGCCTATGTACCTGTACACACACACACAACCCACTCGATGCAGAAGTGTAGAGTAAAATGAAAACCCTAGGAAAATCAACTATATCCCCACCACATTCATTCATAAACTTCTAAATAGAATAAGTATAGTGCTGAAAATTACTGACAAGTAAACTGAATATTAAAGGGAAAAACACGTGCCCAACTAAAAGGTTCCACAACTCGGCAATTGGTAAAAGAAAGTAAACAGCTGGTGAGTCTCACACCTGGAAATCCTCCTACGACCACTAAATGCTACCCAAGATCATGTGTCCTCTATGCACCTCCATAGTCTCGAACGACCTATCTTTCATCTGCAAGGGCACACCAAGTGCAGGAAAAGCCCAAGCAAGGTTGAGTGTAAAGATACTTAGTATGATTCCCTGAAAGATTGAGGGAGCAACAAAGGAGATACTAAAAAGGTGAGCAGTAGACAGAACATGAATATTGTAAGAGTAAAAAAGAGAGAGTGCATCTCAACCTGACATGATAAAGGAAGCAGGCTCGTCCAACCAAGAGGAACTAGACACAGAAAGTATGTGGCATACCCCGCGCGTCTTCGCCCCGCCTAGAATGAGAGTAACTGAACCCAAAGAGTGGTAACAAGAGTAGGGTGTATATATATGCTCAATAAGATACCCGAATGAGTGTATAAGGGGATATCTATCTCCAAGAAATGCCCAAGAAAAGACACCAAAAATTCAAAGGATGTCCACCATTGATGCCCAACAGTCCCTTACGCCAAATATGCCTCATCCCTGAACATTATAACCAAGGGTCCTTCTCTGGTAATCATGTAGAAAAGTCACTGACTAGCCTCCTAGAAATGGCTGAGTCTGGAAGAAGTCATCAGGTAACCCACTGCCCAACCCAGCTGGAGGGTAAACCTCAAGAAGTCATCGGGTAACCCCCTACCTAGACCCGCAGAAGGGTAAAATCAATGATTAACTGGTAACCCATTACCCAGCCCCACTGGAGGGTAAACCCTAAGGTGAATGGGTAACCCACTACCCAGCCTCTCTAGAGGGTGAACCCTAAGAGGTCAAAGGGTAACCCACTGCCCAGCCTATCTGGAGGGTAAACCCTAAGTTCAACAGGTAACCCACTTCCCAGCATTGCTAGAGGGTAAACCCTAAGGTCAACGGGTTACCCACTGCCCAGCCTCGATGGAAGGTAAACCCATAACTGATCTAATATCTCTGCACTACCCGTGCCATCATTGGGTGCCACTGACATAGCTACCGTGCATTGGTTCAGAGCGCGTCAAAAACGTCTGACCAATGCCCTTTTATGTTTCCACATTTAACGAGTTCTATAAAGAGGCTTCTCTCTCCCTAAATTATTATGCCATTGTAATCCTCTCATAAAAAAGCAACGAGATAGACTACTTAATCGCTGGAAACAGTCTCCCGACGAAAACGTTATTCAACACCGCTTTATGTTCATACAACATCTCGTGGGGTATGCACCTCTATCCCGAAAAAGGTCGGGTGAACTACGCCATCATGATGCTCTCAGAAAAACACTCCAAAGCGACCATTCATATTCCCCAAATGGATGTCTGATGAAAAGGACATAGTACGCTGCACACAACATAAAAGACGGCTCGTGGGTCCTACACATCAACTCGGGCATCAACGCCTGATGGAATTTTAGTCAACATTTCTTTGATGCTAGGGTCAAAATTCCGCTGACGGTGCATAAAATGGACTCAGGATGCAGAAGCTGTAACTCCCCACGTTATGCAAATGGGGCCCTATGGTCCCCACACCTCAACCCAGAAACACGTCATGCAGATCGGACCATTGCGTTCCATGAAGACAACCATGAGGCGTATTCTATTCAATTACCTAGAACGGACTTATAAAGCATAAGTCATTAAAACGTAGTGTACGTTCAAAATCTACCTCGTGGGGCCCATGCCTCGGGCCCAAATTTAGGCGGGTAGATTACGCCAATACAATCTCCTCAAAAGAACACTCAGAAACGGGTACTCAAACACCCCAAATGGATGTCGGGTGATAAAGTGGTGTTTCACTATAAAATGTGTGATCTAGGCCTTGTGGGACCCACACCTTGTCTCCAACATGAACGCTTCAGAATGCATCTCAAAATGTCCGCACGAGGACTGGGGTCATGCTGCCGCTGACAACGCGTCAATCGGACATCCCAAACAGGAGTTAGGTTCCACGCAAGAATAATTAATTAATTAATTATTCACATTAAATGTTTCATGTCACCGAGCAATGAAACCAAACTGCAAGGGTTCCAAACCAACATTGGATGGACTGTTTCAACTCCGGGGCCACAGTGCCTCTGACGACAGGTCAAACGGGCCTCTAGCTCGTGAAGCACGTCCATCGCAAGATTTAATAATAATTTAATATTATTAAATTAAAGCATTTTGGGTCGCCCGTCTTTAGGCATAGAACCCAAAAACCCAAAAACACAACATAAAACGTCTGTCTCAAAGAGACGAACTCATAGCCGCAGACAACACATCAAACAGACGCGTCGTTTAAGAGCTACAGTCCCTTGAACACTAGGGGCCCAACTGGGCCGGTTCACACCAGCTCTCCCGGTCCAGACCACCGGCCCGTGGAACAGCCATGGGTCTGGCCCGACTCACCACTGCCCACTGGGCACGGCCCACCCCAGAAAAACCGGACCCCCTGGGTTCGGTTCTTCAAGCAGACCGACCAATGGGCCGGTCAGCATCCACGTCACACCAGCAGGACCTGCGCTTTGTGGGTCCTTGTCCGCAGCGCCCCCAAGGTCAGCGCCTCAGGACTCCTCCTGAGCGTGACATGCTGAGGGTGATAGCCCCCCCTCCCCACCACTGGTCGAGCTCCCCGTCGCGGCACCGACCTCCCTCACCACCTTCCAGGCTCCCCCTCTCTGCCACTCTGCTGTGGCCCACTGAAGCCGCCTCATCCGTGCCGCCTCTCCATCGACCCACGCTACATAGCACTCCTCTTCAATCTCCCCAATCCACACTATCCACACCAAACCTCTAGCTCTCCAAAGTCGCAGCCACCCCGGCGCCTCACCATCGGCCACCTCCATTTCGGGTGCACCGCTGCGCAAAAACCGGCGGCCTCCGCGCTTCGCCGCACCTCCGGCTCAACATCTGACCGCCACCCCTTGCCAGAGACTGAACTTCATTTGGTCCCCCAACCACTCCAGTGGTTGGAAAAATTATTCAAAACTGGTTTCAGAGTCCTTGACGCTGGATCTTCAAAGTTCCTCCCCTCGCTCGTCGATCCGTCACAGTTTTGGCGCGTCCGAAATTTTGGACAGAGAATGCTCAAGAACGGGATATAGAACAGGGCTCGAATGATGGTTGTGTTCATTTAGACATTGTTCAGATTCTAAAATTATAGAATTAAAATTATGTATTTAAAAGAAAAACCCTAAATTGATGAAGTAGCGAAAGAAACCAAAAATCCTACCTCGAATCAGTCGTACGTCGTTGGTGGCATGTCCACAACACTCCTGCTTTGATCCACCAAGGATCCAGTGGTGGTCGTTCCTCGATTCAGTGATGAACAACAAAGAACGCCGAAGAACAAGAGAGAGAGAGAGATAGAGATAGAGATGGATAGATAGAGAGAGAGATAGAGAGAGAGAGAGGAGGGAAATCAGGGCTTTCCCCTTAATTCCACACTTAAACAAATTTATAACCTCTCTGAGACTCTGCTGACTGGCGAGGATTCTAAAACCTCCGTGCCCGCCTATTTTATATCATGCCAAGGAAAAGCACCCCATTTCAAACTCAACGAAAGTCTGTTATTCTCATTCCGAGACTTGGTCGAATGATATTCGAAAAGAACGCCAGTGATTAAAATCACTAAGTTATTATTTCAAAATGATGATTTTACCCTTGGGTGTCATCTCTCACAGCAGGCCCGCGCCCACAACCATTACACCCTGCCTAGGGTAAAAAACACGCTCTGGACGCATCTGTGCCCTCGTCTTTCTGATTCGAGCTATCATTTAGGATAAAACACAACCCCGCCACATGCATAGTATAAAAACACATTATATTTTTATAAAATTAATTCTAGGCACATCAGGCCTCAGAATTGCATGACATCTTTGCACCTAGCTCTAGAATTATTCATAGAAATATTAAAAAGTATGAAAATAAAAAAACCGAGTCTTTACATAAAAATTAAGAAGAATTCAAAGAAGAATAAGTAATTGGAGGATATGGAGTTTAGTCGTGCATGACTACTACATTAGGTTTATTACTTTACTTTTATTTTTGGTATTCGTAGTTCAAATATTTTCTTCTTGATTTATCATATCATACCTATGAATTGAGGGGTAAATTTATGTGTGATTTTTAAATGAGATGTTTACCTATTATTATTCATTAGTCTTTTCATCTTAGTAAATAAAATTATTTCTCCTTGGTTAACTGGTTTCAATAATTAGATGTAGTTATTATTATCAGATATGGTTGTGTTTGGTTTTAATTATTCATATTATCTATTTCATTAATCAATAAACCATAATCTCCCACCATTCATTTATAATAAATATGAAATGGAATAGGAAAAGTATAAATGGTTATGTTTTTGGTGATTGGCATCATAGGTGGAAGTGTTAGGGGAAACTCTTGATTGTTTGTGAAAAATAGGACATAATTGGGTATTTCATAAGTTAACTAGAAGTGATTTATTATAACACTTATCCACATAGGAAGGAGGTTATTCCATCATGAGAATTTATTTTGTTATATTCTCACTAAAAAAATTCAATAAAGTGTGATAGGGGAATCTATATTGAATCCTCTCACTTAGTAGTTATTAAAAATAATTGTTGAATAAAGTTTTGAGTAGGATAATATTGAGATTAGAAAACTAACACTAAATTAATCACCCTTATCATAACATTAATTTCAATCTATTTCTTCCTTTTTTTCTTTTATTTTCAAAATCAATGAATTTGAAAACACCCCCTTTTTTCTAACTTATTTAAAAATGAATTTAGAGAACTCCTATTTGGAGATTACCATAGGGTTACCAGTACTAATATATTTAATCTTGTAATAATTTTTTTCTCTAAACCTCATAATAGGTTAATTGTAAAAGAATAGTCTCATTTTTGGAGATGTATTTCCAACAATCTAGTTTTTAAATTGCACGAATTGACCATATAACAACCCCTTCATTCCTTCATATCTAGAAATTAAATGAATTATTCTAATTTTTTTTAATAATTTAAATTTTTAATATGTATTTGAGGAAATTTTATTTAAAACCCCAAGTGATTCTTATATTGTTCATCTTGTGCCTTCTATATCAGAAATTACCCTAATATAAAATTAATAGATCTATATACATAATGGGTCATTAATAAAATATAAAATTGCTATACCTGGCCTTCAAAATATCATTGAAATAAATATTTCCATAATTAAATTTCATAAAACATTTCACATATTTCAATATGAGGACCAAAAAAATCATATCAAAAAATTAAAATTGGTTTTCTCCACATTAATGTCACGATTTGTTACAGAATAATAAGTCAAGTGGAGTGAATTCCCCTTATCCCTTTAAGGATTAGCTAAGGAGTGCCTCTAAAAATTTCAACTAGGTGATGTTCAAGAATTGTATAACTTGGAAAAATGGTTCTTTCAATTATTCATCCCCACCCCCTAAGTCACATCCATTAGGGAATAGTTTTATGCCATCATACAAGCTACTAGAGAGACACATTATGTGTATTTAGAGATGTTAAAGAAGCCATGTGCCAGTTTGCCTCACCAAATAAATCAAATTACGCCACTTTATTTTATTATATTACTAATGGAATGATTTAAAATTATATGAGTTTTCTATATTCATAATTTAGAGGGAAATTAATTAAAAAATCACTAGTGAATGAATAATGAATCGATGGAAAAATTGAAAATAACTCACAGAATTTTTTCACAAGAGGTATAAGAAAAAGATGTTTTCATGTGGTAAGTTGTTCTGATTTATCACCCCTATTAAAGTATAAACATTAATAGATGACCAATATATTCAACGTAGTGGATTTAAAATATACGAGTGAAAAATAAGCATCGATTGTGGTATGTGGTTTATAAGAATCACCTAACTATTTCACTAAATAATATGCTAACATACATGGTAAGTAATGTTTTGAAGAATCCTTTAATGCCATGATAATTTTCACAAAAAATATAAGGGATGGAGAGAAAATTTCAATGTCTAATATTGTTTTAGAAATTATATGAATAATGCCAAACCACCATACCAAATCCAATACCAACAATAAAAACCTTACTAGAAGCAAAAATAAGTACAACCAAACCCACCAAACAAACAACAAATCACCTTTAAAAACCCGTATAAAAACCATATTTCCAATAATAAGCCCTTGATTTCTATAAAAATAGAACCAAATAATGGACATCAACAAGTTCAAAACCCCCAATACTGCAGAAATAAGAACCTGGAGTTGAAAGGTAGGGGACTAAAATAGAGGAATTTATGAACCAGTAATGAAGTTTAGTGGATGTTATGTCAAAAATCCAAGGGATTACCATAGAAAAAAAGAGTGATAGAAATATAAGAGTATGATTATGCTTAAAATATTAAGTGTATTATAGATTCACCATAATTCCACTGATCTACATGAGTAAATCCCATCATAACCTATGTAAAACCACGATATAAATTCTAAGAACATTTATGAAATCCATTAAACATAAATGGAAAATAAATAGGACAAGTATATGGGTAAACCTATAAGAAATAAATAATAAATGAATATATAAAGGAAAAAAGTTGAATATATACCTACCACCCCTATTACCATCAATATTGGTTCAATGAAAGAAGATCCAAGAGTAATATCTTCAAAGTATAATTCTAAAACCATTCATAAAATTTGAGATTCATATCCCTATCATGGAGGAACTCAAAAAAATACCCATTTATGTTAATTTCATCAAATAAAATCTCACAAGGAATAGTAGGATTCATGGTAATGATAGGATTAGATTGTAAAAAAGTGTTTTAGATATAATCTGAGCATACATACCCACCATGTGTGAAGATCGAGACACATTTTATATCCCTTACACTACTGGTTCTATTATTTTTTAATGCATATTATGTTGTAGGTTCATTTATAAATTCCATTACTCAATATTTTTTTACCACATTAAAGGTGGTATAATTAAATCTTACAATAGTATTGGTAATTATTGAAAATAGATCCACTAAATTTTTTATTAGAGTATTTAAGGATGTATCTATTGGCATTAAAGATTTGATTTTCCCAACTGACATCTTTGTGCTCAACAGGGTGTAGGATAGAACACCAACACACTCACCCAAAATTTTGGGTATACTATTCCTAAAGATATCCAAGAAAATAATTGATATATATGAAAAAACACACATTATAGAGTTTGGAAAGACCACTATCCACATCAATATCTTTACTCCCTAAGGTACCCATTAGAGGATCCTTTGATTCATACAAATTCACGCATTAAATATTATAAAACTAGTGAATATTTAGGTCTGTTTAATGAATCATGAGACCGATATAACTAATTAAAGATTGAAAATAGTGTGGAAAATAAAACTAACTAGGATTATAGATAATATGTTTTAAGATTAAATGGATATGTAAAATATTAATTTTCAGATGAATCTGATTCTTTTTCATGTAAAATAATATAATATGTTATATTTTTTGAAAAAAAACATTTTTTATATGTGGGGAACCCAAATTATATTTACAATTTTAGAAATAAACAAATTATGGAATTAAATACCCAAACCATTGATTTGAAATATGTCTATTTAATAAATAGTGAAAAATAATAAATAATTATTATTGTAAATATGTACAAAAGATAAGAAAATATAAAAGAAATATTGGGTGAAAATTTTCAATCCATACGTCTTAGTTAAGGTTATATGGAATTAATACTAGAATCAGGTCACAAATAATTTTTCTTGAGGTAGATTCCAAACATGTTAGGTCAGCATAAAGGATATTAAATCCCACCATGATAAAGGTAGTGATGATGGAAATAAAGATGTTTTGGAGGAAAAATCATTTAATCTATCTCTAACTCATAGTGGGGTTGCCTAATCCATGTAGTTCCTTTGTAAATTATCATAACCATTGTGATAAATGAAATAAATCAGTTAATCTATGTAGGAATTAAGAACATCTTGAGGGTCTGTAAAAACTATAAGAAATTAAATTAGGTCACCATAAAGGATCATTTTAACATTTTATTCATAGATTAGATGATATATATAATATAAAAAATAACAAAATACTGTTTCATATAATGTTTTTTATTATATTTTTAGGTTTTTATTTCTCCAAATGATCGAGATAAGAGTAATATAAACTATCTCATTTTCTCGTTTCCTTAAATAAGGATTACATTTGGATTGTGTAATACCCAGGTATATTTTATAGGTATATGTTAAAAATATTTTCTACTCACATTAAGAACACCCTTGAGGTATTATGGAAAGAATTTACTTTTTATAGAGACTTATTTTATCATTACTTTTAAAATCTACAATTTTTTTGAAAAAAAAATTCAGAATAGTATTTTTATCAATTTTAAAAGGTTTTATTTTATGGAGGAAAGTGGAATATTATTTAGAAAACTCATTTAAAAAATTATTTACGGGAATACATAAAAAATTTTAGGTGATAAATTATTTTACTTAACTAAATTATATAAAAACAATTAGAACTTTTCTATGACATATAATATTTTACATGATATTTGTCCAGGAATTTAGTAACATTTCTCTTTAACTCTCTATCATTATTTTGAATGATGTTAACCTTGATTTAAATATTGACTATTTGGAAACATTTCATGAAATAAACATAATATTAATCACATCACCAATGATACAGACACTATATTGGGAGAAACCCTTTAATCCATATAGTGATTCTTCCAACAATATTTAGGGAGTAGTTATTTCCAAAACTATTTATGGGGAATTTTAGGTAATTTTTTTACATAATGATCTCTAGATACATCCTAACTAAATTAAAAAATATTTAAATAGAAATTATTTTAGTTTTATTTACATTAGAAAAATTAAAATCTCACTAACCTGGAAATAAATTTATAATATTTTATAATAATGAAACCCTTAGTTACTTGATGAATAATGATAAAGAGAAAATGAGGCCATCAATATGGATATTGTTAATTCATGATTTAAATATAATGGTCAAATGCAATAAAGGAATAGAGAACCTAGTGGTAGATCACCCAATTCAGCGTCCAAATACTACTAAATATGAAATTCTAAACTAATAACCACTAAAATATCACATTACGGGAGAGAAGTTGTACATGATTGAAGGTGAAATGACATGTTATACTGACATGGTCAGTTATCCAATAACTTCTCTATCCACATATCAATGAAATTAAAAAGAATTAAAATACATAAATCTGAATCCCAATTTTACTTTTGGGAAGATCCATATCTATTAAAATTTTTAGTGATCCAATGAAAATAATATGTTTTTATGTTAGTTATAATGAATCTATTTTTGAATTCTATTACACACTAGGTTTTGGAGAAAATTATAAAATACAAATGAAACTAATTAATGTATTATAATCTATAATTTTTTGGCCTTCCCGGTTTAGATATTAAAATGATTTTTTGAAAATATAATAATGCAAATTCACTATAAATATTTAAAAGAGACATGAAATTCATCAAAAAAGAGTTAGGTTAGAAATTTTTTTTAAGTACAAGGAAAATATTTTATAGGAAACTTACCCATGAATTTTGGAAACACTTATATTCTTTTCATATTTGATTATTTTTCAAAATGAGTGGAAGCCAATTCCAGTAATTCTGATGAAGCAAATGTTGTGTGTGATTTTTTTAGAACTAATATCATCTTTAGGATTTTAGTTACAAGAGTAATGATTAGTGATCAAGGAAACTATTTTTATATTAATTTAATGTAGGTTTTAATGTGGATGTATTTAGTGAACCAAATAAATCTATACCCTTTCACCGAAAAAAATTTGAAACATTATGTTTCAAAATGATACTTTTATGGAATTATAGAAAAAATGTTAAAAAAACTAAAATGATTGGAGATAAAGGTTGGAAGAATCCATATGGTCTTATAGGATAAGATACACCTCCCACATTGGAATGAGTCTATACAGGCTGATATATGGAATGATTTTTCACCTACATATAGAGTTGGAGAATAAGGCCTACTAGGTCATGAAAGAAGTCAATTTTGATACGTAAAAAATTGAAAAAGATAGAAAATTGTAGTTGTAATAGTTGGAGTAAATTATGAGAAAATATTTTCAAAATTCCATAATTTATAATGAAAGGATTGAGTATCTCGTAAAAATAATTTAGTAGAAAGACATTTATGAAGGGGGAAAAGTGTTACTATAAACTCAAGACTCATGATGATTCTAGGGAGACTTAATTCTAGATAGGAATGATTATTTACAGTTACTAATGTATATCCCTTTAGTTTGGTTAATTTGAGGAGGAATTTGAAGAAAACCCATTGAATTTTAATGGGGACAACCAAAAAATATTCTATAGAAATTTACCCCAAGATCTAATGGAGGAGATCACACTCTTATGAATTATTTATCAATAAAAACCATCAATTTATACCTCTCTATAACATTCTCTAGTTTATGTGATTATATTATAATATCCTTACATGCTAAATCTAGTTGAATACATTAAGGAAATTATATCATTTTATGTGTGTGTGTGGGGGGTAATCTTTATATTTTGGGCTTTCATTTTTTCAAAGGTTTGTATGAATTTTTCTAAATTAATGTTTTTTAATTTTTATTTTAGCATGTTTTTAAAACCTATTTAACATAATTTCAATTCCATAACAAATTTATAATCTATGACATTATTGATAAAATTATTTCACAAATTATAATTCCTTAAATAAATATTGAAACAATGTTGTTTTCAAATTAACTACTAGGAAAATTCCTACATGGAATATTAAAATTTGAATATTATGAAATGGAATTCTACATTATATTTTAGATCACTTATATGAGAAGATTAAAAATAAAATAATATATATTCTTTATTATAAAACATTTCCTAATAGAATGAAGACATTATTTAACATGTATAATTTGTAATGACATCTTTTAAAAACATTTTATCATGTAGGGATTTTGTGCTATAAATGAATAAGGAGTTATTTTTTTAAAGAACATTAATTTTTTACAACCGTTACATTAAACATTTATACATCTTATTATAAATGAATTACCTTGTTATGAAGCCACATTATTATGAAAAAATCCTTATACACCTTATGGAAGAAGATTATTCATGATGTAGTTTGAATTTAAGTGTGGGGGAAGAAAGAAACTGAGTTAGGATAAGATTCTTTTTAGAATCTTATTGATTTTAATTGGAAAGTGCTCCAAATTTTGTGTTTTTGTTTTGTGAGAAATATCTTTTAGGTAAAGATACTAATATAGTTATAATATCAGAAAATGTTGGGAAAATAACTCCACCGCTATTTTGAAGTGAAATATAACTCCCATTCCTTCTAAAAATTTACAAATTGCAATGAATTATATATCTTAAAATATGAAATAATGTTGATGGAAATATAGGGAATATGGAAGAAACAATCGAGTCCACCAATTTTTTCCAAGGTGGACTAACCAAGATGTTGGAAGTGAGTTAGGAGGAAAATGAAGCTAAAATATGTTTTCATGTGTTATTTCGAGAATATAGTGGAATTAATTATTTAGTTATAAATGTGAGTTATTATAACACATAGAGAGTGTGGGGAAATACTTTATCATTTTGGGTATGAAATAACTCAAACATATAATAGAATTTAAAAAGTCCCTATTTACCTTCAATAGTAGAGAAACAATTACTGAAGTAAATAAACAAAGGGAATGTTCTAAACTAATTAATGTTTAATAGGAATGGGTTGTCCAAGAAGTGTTCAATGATTTGGAGTTATATAGGTGGATGAATAATAGTGTAGGAGGAATCTATTCCTGAATTAAACTCAAAATCATTCATTATTCTTTAACATATATCCCAAAAACATAATATGCTTTATAATTTTATCTATAGAATCAACAAACCTAAATCCCAAGAGAACCCCTAAAAATAAATCATGATATTAAAAAAACATGACTAATTGGATTTAGATGAATAAATTCTAAATCCTATGGTAAAACATATATGAACATGTAATGAGGAAAATAATACATTTAATTCATGTTTGAGTGTTGAGTGAAATATTTCCATAAAAATAAAAACAAGTGTGTATTATAGGATAAATGAATTGGAAATTAATTAAATATAGTTACTGAAGAAAATATAATGATGATCATTCATTAGGCATGATAAGGTTTAGGAAAATGATGTTAAAAAAAGGAAACTTCACATCACAGTGCTTGAATTTTCTTTGGGTAATCTTTTTAATCTTTTATTATCTTGCGGTACAATGGTTATGTTTGGTGTAAATTATAAGATAATAATTTCATACATTTTTATAGAATTTTAATGGTTTTCATCCTACTAGTTTGGTGAACTATTATGTATATTATAAATTTATTAGTTTTCTGAACAATTTGGAATTTAATTGTTAAATAATCTAAAAAATGTTTTTTGATTGATTATCTAGACTATATAATTATTATAATAAAGCCTACACATAACATGAAGTGATTTTATATTATTTCAAGATATTATTAGTTGATATTTATGCCCTAGATTAGATTTGAAGAATTTATAATTCAATCTAGAAACATTGTGCTTGAGTTGAGAAAAATGGCTCAGTGAATTATCTTATAGTTCCTTTCCATAGGATAATTATCCTATATGATGTACATTTTGACCCACCTGAAGATATTGGAGTGTTCCAAAATTGAAAAAGGAAAAATTAATATGACATATTATATTTCAACAATTTTGTGAGAAATATCATCTATATATAGAAGAATAATCCTATACATATGATATTTCAACAGGAAACATGATGTTTGTGTGAGATGAAATAATTCAAAGGTAAAAATCATACATGTACGATTATTTGAGTTTCCCATATGATATTTCATTATTATGTCATAGAGTAATTCTACATGTATGATAATTAATTCACGTAAGATATTTTAAACCATCACAACATAATTTACTTTGATTTTTTTATCAAAGGATGAAAACATAAGAAGTTTAGGGGATTCATCGGGACATCAAGCATTGGTTTTGGGATTCCATGTCAACATTCATGTAATATCCATGTACAAACCATTGGTTCAGGCTAGTTTTTAGGTGCTACAAACTTTATATGACATTCCCTAAAAAAATATGGAAATAAATTCCATGGTGTTATACAACAAGTTACAAGGGTGAATGATTTAACCTATTTACGCACACATACAACATTAACATGGTAAAGATAAAATGAATCAAATCAAATATATCGATATAAATTATTCTTTAATCAAGACCAACTGTAATCAATATATCAAAACCCAACCTGAGAGTAACACTAGAACAATATACATAATATTACTAAGACTCCAAAATGTAAATGACTTTGGTACAATGGTGGAACCACTCTAGAACAAGATGTGAATCCTGTATGATTCTTTTATACTATTAATTGTATCTAACAGAATATTATATGATGATAACCATGTCATAGAAAGTTTTTTCTCATGTGATGTTTCTACCTATGAGAAATTATGACTCTATTATATTGTGTTACATGTTATGGTTAGAATCATAATATACTTCCAGAGAATTGAATATTGGAGACTTAAAATTCTTAATCCCACTTTGTGGCCAATTTTTAGTGACCATTTTGAGAATAACTCGATGATAGATGTTCTTTTAGGGTCAATATGGGGATCTCCACTATAACAAACCAACATGGGTTGACCCAACTTATCACATAAGTTTTCCTACTGTAGGACTTGAAGTTAGTTCCCAACTCCATGGGATAGTGAAAATCACAAGGGTATCGATGTGTAACCACGTAATAATGGTTTCACCCTCATAATACAATAAACACATCACAAATATTCCATTGAGAATCCTGAATGACCCATCCATTAATTAGAATTCTGTTGAAGAATATAATTTTTTTTAAAAAAATTGAGATAAAAAATAGATTTGAATAGAATTATTAATTCATAAATCAAGAAACAATACATCATAATCATAATAAAAAATAATAAAATACATCACTATATAATGTATGATTAAAGTGATAACCAACATCAATGATACAATATGAATCACAATAGACTAAGATGGTAAGATTGATAGTCAAAACTCATATCCAATGTGGATCCTATAACACTCTCCATGAGACCAACCCATGTGGGATAGCCAGTCACCACACAGAACATAATTAATAAGGATGAGGATCATAATGCCAAGTCCCTATACACATAACACTCATTTCTATACTTGTATCCTATAAAAAAAATTCTATGTAAACCCGATGAAAGATATTGGGTGTGAGGCCAAGAGCCCGATAAGATACGACCATGAATCTATATAATTACTTTATCTATAAAAATGGTCAGTCTATGTTTGAAATAAAAAGTGAAATCCATTTTAAATTTTAGCACACTTTTATAAAATCCCTTAATTTTTTTAAAGTAGTCTAATTTCTTGAAATATATCATTCTAAAAAATCATATGTGAATTAGGGGGAATAACATTATAAACAATGTAAAACACAAGAAATAGAAAATAAGTAGTAAAAAATCTCAATGTAATACAATCTATTCATCACCATAAACATAAGACAAGAAACATGGGGGATCCATGACCAATTGGTTCCAAGGGAACTAAGACTCTCTCATTGAATTTTACAAATCTTTTTTGATCCAAAACATTTAAGCTAACATGGGTTCGTTGAGGAAACTAGAGACAACTTATGGGTAGTTGTGTGCATAAAACAAGAGAAGAATTACTACACTTTCCTATATACCTATAGTCTCCCATGTGTGACCAATAGAAAATACACAACTAAATACAAATAGAAATACAATCACATTCCAAATCATTATCATAATCTATAAACCATCATTGAAAAGGAAACCCACATTTAAAATAATCATATTAAAATACATTGGAGTCAAAAATCCCGTTGAGAATAATTTATTAAAAAATTTAAATAAACCCATGAGCTTAAGGTATTCTCGGGGAATGTCCCATTAAGTATAGACACATACATTGAAATAAAATTTAAACACATATCCTTTATTTGAACTCATAAGAACCCAGTATAAGGGATCCACATGAACCAAGATAACTATGAAATTTCATCAAAAAACAACCACTTTAACTTAAGTTTATCCTTCAATGGTAAACTAGGGTTTTGAAACACCAAAGGAATGGATCCAAAATATAAGGAAGATACAATTTATGGGTAACACTACTATAAATATAGACTTTATTAGCACTAGAAAGTCGATTTACAGCACTAAAAAAGTGATGTTAATCTCAGAGAAGATAAAGGGGGTCCCTTTTATTAGTGCTAAAAAAGATATGATAAAGCCCCCCTATTATCAGAGCTAAAAAAAGAACTGATAAAAGGGGCCTTTTTTCAGTGCTAAAGAAAAAAGATGATAAATGGGTCTTTTATCAGCGCTTTTTCTAGTGCGGATAAAAGTTAAAAATCATTAAAAAAAATATTTCTGCAATTCAGAGATGGGATTTAATAGCGCTTCAACCACCCCTTGAACAACACCCCCAAACCCAGCCCGCACGCCCCAGTCACCCCCCCCCCCCCCCTTTAACAGTGCTATCCCACCCTTTAATAGCGCTAGCCCTTATTCCACCCACGCGTGCGACCTGCCTCCCCCTGGATTCAAACTTTGGACTTGTTTCTTGAACATCTAATCTTTTACCACTATACCATATTTCTTTTCTCTTCATTTACTAATATCTGTATTTATTTATATATATAGTTATATTTACTCGTATATTAATATATATTTATATTAACGTATATATATATATATATATATATTTACATATATTTATATTAACATATATATATCTGTATATTAATATATATATATATTGTTATATTTATATATTAATATATTTATTTATATATTAATATATATCTCTAAGATTAGTTTTAAATACATTCATAAAATATAATTTTTTGTTTGTGTTTATAAATAAATAAATACATATATACAACACACACAGACAGACATATATATATTATATGTGTATCTATAAGTACAATTATACATATTTAAATATATTTACAAATATTATACATTAATTTGTATATAATAATATTTATAATATATAGATAATATATATTAGTTTCTCAATACACACACACACACACACATATATATATACAAGTACACATTAAATAGGTATATAAATATTCATATATTTTTATTTCAAATAAAATGGATATTTTTGTTTTTATTTAGATTAGACTTATATATTTAGAAATATATTTTATATGTAAATATGTCTAATTATTTATTTATAAAATTAAATTTTGTTTGTGAATGCATAAAATATATATATTGTTATATATTTTATTCACAATAATAGTACATTATAAAAAATGATAACAAGCCCTAAAAACCTTAAAAACAGGTAAAAAATGGAGAAACCCTCAAAATCCGTAAACATAGTCAGAAAGTCAAATAAACCCTAAACTTAGGGTAACGATGAAAAATTTGATCTGAGAGTTTTTTCTGGATCCATGAATATTCAAACAGAATATCATCAAATGAGCTTTGATATGATAAGTTGTGGAAGCCAAACAGATAGGCATATCATAAGTTACAACTGTTTGAAAAAACATCTGACATGAAAAAAGTGCTAGAAATAGGGGTTTGAAAAACCTAACAAACCATAGAGTCACTAAAACAGGAATAAATTCAGATTCTGGTGTTTGTATTAACTCCGTGACTAGTGAAACCAAATATCATGTAACTAACTATGATAATACTTGTGTAGGAGGCCAAACAGACACACAGATTAGATGTTATTAATGTTTTATGAAAAATTTGACCGGGCACCGGACACAGAAATAGTGTTTTGGAAGCCTTATGATGTTTATTTAGATTATTTAGGGAACAAGAAATAATTTGAACTATTTTCAAGTCATACTTCTGCGTATATCTCTTAGTTGCCTTTGATTTGGTATGTGGTAGATACTAAACAGACACCCAGAGCGAATGTTATGGCCATTTGAAGTTGATGTTTATTTAGAGTGGTATAACTAATATATCATATATTTCATTGATATTCTCACAGTTTTTATTGTACGTGTCCCTCACTCATATCACCATATTCAATTGGACAGGTTGTGGCCCTCTAATGGTCACCTGAAGTAGAATTAATGTCTATTTTAGTGAGTTACAGGTTTCTTTGGTTTTTAAGCACTAAGAAGGTTTCTCAATTTCAAACATTCATAACTTCGGTTCTGAGTGTCCATTTTTTCTTTAAACCATATAAAATCTAATATTTCAAAAATATCTACACTCTAGTGACCATTGAAACCCCTTCTCATGTTCTTTAATGTGAAAAGGACCATAATTCCTCCCAATGGTTATAAGTTCATATCCGAGTGTCCGTTATTTCATAACTGATGCTCCAGATGTCTATTTTTCCTCTACCACATATCAAATTGAATATTGTGAATAAAAATACAATCTGGTGACCATTATAACACCTTAACATACTTTTCACGGCCCAATAATGTCCTTAATCCCTTCAAATGGACATTAATTCAGCTCTGAGTGTCTGTTTGGCATCTACCACATATCAAATAGATCTAAATCATATTTAAAAAACATATATTATATTTATATCTGTATAAATATACTTATATATATTTATATTATTTTTTATGAAATATATATTTTTTGAAATATAATCTTTATCGGTGCTAGGGAAACAAGCGCTGATAAACCCCCTATCAACGATACTAAAAAAGCATTGATAAAGGGGGCCCTTTAACAATGCTAAAAAATTGCTGATAATAGGGGAGCCCTTATCAGTGCTAAAAAAGCACTGACAAAGATTCAATTTTAACAGATCTTTTTAGAGATCTCATAAAATTACCCTTTATCAGCACTTTTTTAAGCACTGTTAAAGAGTGGTGCTGTGGAATACTAGTTTTGTGGTAATTTAAACTAGGATAAACCACAATTTTCATAAATAAACTCACAAAAGAGAGAAGGAATCCACCAAACAAATCAAAATGAAATACCCTCTATGGCTTGGAAAAGGTTTCACGTGCAAGGGAGGAGAAGTTATATGGGGAAAGGGGATTAAAAATTGTGAATGTAATTAGATTAAATTAATAATTTAAAGTTAACATGATAGACTGAATATTTATCCAAATCATGTTCCAACTATGTGGGTCACACTTTCACATAAAACATGTCACATTGTTTCTTGGAGACTAACTCATGGGTTTCCTAACCATGTGACAACCATTAAAAATGAAACTAGATTCTGTCCACCCCCATATGAATGAATATTCACATGGTTATCACTAACTATGTACTAACCGTGTTCCGAAGCCATATTTCCCCAAAACTATAAATTTCAACCCTATACTCTAGAAAACAAAAAATTAAATTAAATAAAAATGAAAACAAAAATAAATCCATAAAATTGATTTCATGGGTGTCATAATTCTAATCACAATGGAATTTTCATCCCCTAAAAAGTCCATAATTCTTCTCATAACTGATAATGTAAGGACAAATCCCACCGTCACCAAAGTCTTATGCTTCTAAAACTCAAGGAATTACTGCCCACACTACAATAAAATACGACCTAATGGAACTGATTATGATGAAATGAATGTATTGATAGTACAGAACCATAAACAAACTAATTAAAAATGGGGATACCAAATTCTTGTTTCCAATTCGATTAATCAACTTTGATAGGGATATAAATTATAAAATATTCTTCTCAAGGCACTCTACAACCCGACGGACCAAAAAACCACAACATGAACAAACACAAACCACCCAAATTATTGGGTCCCATCAAAAGAAATACTTAATATGATTTCCTTATGAACAATTTTAATCCCAAATAATGATAAAGAAAACATC
Organism: Viscum album; assembly: GCA_963277665.1. Taxonomy (NCBI): domain Eukaryota; kingdom Viridiplantae; phylum Streptophyta; class Magnoliopsida; order Santalales; family Viscaceae; genus Viscum; species Viscum album. The sequence continues at coordinate 1,211,323,521 of OY728165.1, forward strand.
TAAAAAATAGTTGCTCTAGTTCATCACTACCCACAAAACCGACTAAGTTAATTTATCATCTTTGAGATAACTATAGGTCTTAATTAGAATCTTTAACCCAAATTTGATCGGTGCATAAGAGGTTAAAATAGCTGTTTTGAATGGTATAAAAGGTGTCATCTATATTATGGTCTTATAATCATTATGGAATGAAGAAAATCCCAATAATAGATTATTTTCCCATGTTCAACCATGATTAAGAATAGATTCTCAGATCATGTATTCATAGATTCGGTTGAATTTTGTAGATAAACCAACCATCAAGAAATAAATACCATATTTATGTAAAATGAATCATGATCCCTATTATCCATATCTCCCATGAAAGGGATTCATGATCCTTTTTACAATAATAAGGAATCAAAAAGCAACTGAATCTAATTAATGGTGGTCTCCCCACCATTTATTATTTAGCTAAAATGGTGGAATAAAAGAGACACATTTACAAAAAAAATAACTACATAAAAATGATCAAATCTCAATAAGTATCTAAAATAAGTCATCCTAAATTAAAAATAATGTAACCATAGAGGAAAATGTAGGCATAAGAGGAAAATGTTCACCAACATCTTCTCAAACCAATATAAAAAAGAATAATAACCTACTAATATGGTACAATACGAACATTTACAGGACATAGCCTTGGGTTATGAATGTATATCAAGGATATTAGGATTCCCCGTGAACACCATAAAACTAATTCATTTTTTATTACCATGCCAAAAAATATTGACCTCATAGAACACATCTTCTGTGTCAGAAAATCTAACAACTAGCCAAATCCTTATCTACTCTGAATTGTTGAAGAAACTAACTCACTAGAATAGTCAAAAATACCAACATGGATCGAGCCACCTATAATCCTAATACTCCACCACATATTTTCCATGAACATCCTCATAGAATATTTGTTGGTTTCATAAACAAATATCAAGGGTTTATAAAAAACCCTGACCAATGAATTGAACCATTAAAACATATCGAATGATATCATTGGGAATAGGGAAGAACAACTCTGGGAAATAATAATAAAAATCCCTCACCTCATACTGACCCTAACAAGGGATTAAATTTTCAATGGGGTCTCCTTCCTTTGAATTATTATACTACAACCTTTGAATAACCCATGTTTCAAACTATTATTTGGTCATTTTATGTAATAGGTGGTTTGTTATAGTGACATTACACAACACCCATCTCATTTATGAAGTATGGATAGACTAGTCCTTCTCCATTAGGATTCAGGTGTTCCAAGAGAATTAATGGTTTCTTTAATCTCATTTAACCATCCTATCACATCTGGATAATATTAACCATTACAAAATTGAAACAAATTGTGATTTATAAAATAACATACCACACTTTAAAGAACACAAACTCTAATTTCACCCCTCTTTTTTAGGATAGGGTGAGTTAAAAATAAGGGGACCACTCTTATGCAATGAGAATAGTTAAACAGAGAATCATGTGTCAAAATATGATCTACATGATCCATTATTTCCTTTTTGAGGGTAATTCTTCAAATAATATAAATTATGATTCTATTCAATTTAGGTATCACCACTCGAATTTAATAGTACCATCATAACCTGAATAAAACCCCAAAAAACATCAATATCAATTTTATATACATTTGAAAAACCCAATTTTTTGAAACATTGAATTTCATTAATTTTCAAAATGTTAAAACATATAAATTCTTTTACTTAAAAATTTTATAACATAAATACGAGATTTAAAAATATTATCCAAATTTGACCATAAAACTAGCTATTTTTTAAAGAAACATTCAAAAGTTATAAGTCATCATTATTCTAAATTATTATGTATTGTAATTAAATTGAAAATACTTTATGAAATCTTATTTTATTTCAAAAAACTCTATGAAAATCAACACATCATTACATTCCTAGAATAAAATTTCATTTTAATGGTTTAATATTCTTAATTGTCTTATTTTTTCATTGTCCAACCTTAGAAAAAACATAAACCATTTAAAATCCACCCTTAACATCATTTGAAGAATATAAAAGTAATAATTTCAATTAAACCACGAAATTAAACAAAATATTTTATCAAGATAGACATACCGAATGAATATCAAAAATCATAAAAAATATTTTATAGGACCACATTTCAAATTAAACAATCCTAAAAATCTTATTTTTCCAAAACTCTTCAACAATTCCATTAAAAATATTTATGAACATTTGAAATTTAAACTCAATGCCAAAATCATTTGTAACAACCCCTAACTTTAATTTATTACTCCTAGTCAAATATCATGTCATTATTATCCCAAAAAAATATATTTATTAAGTTTCATCACTTTATAAAAATCCCAATTCTAAATAAAAACATTTCATCCAATCCTTTTTATAACACAAAAAATGGTCACAACTCATACCCAAAAAAATATTAAATGAAATAAACACAATGAACTAAACTCAAAATCATCAATAGAATATTAAATATCAATTAAAATAATTCTAATTTCATCAATTAAACAATTAAAACCCTAATCAAAATTCACTCCAGTGGTAAATAAATTATAGAGATTTACTTAGTGAGTATGGAAGGGAAACAAATTATCTAGGGGTGTTATAGAGTATTAAAGGTCTGGGAAAATTGTGTGGAATACATTTTACTGGCCATCCAACAACATTTAAAAGTATTTCAAATCAATCTGCAAGAGATACCCACAGTTTTTAAAACAATTCAGAAAAATTTATATTCTTGGTCCATTCTTCGTTTGAATCATAAAATCATTAATTTCCAAAAATATTTCATGAAGAACCAATAAGGACCAACCCATACTCATCTCAAATCCATATTTATAAGAAAAAATTAAAAAAAATTAGTTCTCCAAATCAAAATTCCATTATGTACATCCATTAAAAACTCATGTTTCATCCTAAAAGGTGGTGATCATGAACCTTCTCATGATCTGCCGATTGAAGTATAATGATCATATTCTCCTTTCCACCATGAAACATCACAAATAAAAATAATGGGATATGATATAATTTTTTTAATAAACTGACCGAGGTTGAGATGACTCATCACCAAGGCTATCCGGTTTTGAGGACTGAAGCACATTCCCGATTATCAAAAGTTGGTGAAAAACACTTGGGTTTCAAAGAGTAACCATATGGAAATGGTTTTACCCCCATAATTCAATATCCACATAAACAATATTCCATTAGGAATATAAGGTGACACTTCCATTTGTTGTAAATACTTTACATTATATAAATACATTTAGAAAAATTGAAATAAACAAATAGTGTGTATGAACAGAAATAATCCATAACTCAAGAAAAAATAAATTATAAGCATAACCAAAAAAATAAAAAATATCACCAAATAAAGGAATAATAAATAGAAAAACAATATCCAAAACACTAGATGTTCCATAATGACCTAGAAAAATATGGTTAATACTCAAAACTTGACACCACCATGGATATTGAAACACTTCACATGATCCATACCTCCATGCAGAAATCACTCACCACGAGAAACATACTTAATAAGGATAATAATCATCAAGAGGAGTCATTATACACATCTACATTATTATGAAAAAATAGTCTATGTACACCTAATTGAATATACATAGTGTGATACCCAGATTCTAGTAGGATAGCACCATAAATCTACATAATGAGTTTATCCCTGAAAATTGATAAACCATTTATTAAAAAATAAGTAAAATCCATTTTCCATTTTAAAAAATAAATTTTGTTTTGGTTTTATTAAAATTAATCCAATTCCCATACAAAATTCATGAAATACAATTATATGTGAAATAGAGGGAATCAAAATACAAATAGTGTCAATCTCAATAAATTAGAAATAAGAAGTAACACATAATAACTTAATATCATTCATGGATCATCACAAACATAACACATTTAAAATGGGGGATCTCTAACCTATATATTCTGAAAGAACCTTGTATTTTTCACATAACATTACAATATAAAGGGTTTTGATTTTAATAGTGGTAAAATTTTTCTTTAATAGTGCAATAAAAGTTTTCTTAATCTTTACTATATTAAAGGCCTTTATTCATCAGTGCTAAAAAAATGTGCTTATAAAGGGGGCCTTTATCATTTCGTTTTAGCACTAATAAAGATGGAAAATTATTATTTTTGAGTTCTTCTCCCCTTGTCATCACTTTACCCCGTCTTTGTGAACTCTTTTCACCCACTCACCCCACACCACCTGTAACCCGATATTCCACACACTCCTATTTTTCAGTGCTCAGAATGGGCCATTCTATGTTCTTTTCCAATTCGTAGCCTGCTGTTCACCCCCTACGCATACCGGGTTTCAATCTTTGTACCACTCTTTTGAAACTACATTTCTTTTACCACTACACCAATATGTTTTATTCTCTATTTTTTCATATTTCAATTTATTTATATAAATTTATATATATATATATATTATTCTTATATTTATAAAATTATATTTAAATAATTTTTTTTGTTTGATATATATACTTATATTCATTTAAATCTATTATATAATAATACTCATTAACATATATCAAAATATAAATATTAATATATATTGATTTCTTAATACACACATATGTATCGATAAACATTATATATATATATATATATATTTGTATATGTAAATATACACATTAATATATTTTGATGATTTAATAAAATGATAGATAATATTTTAAAAACGTTTTTAGAATATGTCTATATATTTTATATTTAGATATAATTTTTTTACATTACGAGTATATTTGTATGTATATATATTTACATATATATATATATATATACATATTCACATATAATTATACATTTAAATATAATATTTTATAATGTTTTTATAAATATTTCATGTGAAATCTGTTTATAAATTATATTAATGATAATGATTTATTTATAATAATACTCTTATATATGACGTATGAACATAATATTAACACACACACACACAAACACATATTTAATCACACAAGTATATATTTATATTTCTCACATACACACAGAAATATTTAGATATATAAGTATTTATTGACATATATTATAATATACATATAAATATATAATTGTTTGAGTGGAACACATGTGTTTATATGTCAATATTACATGTATATGTATATATAAACCTATTAATAATTTTTTATAAGTTAAATAAAGTGGATAATTTTTTATTTTAAATAAATATATAATAATTATATATTTATATTTGGTAATAATATTTAAAAATTATTTCTTATGTAAATATGTTTAAATATGTACTTATATAATTGAATTATTATGAGACAACATTACAAAATATGCGTATATTAAATTATAAATAAAACTACAGTATAGAAAAAAATTAAAAACCATAATTATAAGGCCCCAAACTTAATCATTATTTAATCATGTGTTTTATGTTAAGAATTCAGTTTCCAAGATTTTAGGATCTTTTTAGTTTTAGAGTTTTAGAGAATTATGCTATAACTGGTACATTACAAAACCATATAATACAAAGTGGACACTTCTGATTAGTATGTATTGTTTCCAATATTATAAATATTTTATAATAAATAATAATTTGTTTTCTAATAAAATCTTTATGACATTCAACATAACATATTCTTTTCCCATACCCATCCTTAAACCATGTGAAAAACATTTCAAATTGTGGGATGAACACAAAAATATCAATAAGGGATACAAAAAGAAGGAAAGTTGTTAGTCCGGTGAAAACATGAAAACACATATAATGTTCCCCTTTATATACAATGTTCTTTTAGAATATGAAATGAAACATTTTCTCATGAAAAAATCCACACCTTTTTACCAAATTAAATGATTAAAACCCATATAAAGCAATCGAAAAGCATTATCGATAACTTAGAGACTAACATTCATAACCCATTTTAAACCTGTGTAAGAAGTAAATGGAGCCCAGTTAAATCCAAAAGAGAAAAATATTAGTAACTACCTCATTATTTCTTACTAAGAAAAGAAAAATTAACAAATAAATTTAAGTGATATCGGGGTGGACCCATCATTTAAGAAATATTGTGCTCAATCGACTCTATCTGAGCCACCCCATCGGATTAGCTGTAATGCATTCACCCGGTGCTATTTAGGCCACCCCATCATATAAGTTTAAACATTATAACCTGGTGCTATTTGGGAAACCCAATTATATAATTCCTAATTACTATAACATGAATAATTTTTTTATTATATCAATTTTTTAATAATTCTTTTAAACTAGTAATAAATTTACTTTATAATATGAAAATACCATGTTCTTTTAAAACCCCATTTTAACTATAAAAATAGACTATTATATTGTAAAATAATTTCCAAATAAAAAACTACCCCGAAAAATATAAAAATAATTATCTTTGAAGGAAACAGGAAATCATTTAAAGGAATCTATAAATCTAATAATGGAAACTATATTAGAAATGTAATTATCATTGTGTATGCTAAGAATTACTTTTTAAGTTTGTTAAAGAGTTCTGTATAAAAAACATAAAAATATTCCTTTTGAAATAAATTATTAGTAAATTATAAAATATACATTATAAATCTTTTATTCCCATAAAAATGATCATAAAATAATTTAAAAACATTGATATTGAAGAAAAATATCATTTTATGAAAAAAAGGTGTTTCTTTTTAAAGGAAAGACCCGTATCACTTGGGGGAAAACATGAATCATAATCCCCATGAAATACGAACATAAAACAATTTATGTACCATGAGAATAAATAAATTTATGATATAACATGAAATGGGGGCCATATATACACCTTGTAAAATAATTTAGGTGCATAAACTCATTATATTCCTCAATGAAAGGAATTTGAGATGAAGTCCCTTACATTGAGTCTAATTCACTACATGGGTCATTATCTTATTTAATAATAAACATCTGTTAATTTTTTATTTTATTGAGAAAATTTTTAAGTTTTATTTTTACTTTTATTTCACTTATTATCAATTTAAAAAATATTACTTAATGAATTATGTTTTAGTAAGATGTTTTGACCATATTCAGTTTTTTTTTGTTAAAAAGAATTTGTTAGGTCTAATATTATCAAAGTGGACATAATTTAAAGATATAAAAACGAATAATAATGATATAATTTTCATATTTATAAATAAATTATATTTTAAAACCTAACATTTAATATTTTATTAAATATGATCTAATGTTGTGATCATAGAGACAGTAGGTCGTACATATGCATGAGCAACGTTTCAATTTTTGAATGATTATTATAGAAATAAGGTAAGTGGAATTTATCTTATATAATGATAATTATATAATAAATAATATATTTTTAAATTATATATACTTATATATATCATGAATATGATGTGGTGCTGAAAAAAGGAATCATTTTACTTCAATGAGGTGGTAATCCACACGTCCATGAACGACATTATCACTTTTTTAGTGTGTGAAAAGGTAAGAAATAAAAAGTTATATTATAATTAAATTATTATTCATATTTTATTAATATCATAATATTTCACATATATCACATATATTCATTATCATTACCTTTATTACCTTTCATATAATGTGTTAGTGAATACAAATCACATAGCTTCGTGAGGTGGCATTCCGTCGTTCACATGAATGACGTTATAGTACCCCATGTGTATTAGAATATTAAATGGTAATACATGATATAATTACTCTAGAGGTGTATATATTTCATAAATATTATATATAAACTTTATATCCGTCATTATATCAAACTGTAAGATGTGGTAATGTAAAATGGAATGACATCATTCCGTGAGTCGGTAGTCCGCCGTACACATGAAAGATGATTTTATAACCCATTTCATGGATGTGTGTGTGGGTTTATGTGATGATATTATCATAAAAATATAATTATATGTATGATACTAGGGCTAAAATATCATAATTTCATAATAATAATTTAATTGGTGGTGAAATAGCTACATCAAAATGTTTATTGATGAACGTTACCCCATCTTCGAGTATCTCATTTTGGTTTCCACCAAAGGCCTTCCTTGAATGGATTTATGCCCAATTTAAGGAATATATGAAGATTTAAGGAAAATGGAGATGTTATTTATGTAGTTATTGGTGACACCAATTATTTTCTATGGTGTTAAGAGATGATAAGAGGCAGTGGCCTTTTATAAATTACTTGAGTGGCACAATTGTAATTTTCTGAAAGAGTGAATTCCACCCACATTTTCTTCATTTAACCAAGAACAAATAATGAACTAAAAAATAAAGTAGAATTTATATGGTCTTATTATGTACATAAAATGGGTTTTGGAAACGTTTTAGGTCCTTTCATCCCATAGATTTAAAGGAGAATCACTAAGTAAACTTGTTTTTACCTTACTCTCTTTAATTAATTTTGATTTCTTTCACAAATAGTTTTTTCTTAAAAAAACTAAGGTGAAATTTCTATAAATTTGAAATTATTATGATTATAAAAATAGAATCGATTTTTTTAAATTCAAAATATGTACGATTTTAATTTCATATTTGTTATGCAGACGTCGAGAGACAATGAGTTTTTGAGAAGATTATTTTTTAGAAAAACATGATTCTATATTAAATCCAAGACTGATAAAAATAAATACATGAAAATAAATTAATATTTAATGATATATAATATTAAAATTACTTTTAAAACATTTTACATTTGTTATCCTTTTAATAAATTTAAAAGGATAAACATTATGCATTTCAAGATAGTTTTTTTTGAAAAACCCGACATTTAACAGAAAAACCTATTCTAAAGATCAATATAAATTTTATTAATTAAGTTGATTAAATATAACTAAATAATACTTATTATATTTAAAATCATGTTTATAACAAATTGGGAATCTTAAATTACTTAATTTCTTATTTAAAGACGACAATATTCTATATTTTTAACTATTCGCTAAAAAATCAATATTTTACAAAAGATCCCAAAATTTCATCCAAAGTAATTTTTTATATGTTGATTTCAAAAAAAATATTAATTTTATGAAATTATAATTATAAATTTTATATACGATTATTTTCAATAAAACCTTATAATGTAGTTTAGTTAAGTTATTTCATTTTTTATTTTAAATTTACTTAATATTTTTATAGAAAATATAAAAATCAAAATCATATTATTAAAGATGGAAATTATTTATTATATTATTAAATAGGTTGTTACATCCATGAACCATTTTAGAAATTGTGTATCCTCAATTTTATTAACTTATTAAATACCTAGAGATATCTTTCCCTCATAGTATTTTCAGATTCCTATGTGGCCTCTTCAACCATATGGGTTTTCTATGAAACCATAACCTAACAAATCAACGTATTTCACAACACTTAATCTCTATAGTCAAGACTATGAAATAGATATTCCAATTATAAAATATTCAATTACAACTTATCTACTATAGGGATTATAACATGAGACGAATCTAAAACATAGTTCCTTAACATTGAAATATGACCAACATTGTGTACCTAAGATAAAATAGGGGCCAAAGCAACATAAAAAGAAAATGATCCAAATTTATATATGATTTAATATAGTCCAATGAACCGTAGCCTTATCCTTCCATATTTTCATGAATTCAGAACACTTTTCCATGGAGAAATTTTGAGAAAGACCTGATCCCTATCATAAAATTAAATATCTTTTATTTTATTATCAATATAAATTTTCATCATACTCTGTGAAATTATCATGTTTTGCTAAATCAAATTCACCTTCATATCCATTTCCTCTACTAACTCTAGTCCCATCAACATCATTTCCCATACTTTATCCCAAATTTCTATTTTTTGACACAATATTCCATATAATGAATCAAATGGTTCCTTCTATTTAGTACAATGAAAACTATTGTTATAAGAAATCCCCAACAATGAAATATTCTAATCAAAACTTCCCTGATAATTCCTTTAAAAAATAATATCTACCATTTTTTTGAATTTTCTGCTCAAACATTCCATCTGATTGAGGATGAAAATCTTTACTGTAATTTAATTAAGTACCCAATGAATTTTTAAGTCCTTTAAAAATATTTTTTGTGAGCCTATGATCATTATCTAATATAATGTAAATATGAACTAAATAAAACATGAAAATATACATTATATACAATCGAGAAAGATGATCTAAATACATTGTATATCGAATGGGAAAGATACTTGAAGATTTATTTAATTGAACAATAATAAACCAAATTACATTATTAACTCTTGATTTCTTGGAAATACAAAAAATACATCCATTGATATATTTTACCATTTTCACTATGGAACTATAAAATGTTGTTGCATCCCCGTCTATAACATTTTTTCTACATTAACCTACTAAAAATTAAAACACATCATATTGAAGTCAGTAACATCTCTTTTTATTCTATCCCACCAGTAATACTCTTGAACATCTCAACACATCTTATTGTTTCTCAAATGAATAGAAAATGGTGAACTGTGAGCTTAATTCAATAAATATTTCATTAACTAAGAATTATAAGGAAAACATTGAATTTTTTCCAATTAATATAAAACCTTCCTAGATAGTTTTAAAATTATGCAAAAAGTTACACTTATTAATAGATTTGTTCTTTTTTCTACAAATATTGACCTGCCTTCTGAACTCTCATTAATATTTTCGACAAATTAGACTATACTAAAAACTAAAACAAAATAGATGATATACCTACATCTATAACTTCTAGGACACAATTTGTCAAAACATTACCCATAGGGTCACATTATAATCATTTCATTTTTAATGTAGCATTATCATTTCACATCAAAGCATCTTCCACTATTATATCATTTCTAGGATGATAATGAATCCTGAAATCAAAATCCTTAATCAATTATATCTATCTTTTATGTCTCACAGTCAATTATTTCTGATTAAATATATAATTATAACTTTTCTGATTAGTATATATTTCACACTTTAATCAATTGAAATGATGAGTCCAAATTATTAAAGTATAAAAACAATAAATAACCCTAAATCATGTGTTAGTTAATTTAACTCATGTATTTTTAGTTAACATGAAGGATAAGCAATTACTTGATCATTCTCCATTATTATGAAACCAAGTCCTTTCAATGAATTTTCACTATAGTTGAAAATTATCCATTGCTGGATAGAAGGGATAAAAATAGACTATCATCCAATATTATTTTTAGTTTTTGGAAATAATCATCACATTATTTTGTCCAGATGAGGTCAACTCCTTTTTATGTTAATATAATTAGGGGGTATAAAATAAAGTAATGTACTCAAAAATTCATCGGTAGTAACCCACTAATCCATGAAAAATATGAATCTATTTGATATTTATTGATCTTGGTCATTATTTATAGATTGTTTTTAGAAGGCCCAAAATTTATGACATATTTAGAGAAATTTTACCAAGAAATAAAATTATTTTCAACCAAAATTAACTCTTACTAAATTTCCTATAAAATTTCTTTTCATTATATTTTGGATAAACAATCCTTTGGTGTGTTTAATATTCCTATTGACTAATAGAATATAATAAACCTTCAACAATAAACACAACAATAAACTTATACATAACCCTTGAAAAATTATATTCATATTTCCTATAAATACAGTTGGTTCATTAGATAACCCAAAAAAATAACAACATTCTTGTAGTTCCAATATATAGTCTAACATAGAGTCTTAGGAATTTCTACATCCTTTACATTCAATAGAGGGTACCTCGATCATCGGCTAACATTTAAAAAATACTTAGCTCCATATATCAGATCAAACAAAACATCGATATTAAGAAAAAAAATATAATTTTTTCATAATAATGATTGTATTAAAGGATATATAATCAATGAAAATTCTCATTCAATCATTTTTTTAAAAAAAATAAGAACACCCCAAGGTGAAGTTCTTGGTTAGATAAAAACATTATCTAATAACTCATGCAATTTATTTTTAAATTTTTAAAGTTCTATATGATCTATTCGATAAGGGGGATTATAAATAGGCTTAGTATAAGGAACTAAGAAAACAATAAACTCATCATTTTCATTAGGAATAACACCAGGAAAATCATCAAGAAGTACATCATTGTATTTATTGACTACTAACACATCAAAAATATGAATAGTTTCATTATTTTAAATAATATGAGCTTTGTAACTCTCACTACCATATCAAATCATTTTCTAATATTTTCGGTAAGTTAACAAAGGAATGAAAGCATTGAGAAAAACATTATTACCACTAAAAATAATCTAAAAATGATAAAATGAAATCTAATCTATACCATGAATGATATCAAATCTATTATGGACATATCAACATGATTTGGAGTAAAGACAATCCCACTGATAAAAATTAGAATATTACTATAATTTTTTTTAATACTTACACTTGAAGTTATAAAAAATATTTCTATATTAATTTTTTTAGGTGATATTAAAAATTTAATTTAAAATTTCTATAGATTGAGAGAATTTAAAGATACAGAGTCAAATAGGTTAATGAAATAATTTGAATACAAGAGTAACATACATATCACCACTTCATTTGGTGGCCCAACATCCTCTATATCAGTAGAAAATGACTTCTTTATATCTGTTTTTTTTGTGACCATGATTATTTAAGCCCTATAAAACTATCACCAGTCATGCATTAGCAAAATGAATTTACTCATTAAAACTAAAAAACCTCACTATTGGGTGGCTATCGGTTACTAAAATCTTTGATTCTTTAGGATTCTTTTCCTTTCATTAGCGGTCCATATGGCCAAACTTCCAACATTTGTAACACATCCCATATCCCATATAATATTCCTTGAAACCTCATTTTCTATATATGGTAATTTTTGGGGGCTTACCTTTGAACTTCTTATCTAGATTCATATCCTTTTACTTCCACCCTCTAATTTTATTATTATTTTCATCTCAAGGAACATATGTGTCCGCAAAATCCATCTCAAATTTCTTAGCATAATGAACTAATTTCTCATAAATTAAAAATTCTCACAGAGCCAAATATCCACATATATTGGGTTTCAACCTTCATTAATGTAGATTGATTTTATACATATGACCTAAATAAAATATGGCCAACACTAAGCCAATCTAATGATTTATTCTTTATATGCAGCTATGAAATCTTCATCTATCCAGCTCAATTCTAGGATTTATTTTTCCATCCAGAGTTGAAAAAACTTTTTGAAATATTTCTCAAAGAAAATATCCATTAATTATTTCTTTTCCATGTCATCTAGTTCATATGTACCTATTGTGTCTTTCTCTAAATACCACTATTGATCATCTTCACCTTCAAAATGAAAAGCATAAGAAGTTACTTTTGGACATTTCAATCATCTAATGACTTCACATATCATTTTAGAGCAATGATCCATCCCTAAGATACCACTGAGTCAGTTGATCTATAGAATGATGGAGTTTGTTGCCTCACGAAATGCTCCAAAAAAACACATGTTCTTTCACTATAGTTCGGGTTCCTCTCTATTGTGGTTACCAACACTATTTATAGTTTGTGCCAACTGTTCTGTCATTATAACAAACTATTTTGTTCCAGTTCGAACCATCTCAAGATAATGATTTTGAAGGATAGTCACATCTTATTTCCTTCTGAATACAACATCCCTATTTTCCATGTGGAAAAAAATTCTCAATCAAAATTGTTTAGTGAAAGCCACATGGTATCCTCTAATTTCTATATCATTTAAACATAACCCTTGTTAAAATATTTATAGTTAATTTTTTTTAACATTATTTTAACCTCTAATGCTATATAAACCTTTCCTTTAATGTACACTCTAAGGACCCATCTATAAACATTAAATAATATTCGGTTTTATGTGAAGTATTAATTTTAATGAATTTTAAGATCTTTTCTATTTTATAGATTTATATAATAATGTCATAACTCATACAATAAAAACCCATATAATACATAGTGTAAATTTCTGATTAGCTTCCATTTTTCCATATTATATAATTTTTCAAATAAATAATGATTTCTTATCGTGGGAAATCATCATGACTTTCATCCTAAATTCTTACATCCCGATACTTATCCTTAAACCCCATAAGAAACATTTAAAATCATGGATTGATAACAAAAAATCCTAGTAAGGGATACACAATGAAAGAAAACCATTAATCTTAAATCTCATATAACATTCACCATTATCATCAATGTTCTATGAGAATATGCAATAAAACATTTTCACATGAAAAATCGACATAAATGTTTCTCAAAGAAAATAATAAAACTCCATAACATGAATTGAAACCCTTTTTTGTAACTTATATCGTAACATTCATACCCAATTTAAACTCATATAATAAATAACTGTAGAATAGTTAAACCCATAGGAGAAACAATTTGGTAAAATCTACCTTCCTCCCTATTTAGACAAGGAACATTTCTCAATACATTAAAGAGATATCTTGGAACACCCATTTTTAAGCTGTAATGGGACCACCTTGTTGCTATCTAGGCCACCCAGAATATAAGTTGTAATAGGATCACCTAGTAATACTTGGGTCAACCCATTATATAAGCAATAACATGATCAATAAATTCTATATGAGCCTCCCCCTCCTATAATTCTCAACTTTGATAATAATAATAAAATCATTTTGTACATTCACTTTTGAAAAACCCTTTTAAAATCATAAAAAATAAATTTTGGATATCAAAATTCTCTTTTCTTTTGAAAGCCCATCTTTAAATATATAATTAAAATATTTTTTTGAAAAAAAATTCCAAACACCAAAAATTTCCCCCAAAAATTGGAAAATAGTTTTTTTCATTAAAGGAAACATGAAATTATATAGTGAAATATAGAAATAAAATAATGGTCACAAAAACGGAAATGTTTTTGTCATTATGTATGTTAAGAATTACTTTTACATTTGTCAAAAAAATTCATAAAAAACATTCAAAAATATTCCATTTGAATTTTTTTATAAATAATGTATAAAATTTAATTTCTAAATTTTAATGTCTATATAAAAACATTCATAAAATATTTTAAAAACATGTATATGGATGAGAAATATATTTGAAAGAAAAATATTAAAAGAAGAATTTTTAAAGGATGATTCATATAAAATTTAATTTGTTTAATAATTCCACTTGGAGTTGTCTCCAAAAGTTCTATTTTATATTCATTAGGTGATATTAAAATTTTACTTCATAGTTTCTCATAAATGAAAGAATGTGAATATCCAGAGTTAAATTTTTAATTTCAATAATTAGAATACACAAGTAAAATACTTTTTACCAGTTTATTAAATGGCCCAAAATCAACTATAGTATTAGCATATAACATTGCTGATATTTTTTTTGTTGTTGATCACGATGATTTCCATCCTATCAAATTATTTTTAAAGATAAATTATAATAATGACCCAAATAATTAATACTAAACAACCTCACTATTGGTTGGATATCATTTTTCCATTCTTTAATTATTCAGGATTATTTTACTTTCATTCACGGGCCATACGTCTAAAATTTTTACATTAATAACACCTTCCATATCCCATAAAAAATTCCTTAAAATTTAATTTTTTTTCACATAGAACATTTTCATGTCTTACCTATGGACTTATTAGTTGGTTTCTTTTGTATTTACTACCACCTTGATCTTTTCTTACAATTTTCATCTTGAGGACCATATGTGTCAAAAAAATCCATCTCAACTTTCTCAGAACAATGATCCACTTTCTCATAGCTTCTAAATCCTCATGCAACCAAATATATTCGTGGAATAGGTTTTATCCCTGATTAAAGTAGATTACTTTTATTATTAGTGTCTCTAATAATATATGTCACATACCTAGCCATTATCATGAATTTTTTTTTCATAACAAGATACAGAATAATTATATTTTTCCTTAGTTCTAGGAATTATTTTTCCATCTAGAGTCAAAAATAATTTCGGAAATCTTTATTAAAGAAAATATCCATGAATGATTTCTATTACATGGAATCAAGATCATCATTATATCTAGTATTATTAACAAAATACATCCCTCGATGAGCTTTACTTTCTAAATGAAAAACAATAAGAGTTATATTTTTATGTTCCAAACATCCCATGACATCATATATCCTTCCAAGAGAAATGATCCATCCCCTAAATACCACTGGGTCTGACGATCCACTAAATGATGTAGGATACCACAACCATTTATAGCTTTTGTAAAATGATCAATCAATACAAAAATGATTATGTTCCTATCCCAACCATATTAGGAGTCTAATTTGGATGGATATTCTCCTCTAGCCTTCTTTCAAATTAAGTTTTCTTATTTCCTCTGTAAAAATCCATTATAGAAATAAATAGTTTAGTTGAAGCAACATGGTAACTTTAAATTCTATATCATTTTAACATAACCCTAAGGTAAAATCATTTAATGGAAAGTTAGTAACATTACCATAACCTCTAAGGTTATATAAATATTATCATTAAAGACAATAATAAGGCCCTGACATTAAATATTTAATAATATATATTATTAAGTCAAGAATTCATTTTCTTACATTTGAGGGTCTTTTCAAGTTTATAGTTTTAAATAAGTATCTAATAACTAAAAAAATGAAAACCCGTTTAATATAGAGGAATCTTCTGATTAGAATCCATTTTCTCATATTATACATCTTTAAATATAAAGCATTATTTATTTTCAAGGAAAATATTCACAACATTTAAGTTGGCTTATTCTTTTCCCACAACTAAAAAACAAGACTTTGACTGCGCCAGCCTCTATCAGTGCGAGAAAAAATTGGTGATAAAGGTACCCTTTATCAGGGATAAAAAATAATTGGTAAAGTGTGACTTTTATCAGCGCATTTCTTCTAGAGTTGATAAAAGGAACCCTTTATCAACACCTTTTTTAGTGTTGATAAAAGACAACCTTAATCATTGCATTTATTAGTGCTCATAAAGTATGTCCCTTATTAGCGCTTTATGTTTATCACGTATAAAGGAAACCCTTTATCAACACTTTATTTTTAGCACCCATAATGTAATAATTTATCATCCCCTTTTAGTGATGATAAAAGTAAAAATAAATTAAAATAATTAAATAAATAAAAATTAAAAAATATTTTATAAATAAATATTAACAATTTTCTTAATTAAATAATTATTGATAAGTATGATTAAATTGATTATACTATATATAAATTATAAATAGTATATATTAAATATATAGGTCTCTATAAGAAAATTAGACAAATGAAAATTAAAAATAAGTAAATTGAGAAAAATATTAAACATATAATTAATTAAAAAATTAATAATAATGTTGATAAATAGTATATATTAAATTAATAGATATATATACATGTATATAAATATTATTTATAAATTGAAAAATATTATTTATTCTTTACCTTAAATAGTAATATATTTTGTAAATTATTGTTTATAAATAAAAATTAATATGAATTAAATTTACAGACTAATTGCATTAATAATGGAGATAATTGAATTTCATTTTATTTTTCAATTTAACATAGATCAAATGTATTATATTGATTTCATGTATACATAAGTAATTCATTTTTATATACATAAGCACACTCAAAAAAATTGTTGGGAATTTAATTAATTTATATTATTTATTTTATATATATTTATTTACTATGTTTTAATATTTTAAAATTGGATTCATCTTTATTTCAATATACATCGATTTTATGATGATTTACATTAATCAAAATTATTGAAAATTTAAATTTTTACTAAATTTTAATTAATCATTTTTACTCATTTTTTCAATGTATTCACATAAAATTAAATATTGATTAATAATGTCAAAAATTCATTTGTGAAAAAATTATTTATATATATATATATATATATATATATTTAATATTTTTATACATTTATTACTATAAAAAAATAAATAATATTTCTTTAAAAAGTATTTATATAATTCTAAATATATATTTATAAAATTATAGTACATTTAATTAAATAATAAATATATTTACTATATTTATATATATTTATATAAATATATATAATTATAAAAATATTATTTTATAAAACAATATTTATATGAGTAAAAATAAATAATTATATATTCAATGAATTGTAAAATTATTATTTTATAAAAAGTTTTATTATAAGTATTATAATTATATATAATAATTATAATTTTTTGGAAGTAGTTTTTTTGAGAAATGTATTATAAATATTTATCAATGCTTTTATAGCATTGATGAAAATAGATATTTATCAGTACTAAAGAAAGCACAAATAAAGATTTATTTAATTAGTAATTATTAACATTGCACTAATAAAATGTATCTTTATTTGTTCTTTTTTAGAAGCACTAATAAAATTGTCCGGATCTATTTTAATAACTCTTACCATTAAGAACCAGTTCATGATATCTGATGCTCTCTGTAGAAATAAACTACTGTTGGTGCTCCTTGTTGTGGAATCCAAGCACAAATCTATGCTAGAATTAAAGATCTAACTATTCTAAGGCTCGAATCCAAGGATCGAGTGATTCAAGGGTGGAATGAAACCAACACTCGAACAGAATCCAGGTTTTTTGATATCAATAATTTCCATATCCTGTCCTCCAAAACGTCTTATCCCACATCAATGTATCCCAATAAGTCATGTTGAACTATCCTATAATAAAACAACCAAAAATTAATTGTTTCTTCTTTTGAATGAGGTCTGACATTATTGAATATATATATATATATTTTAGATTCAAACAATGTAGAAAATATTAACACTTTCAATCCATATTTTTATCTAGATTTATCTCTATGATGTTTTATTCTTTGTTTATATTCTATAAATTCAATAAAAAATAAAAATTTATATAAGTGGTCCCAATAATAGCTTTATCATCATGTTGCATGCTGAATGAATGTATAAAATATAATCCATTATTTTTTATCAGTTTTATATTAATTTTGGTCTTTCTTAATGGTTTACCTTGGATTTCTTCATTCCTTTAAGTGCTTCATGTCCTTCTTTCATCTTATCAGTACGCTACACATGAATTTTTGTGGGAGTGGTTGAGTTTTTATGCCTAGAAGAAGAAGAATAAGAAATATTCTAGAATCATGTAAGGTGGATTATCCATGTAATTTTTATGTTCAAACTGTTATAGTATTAATGTTTATTTTTATTCGAATGATTTTATTTAATGATTATATTTTTTTTATGTATTATAATCATTAAAAAGATTTGTTTATTTATTTTAATATAATTTTTTTTAGAAGGGAATTTATTTTCATATGTAAAATTTTTATGGTAATAATTTTTCCTATAAAATATGTATTTCTTTCAAATTATAATAATTATAATTGATTAGTTATTTATTCAGATTGAATTATTACAAGTGATTATTTTTTACTGTGTAAAAACATAAATTTTTTATTTAGGAGTTCCCCTTGCACACTATTCATTCTATATTTTTAGCCACTTTTCCATAGTCAATGAGTTTATTACTAAACACTAACTTGGTTCTGGTAACATTTATGTATTCTATCCTTGGAAAAATTTAACATGTCACATTTTTCTTATTTGGATTAAACTCCTCATGCATAGATTTTATCCAATTATCATCTTTATCAGCCTCTCCTAATGATTTAGCCTCTTTTCAGGAAAAATGTTGTTTTTTAGAGTCTTAATCCTTTATGTTTTCTCCTAAACTTTCTTCTCACCAATGAAATCTTATTCATTTATTTGAGCCATGGTTTTATTTATCATATTTGATAAGAATATAAAAATATTTGAAATGATAACCCACTTATTAATAATTCTTAAAAATAACTTAATATCCTTCATAACAAATTTAATAAACACTATATATGTTTTACTTTAATCCATATAAATATATATCATTAATTAACATTGAAATTTGGTTCCACCATTAAGAGTATCTGATTACAATCTATCTAATTCTTACAAATAGGTGGCATAAACCCTTTTAGAGAACATAATGGATTAAAAATGTCATCCTCAATAGTTTCATCTCCAAAACATTTATTATTCCAATTTTAATCTTAGAACTCATCCCCCATCTCCTTTATGTTTCTTGTACTACTTTGAGCAGTAGTAATCATATAGATCACTAATTATTTGAGTATTTTAAGAAACATAGGTTCATGTACATGAGAGAAAGGGGATGAGTTCCAAACAACAAAATGAAATGATAAATGTTTAGAATATTATTTGATGAGGATGAAAATTGCCTATAACATTCACCTTTGGATGAATTCAGAGGATAAAAACTACCATATTAGAGAAATTTTTTTCTTCAAATCAATTACCCATTTTCTATAAATCATACTGAAATTCATTGAAATAATTAAATGTAAAGTTTACCTTATTATGATTATCTATAACTTTTAACTTTGATAATGCACATATTATGTGTATTTATTTATTTATTTTACAAAATGATTTTTTATTAACCCCAATGGATATATTTACTTTCTCTTAGATGATTTAATTCTTCAATCCAATATATATTATTTTCTCCTCATTGTCCTTAATAATATATTGATTTTTTGGAAATATATATATTTTTTTTGACCATCATTCTTTATTTACCATCAGAATATCCCTATTATAAACAATGTTTTCAAGGTAAAATCATTTTCCATAGAATAAACGTATTGTTTCATATTTATGATTAATTTATTTTTTTAATATTACTCATATTATAATTTTTTCCTTATAAAAGTGGATTCTTTTTTTGAGTTGGGATGGTTTGTTTGAAGCCACTCCTGCTCATGAGTGATTAGACTTTGATCTTGTGACTAAGATAACGAAAATAATGAAATGCATCAAGAATTCATATAACCATGAGGAAAAGTTGAATTCCTAATACTTATTTAAATAAATTTTTCATGAATTTATCTTATAATTTTATGTTAATTTCCTTATCATTTTTATATGATAATTATTTTCTAACAAACAACATTTAATGTACATGGATATTATATCTTTTTTTGTATAATACATAACACATTACAGAAACTCACACCCAAAGACTATATTAGTTTACTTTTTTTTGGAACTATGAAACATAAACAACCGGTTCATAAAACATATACCTCATATACTATTTTTTATTTAATAAACAGAACCCCTTTTTACACACCTTACTTAATACCCTTCTTCATATCTTGGGGGAAAGGAACATAAAAGGGGTGATCTCAGATGCTCAGTAAGGGTAAACAAGGGAGATATCAATAATATAATAGTAGTAATACATAAGAACATAGAAATTGAAAATCATATCCTACATATCAAATATCATTATATAATGTTATGGAAGAAATTATAATAGTTAATAAATAATCAATCAACATATTCCCAAAGGGAATAACATAAGACATTTAATTTGGGGATATAGATTATATTATAAAATCATTTCATATTATTCAAGGCTCATTAAAAAGACTATAATAGTGGAAAAAGTCCATTATTGAACTGAGTTAACTCATCATTCCTCACTATATTATTGAACAAAGATTACAACATGTTCTAAACCAGTATTACTGAACCAGGTTTACTTCCTGTTCCAGCCTTCTATTAGTGAAATAGGTTCACTTCCCATTCCATCCCTGTATTACTAAATAGATATCATTGCACATTCCATCCCAATCTATATAATGAGATATAAATCTTTTCCCAATTCCTTGGAGAGAGATATTAGTCCCACCCATCTCATAATAAAATCATTCTTATGTGTTCCATGAAAACATAAATCATTCACCATAGTATAACCCAGTGAATAAAATGGGTTTTTTAATCATCATTCCATCGTAACAGAATCCATATAAAACAAATGGATTTCATAAATATAATTACAATATAAACATAATTAAACCATATGAATAATTGGGATAGTATACTTGAAACACAACTCTATTAATGAATTCCAAATTATATTTAAAACAGTTTTGATAGAACACTTGAAATTAATTCTTGAGGAAAATATACCTTCTTTTTCAAAAACATTTTCTTTTATAAGAATGACACTAAATTTTAATAGATAATAATTTCATTTAAAATAAATTTTAAATATTGTAAAGAAATATTCATAGAAATAATGTGTTATCAAAACATAAAAATCTTTTCATTCCATATAATTTAAAAATTCATTCTTCTCATACTTTTGTTTGATAAGTCAGAAAGTACATCGTATCGAAAACGACCAAAGATTTCTTTCATACCATTTAAAAAATTCACTACTTGGTAAAATTGAATTAATGAAATTTTAGAATAATAGAAATAAAATTTTGGAATAAATATTTAGGTAACATGGACATTAATATCAAATATTCCCTAGTAAACACTTATGTATAATCAATATCATAAAATAATGATATTGTGAAATTAACCCATAACATAGGTATGCTTTCATTTTTATGTAATTAAAACTAATTTTAATGATTTAAATAATGTCATTAAGTTATTATAATGTCATATTTATTTTTATGATATCATATATGATCATAATATCTTCTGATTTTTTATAACTTTTCATTATTACTCGTCATTCTGGTATTAACTACCTAATTTTCTTATGCATATTTTGTCGAATAATTTATGATTATTATAAATATTTTATATTTATATAATTTAAAAAATTATATTACTATAATATATATCATATTATTTGATTCTGTAAATTTATATTATTCATGCTTTAATCGAGATCATGCAGATTAAATCACATTGCATCGTAGAGACTGAAAGTCGTACGTACTCACGAGCGACAATATCATTCATATAATTGTGAAATTGTATGGAAGTGGATGGAATATATATTATTATAGAATCAATATCATATTATAATCAAAATATATATTTATTATTTCCATCATTATACTCATCCACATAAGGTGGTGGAGAAAAATATATTACACCAAAACATTGGAATCGTAAGTCGTACGTACACATGTGTGGTGATTTTGTTTTTCATAGGATGAATATAAGTTGGAATATTGTTGTACCATAATCATAAAAACATCTCAAAATATACATTAAACATGATTTATTACTTTATAATTCAAAAAAATCATTAAGAGGAATTATAAGAAGAAATAATTTTGAATGAATCGGTAGAGGATATTACCTCTTATTTAAAGATCTCCCTCTTGAACTACTTTTAAAGGCACTAGAGTTGGTTTTTGGAGAAGGATATCACCAATAGAGTGTGTATAGGTAATTTATTAAGGAAAATTATAAGATGAATAAAGATATTTAAGGCTCAATGTGAAGTGATGAGGTGACAGAGGCGGTGCCCTTTTATAATTGAGTTGACAGGTACTTATGGAATCTCCCAAGATATTAATTTATAATAAAATAAAATCCCATGATAAACCTGGAAAATGTCATATTTTATAATATGATATGATATAGGGTTGTAATATCATCAACCAATAAATTTTATACAATTTTTACTATAAATTTATACCCTATCATTTTAATCAATCTTGATCCACATCTGTGGTGGTGCGGTGGAAAAGGAGTTTGGCACATCCACACTATTCTTTGGGAGGTTCAGGGTTCGAATCCTATGAGTATAATTTTGGGGAGAGCCTCTCCCCTAATATACACCCTCCTTTTTAGGTCACCCAGTCTCATCTGGGTAGGAAAAATGAGGCACGTCCCAATTGTTGATGGATTTCTTGATGGACCATCGCTGCCAGGACATCACCCTCTTGGATGTTCTGCTATCTCGGCTAGCAACGACTCCTTCCCCAGCTAGGGTGCTACCTCAGGGGAGTGTCTTCTTCATGGGGTAGGGGTTTTTACAGGTGTGTAGTGTTCAAAAGGCAACACAGGGGAATTCCCTTTAAATATAATATTTTAATCAGCCTTTAGTTATTCTACATTAATTTTAACTAATGTAACAACATTTTCAATATCTAAAGGGTGTGATTTTAACTAATCTTAAGTAACATAGACCATAAATAAAACATATATTATAGTTCAACTGTATAATAAGTATTTTATATTTCTAAATATATTTTATGATTTTTAAATAATTTAATAAAACATTATTTTGAAAAAAATATCAATAGTGTCAATTTTGAAACTATTTAATTCTTGTATTTTTTAAAATATCAAGATAAGACGTTAACCTCAAACCAAATATTTTATTATATCATTATAGGATCATGTTAATCTAATAAATTTATTGGATATATTAATTATCCAAAATTATATTCAATTTAATATTTTTGAGAATAATAATTTAATATATCCATTAAAAAAATAATTACTAAATCAGTATTGTGTAATTATTTAATATTCATATTTGTGGGGTAAAAATTGAAAATTAAAGTCCATGATAAAAATAAATCTTCCATATTTTAGTGGGATATTAATAGTATAATACAACTTTTGGAAAATGCTATATTATTAAGGTTATATTTATTAAAACATAAATGTGAAAAATATAACATCACTTTAAATAAATTATTATATATGTCATAATAATTTACATTTGGTTACAAATAATCAATAACCCGACCCTTTATTGATTCTGGTCGAGATGTACTTGACCAATTTTTTTTCATGTTTTTGGGTAATTTAATTTATATTATTATTTTAATTATAATTTTTTTGTTGATTTTTCATTAATAAAATAATTTATGCTTCGTCATTATAAAATATTTTAAGGTAGTTATTTATTTTCCTAAAATTTAAAAATATATTACCATGATAAATAAAAAAATTATCTTTAAAAATGAGTATTATTGTTATTAAAATTTGATTAAGTCATTTTTAAATTTTCTTTAAATAAAATATATTAAATTTCCTAATCTCATCCAAGTGGAATCCAAAGGATACCATTTCGACCCAGTGATGATATTGGTGGAAACAAACTCATCTAATGATATTAGGACAATAGTTAGTGAAATTTTATAATATTATTTTTATCCTTAATTACCCGATTTACCTTTTTAGAAAATAAAAACAGATAAGTGTTACTCTTATACTGCCCAAAAATAAAAGGAACCTATTTATGTAAGAACCATGATATTTATTTTCAGTATAGATCATTATTTCATTTGTTTTTGAGGAAAAGAAGAGTTTTTTGAATTTTTTGGAGTACATGTCGCATACTCAGAAGTACACGCCGTGTACCCAGTTGCCGTGGGTGACCATGTACTCGCCGTGTAACGGCTAAGTACATGGCCGTGTTGGGGGACCTGGAGACCACCTAAAGTGGAGGCTGATTAAGTAATGTACATGGAGTGTAAATTAAATGAACACACCATGTACTTTTCATTTAATTTTTAAATTGGACCTGGGTTGAGTCTAATTGGAAGACACGCCTTCTTTTAGATTCATCTCATCCAAGAGCAACCGTAGTGTGCCATTCTTCTCCAAGACTTCGATCGACCATACGTTCGTTGAATCAGCCTTCGTCAATTACATTGGAATTGACACAGTGGGTTCTTCCTTCTTCTAGAGACCCATTCATTGATTTCTCTTATTTCATGAGATATCATTGGTTGAAAGTTTTAGATGTTTTTGTAGATCTATGAAGTTCTAGGTCAATTCAAAGATGAGGCTTAACTATATCGATCGTACAACATCGATGTAGGTGGTTTGTGTTTTTCATTAGTTAGTTTTTGAATTATTTGTGCAAAAGTGCCCAATAACCAAGATTGAGGTACTGCGTGTTTGGGGATTTTAACCCTATTGACGCCTTCTATGATTGTTTTCTTGAGTTAGGGATCCTGTTTGTAAATAGGGTTATTTTCTATGCTATAGAGGTTTCTTTCCATGTTTGATTTGATATTTACCATTTTCTCTAGATTTTCTTGTTAGGATGAATTCTTTTCGTGCCTAGTTTTTTTAGGATGGAGTGATATTATCTGATGTTGTGGTATTCTTTGTAGATATTTAGCCAAGTAGTACTTTTAGGTTTACTTTGGCAGCTGAACATAAGTTGCGCATGATTTATTTACATAGGGCTCTAGAACCTGGTGTAGTGAGACCTTAGGGAGAATTGACGTTGAGGGATTACCTAGAGTGTGTATTATTCTTTATCATGCTATGAGACCAAAGGGGGTGGATTGACATCGAGTTCTCCCTCAGAGTGTCTATAGTTACAGTTACAAGGACACAGAGGGAATTGATGTTGAGTGCTTCCTTAGAGTGTCTATAGTTTATCATTAAATGTATATAGGGGGAATTGATGGTGTGTGATTCTCCATAGAGTCTATGTTTTCATGAGACTAATGGGGTTAGACCATGTGAGATTACCAAGGAGGTCGTTGTATCCTTGTATATGTTGAACCAAAGGGGTTAGGCTAAAAGAATATACCCAGAGGGTTACTTGAGATTGATTGGTTTAACCAGAGGGGATAGGTTGTGAGAACTTCCAAGAGGGTTTCTTGTTTTTGTGTTGTTGATTAATTTAGAAATGTAAATTAATGTAATTGAAACTGTAGGAATGTTTGCTTTTGAGTACTTCTTTGTTCATTGTTTTTTTCTTATTGCCTACCATATATATTCAATGAATATTAGGCACAGATCATTGGGTGGATGCCTACTATGATTAGTCTCACACCCTTTTTGGGTCATACTTTTGGGCCCCAATAGATTATATTGTTTTTGGTATAAATAAGGGCAAGCACCCTTCTACTTCAGGTACTTGATTGATGTGGAGCTGGAGAGCATGAGACCAAGATGAGGCTTGCGATGATGCTAGAGTTATTTATTTTTTTTCATTTTACTTTGGATTAGTATCCTATTCCAGCTATGTGACTTGTTTGGATGCTTTCTTAGATACTTATTACATTCATCAAGTTGATATATATATATATATGCTACAGTTGTTTATTTACTTCTAGTCTTTCGTTTTTTACTTTTGTATGGTATTATTATTTCTTCCACTGCTGTTATATGTTTATTTCCATTGAAATACTCTACCATTGAGGTCATAGTGTCCCCACTATCGCATCATAGGCCCTCGCTGCTAGTCATCAGCCTCTGGTGCTTTGGGAAATGCGTTTGAGGCCATGTGACCAACTGGGTATGAGGCACCTCTGGGCGGCACCCAGAACTAGGACATTACAGTGTAGTATCAGAGGAATTCTTTTCTTCCTTACTTACTGTTTGGAGACTATTGTCAATTATAGGAAAGAACATGTAGTTGGTAATAAGCTTTTCCTGGGAGTAGCTAACCCTTGTATAGGGAAAAGCTAATTTACCTCAATTATTTCAATTTTCCTAGTTTTCAATTTTACAGTTGATTTACTTTCACCATTGGGTTATTCACATGTTTTGTGAATTTGAAGTAGATAATATTGAGGTTCTATTTCTATTGCAACCAAATGAGATGAGGGTATTGCATCTCATGCATCATATAGGCACTTGCTAGAGATCACATGTCATGCATTCTTTCCATGCCATTTAGGGTGAATTACAGATTGCAGGTTGTTGTGATAAATGTTGTGCTTAATATGCATGTTGTTGTGATAGATGCCTTGATATAATATCTGGTATTTATAGGGTATTGGATTGTGTAAGGTATCATTTTAATGAACCCCAAACATTGGTTCTTGAGGTGTTATGGGCCTTTATGGATCAAAATTTGGTGGAGCATTGCACTGTTATGCATGTATATGACATGTATAAGATTCCATGCATTGATTCATGATGAATATGGGCCCTCACATATTTGAATTTGGCACTTTAATGTTTTTTGCAGAGTTTTCATGGGTTCCAGAGTAGTTTCTGAGGCATACTGTCTGAAAAAACCCAGAATACAGGGTGTGTATTGCTGAATACATGCCATATATCCTTTTGTTTGGGAAGGAACTATTTTTCTTAAGTACACACCGTGTGATGTATGCTCATGCCATGTAGTCTCTAACTGTGTCACTGGATGTGTGGGTAGATACATGGGGTTGGGAAATCCTTAGAGGAACACACTGTGTATCGGATGTAAATACCCTATTGTAGGGACCATGTGTCCACCTATGTGAATAACGACACAAATGGATGAAACATAAGTTATACATACTGTTTTAATCGTAAAGACACCGTGTAGTGTAACCCATGTATCTGACCATGGGACTAACAACACTAATCAATGAAATCCTTCACGTACAAACTGCGTCTTGCATGAACACGCCATGTAGTCTCGTTCTCGTAGAACCATGTGAGTTAGTCGTATAGAAGAACTTGATAAGGGGAAAATGTTTCAAGTACACTACATGTCTTGGAAGAACACGCCGTGTGTATGGGGTGTTACATGACCAAGGTTGACAGGAGTATACACCCTTGTGAAGGCTTAAAGTAACACACCGTGTAGGGTTCATACACACCATGTATCGCTATTTTGAAAAACATTAATGATTTCTTTCTCATGTTCCTTTCTTGAACTTCTTTCTTTTCGTCTTTGATAATCTTTAAATAAGGTGTGTGCTTGACCTTGCAGAGTAATTCCACAGCGAGGTCCTTCAGTTGTACGATAGATTCAGGGTAGTGACCACGCACCAAACATGGTAGATCATGGATTACCAGAAGACCCTCCTATCATCCCAGTCTTGGCACCAACCGTCATTATGAATACATATTCCAATGCAGAGTTCTTAGAAGGATTCATGAGGTTTGTTAAGACTTTCTAGGGAGTACTCTATCCTTCCCAGTATATGGGAGAGGTGAAGTAGTTCTTTCAGCATTAGCATCCTCCCACCTTCTTATGGCATGTAATACCTCAGGATGTCGAGAAATGGTTATAAGCCATGATTTTGATCGTTGATCATATGGAGACGCCTCCAGAGTGGAGGGTAAAGATCACTACATATATGCTTCGGGATTCCACTAAGAGATGGTGGGATGTGATCTCGCAGGTAGGCAGCCAGTAGGTTATGTAATGGGGGTGAGTTCCAGCATACGTTTTATGACTACTTATACTCGGAGACTTTGAGGGCCGATCGAGACCGAGAGTTCATGATTTTGGATCATGGTACGCTCTCGGTCATGGAGTATTCTTCTCTCTTCATAGAGTTTCATCTTTTCACACCCATTCTAGGGGGTGATGAGATCTTCCTAGTAGGTATATTTGGGGATAGTCTCAGGCATGACATCTGATCTCAGTTAAACATCTTCAGGTTGATGAACATATCTTACAAAGTTAACTGGGTGCTAATCAAAGAGCACAACCTAAGGGATTCTGGAGCTGTGGGCCAGGGCAGTTCAGAATCAAGAGTTGGTTCTTCTCTAGATGATAATAAGCTGTTCTGTAGGGAGTCTACATGTGGAGATCTGAGTAAGAGAGATACTCCTTCAGATAGCTTGGTGGTATGCTACAAATGTGGGAAGGGTGGGAATATGACACCACAATGCCCGAGAGACCTAATGGATCACTGATCTTCTAGAAAGATGGTCCATCTTCAGTGGTTCTGTCAGTTTTTCTCACTGGGAGCTGGTGACAGGGGTTCCTCTATGACTCCTCGTTCAGGAGAAGCACCACTAGTTTCTCATTAGTCTGGGAACTTGTGTTCTTTTAGCCATTTAGGATGAGGTGGACATCGTGGCCATGGTATCCAATTGGAAAGATTTCAATGAAAACATGGTGGATCTACTCCAGGTGGTCAAGTAGTGTCATAGGGCAGCGGTACAGGCCATACATTTGTTGTAGTAGTGATCCTTGGGCTCTATGTCTTTACTTCTGCTGATGTCTTGATGTTGAACAATCTATTGGGGACAATAATGACCAGTGTATGTCAGTACAGGGAGTTCCCTCTGGAGGTTAGTGGGTGTCACTTCTCATGGGACCATTATGTATTATAGATGATGGACTATTACTTTAGTCGTGGGATAGATTGTTTAGTTCCCGTCCATGTTTTCGTTGATTTATATCACCGTAGGATGAGTTTCGCATCACCATAGGGCTGCTTGTTCTTACATAATGGTGAATACGATGTCTAGGTAAGAAGAGTCGGGTTGGGGGGAGTTAAATCCAATATTGCTAGTATATATTTGGATGACCAGGGGACAACACAGTTAGAGTTCCCTCTAATGGTGGATCATTTCAGGGATGTCTTTCTAGAGGACTTTTTAGGATTCCCTTTGGAGTGAGAGGTGGAATTCTCTTTTGATCATGTTCCATGAGTGGAATAGGTGTCTATTCCTCCTTATTGGCTGCCTAAAATAGAGTTACAAGATCATAAGTAGCAGTTATAGGAGTTTCCGGTGAAGGGTTTCATATGACCCACCACATTTCCTTGGGGTTCTCTTATCCAGTTTGCAAAGAAGGTGGATGATACCCTCGGACTTTGTGTGAATTATCGGAAGCTGATCTAGTTGATGGTCAAGAAACAATATCCCTTTCTAAGGATTGAAGATCTCTTAGATCAACTTAGAGGATCCCTGGTGTTCTCAAAGATTGACTTGAGATCCAGTTATCATCAGTTACACGTTAGACTGTTATATATACTTCTAGCCTTTTTGAGCCGGTATGGTCTATACGAGTATATGGTTATGTTGTCTAGTGCCCTGAGGACACCTGCAATTTTCATGGAACTGATGAACCAAGTGTTTCTTACATTATTGGATTCTTTCATTATTGTTTTCATGGATGATATCTTGGTGTACTCTCACAGTCGACAAGACCATTCCAAATATCTTGAGATCATCTTGAGTACACTGAGAGTGCATCAGTTATATGCTAAGATCTCCAAATTCCACTTTTGGATGGATCAAATTCACTTATTTAGTCATGTCATATCAGAGATAGGATTATCAGTAGACCCAAAGAAATTGAGAGTAGTAGTTTCCTTGGAGCATCGGAAGAACATATTTGAGGTAAAGAGTTACCTAGGACTGGCTGGTTATTACAAAACATTCATACATAACTTTTCATGCATAGCAGCACCACTGACGGGGATCACTAAGAAGAGTGTGATGTATTTATAGTCAGATTCTTGTGAATTATCCTTTCAGAAGCTGAATTGGAGGATGACTTCAGCACTGATACTAGTATTTCTAGACCCATGAAAGAGTTATAATATATAATGTGATGCATTAGGTATTGGGCTGGGAGGAGTGATTATACTAGTGGAAGGAGTAGTTGCGTATGTTTATCGGTGGTTGAGACACCATGAGAGGAATTTCCCAATAGACGATTTAGATTTGGCTGAAGTTGTTCAAGCTTTACGCTTTTAGAGACCTTAAATTTTGGGAGATCATTTTTTGGTTTTCACCACCCACAAACATATCAATTATATCATTACTCAGCACGATATGAAATTGAGACAACGAAGGTAGGTTGAGTACCTTCCGTCCTTTGATTTTGATCTTACCTACACGCTTAAGAAAGGAAATGCAGTAGCTGATGTGTTGAGCATGAAGACTCAAATACTGGATGTTCAGAAGGTGAGCAGTGAGTGGAACCTTATGTCCATGTTATCTGAGATTCATTTGGAGGTGCCCAACAAACAAGGGAAGATGTTTCTTTCTTATGTGGTTGTTACCTATACTCTACTCGATCAAGTGAAAATAAGGAAAATATGAGATTCTGAAGGCCTACTCCTACGAGATAGTGTGTTTGAGGAGGACCCTATACCTAGATGGACTATAGGTGTGGATGAGATATTGCATTTTCATGGGCACGTATGGGTGTCAGTAGAAATACATGAGGAGCTGATGCAGGATTTTTATTCTTCAGTTTGGGCATTTCATCCGGGTGTCACCAAGATGTATCATGATTTAAACCATCATTATTGGTGGGCCGTTATGAAGAGAAATTTTGATGGTTTTTTGATGAGGTGTTCTACCTATCATCAGGTGAAGGAAGAGCATCAGCGACCATCAGTGCTTTTGTAGCAGTTAACTTTTTCCGAGTCGAAGTGGAATGAGGTCACTATAGACTTCGTGAAAGGATTATCGAGGTTTCCTCGATGTAATGATGTAGTTTGGGTGGTTATTGATAAAATCATAATGTTTAAACACTTCTTAATGATAAAAGACACTATTAGTGTTGATGAGATGGGATGGTTGTACATCTAGGAGATTGTATGTCTACATGGGGTTCCGCACTCCATTGTTTCAGACAGGGATGCCCATTTTACTTCTCGGGTCTAGAAAGGACAACATAGGGCTTTGGGTACACTAGAAATTCTAAGTACATCTTACCATCCCCAGCCTGATGGCCAGTCCAAGCGTACAATAGAGGTGCTGGAGTACATTCTTTGAGCATGCGTCCTAGATTTTGGAGGTTCTTGGGAGAAGCATATACCTCTAGTGGAGTTTACCTACAATAATAGTTTTCAAGAAACTATTTATATGATAGCTTGTGAGGCTTTGTATGGTAGGCCATGCCGATCACCCCTATATTGGCTGGAGGCAGGAGAGGCAGCTAGGATGGGACCTTGTCTTGTCTAGGAGACTACGAAGAAGATAGAGATGATTTGGAAGAGGATGGATACTACACATCCATGATAATAGTCTTATGCTGATCGATAGAGATGACCTCTAGAGTTTGAGGCCATAGACTAGGTTTTTATATGTGTCACACCAAGGGTGGGACACATGAGGATTAAAAGGTAGGGCACGATTTCACTGAGGTACATCGGGCCATTTGAGTTCTTGGAGAGAGTCAGGTCGGTTGCCTATCTTTGGCAGTTACTGCAGAGGTATTGGGCTATGCACGACAACTTCCACGTTTCTTAGCTATGAAGTTACTTCTCAAACCCGTCTCTTGTTTTTCAACCTGAGGAAGATGATTTAGATGTGGATGCATCATTCAATAAGAATCCTATTTTGATTGTTGATCGCCACACAAAGGTTCTCCGTGATCGGTGTGTTCCTCTCGTATGGGTGCTATGGAAACACAGGCGATTACATGACGAGACATAGGAGAGGGAGACCTTTATACGATCGCAATGGCCGGAGCTATTCAAGGATTCTTCTTCACCACCTTCATAGGGAAATTTGGGTTTGAATTTGTTTAAGGTGATAAGTTTGTAAGAACTCGGATCTTGTTTTTAGGCATGTATCTTGATTTCTGGTGTTTTTGTGAAAAATATGAGTTTCTGTAATTTTTAGGTGTACACGCCGGGTACTCAGGAGTACACATCTTGTACCAGGTTTCCGTGGGTGATCGTGTATTGTCCATGTAATTGCCGAGTACATGGACATGTGGGGTAACCTAGAGACATCCTAAAGTGGAGGCCAGTTAAGGAATGTACATGGCATGTACATTAAATAAACCCGATATATACCTTTCTTTTTTATTTGTTAAATCAGGCTGGGATCACGTCCAATTGAAAAAAATGCCTTCTTCTTGAATTGTATTGTCCAAGAGTAACTGTATCGTGAAATTATTCTATGAGCACCTATCTACAGTCTTTTATTTGAATCAACTCTCGTCGATTGAGTTGGAATCTCCACAGTGAGTTCTTCCTTCTTCTAGAGCCTTGTTTCTTGATTTTTTACCTTTTATGAGATATCCTTGGTTGAACATTTTAGACGTTTTTGTAGATATACGACATTCTAGGTCGATTAAAAGGCTTAGGTTCATCTCTATAGATCATAATATGTTGAGGTAGGTGGTTTTTTCCTTTTCTTAGATAGTATATGAATTTTATGTCCAAAAGTGAGCAATACCATTGATTGGGGTATTGCATGTTAATGGATTTTAACCCTATTGATTCCAATTATTATTGTTTGATTGAGTTAGGGATCTTGTTTATAAATAGGCTTATTTTCCATGATATGAAGGTGTTTTCCCATGTTTGATTTGATATTGACCATTTGGTTTAGCTTTTCCTTTTAGGCAGCTTGCTTTGCATGACTATTATTGTTAGGATGGAGTTATATTATTGTATGTTGTGGTATTCCTTGTAGATATTTAGACAAGTAGTACATTTTGGTTTAATTTGGTTGTTGAACATCGATTTTGCATGATTTCTTTATACTGGTCTGTGGGAACCTGGTGTTGTGAGGCCATAGGGGGAATTGACATTGAGGGATTCCCCAGAGTGCCTATTATAATTAATCATGCCGCGAGACCATATAGGGGATTGATGTTGAGTGCTCCCTCAAAGTGTCTATAGTTACCATTAAGAGACCAAAAGGGGGAATTGATGTTGAGTGAATCCTCAAACTGTATGTTGTTTATCGTTAAAAAACTATAGGGGGAATTGATAGTGAGTTCTTACTCAGAGAACCTTTATTTGCCCAATACCAAAGGTGTTAAACCATTTGAGCTTATCCAGGAGGTTTTTGTATCCTTGTATAAGTTGAACAGAGGTTTTATATAGCATCCCGCCTCTTTATCACATAAACATTCATTACATTTTACAAAACCGAGGATCTTTAATGTTTAGTGTCTTGGAAACCCGGAACTTTAAACATGAAAACATAAAACATTATTCTAAAACACATGAAAGGCTTCTCCTCATGTTCATCCTAGGTTCATTACTGCATCACTTAACCTGGGAGCATACATCATAAGAAAGGGTGAGCAAAACTCCCAGTAAGGAAAACAAGAGAAACATTTTACATTTGAACTTGAGAAACTTCAATAAGGTCATGAAAAAGAACTTTAAGGCATGAGAATGAAATAAAGAGGCATATCATAATAAAAATAACATTTTTCATAACTTGAAAATGTGGCTACATCATTTAACATAGACAATCATGAACATATCACCAAGGTCCATCCCCAAGGTGTCATTTGAAAATTACCAAGGTTATTCACCAAGGTATCATGAAAATTGTAATCTCTAGTGGTTACATCATTACCCAATGCATTGGAGAGCTATCAGGGCACACCCTTAAATTTTCCATTATTATCATGTGAGCCACATATATCATCATCAAACATTTCATAAATAACCCATATAGCATAAAATATATGAGTTTCATTTCATAATCACAACGTTTTAAAAACTGCTTTAAAGACATGATCTTTACGTCACTTTAAAACCCACAGAAAAGGAAGGTGGGTCTCATGTATGTAAATCCCATAATTTAAAATAGAAAATTTTGGTATATATGTGAATACCCCTTTAGAAGAAAGAGCTTTGAGTATTTACTTAATAATATAAATGAACTTTAGAAAAAGAGAGAGACATTTTGAGACGAAAATTCTGCAGCATAACGACTATGTTACGAGGTTTTAGAAGACATTAAAAAGAGAGGGAAAATGGGTCAAACATTCATAAATGACCCATAAAACAGAAAATGGACAGAATAAGAAGGATAAATGATCATGGTTATGAAATTTCAAGTACATACCATTTGAAATGAAAAACATGGAAGGAATACAAAAATTAGATTTCTCTTATGAAAGTTCGGCAGCCTAACGGCGTTACTTAAACTTCAAACAAAATGATTTGAAAAGATAAAATAGGGTCTCTCATCATGTGAAAATAAGAGTTCATTATGATAGATATATAGATAATTCCCCAACATAATTAAAAAGTAACTTGAAAGACTTGACATGAACGTAGAACTTTGAAAAGAATGAGAAGGGTGAAAGAATCCCCTAAAAAATTCGGCAGCCTAACGGCGCCACTTAAAACTTCAAAATACTGAATTGAAGAGATCAAATGGGGTCTCTCATCATATGAACATAAGAGTCTAGTATGATAGATATATAGATCATACCCCAAAATAACAAAAAGTAACATGAAAGAATTGACATGAAAGTAGAACTTCAAAACGAGAAGGGTGAAGAACCACTTAAAAATTCGGCAGCCTAACGGCGCCACTTAAAACGTCAAAATACTGAATTGAAGAGATCAAATGGGGTCTCTCATAATATGATCATAAAAGATCAGTATGATAAATTTAGAGATCATACCCCAACATAACAAAAAGGAACTTGAAATAATTGACATGAAAGTAGAACTTCAAAACGAGAAGGGTGAAGAACCACTTAAAAATTCGGCAGTCTTACAACGCCACTTAAAACTTCAAAATACTGAATTGAAGAGATCAAATGAGGTATCTCATCATATTATCATAAAAGATAAGTATGTTAAATTTAGATATCATACCCCATCATAATAAAAAGGAACTTGAAATAATTGACATGAAAGTAGAACTTCAAAATGAGAAGGGTGAAGAACCACTTAAAAATTCGGCAGCCTAACGGCGCCACTTAAAACTTCATAAAACGAAATAATGAGAGTTAGAGGGGATCTCTCATTATATGAACATGAAAATGGAAGTAATAGGAGTATAAATGAACATCCTTCAACATAAGAACATGGAGCATAAAAGAAATGACATAAGAGAGATTACTTCAAATGAAAGAGAGAGGTCGGATCCCTTACCTTAAAACATAACTCTTAAAACTCAAAGGTTGGGACCTTGAGGGCTTGGGGGCACCATGGGATGACTACTTGGGAGGTAATGAGACCAGAACGTCGTTGGGGGAGAGTGGGGAGTCGAATGGATGAGAGGATGGCTTGGTATTTATAGGGAAAGTGAGGGGACAAGGCATTAATGGCAAAGGGACACCTCATTAGTGGTTTTGGCAAAACCATGGGCTTGCCCATGGTATTTGCCCATGGTATTGGCCACTTGGGACACCTCATACCTTATCTTACTATTCATAATTTTACCATATTGAATATATACTTAATACATCATTTAATGATTCCATTAAACACCCGTAACATAAAAACTATATTTTCACTATTCATCGAAAGTTCAACTTTCTCAGAATAATCCCAAAATTTCACCATAAACAAATATCAATGCTCTGATTTCAAAAAAGAAAACCATTTTATAAAAATAATTTTCTAAATATTTTTAATTTAATTTTTAAATAAAAACACTATTCATCGAAAATTCATTTTTTTTCAGAAAAATCCCCAAAAATTACCTTAACATAATATCGATGCTCTGAGTTCAAAAATAAAGTCCATTTTATAAAAAAAAATTCTAATTATTTTTAATTAAATTTTTACTTAAAAAAACACTATTCACCTAAAAAATACAAATACTTGACTAATAATTTATGAAACCATTATTTACCTATTTTATTGAATCACATTACTTAATCAAGGTGCCTAGATTTTATTAATACTTTCTTTAAGTGAGATTACTAATCCATTTGGACACATTACTAATCCTAAACATAAAATCACTATTCATAAATTTCTATTCATCAAAAATCAAGTTGATCTTATTAGACTCTAAATTTCTTACTGAACATAATTGTTGAAGACCATTTTTTGAAAATCATTACACATTTTTAATTATTTAAGGTTTACATAAACATTTTTAAAATATCCTTTTTCTAAAATTCATCAAAAATATGCATACTATATTTATCCGGTCATTTGAAAATTCATAAACATCATCAAAAGAAGAAATCCCAATTTTTATTTAAAACAAAGGATTACACAAGGCAGTTACGGTCTCCTTACATAGCCTCTTATCACACCAGCATAGGACCAAAGTGTGAGGTGTCCTAAGGTGAGAGAATCCGAGGGAGGCTCGGCCAGCATCGCATGAGTAGTAATTTCTATTAGTTTGAACTTCTCGTGAAGGCGATCCCGTTCTAGCTTCATACGATGAAGTTCAGCTTGGGTTTGGTCCAGAGAAAATCCCAGTGGTGCTACCTCCTTCCCATGTTCTGTAAGATGGGCTTCGATCGGTCCAAGACTACTGGGTGAGGCCATCGAGTCTTCTTTCTATATTAATTAACCAAGATTACTTGTATTTAGAGACAATAATCAAAACTTTTAGTTTCTAGGGGTCATATTGACCAATGGTCAAATAGCGGTCAAAACCCAACAGTCTCATTTTAATTATACTCATGTTATCAAATGAAACATTTTGGTTGAGTACAAAAATAAAATAAAAAAAACACATAAAATTAGGAAACAAGATTTATTCAAAATTTCGGGTCGTTACAATCTTCCCCCCTTAAGAAATTGCGTCCTCGCAATTTTTAAAATTGGGTTTTGAAATTTAATTGAAAGTCCCACATCAGAAAAGGAGTCTGTAAAACTATTACTTTAAATGAAAGTAAGGGAAGTACAAAGGCCACCCGAGATAACCCACACTAGGATTCAATGTAGGAAAACATGGACATGGAAGAAAAACAAAGGGTCAAGTTCTGAGGGAGAGTGATAGAGAACGTGATTAAGAGAATGTTAACCATAAGAAAATCCCAAACATACGATGTGTGTAAATGGTCTTTGATTACCAAGTAGGAAACGTAAACCGACAACATTTTTGTTTTACGTTCCTTTTCATAATTTTGAGGATTTCATTTACTACATAAAACAAAAACATAAGAAAATATACCTACCTTCAAGTATAGTTACATCCTTTAATAAGTCTATACCAAAACTAATCTTTTCTCCAAAAGATGAGAATTCAAAACTACTTGGTCTCATCAAAACACAAGAATCATCTTCTAGGGAATCACAAAATCTACAAAAGATTTAACTATCTATTTCTTCTATCTTTAAACATTATCCCAAAAACAGAAAGGGTAAGGTAAAACAACTCTTCAAAAAGAAAAAATCCTATAGGAAGGGAAACTATTTTTAAATCTTCAAAGTTCCATGGTACTACCCAAATTTCATCATAGACCATCCCATAAATAACGGTCCTAAAAATTCCTCCAAATAAACCAAACTAAGATTGAAACCCAAATACAAGAAGGATTTGATAACATAGTCTTCCAAAACAACTTCATTGTTCATCTCCAAACAACATCAACCACACCTAACATCTTATAACAAAAGTAGCTAACCTAAACATATTTTACCCAAGAAAGGTTAATCATTTCCATAAGTAACCTAAATTACCATAAGTTCTCCTTAAATTCATCGATTCTTCAAAATATAAGTCAACCTTACTCCTCAATGAAAATACCATAGTAATCTATTTGCCTTGATCAAATAGGGTCCCCAAAATAGTGAACGTATTCCAGCATAATAATCATCTTTTAATCCCCTAATCATCTCTATCGTATTAATACGACAATCATCACATTTCCTATCACATTGGTTTTTGGGACATGTTCTTCCATTTCCCACCATTAACTAAGAATAGAAAGAATAATTAGGGGCTTAAATACTTAGCTTACAGTATATAAGGATAACTTGTAGAAGAAAAGTGTACCCTAACTTGTGATCCCATAGGTTTCAAACTAGGTTATCCATGATCATATATTCTTATGTGAATCTTTATTTTATTTTATCTTTGTTCCTTTAGTAATGGTTCAAACTAAGCTTATGAATTTACCAAATCATATCTCCCGGGAGTGTCGTAACCAAGAGTGTAGCAAGGCCCGTTGTCGTGTACCAGTTCCCGTTCGAGTCTAGCTCAAAGTGGTGTTTTCGGGTTTTACCCCTATGTACATCTGTGCCAGAGCCACCACTACCTACTCGTATCCAGACAGGGATGTATTTTCTTGGTAACCCCTTACTCAATACTCACCAAAATACCAGGAAGATTTCCTATATTTAAACTTTTCTATAGGGTTCTTCCTAGATTTTTTATATCCTAATTTCCACAAATAACTAAACCATCCATTGATACCAACTATAGCATCCCACCTCTTTATCACACAAACTTTCATTACATTTTACAAAACCGAGGATCTTTAAGGTTTAGTGTCTTGGAAACCAGGAACATTAAACATGAAAACATAAAAAATTCTTCTAAAACACTTGAAAGGATTCTCCTCATGTTCATCCTAGGTTCATTACTGCATCACATAACCTGGGAGCATACATCAAAAGAAAGGGTGAGAAAAACGCCCAGTAAGGAAAACAAGAAAAACATTTTACATTTGAACGTGAGATACTTCAATAAGGTCATGAAAAAGAACTTTAAGCATGATAATGAAATAAGGAGGCATATCATAATAAAAAAAAAATTTCATAACTTGAAAATGTGGCTACATCATTTAACATAGACAATCATGAACATATCACCAAGGTCCATCCCCAATGTGTCATTTGAAAATTACCAAGGTTATTCACCAAGGTATCGTGAAAAATTGTAATCTCTAGTGGTTACATCATTACCCAATGCATTGGTGCGCTATCAGGGCGCACCCTTAAATTTGGCTTTATTATCATGTGAGCCACATATATCATCATCAAACATTTCATAAATAACCCATATAGCATAAAATATATGACTTTTATTTCATAATCACAACGTCTTAAAAACTACTTTAAAGACATGATCTTTACGTCACTTTAAAACCCACAGAAAAGGAAGGTGGGTATCATGTATGTAAATCCAATAATTTAAAATAGAACATTTTGGTATATATGTGAATACCCCTTTAGAAGAAAGAGCTTTGAGTATTCACTTAAAAATATAAAAGAACTTTAGAAAAAGAGAGAGACATTTTGAGACGGAAATTTAGCAGCATAACGACTATGTTACGAGGTTTTAGAAGACATTAAAAAGAGAGGGAAAATGGGTCAAACATTCATAAATGACCCATAAAACAGAAAATGGACAGAATAAGAAGGATAAATGATCTTGGTTATGAAATTTCAAGGACATACCATTTGAAATGAAAAACATGGAAGGAAGTAAAAAATTAGATTTCTCTTATGAAAGTTCGGCAGCCTAACGGCGTTACTTAAACTTCAAACAAAATGATTTGAAAAGATAAAATAGGGTCTCTCATCATGTGAACATAAGAGTTCAGTATGATAGATATAGAGATAATTCCCCAACATAATTAAAAAGTAACTTGAAAGACTTGACATGAAAGTAGAACTTTGAAAAGAATGAGAAGGGT
Source organism: Viscum album (assembly GCA_963277665.1). Classification (NCBI taxonomy): domain Eukaryota; kingdom Viridiplantae; phylum Streptophyta; class Magnoliopsida; order Santalales; family Viscaceae; genus Viscum; species Viscum album. The sequence continues at coordinate 1,211,364,360 of OY728165.1, forward strand.
GAAAGAATCCCCTAAAAAATTCGGCAGCCTAACGACGCCACTTAAAACATCAAAATACTGAATTGAAGAGATCAAATGGGGTCTATCATCATATGAACATAAGATTCCAGTATGATAGATATATAGATCATACCCAAACATAACAAAAAGGATCTTCAAAGAACTGACATGAAAGTTGAACTTCAAAACGAGAAGGGTGAAGAACCACTTAAAAATTGGGCAGCCTAACGGCGCCACATAAAACTTCAAAATACTGAATTGAAGAGATCAAATGGGGTCTCTCATCATATGATCATAAAAGATCAGTATGATAAATTTAGAGATCATACCCCAACATAACAAAAAAGAACTTGAAATAATTGACATGAAAGTAGAACTTCAAAACGAGAAGGGTGAAGAACCACTTAAAAATTCGGCAGCCTAACGGCGCCACTTAAAACTTCAAAATACTAAATTGAAGAGATCAAATGGGGTCTCTCATCATATGATTATAAAAGATCATTATGATAAATTTAGAGATCATACCCCAACATAATAAAAAGGAACTTGAAATAATTGACATGAAAGTAGAACTTCAAAACGAGAAGGGTGAAGAACCACATAATGGCAAAGGGACACCTCATTAGTGGGGAGTCGAATGGATGAGAGGATGGCTTGGTATTTATAGGGAAAGTGAGGGGACAAGGCATTAATGGCAAAGAGACACCTCATTAGTGGTTTTGAAAAAACCATGGGCTTTCCCAGGGTATTTTCCCATGGTATTGGCCACTTGGGACACCTCATACCTTATCTTACTATTCATAATTCGACCATATTGAATATATACTTAATACATCATTTAATGATGTCATTAAACACCCGTAACATAAAAACTATATTTTCACTATTCATCGAAAATTCAACTTTCTCAGAATAATCCCAAAATTTCACCTTAAACAAATATCAATTCTCTGATTTCAAAAATGAAATCCATTTTCTAAATATTTTTAATTTAATTTTTAAATAAAAACACTATTCATCGAAAATTCATTTTTTTCATAAAAATCCCCAAAAATTACCTTAACATAATATCGATGCTCTGAGTTCAAAAATAAAGCCCATTTTATAAAAAAATTCTAATTATTTTTATTTAAATTTTTAATTAAAAAAACACTATTCACCTAAAAAAGACTAATAATTGACTAATAATTTATGAAAACATTATTTAACCATTTTATTGAATCACATTACTTAATCAAGGTGCCTAGATTATATTAATACTTTCTTTAAGTGAGATTACTAATCCATTTGGACACATTACTAATCCTAATCATAAAATCACTATTCATAAATTACTATTCATCAAAAATCAAGTTGATCTTATTAGACTCTAAATTTCATACTGAACATAATTGTAGAAGACCATTTTTTGAAAATCATTACACATTTTTAATTATTTAAGGTTTCCATAAACATTTTTAAAATATCCTTTTTCTAAAATTCATCAAAAATATGCATACTATATTTATCCGGTCATTTGAAAATTCATAAACATCATCAAAAGAAGAAATCCCAATTTTTATTTAAAACAAAGGATTACACAAGGCATTTACGGTCTCCTTACATAGCCCCTTATCACACCAGCATAGGACCTAAGTGTGAGGTGTGCTAAGGTGAGAGAATCTGAGGGAGGCTCGGCCAGCATCGCACGAGTAGTAATTTCTATTAGTTTGAACTTCTCGCGAAGGCCATCCCGTTCTAGCTTCATACGATGAAGTTCAGCTTGGGTTTGGTCCAGAGCAAAGCCTAGTGGTGATACCTCCTTCCCAAGTTCTGTAAGATGGGCTTCGATCGGTCCAAGACTACTGGGTGAGGCCATCGAGTCTTCTTTCTATATTAATTAACAAAGATTACTTGTATTTAGAGACAATAATCAAAACATTTAGTTTACAGGGGTCATATTGACCAATGGTCAAATAACAGTCAAAACCCAACAGTCTCATTTTAATTATACTCATGTTATCAAATAAAACATTTTTGTTGCGTACAAAAATAAAATAAAAAAACAAATAAAATTAGGAAACAAGATTTATTCAAAATTTTGGGTCGTTACAGTTTAGGCTGTGAGAACATACACAGAGGGTTACTTGAGATTGATTGGTTGAACAAGAGGGGATAGGCTATGAGAACTTCCTAGAGGGTTGCTTGTTATCGTTGGGTTGATTAACTGACAAATGTATGTGAATGTAATTAAACTATAGGACGGCTTAATTTTTAGTATTTCCTTATTCATTGCTTATTTTTCTTATTGCCTTACATATATATTCACTCACTGTTAGGACCAGATCTTTAGGTTTTTTCCTACTTGGATTCGTCTCACACCCTATTTGGGTCATGCTTTTGGGCCCATACATATTATATTGTTGCAGGTATAGAAAAGGGAACACCCCTTTCTACTTCTGGTATTTGATTGTTGTGGAGATGGAGAGCATGGGACCTAGATGAGGCTTGAGATGCTGCTAGAGTTATTTACTTGTTTTCTTTTAACTTTTGTTAAGTACTGTATTCTAGTATTGTAACTTGTGTGGATTCTTTCCAAGATACTTGTAACATGAATCATTTTTATTTTATATATATGCAACAGTTGTTTATTTACTTCCAATCTTCTGGTGTTTACTATTGTATGGTATTGTTATTTCTTCCTCTATTGTTATCTATTTATTTTCACTACATTACTCTTCCAATGAGGGTATTGTTTCCCCACTATCACACCTATGGGTCTCTCTACTAGTCGGTAGCCTCTGGGGTTTGGGGAAATGCACTTGAGGCCATGTGACTAATCGGGTATGGGGAACCTCTGGGCGACATCCAGAACCAGGATGTTATATTTTAAATAATTTGCACCCACTATTTCCAATTATGGAATCATTTTTTATGAATTCAAAAATAAATCAGTAATTAATTTAAAATTAATCCTGTTGTTGGAATGAGAAAACATGTTTTAAAAGATAAAAAATGAAAAATATTTTAATGTTTTTACATTTAAACTCAATTTAAAATTATTTGCAATTACCTAAAATATATTAACTGTTAAAAATAAAATATATTAATATATTAAATAATTAAAATATATAATTTTACTCTATAAATAAATTTAACAAAAAATAATTTTTTAATTAAAATGCAATATATTTTTTACTATTCATCAAAACATGAAACATATTGTAAAAATTCCAAAACATCAACCAATGTAAATTTAGATACTCCAAATTCAAATAAAAAGTTTTTTTCAAATATAATATAAAAATTTTAAAAACTATATTTGAAATGGTGTGTACTATCAAAAAGTGGCCAAAATGTATTTATTTAAGAGTACTTCTTTTGTCCAAAAAATTGAAATTGTTCTCATATCATGTATAGAAAAAATATAAGATGAATTTTAAACATCAGATTTAATATATATATATACCATTAATAAAATCCATAATGGGTGATTTTAATATTTTATAAATCGAAAAATTATCATTTAAATAATTTTTAAGAAAAACATTTCCTTATATATAATAATGGTTTTATTTTCATTTATAATTAATTTCTCACTAAATAATTAATTATATACACATTTGTAAGGAATATTTTTGTAATTTAGTTTTTAATTTTCATTCTCACCCTTATAATTTCTAGGTTATAAGGTAACATAACAATATTTATTTTTTCTCTTAAAACCAGTCTTGTGAAAAATTAAGACTATAAAGAGAACTGAAAATTATGTGTAATAAAATCCAATAATAGTATTTTGTATATCACTTTATAATCCATTACTTCATATAGTTCAATACTATCTTGGTGTATCATACAACACAAGATATAATATTTTTTTTAAAGAATATATCTCCTAGAAATCTCAGGTTCTTATATTCTACCCCCCATAAATGAATTTCCACGTCGAAATTCATCTAGTCTATAAAAAGATTAATACTTGAAAGTTTCTGTTATGGAAACCCACATCGTAAAAATGAATACTAATAATTATTTTTAAAAAGTATTGTTGTAAGCATATTCATTTCTCAAACTATCTCATGACTGGGTTTCCCTATAAGAGAACATAAGTGAAAATTCAAAACATGTATATAGAAGAGAAATATAACTTTCATGTTATGATGAAGGGTGATATAGAACATAATTATAGGAATGTAAACGATCTCAAATACATAAATCTGCGATAATCTGCAGACTATTTTATTCATAATCATAGGAGGTACTGGGATAACATTTTAAGTTTCAAGATACTTTCCCTAAAGATGATGATTTTTATGAGAATAAATACTAACTTGATTTCAGTATAATATCACCATTGGTTTTACCTTGAAAAAATTTTACTTCATCCATTATTCAACTAAATGAAGTAAAATTTTTCATTCTTGAAGCTTTAATAGGTCATGCATTCTATAAATAGAATTATTGGTCATTCCATCTATATTTATCAAAATAAAAAGGTTATAATAAGTTACCAAATATCCATAAGTACACATATAGTGAAATAAAACTTTATTCCAATGAACATCATCCAAATACTAACTTAATCCTTCCACAAATTTATAACCTTATAATCCTTGTCAATCTAAGAATCCAAAACATAAGATAAATGTGCACTAACACATCTTAACATTTATCCCACATATATCTTAAGTTATATTATGTTGGTCACATTCCAAACATGTGAATTCCTTTATGATGTATCTTCATGAAACATGGTAATAACACGAATTACCGTATAACCTTAGTGAAAACATGCGTGCTTTCAAAAATTAACTCTCTCCACATTCCATAAATCCAAAAAATTAAATATACTCAATCCATGATATCATAAATCACTTTTTAATCATATTATCCCTACTGTTATTAATATTATCAACCATCTCTTTATTTCATTATCCCAACATTATGCATATAATAAGGGTTATCCATCCCTAAATGTGTTCTCGAAAAATATCTGAATCACTTTTCATGGTTACTGGTACCAATCCACGTATAATCTTAAATACATATGCAAAAACCAAAGTGGAACAATAAATATATATTTCATTATTCCATAATACCATAAATGTGATTATGCAACATTATTTTAGTATCCCATTACATAAACACTCAATCATTTCACTACTTCGTTGTTATAACCTATATCTCCAACAATGATCACATGTGATTTTCCTCATGGATTATGGAATTGGTTATCATAATTCCCTATTTCCATGCCCTTATAAAATTGAAGTGTGGGAGGTGCATTTTGGGTATCCTTTTCTTTGTTCACATCATTAGCAATCCTTTTCACATTACTTCGGAACTCAACATCATAATTAACTTCTTTTCCACACTTAAAAAATTTACTAGTTACTTTTGAAAATATCAACCATTCTTGTTTCTACACTTTCACCATATGGAATCAATCATATTATTTTAACCATGGTTTTGGGATTTTTCCTTGAACTATGTCTTCAGTTTTTGTTAGAGCCATGAAATTGATATGTAACCCCAACTTCCATTTCTACCTTGAAAGGAAAACATACAATGTATTCATAGTATTTAAATTCTCTTATGGATAATTCTCATAGAAGACTTGGTTTTTAGCCATTTAAGAATTGATTAACCATAATTTTAGTTTGGATTATAATGCCCTAGGTGTAACTTGAAAGTTTGTAAAATATTCCTTATATGTTCCAACAGATTCATCATCCTTTTATTTATGCTCAAAGAACTCCTTTTTTATATTTGTATGAATAAATGTGGAAATAAATTATTGAAATATATGTTCCAGAACCCATCCCATAAAATGGATAAAATTTCATCTTGATTCTTTATATTCTTGATTAGAGTCCAACACTAGTCCGCTTCACAGTATAAATGATAGACATCCAAAATAAATCTCAATGATATGAACAATGATGGACAGAAATTTTCTTTACAGTGGTACTGATCCATTTTTTAGCAACATGTGGATCATAAGACCCACTAAATGAATGGGGATGTTGTCTCATGAAGGGTTTAACAAAATAGTGTTCCCTTCTTTCCTCATTTGGAAGTGCAGAATGATTTATACCTTGTGTATGTATAACTATAATATTTTTCATTCTATATCCCATAAAATTTGGTTATTCAAGAGTACAATCATTTCATTTCCCATTTAATTCATCATTAACATGGTTCCATTGGGTTCCAGTATTTTTATAAAACCCAAAGAAGAATAGAGTAAGAGGAAAAATTATACTAAGAAAACAACGTGATCAAGGGGAAGAGCATTAAATCTCTAATATCATAGCTTAAATACTAGGTTTATCATGATCATTACCAAAATTCAAGGATTGTAATATATACTTTGACTTATACTTAGGGACATCCCAAGACATATTCTTAAAAAATCATTACAGATCTCACTAAATTTTTATCAACCTAGTTTCCAAAGTTTAACAAATCCTTCACTCTGATACCCACTCTAATGACCAATTCGTGATGTAAATGGATATTATATCCTTTTTTCAGAATACACAATACATTTCAAAAATGCATGTCCAAATAATGTATTACTTTATTGTCTTTGTAAACTAGGAAACATAAACAACTAGTTCTTAAAATATCTACATCATCTCTTGCTTTTTCCTTTATAACTAAAACCCCTTTATGATGCATCTTACATAATACCCTAATTCATATCATGTGAAAAAGAAACTTAGAAATGGATGATCTTAGATGCTCAGTAAGGGTAAAAAAATGATATATCAATCATATCATAAACATAATAAATAATAACAAAACAATTGAAAATTAAATCCCACATATTATTATTCATGAGATCATGTCCTGGAATAAATCATAATAGTTCCTAAAGAATCAATGAAAATATTCTTGAAGGGAATAACATAAGACATGGAATTTGTGTTATACACATAAGCATATAAAATCATTTCATATTAGTCAAGGATAATTTCCAAGACCATCATAGTAGCAAAAGTCCATTACTTAACAAAGTTTACATATCATTATAGGATTATATTATCGAAGAAGGTTCACTTTCTATTCCATTCATGTATTACTAAAATAGGTTTACTTCCCCTTCCTTCCCTATATTACCGAACAAGGGCTCTTTCCCATTACATCCCTGTATTACTGAACCCAGATCATTTACCCTACCATCCCAATCTATCTCATGAAAAATTAATCATAACCTGATTTATAGGAGGGAGATATAGGTCCACCATCTCATAATTAAATCATTCTTTTGTGTTACACAAAAAAATAAATCATTCATTATAACATAAACTAAGGAATAAAATGAGTTTCGTAAACATCATTCCATCCTATCATAATCCTTATAAAACAAATGGAGTTCATAAATAGAATTACAGAATAAAAATAATCAAACCATAAGAATATAAGTGATAATACACGTGAAACCAAACCCTATTAAATAATTTCATATTTGAATAAAATTATTCTTTTTAGAAAACATGAGATTATTTCTTGAAGAAAATATCTTTTATTTTTTAAAAATGTTTTCTTTTCTCAAAATGTCTTGCAATTTTAAAATAAAATGTTTTCATTTAAAATAAAATTTATATATTTTAAATGAAGCTTCATGGAAATATCATTTTATGAGAATGTAAAAGTCCATTCATTTCATACAAGTTAAAAGAAATCCTTTTTCTCATACATTGGTCAGATAAGTTAAAAAGTATCTCATATAAAAAATGAAAAAAGATTCCTTTCATGCCATTCAATAAAATTATCCAATGGGTAAAATGGAATTTTATAAATTATATAATAATATAAATAATATGTTTGAATACATTTTAATGAAACATTGAAATGGATGATAAATATAACCCCACTAAAAACTAACAAATAGACAATCTCGAGTAATAATGAGATTGTGAAATTATCCATTACCATAGGTTCAATTTACTTTTTATTTATATGAACCTCGTGTATAATGATTTAAATAATGTCATTAACTTATCCCAGAATAATATAAATTTTTTATGATATCATATATGACCAAATTATCACCTGTTTTCTAATAACATCTTATTGATACTCGTCATTCGAGAATTTAATGCTTCATTTTCTTATACATGTTTGGTAAAATAAGTTTGGATTATTCATCATAGGTTATTGTAATATAATTTAAATAATTTATTAATATAAAATATATAATATTTATTCATTCTATAAGTTTATATAATTTATTATTTAATGGTGATCATGTAGAATGAAACACATCGTATCATGGAGATGGTAGGCCATTTGTACGCACGAGCGGTGATATCATTCTCGTAATTATGAAATGGTGTGTAAGTGGATTGTATATATTTTTTTAAATAATAATTATCATTTTATAATAATAATATATAGTTATTCATTCCATTATTATGCTCATCCATGTAAAGTGGTGGTGATAAAAAGATTACACCATGGTGTAGAGATGGTAAGCAATATGTACACATGCATGGTGATTTCATTTTTCATAGGATGAATAGATGGTTGAATATGATTATTACATAATCAAAAAACATCTCATAATGTAATTGATATTTTATTTATTACTATATATTGGAAATAACATATTAATAGGAATTAGATGAAGAAATGAGTTTGAAAGAATCGGTAGAGGATATTATCACTTCTTCGATGAGCTCCCTCTAGATCTCCTCTGAAATGCTCTACAATTGGTATTTTGAGAAGACAAGAACCAAAAGAATAAAACTATGTAAGTTTATAAGGAAACTAGTCAAGGTATATTTGATATTTAATCCTCAATGGGATATTAAGTAGTGAGTGGAGATCTTCCCATTTTTAATTGAGGAGTGAGATACTTTTGGAATCTCCAAAAATATTAATTCTCAGTAAAAAAATTTACCATACAAAATCCCCGAAAATGTAAAATTTTAAAATAATAGATGATATAGGGTTATAATATCATTATTAAAAAAATTTCAGCCATGTTTTTCTACAAATTTAAACCTTCCCATTTAAATTAACCCTTAGTTATTCCATTTTAATTTTAACTATGGTAACAAATGTTTAAATATTGAACATGTGAAATTTTAACAAATTATATGAAATTTATACCATATATGAAAAATATAGAATAGTTTCAAGCATATAATAATTATTTCATATTTTTAAAAATAATTTCTGATTTTTAAATAATTTAATAAATCATTATTTTGACAAAATATAAATAGTGTCAATTTTGACCGAATTCATTTCATGGATTTTAAAAATATCCAGATAAGATGTTGACCTAGAAAAAATATATTTTATCATATCCCTATTTTTTCAAGGTCATATGTGAAATTAATTTGACAAATTATTCATCCCAAATTATATTTAATTTAATATATTTAATATCATTAATTTGATATTTTCATTAATAAAACAATTACTACATCAGTTTTGTATAATTATTTAATATACATATTACCTAGGTAAAAATTAAAAATTAAATATCATGACAAAAATAACTCTTATATATTTTATAGAAGTATTTATAGTCGAATATATCTTACAGAAAAACCTATATTAAAAATGTTATATTTATAAAAACATGAGTGTTACAACTTCAATATCAATTAAATAAAATATGATAAATGTCATTATATTTCCCATGTGGCTACAAATGGTTAAAGAATAAACACTTATATGGTTATGGTATATCTATACTCTCCCAATAATATTTTTCCAAGTTTTTTTTGAATTTTAATGATTATTATTATTTTTATTAAAATTATTTTAATTATTTTTCATCAATTAAATAATTTATGCATCATCATTGTATATGACTTTAACATAAATATTTACTTTCCTAAAAATAAAAAATAAATAAACATGGTTAATAAATTCATTTTATATTTAAAATTAGTATTTATAGTCAAATTTATCTTCTCTATAAGCTTATATTTAAAATGATATAGTTATTAAAACTTGAGTATGACGTATTTAACGTTTCTATAAATAAAATTTATTAAATGTCCTAATATCTAACAAGTGCCATCTAAATGATACAATTTAGACCCAACGATTATTTAGGTGAAAACACACTCATCCAATGATATTATGAAATGTTTTTTTGGTAATTTTATTATATTATTTTTACACTTAATTACCTGATTTACCTTTTTTAATATATTAATAAAAATTACTGTTTTTACTATTCATAATACCCAAAAATAATTTAAGCCAATTATATAATTTTTACATACTAATTGAAATTATATAAACCATTTTTAAAATTTTAAAACACAATAATTTCAGAAATTAATTTAAAATTAATTTTGTTAGCATAATGAGAAAATATGTTTTAAAAGATAAAACACGAAAATATTGAAATGGTTTTACATATAAATCCATTTTAAAATTAATTCAAATTTCCTAAATTATATTAAATGATAAAAATATTATCTATTTATCTTTAAAATCTATTAAAATATATAAATTAACTCTACAAATAAATTTGACGAAATTTTAGTTTTCAATTAAAATGAAATATTTTTTTATTCATTAAAATGTGAAACGTTTCAGAAAAATACCAAAAAATTAACCAAATTAAATTTTGATACTCATATTTCAAATAAAATTTTTTATTTTTTAAAATTGAATATAAAAATCTGTCGAACACTAGATTTAAATTCTCTGTGCCATCAAAATGTGGCATAACTGCATTTAATAAAAAATACTTCATTTATCTAAAAATTTAATTTGTTTTTAAATCATGTAAAGAAGGTATATATGATGATTTTGAAACATTATATCTAATATATATATATATATGTATATACATATATTTCATTAATATAATCCATTAAGTGTGATTTTATTATTTTATAAAATAACTTATTTTCATTTAAATTGTTTTTCAGAAAAAATATTTCCTTTTATTTAAAAGGTGTTTTATTTTAATTTATAATTAATTTATCCAAAAATAATTAATTATATATACATGTGTGAAGTATGTTTTTATAATTAATTTAATACTATTCATAGTCTCCATTATAATGGCTTTGTTATACGGTAATATAATAACATTTAAATGGTCTCTAATAATTTGTCTTGCGAGAAATGAAATCTATAAAAAGAACATGAATTTTTTTTAACATGTGAAAAAATAGTGTTGTGTGTACTACAGGATAATATGGTGTTTCATGTAGATAAATCTTATCTTGTTGTAGCATACAATTCAAGATATCCAGGGATTTAAAAAAAATCAATCTCATAAAAATCTTAGGGTGTTAAAATTTTATTTTTTTCACAAATCTATTCGGAAGTCATAATTTTCTTTCTAATATATACAAAAATCTATAAAAGACATAAAATTATTTTTTCTCTTAATATAAACATGTTTTCCATTTTCATGGCCTTTTTTATTAAACATCCAACACTATATACTGGTTCGATATTATAAACAGATAAACCATTGTTATTGTTGAAATCCAGAAGAGTTGAGGAAGCTAATGTGCCCATTATAGTAACTTGTCATGATATAATTGGTAAATGTTCGTCCTCTTCTATTCTAACATTCAATAATGATAATGATTTTTCAGTTATAATCATCAATTCTATATGAAATATTGGTACTTCCACATATAAATACCATGTAAACATGTTTACATTCGAATATAGGATTGTTTTGGGACTTTGGGATGTGTAGGAATCAGCTACACCACAATCCGACACACTATGTGATTGGTTTGGCCCCAAGTGCTACTTTTTGTATTTAGTTGAACATAATTTTAATAAAAAGAAAAACCGACATACTCAAAACCGATAAAAACATTCATATTATTTTGATACATTAGAGAAATGCTCCATATTTCATTTAGAACATGTAGGAATTTGTCGTACCTCAATTCGATGCGCAGTGTGACTGTTGTGACTCAATGAGTCCATTATCTGTTTAAAAACTACAGTTTATTCAAAACAAAATTCTCTCAGAAAAAACAAATAAAATATGATCATATTATCAAAATAATTTAGGACATAGATTCATAATCCATTTATGACGTGTAGGAATAGGTCTCACACCAAGCTGATACATGACGTTATCAGTATGAGTCAAAGTGTTTTTTTCAAGATTAAAATGATATTTTTTTAAAATAAAGTAACATACACAAACCTAAGAGAACTCATTTATAATGTTTTCAAATTTATGTGATTTTCGACATGTAGGAATCATCCTCACATCAATCTAAAGCACAATGTGCGGATATGACTCCAAGTGCGTCTTTTTATTTAAAATTGACATCAATTTTAGTAAAAAGGACAAATGACCTACTCAAAACCAAGAAAACAAATTGGGACTATTTTTATACTTTAGGTAAATGATCCATAAGCCATTTCAAATGTGTAAGAATCAGTTGCACCTAAATATGATACTTGATGTGCCAAGTATGACTCATTGTATCCATTTTGAGTTTAAAATCGATGGTTTGGTAAAAATATTCACTCACTGAAAACAAAGAAAAATACTTAGGTTTTACTGATAATTTAAGAAATTTATTCATAATAAATTTTTTATCTTTAGGAATTCGTCTCATAACAAATCGTTACACGATGTAATCGTTATGTGTCAAAGTGAATGTTTTTAGTTTAAAATGAAATTTTAGTAAAAAACACAATTGATGTACTCAACATATGCAAATTAATTCAATTATTTTCATACATTATGAAAATTATCCATAATCCATTTGGGATGTGTGATAATTATCCTCACTTCAATCAGATGCATGGTGTGACTTGGATGACTCAAAGTGTGTATTTTTATTTAAAATTGACATCAACTTTAGTAAAAAGGACAACTAAACAAATAAAAACTCAGAAAACATATTCATATTGTTTTTATACATTAGTAAAATGATCTATAAATTCTTCTTTTATGTGTATGAATAATCCTCACCTCAATCCGATGCACAGTGTGACCAGTATGACTCCAAGTGCATCTTTTTATTTAAAATTAACATCAATTTTAGAATGAATAAAAACTATCCTCCACAAAACTGAGACAATGAATTCATATTTTTTTGATACTTTATTAAAATGATCCATATGTCATTTTTGATGTGTAAGACTCATCCTTACCTCAAACCGATGCACGATGTGACCATTATTAATCCAAGTACTTATTGTTATTTAAATTTGATATTAATTTTAGTAAAATATTCATCCAACATACTCCAAACTATGAAAAATATTCATATTGTTTTTATACTTTAATAAAATTATCTATATGTAATTTTTGACATGTATGAATTAGACTCGCATCAATCTTATACACGATGTACCTGGTATGGATCAATGTTTCCATTATTAGTTTAAATTTGACATTTTACATTAAAAAGTGTCAGTGATTAAAAATCAAGATAACACACTCATATTTTCTTGATAATTTTTGAAATCAATTCATTAATTATTATTTATGTGTGTGAACTGGTATCAAATCAAACCGATACACGATGTGATACATATGACTTAATGCTTTTGTTTCAATTTTAAAATGACATTTTAGTAATAAAGACAAGTGATGTACTCAAAATTAAGAAAAAAAATTCATATTTTTTTTATACTTTAGGAAAAAAATTCATAAGTCATTTGGGATGTGTAGGAATTAGACACACCTCCATCCAATTCATAGTTAGACATGTTTTATTATAAGCGATTCTTTATTTAAAATTGATATAAATTTTATTAAATAGGAAAACTATCCATGTAAAAACCGAACATACAAATTAATAATATATTGATACGTCTATAAAATTATCCATAAATAATTTTAGATTTGTAGAAATCCACCAAAGCCCAATATGATGCACACTATGATCAGTATTACTCCAAGTGCATATTTTTATTTAAAATTGACATCAATTTTATTAAAAAGAATAACTAACCTACTCAAATTAAGAAAACACATTCAATATATTTAAATATGTTAGGAAAACAATCCATATGTCATTTTTAATTTTAAGGAATCGGCCTCAGCTTAATCTGATACGCTATGTGCCAAGTATGACTAAATGTACCGTATATCAGTTTAAAATCACCATTTTAGTTCCAAAAGTTCCAATCACTGAAAACTGAGCAAACATGATCATATTTTCTTGATAATCTATGACATCGATTTATAATACATTTTTTATGTTTATGAATTGGTCTCATGTCAAACTGATACGTGATGTGAAATATATGAGTCAAAGTGCATGTTTCAATTTTAAAATTAAAATTTTGAAAAAAGACAAGTTATATACTCAAAAATGAGAAAACACAATCATATTGTTTTAATACATTATAAAAATGATCCATAAGTTATTTGGGACATATAGGAACCATAAGTACCTAAATGTGATACACGATTTGACTAGTATGACTCCAAGTACATCTTTTTATTTAAATTTATCATCAATTTTAGTAAAATGGACAACTAACCTACTCAAAAGTGATAAAATGCATTGGGATTATTTTGATACTTTAAAAAACAATATATAAGTATTTGTTGATGTTTATAGTCATCCAAAACTCAATATTATACATGATGTTCCCGGTATGACACAATGTCTCCATTATCATTTTAAAATCAATATTTTAGTTCAAAAAGTTCTACTCACTAAAAACTGATCAAACACACTCAAGTTTTCAAGATAATTAAGGGAAATTATTCATAATTCATTTTTGATGTTTATGAATTGGTATCACATAAAACTGGTAGAGGATATGATCAGAATTAGTCGAAGTTCATGTTTCAAGTTTAAAATGAAATTTTCGTAAAAAAAAGACAACTAACATACTCAAAACTAAGAAAATTCATTTGGATTGTTTTGATACATTATAAAAATGATCCATATGTAATTTGATATGGGTAGTAATCACCCACACCTAAATCCAACCCAAGGTGTGACTGGTATGACTGAAAGTGTGTATTATTATTTAAAATTGGCATCAATTTTAGTAAAATGGTCAATTGGCCTACTCAAAACCAAGAAAACACATTCATATTATTTTGATACATTATGAAAATGATCCATAAGTAATTTTTAATGTGTAGGAAATAGCTACGCGTCAATCCGAAACACGATCTTCGTGATATGACTAAAAGTGTTTGTAATCATTATAAAATCGGCATTTTTCATAAAAATTTTTCACTCACTAAAAACCCATCAAAGACACTCTTATTTTCTTGATAATTTTGAAAAATATTTCTTATGTCATTTCTGATGGGCATGAATCATTTTCACATCAAACTGATACATGATGTGATCAAAATGTGTCTAAAGTGCATGTCTCTATTTTAAAATGACATTTTAGTAAAAAAGAAAACTAGCATACTCAAAACCAAGAAAACAAATTCATATTGTTTTCACACTTTAGTTGAATTATCCACACATCATTTGAGACGTTTGGGTATCATTCGCATATAAATTTAATGCATAGAGTTACCAGAATGACTCCAAGTGTTTTTTTATTTAAATTTGACATCAATTTTAGTAAAATTACCACTTTCGAGTAATTTATTTCTTTATATTTTTACTAACAAAATAATTAATTTCTTATGCTGGTTCATTATTTTTCTTGAGATAGGGTGGTCTATTCGGAAAGAGCATGTGGTAGGGTCAGGATTAAAAGATAAATGAACATTGATGTTTTTGAATGTAAGTAATAATTTTTATTTATGTAACTGTGTAAACCAATGTATAAAATGTCCGTAATATAGTGTTTATTTCTTTTATTTGTGTTTTAAATTTTATTTCCTTGAAATTATATTTTTGGACTTATTTTTTTACATCTGGTATGTTTTTAGTGCTATAGTGTGCTATTACAGCATAATGCATTCGTGCTGTAGTGTGTCATTGAAGAACACTATAGTATGGCCCTTTATCAATAATTTTAAAAGTGCTGATAAAGAACACATTTTTTAGTGCATTTAAAAAATATGATAAATCACATATTTATCAACACTTTTTTATCACCAATAAAGGACACCATTATTAGTGATTTTTTGTCACTGATCAAATACCATGTATTTTAATCTCGCGGAGGTATTCAGTGCTTTTCTATCACTGATAAATCTATTTATAATGTTGTAAAAGACCTATTTTTTAATAGTGTCCCTTTCCAATCCTTAAACCCTATGAAAAACATTTAAAATCATGGTATGATAATAAAAAACATAGTAAGGGATATAAAATGAAAGAAAACTGTTTTTCTAGGGAAAATGAAATCTACAATAATAGTTACCTTTATCTTCTAAGTTATTTTATCATGTGAAATAAAACAATTTCACACAAAAAAACACATTTTTCTAAAATAAAATCATTAAAACCAAAATAAAAAAAATAAAAACCCTTCTCAGTAACATATATCATAATAATCATACCCATTTTAAACTCATGTTAGTTGTAATTGGAGCACAGTTAAATCCATAGGAGAAACCATTTGGTAACTAACTCTTTCTTTCATATTCAGACAAGGAACATTTCCCAATGCATTAGAGTTATATCTAAGAACAATTTTTTTTAATCTATAATAGGCTCACCTGTTTTTTCTAGGCTACTACATCATATAAGGTTTAATAGGCTCACCTAATAGTATCTAGGTGATCCCATCAAATAATCTGTAATTGGATCACCTAGTTACATATGGTCTATCATTTCCAATAATTCTTAGGTACCATAACTTGAATAAATCAATTTTAGGCTTTCAATTTTTAAAAACTATTTTAAATTCTTAAACAAATCACTTTTGGATATCAAAATACCCTTTTCTTTTCAAAACCCATTTTCAATATATAAAATACATTTCATTTTAAAAAATCCAAAAAAATAAAAATAACACAAAAAATGGGAACAACATTTTAATTTATGGAAACATGAAATTAGGAAAAAGAATCTAGAAATAAAACAATGGTCACGACGTAAGAAATGTTGTTTTCACCATTTATGTTAATAATTCCTTTTTTATTTTTTCAAAATGTTCCTTATAAAACACATAAAAAGGTTCCACTTGAAAATATTGGCAAAAAATATATCACATTTTCTTTATAAATATTTTATTTCAATATAAAAACATTTAAAAAATCATTAGAGAAATATTGACAAGGAAGAGAATGATAGATTAGATAAAAACATTAAAATTATATTTTTTAAAAGGAGAGGTCACTTATCAATTGGAAAGAAGTTGTATCATAAGACCCATGAAATAGTATCCTTAAAAAACATAAAATATACAAATAATAAATATATTCATGATATAACATGAAAATGGGGCTTTATATTCACATAAAAAAATAATATAGGTGTGTAAAATCATTATATGCCTCAATGAAAGGATATTGAGATAAAGTCCCTTACCTCATGTTTGATTCATCACATGTGTATTTATTATCAATAATAATAAAATTATATTAATTATTTAATTAATTTAGTATTTATTTAATGTTTATTATTTCTGTTATTTCAGTTACTAATGATTTATATAACATTACATAACAAATTAAGTTTAAGTTTGATGTTTCGATCATATTTGGTTTTTGTGTCCAAAAAAACATTGTTAGGTCAAATATGGTCAAATAGGTATCCATTTAAAAATATATAGAATAATTATCATGCAATAAATATCATGTTTATATTTAAATTATACTTTTAAAACCAATCATGGGATATTTTTATGATAAAATAAACTAACGTTACGATTATGGAGATGGTTGGTCGTGCGTATGCATTAGTAACGTTTCCATTTTTCAATGATCATTTTGGAAATAAGGAAAGTAAAATTTATCTTATATAATTATAATAAAATAATAAATACCATAATTTTTAATTATATATAATTATATATATCATTTATGTGATGTGGTGATGAAAAAAAGGAATCACATCTCTTCAAGGAGGCAGAATTCCACAGGTCACAAACCTCATTATGACTATTTAGTGAGTGAAAAGGTAAGTAATAAAATGCTATATTATACTTAAATAATTATAAATATTTCATGAATATCAGAATGTGTCCTTTAAATCACATATATAAATTATCATTACCCTAATTAACATCCTTGTAACATGTTAATGGAAACAAATCACATTTCTTTGTGAGGAGGCAGTCTGATGCACACACGAACAATATTATTGTATCCCTTTAGTATTGTAATATAGAAATTTTATATATGATATAATGACTTAATAGGTATAATTATGTTATAAATATCTTATATAAGCTTTATATCCAAAATTACATCCCACCGTAAGATGTGGTAATGTAAAAATGAAAGACATATTTTCCTGAGGTGGTAGTCTATCGTATACACTAAAGGCGATTTCATAACACATTTTATAGAAGTTTTTGTGGGGTTCTGTCGTAAAAAAATCGTTAAAACATATCATTATATATAATATACTAATTTTATTATATCATTATGGTTTAATAATAATTGAAGGGGTGAATAAATAAATTAAACCAAATCATAGGTAGATGTGTGTTGCCTCTTCTTTGGGTATCTCTTCTTGGTTTACTCCAAATGCCTTCCACAGATGGATTTATGCCCAAAGTACATATTATTGTAGGATATTTGGAAATTTTATAAGTTATTTTTTCCTTTATTTTATAATCCAATTTGTTTTTATGTTTTAAATATAGGATGATAGTTGGTGGACTTTTATAAGTAAGGAGAGTGGCACACCTGTAATTTTTTGGAAGAGTGAATTCCATCGATGATTTTTTTTCATTTCAACTGGACTAAATAACACTCAAAAATAAATTGAAGATGTTATAAGGTCTAAATAATTCAATCCAATTGGTTTCTACAAGTTTACAGGTCATTTGGCACCACAAATATAATGTTTAACCCCCATGTAAACTCGTTTTTACATTAGTCATTGTTATTAATTTTAATTTCTTTCACTAATATTTTTGGTCCAAAACTAAGTTGAAATTACTAAAATTTTTAAATTATTCTGATTAAAAATATTAAATCCATTTTTCCAAATTTAATACAAATATTTTGAAAATTTTAATATAATATTAATCTCACTGACTCAGCGAGACAATGAGTATTTGAGAAGCATATTTTTTTTAGAAAAAGACTATTCAATATTAAATGCATCATTAATAATAATAAATACATGAAACTAAATTAATATTTAATGACGTATAATCTATATTTTTTTCTGTAAAATAATTATTATTATTTATTATTTTATCTAATTTAATAGTATAAACATTAATCATTTTAAAACAGTTTTTAAAAAACACAACTTTAAACCCAAAAACATACTTATACTAAAAACCAATATAAAATTGTTAAATTAAGTAATTTGGTAGATTAAATATAAATAAATATTACTTATTTTAATTTAAATAATATTCATAACATATTGAGACTCTTAATATTCTTAATTTATTACAAAAAATACTTTTTATAATAATCAGTTTTTCTCACTATTCACAGAAAAATCAATATTTTCCAAAAACAAAAGAATTTCATCCAAATTATACTTTTATATTATTATTTGAAAAATGAAATTAATTTTATCAAATTAAAATTATCTTATTTATGAATTATTATTTTCATTAAAACCTTATAAAAAATAGTTTAGTTGAACTATTCCGAATTTTATTTAAAAATCAATTAATATTTTTATAAATAATAAACTATCAAATTCATATTATTATTTATTAAAATGGATTATTTTATCATTAAATTGTTTTTTAAAATAGTATATATTTTAATTTGAGTCTTGATAATATGTTCATTCTTCATTAAAAAGAGACAATAAGAGTCTCTTAAACAAAGATGAAATACTATTGAATTTTCAAAAATTATGGTATCCCAAATAAATACTATGTTTTTAGGTCTTTTATTACAATTTTACAATGAAAATATATTCACCTGTATCCCATAGGGTCCACACATTATAGATCTCTTTGCGGGATTCGATGTGATATTTTGTAGAGCTCAAATGGACACTTGGATCAAAAGTTATAGTCATTTGAAGTTTAAGTCATGTTTTAAAATTAATATATATAATTCATTAGATTAATGATTTTTTATGTCATCTAATTGTTAACAAATGGATATTACTCGATGATAATCAAAAAAATTTATTAATATTTTTAAAATTTTATTTTATAATTCATTTTCTCTAAATATCTTATATATTAAGTGTAAATGTGTATTGGGAATTAAAAAAATACTATTTAATAGAATATATTATATTTATATCAATGTAAATATATTTAAATATTTAAATATAATTTTTAAGGAAATACATTTTTTAATTATACCCTTTATCAGTGCTAAGAAAAAATAGGAGATAAACGAGGGCCTTTATCAGTGCTACCAAAAATTGCCAATAAAGGGGGGCCTTGAACAGTAATTTTTGCTAGAGTTGATGATTAACCCCTTAATAAATGCTTTTTAGCATTAGGAATGACCCATTTTTATCAGATCCTTTCTATTAGTGCTAATAAAGTCCCCACTTTATCATCATTTTTCTCTAGCGATGTTAAAGGGTCCTTTATCAATTCTTTTTTCTATTACTAATAAAGGATAGAGCTGCATAAACACAAATTTATAGTAGTGTTAATTAGTTGATGTGATCCCAAAGAAGTAAGATAATATGGTCCCCTCAAGGAAACATTAAATTCCCCTAGTTAACAATATCCCTAAATCCAGGGATGCACTCATCCACTCGCCCACATAATTATGCTCACCCATGTGCAACCAATATCAAATCCATAACCAAATACTAATTCTAATAAAATCACATTCCCAAACATGAAAATAATCCATAAACAATCACAAAAAATAAACTATCTTTAAAAATATTGTTTGAAAACACCTTAGATTCACAACTCCCTTTCAAAATAATTTATTAAATATACATTGGGTATAAAACTAATTCTCAGGGGAAACAATTAGAAATATTCATTTTGTAACCCATATTGTGATGAAATACATTCTATCAAACCATTTTTTTAGTCACAACCTCTTTGAATTATTTCAAAAAACTATTCTAGCTCACAAACTAGTGTTGTTTTAAAACCCTTATAAAACACTTTTGTATTGAATACAACCCCATAACTAGATCAACCCTTGAAAAAAAAAGAAAATACTAATAATAATATAATAGTTGAAATAAATATAAAACCATACTATTAAGTTATTCTATGGTAAATTCCCATTAAATAGAGACACCCACCTTCTAATTTATATTAAACTCATTTCTTTCTTTGGAAACCATAAGAACCGAGTAGAAGGCATCTACACGAATGAATGAGACCAATAAATTTCATCAAAAAACCACCTAACCCAAGGTTCCTACCACATGGTGGACTAGGCGATTGAAACTCTAAAAAAATGGAACAATATGGTATGTATGATAGAATATTAGGTAATATAAAATAAATCACACCTTTTCATGAGTAAAATTACGTAAGAGATAAGGAATATAATATGTAAATAAATGGAAAATAAATTCTATGGTTGGGAGAAGGATTTGGGTATTAGTGGGGATAAATGAGGGGAAAAGGTAATGAAAATCATGAAGGTAATTAGATTAAATTTAAAAATTAATGTGAATAAGATAGATATCACAATATAGATGAATGGTAATCTAAACCATTCAGTGACCATAATGGTCAAAACGTTCCTTAAAAAGGTGTCAAATGGTTTCTTATAGACTACCACATGATTTTTCTGACCATGTATAAACCAAAAAAATAGTAATGGATCCCCCCTTCATCGTTAGGAATATGGTTAGTATAACCATACCTAAATTTTATATCATTGAAATATTTTCCAAAATATTACCTTTTTTACCCCCAACTCCTAGAAACTCCAAATTATAATACATGAATAAAGTAAACTCATATAAATTTATATAAGTGACCGAAAGGGTGTAAAAAACATGCCATATAACACATCATGTTTCTCTATGATTAATGTTGTTATGTTGTAGGAAGTTATGGAAACCAATGATTTGAAAAATAAGGCTCCATGATTGTAGAAGTTGTACATTATTTCCTCATAATGTTTTTCATATGGTATTTTTGGAAAATAAATATTTGAGAAATAAAATACCATGATAATAATGTAGAGTTAATGTGGAAATGATGAGTCCTAGTCTATAGGATGCTTGATGTGATAAAAATTAAGGAAATAAAATACACATGGTTTCTTGAATAGTTTAGATATTAAACTGAATGAAAGAACATGTTTGAGAATTTCTAGATATGAGATAGAAAAGATTATTCATAATCAAGAACAATTGTGCAAGGATATAGTGATAAGAAGAAGAATACCTAATTCATTCAACCATATATAATATTGTGATCTCTATTTTGGATCTATCTTTACACATCTACTTTTGGTTATATTCAATAAGAATTGCATTTTTTACTTTACTATTTTGTGCCATTATTTTTAGTAGCTACATGGTCATACCCTTGCAAAAATCATCCTTGGTAATAAAATTATAGTAATGTGTGTAGTATGGAAAACACTATAAACACATCCTCTAAATACATTCTACACCAGTCTCATCCTTTGAAAATTCCCTACAATAATACTCTTGGATTTGTTTCTAATAACCTTTCCTTTACATACTAGTTTTTATATTGACTTGAGTGACCCAAACATAACCATTTATTATTATAATATTAATAAAAATATTGAGGGACTTACATATCAACAAAATTTTTGGGTTAGAGTATTATATAATTAGAAAATGTCTTGAACTAATAAAACCAATATCATTCCCATCCAAGGGTCATTTTACCCACTAAACCAAGGATTCATTATTTTATAATAAGTCTTCCAAATATCCAAAAACATCATCATAAATGATACCCATCCAGAAATATCATTCGTTATACTATAATTTATAACATAGGGAAACGGGAACATACAAATGGGTGATCTCAAACACATAGTAATGGAAAACATAAGTGATAATAATCGATGAGAAAAATTGAACATATAACAAACAATTGGGTGTGTGACCATAATCAACGTACATGAACACCTCATATGGAAATCATAATTGATAAAATATAGATCATAAATAATGATTTATAAGTAGTTATTTTCTTACAAATAATTAGATATAATAAAATAATGTCATCATAATAATGTAGAAATAACATAAAACATGTCATCATAAGCTTAATTCAAGGCTCACTACTAAGGTAACATGACATAGTTTTCTAGAATTACTTCTTGCACACCATTCAAGGAAGATCATGAGTAAAAAAAAATTATGCAAAGAATTTTTGGGATGTATAATCTAAGGTCCAAACATCAAATCATAATATATATATATATATATATATTATTATGTGTTCTAATTAATAAAAAATCATATCCTCATCATAGAATATTTAATCTATGAGAAAGAAATTGGTTTTTGTATAGATTTTCAAAATCATGATCATAATCCATCAAAAGAAATATTATATATGGTATTAATAGAGAATACAATTAATGAATCATATTAAATATCAATGGATATCTATGTATATGAAAAAAAAATATTTATAAGAAGATGGATTACTCAATACCTTTGAATGGTATCACATAAGAAGATATCTTGAATTGGATCTTTTGATACCTCAAGTTCAATATCCAAAAATTAAAACATAACAAGGGGAATTGTATGGTGATTCAGGAAACATAACTCCAACGGAGATATATATTTTTGTTTTTGAGTGGAAAATAGAAGAAAAACTAAAAAAAATTAATTTTTGTAAAGGTTATATAACATGGTTGTAAAGGGAAAACAATATGTCACTTCAAAAATCCGCGTTAATGGGTTTAAAAAAGTCATTAAAACCCATAATTTTAAAATAATTTCTTTACACAACCACATTACCCCCCAGTCTATATGTGACCCTCCTATTATGGAAAAAAATAAAAGGAGGTAATGAACCACAAATACCACCTCCAGAAGACCATGGGTTGCTTACCAGCACCAAGGGTATAAAAACATTTAAATGGGAGTAATCACCATAATAATAACCAATAAATAAGATTTAAAAACGTACCAATACAACCCCAAACAACATTAAATTGGTATAAAATTTCCAATACCAATTTAAACTAAATGAAGAAAATTAAAAAAGAAAAAAATTAATGAAAGTAAAACTACTTAATCTCCAATCAAATTACTTGAACAATAGCTCCCAGCTAATGTTATTTATCTGTAAAAACTAGTAATTTGTCATGGGAAAGAACCTGGGAGTACTAAGTAGGATAATCCATATAAATAAATCAATATACTTGTCTAATAAATATGAAACATCCATCAAGATATAAATCATCCAATCCTATAAAATAAAAAATTTATATACATGATAAACCATGAAGAAACAGAAACAATAAACGCCTATTGGTATGAGATTAGAGAAAGGGTGGGGGTGAATTTAGCTTTTATAAAATTTATAGTCAAAAAAATAAAGTGATAAATCAAAAGTGAAATAATTTAAAAATTCAATTCAATCTTATAAAGATAAAATCAATATAATTTATTCATGACAATGATCGAATCTAATTTATGTAAGTGTATGAGTTAATTAAAAAAATTAAATCTAGAAAATAAATAGGATAGAAACTTAATTGATAAGGAAATTAAATAAAGCATGATTTGAGGCCCTAGATCCATTACTTGAAGCAAGAGGTCTATTTTGTAAATACCCTGGTCTCAATGGTGACCAAGAATCCACTCCTCTCAATTTGGACTTATGAGAACCCACTTTTGATTATTAGATAGCCATGTGACCCATATTAAACTTTTTGGGAGTTTTATTCATTACTGAAAAGAGGTTAGATAAAGTGATTTTTTATTTAGGTAAACTATTTACACACCACTCACTAATATCTAACATTTAATGATTTATAATAGAGGATGAAGAAAATGTGGTAAATATTAGAGATCCTTGATGAAATAATAACTTGAAAATCATGATAATATTAGATATTTTCCATTGATTGGAATATTAGAGAAAGTTTAGGGAATAAATAATAACAAGATGAGACATCAAGGAGCCACGAGTGGATATTTATAGGCTCCAAAGGTCATAGAAATATTTAAGATTTTTTAGGAACAAAAAACCAAGAAAATTTGTCTATAATGGTTTTTTAACAATTTTAAAATCATCCTTTATTAAAACTTCTTGGTTCCAATGGGTACTTGGTTGCCTCAACTAAGTACCCAATGGGGTCCTGATAGTCAGGTGCTACAGGTGATCCTCAACTGACTAGACACAACTAGCCAATGTCTATCCAATGGACTTCAGGTAGGGGGGATGCATCACAAGTGCATCAACTATCTGGATGGTGCTCATCTAATAGGTATCTAGTGGCTCCACAACACTTTTGTCATGTTGTCACCCTGTCACTAGCTCGCCAGTGCACTACACTGAGTAGCTAATGTGGTCTGTTTCTACCCATTATCAAAAAATTCATCCTAAAATTCATTCCAAATCCTTCCATGGTTCTTGTAATTTTTTTCAAGGATTTTACATATGGAAATAGGGGTGACTAATCATTCATAAAAAATTTAATGATAATTTATGATGTTATGTAATTAAACAATTTCAATTAAATAAAAATAATAAAAATCACTTAAATGAAAATTTCAATATTATATGTGAGTGTTTTTATCATGAAAACAATATAATATAGAGAGATACAGCTATATATACCTTGTTATGTTCATAAATACTTAACCTAAAAAGATAAATTAAACATATATTTATATTTAGAGAGGTAGAGAAGAAATTCAAAACATTAACATGATATTCAATGAGCTCAACAATTAAACAAATAAATCATTAATTTGAAAAGAATAATTAATATTTTTAATGAACTATTTAAATAATTCCACCTTTTAAAAATATTATTCATGGGGGAGGGAAAAAGAAAAGGATAATTGAGAACTATTCTGTAAACCCTTTGATAATGAACTCTCACCAATTATAAATAATATTTTTTAGAAATTTATCCTCCTTTGTGATTATAAAAAGATGATAAACATAAAAATGATACAAATTAGTAGGGGAGGGATAATCTTTAAAAAATTGAAAAGATACTTATTTGAGAATTTTTTAATTTATTTTTCTAAACATCCCTTTAAATTACGAAACACCCTCCCAAATATTTATTATGGAGTTAGGTGGAAATACAATAGTAATAGATAATAAGTATTAAAATATTTTTTTTTAAAAACTTGTTAACTTTTGAAACTCCCTAAACAGTAGTATAATTATAGATATAGAGAGTGTAAAGTTAAATTAATAAAATAATGCTGTATAAAAAATGAATAAAAAGAAAAAGTAAAAAACTTTATTAAGTCCTAATCTCCCTAAATAATATGATTATTTTATATGGATAGATTATAGAGATTAATGTTGAAAGAAGTTATCAATGGAAATAATAAAAAAAGGATAAAAAACCAACATAATAATATAAATAAAGAAATAAAATGTAAATAAAAAGATAATAAAAGAATGGAAATTAATATCATGACTACACTTTTCATTATGAAATGAATTCACCTCAATTAATTGAATTCTTCTATTAAATATCCTTTATAGATTATTCATTTTATATGAAACCATTATTTTAAAATAATGTCTCTAATTTGTAATATTTTCAATGAAAAGTCAAAATAAAAGATATAAACTAAATATAATTTATTTTTACTCATCGCTAATATTATTTAAGATAGATAAGGAAAAAAATTTATTAAAGGAATAAATATGTAGAAATATGAGTTTTAAAAAGGAGTTCAAAAAATCCAATGTGATAAAGTAAATTTTAAAGTATCATAGATAGTTAGAAAAAAGTAAGTTTGATATTTTAAAAATTAAATAGTATTTTTAAAACAACTTTTGGAAAATTTTAAAATAATAAAAAATAGTTTTCAAAGTAATAAATGATAAACTCATAAAACCTAATGATCTATCTTATAGAAATCGTCATAATTAGTGAAATATAAGCCACCCCACTAAAATTATTACATAGGTGATATTTGGCATCATATGCATGATAGATAAAAAAGAACAATATGTAAATATGATTTAAAACAATACTTAAAAAAATATTTTTAAAAGAGAACTTGATATTTTTTTGAGAAGGCGGTGCCTTGATCAAAGACCAATGAACATTTTGCTGAAAAAAAAAGTCGAAAATATTACAAGAGATGGAAATAAGGGATTTCTTTTACAATATTTATCAAATATCTAATGTAAATCCGGAGGGAGGGTGTCCATCCAGGTCATGTTATGATGAATACCCTTGATGGAAAGGGCATCATCAATAGAATTAGCCTCTCTGGAAGTATGCATGGTAATGTAGTCTATACCATACAAAGAGTCCAGGAACTGCATCCAAAGATTGATCAAAGGCCAGGCAAGGGGATTCACACCATTCCAGATTTCCTAGACAATAGTTGTAGAATCACTTTAAATCCATAGTTTCCTCCTGCCTTTTTGAATGGAAAACTTGACGGCATGAATTACTCCCATCATTCCGGCCTCCAATGATGAAGTTTGCCACAATTTCCAAAGAAACACCCATGAAACTTGCCAGAAAAATCTTTGAAAATGGCTCCGCATCTGGAAGGTCCTGGATTTCCCTTTGAGGCACCATAAACATTGACTTTGATCCATCTCATCATTGGTGTTTTCCAGAAAACATCAATGGTGTGAAGAGGTTGAAGGTATATTCCATCAACCCGAATCCTGTGCAAAATCTCCCAGTCACCAACCGAGTTGTTGCAGTGAGATTTTTGAATCGAGGCAGCTTCTTGAATCGCAATGAGGATATGCGCTTTCCCTGAATTATGATTTAATGAGCATTTATTGTGTACAATATCATTTATATCATACCAGATCACATGTAGGATCTCAGCAACAACAGCTAGAAAAATGTTCTTAATTTTATGAGAGGTTTGGTGTTGCAAAAAACATTTAAGAAGAGTGCAAATTGAGTCGGGGGTATTCAATCTGCAATCAAAAATGTAAAAAATATATTTCCAAAGAGCAGAGGATGTGGCACAAGATAAAAATAGATGGTTAGTGTCGTCTCTATGTTGATTACATATGTGACATTTAGAGCATTGCTGGATACCAAAAGATTGAAGGCAGACCTTAGTGGGCAATCTATTATGAGCAATGCGCCAAATTAGACTGAGTCTAGTAATCTTAATCCACGTCTTGTTTAAAAAATTTAACCATTGAAATCTAGATTCAGATCCAAGAAATTTGTGCATATAGTAATTTTTTGAGTCAAGAATACCATTCAGAGTGGGTTCCCAGACAAGAAAATTCTCACAGTTAATAAAAGGATAGTTATCAATGATCTAAGCAACATTTTTAGGCAGATTTCCCTATGGGAATGGAAAACATCTTTAATAGTGTGACTGGTGTCCACCAGAGTAGAATCATGGGAGATCATCGAGGCCAGCAGAACACCAGTCCAATTTTCAAGCTAGAAAATTATGTTAGAGTTAGTTCTCACTATCCATCTAGAGTTTTACATGATTTTATGATAAGTGTACATAATAGAAGGCTATATCAAGGATGATATATAATTAAAGATCCCCATCCTATGTTTGTAGAGGAATCTGTGTTTAAGGAAGTCAATGGAATTCGATTCAGTATTGACTAATCTCCATGTATGTCTAGCTTGAAGAGCATCATTAAAAAACATTATGTTTTTAATACCAATACCCCATTTTTTCAAAGGTATGTAATAGGTTACCTAGGGAATGGTGAAAAGATTTCTTTGGAAGATACTTCCAATCCCGATGAAGTTCTTAATATAGGTGTTAATTCTTTTGAATGTACTTGTAGACCATTTATAAATCAAAAGGGAGTAGACCATTTTGGAGACAATAGTTGATTTGACAAACAGATTCTGCTAGCCATAGAGAGGGACTTGCCTTTCCAATTAGAGAGTTGATTAATAATTTGATCCACTATGTTAGTAATGTAAATAGTTTTACATCTTCCCCAAAATATAGGTACCCCTAAATAAGTGAAGGGGAAGAAACCTTCTTTAATACCATGATTGTTGGTAATCGTTTTTTTCCTAAGTGTGGAGAAGCTTTTACCAAAAAAAATGTGCGATT
This sequence comes from Viscum album, assembly GCA_963277665.1. Lineage (NCBI taxonomy): Eukaryota > Viridiplantae > Streptophyta > Magnoliopsida > Santalales > Viscaceae > Viscum > Viscum album. The sequence goes on from OY728165.1 coordinate 1,211,393,504, forward strand.
TATGCCAAGAAATGGCATGACCAGAGACTTTCCCATAGTGAGTAAGGTCCTATTTAAGAACTTGAATATTCTGTTGGTCACCTTGACGAAACAAGATGATGTCATCATCATATAAGAGATTAGTAGGGACTCTAAAATTTCTCGCCACATGTATAGGTTTGAGTTTGTATTGATTTACCAAATGAGTGAGGAGCCTGCTGAGTTAATCTTCTGAAATTACAAATAAAATTTCCAAGAGCGGGACACCTTGTCTGATCCCTTTTGTGCATTTAACGAAGCCCCTAGTGGTACCATTGACCAAGATGGATATAGATGCAGATTTGAAAAATGTTTTTATTATCTTGATAAAAGTATCATTAAATCCAAATCCTTTTAGAACCTTAAAAATAAAGCTCCAATAAATATTATCAAAGGCCTTTCTAATTTCAGGTTTGAAAGAATCATTTCCTCCTTTGGTAATTTTATTTAAATTGTTGGTGCATTCAGAGGAAAGGAAAATACAGTCTTGTATAGACCTTCCCATAATGAATCCAAATTGATTCCAAGAAACTATTTTTTTGCATATAAGGGAAATCTTATTGAAAAAATTTTGGAAATGATTTTGAAAAGAGTGTTTATTAGCGTAATAGGCCGAAATTAGTGGATCTCAGACATATTTTATACTTTGGGGATTAACGTAAGAAATTTAGCATTAAGACCATGGGGGAGAAAACCATTGCGGAAGAAATACTTCACAAGTTTACAAATATCAAGATGAATAACATCCCAAAGTTGTTGAAAGAATTATTTATTGAAGCCATCCGGACCAGGGGCACTGTCTGATTTTAAACTAAAAACATTGTCTCTAATTTCATGGTCCAAAGGGATACATAATAGAGCTGAATTATCATATTCATCCACCATCCTTGGGATGATATCAGGTCTAAGATCTATATTTATGATCAGACCGTTAAAAATATTATGAAAATAAGAAACAATATATTTGGAGATAGCTTCCTGTGAATCCATAATCACATCATTATGTAAAATTTTAGTAAGAGCTCTAATGGCCTTTCTAACTCTTTGAATCGAATTATAGAATTTAGTGTTTTTATCACCATCATTTAACCATTTGGTTTTGAAATTTTTTATGTGCATATTATCTTTGAAAGTGAGTAGGGAATTGAGTTTTAAAGATATGCTTATTTCAGGTTGTGGATCAAGGTTAAAATACAAGTTGGTATTATGATTTTTCATTTGATCCAACTCTTTTTCAATAGAGGATATATCAACGTCAGTATGCTTACTTTTAGTTCTACACCAACCATTTAGGGCCTATTTTAAATTTTTATGTTTAAACATGCAGGAAAAAGAATTCTAATGATGACTCATAGTATCCCAAATATTTTTTATACAAGACCCACAATCAGGATCTGTAGACCATGCATTGTTAAATTTGAAATGGAGAATAGGCATATGTTTGTTAATGTGAAAATTGGCCAGAATAGGGTGGTGATCCGAATTCAACCTCAGTAAAGTGATACTAGAGACATTATCCCATTTATCCAAAGCATCCATATTAACAAAATCTCTATCCAGTTTACTGGAAACAACTTTATTACAATGCCTCCTATACTAAGTATACTTACTACCAGTCGGGTTGATTCCCACAAGGTTATTATCATCAATTGCAGCTCTAAACTCCTTTGAAGATATTAACAGATGATTGGGGCCAGTTTTTTCATTGGAAGTGAGAATGGTATTGAAGTCAACCATCATAATCCAAGGAACATGAATATTGTTGTTCAACATAGACATATCATGACAAAGGGTTATTTTTTCTTGATAACTATTTTTGGCATAAATCATTGTACATAAGGAGTGTTTCCCTTCCAAATAAATGTCACAAGTAAAATGTTGCTCTGAACATAAAACAATATTCATGATTTTTAGGGAAGTGTGATAGAATGTCCATAGAATTTATACTGAGGATTCATCTTTGCAGGCTACTAGAAAAACATATTTAAGAGAGTAGAAGTTCTTGAAGTTAGAAGTGATGTTTATTTAAGGATATAAGATAGATAAAATCTTGGGTTTATGAGTAGTTAAGATCCTCTTAAGAACAACTATTGTGTTAGCATCAGCGATACACTGACAATTCCAAAATAGAATATTTATTTTGACTTGTGTTTTGGGTTAGATCCCTTTCTTTTTTGTTTTTCACGAACCTTTAATCCCCTCTAATCTTCTAACTTTTTGAGAGGGGCTTGGTTTGGGTTTCTTATCAATAAGGTTAATATCCAAAATAGAAGAAGAGGTCTCATTCCTAGCAGCAGTTGAAGTCTTCCCAGGGGAAGTGTGGGTAGTGTTTATGTTGTGGACATGTGACATTTCAGAATTCTATTCTTAAACAGAAACCAAAACAGCCTTCATATCTGTCTTTTGTATAGTTATATGAGAATTCAGTATTGGAGAAGTCTTTGTGTCTACCCTATCCATTTTGGAAGGAGTTTGGTGGGTAATATTCACGTCAGAGGTAAAATAGGGATCAGAATTGTGCTATTTCAAAACATTTTTAGTTTTCAATACAGAAGAAACAGATTGAGTAACAAGTTCCACATAAACAGCACTGCATATAACATCAGATTTCACACAATGATAATTAAAATTTGAAGTAGGAGGGAGCATTCTGGTACCTGTTTCAGTATGAAGAATGCTATTATTTAGTGTTTTAGCTGAAAAAGGAATATCAAGTGTAATATAATGGTGAGAGGGAGTAATTTGGGCAGGATTTACTAGACCCCTATCAGAGATGGCTGGGTGAATTTCATTCATTATGTTCTTTCTCCCAAACTCCAATTCCTTGGGAGGGAAAATTGAACTTATGATAGATATATAAAAAATGAATAATTTCCTAATTGTATCATTCATAATTGACATTTATTTAATTAAAAATGATTATGGGAAAATTATTATGTGAAAATATCATCTAGTTGATATTCATTTGAGATAAACACAAATAATATATATACTTTTTGGATGTGATCTCTTAGAAAATGGTGATGAAGGATAATGTGTTTGGTGTGAGAGTTATGAATAGGATTTTTATAGATATTAGTGACATTGGTATTGTCACACATAATAGTGATATGGTTTAACGTTAGTTCAAATTCTGTGAGAGTCTGTTGCATCTACAGTATTTGGGAATAATAACTCCCAAAGGATATGTATTCCACTATAGTTATAGAAAGTGAAACTGAATTATTTTTCTGACTACTCTATGAGTTGTTGGATTATTATAGATTATGGAATTTTTCAATAATATGAAACATTTCTATTTTGAATCTGCTAAAATTCAAATAATAAAATAGTTAATTAAAAAGTGGATCCTTTTGGATAAAATAAACAGTTATTTTCAGATCCTTTTAAATAATAAAAAAATATTTTCATAGATTTGAGATGAGATTCCATTGGATTTTATTTAAAATGATCACAAAATAACACCAAACATAATATCAAGTTTGATCGTTGTAAAATAAATTAAACTACCAATTATACTTTTATAAATTTTGTTTCCAACTTTTTAACCAACTTCACCAAACATAAGAATTCATGTAGAAATCATGGGATTCCTATCTTCCTTAGCATGAACCATTCTGAAGTATATTATAATTTAATTGATGTATTTTCCTTTGTTTAAAAGTAATCCATCAGAATTTTGAGAAATTTAAAAATAAAGAATTTGAGTTCCCCTGTAATGCTCAACTCATATTCCATTTTCATTATATAAGAAAATTAAAAATGTAATTTTTCATTGGTAGAGTATAAAATCATGTCATCAAAATAAATTTTCATGAATATAAAATTATTTTAGATTTGTTTTAAATATATAATTGATTCATCTTTTCCCATTTTAAACCCATTTGAAAAAATATTGTTTATAAAGAACTCATACCAATATTAGGGTGATTGTTTTAATCCATAAAAATATTTGGTTTGTTTGATTAAATTATATAAAATATAGTATTATAAAAATGAGGTTGCTATACCAAAAAAACATTTTCTTAAAAAAAATAAATTATAAAATATCTTTTCATATCCATTTGAAAAATATTGAAATTAATATGAGAAAAAAATTCCAATAAAATTATAATGGATTATAACCTAGTGATGGGTGAAAACGTTTCTCCATATTCAATTCATTCATCTAGTTTATAACCTTTTTCAAATAATTGGTCTTTGTTTCTAGTGAAATTACCAAATTCATCTAGTGTGTTTTTAAAAAAACCATTTAGATTCAATAAACTAATGATCATTAAGACATTATAGTATAGTCCACAAATCATTTATAATTAATTAATTAATTCTCACTTGCATTTAAGTTACCAAATTTTCATCATTAGTTGAATCAATATGGTTTTCACTATCAAGATTAGAGGAAAAGACTATATATTCAACCTCAATTAATATATACCCCCAAATATGATATCCCCATTATAAATCCCCAATTAAATTTTCATGTGTATGTAATTTATATATTTTTTAAAATTTTAGTCAAACAATTTGATGGATATTCTTGTTCATATTCATCTTATTTGGTTTGAAAAATTTAATATAAAATTTGATTTTAAAAAACATTCTGATTTACTTGAATTAGAATATTTTTATCCAAAAATCATGGATTGATTCTTCCTCTATTTTAGTTTTTTTAAAGTCATGGTTACATTTCATTAAGTTGGTCTATAGAATAAATATACCTTTATTGGATTTTTAATCTACGTTTTAATGATTTTTTTAATGTTTAAATTAAAAAAAAATTGTAGTTAAAAACTTTGAAAAAGATGACTTTTTGTTTTTTATTAATCCAATGTTTATATGGGATTTCTTATTAAATGACCTAAAAAAGAACACAATTAATGATATAATATTCATTATTCATAGTCCATCATAAAAATATTTCTGAATAATAAATTTATTTAAAATAGTTCGGGTGATTTCTTGGATTGTTTTATTTGACCTCTCTACTACCCCATTTTGTTGAGGTGTTAAAAGAGTAGAAAAATTAAGATTATAGCCTTTGAATGAAGATAAATCATTAAATTCATAATTATTTAATTATCTTCCATGATCACTATTAATCTAAATAATTTCAAAGACTTTTTTATTTTTAAATTTTCTATAAAATTTGATGAAGTATTTGCCATATTCACTTTTTTACGTTCTGAAATAAACACTTGGGAATCTTGAAATTCATTAACAATTACCAAGGTATATGTTATTTACTTTATTATTTCAATTTTATAAGGACCAAAAAGGTTAATATGGATAATTTTAAGGACATTTTATTTTAAAATACAATTTTTAGATTTATAATATGTTTTTTTCATAACATCTTGTAATACTTCAAAAACTCTGTGATATTTGAAATGAAATTTCGGAAGTTCATATACAAGTTAAAGTCAGTTGTATTTCACAAGAGATTTTGGGTTACAATGACTAATAAATTGGTTTTAATTTCTTGATCCACCAACTTATACACTCAATAATTTTACATTTTAGCTAATGAGATATTTTGAATTAATTATATAAGAATTTATAAATCATGAAGTGGTAAATAAATGTTTTACTTATGAATTAAAAACATTAAAAACCCATTTTTAAAATATATTTTAATAATGTTATCACAAAATTAACTAATACTAGATTAATTCTATTTAATTCATTTTATATATTATAATTTTAATAAGTGGGAATATGATTAAACTCATATCTTTCAATCCGACAATGTTAGACATTCATATATTTATTTTAATTTAAAATTTTTAATGTATTCAAAGATAAATTTTTATTCAGATTCTATGGTGGGAACATACACATGCATTACAATTTTCCAAAGAGGATAATAAAAAATACCAAAGAAAGTTAACATTCGATTCTTCCAATATGAATTGTAAGTGCCATTAAAAATTGGATCACGGAAATTTGAATTAGATTCTATAATAAAAATATATCATTCAAATCAATAAAATATTTTAACATCATAATTTTTAAATATACATGATTTTAAAAACCATGAGTTTTCTAAAAAATACACACAGTATCCTTTGATACCAATTGTTGATTTGATATTATGTAAATATGGGGATTCATTTTCCTTTTAAAAAATTTATTTTTAAAACAAAAAATTGAAGTAATAAATTAAAATCAAAATAAATGATAAATTTGATTCAATTTTATAGTGATAAAATCAATGAAATTTAGTCTTGGAATTGATCAAACCGAATTTATGTACTTATATGAGTCTTTTGTAAATGATTAAATATAGATAAAGTAATTTGGAGACAAATTAATTTAATAAAAAGGTCATTAAAATATAACTATGAGCCCCTATGCTTGCACCCCTTAACTCAATAGGTCTACTGTATAAATCCATTGGTCTTAATGATGTCCAAGAACCCATCCCTCTTAATTCAAGCTTATAATAACCCTCTTTAGCTTCACTACTTGACAAGTCACATTACCCACAATTATATATAGTGTGAACCATTGGTGAATTAATGTTTATAAAAGTTAGGTTTTCTTTAGGAAAACTATTTCCGCACCACTCAAAAATATCTTTGAAGGAATGATATATAATGGATGATAAGGATATTTTTAGAAATATTAGAGACACTATAGGAAATTAAAGCATGAAGGATCTTTATAATATTAGATCTTATCAATTTAATGTAATGTGAGAGTATGTTAATGGAATCTGGCATCACAATGTGATACTTCAAGGAGAAAAGGAAGGATTTTTATCAGATCAATAGGCATGGGGAATCATATAGATTTCACTGGGTACAAAAAACCTATAATATGCATCCATAATTGTCTATTTTAACATAATAAAACCATAATTTATGCACACTAATCAATGACACCTGATAGCCAGTGGGATACCTGTATATGGGGGATGTTAGAGATCCTCCATCGGTTATCCACTACTGATCAGCAGCTAGCCAATTGCCTTTGTGTGTGTGGGGGGGGGGGGGGGTTGCATCACTGGTGGATCCATCAACTCACATGTGCTCCTCCACTGGGTAATCGGTGGTACTACAAAACTTCTAGCCTACTTAATCCTTGTCCCAAGGTAGTCGATACACTTCACGACCTAGCCTATGTAGTTGGATGTTTCTTATATTCAAGGAATACCTCCTCCACTCCATTACAATGTTATATATATATATATATATTTAAGATGAGTTTGATGCTTTGAATGATGGAAATATATGAGAATAAACCTTCATCAAGGATGTAAATTTACTATAATATTCCATTTAATTCACCATATTTATTTGAATAAAATTATCGAAACTCACTTAAATAAAATGGTTAGTAAGATAGGTGGGTTTTTTGATCATTAAAAAACCATGAGAGATAGAGGTACAAAAAACCCACCATCTAATCTTTTCTTCCACCAATACTATCATGTCTATCACCCACACATGGAGTATCATGGTGTCTCCATCACCCACACCCGGAATATCATGTTGTCTCTATAACCACCCCAAGAGTATCATGTCATATTCATCAGCCACACCATGAGTATCATGTCATCTCTATCACGCACATTAGGAATATCATGTTGCATAAAAATACCCACACCAATAGTTTCATGTCATATCAATCACCAACACATGGATAATCACGATGAATCCATCACCCACACCATGAGTTTCAATAGCAACTAGTATTTACCATTATACCACCTCTGATGTCCACAGATAATGGAACAGTCCATGTATCACATATCGCTTCATAAACTACATATCACATATTTCAGCACCCACTACATAACACATCACTTGTAAAAACCTTCATATCACATCTCTACAACCATTCATTCATAGGGTATTTTAAACATGAAGAGCATCAACCATGTGACCTCCTCTTTCCATGAAAACCCCCACCAACACATCCTCTCCTTTATGGTAGGGTATCATGAACATATAGGGAATCAACCATGTACCCTCCCAATACCATGGAAAACCCCAACCATGTGTATTTCATCTCATCATCTAATCATAGGGTCTTCCACATGCCACACCCACACCTTGCATAACCATTAGCCACTCAACCCATTAAAACCTAGAAAATACATAACTACTATGATCCATTGTATCCATTAAAGATAACATTCACTATATATTACCTTACCATAAAACTAATTCTTTTATTCAACAATAAAATCATAGTACCAGAAACACTTTTCATAGCATAACATCTTTACAAGAATGATCAATACTAATTAAAAATTATAAAACATAATCAATAATTAGTATCAACTATATTAATCCCACAACATTATTTATAGTTTTAACAACTTCATTCAGTTAATTATGATATCCACTATCCCATGTAAACCCAATAATTCAACACAAAAACTAACACAATCCATTCATTCCACTTCAAACCTTATTATTTCAGTAATTCCCATAAAAATAAATCACCAATAATTTATAAACATCCCACAGTTTATTTATTCTCACTCGAATATCCAATTCCACAATAATTCATTCTTCTTATTTGTAATCATGTATTTTTTTCCCGTTACCCATGTTAACCCATGATATATACTCTTAAAAAACTATGGTAAAAAAATAAAATAACAACACACTAAGTATAAATAATCCTTATCAGTATTTATAATCCAAAATTATATTTCATCCAACCCCATCAACCTTTACTAGGTAAATGTAATTAACTACTTATGGTTATAAAAAATACATAGGTGGCAACCCATCAAGAAAATAACATTATAAACACTTAAATCAATAATAATCAACCCAATTAAATATCATGAAAATCATAAATCACATGAAACATCACATCAGTTTTTACCACACTTATTTTAATCAATTATACAAACTCTTTAATTTTCATTCTATATTAAAGGTGGGAAATTATATGTTCTACACTATCACATAGAATAAAACACAAATAAATCATGGTATCATTATAAGAATAAGACACAACATGAAAATCAAGTAAATTAATTGTAGAAGATATTTTATAAATCTCAAGAACCCATACTTCTACTAGGACTTCAAAAATATAGAGAGGTTGGTGAAAATATGATCACCGGACCAAATACATGAATGAAACAATCCAACTACCAATCCTAAATGAATCGATCATCAAAATCATCTCTCAATATACCTCAACATGAACTGGAACTGATACCATGAATTTTGATGTAAGAAATATGAAGAAACCAAAGGTAATGAGAATAACTCATATTGGATTACCAAACATAAATATCCTCAAGCCAAGGATCAAATTCATAGAAGATGGGATGAAAGGCCTCCTAAATTTTCATAGGATTCTCCCAAGAAACAATTGAAATTAATGAAAAATGTGTGAAACCAAAAAATATATATAATTTATAGTTAGGTTTAGAAAACATGATTCTTGATGTGATAAGAAATCCCAAACCATGAAATCTTTGAGAGACCACCAATTCACACTATCAAGGTCTTGTTCATACCAATAGTTATTCATGTCTAAACTATACTAAACATCAACATTCCGTAATCATAGAAACATTAAAATCATTCACACTGTGAGTATGTCCTTTAAACCATGAATATTTAGATCCTACAATTATAGTTAATATACCCAGATCACATTAACAGTGTGTCATATGATTATATTCTTTAATTCCTCATGTAGTTGGAATTTCTTGTCCATCTTGATCTCTTCCTCCTCAAACTACATCAGGACATCTCCAACAGCTAAAACTCATTAAGAAGAGAACCAAAAATTTCAGGGTTATTACATTAAAAAATTTAAACCGTGAAGATAAATGAAGATAAAAATAAAAATTTGGAGAGGAATATAGAAATATATATAAATTGAATGAAATATATTTCTTTATTATTCTAAAACATTAACCATTATTTTTAAAATTAGAAATTCAAAAAAGGGAATAAAAATTAATTTGTAAAACCGTGAAAACTTGAAGAGGAAGTTTCATTAGAAAAAAATAGTTATAAAATTTGGATAATGTGTGGATGTGGAAAATGTTAAAAATTAGAATCTTTTCAAATTTTATTAATGGTAGTTATAAATTGAACATGCCAAAAATGATAAGAATATTCCATCTGAACCTTATTTTAAATAAATTTAGAGATTATGTAAAATGACTTTAAAAAGTCATTGATGTATATTTAATAACATTACTGAAATATTATAATAAATAAAAATATTGTAGAGAAATATTATCGACTATAAAGAACATATATTGTTGGAACTACTTACAGTAAACCATTTTATTGAATAGTATACCAAAGCGAAATAAATGGGTGAAAAGTCTTTAAAACCTCATGAATGACCATTGGAGAAGAAAAAAGATGTGGTTTAAGAGTGAAGTTCATATAATTTTCCCTATATGGAAACTTTCGTTTATACAATATTTAATTTAAAACGAGACTCAAAATGAAACCCTTATGAACAATGTAGCGTATGGATGATAAATCTATAAAATTAACATGATACCATCAATTAATCATTAATTAAAGTAAAATAGTAAGTTAATTATTAATGAAAATGAAATTGAGGCATTGAATAAAAAATATATAATTAAAGGAAAGTGCTGGAAATGAGAGGGGACTTGAAAATAAAACCCTTAGAAAGAACGCAATATGTGAAGTAAGAATATATCAATGATGATATTATGTGAATGAAATATAAATCCACATAAAAAGTAGAAATAAAATATAAATAAATATTTTATTAATTCATGTACCCTTAGAATTGCATAATTAGTGAAGTAAGGGTATAACTCAATGAATGGAAGTTGAGTTAAGAATACCCTTATAGATTTGGTAATGAGTAAAAAAATGGAAAGAGGTCATGAAATAAAATTTTGATTCACATGAATAAAAGGTGATTTATTATAAATAATTAAATGAAAAATAATTACATCATTTCAAAGCGGAATGGGGGAGTAATTTGAAATATGTCTCAAAGAATGGAAATTGACACAAAAAACCCATACCTTTGATTCCCACATGCTCAAACATATATTAAATTCATGTATAATAATATAAGACTAGTTAATAATTTATTAATGAACAATATTCATGTGTATTGAATTATATATTAATATTTTATTCATTTGTTACACAATTATTACTAATTTTTAGTTAATATTTATCATTATTTGTTAGTAGTTTCATCCATTATTTGTCTATATCAGTGTAACAGTTTTGGTCATAACTTCATGTTCATGAGTTAATCATCTTCGTACTTCTATAATTATTGAGTATTTATAATTTCTATAGAACAAAAGTTATAGAAAACTATTTATTTCCAAAAAAATATTCAAATTATGAAATATTTTGTGGTTTGTTCATTTTTGGTTGTTATAATAACTATAATAGTTTATAGGTATCATATTTAATATAATGGTAAATTTGTCATTCTAGAGTCTGAATCATGTCATAAAAATCATATTTATTCATTTTATTTATTTTTAGATCTGTTCATGTGAGTCGATGAGGAAAAGAAATATGTTTTCTATATAGGTGATGAATAGACCATAATAAATACGATGATTCAATTTTCCAAAAGTAGATATGAAGGTGGGTAATGGTTATTCAATCAACTTAATTAAATTACAATATACCAATGGTACTAATTTAATTATATTAATATGGGTTTAATAGTATTTAGGAATGTAGAATAATGAAATTTAAAAGTAATAGAAATGAGAATGTGATTAAGATTGTTTACCTTACTCTTTGGGATAGATCCTTTTCCAATAGGAATATGCCTTTGAAGGGTAATCTTTTTATGAGATATAAATCTGTAATGCATGGTTATGTGTATTGGAATATAATTTTAGGGTGATTTTGGTGGAGCTATTATTCTTTAGGTGTGAGGATAAGTGGGGTGGTGAAGGGTTCCCCTTATATTAAATAATAAATCTGTTAATATAAATATATATATATAATAAATACACATATATAAATATATAGTTACAATAATTTATTGATAATTATATTTATAATTAAATATGTAAAATTATTGAAATATATTTATAATTATATATATAAATTTGTTTACACATATAAATATATTAATATAATTTAAATTTATTTTTAAATATATATTATTAATTATATAAATATAAATATTTAATTATATAGTTATATATATTTATATAAGGATAAATATTTATTATTATATAATTATAAATATATTTGTTTTTAAAAGGTACGGTAAAATTATTTTTATTAAAAATAAAAAAAAATATGAAAACAAAATATGGCACCAGATAAAGCAATATTACCGTCATCAATAAAATAGTTATAGTCCTATAATTTTTCTGCCCTCAACTTCAAACCTACTCTCCTCATCACACTTATCATTCCATTTAAATCACCCATGTATGCATCATTGTCTTCTGGGATGATGACCTATCCTCCAAGATTTCCCTTATTGCTAGAGACCATAACTACCACTATTGTCTGAGTTAGTAACATCAACAACTACTTTCACCTACACCTTACTATATGTGGGATTAAGCTAAGAAGTATCATTATCATTCCCAATGATGGGATTATCCTCTAATGAGTTGATTTCTCCATTAGATCAAGCCTCATGGCCAATATTTAATTAACCTTGTGGATTTTATTAAGAGTCTCAAGCACTCTATAAGGCTTGGGAGTGATTAACATTGCCATTAAATTTCCCTATGATTATTTATATTCATGTTACAAGGAACCCACATACAATAGGAATGGTCTCTTAGTTTCTGAAAAGGAAGAATGAGAGCCCTTTCCAGGAAGTGGAGCATTACTCTCCTCCACTTTCTATAATCCAAGGACTGATTTTTCATCTTCAAGTTACCAGGACCCAACCCATAAATAGATAAAGGTATAAGAGCTGACTATCTAGAATCGTCCTGAAGAACAAGTGTTGCCTTCAAAATTTTACCAATCTTTGGAGTTTTATCATTCAGTTTTTGTTTACATTTGTGAGTCCTTGATATAACTAACTACTCACTATTTAATTATTGATTAGTAATATAATTCACCCCAACATAAATGATGGATTAATCATCAATTTATTCATTATTAGGTTAAAAATTTCTATGTAATCCAGATGCACCACCATGATTAATTGGTCATGATAGGGTTAATAGTGCACCACTAACATCCTCCACAGGTCTTTTCAATTCAAGTGTACAAGTTAAAATTGGCCTATCTTCAAGTATTTGAGAGTGAAATAGATGATTAGTGTCCCCTTTAGCGAAAATATCCATCCAAAATTTCATATTTCATGAGTACATCTTAACAGTATCCAAATCTGCAGGCTGTATAGCAGAATTATCATCATCCCTGGCCATAAGTACATCATGTGCAGGGTTTTTAGAAGCCAACTGAGAGAGTGATTTTCAATAGTTTCTATAGGTTACCCTACCAAAACTGCATCAATATAGTATCAATAAGGATCTTTTTTTGAATTTTCTATTTGAGAAAATTCATCCCCAGCAGAACCGTGACCAGATGCAGGGCCTCCTCAGCTAGTCTCCCCTTTCAAGAAATTTCCCTGAACAACACCTATGGATTGAATGTGGTTAGACTTCTTGAAATAATGAATCTCATCCTAACCTCTAGTATAGAATAAAGAGAAAATTACAGAACTTTTTAAATTTTACTTGTCATGTACAATGATTATACAGTCCCAATAGTACCAAGTTATTTGTTTATACTCAATACCGCAAATAAATTCACAATAATATATTAAAAGTATCACATTATCAAAAATAGTTGATAATAAGTCCACTTCAACCATAGAATGATCATTATTAAGAAACCTATCCAATTGAGTGTCCCTATAGATTTTTATTGGGAAAACAATATCCATTACAATATTAAGAAAAATTCATGGATGCCAATGTATCCAGCTAAGACACTGAAAATTTTCCCATACATGAAATAATTAATTACATACCTATAGTGGAATAAAATATCAATACCACTCTCAGAAGTGAAGATTATTTGGCATGAGACACACTAATCCAAATCCCTTCACATTTATTTTTAAATCTTCTATGGGGAACAAAATGTGGAAAAATATATGGCCTAAGGGTACTGTTTTCCAATTTGAAAACCCCCAAATTTATGAGAGTTGGGCATATAGTTTACCAAATTTTCATAATTTCTATCCCCTTGTAAGTATAATTTGATAAAAAATGGATTAGTTACCTTTTCTCATCTGTTTACAGACTGCATCCAAGTCGTCCTTCACATGAGAAACATCCCCCCTACATTGAGTAACTCTATAGATAGACACCTTCAAGAGGGAGAAAGTGTGATAAGATCTATTTTTATTTCATGAGTTATTTCTATAAATCCATAAAATGATGAACTTATTAGAAACCCTATCCATAGAAATAAATTTTTAACTATCGATTTTCCCCTAGAATAGAAAATATTTTTCATAATAAAGCCCAAACAAGTGATCCATGAGGCCGAATCCCTAATCTACATTAAAGGGTTGGGAGGTAATCTCACACCCTATGAACATTTTAATATTAACTATAAATGTATTTAAATATATTAAATATTCATTTATAAATATATTTATATATAATTATTTATTTCTAAATATATTTTCATAAATATATTTATAAATAAATATTTTTAAAAATGTTCTATGTTTGGGATTCCTAAAATAATTTTTTGGCATTGTTTGAGTTTTAATAACACTACCCAAACATTCATGTATCAATAAAATGTTATAATTATAAATTAAATATATATATATATATTCATGTTTTTATTTTTGTTCCATAATTAAAATATTTTATGATTAAATTATTTTTGATTTTAATTAATGATAACCTCGCCTTATAATCCTACCTTTGATGATGTTTTTTATCTTCTGAATAACCTTTTGGGTTACCTTATCCATGCTTTAAGGATCCATGTGTATAATCCATCTAGTGGTGATCCACACATGCTCATTTGATATCTCTTTCATTAGAAAATGCAGATGACCTTGTTTGTTTATGGTTCAAACATTGGAATTGGTTTACAACAGGTTTATTCTTTGAACCGAAAACACCCAATGATTCTATATCCATTTGGAACTACTTTACCAAGGTAGGTGCTCATTAGTTGTGGAAAGATGAGGATTAAGAATTTTCATTGGTCGATAGGATGGGAGGTCAGACTCCTCACACCATTTTGGGTGGAACTATTCCCTACTCTGGGACTCTCTTATTGATTCATGTAATGTTCATGAATCCTTATTAATTCACCAAACTTAGAAATGAGTTTTACATTAGATTTGGAAATCGACGATTGATATATATGGGATTTAGAGACTCTTTTATATGTATTTGAGGTTCTTCATTGATGGGAGAATCATCCGTATTTATTGGATATTCTTATTCAATTGTATCCTTAAATACATTATATATAAATCTATTGGTCATTATGATGACCATACTGGTTTTAAAGCCACTCAGTGGGGCACTTGATATTTATAATCATTCAAAAAGAAAGGGATTATTTTAGAGTTGGGATCGTACCCGCAGATGGGATTCCTACGTATCCATGTTAAAAAGGAATCAGAACCCGCACAGTTCGATAAGAAGGATATAGTTTAACATCATATGGGACAGAAAATAATTAATGATTTATGGACTTGAACCTAAGAAAGGTTTCCTGCGTACTCAACTTTTAAGGCCGATATTAATGTGTATATAGTTTGGGTGATGAAATATGGGTCTTATTCATGTTTAATGACCCAAAAAGAGATGATGTGATTACTTTTATACTCTAAAACCACGTGATTCATGCTTGTTGTGAGAAACAAGAGGTATTAGTAAACCTGATGATTGTGCCACAAAATATGCAGTGAGGAGAAATGATGTGGGGATTATGTATGTATGACTTCCCAAGTAGATGAAGACCATGACTTACCTTAGGAAAGAAGCCAAGGAGCAGGGTTCATAATTGTATTTTTACATTGTATAGATTGGGAGTTTTAACCTGGGGCTTACTCCTAAGAAGGTGGCCCAAATTAAAAGGGACTTATGATTGGGGATTATTCATGAGATGGAGGACCAAATCAAAATAAATTAAGATTGGGTATTACTCTTGAGTAGGATGCCCAATGTTAAAGGAAACTATGATTGGGGATTACTCCTGAGAAGGAGGCACAGGTTAAGGGGACATGGGGCTTACTATTGAAGAGGATTCCCTATGTAAAATGATCTTATCCTCTTAAATGATGAGGTTATATGGAGAAAAACCTCTAACCATAGTGAAATAATGTTTGTAAGTCACACGGTTTTAGGAGAGGTTCTCACAGAATTCCTTCTTGATAAGGAATCCAACAAAGGAACCATGCTATAAATGGATTTGAAAAGGGGTTTGAGGGCTAATATCATGAAGAGGAGAGGTGAACGGTAGAGAGGCACACAAATGAAGTTGGAGTGCAAGTGTAGGTCACATAAGCCATTTGGAACGCAATCCTTAGCCGCGCAAGTGTACATACATGACATGGGTTCACCTGGGCAACGAAGAATCTGTAGGGCAATACTTGGTGAGATTTAACTTAGGCCTTTAGTATTATCCTAAGATGTTTCCAAAAGAGTGGTGTGCAAGTTTCAGCGAAAGGGAGGGCGGATCACAAGTGTTTCCATTTTTGAGGAGGTATAGACACTTAGACACACATATGTTGATGAATTATAAACACTTAGGCCTTATTCTACTCTTTCCTGTCCTCCATTCTAGGAAAAAATTTACCTTAAAAGCTTTTGTAAGAGTGGAGTTAAAGATTAGGGCTACCAAAGCATGGATTAGAATTTTTGGAAAATCTTTCCCTGAAATGGGGGCCCTTAGGGGATATTTAAATTCCACCTTACACCTTGGGGAAAAAAATAAAATGGGAATGCAAGTGAGCTGCGCGACCCATAGGTGGCGCGGAAGTGACCTGCATGGCATGTAAGTAACTTCTGTGCCTAACTCCAAATGGGCTCATAGTCCATTCCCTCATTAATTTTTTTGATGTTCTTCAAAGGTTTACCATCCTTGTGGTTAAGGTATTCTTCTTTTCCATTCAATGGAATCCATTATGTAAAAGAGCTTCAACAAAATCCCCACCTCAAAGTTGGATCCAAAAAGGAAATAGGATCCAGCTCTAAGGTAAAGCCGGAGAAATCAAGGGTCTGTGGTTCACAAGTTTGGAGCGCAGATCTGGGGCACGTAAGTATGGCACATAGGTGGTATGGATCACCTATATATAAAGGATCACTCCTGTGAAAACTCACTCGGCTTCCAGAAACTTGATCTCTCGTCGCGCAGATGCTTCTATCTTCGGCGAATCTACCTTCTGGATTTCGTCGCGCTTCTGCAGAAGGTATTTGACTTTCACACCATTACTAGGGCGGCACAGCTTGCCCATTCAGTTTGACTTTCACGCCATGTTGGGACTTGTGCGCCTTAATTCCTCTGCCATTTTTTTTATTTCCTTCATCAAAATTTCACAAAACAAACTTATTTAAAAGTTGATTGTTGGATCTTTGTGCATATTCAATGGCTCCTAGAAGAATTGGTTTAGCTGATGAGTTGGCCAGTAAGAGAATAGATGACATGATGAATGTCATTGATCATGACTATTATGTTATCTGAGAAAACACTCTCCCATTAATGGATATGTACTAGAATAAATATCATACCAATTTCCCATAGAGCATCTACTTGCCTTTGTATGTCCATGGTCATCTACAAGGAATCAACGTTCCAGAAGCAAAGAATTGTACGACTCATTCCTGGTTTTAGACTTACACCAACTTCTCTTTGGAAAATGTCTCAGTTGTAGGATCATTTGTCAATGCTGGGATAGTGGATAAGGAATACATAATGCATCATATCCCATATGATCCAGATTTGAAAACTCACCTGCCTGAGCTGCAGCCGCATAGCTATCCCTATATATTCTGAAATTCTCAGATAGACCAATCTAAGGGATGGAAGAAGAGTTGGGATTTCTATCCTGGAGGAGGTGTGAAGCCGACTAGGATGTGGTAATATTGGGTGTGACAAACCTGTGTAGAGTTTGTAGATGATCTGATGGGATCTGCAATATATTATGATGTCTGGGCTGGGCAGACATATGTCTACATGAATGAAAATTTCATGCCTGAGTTAATCATCCATTAGAGCCTAGAAACGAATTCATTACATCTGAATCATGGAGAAGTAGGCATCAGTTTTTGGGATGTCTACAAGATTTTAGGGGCTCCAATTTTGGGAGATATGTATAATGAATTCATCCCCCCCTAAGGTGACCAGGAATGATTTTGAGAAGACACTGGCTATGGCTCGAGAGTTAATGAAAATTTTCTACAAGCTTAAGAATACTACCACCATGAAAACCCACTCTAGAAAAGATATCCATCTAGAGGAGTGGATGGATATATTTCTTGATTAAGAAGAGAGATGAGGGACCTTCCTGCAATCATCCTACTAGATTCCCTAGAGCAACAAAGAGGGGTGCTCTAGGCACATTTTGTCCAACCCTAGAAGTAGGAGAGTTTGATAGGTGGGGGTATGAAGTGAACCAGAAAATTCCAGCGAAGACCCGTCTGGCAGGCTTTTTGGCCTTGTGGATCATGGTTTACCTTTTACCAGTTCAGGATTCAAAAGGACGTGTGAGGCCGGGGACCTTTATCATTACAGGCAAGCTGGCTGAAAGGAAGATGGTTGGGTTGGCAACCCTAGTTCTAGAAAAGATTCATAGTACCTTAATTTATGTTTATATGGGTTAGTCTTTTCTAAGAATATTCGGACCATTCCATGTTT
This sequence comes from Viscum album, assembly GCA_963277665.1. Lineage (NCBI taxonomy): Eukaryota > Viridiplantae > Streptophyta > Magnoliopsida > Santalales > Viscaceae > Viscum > Viscum album. The sequence continues at coordinate 1,211,412,352 of OY728165.1, forward strand.
AATGGGGATGGATCGCCACCCACTTTAGGAAATATGTTGTTCAAAGTGGGGTGCAGGTTCCTAGAAGTTCTTTTCGGCCATCTATTCAGGCCCCTTCTGGAATTTCTCCCTTATCCCTCAATTCTTATGATAGAAAAATAAGGTTGAGAATGTTCAATGAGTTTAACTTCTTTCCTTATGGAAATCCTCCAACATGGTTATTTTTTGATGATGGATCAGCCATCTTGGAGTTAAGGGCATATATACTGGCATGTAGAGATGATACTCTGGCCACGAGCATTGACGGAGAAATTATATACAATGCTTATGCTCCATATAGATTCGCACATCAATTCAAATGTATGCAATAAATTAAAGTATCCCCTCCAGTGCATGTCAGGTTAGAGCAACATATGATGGTAGCTCTTCAACTATGGTTGCTGACATCTATAGAGAAAAATGGGACAGTATTTCGTCTACTAGCTGTTGAAGCAGTAGGCTGATTGACTATATGGTATGCTGAGAGCGGGTTAGCATCATACCCTGAAGGGGTACTGAATTAGCCGGTTCCTCGTGTGGGGATAAATAATAACACGATTAAGAAATAATCTCTTCATTTGGAAGGTGACTCTTCCTCACCCGGAGCTAATTCACTGGATTCCTCACACGGAGCTGATTAACCTGATTCCAAGGATGGGGATGATGAGGCTTGAAATTCGTCAAAGTGGCCTCGTGCCAGATATAATCTGCCTGCCAGAGTCAAAAGACCTACTCCATTGAATCCTGGTGGGTTACTTCATTGAGTAAATTTAGTCGTCATTATTTTAAATAGCCACACATTTCATGTTATTTTATTTTATCTGTGATTGTAGGAGTTGGGAAGAAGTTGATGTCCCAAATTGTAGGACATTCCTTATGGCCTTCTGGTGAACATTCTGAATATTTACGACCAGAGGCTGTCCAGACATGGAGGAGTTTATATTGTGATGCTAAAACTTCCTGGATGAGCTTGTGCGAAGGGCTACATATCCCTGGAGTGGGGAATATCTGGGATTCCTCTAACATCCATTTTAAATACAACCCTAATGAAGTGAGGGCTTACATCAAAGAGCTTAAAATGTGCATATATGCCACTGATGAGTCAGTTCTGGTCACCAAGTGGGTGAAGTAAATGATGGATCGTGGTACCACCGAGGGGATTGGTCCTTCATTAGACGAAGAGTGGTGTGATTACATGGCTCCTGAAGATGTAAGATTCCTTTTTTCTCATCTTTCTATTTTATTTGCAATTTGAATTTAGTAAAAGATTTTTTATTCAAGGAAATAATCTTCTTTATCCAACAACTTGTAAAGGAAAGAACCATTGATATCCCTTCACCGCGGTATAGCCCTGGTGGCACCACTCTTGGATCCACTAAATCTCCTCATGAGCCGGGTGAAGTATCTCCAGGCCAGCAAGTCATGGATGAGAAGTTAGAAAGGGTGTTATTGTCTTCGATACCTATTTTCAAAGATGATGATGTCATTCCACCCAAAAAGGCCAAGAATAAAAGGAATTGAAGAAAGAAGGGCACAGTCAAATGCTTTATCAGAAGTGGTATGTCTTTCTGGTAGTCATGAATCTTAACTTATGAAAAAGTGCTCAAACTTCTCAGGATTGCAGAGGCTTATTAAGTTTCCTATTCATGGGAAAGGACTGACCATCCGCAGAGTACAATTGATGGTTCTGTAGAATGGCTGCAAGTTCCTTCTGAGATAGGTGTTCCTGAAGAATTACTGAGAGCTGATGAGCCAGCGTCTGTTCCCAACACCGCTCCTGTTTCTGATGCCAAGAGTGAAAATACTTTTCGTAAATTAAAGATACTTTATAGAACCTCAAATGATACAACAAATGAATTCCATTATGTTTTGTTTTATGTTCAACACATACACCAGAACATTTGTTAACCACCGAAGCTAACCCCACAACTGTCTTGGAAGAAGCTATCTGGGGTCAGAGATTTCTAGATGAAAGTCACGAAGAAGACATTCTGAGTTCTCCCACTAGTTAGACTAACATGGGATCTGGGACATCATTGGATAATATGATGAATCGTGGCGTGTACTTTGAAGAAATTTAAGAATGTGTTAAATTACCATGTGATTTAAAAGAATTTGGAGATCTAGTGATAGAATCAACTGAACATGACTTTCATCATTTGTCCTGTTAATCTTCTCATGATTACACATCTAACCATATTTGGTTAAAAAATGTACAGTTCCATCTAAAGAAACTGCTGAACCAATAATGCTTGAAAGGGGTGTAGACATTGATGTCAACCCTGTTATTGCAGAGACACTCGCTCAGGTGGAACTTAGCACGACAGACCCTCCCAAAACCCATCCTCAAAATCCTGTTGAAGCTAGGAAAGATGTGGAGGAGTCTTCACAAGTTGCTAATATACAATTAGATAAAATATGATTATATTTGTGACTTAATTAACCTGCAATACAATCAATCATCTTTTACTATCCTTTGAAACTAACCATACTTCCAATTTACGAAACAGGGCTGTCAACTTCAATGGCTAGATTTGGAGGTGAAGCCTAAGCCTTAGCCCAAACAATAGAAGAAGGTGAAGCAACCAGGGTTAGGGAAGGAGTAGAAAATGGAACTTCCTTAAGTGAATTAATCCTAGACTATGTTCCTCCTTGTGATAGAAATGCCAAATCAGACCCAGAGGTGCAAAAGGCGCTCCAATTCTCACGTTGTAAGGCATGGAAAAATATATGGAAGATAATATCTGAGGTGCCTCTTAAAGAGATACCTTTGAAAATTCCAAGATATTCATCCCTGTTAATTATGCTGGGACTTGGTTGTTTTGGATATCAATAAATCCATGTCGTAGAGAAATAATTTATTCGAAGGAGGGAGAAATAGGAAAGGTGTCTTCAAGACCTTATCAGAACTAGATTACAGACCAATATCAGAGAATTTCAGGCTGTAGTGTCCCGAGATGAGGCTGATCATGCTACAATGCTGAAGGAACTAGAGCATAAGATCAAGGAGAAGATTTTCCAGCAGTTTCACCTTCAACAAGAGATAGATGATGTTACTGGGTAGCTTTCCCAGCTTCAAAATTCCTTGGAAAAGTCCAAGAGGATGGTATAAAATCCATCACAGATGCCAAAGAAGCACTTCATCATGTTGAAGAGAGTGAAGCTGGTCGAGTAAATGAACTTCAAGTGGCTTCTAATGGAGCTCGAGATGTTGTGAAACAGATGAGAAATCATATTGAAAGTCTTCTTTAATTTCTAAAAAAAGAGAAGAGACTCCATTATGTGGATGTTCTTCTAATTTTGTTCATCAACGAAAAATAGTTCATCTTCAATCATATATACCATAATTTTATTGATAATTTCTCTTATTGTCACCTAAGCCCATGGTCCTAGTAAACATATTTTTTTATTTTTACTAGGGTTATATAACAACCCCATAAACATTGCATCTTTTAATTGCTCAATATTGCCTAAATCATACAAAATGTACATTTTGGGAGCTGGGACTCAACGTTTGTTCAGAGTTCCCTTTACATGTTCTCAATTAAAATATTACCATGTGTTTTTTTATTGGAAGTTTAATTTCATGCATGTTGGACTATGAAAAGGATAATATTTACGGTCGAATATCTTAGACTGAATGGATGATATTGACTCAATTCTTGATTATTTGTTTGGAATCATATTACCATATTCAAGTATTGAGGGGGAAAATTGTAAACTGTAACTTGAGAAATTTTGAATATGAGGAATGACATGGGAAAAAAGCTAAAAGGCATTAGAGGAAGTGTTTTCTAAGAATAAAGTTACCACTACTTGAAACACATGTTATGGGGGCTGAATTATGTAGGGACAACTAGGTAATATGATGCATAGTCAAATAGTAGTATCTTTTGGCTGATAGGTCCATTATGTAGACAACTTATGCAAGACCACCTAAGGGAACTTGCAGCACAGTCTGGAAAAAGAACACTCAGAAATTTCACTTTCTATTACTAAAAGGCTAAGAAATTTTTATGGAGATTCAAATTTTCCAAAGAATAGAGTCTGCTTTATGAAGAAAGGTACTTGAATATGGAGATAATATTTCCAATCAAAATTGTAAATGAATTGGAGGAATGTGAATTCTACGAAGGTCTGACCCAAATGTAAGAAAAAATGGTATTAATGGTTTTAAATCATATGACTTAAACCAGAGATAGAAATATTATACGACATATGGTCAAGTGGTCGAAGGTTATTTCATATTTCTCTAAACATATGGAGACGGAAGAAAATGTAAACCATGAACATGAATACTTTCAGATCTGGAAAAAAGAGTATGGAATAGATATGTTAAGGATTACCATTCTTTTTTCAGATCCTTATATATCGCTGTTAAGACCAATAGGGACAAAAGAGGCTTCTCTTAAGAATTAAGTTACCATTACCTGAAAAACCCATTATGGAGGTTGAATTATACAAGGACAACTGGGGAATGAGCTGCATAGTCAAATAGTAGCATCTTTTGGTTGATAGGTCTATTATGTAGACATCATAAGGAAGGACACCTAAGGGCATGTGTTGCATAGTCAGATAGTAGAACTCTCAGGTATCAGACATTTTGCGACCAAAAGTCAAGAAAAGGGTTATAAAGACCATGCATATTATTTTTATCATGATGTAGCTGGGTCCTGAATTGAGATTCTGGATTTCACTACGTATCTCATTAGGATGAGAATCAGGAAACACATAGTTCTTGAAATACAGTTTAACGTCATCAAGGATGAGAGCATGGAAGATTGTTGTTTCGGGTCATAGAGGTTGGATAATAGTGAGGGAGACACATTGTGCATTTGTTATAAACCTGATGTGAATAAAGTCTAGGGTTTTCCATATCACACCATGTGCTCCGAGGGGGACTTTTCAGCCAAGGGACCGAAAGTGGAGTTTGGGGTTCGGCCCAAAGGCTCGGGGCTGGACTCGAGGAATGCTCGAGTGTTCCTACATATCCCATGAGGATGGGAATCAAGATACACATAGTTCTTGAAATACCCTTTGTACATATTTGGTTTGTACGTATGAGGGGTAAAGAGGAATTTATTGCAATTATGGCTGGACCCAGTATTAATGTATTGGGTTTCTCTACATATCTCATAAGGATGATAATCAAGCCACACATAGTTATTGAAACAAGACATGGTTGGAGACCATTTCAATGATGATTCCTCTCGAGTGAGGGTATCAGGGATCATTGCAGTTTATTTTCATACAAGACAAAAGTGCAAATAGTTTAAGGTCATATGCAAGGACCAGTGCTATGCACTTTAAGGTCCTGCAATAAGGAAAATGGGGGACTATATAGCATAACGTAATATAGCTTAGAAGATGGGATGTACACAGTTTAACATCATGTAGGATGAAAGTGAACCGATATGAATAAAATGGTTGACTTGGGCATCATGGGTCAACATCATATGGGATGGAGGTGAATCGATGCCAAGAAAGTGATTTCTGGCATTAACCTTAGGATTTTTCCTACGTACCCGTCCTAGGATGAAAGGATCAAAGTCCACGTAGTTCAATTTAGAGGGATTCAGTGATTAGGGTGTACTTGATGAAAATGACCTGAAGATGACATTGGGAATTAAGCATGGTTAATGGCCCAGAGAAGATGTCATGGTCGAAGCTTACTCTAAGCTCACGTGAGTCATTGTCGGTGTGAGAAACAAGAGGCCGCAACAGACCTAAGGATCGTGTCGTGAAAGATGCGACCATGAAGGATGGTGTGGGGCTTATGCATGGTTAGCTTCATAGGGAACACGTTTCAACAGAGTTTAAAAGACGATTACGCATGTGGTGATAATATTTTAATGTCATGTGTCACAAACATGGGGTGTTTGGCAGTTTAACGTCCAGCAGCTCGGACGATACGCAGTTTAACGTCATGTTGGACGATAGAGGGACACAGTTTAACATCATGTTGGAGGATAGAGGGGGATATGCAGTTTAATGTCCTGCAGTAAGGACAAGCTAAGAGAAAGAAGGTGTAACATCTAACCGGTCCTCCAAAATAACTGTGTCAGGACCGAATCTTCCATATGTGGAAGAACTTTCTTATTCTTGTTGATCCCGCTGAAGGGATTTTCCATGAGTTTCTGCCGCATATATAGTTCTAGCAAGGGTAATATTGAAATTGTGGCTTCTAGAATATCCACATCTTCCTCTATATCCTAGACCTCTATCTATTCCTCTAATTACTCTGTTAGATACAAGTATCTTAGGCTCATCATGATCAAAACATTCATTGGAATAGGGAAACATTAAATGAATCTTCTTAACAGAAACAAAGAACAATTCTTCATCTAATGAAGATTCTTCCGGATGAACCAGTTCAGGCTGTGCCATTTAGTGGGGCGGTGCCTTTGCTTTTGAAGCATATGGAATAAATCTACAAGAGTCAAATAAATCTTTGGCTTTTACATGAGCTTGTCTTCTTCTGACTGCTCCTATTTCTTCAAATTACACCATTTCATTGAGGATTTTCCTTTTAGTGAAGGGGGTTTTACTGTGGAAGAAATATCAGAAGACACAATTGGCTGATTCAATTGTGTTCATAAAATTTCATGAGTTCGGTTGATCATTTTCTTGACCATCCAATCATCATATTTCTCCGCATTTTTACTTTGGCCTTCATGTCACTCGCCTTCTTCCTCTGGATCAGTAGCGGTAACACATACTACCTTGGCTAAAGAACCTTTCAGTTTCACTTTTCCAGAGTCCACCATCTTGTGTAGGAGGTCTTTAATGACAAAACACTCTTGAATGGGATGCCCCAACATCTGATGAAACGGGAAATAGTTGGGAAGGTCTTTATCTCCTTCCTTGTTCGGTCTTTTGGGCCTTGGCAACTAAACCATATTGTTTTACAGAGCCGAGATGAAGTAACCAGAAACTTGTTCATTCAAGACAGAATAATCTTTGTCCCTTATATCCACAAAATATTTCCTCCTATGATGTCTTTGATCATCATGAGGAGGCGGATGTTGTTGTTGATGCTCAAGAGTTGGACCCCTTCGATATGATGAAGGTTTTGAAGTGGAAGCAGGTACAAGTGCTAGATTAAGTTTAACTGTAGCAGTCTCTGCTTTCCCTATTCTCTTTCCTGGAGTTGATGTAATTACATGAGTTTTAGACCTATTCTTTATAAGATATTTTTCTATATGCTAAGGGATTGAAGTAAGGTCTCGAAACCCTCCTGTGTATTTCACATGGATCAATGGTGTGTGTAATTTATCATGCAGGTTTTCCAAACATATTGACAGAAGATCTTCTTGAGGGAGTGATAAACATAAGGAATATGTTAATCCCTTCTAGCGAGCAATGAAATCCAAAACTCTTTAATTTTCCATTTTTATACAATTGGTAAGATCAAAAACTGTCATCTATGGTAATGTTGATCAAAATTGATGTATGAATTTTTGACAGAGATCTTCCCACCAAGTAGTTGACCGAGATGGAAAACTTGTATACCCAAAAAAAGAAGGTCCTTGTAATGACTACATAAAACACCCGAGATTAATTGATTCTTGTTGTTGAGGAGTTCCCATCATAGGATCACAATGAGAAACAAAATGTGTTATGTGTTGTTCTAGATCTTCCAAACCATTAAAAATTGGGAATGTGGTATTTAGAAAATTTGATGGGGGAGGAATTGCATCCACCCATTTAGGGGAAGCTCTATTTTCCGATTGAATTGGTGCACGTCATCCTTACATAGCTTCCAACCGAGTTGTTAATGACTCAATGGTAGTCATTAATTCTTGAAAAAACATATGGTTGATCTTAGACCAGAGCAGGTGCAATAAATGGAGTTTGGATGGGTGTGGCGATCAACACTGCCACTAATGGTAGTATTGCCGGTTGATATTGCATATGACCCATAGGACTGGACCTGTGAGGGTGTACTAGTAAAGGGGGGTATTATTGATCCATCCAAATAGCCACAAAAAAATTTTCTTGATTGATTAACTTCAGTATGATTAGGAGGAAGACTACCTTGAAGTAGTTCTGCATTTAACCTCCTTAACTCATTTATTTATTCTTCTTGTTATACGAACATTTACTCTAATTAGAGTGATTGTCCTTCTCTAGAGGTAGTGTGGAATGTAACTTGACTTTTACCCTTTTCCATGGCATGCACCTTTCTGGGGTATGGAAAGGTATTTCCCAGAGGAATGGCTTGCCTTTGGGAAACCCTCTGCCTTCTGGTACACACACATCCTTCATTTATTTCTATGTATACAACCTATTGAATAATAAATTCTTCATCTGATTAATCTGAGTTAGCCTCATGTTCTGGGGGATCTGTGACAACGACATTGATGACATTTATTGATGCATAACGCATTTCAGCCCTTCTATCAGCATTTCTGTGATACTTCCTTCTTACATGTCCTTTATGAGACATTGCATTTTGTTGGTTTGATCCGATAATAACTCCTTGACAAACCATAGTTTAGAGGAAATTTCCTAATAACTTGGCTTTATATTCCTCTTTTGGATTATTTCTTAATCAAGTGAAGACTAACTTTTGCTGAGGAAAAGATTAAGAATTTGAAAAAGTCCATAGTCTAGTGGACTGGGGATGTTCTTGTTTTTCCTACTCAACTCCTCGAATATTGTCTGTTGATCCCGAGGGTTGGATTAAAAGTGTCCCCAACCATGCAAGCTGAGGTGGATATTGAGCTTCTACATCAAAAACTTTCTTAAAAGCTCTCCTGATTTTGTGGATTTTAGTTCATAAATTGGTTGGATGCATTACCCGACATCCACACACATCACCTGGCTCAGATAACTGTTGGATTATTTCTGACACCTCAATCACTTGATGATGCACATGCTCTAAAAAAGAAGTTTGTTTGATATTCTCATTTTCTTGATGAAAGAGTAATTCCACAACTTGTTCTATATATGCCTGACTTTGGGAAAAACTAGTTGAAGCCTGTTCTTGAGCAAGCCTTTGATTACACACAAAACCAGTTAGTTGTGGCCAGCTATGGGAAATAACATTACATGAGACCACTTTGGGCATGATTTTTTTACTAGAGAGCATAGTGAAATGAAATGTTCCATTAACACCACATCCCCTGATATGAATACCAGATGGGGCATTGGTAATTAAATGGAACAACCTTTTTAATGCGCCAAGGCATGTACGCTAAAGGTCTCTCTGCTTATTTTCAACCTTTGGATGTCATGAATATGAGAGATATGCCAATTCAATTTGGCGTTGCAACCCTTCTATTACTTTAAAATGATTTTGATATTCATCATAAGGTATTATTTTCTCTTTTAAGTAACGAAGGGTTTTCCATATATTGAGACGAATATCGTCAATACAATCTTCTATCAATGTTTCTGGAATATCATACTGAGAGTCATCCAAAGGCCAAAACATGACTGGTATTTCACCTTTTTTCAATTGTTTTCTCATATTCGGCACTTCCTTTTTTTTCATTTGATGAAGATTCTTCTACCTAATTGGACCAATGATGGTGTTTCTTTGTTGCTTCATCAGATTCAATAAGACTGGTAGAGAATTAATTTTTCAAATTAAAAGATGAATGAACCAGGGGTGGTTTTGAGAATGACCTACACCCCAGGATAAATTTTTAATGAGAAATTATGTTAGCTACTAGTGGAAATCCATCAGTCATGACTAGCTTCACATTTTCAAGTTCCTCAAGATAAGAGGGCTTTCTCATTACTGCATTTTCCATTGAATAATTTTCCTGGAAAAGCGAATTACTACTTCGGAGAGGACTTTTGCAGCTAAATTCATCATCATAGGGAGGGACACCATGGTGGGTTATTGCAAAAGATAAAACCTTTTTCTCCTTGGTCTTCTGGCCACGTAGAGGGTTATCATGGATCTCATCTGAAGATGAGGCTTCATGATTGACCAAATGGTCATGAAGCAATCCTTCATGAGGAAATGTCTGATGACGACCTTCAGAATTTTTTTTGTTATTTCAGGAATTTGGAAATGAGAGATTAAAATCTTGATTTGCGAGAGATAATTGTCTGAGGGCTTCAAGAACTCCAGCATTGAGAAAGTCCTTATTGCAGAATGGCTCTTGATTTTTTAATTGTGCTGGATGGGTCTTTTTCTTGGATGCCTTCTTACTCACTTTGGAAACAACTTTTTGATGAAAGTGGTTATTATGGGATGGTGTATATGCATGCTCAGGAGAAATGGTCAGGTTAGGTTGACTATCTCTATTTAAATCAGGTGTATGTGCTGAAGTTCCCAGTCAGGATCAAAGTATCACTGAGAGGGGGAGGGGTTGAATCAGTGATATCTTTTTCTTTTTATGTTTCCCCTTTTTGAAACAACCTTCACCTCCTGTTAAAGAGTTTCTTCCCTGCTGAACACACACAACCACAAGAACACAAGATTTACAAGGTTCACTACTCAACATGAGTAGCTACGTCCTTGGTATGGAACAGAAACAATCCAGTACCATAAAATCCACTAGAAAACAATCCTTTGATGTGGAATACAACGAGTAGGATAAACCTTTACACTCATGCAGCACTTTGAAAACAATCCAATAGTGTGTTTGCTCCCTCTTAGCACAAATAGGGTAACATAATGTTTCAGTGCTTCTTTACAATTGAAAAGATGTATTCTCTGAAGTACAAATCTTCACTTTCTTACACAGAAGCCGGTAAGAACTCTCTTACGCACTACTGAATACGTGTGAAGACCCAAAATATTTCGTGCATCCTTTAGGGTTCCTTGCGCACAATTCAAATGGATTGCGCGTAAAAATCCCTTTTGGCGCGAAAATCGTTTTCGCGCAACTTTCCTTTTGCGTGCAACTTTTTCTCTTTTCGCGCAACTTCTCAATTTTCTCGCGCAGCTATCCTCTTTTCATGCAAAACTTATTTTTTTTCGCGCAACACACTTAGCGTATAATTTACGCACACCAGAGCTCGAGATTTATTCTATGTGTCGAGCATTAACAACTTACAAGGGTTAGCCTCATATTTATAGGAATTTTTGAACCCGCGCGAAAAACACTAATCCGCGCGTGAAACCTCCTCCATGCGCGTAAAAACACTTTTATACAACTTCATATTTCGCGCCATGCTTCAATATTTTGTGCACCTCATGCCTCTTGCATTTTTCATCCTTCTAAGCATGAAGCACCAATTGCGCGCAAAATTCCACACCACATTCCATATTGCGCGCAAACCCAATCCTTCCCGCGAAATCATATTGCACGCACTGCTCCAATCTTTCACGCATTTCATGCCTTTTCCAATTTTCAAGCTTCTGCTCTTGAAACACCTTTTGCGCGAAAACATCATTCCTCAATTTCGCGCACCATGCCAATATTTCGCGAAAACTTCATTTTTCGCGCAACCCGCTGATATTACGTGCACAACATTCTTTTTCGCGCATCCCGCTAATTTTTCATGCATCCCGCTACTATTTCATGCAACCCGCATATATTGTGCGCACCACTTTAATTTTTCATGCAACATGCCTCAATTTGCGCGCACTCCATTCCTTTGTCAGTTTTCAATTTTCTGTCATTGAATAACTCCTTGCACATGAAAGTATAAAAAATCTTCAATCTTGTGCGCAACATCCATTGACAAGCACATTTCTTCATCTCCCAATTTTCAGGCCCTAAAATTTGGCAAACACTGGAAAACAGCGCCACCATAAACTGTGCTTTTCTACCATCCCCAGATTGTCTATTTCTTTGTCATTTTCTCTCTTCACTGCATCTCATAACCATTCTTCTGCTCTTATCACGAATACCACTATCATGATATTTATTATTTGTTAGAACAGCTTTAGCATCGTCAAAATTGAAATGGGAACTGAAAATTCCCTATCCCCCAACAGCATCATTCCTTCCAATCAAAACTTTATATGACTGGCATCATCATTTCTCCCCCTTTCCTTCATAAGGCTTGCATCACAAGTTCTCCTAACTCATGATTTTTCTGGAATACATACCAGAAAAGCATCGTCTGATTTGTGATCCTTCTACAAAGTGAATTGATTTATCTTCTTTGACAACAAAATATAACACTCTACAAAGGCTAACTCTTCAAACATTATTCTCCATTCAACTTGGTCCCAACATGTTCCTGACTTGATTGTCCATATGTCATGGGGGAGTATGCCCCGCGACCCTCCTGGACTGAAACAGAAGTGTGTATCTGCTCTAGGGTGACATGTTTATGAGTCACTCCACCAATAGGGATAAATTTATGTTTCTTTCCCCTTGATGTCGCTGAATTTTTTATAATATTCTGACAGGTATCCAGAATATGGGAAGGGAATTGCTTTTTCTCTTTCACCATTGTCAGAATGTGCTTGGTGACATTAGCTGCTAGAACGGGAATATATGTCCATTTTTTGTTTGGATTTGGTGTTTTTTCCTACTCATGTCCTCCTTTTCCTGTTAGTGAATTCTGACAGCACTCATGTGTGGGGGACGAAAGTTGTGTTTGCCTCCTGTCTGTCAATGGAGCTTTCGAATTGACATCTCTGGGTGCTAAAAAATGAGATTGTGGGTTATCCTGATAAATTGCAGGTGTATGTTCCTTATGATTATTCTCTACCAAATATGATTGATGAAATTCCTTCAATAATGTCAGATGAGAGTACTAGTAGAATTAATGAGTGTAAGCAGGTGTATGTGCCTATTTACAGGTGGTTACCACATTTTCTTGGCCAGATTCTTTGGAAGTAGTCAGACGAGCCTGCTGACTGGATGATGATTTATAAATAGGTGTATGTGCCTACCAATAGTACTCCACCCGAATTTCTTGGCGAGATTGGTGTGTTACTGCCACACGAGTCTGTTGGGCAGTGAAATTAGGGCAGACGGGTGTATATGCATGCTCATTGGTTCCATCAAGTTATGTTGATGGACTTCTCCGGAGGGGGAAGAGGTAAGAAACTACTCCCTATTGGCCAAATTTCACCTCTGACGGTTCATCTTGTGTGCTCGGGTCTGAGGAACCTGAGGCGAATGCCTAGAGGTGATACCCCCATCATGTTGAGGGTTCACTACCACACGAGTCTGGCAGTGATTGTCGGTGGAAGTCCTCAGGAATGACTCATGTCTTCTTGAGCTAAGGCCTTGAGTTACCACTTGATCCACCTCCCTATAATATGGGAGGGACTGGTTATTGAATTTCGGGGATAAATACCCGAAACGGTTGGAGATGGTGGTTGGCACTACCTGTTTCTTGACCACTGGTCGTCGCTGTTTGGACAACACGGGTGAGTTGCTGACTTGGAAGGCTTTTCATGCGGCCTCCAAAGTCGGGATGGTACCATGGTAATGGTATTCCCTAACCAATGCATTTGAGACCCAGCATTGTAGATGCTGAGTAGGTGATTCCATCCTCATAGCAGACGAGGATCCAACAGGAGCAGTAACCAAGGCATTCAAAGGTGTGAACCTTAAAAGAATCCATTTTGTGTTGCAGAGAGATCTTGGAAAAGAGGGCATGCTTGATATAACACACATAATCAAGATATTTATGGCCAAAATACATCATTTGGACACACAAATTTGTTATTGATTGATTTGTTGGCCCCCATATTGAGCTAAATAGGGGCCTAACAAATAACTAAAACATCATTTAACATCGTTAAGGATATACATCAGGTTCACCATTTTTTGTTTTTTCGGGAAATGGGGATGACCTTGTTTGATTATGGTTCAAACATTCCAATCGGTTTCTAACAGGTGAATTCGTTGAACCAGAGAAACCCAATGATTCTATATCCATTTGGACCTACTTTTCAAAGGTAGTTGCTCATTAGTTGTGGACCAATGAGGCTTAAGAATTCTCATTGGTCCAGAGGATGGGAGTTCAGGCTCATCACACCTTTTTGGGGGGAATTATTTCCATCTCTTGGACTCTCTTATAGATTTAAGTTATGTTCATGAATCCTTATTTATTCACCAAGCATGAAAATGAGTTTTCCTTTATATTTGGCAATTGATAATTAATATTTATGGGATTTAGAGAATATTTTATATGTATTTGAGGTTCTTTATCTATGGAGAATCATCTGTATTAATTAGAGACTCTTAGTCAATGGTATCCTTTAATACATTATATAGACATCTCTTGGTCATTATGATGACTATACATGATTTAAATCCACTCAGTGGGGAACATTAAGTTTATTGCCATTTATAAAGACAAGTATTATTTCATAGTTTGGATCATACCCATAGATTGGAAACCTACGTATCCTCATTAAAAAATAATCAGAACCCACGTAGTTCAATAATAAGGATATAGTTTAACGTCATATGGGATGGAAAATAATGAATGAATGAAGGGCTTGAACTTCAAAATGCTTTCCAACGTACTCTACTTTTAAGGCAGAGATCAAAATCTACATAGTTCGTGTGAAAAAATATGGGTCTTATGCATGGTTAACGGCCCAAAATAGAAGTTTTGATTAATTTTACACTCTAATCTCATGTGAGTCATTCTCGGTGTGAGAAATAAGAGGTATTAGTAAGCCTAAAGATTGTTCCATGAAAGATGGAATCCCAAGAAATGATGTGGGGCTTACGTATGTAAGACTGCCCAAGTAGATGAAGACCATGATTTACATTAGTAAAGAATCCCATGAACAAGGTCCATAATGGTATTTGTACTTTATGGAGATTTGGAGTTTTAACCTGGGGCTTACTCTTGAGAAGAAGCCCCAAATTAAAAGAGACATATGATTGGGGCTTATTCCTCAGAAGGAGGCCCAATTCCAAAGAAATTAAGACTAGGGATCACTCCTAAGGATGATTCCCAATGTTAAAGGAAACTATGACTAGGGTTTACTCCTGAAAAGGAGGCCCATGTTAAGAGGACTTGGGGATTACTCTTGAGGAGGATGCCCTAAATTGAAAGATCTTCTCATCTTAAAGGATGGGGTTATTGGGAGGAAAACCTCTAACTGTAGTGACATAATGTTTTTAAGTCATGAGGTTTCAGGAGAGGTTCTCACATAATTCCTTTCAGATAAAGAATCCAACAAAGTAACCACACCATAAATGGATTTGAAAAGAAGTTATAGGGAAAAAATCTTTAAGAGTAGAGGTGAATGTGAGAGAGGCACACAAATGAAGTTGGTGCACATGTGTAGGTTGCGTAAGCCATTTTGAGAGCAAGTCTTGGCCGCACAAGTGTACTTACGCGGCAAGGGTTCACCTGCGCGACGAAGAATCTATATGGTAATACTTGGGAGAGATTTAACTGAAGACTTTAGTATTATCCTAAGATGTTTCCAGAAGGGCGGAGTGTACGTTTCATCGAAAGGGTTGGGCGGCGCACAAGTGTTTCCATTTTTAAGGAGGTATGGACCCTTAGACGTGCAAGTGTTGATGAATTACAAACACTTAGGCCTTATTCTACTCTTTCAAGTCATTCATTCTAGGTAAAAATTTACCATAGAATCTTGTAGAAGATTTAAGTTGATGACTAGGCCGACCAATGCTTGGATTTGACTTTTAGGAATATTCTTCCTCAAAATGGGGGCCAACATGGGCTATTTAAAGGCCCCCTTGATACCCTTGGGAGAAAAAAATCAAATGGGTGCACATGTGAGCTGCGCGACCCATAGGTGGCACGCAAGTGACATGTGCTCCTCACTCCAAATGGGCAACTAGTCCATGACTTCGTCCATTTTTTTTATGTACTTGAAAGGGTTACCCTCTTTGTGCTTAAGGTATTCCCCTTTTCTATTCATTGGACTCCGTGATAGAATGGAGAATCAACAATATCTAACCTACGCCAATTAATTTATAGGTTTTTGCGCAATGAGACATTCATCTTTCATTGATCACGTTGATTTCTCCAAGATCCTTCAGGAATGAAGGATTTCTTCTAATTATTGAGAGAAAGAGAAGAGAAGTTTGAGAGAGGGAGAGAAAGGGAGAGAATCGTGTTGTTTAAAATGAATCTCTATTTTCAATTTCTGCCAAACCCTACAAAATATATATAAGATTCTATTTATAGAGATATGTTTTAGATTAAAATATTATTTAATTTCATGTCAGACCTTAAATAATATAATAATCTTACTAAAACCCATGGTATAATAATTATAATATTATTATATTATAGAGCACATGAAAACTTGTGTAATAAAAAATAACATTTAATTGGCTTGTCAATTAGTATTTGTCAATGGATAGGGTCTTGTTCAGTTTGAACTCCTAAACATTATTACAATACTCGATTAAACCCAGTATTCATAAATATATATTTTATAAAAAATGATATTTTTATTAAATATAAAATGTAATAAATAAATAAATTTTATTCATTATCTTGTGAATAAATATTTATTTTATTTATGTGATCGATAAAAAGTGAATATAATTATTCGTCAATCTTGAGAATAATTTTAGTTCCATTAATTAAATCTAAAAACAATTTAATCGAGATCAACTGAAACCCTATGTGTGTGGCCCTATAGAATTATTTCTCATTGGTATTGGGTGGGATCTCCTAAAGTACAATATTAGTATCCATAAATAGGTTAAAGAACCCAAGAGAAGGTACATAATGTAACAACTATGAAAACCAAATATGAATGATCATTGTGTAATATAATCCATTTTTCTCAATATCTCACCAAGAAGGTCTCACACCTATGACATCAACCTATATGCTTGATAAGTCTTTCTTTGAATATTTGAAATAAATTCCATTACTCTATGTCCATGTAATTTAATGTGAAAATTATATATCAATCAAATGTGTGAGAAATAAACTTCAATAAATATGGAGGTGAAAACTCTTTCCTTGAATTATTATTTAATAACATGACATTCATGACGCACCTAACGTATCGAACTTCAACATAAACTGTTACCATCATGGTTTATGATGTAAATATAAGTTAATCAGTCATAATATGAATTAATAATAATATTAAAGTGTAAGGACCATTACACAAAACCACAAATAAGAATATTTGATGGCACAAATAAATGCAGAATACCAACTGGCGGGTCTATTTTCATAATATCTCACATTAAAGATTACTAAATACGAACAGCATGAGAAGAATCCTCATTTTCTTTTGAGTAATAACATGATATATTATATGTACTACGTGTCCTATCATAGTATGTTATCCAACTATAGAACTATATTTAAGATATATCATCATATCATCTCAATTTTTACATCATAGCGGGGAATTAGTATGAACATATCAATACAATAGATTCTCTAGGACATTATCAAATCAATGATATGAAGATGAATAATCAATATGTGATAATATATTTATAGTTATATTCAAATATTATAATATACATGTAATCCTAAGTAAAGTGTTGTTGTTTCTTTGGAACCAAGTTCGACAAACTCCCACTTGCGCTAGATCCAACTATTAACAACTAGTTAGTCCTTACATGTTAAGCATGATTCTATTGATTATGGAAAAAAATGCGCCTATGAAATTTTCATGGATGGGGTTGGCTAATCAATATTTCTGTATAGTGAATATGTTTACAAAAACATTACTATCTTGAGAAAATCTATCATGTTGTGAAATAACTAAGAATCTTCCTCTTTTTACCATGTCAGAATTATTACATAATGACTATGTATATTATAAAATTTAATCACAAATTTATAAATCTATTTTATTTTCTATAACCCTAAATAATTACTGTTTATTTTTATACTGGTTC
The DNA here is from genome assembly GCA_963277665.1 of Viscum album. NCBI lineage: Eukaryota > Viridiplantae > Streptophyta > Magnoliopsida > Santalales > Viscaceae > Viscum > Viscum album. Next base: position 1,211,430,114 of record OY728165.1, read on the forward strand.
TTATGATGCATCCATAGCCGCAACATACTCTGATATTGTAGATATGGAAACAACTGGTTATAATAAGTTTTTATTGCCAGTTGTCTTAGTATTTTTTATGATAGTAGATCAAATCGAACTAAATGAAAACATGAGTTCACTTTCCTTGAAAAATAGTATTCCCAAATCTCTAAACACTAGGAACTCATAAAAAGATACATTTCCATGTATTATCCGATATTTATAATTGAAAGTCTATAAAATTGTGTTGGATTTAATTTATATTAATCTTATGATATTATAGTATTAGTAATATCGAGAATCAGTAGATATCAATGAAAATGAGAGGAATTCATATAAATTAATCTTGTAAAATTATTTTAATCTCCATAAGATATTGTTATGCCCATTCATGGTCAACTAGAAGGATTTTACACCAATAACAATCGAGTATTGAATTTCCATAACTTTATTTTTTCAATAAATTTTTAATATATGCAGTATGAGTGGAATTAGAAAACCCGTGGATCTATCTTTTAGATCGTGTTCCCTAAAACACAGTTTTTTCTTTAATTCATACTTAGAGGAATATCATTACGTAGTATTAAAAAAATTTGAAGATGCAATATTTTATTTCCATGTCTTCAACATATTTATCTTGAAAATGCATCATGCTCCCACTAACCAGATAGTGACACATGTCACTCATTCATTTTCAAAAACAATTTCTATGGTCACTATTAATGATATATTCATAAATTAATTTATATAATATTCGTATCTTATTGGAAATTATTGATTTCATTGACACTTTTAAGTTAATAAAATATGACTTATACCATAGGTTCACCTTTTCGTTTCATTAAATAGATATTTATGATAGGGTTTACTCTAAGTGAAGTAGGCTTTAAAATCAATAGCCTAATATGATGATCATGCAATTAATCTTTGAAACGGTATAATTCTGGAAGGATTTTATTCATGGTGGTTGGTGTATTTGGTTTTTTATAGACTATACCTTTTAAAACCCAATCTTTCTTTATTAGTACCATCTTGTAGCATCCATGACTAGTTTCTCTTGAACTCTCACCAGTAGTATCAATTTCTAGAAACATTAATATTACAGAGTCCCCCAATATTGATATATAGAGTCCATTAATTGAATTTATTCATACAATATAAGCATATAATGTTTCTATTTATGGCTTCAATATAGGGATATATAATATAAAATAATAATACATGTACCACCCAACATTGTGAATATAAAACTCCTCTTTGGTTATAAATTCCGACACATTATCTATCTCAAGAACAAATCCTCCCACTATGATAAGTGGAGTCCAGTATTCTAATGAAAAATCACTTAAATATATATCATTAAATCTTAGAAGTTATGTATTATACCATTATATTCAAAGGTATAAGATTTTGTTATTGAAATCTAGTCAATCTTTACTAGGAATTAATATCCTCAGTGGACATAGGATCACTAACTCTGATGCACCTTAGTATTGTTATGATAATTTTTAGCCGGGGAAAGATTTTAAGAAACATTTTTCAAAAAACACTTTTTTAAGTGTCATAATAGATTCTTTTCCTATCACAATTAATAATGTATTCACCAGAAAATTGAGTTGATATAGGTTTTAGATGCTGTACTTCTATTTTCAAAACATGTCTTAGAAGATACAATGAAAGATTTTAAATATATATAAGACACTCAATTGAACATACTTTTACTACCATCATTAAAATGATTTTTAAAATCAAATTTTAGTTTGGGATTACATTTACTCTATATATATAACCAATGAATACATTGATAAGATGTTCTGCAATAATGCAGCAAAAATTTTCCTTAATCATTATCAGTTGAACTCATTTACATCACTATGAATTTATAATATTTATTACATAAATATTATGAATTATATGAAGTTACAATTATAAATATAATATTTCACATGTCCATTTTCAAATTACTATAGAAGATCCGAGACATAAATTTATTTATAATGGTTTATTTTTCTAATATATGACAAGTATTTTGTTTCTATATCCAATATCTTAGCTCAATTGAGACTAAAACACATTAATGGTTATAAAAAAGTTAACAAAATAAAATTTTATTTGAAAAAGAATTATTGTTTCATAATTTCATAAGAGTCTTATATTTTTATATTCATCAATCATTGTAATAGATATTTGTGATCAAATAGTTTCTGAATCGTTAGTTTATTATTTAAGTACTGTGGAAACATTTATTTTGTAAATGAAATAATGAATCATTGGGATAAGATGTACGCTAAAATAAATGTTCTAATAAGAATTATTTAAAATATTAATCATTCTTATATGAAATGAGAAATAGTGGTCTTCCTTTTTCTAACCTAAGAATATCCCTTGTTTATCTCCTTTTAAGTCCACTCTACAACCTTTCTATTCTTTCTTAATTATTGTATTTAAATAAATGTATGTTTTAATCATATTGTATTTAATACACAAGTTGTGACTGAAAAATTCATTAATATACCAAAATTGGATGAAACTATTTTCTTTCTCAACTCGTTGCATATAACATCTAAGACTGACATGCCACTAAACTGGTTGCCGGACCAGGCTCCAAATACCCTCAAGCATGTCTCCCCATACGCTAGAGACTTCTAACTAGCAGCGAGGGTGTAAAAGTAGTTAGTGTGGATACTATACATTCTTATTTAGAGTTCTCAATAGTAACACATAAGAAAACACAACCGTCATTGGAATCTGTATAATGAAATAATTAAAGTAGCAGAATGAAATTGTGATATGAACTAAATATAGATTATATGGCCAATTCAAGTTTATAGAATGCATATATGCCGATGATGTAACATAATTTGAAAGTAGAAAATAATACAACATGATTTACATTTCATTACAAGAATGAATCAAACACAGCAAATCCCAAAGGCAAACACCATGAGCATCTCAATCTCCACCTAGGATATTTTATCCTAACTTCTTGGTAAAAGTGAATACAACACTAGAATATATCCATAAACAAGTAAATAAGAAGAGTCTACTTAGGTACCCTTGTGAAATGGAAGCCCAATATGGGTGTGAGATATAAATCTCAGTAGTCCGACACCACCAATTTCAATCCCTAACCAATATGTTCAATATGTTAGAAGGAAGTGTGTAGGTAAATACATATGCTAAAAATAAAGGTAATAAATTACCATGGAATATAAACTACTAAAACCAATATACAAACACAACCTAACAGGGGTCCCTACACAATATAGTCAAGCTCCTTTAACAAGGAAGCTATAAAAAATTCATAAATAAACTATTAACATATCCTCGATGTACATCCAAACATGACATATCATCTCGACCTTTCCATAAAATCAAATATCACAGTTAAACACAACCATGCCATATATTTGAGTGTATCACATACCTCACGATCGTTCCGTATAAAGAAATGTAGACCACAAAGGGCTAGATCCATGGAACCTATCCAAGGCATCTATATAGAAAATCTAGACCATGAAGGGCTGAATCCAAGGAACTCATCCCAGGAATCCACCTCGAGTCCCATGGAAATCATAATGGAAACTCAGTCTAGGCACTAGTTGGATTCCTAGGAGAATGTGTACTGACTGTCCTTCGCGAGTCCAAGAAAGATGGATCCAAGGTGTAGCAAGGCCTAAGGAATCCCATGAAATCAAGCCCCAAGGGGCATAATCAACTCAAGGCATCCACTACCGCGTTCTAGATCTATGGAGAGTAGTCCCTGTCATCTATCAAACCATTCATTCATTTAAAACCATTCATCAATACAAAACATATGATTATACCGACTAATATATACCATTCATCAATTACCATATGAGTATAACCACTCATATAAACCACTTAACAATTACCATATGAGTATAACCACTCATATAAACTGTTTTAAAATTCCATTCCATAAAAACCATGGGTTTACCCACCCATTAAACTCAAATAAAAACAAATATTTAATTACCATCATAACGATATAACTACCCATATAACCATATCAATTCATCTGGTGAGTATACCCACTCACATATACCCCACATAACATGAGTATACCATTCATGTGTTTTATTTCTATTTAACCATCCGTATAGGTATTCCCATCCATATATCACCATTTCCCATTATTAACACAAATCAACCAATGAGAAAACCCTCTCATGTTTACATTTCATATTAAAATACATCCCATGAGTTTACCCACTTGTTTATCCATTGTTGTTTAATTATCCCTTTAAAAAATTTGAGGCAACCTATTGAGTATTTGTACTTAATTAAACAATTAGCCTAAACCAATTCACATGGGTTGACTCACCCATATATTACCATTCTTATTCATTAGAACTGTTTAACTCAAAATTGTCAATAAGAAAAGGAGGCAACACATCACATAGCTTAGAAAACCATGATACTTAATTTATCAAGCTTCCTCTAACAAGGGAATCATAGGATAGACAAATGAATCATAAATACAAGCTTACACAATACTCTAATCACTATATTTTTAGCTTGAAGGAAGCACTCCTCCAATAGAGGGGTTTTATTTAAAAAAATGACTTTTTTCCCAAACAAATAATTTTATTCCTCATAAGAATATCAATTCATATTTCTCAATTCAACTAATTAAGAATAATTTTATAATATATTATTGAATTATTAATTTTAGAAGGTATGGTTTGGGACCGTACCTCATGGTATGTCCTAGTAAGTACTTTCTAACTCAAGCTACTGCTCAATCACCCACACACACTTCCATATACATAGACACACACACCCACACACAAATATTTATATATATATCCTTAAACCAATGTATTTTTTCCCCGCACCATGAGGTATCCCACACACAAAAGAAACACACACACACACACATTCATTCATAGGGAAAAAATGTATACACACCCTTGAAATCAATCCCAACACCCTCAAATCGACGATGGTGGACAGAATTTGCCTAAACCACCTCGCCTTCAGAAAAAATTTCCAGAATACATACCAACGGATCTCGAGACACCCTTTTCACAACCTCGAAGCTTCGAAGAGGAAAAACATGGAGATCGTTCCAAAAAATGAAGATTAGAGGAGGTTAGGTTGAGGGAAATGACGTGCATCTATGGGGAGAGCCCTATAGGCTGGGTGTGTCCCCTATGAGAGGGGAGGAGGGGTGAGTTATATTATATTTTTAATTTTAATTTAATTTATTATTAAATAATTTTAATTCTTTAAATAGACATGTTCACATAGTTTGCAAAACCATGTGCCAACCGTATGAAACCCTCTGTCTAAGAAACTCACCTCACATGATCTGTCCTGTACGGTTTTCCAAACCATGTGAAGAACATGAAAAAGCCTATATCCCCCCATATATTTGTCACACGGTTACCTACTATGGGAAGCACAGTTTGGTAGACTGTGATCTAACTATGTGCCCTCTGTAGGTTCTTAAAAACTTTTCTTATCTCGGTCCTATACTCTCGAAACCCATCGAACCAACTGAGAAACTCATTGAGCCTTTACCCAAGACTGATAAAATCACTTTTAAAGGGGAAAAAGCATCTAACTTTCTTCAGAATATCTGTTTTAAATTCCACTTATCCATTAGATGCAAAAAAATTTAAAACCCTCGTACAAACCACCCTGTCCAAAATAAGGGTTCTTACAATATACCCATCTTAAAATTCTCACCCCCAAGAAGCATTTGGAACTATGAAGGAATCACCCACCCCATGACGTTGGTGAATTTTAATTCCAAATATTGCGTTGCATCACCAATGACAATCAATCCTTTAACTATTTTATAATCCCAAGGCGCTTAAGCCTTTAAAACCTGAGCCAAAGCTCAAACTCAATCCCAAAACATCAAAGCATAATTTAACCAAGACCTCATATCCAGAGACATGATCCCATCATCATATATTTAACCAAACTACCATTGCTGCTTTCCACCAAGGGTATTAGCATCTAATTGGCCATGTACACTTTCCTCAAATGACATCAAAAACCAATGAACTACACTTTCCCTTAAACTACATATGTTCTATTTAAAAATGGTTTCATCACCAACCATACACAAAAATAATGAACAGAAAAAAACCCCAGCCATGCCAGGTTTACAATCATCAAATATGCCCAACTTTGATGGCTGATGCATCCCGAACAGAGTTGAAAATCCTTCTTTCCCAAGCCATTCATCAGATAACACTAGCGTGTACATTGAATTCCTTACCCCACTTCTGGTGGAGTTCAAAGGTCAAGACATCTCTAAGATATTTTAAAACAATCCTGGCTCATCATGAATTAAATTGTAACCCAATGAATCACTCATCCCACATGAAACCAATAAATAGACCTTGAAATAAATACATTACTTTTAAACATCAACCATAATTATAACTGATTATCTCCATGTGTATCTAGAACAAATTCGAGATAGGGTACATGATTGTCTCATTCATATGATTACACTAAGTGTAAACCAAGAAGATCAGTCAAACCAATAATGGTCGACTCTTTCCAACTTCCAGAATTATCCTTCCGGATCATCATTAATAGAACCCTATTACCTATACAACAGGAGTATTTCATTCTCTTTCAAGCTCTACCACTGAAAATATTACAATACTAATAGATATTCTAAAGGGTTTTGCATACCTAAAACCTTATCAATGTCTTGATAGTAAGACTACACTGACACATACACCTGAACCGATGTGATGCTACCCACCTTAGGATTGTCCATATCGTTTCAAGAAAAGACTAGACACTCAGAAGCGCACTAGCTTAAAAACACCTTAAATGAACATGTGACATTCCACGAACCATGAATACCATGTCAAACATCTAGCATTAAACCCAAAATTTAGCCAACCATCATGTCAAAACATCTGAGTCCCAAAAAGTCCTCCAAAATAGTGTGGAAAACATTTTCCCATAACCCCCAATCACCCTAATCTAGATTTAACCTGAGAATAGACACAAAAGAACAAATATCATGATTAAACTAAATTAAACCGGTTCATTACATCATTAAAAACTCGATGGGTACTGCGTATATCCACACCTATAACCTAGCGTTCAAAAAAATACAATGTAAAATCGTCTCGTACAACCATAACTCGGATGATGATGTACAGAGTCCTCCATCATTAAAGTAAAGAGAGGTTCAAATGACCTCTTAAATATCTGATCATCCTTGAGGCAATTCTAACCTGCAGAACCAATAATTTATCGAGGCTCATTCCCAAATCAAGTGTCAAAACACAATGACCACCCTCCGAAAAGGGTGTCCTTTTAAAATATATATTCCTCCTAGGGACAATGGTTCCCAAATGACAATAAAGTTAAAGATAAGAGTGGAATAAAATCATCAAGATATAATGTTTCTACCTACCATGGGCTAGCCCCTTATTAAGACTAAGTTTCCACCCAATATCTTGGTCATGCAATACATATTTTACTAGGCTCAATATCCCTTATTTCCATTTATGTAATTTCTAAAAAGAAGCATCCTATGGATGATCGCTCACATCTCTGTTCCAAGTCATGTCATCAAAAAATTACAAACTACCCTTACCCGAGGGTCTATGAAAAGGATGCCACTTCGGGTTACAATTTAAATCCATTTCTATAATTCATTTCATCCTTGAAAATTTGAAATAATTTTAAAAAACCCACAAATACCATTTCAAAAATGAGGCACTTTGGTTTTAAACAAATCCCTACAGGGAAAACATGAAAGTTATAACAAAATCCCTTTTTAAAAATTTAACATTGAAAGTAATTCCATCATAAAAAAGAAATTTAGAATTTAAATAAATTTTTAAAAGATTAGGCGACCTATGCAGGTCCCATTTATTCAACCTAAGATCATCAAAAAGCAACCCCATAATAGTTCATTTCAAAAGAACATGCCCCAATTGACCTACTTGGGTCCATTTGATACTTTTTTAAAATTACAAAACCAATTTAGAACAAAAATTATAATTTTTAGACTTATTACCATTCCCAAACACACCATGGTTATATGATGGATCAAGCACATGGGTGGACATATACCAGTCGATAAGGTTCCCATACACTGTACCACTGGCAGTTGGCTCCCATTGATCACAACGAATTCCATTTAAAATTTAAACTTTTAAAACCCTTTTTCAATTGTTCGATTACAAAATTCATCCTTTTACTAGTTATAAGGCTCCCATAAAACTTATAAATTTAAATAGATACTATTTTAATCATAACCGAAAAATTTATCCCATGAAACAATTTACATATCAAAACATCTCTACCATGTTTTCATAAGCAGTAATGCATAAGCATGCTATATGACATAAGCAAAGAATAATTGAAAAACATGCTAAAATTTGAGGTATAATGGAATAAAATTTCTAAGAATGTACACCACAAGAATGGAATGCTAACAGATTACCTCAACAGATACAAAACAAGCATGATATCACTCAAGGAACATATTCATATATACCAAGAAACCAACTAATATAGCTATATGGAATGAAATATATGCATGGCATGTGAATTTAGAAGTGCCTAATATGATGCATGTAGTGATCCATACATTCCATTTCATTATAAAGGAAAATATACAATACATTCAATATCAATAAGCAGCAGAAAATATACAAGCCACCCAAGGTGAAATGAAATCAACTATAACATTAAATAGTATTAATAGTAGTTCCCATCCAAGTAAACATGGTCATTTACCCTATGTGGGGTGACCAGTTCTAGGAATTCCAATCTACCAGGTGTCTAAAAATTCATAGTATCCTATCTACCATCCCAAAATAGCAAGGCAAATGAACAAAAAAACCTATGATACCCATTTGTAACATCCTGGCATGACTATCCACTAAACCGATAGTCAGACTGCTCACCACAGGACCTCAAGAATGTCTCCCCTTATGCATGAGGCTTCTGACTAGCAGCAAGGGTGTACTAGTTGTCATTGGGGAGACTATACCCTCATATTTAGAGTGAAAAATAGAAACAAGTAAGAAAACTCAACCAACAGCAGAGTCAGTATAAATAAATAATTTATGTAGTGGAATACAATTAAAATATCAACTAAATATAGAAAATATGGCCAAATATAGCATATAAAATTCATGAATGTCAATGATGTTACATAATCCGGAAGTAGTAAACAATATAGATTGATTTAAATTTCAGTACAATAATGATTAAAATATAGAAAATCCTAAATTATAACAACATGAGCATCCCAAGATCTAGCTCTGTCCTTTTCTCCGGACTCCTAGGTAAAATTTAATACAACACAAGAATAGATCCATAAAACTGCAAAAAATAAGAGACTACTCAGGTACCCCAGTGTAATGGAGGCCCATGTAAGGTGTGAGATATAAATCTCAGTTGCACAACACCATTGGTATCAATCCCAAACCAATATGTGCAATATTTAAGTAGGTAGTGTGTAGGAAAATATGTATGCTATAAATAAATGTAATAAATTCCCATGGAATATAAACTTCTAAAAAAAATATACAAACATATCCCCACTAGGCTCCCTACACAAGATAGTCAAGATCCTTTAATAATGAATCTATATGGGGTTAATAAATAAAAAATTAACATTGCCTCTCCTTACATCCAGACATGTCATATTATCTTGTCTATTCTATATAATCACAAATCACAATTTACCACAATCAAGACATATATTTAAGAAAATCACATACCTTATAGTTGTGCCATATAATGAAATATAGACCATGAAGGGATAGATCTAGGGAACTCGTCCAGGGAATCCACATAAGAAATATAGACCATGTAGAGACAGATCCAATGAACTTGTCCAAGGAATCCACATTGATTCTCATGGGCATCCTAGTGTAAACTCAATATAAAAACTGGTGGGAGTACTAGGTCCATGTGTATCGACATTTCCTACAAGATTCCAAGCAAGCTAGATCCATGGGGTCACATGTCCTGAGGTATCCCATTGAATCAAGACCCAAGGGACATAATCAACCCAATGCGTCAACTACTTCATTCTAGATCCATGTAGAGCAGTCCATGGACTTTTTCAAACCATTAATTCTTTTCAAACCATTCATCAAAATGAATCATATTATTATACACACTCATATAAACCATTCATCAGTTACCACATGAGTATACCTGTTAATATAAACCATTTAAAAATTACCATATGATTATACCCACTCATATAAACCATTTAACAATTCCATTCCAAAACAAATGTTTGTTTACCCACCCATTCATCACAAATAAAAACAAATCATTAAATACAAGCATAAGGGTATGCCAACACTTACAACCATAGAAATTTTTCTGGAGAGTATACCTACTCACATATACCCCACATAACATTAGTATACCAATAATGTGTTCCATTTCCATTTAACAAGCCATATATGTATTCCCACCCATATACCATCATTACCATTTGTTAACACAAGTCAACTAATGAGCAAACCCTCTCGTGTTCCAATTTCATATTTAAATACATCCCACATGTTTACCCACTCATCTGTCCATTTTTTAATTATCCCCTTAAACAATTTGATCCAACCTATCAAGTATTCCCACTCAATTAACCTATTTCAATTAACCATGTCAGATGGATTTACCCACCCATATATTACCATTATAGTTCATTAGCCCCATTTAACTAATGTGTGTCCATAAGAAAACGAGGAAACACATTTCATAGCTAAGAATAACATGTTACTCTAATTAATCAAGCTTCCAGTAACTTAGAAATCATAGGGAAAAAATGAGTAATCAAGCCAAGCTAACATAACAGGATAATCTCTATGTGTTTTATCTTGAAGGAAAAACACCTCCAATGGATATGTTTTATTATAAAAACATGACTCTGTTCTAAAACGATAATTTTTCCCTCAAAAGCAATTCAATTCATAATTTGAAATTCAAATAATCAAGAAGTATTTGATAATAAACTAATGCATTCTTAATTTAAGAAGGTAAGGTTAAGGACCCTACCACAAGGTATATCCAAGAAAAATCATTCTAACTCATGAAGTGTTCTTCTCACTCGCACACACTTCCATAAACTAATATACCCTTAAACTGATGTACATGATCCCCATGACATGAGGGAACCCACATGTAGAATACATACATTAAAATATATATTCATAACTGGGAGAAAAGGTGTGCTAACCCTTGGAATCAATTTCAACACCCTCAAATAGACAGTGGTAGACTGAATCGACCTAAACCACCATGCCTTCGGCTGTAGTTTCTGCAATACGGTTCAATGGGTCCTAAGACACACATTTCACAACCTATATGCTTTAGAGAGGAAATGCACAGTGATATGAATAGAAAATGAATATCATAGGAGGGGAGGATGAGTGCGCCGTCGTGCGTTGAAGGGGAGGGACCAATGGGATGGGTGTGTCACATATGAGAGGGGAGGATGGGTGAGTTAGATTTTAGGATTTATTTTTAATTTAATTTCATTTTAAAAAATATTAATTCTTTAAAAATTATTCTTTTCATGGTTTAACCCACATGATTCGGAAAACTGTGCACCAACCATGTGGAAACCTTTGTTTATGAAACTCACCTCGCATGGTCTGTCCCACACGGTTTTTTTAACTGTGCCCAGACCGTGCGAGCACATGTATCCCCCAATAAGTAAGTCACAAAACTACTTTCCTAGATCCTCATAGTTTTTCATACCATTCACCAACCACGCACCCTATACAGGTTCTTAAAAACTTACTTTTCTGGGTGTGGTGCTCTCGAAACCCATTAAACCACCCAGGAAATTCATCGAGCCCTTTTCCATTCCCAAAAACATCAATTTTCAAGGGACCAACTCATTGAAGTTTATTCCAATTCTTAGTTTTAAATTCATCTAATCCATTGTTTTACAAAAATTAAAAAACCCTTGTTTAAACCACCTGGTATAAAAAAAAGTTCTTTCATTACATGATATTATTAATGTTCATTTTTTCAAAATAATATTCAAATAGCCTCATGTTCATTCTTTTTTACACTCAGTATTATTTCTCATTGAAGGATATTTTGATGGATATTTTATCCTTATAATATATTAGGTATATTCATCCATTTATTTTAAAATTATTACCATATGGGGTGGAGAAACATGATTCAACTTGTCCATATCTTCATTGTGAAGTATAGAAAAAAATTCCCTCACTTCTTACTCATTTTTTTGTATATGGGCATGAAAACATAAGTAAAAAATTTGTGGTAAGGATAATAAAATAATATTAATGGAAAATTTATTTTTCAAGTGGAATCTCAATTTCACTAATGGATCTATATAACCTAAAATTTTTGAAGAATGATCTATAGAATTACTTACTTCTTCTAGTTTACACTAATATAGTGCATTAACAATCATATTTTTTTCCCTTTCATTCCCTTTCTCAATATATTAGATATGTTAGATTATGGTATTATAATACATGGATTTATATTGTAACATCAACTCTCCAGACGTAGTTGATAATATTATACAATAGATAGAGAAATCATCCTTAACATACCTCTGGTGGGCATCTTTTTAACCTTTGGTCACCCATTGGGGTGGAAGAACTAGAATATGGGATTCCAATACAAAATAAAAATTTTCTGATAATAACGCATTGCATTAATGATTATATCATACTCCAATTTTGTTTTCAAGACATACCCTAAGGTAAGGAATGATTGTTCTGGTTACATGGTTTTACATTCCATTTTCAACAATAATAAAAATATATTATTAGTACCTTACATGATTAAATATTATGTGGGAAATAATAATAATAAATTTTATTAATTCTCACACTATTTTATCAATACCCAATATCCCTCACCATTAAATTGGAATGTCTAGTTCATTTGGAATTCTAGTTGAAAGGATCCATATTTCATTTCTTATAATCCATACCAAGGCTATGAAAATTATTGGAATCTATTTAGGTAGGAGGTATTTCCAACTATGAGGTTTCATCTCCTTAAGCCATTGAGGGGACTCCCCAATTTAGAAACCCTAACTCCAATTTCCTAAAAAAATTCCTCCATAAGTTTATTGGGAGGATAGAGGAAATTAATCATAATAATAATTTTGTTAAGTTTACCCACTATCTTAGTTTGGATTTCTTAATAATTTAATGTTCCCCTAATGGAGACTAAACCGAAACTCAAACTATGGGTTTCTTTTAATTCACAAAATAAAAGGATTAATGTTTTAATATTAAGATTAGGAATTTTATTTTATTTTTCATAAAGTTTATCATGTTTTCTCCACTATATGTCTTTTAAATATTGAGTGGATTTTACTTAATCAATTAACAATGATGGATAAAACATTTATGCATAAGAAATTTTTTTATATTCAATAATTTCAAATTAATTCATTTTTTAATGTGGAAGTAGTCATCCATCTATATAATAAAAATCGCATAAGACATAAATAAGTAAATGACCTAATCATGATCTAATATAAGTATTAATTTATTGAGAATACATAAATAAAACATTATTCTAGGGGAAATAAGATATAGTGTTAGTCATAGCATGAGTTTCATCATTCCACATATCCACCAATGTTTTACCCAGGATGGTAACATCTTAGTGCCATCTTAAACTCCCTCCATGTTCTATGGGATACTCTATTAATTATAATTATTTATAAATCACATGTAGGTGAGGGGAATCAAATGATTTGTTAATGGGGAATTACTTAAATAATCTTTGAAATACGGGTCCAATATAATAATGGAGGGAGGGATGAAATGAAAATCCACATTTAATTTAACAATTAAAAATCAAAAACAAATCTATTAATTAAATTAATTAATTCCCAATAATTCACTAGTCTTGTTGATGCTCATGATTGGTGCTAGACAATTAACGATTATGAATTTAAAATAATTAGATAGCATTAATTTCAATATATCCATTTATAAGATAAAGTGTGCATAAATTAATCTAATTAATGATATTATTAATCAATTAATTTATATATTATTATTTCATCCAATCATTAAATTTTTTTACTATCCTATATTCTTTTAAATAAAATAAAATATTTTATTTTCTAAAAAAACTCAAAAAAACAGTACAAAACTTATTAATTGGAAGAAACCTAGTGATTACCTATCTGAACCACTCATCATGGTTTAATTGTAAATAATGTGATCATATGACATATTGTGTTCACAGTAGATTTCATAATTTCACGGTGTGTATTGTCATCATAATAACCCATGGAACACATTGAAATTATGTATACTTTATAATTTAATGCATTGATTCTTTAATATACAATAAACGTTCATGATTCAATGTATCAAATAATACACAAAATTAATTAGGCATATTATATAATATAAAATATAGTGATTGTCACGTAATTTCAACTTAAGGACCCATGGAAATCGAGCCAATTTGGTTTAAGGATTAATTAATTAATTTTACTATTTCCACATAAACATGTAAAGTAAATGACATGTACAAGCTAGCTACATGAAATATACTTATCTTTATTGGATATCCCAAATACACACCTAAAGACTTGGTGTGTAATTATCATGAACACTTATCAAGTATATAGTTTTTATATAGGATACACAATGTATACATATAGTTACTCTATTTTCAGTATGTATTCATCATGTATTAAATACACATGGTTAATTAATTATATGACATGGTTTGAATATTTGTCTTCATCCTAGAAATGTGTCTCCTAAATTTTTATTAATCCATATAAGAAGTGTCCCACATTTGATGGTATTCATGTTGGGTGTTAATTTCATGTGGTGAGCACTTATTACCCAATGACCCAAATTATTAGTGAAAATCCTTGTGTAATAAACAAGGGTACACAACATCTATAAAAGAGTACACACCACGTATTCTTGTGTTATCCATCCAGGATTCCTAGAACATCTATATGGGATATTCATATGTAAAACTCATTTATCATTAACCAAGATTGGAAATATTTTTGAGTATTGAATTAGAGTTGGAAGAGATGATGATGATAGAACAAGAATGAACTATAACATTAAATGAATCTTAAATTTTAAATGTGAAATAATAATATAAAAAATAAATAATTATAAATATTATTATGACACATATGATACCACTTGTTGGTTCAAGGAAAAGTTAATTTACCTTTGGTGGGTGTTTAAATAAAAACTTATTTTAATTTTTAGCTTCCTAGAATGACAACAGAGGATTGTGAATTTTAAATTTATAATTAGTTTATTTATCATTGGAACAAATTATTACCTCATATTAGGATCCACTGTTCGATGAAACAATAAATTTTTAGAAGAATCGTTCTGATTAGCTTCATTATTCTTTAAGTATATAAAGGTATAATACCTTAAGAATTGATCCATATATTCTTTTTGATCTTCTAGAAATGCCTATTGATTTACTGGTGCTAGCATGGTGAATCAATCATCTTGGATTATTCATACTTATCACTCTGAGAACATTTAGGCTTGAAAGAGTTCTTTTCATACTAGAGAGAAAGGGTGGAGAAGATAGAGGGAGAGAGAGAAAAGTCAACTGTGTGTAATGATTCTCTATTCTCAGTTTTTTAAAATCCCTACATGATAGACATAACCATCTTCTTTAGATCTATAGTATTGGTTAAAATATTGTTTATCTACATTTCATAGCTAAAATAATATTATAATTTTTTTAAACACCATGTAAATAATAATAATAATAAAATTAATATTATTATTCTTATTATTCTTATTTTATGTTTAATGTACTAACTTATGCAAAAAAAAATATAATTTAACAGGCTTGTAAGTTAATTTTTTTCACCATACATGGTCTTGGTATGTTTGAATTCCTATGAATTTATTGAATACCTAAATAAAAAATTTATTCATAAATAAATATTTTATCCACAAAAAAACAAAAAGTGTTTATTAAATATTCAATAAAAAATAATTATATTTCATTCACAATCCAATGAATAAATATTTGTATAATATATATTGTCAATAAAACACCAATATAATTATTCCTCACTCTTCAGAATAATATTTATTTCATTAATTAAACTCAAATAAAATTAATTAAATATCAGTATAAACACTTACTATTTGAACCTATAAGAATATTTATAGTTGGAATTAGGTGTGATCTCTTAAATTAAATAACTACAATCAAAAAATGGATAAAGGAACCCAATAGAGACAACATAGTGTCACAATGATGACAACTGTATATACTATGTTATATAATCCGTTCATCTCAATATCTCATCAATCGGGTTGCATATCTATATCATCAAATTATATGCTTGATGTATCATTCCTAGAATATATAAAATAAACAACAATTCACTATGGACATAGAATTTAATTTCAATGTTATATTTGAATAAAACGGATGAGATATCAATGTTTATAATGATTGTATGGAGAAATCCTTCCTCAAACTATTAATTAACAAAATTTTATTTGTGACACACCCAACATATCCAACTCCTCCATTAACTATTGTCATCATGGCATGTAAAATAAATATAAGTGTTTTATTCATAACATACATTAATAATAATCTTAAAGTATAAAGACCATTTCACATACTCATAGAGAAAATTATCTGATGACACCAAAATATGTGGTATTCTTAATGGTAGAATTTCTCTATTAATCTATAATCCTTGAAATTACTAAATGAGAACATAATTAGAAGAATCCTCAGGCTATTATCAGTACTGGAACCAAATATTCAATATACTATCAACCTTATCATAGTAATTCAATAGAAAATATAATTATATTTTTAGAGATAATCATACTATATGAAATTTCACATCATAATGGAAAAAATTTTGACCTCATCAATATGACATACACTTTAGTATATTATCACATTAATTTTATATGGAAGAAAAATCAATACATGAAAAGATATTTATTTAAATATTCACTTAATTGAATATAAAGGAAATATAATGTAAAATATAGATAGTTCTATGGAACAAACACAAATAAAGATGAAATTTGAAAAAAAAGTGGAAACTACACATCAACAAATCCGGGAAAATAATTTCCCTAAAGGTAATCATGACCTTATAATGAAACAGATTATTTTTTTATATTTTTTCAAGGAAAATGATGTGTATTTCAACCACTTATCCAAGATTTATAATTTTTTCAAGTAAATTTCTTCTTCTCCCTATTATATTTTCCTGATAAATATTGAATTTTCATCTTCATATTGGACTGATGGTTTTCTTTAATGATTATGGAGATAAAATATATAACCCCATGGTAATATTTATTGATCAAGATCTCATGATACATAATTAAAAAAATTATTAAACAATCATGTCAAGTCAATGTTTGTCATCCTCATTGATTCCACAGAGAATCCATTCATGAATAAATTTCCATTGAGTAAATTTAGAGCATTTAATCTTTCCATACTAACATTCCTCATTTGATCATTTTTCAAAATTTTCATAGATTATTTTAATAACTTTGGAAAAGTAAAGTTAAAGGTCTTACATGCCACATACAACTATGATGCCCCTTCTTGATCATTTTTGTGTTTTTCGTTAAATATCAGGGTAGCTTCTCCTTTGTGAGTACCTTATTCTTTCATCTTTTCATGATCCATAATAATTTTGTGATCCACAATTGCAAACCCTTTCACCCAAACCATTGAGTACTACATGTAGATCCCATATTTGTATATGTAAGAGTGTGACTCCATTTTTCTTTAAATTGATAATTAAATCATTGTCCCTTCCTTGGGAATAGATTAGATTGAAGAAGAGGTAGGTGAAGAAACCACTTTATCTAGTAATACTCCTCCTTTATGCATGGTATCTTTAATGGAGGTGATACAAATTGATCTTGAATTCCATGTGATGAAAAAAATTCTATCTCATTATTCCCTTTGTGATCATTCAAAATAAATTACCTTTCTTTAAAAAAATATTATAAATCTTATACCTTATTGAAAGCTCTCTTTCAGAATCCAAATTGTCATCCTTTTCAACATGATCTCTCATTTCAAGGTGAGTGAAAAGAGAATATTTAAATAAAAGGGAAAAATACATTCATTCATTTACAAAATCATTCATAACCATCATACCTATTGAAAACCATGATTTAGTAGGGTACTACTCAATTAAAATTATTACTCCATACTATGGTTTATCCAAATTAGCCTTTCCAGTATTCCTTTCAGGGTTAAAAAATCTCAATTGCTTCACGAACATGCATGAATGTTTCATTTTTTTCTCATTGAAAATTAACTTATGAGAGTATATCTTATCTTCATGCATTGGACGGTCCTATTATTTATTTTAAGAGGATGAAAAATTATGGTCAAGTACTCATCTAAATATGTTAATATAATTCCATATCATTCCACATTTCCCAAAAAAAGGATATCAATGACATTTTTCAAATGTATATCTAATATTATTATATCCCTTACAAAATTCAGTGGCCTTCTCATACACAAAAACCAAGAAAAATATTAAGTCAATAGCATTTAATATCACTTTTTTTAACAAAATTACAGTTAAAATAAATTTCAATTTTTTTTTAAATTTTCCTTAAATAGAATTTTTTAGTTTCCTTATCAATTTTTATTGGAACTCCCATAACAATATCTATTTCCCATATAATTTATGGGGTGATAAAAGAACCTAATCATCCACCAAATCCATATCCAGACCTGTGCGATTATGCATATCACAGATAGTGGACTAAAATGTGGATTCCAATCAATATTTGTATAATTAATAGATTTAAATTGAAAAAACCAAATCCTCATGCCTTGGGATTGATTGTCGTATAAGGGAATCTAATATAGATGTATAATTTTCCCATGGATGTCATTATCCAATTTTCAAAACCCTACTAATAATTAATATATTTTCCAAATTAGTGAAAATCATTATTTTTTACTTTATCTGCATAGGTAAATGGGAAAGTGTAAAATTCTTATATTCATTAAGTTGGTCAGAGATGATTACATTATTGACATCTAAAAATTCTATTTCCACATTCTTTTGAATTATCCTTCTCAATTAGTTGATGAAATGAAAATCTTGAGAAAATTTGTTTTATGAAGAGAAAACCCTATGTTATAGAACTAAATATGTATCATCCACATTATAAACTCCAAAATATAGAGTGACTATCAAAGGTCGATCAACTAGCATAGCCTTGGTTGATTTGTGAGATTTTGATTCATGGTTATCCACTAAATCATTTGGAAGAGAAATTTTAGAGAACTTACATCCAGAAAAATCCATTTAGTCCATGAAATCAACTTGTTTACTAGACTATTTATGGTCTATGGGAAAACATTAGGGAAACAGTGGAAAGAAAAATCATCTTCCACCATAGGAAATCCGTAATTACTACTCATAAAAGCCATCCAAACATGAAAATACTAATAAAATCAACAGTATCTACAGGAGAGAAGAGAGAGAATCTTTTGATCCATCGCCATCTCCTCTACAATCAATATATATAAATATATATTAATTTAATCTGTATATATTTATAAATATATATAATTATATAATTATATAAAACATATCTTCCTTTTTAAAAGAGGTATTGTTTTTTTATTAAATAAAATGGGACCTCAATAGAACATGTTCAAATAAAATATAATTTTATAAATATATTTATAAATTTATATTTAATTATAAATATATTTTTTTATAAATACAAATATAAATATATATATATATTTTTACAAACATATTTTTAAAGTTATAGAAATTAATATATATATATATATATTAAATCACACATATGTATAATTATATATTTAACAAGATTAATTTATTTATACTTGGTTTGTGAGAACCAAACAGTAGTCAAACTAGCCCCAAGGCATTCGAGATTTCATTTATTCATTTTTAGATAACACCACTTTTTTTACTCTGTTGAGAGGGAAACCATACACATCTTGTAATCCTACATGAATACCAAGATCAAATACTAATGGAAGGGTATTTTTGGGTTATGATATAAATAATGTGGGAGATACTATGTTTTATAACTGTAGGTGGAACTATTCATCAGATTTGGGCCATTGGGACACCAGTTTGGGCCTATTGGCCATAGGGCCATAAGGTCACCCTTGGACTTCAATCCACAGGGCACCCGAGCCACCTCAGGCCTACGATCCATGGGAGTTTCAGGTATAGGTACATGCTGAAATCTGAGAAGAAAATACAATAGATGGTCTAAGAAATGATTCAATCTTGAAGTATCCACCAGAGCATAGAAAATTAGACTGGAAGAATGAGAGGGTATAAAATCTCTATAGGTGTCAGGAACCATGAGGCTATGCATAGGTAAATGAATGCATTGAAACATAGGCTTTTTATACATAGATATTACATATTTTTTGGTGAAAATTCAATACATTACCCAAACACATGCATAGGTATTGTAAAGATATATATCATTTAGAAACATTGAGACATAAAAACTGGTTCATATGAGAACAAAATAATCCCTTATTAAGTCATTCATAACTAGAACCCTTGTTAGGAATATCATACATAATATATTTCTTTATAACCTACATAAAACAAACATAGGAAATGGAGAGCTCATATTCCTAGTAAGGGTAAATAAGGGATATATATAATCATAACATGAACATAAGTATATGATAAAATCATCATTACATTTCAAAAAAATTCCATTCATATCAAGGAACATAATATTGATTCATGGAATAAATATTGTTAGTTCATAAGACATTAATAATAAGTAAATTAAGAAACAGGAGCCATGAGATCATAATATTAGAATAAGACATAGAATTGTGGCATATACATAATCATATAAAATATTATGTCAAATATACCTGTCAAAACATTCATAAAATGTTAATATTGGGATAACCATTGATATAAATACTTTTTTATTGGGATAAACACTTGTATACCATCTTTTGAATTTGGGATAACAACTCCTGTACCCTCTTTTGAGCTAGCGATAACCTCCCATTCTCTCATTGAGATCATATAACATTAATCATTACCCAATCCATTGGAGAGTGTTATAGGTACTACCGATCACATAATCTACAAATTTTTGTACCATAAAATCATTGAATATTCATCATATTAAAAACCATGAAATTAAACGTAATTCATATAAAATTTTATCATAGTATAACCCATGGAAAAGAAATTGGCTTCATAAACAATTCATTATTTCACCATAGCATAACCCCTGAAAAATAAATTGGTTTCATCAACATTAAAAATAACCATTTAAATAAATAATAATAAAGGAATAAATAAATTGTACCCATAATAAATCATTAATAACATCAAAGGATGTCATCTTTTATGGAAAATGATTTTGAAATATCACTTAGCAAATTTATTTAGGAAAATAGCCATTCCACTTTGAAAATTAATTTTCAAAACATTTAAAAAATCCTTTTTTATTGGAAATAATATATTTAAAATCTATAAATATCTCAAATATTATGGAAAACATTTTATTTTAATAGAAATTTGAAAACATTTAAGGAATGAATCAAATAATTGAGCAGTTATGACAATGGGAAATAAATTTCATGCCATACACGTTAAAAAAAGATTCATTCCATATTATTGTAAAAATCCAAAAGGGAATTATTTTCAAAGTGAAACAAATATTCCTTTTTAAAAAACATTCTATAAATACAAACATGGTTAAAATTTTCCTTTATAAATCATAGGAGAATGGTAAAATATTTTTTTACAAAAATTTAGAATACATGGTTCTGAATGAAAATGTATTTCTGAAAAAGGGTATAAATACATAATTATTTTACTAAAAACATTTTTATAATTATTTTAAGTAACCAAATGTGTAAAAATGATGATATTATTTTAAACATAACCAAACAAAATAAATGCTGAGATTGTATTAAAAAACCATTTCCATTTTGGTAACATTTAATCCTAAGAACCAAGAAAGAATAACATGTAATGAAACTTAAAATATCATAAGAATAAATAAATCCATGATATTAAATGTTGAAGAGGCCTTATATACACCTCATAAAAGAAAATAGGTGCATAACAGAACATATGTCGCAATGAATGGAAAATTTTGAGAATTATCCCTTGTCAATTTGGATACATTTGAATCATAAACTCCATTAAAGAGATATAAAAAAATGAATATATAAATCACAATAATTTTAAAAAAAATAATCCATAAATACATTAATGGTATTTATATATAATAAATATAATAAATATGTTGTGAATATTTCTTGTGTCTCACAAAAGTAAAAAGTGAGACAAAAATCAATTAACTTAATTCTTAAATTCCATTGTACATGTTAAAAACATCTCTGTGATAAATATAAGATTGTTATATATTAATTAAAGAAAAATAATATATATAAAATACCATATAATATTTAATTATGAACATTTATTACTCATTTATTAATAATTCAATGTTGAATAAACGTTTTGGGTAATAACTACTTTATTTTTTTCTGTATGTATTTATTTATTATTTTTGGTCTTATTAATTTTATCATGGTTCCATAATATCCATCATTTTATCCATAATATAGATATCATATATATATAAAGTAAATTTTTTATTGTAAACAATTAGAGTTATATATATAAAATGAAGTACACCTTTCATGGAGACAGTTGACTATACGTAAGCGTTGACGTTGTTTCCATTTTCTCGATGGATTGAAATAATGGGAGTTAAATAATATATGTAGATTAAAGTATAATTTTTATTTCATATATATTAAATATTATCATTAAAATCAGCATAATTAACTTCCATATAAAGAGTGAATGAAACATATCGCTTCACACGATGGTAGTCTATCGTATACATGAACGACATTATCATATTCTCCTGAAATGGAAAGTATGAAGTTATATGTGAGATAATAGTTCCAGAAATATAATAAAATAACAATTCTCATATATAAACTTTTAATACATTAATATATCTATCTGTGAGATGTGGTGGGGGAAAATAAATAATATCGGTTCATGGGAAGGTTGTCTGGTGCACATGGGAATGACAATTTCATATCCCATTTGATGAAAGCGAATATTGTTGTAGGTATTTCCCTTAACAAAAAAATATAAATATATTTAAGTTACTGGTATTATTATATCATCCTGTTATAATAGTAATTGAATAATTAGGATTAAGAAAGAAAATAAAATGCATGGTTAGGTGTGTTACCTCTTCTTGGGAAAAATTATTTTGGTTTCCACCAAAAGGCTTGATAGGTGGGATTTTAATCCAAACCAATGATTATTAGAAGGGAGTATATATGTAATTTATTTATTTTCTGAACCAATTTTTTTTCATATGAATAGTATAGGATATAGGTAATCTTTTATAAGTGAGGTGAGTAGCACACTTGTAGTTTTTTGAAAAAAATGGTGTACCCACAATTTTATATAGAAAAAGAGTAAAACATCTTCCATTATAGATAAAAGAATGTAAAATATCAAAATATGGTCATAAAATGGGTATTGGACTTGTTTTTTGTGATTTTTAACCCTTATCCTTTTTTAACCCCCTCTGATAAACCCATTTTTACCATAATTGTGGTAAATTATTTTTAATGTTTTTACAATTCATTATGGTCTAAAATTAATTTGATCTTATTGGATAATATATATTATGATAATTTAATATATTTAATACATTTTAAAAAATTAAAATTATATAAATGACAAAATATTGTTTAAAATAAATCCTACAGATGTGAAGAGAATGTTGGGTTTCAAAGAGAAATGTTTCAAATGTTTAAAATGTTTTTATATAAAAAGTCAATATAAAAATGATTCTAATTGAAAATATAGGATTCATTAATATATAATTAAAATAATTTATCTTTTAAAATCATTTAAATAAATGTAACCTAGTAAAAGTTTTAAATTAAAAGGTAGTTTCCAATAAAAACTAGATGATTTCACTATTCACTGAACTATTAATCTTTTAAAAAATCCAAAAAATTCACCATAGGCTAATTTTAACATGATGATTTTAAAATTTTTTTTATTTTATCAAATTAATTTTATAAATGTGTAAAAAAATAATTTATATTTTTTCACAACATGAAATAGAAAATGTTTATTTGAGAAAATTATATTTTCAAAACATATATAGTCTTTACTAAAAATTAATCATTTTTTATAAATATGTTTTCTTATTATTAAACCAGTATAATTAATATTTAAAAAATATTTGTTAATATTCATAACTGTATGTTTAAGATCTAGGTTTTAATAGTCTCTTTTAAATATTAATAATAATTATATATGATGGTTTGTTAAATCTCGATGTCACGTGTAATAAAAGCTAAACATGGTGTTTCATGTAATGAAATCTATCTAATAAATTAATTTATTACAAAAAAATTAATTGATAAATGTTTTTTTATCATCCATGAAAGGTTTTAATTTTGGCTTATTCAATGATGCAGATGTTGGGGAGGGGTAGTTCTATTGTAGTAATTTCTTTGGGCCTTTAGGTCGGGTGATGGTCCTTATAAATGCCAAATAAAGTGGTGCTCATTATAAAAAATCTCAGAGAAAGAGAGTCAAATGAGATGGAATAATTCCATTTTAAACATGTATTTTTATTTATAAATGAAGTGTATTTCATACCTAAACCCATCAAAGGAATATATTCAAATAAAATTAATCTCTTCGAGTTGTTCAATCCCAAATTCCAAAAAAATAATACCCTCGTCTAAAATAAATTTAAAAAAATAAAAATCAAACCCTACAATTTTTGTCCCTATTGGGCCATGAAATATGATCATAGGGTTAAATTTCACTCACTTCATCCATTACATTAATGTTTTTCTACTAAATTCATTGATATTCATCACTATATTCATCATTATGTGGGAATTGTTTTGTTTGATTAAGAATTTCAGTTCCACTGATTTTTTATGTGTCCTTAGATTTATAGAAAGAGACTTTAATTCAGAGTCTATCACTAAGTGTCTATGTTAACTGGGTGGTAATCTCACCACCTTCCGTTCCTCTATAAGAATAATGGTATATTTTTAGTACGTTGATTGTCATCTCATTGGAAATGTAGATATTCAAGATCAGAAACTGGGTTTCTCTGGGAGAAGATGAGTGAGAGCTAATGTGGGCATGTAGTTTCTTAGAGAGATACCACCAATATGTAGGATCTAATTGGATTACCCTATGTTTTGATACATATATTATCTCTATTAATGAGGGATAAATTCATAGAAAAAGAAAAACGTGTAATGATGATGACAGAAGATTTGTTGGAGGATATCAAAAGAGATGATTGGAACCCACCCCTTCTCTATAAATAGAGAAAATAGGGAGAACAAAAAATCGAAAATAGTATAGTAAAATAGTGACTCTAATTAGAAGGAAGAAGAATTAAATGGTAATTAATGTGTTGGATTCAAATGAAGCTTTTTTTTAGTTGGAGGAAAACTGATCCTTAAATACAATAATAACCTTATCATTTTTGGTATCTGTTGTAAGAGCCTAGAGGTGTTTTGTGGTTTGAAAAACATCTTTAAAAAACATTTGGAAAAGGTTTTATAGGTATTAATTCCCATATCCAAACCCCAAAAAAATTATAATTTTTAAACATATATATATATATATGTTTGTATATTTATTTATTTATTACAAAAACGATTTCCCAAGGGTCCCTTTTATAAGGGAGGTTTCCCTTAAAATAATTATATATTTCAAATAAGGGATTCAACTTCTACTATCCAAAATAGAAAAAATAAAATATTATTTTCAATATCACATTATTAATATTTAGTAATTAATCAATCATTAACTATTAATAGTTAATAATTAATAATAATTAATAGATATAATTTTTTAAATAATTTGGGGTTTGAGCCCATTTATTAAAAAACAAAAACATGAAAACAAACAGAAGTATAGAGTCAGAAAAAGAAAAACTATCCCCATAATTTTCACACATAAAATTGTTAAAAAACTCATACAACAAATTAATTTTTAATCTCAGACTAAAGGAAAATACTATAACTATGATGAGCACCCCATTTAATTGATCCACATCTATAGATTCATAACTTTGGATAAAGAACTCTTTTACTTGTCTTCACATATTTCCAATGAATGTTAGAGTCTCTATAATACTCAATGACCTCCGAATAACTTTCTATAGAATATACCAAAACCAAATCCCTCACAGAGTGATCACCGAGAAAATAATACTCAATACCTATGTCTCTTTCAATTGGAACCACATAATTATCATTATAATGTAAATAAAGAGAAAAAAATTTATTTTAGGTTTTGAAATAAACTAAAATATCATTTGGGCTCTTCCCATTATTTTCAACTTTACTATTTCTTAGGTCTATAGTACCTACAACCTATAACATCCCCAACGTATCCTTTGGAAAAAAAGAATTAGGATATGACATTTAACTAGCTCTCAAAATATAATTGTGTTATTTTATTCCTCATGTATCAGACAATTCACTTCTGAATTATGGTTTTTTAAATTGGAAATTACTTGCCTTATTGTTCTCTCATTTACAATGCTTGTAGGAAAAATATGATTTCATTTTCCTTGTTTACTATTCCCCTAAAATTATTTTATATTATGGTCCTATTTTATTGGGATACTGGGCACTTATTTTGGTCAATGTGGTGGGAAATTCTTTTTTGGGTATTCATACATTAGTTTGCATTCTTATTTTCACTTTCCAAACTAGTGGTCCCATGAGGAACTGGTCATATTCATTGATTTCATTATGTCCCATTACATCTACAAAACCCACCCATCCAAAATCAATTAGGTGCACAATTTTATTCTCTCTTTGGTGTGATATTGTGTTAGTTTTTTTTGGTCAAGCAGTTTATAGGTTCTGCACTCTGTCATTGGAATTAATCACCACAATATAGGCTGGTTTCCTTAGTGACCCTCACATTCACAATTTGTTCCTTAACTCTCATTCAAGTATGTAGAAAATCTGAGCTCTTTGTATTTAGATTTCTTCCTAGGATCAGATATTTTTTCTTATCGTCCTCATTGTATACTTCTCATAAGATGTTTATAATGAATATCATTGACAACATCCATTTCATAAAGATGTGTGGGCTAGTTCTTCGATCTAATGATTTACAGAAGACGTGTTAACCATTTTCATTAGAGACACAATGTTCAAAGGTGCTTATTATTCATGTCCATAATAACTAATGGTAAAATCCTGAAGTGATCTAGATTACTGGAGAACCATTATATTTATCCTTTTAATCATTTTCATACCTATTTTGTTATGTTCATAGAGAGAATAAATATGTTTCATTCCATGATCTTTATCATTGGCCTATACTTTGAATCTGTTTTTTAGCTTCATAAAATTTTTGTGTGTGTGTGGCGGTGTTATTACCATGAAACCTTGTATAAACCATACCGAATCATGTTCAATCCTTGAGTTATTATTTACTTATTTCATTATTTTTCACCTTGAATGTTTATTTTCTATTGTAATCAAAAATTATGAAACAAAATACCCAAAAAAAGTTCATGGGTTTTTTGGACTATCCCTAGTTATT
This sequence comes from Viscum album, assembly GCA_963277665.1. Taxonomy (NCBI): domain Eukaryota; kingdom Viridiplantae; phylum Streptophyta; class Magnoliopsida; order Santalales; family Viscaceae; genus Viscum; species Viscum album. The sequence continues at coordinate 1,211,457,772 of OY728165.1, forward strand.
TCACTCCCTAGAAAGTTGAATCATAACCAAATTGGGTTTAATTTTTTTAGAATCTATTTATTCTTTCAATTGATTTATTTTTCAATTATTTATTCCTTCCTTATCATAGTCACCATATGGCCTCTTCTATTTAAAATTTAAGTCACTGTAACCTCAAATATTTATTTATTTCAAAAAAACTAATTATATAATCATTCATATCCATTAGTATTGAAAATTTATTGGGGGAATGTGATTTTCTGCCAACAAATTATCATATGATATTTTGGATAAAAATGATAGTAACTTTGATATAAATTAAAAACATTGATGGTGATAATTACTTTAATTTATGGAGAATTATGATGAGATCCTAGATTTTTCTATAAGAGTTAATTGATTCTTTACATAGATTAAATAAACATATTATTACCCTATATAATACAAGAAAACCCTCTACAATATATCAAGATTTCCCTTTTTTATGTTATTTATTTATCCCATAGTTGTCTACTTCTTTTTCTAGTGACATCATTCATAGAAAAGATTATTTACAAAACACTACTTTTGGTATTTGGCATAAATAAGCGAAATTATATATGGTATCATCACATATTGGTAGACTTTAAAATAAAAAACCATATTAACATTCAAAATTAAATAAAGTGTTCAAATTAAATTACATTTAGAAAATTCAATAAAATCATACATTATTTACCCAAAATAAATGTGATTTTTGATAATGAAGATAAATCTATGATTATTTTAACTTCTATAGAAAATTCTTATAGAACATTATTAGGGAAAATGATATATATAGGTGTGACTATTTAACCCTTGAATATATACAATCTACCATACTGTTTAATGATTTAGATTATGAATTTTTGGTTAAAGGGGAGGCTAGATTCTTTTCACAAGATATAGGCTCTAAATCATGGGTACGATGAAAGAGTATAAATAAGGTAATAGAACTAACAACAAAAAACCACATCTAGGAATTAGTATATGGAAATATTTTTTTTCATCCAACATTGTATATAAGGACTCGGTCTTAAAACAATACATAATCATGAATTAAATGAATATTTCACATAGAGGATCTTTTCAGGTTTAGAGTTGTAGAGAATTAGGTCATAACTATTACATCTCAAAAGATTACAAAGAAAGAACTTCTACTAAGTTTCCATAAAATAAAGACTCTTTAAAAGAAACATGTCTAGTTCCATGTTTTAGATATCATGTCTTTCCTTGATCCCATCCTTGACCCTATTCATCTTTAAGTCATGTGGATAACATTTTAAAAACATGGGATGAGCATAAAAAGGCCAATAAAGGATACACAAAGAAGGAAAACTGTTAGTTTTTAAAAACAACAAGTAAACCATGAATACTTTACCAAAGTAATAATTTTCACCTTTATGAAGTAGTAAAAACTTTTCACTGAATAAAAGACCATTACTTACCCTTTTGTAACCAAAATATTACCATAAAACCCATATAAAGAACACATAACATATAAAAGTATCTTGGGACATAAACATACTTAAATGGAATAACCATACGGTCAACTTCCACACATATCACTTAATGGAATAGCCATACGAATGACTTCCATACCCAATTCATTTGTGGTTATAACATAACCACCCATCCTGGTATTCACGGCACCACCCATCATATGGTTTATCACGTAACCACCCGTCAAATGTACAAGTACCATTATCAAATCATAACACATAAAACAATTTTAGAGGAAAGAAAACATTTCGAAATTTCAAGCACAATATATCACTTAAATATATTGACATAACAAATCTTTTATCAAAACCATTTCCAATAACAAAATACAGAAAAGATTATATGGTATTTATTTACTTTTAAAAATATAACGGCTTGTTGAGGAAGCAGAAGATCAAATAATACTCGCGGCGGCGGAAGGGTCGTTGTCACCGCGTACATTAAAAACAAACTAAATTTTGGTCATTTATTAAAATATTTCGTATAGAAAATATTCCTTCCGAATACAAGTAGAAGTTAAAGGGGTTTATACACCGTATAAAATAAAGTTGGGTATAAAAAAAATATGCCTCAATGAAAGGAGATTGAGACGAAGTCCCTTACAAAGATGATATCCTTTGATTAAGGATAAATCAATTACATAATTATGTGTGACAAAAGAATACACCAAGTATAAGTGGATATTTAGTGTAAAACAATCAGAGTTTATTCATACATATTCATAGAACGACATATTCAAGGAGTACAAGTTTAACCTAAAGAATAAAAATTGGGATAAGAAGTTCCCCTGCAAAAATTCGACAGCCTAACGACGTCATATAAAAATTCAGAAAATGAGTTAATGAGAGAGAAAATGGTATCTCATCAATTGGACATAAAATTTACATCAATAAGGATATAGAAGAACATATCCCAACATAAAAATATGTAAATTAAAAGACCCAACAAATGAAGTCTTTTAAAAAGAGGAGGGTGAAAGGTTCCCTTACAGACTTGGGTAACTTACAAAACATGAGCCACATGAAAGAGGGATCATAAAATGAAGATGTCAATACCCATTAATTTATCTATATTACATAATGAATACACTCATGGGTAGTATATACACCACACAAAAGGAAATAGTGGAAAATGTAGCATGAATCTCAATGGAAAAAAAGTGAGAGGAAAAATACCTTACGAAAACTCGGCAGCCTAACGGCGCCACTTAAAACATCGAAAAATGGATTAAAGAGATCAAATAGGGTCTCTCATATTATTAACATAAAAATTAAAGTGTGAGGAATATAAAATAACATCCCCAAACATAATAAATATGAGCTTAAAAGAAATGACATAAAATAGAGTGCTTAAAAAGAAAGAGAGAGGTAGGATCCCTTACCTCATGTCCGACTTGTCTTGTTTGTTTCTTTATATTACTGAGTAATAAACATTTGTCAATTTATAATTAATTAAGGAAGACCTTTAAAGATTGTTTTTTAGTTCAGATCACATATTATAATGTTATAATAATTTGTTAATAATGTGAGTTCATATTAGCCGTTTTTGTCGATGTTTGGTACGTGAGTCAAAAATGAACTTGTTTGAAAATGATTGTCAATGTAGTTATAAGTAAATCATCTCCAGAATAGTATTAATGATTTAAATATCATATATATCAAGTAAATATTCAATTTATACTATTCTATAACATTTGGAGATAAAAATAAATGAAATGAACGGTTCATGGAGACGGTAGGACGTACGTACGCATGAACGCTACTTTCATTTCATTGTCATATTAATGGAATTAACAAATAATTGATAGAGATATATATTATAATTCCAGTATAATATATAGGTTATATAGGTCACATATGTTCATTAATTTTATTCTTTATACGTTCTATGTATTGCATGAACGAGTCAAATCACTTGAGGGGGCGGTAGTCCACACATCCTCGTATGAAATTATCGCTTTTGCACAACATGAAAAGCATAAAGGCATGTTTTAAATATAAAATTCAGAAGCATATTGAAAACATAAATGTCATATATATCATATATAAAATATAGTGACATCATAATGGCCACCATGAAAGGTGTTAAGAGAATATTGAACAATCATTGTTTAGTGAGGTAGAAATTCACCATCCACAGAAACAGTATGTTCTTTAATCATTAGAAAAATGTGCTGTAAGTGTAGCTCTAATCCTTCACATAAAAACATACTAGTATATTGAAGATACTGGTTTTGTTACAAAAAAAAGGAGAAAAGAGTTTTCATGGTTGGAGAAGCAAAATAAAACAAAAGAACACAAGTGAGGTCATTACCTTAAAATCGGTTAACTCTTCTTGGTTTGGACCAAAAGGGTTCCTTAAATAAATTTTTTCCCATGTTAAGGCTTCTAGGAGTAAGAGAGGGATGTGTAGAGATAAAATGAACAGCGGTTGGCCGATAAAATGGCTTGAGAGGTGTGGGTAAGGTGGTAGAGGTGGGGGCCTTTTATAAGAGGGAGGAGGGGCACTCTTGGAAAGTCAGGAAATGTTACTTTATACTAAAATGTGTTTTGGATTTTGAAGGTTCCACATTGATATATTTCTATGATAAGGTGATAAGGGTTAGAAATATACTCATCCAATAGGTTTTTGACAAGTTTAGGTCTTAAATTTAACATCATCATTTCATTTTATTTTAATCGTTAAATAATGAGATAATCGATGCATCATCATGGTGTCATAAATAATTTAATTTATTTAAATTATAAAAATTATAAAACAAATATAATGATGTAGGAAATTGTTTTAGATTTCCAATGAATATTTATAATCAAAATTATGACTTGTATAACCCCATGTAAAATTTTTTTTAGAAAAACAATACATGTTTGTGACATTTTTATTTTAACTTTAAATAAAAAGTTATCTATGTCATTTTCCTACCGAAGTGGCTCCACGGGGTCCCCAAGTTGACCCATTGATTATATTGGTGGTACATGACACATAAAATGAGGGTAGGACATGTGTCTAGGTCATTTAATATTATTAAAACATTAGTTTTACCTTAAATTACACTAATTACATTTTATCGCGATTAGTAAAACTTAAAAGTTACTATTCACCAAAAAATTATTTTAATCCCATTGAACCACATATTACATCCTAATGAAGACCATGTATGTCATATTTTTGAAAATAAAATCACAGAAGTGGTAAAGTATCATTTAAATGAAAAATCAGTTTTTTAACTACCACTTAGTGGTTTCACTATTCATCAAAAATTGATGTTTTTTCAGAAAAATACCAAAAATTCACCCTAAGATATATTTGTTATTCTGAATTCAAAAATGATGTCTATTTTATAAAATTAAAAACATAAAAGTTTCAGTAATTCATTTAATAATTAATTCCCACTGTCAAAACAAATAGCGTGTTTTTAAGAAGCAAAATCTACTAAAAGATTGACACTAGTTTGAGTCCAATTTCAAATTGAGATTAATTCCAATGGCCACCATTGGATTAAATGGTAAAAATAAATTATAATTTCACTTTAAAACCAATTAAAAATCGAATCTAATCATATAAATAAATTTTATTAAAAACTGGTTTTGAATTAAAATACAACATTTTTCACTATTCATTAAAAATTGAACTTTATTAGAAAAATACCAACAATTTACACAAAGTAAATTTTGATGTCCTGATTCTAAAGAAATTTTTTATTTGGTCCAATAGAATGTAAAAGAGTGACCAAAAATATTTTTAAAGAGGGTTCTCCATCAAAAGGTGATAAATCGACCTTTTAGTGAATATTAGATTAATTATGCTTAAGATTGAATTCCTTTCTTATTTTAAGCCTTTATCTTTTATTGGATAAATGTAAAAACATTTAAAAACATAAATAATGTTATTTTAGTTAGTTTTATTCATTCCTTCCAATACAACGACTACGTGTTAACTACCATTTAAAATAATATTATTTTATTATTAGAGTGCTATGTACGATTTCAATGAAACTCATTGTTTCATATTGGGTACACCATCGACCATAGAGTTCCCATTAAATTAATATTAACTTATTATTCGAAAATATGGATAAATATAAAAATTTCATATACTTTATTTACCTGGGGTGTTACATTGTAAGCCTCGGAGCGTTGAAATATTATATAGAAAGCTAAAAAACCCAATGACTAAAGAACATACTGACTAGTTCACCTTAGTGGATTCTGGTTATGAAACTAAGGATTTGTTGAATGTATCTAAGAAAAAAATCACCCATGAGTGGTTCCTAGATTCAGGATTATCATTCTTTATTTTTTTCTTCTATGGAATATTTCCATGATTTGGTAGAAAGGGTAGAAAGATACATTGTTTTATGAAATAAAAGGTGGTTTCATGTGGAAACCTGACACTATAATTCAAAGAATTGATGTTTTATATCAATTAAATTAAAATGATTACAAGGAATTAAATTCTTAAGCACTGATATTTTAGTAGTCTTGTTAAACCATATACATACATGAGTCTATTATTAATAATTAATAAACTAATTACAATATAATTTTTTCATATTCTCTATAAATAAATAACTTTGAGGATAATAACTTTATTTTTGACTTTATTCCATATATTACATCCCAACATATCATTCATTGTATGCTTCTTATATTCTATAGGAAAATGAAACAAAATATGGTAGAGCTCAAATGCTTATAAATGGTAAGGTATATAGAAATAAATATTTAATCAATGAGAATTGTCAATATGGAAAGTTAAATAACTGAACACACATGAAATGTAATTAGTAAGTTATTGGAAGTGAATAAAAAATATAAAAAGTTAATAATTGGAAATATATTCCATTCAAATAACTAGATGAGTAAAAATAAATATAAAAAGGTAAAAACTAAAACAAATTACATCTAAATAACTAAAAATGAAATGTATCCATTGGTATGTGGATGGAATATCTCATGGATGAATAATAACTGAAAAAAATAATTGAAATTGTTAATTAATGGATTCCATGTTTCCTAGGTACATAGAACCATTTCTGTCGAGACCTTTCATAAGACATTTTGGAATATGGGGTAAAAACCCTTCTAAATCATCTATCCGACTAACTCTCCCATGATACTTCTAATTCATCGATGGGATATCTATAACCAGGCTCCACCCATATCATACATGTCCAAATAATTCCTCATAGATCAAATAATCAATTTTACAGTTTTCTTTATCAAATAACCATATTGATTTAAGAATAAATACTTCTAAATATTTCTACAGATAATCAAATAACTATCCAAGAAGACACTGTATTTAAAATTATATATGGTTTTGGAAATATTAATATCCATGATAAATTATATGGACAATTTTGTTAAATTCAATGCTCAATGATCATAAATAATTAGAATATTTCAAGTGAAAAAACAAGGTAGTCAAGGAAATGATTTTCAATAATTTCATCATCCAAATAAATAAAAAACCATTATGAAAAATTATATTAATGGAATCAATACAAAATAACCCTATTTGAGTAATTATAGTGAGGTATTTTTCATTAATGAAATAAAAGAACATCTTTTAAAATATATTCTTGACGAAAATATCCCGCTCTTTGAAAACCATTTGAAAATATTTTTCCTTGAAAATACCTTTCTAAAAACAATTTCATTAAAAATAATCCTATAAAACTTGCAATGAATGCATCAAATAAATGATGGTGGATATATCTATGCATGTCATATGAGGTAAAAATAAACATTCCTTTTGCAAGGTACAAAGGGTTAAAAAAATGCATTTTCCAGAAACAAACAATAGGAATACTTTGAAAAAATCCATAAATGAAAAAAGGATAAAAATTTATTTTCAAAAAAATTAAATGTTAAAAAAATATTTTTGTAAACATTTTAAGAGGACATTATTTTTTGAAGGAAAATAGTTTTTCTGACTAAATTGAAAAATGAAGTTAGGTATTCATAGAAATATTTTCTAAAATATTTGGGGACTAAAGAGTGTAAAAATGGTACTAAAACATGACAATGGTTCTTAAGAACTTGAGGACATTAATATTAAATGGTTTACTAAAAAATTATACAATAATTTTCTAGAATATAAATTCAAGTATAAATAATCTCGAATAAAATGAGATCGTGGAATAAACCCTTTAAAGGGATATAACGTCAAAGTGAGAATCAATAAATGAGTAGATTATGAGTATTAAGTATAAATACAAAAATTTTATTTTAAAATAAAAAAATATATAGTAAAAATTTATTACAAAAATATTCATATAATATTAATGATAATGAAGAATTAATATAACTGAATGAAAAGAAATTGAGTTATGAAATTATTTATCAACTTGGTAACTTTTAACTGAAATATCCATAAAATAGATACTTAAAATTGAAACTAAAAATACCATGAAGAAATATTTATTCATGATATCGCATTACAATTTTGAAGTACAAAAACCATATATAATAAATTAGGTGCACAACAATTAATTATGCCTCATAGAATGAAAATGGGACAAGAATCCCTTACCTTGTGTTTCCTTTCAGGTGAACGTCCATTAACCTCATATATAATAGTTTTAAACATTACACTACCTTACATGAGAACCATATTATTTATTATAAAATCATATAATGTCCTATTATCATATATTTTTACCCATTTTTTATTAAACATTCATTATTTTAACTATTTCGGGTGTTAATTTCCTTGCTTCCCGGGTTAGTTTTTACTTGTTATAAATTGTTCTTATTAATAAATCATGATTTAATCATCTCAAGAAGGTAAAAAATGTTTAATATTAATATATAATAACTAAATATTTATTTATAATAATCTATAATAACTGGAGATACGAAATAGAATTCACCATTTATGGAGGCTGTAATTTGTACGTACGCATGAACGCTACTTTAATAATTTGTCATATTTTAAAAGAATGAAAAGTAAATCATATATATATATATGTATATTATATTTATAGTAACATTAATATGTAATATATTTCATATATTTTTATTAATATCATCCTTAATACATTCTATTTTTAAATTTAATGAATCACATCTCTTTGAGGGGGAGATAGTCCACACATCCACAACTGATATTATCGTATTCCCACAAAATGGATGGTATAAAGGTATGTGTTATAAAATAATTATATACATATATATACATAATAAATAACATATTTATAATATAGAAACATATTTTCCATCATAATGAATACCATGGTATGTGGTAAAGGAATAATGAACAATCATCCTTTCGTGAGGCCGTTGTTCATCGTTCACATAAACAAAATGTTCTTCACCTATTAAATGGGGTTGTGTGTAAGTGTAGGTTGTAAATTTATCATAAAAAATTCATAGAATAATTAGGATAGTGTTTTTATATATTATATTGTAATAATAATATTTTTGGGTGTGGATAATGGAAATAATACTAAAGAGATTAAGGAAATATGTGACCTCTTAATCGTGTAACTCCTTTAGTTTGAACCAAAGGGATTCCATGGAATTATATCTTCACAAGGGGAGGATTATAGGTTTAGGGTAGTGATTTAAGGAATTCAAATGGTCAGATATTGGCATAACAAAAGTTGTCTGACTGGTGTGAAGAAGTGGGATATATGGTGGCCTTTATATGGGAGGAAAAGGACCCACTTGGTATTTTTTAAAAGATTTTTGGTGTACCCACATTTTTGCTTGAAAATCGTAATAAAAAATAAACCAAACTCATTAAGGGAAGTTTAATTCATGAATTATAGTGATAAAGGTGACTTTAGACAATTTTATAGGTCACTTGGGCCCTTGAATAAAAGTTTTAGTCCCTTATTAAGATTAATTTAACCCATATCATTGTAATTAATTTTAATGGAATTAATAATATTTTTGGTAAAAAATAAATTTGGTAGTATAAAAAATTATTAATAATTATGATTTCAAATATGGAATCCATTTTTCCAAATTTCAAAAAAATAAGTGGCAAAAATTATATTAAATTAAATCCCGCAGACAAGACGATAATACAGGTTTTTAAAGTAAAAACATCCAAATGATTATTATGTTTTTATAGTCAATTCCCTAATAAAATTTATTATAATGAACTAAATTGAATTAATTGGTAAAAATATAATCTAATTAAGCTTTAAAACCAATTAAAATTAAAATATATTATTATAAATTATTTATAATAAAAATCAGTTTTGAATTAAAATTTAGTATTTTTCACTATTCATTAAAAAACGCTATGTTTCCATAAAATCTCAAACATTCACCATGAAATAATTTTTATGTTCTTAATATAAATTATGGAGTTTATTTTTACATATTAAATCCATTAAAGTTTCATAATTCAAATTTAAAATGGGTTCTCCATTAAAAGGTGGTAAAATTATGTTTATAAAAATATAGGTTTTTACGTGTAAAAGATGGTTTGTATTTATCTTATGCCTATAAAACCTAATGGATGAATATAAAAATTATTTTATTGAATATATAAGATATATATTTCTTTATAATCATTTACTAATTATAATTAATTATTTTTATTAAGAAAATAAATTATTTAGAAGTAAAAATATAATAATATTTCTTTTTTATATCCAATTGGTAATTGTTTTTCATTTCTCATTCATTGGTAACCAATAAATTAATTTTATATTTATATAAACCATAATTTTAATATTTGTTTCAATACAATTAATAACTGCTAACATAATGGCTAGGTTATATCATATTATCGCATATAATAATATCTTAATAATAAATTATTACTTGGTGAAACTAGGATTTGCATGTATAAAAAGATACCGAGGAAGGTCTCTCATGCATGTAACACAAGCTATCAAAAATTCCACTCTTTCCTATAGTTAAATATAACTTAGTGTTTCAAGAATTAATAGATATATTATATATTACATTTAATAATGATTGTATTGTATCGGGTTAATATATTACCTTTTTTACACTTGGTGTTGCATGTCATAAAGACTACTGAATAAAAAATTGTACAATATAATTTCAGGGGATTACTATAAAGACCATTAATTTCCATGTAATTGTTTTTAAATATATGGTAATTTTAAGAGTCCGTGAAATCTGACGGCCTGCGATTTTGAGGCCCGGAGTGCCCGGAATGATCTGTCGAAGTTTTGTTAAGATTAAGTTAATGCATGTAAGCAGTTTCCTTAAAAAAGTAGAATAAATCTTAAACATTTACATAGATCAAAAATCTAAAGGCATCATTGCGCTTAGGAAGGTGGGTTTACCCTAGCCGTGACTTATGATTAGTCGGCGTGGACCTCCTGTGAGAGAACCCGGAAATGGCATAATCTTAAATAAAATAATTATATAAATTTTTTTATTTTTCAAATGCCTATAACTCACAAATGGTAACTATGATCAAAAATATGAGACTGCTGATGAACTCGTTAGGGTATTCTTTGTTTACGAAGATACTATCATTGGCCGACGCGGGCCACCAGAGAAAGTTAGTTTTTGGATGCAAATAAAATAATTAAGTGACAATTATTTTATAGTAAAATTCATAACATCTAAACGGTAACTTGGATTGAGAATCCAAGAGTACCATCGGGTTCATTGGGGTGTGTTTCAACTAGGAAAAGCCTAACCTTGACCAGTGCGGGTCGAGGGTTACTAATAAAAATTTTCCAAACTTTTTTCATGTACGATTAGTAAATGTAGGAGCGACGTTTTATAACTTTTGAACTGGTGCTCAGAATTAAAATCCAAGGGCACTGTTGAACTCACAGTTCCAATATTCTCTTAAGGAGACTTTCAACTCAATGGTAGTTGGCCGACGGTGAAAGTTAGTTTTTGGGGTTTTCATGAAATTTATAAAATAAAATAAACTTCTTTTTATTTTATTTTAAGCTTCCCTGTGGATATTTCTTGTGGGTTCCACCGGAACTAAACCTCCAGGTGGATGTTGGATGTGGGGAACATCAGACAATAACCTACCATGAGAGGTTAAGGTGGTGGGGACCACTAGAACCATAACCTCCCATGAGAGGTTATGGTGGTGGGGACCACCCGGGATGAAACCCCCATTTAATTGGGAGAAACCCTCAACTATCACAATTAATGAGGGGGATCCTCTCGACCTCCTCCACCTTAATTGTGCCAACACACATACCATTAATTTTTCCAACTCACCGCATCATTTCACCAACGTAAATTAATTGTCTTCCCTTTTTTATTTAAGTAACACCATCCTTGGAATTTATGATAGTTCCTAATAAATGAACCGTCCAAAATTTCAACAGTCATTGTCTACCTCTCCCCCTCTCCTATATATATGGAGCCTTGAATAAGGATTTGGGGCGGCATCACAAAACGACAAAGCACTGTTAAAGTGACGTAACGCCCAACACCTGGTTGATTACACCCCCAATGAAGAATGTGTTCTCCAGACGAAGAACACTCTCCCGGAGAAGAACAACCTAAACTTTGAACTTCTTCCTCGGGACTTCCTCCGACGTAGGACGTCACCGACTATGACGAGCCAATTCACAAACTGAAGATTGAGGAAAACGCCGATGACATCGATATCTATCATTTCCGAACGATCTATCTTCTCCCTTGTGACTCCGTCGCCAAACTATGAGCAAGGTAGGGGTTTACTTTTATCTAATTATTATCTTTACCTATGTTATTCATTTCCCTAAAAATGAGGAAGAAGGGTTGCTGTGCTTCAGACTTAAGAACCAATTGTTACCACCCTAAAAGCGGAGGGTGCGGGCTAAACCAACATGGACTAAACCCTCCACCGATCTTGTTTTTTTTGAACTTCAGCAATGAAGAGGAAAAGAGGCGACGAAGGCGGCAACAACAAAGGTCGCGCTACCCATGGCCTCCAAGAACCGCGCTGCCCCCGTGCTCCCAGCCGAACACCGCCGACCCATACTAGCCCGAGCCACGCGTCGGCCACCGTCCCGCCTTCCCACGGCCTCCTGTGCCCAGAGATCCCTTCCCGAGGCCTGCCCGGTGCCCCACCGGTCTACCCGTGCCCCATGCTCCCTTCCTGAGGCCTGACCGGTGCCCTGCCGGCTTGACCATGCCCCGCGTGTCCTGTCGGCCTACCTGCAGCCTACCGCACCCTACCCGGTTTTCCCATGGCCTCCCGCGGCGGCTGCGGCCTCCTGGCCTCCCGAAATGGCCGACTGCGTCCCTCACGACGTCGCTGGCTAAACCATCTCGGCCTTCCAGACCAAGACACCCAAGACATACCCTCTGCGATGTTGACCGAACTGACCTCGGTCACCGGAACAAGCCTCCTACAAGGTGACCACCGGGCCGGACTGCCCCCGCAGTCTGCTGGTCGGGCCTAACGGAACGGGCCAATCCTAGCAGGATGACCCACCCAAAGGTCCGGGTCAGAGCCAGCGGGTCTTACTTGGTCGACCCAGACCGGGTGGGCCCAGACTGTTTTTGGCCCAGTCGGACCGACCAGGTCTGACCGAACCCAGTCCCACTACCGACCCTTGAACTTTCATTGGCCATATCCTTGGCATCGGGCGTCCATTTGACGAACCATCGGTGGTGCTGGTTTTCTTGTAGCGTGATGGCCCCTTTGAGTATACCCCTCTAGATTTTGGAGTTTAGTTGAGTTACATTCTGGTTGGGTCATACAAGAATCCAACTAGGCCCCTCGGACTAAAAAGATAATAACTCACAGACCAGGCGTCTGATTGATGCACTGTCTATTGCGTTGAGACCTCTATGACGTGGCATACCCTTGAGATACCCATATGTGGGACTTCATGGATATTGGAGTATCAACCAGTAGCTTGTTAGGTGGATCTTTCAAAGATGAGAAGGCATTTGGGTGGGAACCTAGTAGCTGGCTGAGACTTGACGATTGTTGACCGATTAGACTCGGAGTGATTCAACTAGCCTAGTGGGGAGCGCCTCTGTGTGAGAGCAGCAGACTCGCAATGGGGAGAGCCTATGTGTGAGCGCAGAAGACCCACGGTACATGACCGGTGGAGTACTTCAGCAAGCTACGAGGGGGAGCGCCTCTATGTGAGTGCGACAGAACCATAGTGGGGAGCACCTCTGTGTGAGCACGGCAGATCCACGACACTCGACAGGAGGAGTACCTCAGAAGTCCAAGTTAGTGGGAAGTGCCTCTTTGTGATGCGACATGCCCACTGTACTTGATAGAGAAGTATTTATCCAACAGCCGAGGGGTCAGATTGATACTATCCCTAGAATAAAATCTCGGTTGAGCTGAGTCAGCAACGTTTGTGTTTACCTCATTATTGAGATGGGTTACTTGATAACTTAGGTATTTTTATTGGCATATACCTAAGTGAAGTTATCTGTTGGCATCATACATTGTGGTTTATCCTTGTTGGTTTTTGTGTGAACTAGAGGGTCTTAGGGTCCCTACTGAGTATCGTTATACTCACCCCTGCACGATCTATACCCACACCTCGTTGTGTTGGTTGTAGATGACAGACAACACAGACTGAGGATCAGATTAGCAGGACTGGACGGTACCCGGGGGTGGACCTTACAATGAGTCGGTACACAAAGGAGATTGATGGATGTGGAGTGTTGATGAGGCTATCTGTACCTACCCTTCAGGTAGGAATCACCAGAGGATGACCCAGCAGCTGTTTTACCCTTTTCTTTTGTTGTACTTGTTTTTAGTTTCCTTGTACTCTACAGTTGGGCTTGTATTTCCGGCCCCCTTTACTTCTCAACATTCCTTTTTGTATACAGTTTTCACTTACTGTCTGCTTCCAGATTGTACTCTGATTGTGTATATTTACAATTTATAAAGAAAATTCCTAACCAGATTTGGGATTTATTCCTTTGGTGCTAGTCGCCAGCCCCAGTCCTATAGAAGACTAACTTGGTGTAGTCACATCACGAGCCCTATGGGATGGGTCATGAAAAATTAGTATCATAGGAGTCAGTTCTACCACAGAACATAGGACTCTGATATATCTTTTCTGTGTAGAAATAATGTTATGTGTACTAAATGTGGTTCTCAGTTCAGGGAGTCTAGTGTTGGTGTGGTGGCCGAAATATCCATACACCAGGACCCTGACTACTGATATCCGACTCAGTGGATGAAAATAATAATTGTGTGTGTGTTTTTAAATGTTTTCTTTAAGTCATCTCAACCAGGTCATCTCACCAGGTATAACTTTTGACTGTGTTGCATCTGTTCAGGATGCCTCCACGCAGACTACCAGTTAGAGTTCAAAGAGAGTACTCGATGATAGCCCACCGAGCGACGAGGCTCCTGTACAGCGCCCTCTTACTATATTGGCACCTTCGGGTGGTTTACTAGCAGCACCACCACCTGTTGGGCAGCTAATACCACCCGCCGCACTGAGGGATAGTGCACGCCGACTGAGTACGTTGCACGAGTTCTAGCTGCAGAGGCCTCCAAGGTTATGAGGCGAGACAGATTCCCATGTAGTAGAGGAATGTCTAGAGTCTATTTCTAGAGTTCTCCTCTTAGATAAGACACCCATAGAGATGATAGTGATCTTAGATACTAGTTTTTTCTGGTGAGTGACAATGAGGTTGCTCCGTATAGAGATGAGGCTTCAGTACGTGGACCGTTTCCAGAGATTGTACCTTCAGGTAGTGTGTCAGCTATATCACTTCTTGTAGGTCAGCAGTTACAACCGGAAGTACTGGTATATGAAACATATAGGCTAAGTGCCTTACACATGTATCAGCATCAAATACCACATAGGATCAGAGGAAATCCCTACTCAAAGGCGGCTGAGGACTGGCCAAAGAGGTGGCTGAGAGTTCTCTTGAGCTTGTACAGCTTCGTCAAGATGACATTTCAGTAGCTGAGAATTCATCGAGGCGTACAGATCGTTCCCCATACTCAATGAATAAGTTACGATCAGTGCTTTGGGGCTTTGACATCCATGTGAGGTGTGATTTTGGACATCTGAGCCAACAGTTTTCTCTAGATGATAGAGAGAACCTTTTCGGATTGAATGTTCTTTGGCTGAGCGGATACAGCCAGTGAATGTTATCAGTGGGAAAGCATGAAACTGAATTCTGTCTCAGATATTTGAGCATGTAAAATGTTTCAAGAAGAAGATGTGTTAAGGACAGATGAATCTCTAGGGCCGCAGACATGGAAGCAGAGCTGAAAGAGCAGCATGAGGTGGTGTACTTTTTGACATGCTACAACTGGCCAACTTTTTAGTCCCCGCCAGGCTCAGGGAGCTGGAGGATAGGGGAAGAGAGTAGCTGCATGTGGTCAAAGTGTGATACCCAAGGGCTTTAGGAATGATTCGAGGTATGAACTATTTCTACTACTCGCTGCTGTATCAATAGACATAGGTATGAATCATTCCTTCCTTCCATGAATCTTGTCCCAGACCTAGTGTTTCGGGTTAAACAATTGACATAACCCTTTTGTCTGGAGATACCTTTAAGAGGAGACTTGATAATCACACTTACGCCGACAGTGTGATCTGTCCCTTGAGGTGAGAGTTTCAGTTGGAACCTCTTGGTGGCAGCGTCGAGGCCTTACGATGTTAGTTTGGGTATGGACTGGGAAACTATAGTTCATACATAGATTGATTGTATTAGGAAATTTTTCTTCATTAATCTACAATGTTGGGATGAGGTTTTTCATAGTCAGCGAAAAATGGAACCCATGCAGCACAAATTAAACTCATGTATAGGAGGGTCAAACCGATCACTCTTGAGTCGGCCAACCTTACCATTGTGGCAGTGAGAGTTTTCAGTTTTCAGTTCAAAACAGAAGTGACAGAATGTGGGGACATCTTTTTGAAAGAGGTTTCCAGGATTACCCCCCCCCCCCTCTAAAGGGGGAGGGTCGTCACTTTGGATGGATACTACCGGAGGTTCGTTCCAAACTTCACCAGAGTTGCAGAACCACTATCGGCCTTGACAAAGAAGGGGCAACCCTTCGTGTGGTCGGAGAGATACCATCAAAGCTTTCATGAGCTGAGGAAAAGTCTGACTAGTGCCCCCATATTGGGGCTTCCAATGGAAGTTGTAGGGTATGTAGTCTACTGAGACGCATCGGGGACCAGACTCAGGTGTGTCCTGATGTAGGGGCGAGCGGTGATCGTATATGGTTCTCAGCTGCTGAGACAACATGAGAATAACTATGCTACCCATGACGTGGAGTTAGCAGCAGTGGTATTCACCTTGAATATGTGGCGGCACTCTCTTATGGGTGAAAATTTTACTATGTACTCTGATCATACGAGTCTCAAGTAAATCATCACTCCGAAGGACCTGAACCTGATACAACGAAGATGGATTGAGTTTCTCCAGGACTATGACTTAGATATAGTCAATACTCATGGGAAGGTGAATGTTGTTACAGTTTCTAGGAGAGGCGACAGAGCAGGTGGCTTCCATACAGATATCCTTTTTGGATAGAAATGGAGCAGCCTTTCTACGGTCTCTTACGGTCACTCCCCACTTTTTTAGCGAGTTAGGGAGGCACAGCGTGGAGACGTTGACTGCGAGACACAATGTTCCCAGATATCCAAAGGGCATGCACCTGGTGTATTTCTTGAAGGTAGGGGCATGTCATCCTTTTTAGGGGATGTACTATGTTACCCGTGTCACTTCAGGAGAAAGTGTTGAGGGAGTTCCACACATCTACTTTAGCAGTACATCCAATACTAGTGAAGGTGTATCAGGACCTCAGATGACCGCACTAGTGGCTAGGTATGAAGAAGGTGGTAGTGGAGTTTGTCTTTCAATGCCTCACTTGTCATCAAGTGATGGAAAAGCTCCATGTACCAGCAGGCTTGGTATATCCTTTAGAAGCCCCAGAGTGAAAGTGGGATAGGATATCCATGAACTTCGTGACGGGTGTTCCACGTACATCCAGGGGACACGACTCGATTTGGGTGATCGTTGACCGACTCACCAAGTCAGCCCACTTCCCACCTATCAGAGAGTAGGGTTCAGTAGAGATCATGGGATTCCTCCACGTGTATGATATTATGAGGATATATGGAGTAACTTATTCTATTTTCTCTGATCATGACGCATGATTTACTTCCCGGCTATGGAAGTGGTTGTAGGAGGCATTCAGGACGCAGCTTTGTCTGAGCACCTCCTTCCATCCTCTCACAGATGGTCAGACTGAGCGTAACATTCAAACTCTCAAGGAAATTCTCCATTAATGTGTCCTCAACTTCGGTCATAACTTGGAGTATCACTTACCTTTGGTGGAGTTTCCATACAACAATAGCTATCACTCCACCATAGGGATGGCACCTTTCTAGGCATGGTACGGGAAACCTTGCAGATCACCCTTGTGCTGGACAGACCCATGGGAGTCAGCACTAGTGGGACCAGAGACGGTACGAGATACCACAGAGAAGGTGCATATTATCTAGGAGTGGATGAAGACTGCACAGAGTAGGTAGATGTCTTATGCTGACCGGAGATGGAGACCTCTAGAGTTCGAGAATGGAGACCACATCTTTCTACGGGTCTCACCGCAACAAGGTCTACAGAGATTTGGTCGAGTCATCATGTTATCTCCGAGGATTATCGAACCATTCCAAGTCCTCAACAGAGTAGGCAAGGTGGCTTACCACCTGAATCTTCCACCTTAGTTGGACTGGGTGCACAATGTATTCCACATATCTCAGCAGAGGATATACGTGCACGACCCTTCTCACATCATCGACCATAGAGAGTTGGACGTCGATGATGGGGAAACATTCACAGAGGTTCCAGTGGAGTTTGAGGATCAACAGAAGAAGATCCTATGTGGATGGTCGATACCTTAGTTTCACATATGCTGGAACCATGGGAACCTCTAGGATAGAAAATGGGAGCAAGAGGCTCAGTACCCCCACTTGTTCCCTTAGTTATGAGTTGTGGATTATGGGGACATAAATATTTTAGTCGGGGAGAATTTAATGACCTATAATTTCCATGTATTGTTTTTAAATATATGGGAATTTTACGAGTCCATGAAATCTGAAGTCGTGCAATTCCGAGTCACATAGTGCCCAGAATGATCCGTCGAAGTTTTGTTAAGCTTAAGTTAACGCGTGTAAGCAGTTTTCCTGAAAAAGTGGAATAACTCTTAAACTATTACTCAGATCAGAAATATGAGGGCACCGTTTCACTCAGGATGGCATGTTTACCCTAGGTGTGACTTATGATTAGTCGGCGTTGACCTCCTATGAGAGAACCCAAAAATGGCGTAATCGTAAATAAAATAATTAAATAAATTATTTTATTTTTCAGATACCTATATCTCAGAAACATTAACTCAGATTAAAAATCCAAGACCACCACTGAACTCGTGAGGTTATGGTTTATTTAAGTAGATACTAACTTTGGCCAACACGGGCCACCAGTGAATGTTTGTTTTTGGCCGCAAATAAAATAATTAAGTGAAAATTATTTTTATTGTAAAATTCATAACATCTAAACGGTAACTCGTAGTAAAAATCTGAGAGTACGGTTGGGTTGGTTGGGGTGTGTTTCACCTAGACAGAGCCTAACCTCAACCGGCGCGGGTCGAGGGTGATTGATATTAATATTCCAATATGTTTTTCAGGTACGTTCAGTAAACACGCGAGTAGTGTTTTATATCTTTTGAACCGGTGCTCGGAATTAAAATCTAAGGGCACCGTTGAACTCACGGTACTGGTATTCGCTTAAGGAGACTCTCACCTCTATGTTAGTTGGTCGAGGGTGAATGATAGTTTTTTGGGTTTTTCATAGAATTTATAAATGTAAATAAACTTTTATTTTATTTTATTTTAAGCTTCCATGTGGATATTTTAGGTGTGTTCCACTGGAACTAAACATCTAGGTGAAGGTTTGATGTGGGGAACACCAGACCATACCCTCCCATGTGATGTTAAGGTTGTGGGGACCACCTGATCCATAACCTACCATGAGAGGTTATGGGAGTGGGGACCACCCAGGATGAAACCCACCTTTAATTGGGAGAAACCCTCAACTCCCACAAATAATGAGGGGAAGCCTCTTGACCTCCTCCACCTTAATTGTGTCAACACACATACCATTAATTTTTCCAATGCACCACATCGTTGCTCCAGCGTAAATTAATTGGCTTGCCCCTTCTAAAATTATGTAACAGCGTCGTTGGAATTTAGGAATGTTCCTAATAAATGAACCATCATAAATTTCAACCATCGTTGCCAACCTCTCCCCCTCTCCTATATATGTGGTGCTTTGGATTGGGATTTTGGATGCCTTCACCAAGCGACGAAGCGCTGGTAAAGTGACGTGACACCCAACACTTGGAAGATTACTCCCTCCAATGAAGAATGTGTTCTCCCGACCAAGAACAACCTCAACTTAGAACATCTTCCTCAGGACTTCCTCCGACATAGGATGTCAATGACTAAGACAAGCCAGTGTACAAACCGACGATTGAGGAAAACACCGATGACACCGACATCCATCTTTTCCCAACGATCTGTCTTTTCCTTTGTGACTCTGTCAATGAACTACGAGCAAGGTAGGGGTTTACTTTTATCTAAGTATGATCTTTACCTATGTTCTTCCTTTCTCCCAAAATGAAGAACGAGGGATGTTATGATTCATACTTATGAACCAATTGTTACCATCCTAAACGCGGAGGGTGCATGCCAAACCAACATGGCCCAACCCCTCTACTGATCATGTTTTTGTTGAACTTCAGTAACGAAGCGGCAAAGAGGCGACAAAGGCGGCAACAACAAAGGTTGTACTACCCATGACCTCCGTGAACCGTGCTACCCCCGCGGCGCACCGGTGCTCCCAGACGAACACCTCCGACCCGCGCTAGCAATAGCCACACCAAACCAGCCTGCCCGGCTGCCACCAGATAGCCATCCCTCCTTTCAGTGGCCTCCCGTGCGGCATGCCCGTGCTCCACGCGGCCTATGTGGTACTCTGTCGTCTTACCCGCACCCCACGCGCCCTGCCTGTAGCCTCCCTGGTGCCCTGCCGTCCTACCCACACCCCGTGTGCCCTGCATGTGGCCTGTCCGGTGCCCTGCCGGCCTGCCCGCACCCCGTGTGGCCTTCCATGGCCTCCCGCGTTCCCTTCCGATCTACCCGCGGACTTTCGTGCCCTACCTGGCCTCCAGCGCGCCCTGCCTGGCTACCGCCAGCCTCCCGAGCTGGCCTGAGGTGTCCCTTGCAATGTCATTGGATGAACCGGCTCGCCCTTCCAAACTGAGTCTCCCAAGCCGTGCCCCGCATGGTGTTGGCTGAAAGAACCCTGGTCCCTAGACTGAGCCGCCTACGCGGCGACGTCTAGGATGAACCACCCCCGCATTCCACTGGGCCGGGACCATCGGATCGGGCCGAACATAGAGGACTGACCTACCTAATGGGCCGAGTCATACCCAGCAGTTCTTACCCGATTGACCCAGACCAGGTCGGCCTAGACTGGTTTGGGCCGAGTCAAACCGACCGGGTCGGACCGGACCCAAGCCCACTGGCGTCCCCTGTACTTTGTTGGCCATATCATTGGCACCGGACATCCGTTTGACGAAACGTCTGCAGCACTGGATTTCTTGGAGCGCGATGATCCCTTTGAGTATACCCCACTAGAGTTCGGGGTTTAGTTAAGTAACAGTCAGGTTTGATCGTACATGAATCCAACCTGGCCCCCAGAAATAAAAAGCTAAAAACTTACAGACCGGGTGTCCGATGGACGCGCCTTCTTTTGCATTGAGACTTCTATGGCATATCATACCATTGAGATACTTCTACGTGGGACTTAGTTACTATTGGAGTATCAACCAGTAGCTTGTAGAGCAGATCTTCTAAAGACAAGCATGCATTTTGTCGAGAACCTAGTAGCTGGCCTAGACTTGATGACTGCTGATCAATTCGACTCAGAGTGATTCGACTAGCCCAGTGGGGAGCGCCTTTGTGTGAGTGCAGTTGACCCACGGTTGGGAGCGCCTCTGGGTGATAATGGAAGAACCATGGTACTCGACATGTGGAGTACCTAAATAGGCTACGAGGGGGAGCACCTCAGTGTGATCGCAGTAGACCCACAGTAGAGAGCACCTCTGTGTGAGCACGGCAGATCCATGGTACGCGATAGGAGGAGTACCTCAGCAGTCCATGTTAGTGGGAAGCGCCTCTGTGTGACGTGGTAGGCCCACTGTATTTGATAGAGAAGGATTTCTCCAGTAACCGAGGGTTTAGATTGATTCTATCCCTAGAATAAAATCTAGGTTGAGCTGAGTCAGTATCTTTTGTGTTTACCTCATGATTGAGATGGATTACTTGATAACTTAGTTATTTGTATGGTCATATACCTATGTGAGTTTATCTATTGATTTTATACTTTTAGGTTTATCCGTGTTGGTTCTTGTGAGACCTTGAGGGTCTTAGGGTACCTACTGAGTATCGTTATAATCAACCCTGCACGGGCTATGCCTGCACCTCGTTGTGTTGGTTGCAGATGACGGACAGCACGGACTGAGGATCAGAGTAGCAGGACTGGACGATACCGAAAGGTGGACCTTATGATGAGTTAGTACACAGAGGAGACTGATGGATGAGGAGTGTTGAGGAGGCTATCTGTACCTACCCTACTTGTAGGAATCCTTAGAGGATGACCCAGTAGCTGTTATACCCTTTCCTTCAGTTGTATTATTTTTTAGTTTCCTTGTACTCTATAATTGGGCTTGTATTTTCGGCCCCTTTACTTTTCAACAAAACTTTTTGTATACAGTTTTTACTTAGTGTTTGCTTCCAGTTTGTACTCTGATTGTGTATGTTTATAATTTATAAAGACAATGCCTTCCTAGATTAGGGATTTACTCCTTTGGTGCATGTCACCAGCCCCAGGCCTATGGAAGGCGGTATTGGGGTAGTCACGCCACGGTCCCTGGGGGATGGGTCGTGAAACTTACATTATCACAACCTTAATAAAAAAATTTACTTACAATTTAAATTCTATATTGGTAATAGATTGTCTGATATTTCCTACATTGATATCCTACATCATGAGAAGGGTCCATAAAACATTTTCTAGAAAAAAGGGAATGGGAAGTACAATGGTCACATGGAATACCAAGTAATTGGGTCTCTAATTTGGATAAAATCAGTGGAAAGTGAAAATTCCTACTTGAGGAAAAGTTTAAAAATTTATATGGAGTGATTGAGGTCATAAATCACAGACAATTTATTTATAAATAGAATTTTTACGGTCTGAAATCCCTAAATTTTTAGTGATTTAGAAACTGTCAGTTCGACAACAAAAAAGGTATTAGTACAACATTTTTTAGACCATTTTACTAATGTTGGATAATTCATTTGCTTCCTAAGGATATAATGGAATTTACTTGATATCTTTTTATAAACACAATTTCATCCATTATTTTTTTTGATCAGTTTTTTTATTGATCCAAAAATTAATTTTATGTCTCAAGATTTAAAAGAAATTTTTAAATGATCATAAGGCTAATAGAAGTGTAAAAAGTCTAATTATTTGTCTTTAAATATCTTCCAAAACCAAAATTATTAATATATTAACATATAATCCTCATAATTGATACAATTTGATAATCATTAACATTTATTCTTCAAATTGATTGACTAAAAACAATTATAATTAAGTAGAAAATTACGTAGTTTAGTGGTTGGCCTGAAACTCTTATCATCCTTAGGTCATGGGTTTAAGACCCGCTACCTTTCAAAACATTATAGGTTGTCACCCAACATACATGTTTTCCTTTTTAAAAACCATATTAATAAAATTTCCAAAATAAATATATTGTACATCCTTAAAATAAGGTTAATTAAGAAATTTAAAATTAACTAATGTTTTCAATACAAACCTAATACATTAATACTTCATCCATTTATTTCCAAAAAGGTCCTTCCTTGGTCTCGAGTTTACCCATATTATCATTTGTTATTTTTCTAAATCATGACACCTTATCTTAAATCTAAAATACATTATGGTTTACATAGGTTATTCATTTTCAAAATACATTATTGTGGTTTGAAATGAAATTGTGAATTATTATAAGAATATACCTAGGGAGTGTCAAACTAGGTATGTAGTAAGGCCCATTATTGTGTACCAGGTAACATACGGTCAGGCCCAAAACACCTTGTAGGAGTTTTTACTTCTAGGTACATCTCTTCTAGAACTACACCCACTTGTAGTATCCAGACAGGGATGTATTTCCAGAAATACCCACATAATTTCTACTTTACTAATATTTTAGGGTGTGCTTCTATACTTATCCTCAAATTACACCTTAGGGTTATTTTCAATAATCTATATTTTCTTAAATATAGATCATAAGGTTTATACTAAACATCACTTGATACCAGCTATAGTGAACCGAACATAGAATTACTATAGCCAGTATATGCTGTCAATTAAATTGGATGGATTGTATGGAATCAAATCCTGATGGACTAAGAGTTTAGTAGTCCTGGTAAACCAGATACAAACATGATTCTTGTATTTATAATTAATGCACTAATTTAAACAGAATTGTTTTTATCCCTAAATAAATAAACTCATGGATAATTACTTTGAGTGTAACTTTATTCCATCTAATATATCCCTATATATCATTCATAGTACACATATTCTATTCATAGGGTAAAAGGAAAAAAATAAGGATGCGATCAAATTCTAAGTAAGGGTAATTTATAGGGGATGTAATAATGAAACAATGAGAATAGACAATATGGAAGGTAAAATAACTTAACACACAAGCCATGTATTCAATAACTGAATGGAAGTGCGTAATAAATATTTCAAGGTAATAATTGGAAAAACATACCATTGAAATAACTATATAAGAAAAAATACGTATTTCTAGGTTATAAACTGAAACCCATGATATCTAAATAACTAAAAATAAAATATATCCATAGATACGTAGATGAAAATCATATTTTGAAAAATAATAACAAAATCTAAATAAGGTAAATTCTAAATTATTAGACATCATGTCTCCTAGGTACATAGAACCGTTAGAATCAAGACCACTCACAAGACAGTTTAGCACATCAGATAAAAACCCAGCTAAAGAGGCTATCCAACTAATTCTTTTTATGATATTACAGATGCATTGAGGGGATCTCTATAATCAACCCCCCCCCCCCGTATCATACTTTATAAAATAATTACACATAGATCGAATAATATTTTTTAATAATGTTCCTTTTCAACTAACCATATTGAATAATGAATATAGATTTATCAATATTTCCCCATATAATTAATCAATTATCAAAGTAGACACCATATATAAAATGGGTTATGGTTTATGAAATAACAATATCTATGTAAAATTATGTAGATAATTAGGGTAAATTCAATTTTCAATGATCATAAAAAATTGAAATCGTTCAAGGGGATAATAATGAAATCAATGAAGTGATTGTCAATACTTTAATTTTACAAATAAATTAAAAACCATTCGAAGAAAGGATTCGGATTATATGAATACTAAATAACCACAAGTGGAGTAAAAATAAATGGTTTTGGTCATTGATGAAATAAATTAATATCTTTTAAAAAATATTATTCAGGATAATATCATTCTTATTAAAAAAACCTTTGAAAATATTTCCCTTTGAAACTACCCTTTAAAAAACATTTTATTTACAAATAAACCTTTTAGTAATCCAAATGAATATTCAAATAAATGAAAATTCATAAATCCTTACACATCATACGAGGTTAAAAGGAACATTCCTTTTTCAAGGTAAAAAGGATTAGAAAAATGACTTGTTTGGAAAGAGAAAAAATATTTCTTTGAAAACAGTCATAAATGAAAAAAGTGATAAAATGTATTTTAAAAAATTATTGTCTAAAAAAATTTAAATTATTTTATAATACATGGTTTATTGAAGAAAATATATTCGTCCACTAAATAGAAAATTGACGTCGTGTTTTCATAAAAACATTTTACAAAATATTTGAGAACTATTGTGTTAAAAAATTGTACTAATACTTGATAAAGGCCATTAAGAATTAGTGGAGATTAAAATTAAAGGGATTATTGGACAATTATTCAATAATTTTCTTGAACAAAAACTAAAGTATAAAAAATATATAATAAAATGATGTTATCGAATAAACCCTTTCAAAAGATATAATGTCGATGTGAAAATAAATCAATAATTATTCTATGTGTATCAACTGTAAATCACCAAAATATAATTTTTTAAAAAAAATATATAGTAAAATTTTATTACACACCTAATATTAGGATATTAACATCAATTAGGATGTAATATAACTCAATAAAAATATTTTTTGTTATGAAATTCTATTCAAATTTGTTACTTTTAACTAAAATCCCCTTAATATAAATAATTAAATTTGAAACTCAAAATAAAATGATTTTTTTACTATTAAAAATACATTTCAGTGTGGTTATACGTACACCATTTATTATAAATTAGGTTCACAACCGTTAAGTATGCCTCAAGGAATGAAATTGAGACAAGAATCCCTTACCTTGGGTTTCCTTTCAGGTTAACATCCTTTATCCTCATGTATAATAGTTTTAAACATGTCAATAACTTAATTCAGAACTATATTAATATATATGATATCATCTATGAGACTCTTATAATATCTTATTACCCATTTGTTAATAACCATTCATTATTTTAACTATTTCGTGTGTTAATATCCTGGTTTTTTGGGTATGTCTTGAATTGTTATTTGTTGTTACTATTAATTATATCATTATTTAATCATCAAAATAATGTAAACCGTGACTGAATTATATTATATAATCAGTATATGTGTATTTATAATAATATATATTATTTGGAGATAGGAAATGGAATACACTTTTCGTGGAGATGGTAAGAAATACATACCCGCATGAACATACTGCCATTTCATTATTTTATTTTAGAAGAATGAAAAGTAAATGATATGTATATATACATATATTATATTTACAATAACATACCTATTTAATTTATGTCATAAATTTTTATTAATATCATCTTTAATACATTCCCTGTTTATTCTGAATGAATCATATCACTTTGAGGGGGAGGTAGTCCAGACATACTCAAATGATATTATCATATTCTTAAAAAATGGAAGGTATAAATATATGTGTTATAAAAATAATTACAGAAGTATAAAGACATAATAAATATCATATATATAATATATAGATAGAGTTTCCATCATAATGACCAGCGTGAGAGGCGGTAGTTTTCCGTTCACATAACAATAATGTCCTTCACCCATTAGATGGAGTTGTGTATAAGTGTAGGTGAACCCTTGATATAAAAAAACAAGATTATATTTAGTATACTAGATTATTTAGATAATAATGTAATAGTAATATTTTAGGGGGTGGATAATGGAAATAAAACTAAAGAGATAAAGAAAAGATGTTACCTCTTAATCGAGTAACTCTATTTGGTTTAAACCAAAGGACTTCTATGGAATTATTTCCTCCCAAGAAGGGGATTATAGGTAGATGATAGGATTTTTAGGAAGATAATTGGGTAGATATTGTCCGATCCTAAGTGGTTTTATATTTGTGAAGATGTGGGAGAGGTGGTGGCCTTTTATAAGAGAGTAAAATGACTCACTATGTATTTTTGAATAGAAGTTAAGTGTACCCTCATTTTTACCTAAAAAAGATATAAAAAACAAACAAAACATAATAATATAAGTTCAATGGCCGATTTATGTCCTTAAAATTGGGGTTTTCACAATTTTTTAGGTCATTGTGACTTTAGGTTAAAGGTTTAGTCACTTATTAAGCTTACTTTAACCTTAATCAGTGTAATTAATTTTAATAACATTAAATAATATTTGGAAAAAATAGAAATAGTATTTTTAGAGATTAAAATTATTGTATATTCCAATTATGGAATCCATTTTTCGAAATTCAAGTCACATAAGTGGAAAAAATTTATTTAAATTTTATCCGGTAGATGGGATGACAATGAGGGTTTTTGAAGTAAAAACGTCCAAAAGTTTGCAATGTTTTTATATTCAATTTCAAAGTGAAATTGAGTAAAATAATCTAAACTATATTAATTAATAAATATATGATCTAATTAAACTTTAAAAACAACTAAAATTATAATTTAACCTTATAAATAAATTATAATAAAAAAGTTGTTCTGAATTAAAATTCAGTATTTTTCACCATTCATTCAAAAATTATATGTTTCCAAAAAATATAAACAATTCACCCTAAACTATTTTTTATGATTTTATTCCAAATATGAAGTTTATTATGACATATTAAATCAATTAAATTGTCAAAATTATGATTTAAAATGGGGTTTACACTAAAATTTATTACAATTACCTTTATAAAGATATAGGTTTTTATGTGTCAAATTGGTTTTATTATTATCTTATGCCTTTCAAACTTAATGAATGAATATCAAAAATATTTTATTTAAAATATAAAATATATATTTCATTAAAATCATTCACAAAATGTAATTAATTATGTTAATTAATACAAAACTCCTTTGGAATCTTAAATATAATAATATTTCTCTTTATATCAAATTGGTTCTTATTTTACATTTATAATTAATTAGTAACAAATTACTTCCTTTTTAATATATATAAACCATAATTTTTTATAGTTTTTTTAATACTATTCATAAACTATAACAGAAAAGTTATGTTATATCATATTATATGAAATAATAATATTTTAATAATATAATGTGATTTGGTGAAACTCGGTCTAGCGTGTAACACAAGATATCAAGGAAGGTCATTCTTGCTTGTAACACAAGCTATCAAGGATGGTATCTCGTTCATGAAATGAATAATGGATTAGTGTTTTGTGGATTAAAATCTATATAATATATTATATTTATTTAATATTTTAATGCATCAGGTTAATATATTCCCGTTTTATAATAGGTGTTCTGTGTCATAAACACTTTTCAATACAAAGTTGCACTTTAAAATTTTGGGGCGTTACATTTCAATTCATTGGAAGAAGTTATATTTTAATAAAACTAGATGAACACGATATCATTACATTATTAGATTTTATGTGGGTTCCGAAACTCTACAGAAACATGATATCCTAAAGAATTTTCGATTAAAATGGGTTAACTTTTAGTTCTAAATCATGTAATTTAAAAGTCCTCAAAGGCTAAAAATATATTATCAAGGGTTCCCTTGTCAATGAGATATATTTATTGAATGATAAGATCCATTCTGGACCTTTTGGTATTGTTTATGTTAAAAATAATGATAACAAATTGTAATGGAATTTGATATTGGGGCATGTAAGCTCCATGGGTCATAAAAACATAATAATAAATGGATATTAGCTAACATTACACCTAGTGACCTTAATTTTTGTGAATATTATGTAATGTTAAATATTAGAGTGTTAGTTTAAATATATCTAGATTTAAATCCATATTTACAATAGAATATATGAATTCTAATTTTCGGGGATTATCTAGGACTACGTCCAATGGTGGAGAGTCTTATTTTTTTACATTATTGAGAAATTTTCTAGAATGTAATGAATTTATATACTGAAGAACATATATGTTATTTTTGAATCCTTTAAATCATAGAATATACTTTGTGAGAAAATAAGTTGGAACGGAAATTAAAATCATGAAAACATATAATGTATTAAAATACCTCTCTATTGATTTCATTCATTTCATCCAATTCTGTGATTTTTAAGGCATCAAACTATCAGGAAAACTAATCAAACAAATTTATTTACAAAAAAAATGAATAAAACAATTCTTGAAAGTGTATGAATAATTCTTTCATTCTTGGTTCTCCCTAAATCCTTCTTGATTGAGTATAACACTATGATAGTTGACCTCATAAATAGGTTCCAATCCTCTTCTACTCATATTAAATCCATGTAAGCACGATTTAATAAGGAAACACCTTCATATAATAATCTAAGTGTATTTGGTTTCACTAGATATACCCAAGTTAATGCTGATATTCTTGAACCCCAAGCTATTAAGTGCATTTTTTGGGAGACCATATGTGTTTTAATGGTTATAAAATGTGGTTTGACAAACTCAGAGACAATAAATTAATAATTAATAGAGATGTGGTGTTTCATGAATCATATTCTCCTAAATCTAATTTTTTGGCACCTAATATTGATGATGAAACCATTTATGGGGATACTAATGACCAATCATCATCCCAGTTTGAGGCTATTGAATAGCCTACCCCATATATTCCTCAATTTTTGGCATGAACTGAATCTAATTCATGTTCTGTTTCAGATACTGAAAATGATCCTCCTAAAAATGATGATTACCATTTGACCTGTGATATATTTATATGGTACACTATACCTAATTATAATTTTAATAAATTTTCTATGGATTTTTTTCCTTTCGTGTTTCTCGAGAGCTTGTTTATGATGATCCTAAAACATATACGAATTCCCTAAATTAAAAAGATTCCAAACACTAGATATTTACCGTGGATAAAGAAATTAACCATTTAAATAAAAATCATAGTTATATCATCACGGATTAACCAAATAATGATAAATTAATTGGTTTTTAGTGGATTTATAAATGATATTAGGATAATATAATTGAATAGAAAATCAAATTTAATGAGAGAATAGTCACCAAGGGATTCCTCCAAAGATAGGGAATAAACTATTCATATTTTCCCTAGTTGTGATGCATTCTTCTATAAGGTTTTTTTCTTTTATTTTTTTGCATATAATGACTAAATAATTAAACAATTATATGTGAAAATATTATTCATTCATGGAGACCAAAATGAGAAAATGTTTACAAAATAACCATAGGGATATTCTAAATTATTCAATCCTAAAAACATTTTCCATTTAAAAATACATTGTATTGTTTAAAATAAGCCCTTAATAAGTGGTATGTGATGTTTTATAATTTTATTAATTATAAAAATTTCACTAGGATCCAATATAGTGATTTTATTTATTTCAATTCTATAAAGAACAACATTCTTAATCATTTGTTTTATGTTGCTGGCATGAATATTATATACATTAAAATGTATCTTATTACTTGAAATCAGCTGATGTTGGGCATACATGTTTTTGTGAAAGTTGGATACTTGTTGAATTTTCTTGTTGTTTATCTAATTAACATTCACCACGAGTTGAGGAAGATGGTTTTTTTATCCTCCATCAAAATTAGGTAACGAAATTTGGGGTATGCCACGTGCTTTTCATGTTTATCTTCTCGAGGATGGATGGGTATATGCTCCAGCTATAGGTGGAAGAGTCTCGATGAGAAGTTCACCTACTCACCTTGATGAGCCCATTTCATTATTTAGCTTAAATTTTTTTATTAAAAGACCTAGAATCATTGAAGTGAAATAATTATGTTAATAAATTATTGAATAATTGACATCAAACCCATGGTGTTGGACCTTGTAGGGATGTAGTGCTAAGGTTTGGTTTTTGAGAAGCTATGGACTTGGTTTGGTTATGCCTGGAGGGTATGGATCTTGGTTTGAATCCTAATGAAATGAAATTCGGATTTGACAAAGGTTAATTAATGGTTAAATAACTATTTAAAATAAAGTAAAACTAAAAAAAGATATAATTAATTTAATAAATCTCATTAAATGGTTGTGTGATTATAAGAAATTTAGTCTTAGAAGTGGTAGCTGGGAGCCTGAGAGACATTAAATATAGTTGAGTATAAGACTTGGTTATGCGCATAGTGTGGTTGTGAGGTATATTTTATCCCATATTTTGTATTGTAAAAATCCCACCTTGTCAGCTGGAGAGACTGACACCACTAGGATTCTGAGCCCCAGGGGGTCTTTTCCCCAACATCATGGTGGGAGGAGGGATGAATGACTTCCCCCTTTATCCCCAATCTCTTCTCTTAGTTGTTACTTAGGCTGGTATTCATGGCGGTATGTTTTCCCCATATATGTAGAGGGTTGTAATGTCTTGTGGTTATTTCACATCAAAATATTTTGGATATAGTTTCATATGAACTACTATGGGTATAATGTGTATACAATGTGATGTCTTGGGGATCCTTACTTAGTGTATGGGTTGTAATATCTTTAGGTATAATACCCAATGTATGATACAGATTATACGGGATGTGGGGGGTCCTAAAAACTACCTAGTTACTTCTAGTTGTGTGGATGGTATAGTGCTTTCCCAGGTTTCTACGGGAAAGCCATTGTGTATCTTGGGGTGCATGTGGGGTGGTACAGATAGGTGTCTTCGGGATAGAATTTTTGGAGAGAGATTCTTAGGATGAGTGACATTGGGGAAAAGCTATAAACCATTGGGGAAGTGGTGGTAAGGTACCCTTTATATTATTTATTATATTATATACTATTGTATACAATATTTGGTGAGAGTAGTCGTGTGGAGGCTGGAAACATATTATACCTATTTAGGTAAAGATTTAGTCTCTTCTTTTTATCACTCTTATTTAGTATTATTTCTTTACTTTTTCAGGAGAGTATCTACAGAGGATCCTAATTAGTATACTATTATACTCACCCTATATTTATATAAACTATTTTTTAGGTATCACGGATTAGTTTGTATATAAGACTGGTTATAAGTATCTTGGGGTTTACAGGAGCTAATCGGGCTTTTTGGTTGTTGTTGTTTTAATTTATATTATTATTTTAGTTTTCCATATCAGTTGTGGAAGTTTTTGAATGAAATTATTTTTTTTACTTCGGTATATTTTTATATTATAGTCTGAGCAAGAGTTTGTTGGTTTATATCTTATAAATTTTTTTCCCATGTGTTCTCTTAGAGGTTAATGACTCACATCGGGGTGTTTATTATACCCTCATTGCTAGTCACAATCCCGGGGCTAACTGGAGGTGGCAATCAGGGGGTCATTATCTCTCTTCTCACTTTCTTTTCCTAGGAGGGTTATATTTTGTGGGGAGGGGGTCATGATAGAGTGGTATCATTGGTTTGGTTGAGGGATAAGATGGAGTTTAGATTTAGGGATAGTTGAGGTTTCATTGGTTGGTAGGGAAACTCTGTCATTAATGTTTAGAAAGTGTTGTAAACACTGAATACCAGATGAGACATAGCTTTGTTGGACCCCATATGATCTCATGCTTGGACCATTAAGATTAAATTGGATAGTAAACAAGGTGATACTTGTTTCAAGGTATAAAAATATTAAAGGATCATGCATCATTCTTATTTTCACCTATATTTAAATTGGTGGACCTTGAGATAGGTTAAACTAAAATGAATAAAAGAAAAAATTAATTTATGTAAATTATTCCATGTTTTGGGTTTACGAGCTATAATGGTTTGTTATTTTAAAGGTATGACACTAGGTCAAAATCTTCATCAGGTTCGTATGAATTATGTTTAGTAGGTTGCACCAGCAGATAATCGTAGAGTAGATGTCAATGATATTGACACTTTGAGGAGGACACTCTGAGAGTTTCATCCCTAGAGTCTGCAAAATTATGAGGGATCCATTTCTGATGTAGTCATAGAATACTAGATGTATGAGGTTAATAAAGATTTATGTTCGATCTATACTCATAAAAAGAACTGGCTGTCAATGGTTATGATGATTTCGTGTGCGGTACCGAGGCAGTGGTAGTTTCTATTTCTCAGGGATTTCACAGAGTTGAAAATATTGAGTGAGATTATCCTAGAGTAGTTCAGAGATAAGATTATTTCTTCAAACATGAAAGAGTCCAGTTTCCATAAGTTGATTACCCCTCAGCATGGAAGCTCTAGTATGTGACAGTTTGGGATCGGTTTCAAGAACCATATATAATCTGCTTTGGACCTATTTCCAAATGAAGAGGCAAGGGTGAGGCATTTTAAGGAGGTTTTTCATCCAGATATCCAACACCAGTTCACCCTGTTTATGCTGATTCCATATCTCAGGGTGCTATCAGAGGCATTGGTTATCGAGAGGATGTTATCTAGAACTATATCATCACCAGAGGGGAGTCGTCAGGACCTCTCATAAAGTAGACCTATGGTCCAGGGTTCATGGTTTTTTGGGTAGAAGAGTTCTCGTTTGGTCGGGGGTAGATTGTAACACTCAGTATCTTGTTTCTATGTGGGAGGTAGCTCTCAAACCTAAGAAAATGTATCAGAATATTTTTTTTTCTTATTTTGGTTGAGGTCATTAGCTGTAACAGTTCCCAACCTTCTTGAGTAGTCATCGTGAGCCAGTTGTTCTACTTTAGGTTCCACTATTGAGGCAGTTCCAGCCGAGGTAGTAGTAGTAGTTTACACCAGCTTTGGATTAGTAATGAGTAGATGGCATAGTAACAGGACAGACCACAGATGCTCCCTGTCCTCAAATAGAATATTGGGGCCATGGTGGTTTTCATCATCAGATTCATAGAGGTAGGGGTAATGTCATGGTTATCTTCCGGATTTAGTATTGTCAGCATCGGGCGAGCCATAAGTCATTCTAGGAACCCTTTCCTTATTTGCTACTTGGATGTATGCCTTGTTTGATTTATGTGTGACACACTACTTCATATCTTCTACCCTTTCCCATGCTTTGGGAATTGATGTAGAGAGGCTTAAACTGCCCATAGCATTGACTATGTCAGTTGGAGGTTGAGCTAGCATTATTGAATTATGTGGTGACTGTGGGCTAGTGTTAGGGAAGCACCGCTCCTGGGGATATTTCTTTTGTTTATCGATACAACTATATGATTTCATTTGAAATGTATTGGTTGTATTTGGTGTATGCTATTAGAGTTTTTTAAGAGATATGTGGTGTTTTTCGATGCTGACAGAGATCTAACAGCTTTGTTAGTGAAAGAGACCCAAAAATGGGTTAGTGATGTGTTCCTTCCTTGTCAACCGTAAGGGCGGATCTGATGCTAAGTTCATCAGAGGTTTAGTAGTTTGTGTTTCCTAGTGTCTTAGAATATTACCCTGTTGTCTTTCGAGAAGTGTTTGTAGCATTACTACGATGAATATAGATTCAGTTTGGGATCAAGATACATCTAGGTTTGTCTCCAATATCAATTTCTCTATATAGTATGGCGCCTTACGAGTTGCAAAAATAGAATATACATCTCTATTTTCTATTTTTGTGAGGGTTTTTTTGATCGAGTGTGTCAATGTGGGGTGAACCAGTTTTGTTCATGAAGAAGGATGATGACTATTTTCCATTCTGTGTTGATTATCATCACTCGAACAAAGTGAGAGTGAATAAATGATATCCTCTTCCACAAATTGATGATTTGTTCAATTTAATAAAGGGTGAAATTTTTTTCTCAAAGATAGATTTGTAGTCAAGATACTATCAGATCAGTGTTAAAGATAATGATATCACAAATATTTCTCTTTGTAGCCGTCATGGGAATTACAAGTTCGTTGCAATGTCATTAGATGTGATTAATGATCTAGATGTGTTCATAGTGTTGATGAAAATTGTGTTTCATGTGTTCTTAGATATATTTGTGGGGGGGGGGGTTATCAATTAAATTTTCGTGTACTCCTCATAAGAGGAGGGGCATGTAGAGTATATGAGTTCCATTTAGGGAGTTCTTCATAAAAACAATGCTCGAGAAGTTGTCGAAGTTTTATTTTTAGGCTCAAGAAGTCTGTTTATTAGGAATATTGTATCCCAGTAGGGAGTATCATGGGACCTATTGAAGATAGAATCAGTTTTGTCTTAGGTAGTATCCAAGATAGTGGAATAGGTGAGAAGTTTCACTGGTCATGCAGCTATTAAAGGAGGTTCATTGTTGATTTCTCTCATGTTGTGACTCCTCTGACAGTTTTTACTAGAAAGTATCAGGAATTCATATAGACTAATCAGTGTCAGGAAGATTTTGAATATCTAAATTAGAAGTTGTCCAATGCTCCCGTTCTTTGTCAACTAGAAGAAATAGTCAAATTTGAGTGATTCTGTGATGCTTCATGTCTGAGGTTTTAATGTGTACTGATACAAAAAAAATCGATCGTGTCATATGTGTCCCAGTAGTTACATCCCCATGAATGTAACTATTCCACCCTCGAAATCGAGTTGGAAGTAGAAGTGTTGTCCTTGAATTTGTGGAGAAATTCCCTCATTGGAAATCATTTTTCAGTCTTCACTAATTATAAGAGTCTGAGATAGGTTTTCTCCCAGTGTGACATGAATTTGTTCTAGCATCGATGGATGGAGTTCTTATAGGATTACAACATCTAAATTCTGTAAATACCTAGGAATAGGAATGTTGTTGCTGACGTGCAATGTAGGATGTTGCACAAGTATGCATTGCATGAATCCAGTGATTTAAAAAGGGTGATGGAATGAAATTATGTATTGCATCTGGATATGGGATAAGTTTTGGGAATATGTTGTCTTTTTCATAAGATGGTGCAGTCATATCTGGTACAGATGGTGGAGTGATGGGGTGGAGGCCTGGAGAGATTGAGTCGATTGTGGCAAGGGCCCTGATGGTTGTTCCAAGGATTAAAAACATTGGGTGTTGTTTCCAGGAAGGTTTTTAATTCCTTCGACATTGCATGAGATTTTTCTCAGAGAATTCTAAAGTTCTCCCTTAGTGCTACATCCTAGCATGGAAAGATGTTTTGTGTTTTGAGGAGTCAGTTTCAGTGGCCAAGTTTGAAGCATGCAGTTCTAGAGTTTGTGTCTCGATGTTTGGTCTTCTAGAAGGTTAAGGCTGAGCATCTTGTTACCAGTGGTTTTCTCTAAATGTTTGGTGTTATTCAGTGGAAGTGAAAGGACATATCTACGAACATTATTTCCAATTTACATCGAGCTCAGAGAGGATATTACTTTATATGGGTATTAGTAGATCATTTAATGAAATGCTCCCACTTTACAGTGATCGAGGAGTCAAGATCAGTGTAGGATTTTTTGAGGCAGTATCTGGAGGATGTGGTGAAACACCATAGAGTGTAAAACTCCAAGATTTTGATAATTTTTTTCTGAATTAAT
This sequence comes from Viscum album, assembly GCA_963277665.1. Taxonomy (NCBI): domain Eukaryota; kingdom Viridiplantae; phylum Streptophyta; class Magnoliopsida; order Santalales; family Viscaceae; genus Viscum; species Viscum album. Next base: position 1,211,494,208 of record OY728165.1, read on the forward strand.
TTAACATTTAAATATTTTTTATTTCACATGACAATGGATTAGTTATATATATATATATATATATATATATTAATACACTAATTCAATCATTCCTTTCACAATAAATACCAACTTGTCATGCGCTACATGCAATACCAACTTGGCTTGCACTACACGAAACACCAACATGGAGTATGTTGTATTCAACATAGAGTTGGCGTACGATACACACCACACTGAGTTTCTATGAATCGTCTATTTTTATTATTTTAAATATTTAAATAAGATAATATTTGTAACACCCCAAGATTCCACGATATGTTTCCCTTTGAAAAATGCAATAGCTTGCGTTGTACGCAACTTGATGTTTTAACACACCACGACCAATCATACTAGTCATTATGAATAGTAATAGCCACTTTTTGAAATTTTATAAAATCTATTTTAAAAAATGGACTTAATTTTTGAATTCAGAATATCAAAATTATCTTATGGTGAATTTTTGGTATTATTATGAAAACTTTAATTTTTTTATGAATAATGAAAAACACCGCGTCATTGTTTAAAACCGAATTTTTTATTTAAATAGTTAGTTATTTTATTTAAATTTTTATAATGTAATAATAGATACATAATACCGATATATGTTCAATGTAATTAATTGGGGTAATTTTTTAATAATATTAAATATATAAAATTTTATTGAACTTTTTACCGTCTTTTACCCACCTTCTAGGTGCATTTGTAAATTTGCATAAAACGTAATTTTACCGCTTCTGTGAATTTAATTTCAAAACCCAGAGAGACATAGTTGACATCAGTAAGCAAAATTTTCTTCAATATGATGAAAATAATTTTTGGTAAATAGTAACTTTTGATTTTTATTTACCACGGTTAAATGTAAATAGAGAAATTAAAGGTAAAAATGATATTAATATAACCCTATAACATGTTCTAATGAGATTGGATAAGTGTATTTCGACAAAAAAACCTTAGGAAGAAAATATGACCCCTTAGGTACACATGGATTTGATTAGGACATTTATTATTATTTTATGTAAACAAGAGTTAAAAGTGTTAAATTCAATGTTTAATAAATAAACCATTGTTAATATAGGGTTATACATAAGATAAATTTGACTATAAATATTCATTAAAAAGATAAAATGATCTAATACATAATTTTATTTTATTTATAATTTATAGACATAATATAATTAAATTTATTTATGACACAATGATGATGCAATAATTATCTTATTAATGAAAGATTAAAATAATTGATATTATAAATTTCCAAATAAAAGCATATTGATAGTTTTGGTGAATTCCAAGAATTTTATAGATTAATATGAAATGTTATTGTTGATTAAATGAATTTTTTTTCGAAGTAATCATGCTGTTATGAATTTCAAAAAAACAAAATACCAAATAGTATCAAAATTGACATAAATGTGTTTTTAAAACAAATACTATATTATTAATTGATATAATATTCCTAAAAATATAAGGTTAGGAAAAAGGACTTATATATGTATATATATATTAACAATAAAACACTTTAGCTTCTCTTGGATTTTTTATAGTAAGTTTATTAACCATTTATTATAATTAAACAATAATACATGGTTAAAGTTAGAGTATTTAATTAAGAGTTAAATATAAAAGATAAGGTTAATATGGTGACCTAGACTTGTATAAAACCTATTTTTTTAATGTTTTTCGACCCATACCCACCTTTTTATCAAAATAAATTATTTTGGAGCCATTAGAACCGAATATGAATGTATAATGAAATAATATCTCAAGCTTATCCTAATGTGACCCTCACCTCTCTTATAAAAGGGTACTTACCCTTCTCTCAAAATCACACATCCAAGTCCATTTGACTTAGCCAAACCCTGATAAAATATCTTCCCAAATATGCTAAATTAAACCTAGTGGCATTAATTTGATCATATTATAACTTAAGGATCCCATTTGATCAAATCAAAAGGAAACACCTGAAGAAGAGGTAATATTTCATCACATCTTTCAAAGTTCTTTTCGTCTTCCACTTCTTCTTCCATTGTTGTTTCCATAACAAAATAATAACACCCATACCTTATAAATATTATGATGTTATTATAAATATGTTAAAACCATATTCATTATTCTATCCATCCTATGAATGAAAAGTCACCATAAGTGCGTACATACGACTTACCGTCTCCACGTTCCGGTGTAGTTTGTTATTCAAACACTTCATGATTTGGATGGGTATAATAATGAGGATAAATGATGTAAATAAAAAATATAACACATTTAGTTTTATTTATATATTATATAAAATCCAATTACATATAAATTCACTGTCAATAGAATGATATTGTCGCTTGTGTGTACGTACATATTACAGTCTCCACAAACGCGATGAAATTCATTCCCCATCATAACCATTCAAGAATAATTTTCATTTTATGAATAAAAATAATATTTAAGAACTTAATATCGTTCTGGATATTTATAAAATACATCCTATCCATAACAAACATGTATTATGTATCCAATCATATAAATGAATACGAATCTTTTAACACCTGAAACAATGATACTATTAAAATATTATTAACAAAGCAATATTAGAAGATCATATATGATATCATATTTATGTATGTGGTTCTTATATAATTTAATAAAAATGAATCAACTATTATACTGGAGGTTAACATACCCTCAACCAATTAAAATTACAAGTTAAGGGTTAATTTTATAATCTCTTCATTATCCGAGGTTGTTTATATGTGAGTATCTACTGGGACCTCTTTATCATCCACATATGTGGTTCATAAAAATGTATTTCAAAACATTTTTAATATTTCCTATAATATTGGTTATTGTCATTTATAACCTTGTTTTAATATTTATAAAATTCTTTGAAAGGAATCTTTCCATCATTTACCAAATAAGGCACTTTATGACCTTTTCGATGAATTAAGGTAAGAATGTTTTTTTAACTTATACATCGAGTGCAGTTATTTTCTACTATTATAACACCTCCAAATATTCCCTTACAAGATTATAAGAATATTTTCAAAATAAATCTTTTCTTCTATATTTATGTTACTTTTAAATTATTACAAATTAGAAAGATATATTTCACTCAAATAGTTTTGTGTTCATCTATGTCAACATCCTTTGATGGATTTTACAGTTGTTTGAAGTTGATTTATTATGATACAAATATTCCATATTATATTGATGGTTTTGTGATATGTTGGACTATATATGTGTTAGTTTATACCATTCATGGTTTATCGTTAAGTATTAACATTTCATATTCTTGTTTTAATATGAATGATTATGTTTTGTTTCAACATTTTCATATGAGTAATGCATTTGACTTAGTAATTTACGGGTGGATCCCGCTATTGCTTCTCGATGCATAGGTAGGTCTCATGAGAAAAAATAGTGTCTTGGAAGAAGACCTTGACAAAATCTCCTTTAAATTCTTGGAATGAGGCCTTAAATATGTGGTTGTGATGTCTGAAATTATGCATTCCATCATTTTAAAATTGGCTATTGATATTGCATGTGATTATTCAACTAGTAGAATATCCATGTGAATAAGTAAATGGAATTATTTGATTAATCTTTTCAATATTATACTGAAGTTTTTGTTTAAATGGATTTTGTTTTATTATTATACATTTCCATAAATTTTTATGCTTATTTATGAAATTTTCTTCTATATCGTTATCCTTACTGAGCACCTAAGGTCCCCCCTTTCAATGTAATATTTTCTCCAGGATGCAAAGAAGTATATTATAAATGACCTATAGGGATATTCTAACGGATATGAATGTGTTATAAGGAGATAATTTTATTGTTGTTTTCATTTTATAATGTAATGTAAAACTTATGTTTGTATCTAGTACTTCAATGGATAATAAACAGATTGGTCTTTCGGTACATGATTCTTTATATCATGCTAATGTATTAAAATAATGCACTGGCTCTAGGATTCTGGGGTCAGGGAATTACAATATTAATAGTAAAAAATACTTCTCAAATATTTTTATAATTTTTTAATATAAATAAAACATATTTATAGTACAAGATTTGATTATTGGTAGAGTCCTTTGATGTTTAAAAATAATGTTTTCTCAAATAAAATGCTTTTAATTCCCCTATAATTGAAAGTAATCTTAGAGACATTTAGAAATTAAATTTTTAAAAAATAAAATTAATTTTTGAATTCAAAACTTCAAAATTACCATAAGGATAATTTTTGGGATTTTTCCGAGAAACTTCATTTTATGATAAATAGTAAAAAATACTGCTTTTTAATTAAAAACTACATTTTTTTCTAATTAACTATTAATGATAAATGATATTGTAAATAACATTCATGTTCATATTAAAATAATATTACATAAATTAATACAATTAAACTAATTAGTATCAACTTCACTTTGAAACTGAAAATAAATTTTAACAAACTTTTAACTTTTTTCTAATTTAGAACCCCTTTAACTTTTCATGTCTACAAGATAAGAACTGATCATAATTTTTCAATTTATATTATTAGAATTTGAAAAATCCAACCTAAACCATTTTATTCAGTCTAACGTTTACATTCTAATAAGTCTATATTAATTTTTGACCAAAAGGAGTTGTAAAAGTGATTAAAATTAATCACAGTGGTTAAGTCCAAATTAACCTTAATTAGGGACCAAACATTAAGATTATTGGCCTATTTGACCTAGAAACATGTAAAAAACCATTACATGTCTATATCTAATCCCAAAATAATTAAATCCTGAATTTTTTATCTTTTATTATCCACACCCTTTAACTCTATTAATTCAATTAATGTGTGAAAAAAGTAACATACATATAGTAGTATTTTTTATGAAATTTTTTAGACCTAAAATTACACACACCTCCATCTAATGGATGTTGAACATACTGTTTCTGTGTACGGTGAATTACTGCCTCACAAAATGACGATTGTTCATTAATACTTTAACACCAATAATGGTGTACATTATGATGGAAACTCTATTTATATATGCAAAATATTAAATTTATAATTTATTTAATCTTAATTCTTCCTTTTATAACACTCATTTTTTTACCTTCTATTTAGTGTTAATATGATAATCTCGTTTGAGGATGTGTGGACTACCGCCCCCTCAAAGCGATGTGTTTCTTTCACACACCACACAGAATGTATTAATGATGGGTTTAATGAACTTACATGATATTTATTATATATTAATGTTACATTAATATTCATATTTATATACATATTTCATTTAGATACTTTCTTTCAATATGATAATAAAAACAGAAAACAATCGTTCATGCATACATATAGCTTATCGTCTCCATGAATGGTGTATTCCATTACATACTTCATTATGATATAGGTTATTATAATATAATTATAATGGATATAAATAATATTTATATCATTTTCCACATTCTTGAATCATGATATAATTATAAGGGATAAATATGTAACAAATTAAGACACGTGCGAAGAACAAAGTGAATATTACCCAAAGTGGAACCTATTAATAAGATCATTAACTAGAGGGTAATATAATTTAATAATAAAAAATATATGATAATATATATAAGAATATTATTCTTTAAAATATTTACAATAAACGTTTATTTATTATAAAGGAATCTTTTATGAGTATAGAGAGATCCAAGACACCAGGTAACGGGATTTCATCTCACTTTTAATTTCTGTGAGCTTCAAGTTCCGTTCACCACCCTTTACTTTTATGTGGTGTGTGTAATTAACATATTTTTATTATTTTTAAATTTTAATTAATTTTTTTTATTCACATTCCCATTTTATGACCCTTCTTCCACGAGGTTTATCTTCCAAAAGCTACCAAATTGGTAAAACTGTTTTATCTCTTTTTCCTTCATTGAGATACCAATTTTGTTATGAACCTAAAATCTTGTTTGATGTGTATATACATAAATTTTACATGTTATAACGTGAATATAATTATATTAATGATATATTAAGCTTCAGGTAATGAAATTATTTACATGGAGCGTATGATCTGAAGTTACCAAGTTATAAATGTTTATTGATAGAATCTCATTGCTTTTCGCGTTTTTTTATGTTATTGCTTAGCTTGATGAAATATTATGATTCATATCTCAAGAATATTAACGACTTTCCTCATAATAATTTATTTCAGGATATAATAATCTATTATTACCTTATTATACTATTTGGTATATTATATAGATCTGAAATTGTTTTTAGGAAAGACCAACTTTACCCTTTCTTCAGTCTGAAATCAATGTTTTCTAAAAATGGTTTTTAAGAATATTATACCATTATACTATAATATTTTAAATAAATTTTTACCTTTTTTTTGATTTACCAATCTATTCAAGGTAATATTCTTCTTTATTCTCCAAACATGGCATTCCTTTTATCCTTTTTACCGTGAAAAAATAATGTTCCTTTTTTACATCGTACGACTTGTAAAAATTTACCCACAATCATTCCTTTGATGATTAATTTTCATTTTTAAAAGTTTAATCTTTATGAAATTATTTTTGAAGTAATTTTCATGGAAAAATATTTTCAAAATGGTTTTATGACTTCTTTGTATGTGTGAATGATTTTACGATGAGATGGGTAGGACCTATATCTCCCTATAATGCATTGGGTAATGATATGTTTTTTATAATCTCAAAGGGTACACAGGTTTTACCCAATCCCAAAAAAAAGAGGGTGTTTGGGTTGTAGCCCAAGCTAGAAAAGAAAGGGGATGTTTTGGTTGCAACCCATTCCCGAAAAGAATGAGTGTGTTTGGGTTATATCACAAGACCAAAATTATAGAGGGTGTATGTGTTTTATCCCAATCCAAAATTAAAGAGGGTATATAGGTAGTATCCCAATCCTGGAAATAATAATGTACATTTTTTGTAGCCCAATACTAAAAGAAAGTGGGTACATAGGTTGCTATCCCTATCCAAAAGTAGTTATACGGGTCATTTCCAAATCCTAACATGTTATAAAGTTCTTGGTAGGTTCCCCTAACATAAATGTTTCTATTATTATATGTATGCCACAAATCCTATGTCCTATTACTTAGTTATGATTTTATGGATCATCAATTTTATTTCCTTATGATTCATGTTTTATGAATTGCCAAGATTTATCCCATAGCGCATGTTTATAACCTTTGATATGAAGGGTATGATCTCCTAATGTTATGATCATGTTATCATACTACTATGTTCATGTTTATGCTCACATGTCTCCCTTTTTTACCCTTATCGAGCATCTGTGATCACCCATTTCTTATGTTTCCTTTCTCCAGGATGTGAAGAAATGTCTTAGGTAGGAGTGATAATGGGGTAGATATTCATGGGAGATGTTGAATATCTTTCACCAAGATAAAAGATTTTTTTCCATGTTTCTAAAGACAATAAACTATTATGGTCCTTGGGAATGTATTTTTTGCAATCTACTAAATATTCTTCTTAATTGATGTAATATGTGGGTATGTTAATCCTTGGGCACTATTTTAGTTATCAAATTAAAGGTTTATTTAACCATTGGAAACTAGGCTTATAAATCCTTAGTGAGATCCCTAGGTTTATTTCTAAGGATATGTCTTGCGATGTCTCTAAGGATAAGTATAATGATGGGTTAATATTTAGGAAAATGTCCTAGAGGTAAAATATAGAGTGAGTGGTTTCCTAGATATACATCCCTATCTAGACACTACATGTGGTTGTGCCTCTGGAATAGAAGTACCTTTGTGTAACAACTCTGATAATATGTTTCAGTCTTGACTCAGGGCAATCTGGTACACGACAATGGGACTTACTACACACTGCATTTGATAATCCTATAGAATATGCTTTGGGAATCCAAAAACTCTTCAGAAACCATAATAAAGGATTTATATATATATATTATCTCTAAATAACCTAAAAAAACCCAAGGTGTCATAGAATATGGATGGAGTCTTGATTTAGAGATACTATAAGTAATTCTTTTCATGACTATATGGATTTCTGTAATGATATGTAATGTTCACACTATGTTTATGGTTTTAGTCAATGTAAGGAATCAAAAGGTACTAGATTAATGTTGAATGTGATGGGAGAATTTTGATGAACTATCAAGTGAAATGGTCACTGGAGTGGAAAATTTTGTGATCAGGCCTAATCAGTTTTCACGGAATATGATTAATAATATTTTCCTAATCCTACTCCTGGAATCACCAATGAAGATAAATAAGTAGTTCTATGAGAGTTTGGATAATTGAGACCATAGAAGAAAAATGATTTTTTTTCCTTTGTGAATAATGTGGAAATAATCACCTACGTGAATTTATTATAGGAAGAAAAAGTTTTTTTGACTGGGGAAAAGAAAAACACAAATAAACTGACTGCAAGGAAAAAACAATGAGTGTTTAATGAAATGGGTGGAAATTTTGACCTCTCTATACTTTAATTAAAGGTTAAGTATTTTAAATGTGGAGAAAACAGTCATTATGAAACCCAAGGTCACAAGAGGAATGTTACTGGAGAGAATCTGAAAGGTGGTGGGCGTAATAGTTACATTTTAGATGATGGTGAGACTGCATATGAAATGTGAAAGGAAATAGTTATTATTATTAACGTATTAATGATGAAGTAGTGGATGTATTTTTGTATTTAGATTATAGAATTAAGAATCTTGAATTATGTATGGATTGTTCAATTTTTGTTTTTATAATGATTGAATAGAATATGTCACGTGGTCATGATGGATTAAAAAGGTTATATCATAAAAGTTAACATTTTATGGAAGGGAAGGTAACCCTTAACATGTTTTATATGTCAAGATAATGTTTAATGGATAAAGATATATGGGATATGAATAAGTAAATCAGGTAGTGCTGATTACCTTGGAAAATTTTAAAGACCTATGTATAGGTGGTTTATGCTACCACTAATGAAGTTTACAACATGATTTGGATTTAATTAGTAAATCCAATATACTTTGGAATTGGGAATCATTCATGATTTCCAAAAGTATTTGTGGTAATTATGGTTGTTACCATGTTTCAAGGGAATATACAATAAAGGTATTCACATGTTTGGAATATTACAACTGAGAGATACTTGGTTATATAGGGTAATCAATGTTAATCTTATTTTGTGTCTCTCTTTCTAATGTTTTGGATTTTCATATTTTAAAGCGTTATAATGTTATTAGTTCATGAAAAGTTTATGATAAACTTTGGAGGAAGTATTAGTGTACTGAATTTGTGGTGGAAAACATGGTTAAAATGATAATTAGTGATTAACCTTTTTTCAAGGATTTCCATCTTATATATTATATTAGTTCTGTTTAAAAAAAGGAATATAATGTATGTCAGGTGAAAAACAATGAAGTCTTGAAAGGTTGTGGGTCTTGAAACCTTGAACAAAGGATGATAAGGGTTTCACCCCTACAACCAGCCTATGCGATATCCTAGATAATGTGTATTTATTTTTAATGAATAAATATTTAGGATAAACTATTAGTATTAATTTTTATAGATTAATGCATATTGTTTATTTAAGATATAAATAGGTTGAATTTTTATTCTTTTATGGGCCTTAATATCCATTAAATGCATATTTTAATGCTTTATTCATCAAATTTAATTTATAGACATTCATTCCCCAAGATAATGGACGTATTAAAATCATTTCAAAGAAAAACCCAAGAATGAAATTTTGTTTATATAAGTTTACAATGAATTACTCAACATTCTAAAAGTGATCGAAATAAATGTTTTCCTAATATGTTAAATTCTTTTGAACCAATGGATTTTCGAAGCATAAAATATTTACGACTTTGAGGCACTCAAGAATCATTTGATCATTCACTTTTTTGTGATTTATTGCCTCAATAACTCCATATAAATATTTATGTTACCCCACCTTGCCCAATCTTCTCTCCCAACTTATGTTATCCTATGTGGAAACCCAGTCATATGTTACATTGGGTAACCATTATATTTCCAAATTTACCTTTTAAATGAATGTATTAGTATACATGTTTTTGATGTGGGTTTATATGAACGAAATGTTATAGTATTACAACTATGATAACCAAATTGAATTTTGAGTGTGAAATTCATTTTATGGGGGGTAGAATGTATCTCCCTGATATTTTAAGAATTATTTTTTCGAATTAATTTAACATTTCAATATTTTTCATTTCACATGACACTATATATAGTACTATATATATATATATAAAAACCCTAATTAAAACATTAATTTAAAAATAAATACCAACTTGGATTTCTCTATATGAAATAAAAACTTGGCATTCCCTACACGCAACACCGACTTGGCGTACTATGCGCGCAACACTGAGTTGACATACGATACCTGAAACCCCGAGTTCCTACAAAAAATATATTTTTATTTTTTTAAATACTAAAATAGAATAATATTAATATTAATAACTTATTTTCATATATTTTTATAATTTTTTATCTAAATAAAACATTTTTATAATAAAAGATATGATTATTGTTAAAGTCCTTATAAGTTTAATAATACCATTTTCTCAAATAAACTAATTTTTATTACCTTATAATGAAAGTAATTTGAGACATATTTATGAATTTGATTTGATAAAATAAACATTATTTTTGAATTCATAACGGTGAAATTATCCAAGGGTGAATTTTTGGGATTTTTCTGAGAGACTTCATTTCATGATGAATTGTAAAAAATACTTTTTTTAGTTAAAAATTCCTTTTTTTCTAATAAACTATTAATGATAAATGATATTATAAATATTTTATAATGTTAGCTCATATGAATATTATATTTATTAATACAATGAAATTCATTATGATCAACTTCACTTTGAAACTGAATAAAAAAATCATAACAAACTTTTGATATTTTTCCTACATTATAACCTTGTTATTTCGTCCCATCTACGGGATTAGCACTAATCTTAATTTTTATGCTTATATGATTGGAATTTCCAAACTTCTATATACAGAATTATATTAATTATAATTTTTTTATTCTAATAATACTATGTTAAATTTTTTCCAAAATGAAAAGTAAAATTGATTAAAATTAATCACAGTGGTTAAGGCCAAATTAAACTTAATTAGGGACAAAACATTAAATTTAAGGGTCCAAATGACCAAGAAACTTTTCCAACACCCATTTAATGTCCATATTTCCGCCATGAAGCTTCCATTATTTAATATTTTTGCTTTGGTAAGAATATTTTAGGTAATGACATGGATATAAATAATATTTAAATCATGTTCTACATTATTGAATCATGATATACATATAAGGGATAAATATGTAACAAATTATGACATGTGCGAAGAACAAAGTGAATATTACCCAAAGTGCAACCTAAAAATAAGATCATCAACAAGAGGGTAATATAATGTTATAATAAAAAAATATATGGTAATATATATAAGAATATTCTTCTTTAAAATATTTACAATAAACTTTTATTCATTATACAAGAATCTTGTATGAGTATAGAGAGAGACAAGACACCAGGTAAGGGGATTTCATCTCACTTTTAATTTCTGTGAGATTCAAGTTATATTCACCACCCTTTAATTTTATGTGGTGTGTGTAATTAACATGATTTTATAATATTTATATTGAAATTAAATTTTTTTATTCACATTCTCATTTTATGAACCTTCTTCCACGATTTTGGCTTCCAAAAGTTACCAAATTGGTAAAAGAGTTTTTTCTCATTTTCCATCATTGAGATTCCTATTTTGTTATGAACCTAAAATCTTGTTTGATGTGTATATACATAAATTTTACATGTTATAGCGTGAATATAATTATTTTAATGATATATTAATCTTCAGGTAATTAAATATTTTACATGGAGAGTACGATCTGAAGTTACCAAGTTATAAAAGTTTATTGATACAATCTCATTGCTTTTCGAGTTTTTTTATGTTATTGCTTTCCTTGATGAACTATTATGATTCATATCTCATGAATATTAACTAGTTTCCTCATAATATGTAATTTCAGAATATAATCATGTATTATGACCTTATTATACTATTTGGTATATAAGATAATTCAGAAATTGTTTTTAAGAAAGACCAACTTTACCCTTTTTTGAGTCTGAAATCAATGTTTTCTAAAAATGGGTTCTATGAATATTATACCATTATACTATAATATTTTAAATACATTTTTACCCTTTTTTTGTTTTACCAATATATTCAAGGTAATATTCTACTTTCTTTCCAAACAGGGCATTCCTTCTATCATTTTTACCGTGAAAAAAAGAATGTTCCTTTTTTACTTCGTACGACTTGTACAAATTTACCCAGAATCATTCCGTTGAAGATTAATTTTCATATTTAAAATTTTATTCTTTATGAAATTATTTATGAAGTAATTTTCAAGTTAAAAGATTTTTAAAATGGTTTTAGGACTTCTTTATATGTTTTCAAGGGATTTTCTGATAAAATTATTTTTAAATGGTTTTATGTATTAACAAGACTTTAAAAGAAGAAATGATATTTTCCTCAAGAATTTTTTTTAAAAAAATATATTTCATATCTAATTTCCATCTAAGATGACATCTATTGATGTAACTCATGAACTTTTTGGAAATTCTATAAATGTTCTATTCATATCCTTTCTATGAATGGGTCACGCTTAATGTCATGGTCTTTATGAAACTTGTTTCTCCTTCATGGGTGATATGGTTATGAAATTCAATTCAATTTCAGGGGTTTTTATTTGATTAAATGTTTATAAAAAATATCTATTTTCTATAGGTTATGATGTGATGAAATATTAATGATATCCATTTCATTTTATGGGTCATTATTTTATGTTTATAAGTCATATATCTTTTTATGGTTCACGATATGATGAATGTTTTATTATCATATGGAACATGTGTGAATGATTTTACGATGAGATGGGTAGGACCTATATCTCCCTCTAATGCATTGGGTAATAAGCTGTTTTTTATAATCTCAAAGGGTACACAGGTTTTACCCAAGCCCAAAAAAAAGAGGGTGTTTGGGTTGTAGCCTAAGATATAAAAGAAAGGGGATGTTTGGGTTGCAACCCAAGCCCGAAAAGAATGAGTGTGTTTGGGTTATAGTCCATGACCAAAATTATAGAGGGTGTACGTGTTGTATCCCAATCCAAAATTAAAGTGGGTATATAGGTAGTATCCCAAGCCTGAAAATAAGAATGTACATTGGTTGTAGCTCAATAATAACAGAAAGTGGGTACATGGGTTGATATCCCTATCCCAAAGTAGTTACACGGGTCATTTCCTAATCCTATAATGTTATAAAGGACTTGGTAGGTTGTCCTAACATAAATTGTTATGTTGTTATATGTATACCACAAATCCTATGTCCTATTACTTAGTTATGATTTTATGTATCATCAAGTTTATTTCCTTATGATTCATGTTTTATGAATTTCCAAGATTTATCCCATAGATCATGTTTATATCCTTTGATATGAAGGGTATGATCTCTTAATGTTATGATCATGTTATTATACAACTATGTTCATGTTTATGCTCAGATGTATCCCTTGTTTACCCTTACCAAGCATCTGTTCTCACCCCTTTCTTATGTTTCCTTTCTCTTGGCTATGAAGAAATGTCTTACGTATGAGAGATAATGGGGTAGAAATTCATAGGATATGTTGAATATCTTTCAACAAGATAAAAGATTTTTTTTCCATGTTTCTAAAGTGAATAAACTATTATGGTCCTTGTGAATGTCTTTTTTCAATGCACTAAATATTATGCTAAATTGATGTAATATATAGGTATGTTAATCCTTGGTCACTATTTTAGTTATCAAATTAAAGGTTTATTTAACCATTGGAAACAAGGATTATAAATCCTTAGTGAGATCCCTATGTTTATTTCTAAGGATATGTCTCGAGATGTCTCTAAGGATAAGTATAAGGATGGGTAAATGTTTAGGAAAATTTCCGTGAGGTAAAGTATAGAGTGAGTGGTTTTCTAGAAATACATCCCTATCTAGATACTACAAATGGATGTGGCTCTCGAATAGAAGTACCTTTGTGTAACAACTCTGATAAGATGATTCAGTCTTGACTCAGGGAAATCTGGTACATGACAATGAGACTTACTACAAACCTCATTTGATAATCATGTAGAATATGCCTTGGGAATCCAAAAACTCTTCATAAACAATAATAAAGGATTTATATATATATATATATATGTTTTATATAAAAAACCTAAAAAACCCATGGTGTCATAGAATATGGATGGAGTCATGATTTAGAGATACTATAAGTAATTATTTTCATGACAATATGGTTTTTTGCAATGATAAGTAATTTTCACACTATGTTTATGGTTTTAGTCAATAAAAGGAATCAAAAGGCACTGGATTAATGTTGAATGTGATGGGAGAATTTTGATGAACTATCAAGTGGAATGATCACTGGAGTGAAAAATGTTGTGATCAGGACTAATCAGTTTTCACGGAATATGATTAACAAGGTTTTCCTAATCCTACTCATGGACTCACCAAAGAAGATAAATAAGTAGTTCTATGAGAGTTTAGGTAATGGAGACCACAGAAGAAATAATATTTTGTTTCCTTTGTGAACAATGTGGAAATAATCACCTACGTGAATTTCTTATAGGAACAATAAGATTTTTTGACTGTGGAAAAGATAAACACAAATAAAATGACTACAAGGGAAAAACAATGAGTTTTGTTAATGAAATGGGTGGAAATTTTGAACTACCTATACATTAATTTAAGGTTAAGTATTTTAAATGTGGATAAAATAGTCATTATGCAACCCAATGTCACAAGAGGAATGTTACTAGAGAGAATCTGAAAGGTGGTGGGAGTAATTGTTACATTTTATATGATGATGAGACTGCATATGAAATTTGAAATGAAAGAGGTATTATTATTAATGGATTAATGATGAAGTAGTTGAAGTATTTTTGTATTTAGATTATAGAATTCAGAATGTTGAATTATGTATGGATTGTTCAATTTTTTTTAATGATTTAAAAGAATATGTTACGTGGTCATGATGGATTAAAAAGTTTATATCATAAAATTTAACATTTTATCTAAGGGAAGGTAAACCTTAACATGTTCTCTATGTCAATATAATGTTTAATGGATAAAGATATATGCGATATGAATAAGTAAATCAGGTAATGCCGATTACCTTGGAAAAATGTAAAGACCTCTTTATAGGTGGTTTATGCTACCACTAATGAATTTGAAAACATAATTTGGAATTAATGAGTAAATACAATATAGTTTGGAATTGGGAAGCATGCATGCTTTCCAAAATTATTTGTGGTAATTTTGATTTTTACCATGTTTCAAGGGAATATACGATAATGGTATTCACATGTTGGGAATTTGACAACTAAGAGATACTTGGTGATATAGTGGAATCAATGTTAATCTAATTTTCTGTATCTCTTTCTAAAGTTTTGGATTTTCATATTTTAAAGGGTTATAAGGTTACCAGTTCAAGAAAAGTTTATGTTAAACCTTGGAGGAAGTATTACTGTACTGAATTTGTGTTGGAAAACATAGTTAAAATAATAATTATTTATTAACCTTATTTCAAATATTTACATCTTATATATTATTTTAGTAATGTTTAAAAATAGAATATAATGTATGTCATGTTAAAACCAATCAAGTCTTGAAAGGTTGTGGGTCTTGAAACCATGAACAAAGGACGATAAGGGTTTCACGCCTACCACTGGCCTATGCGATGTCCTGGATAGTGTGTATTTAATTTTAATGAATAAATATTTAGGTTGAACTATTATTATTAATTTATGTATATTAATTCATATTTATTATTTAATATATAAATAGTTTGAATTTTTATGCTTTTATGGGCCTTAAGATCCATTAAATGCATATTTTAGTGCTTTATTCATCAAATTTAATTTATAGACATTCATTCCCCAAGATAATGGACATATTAAAAATATTTCAAAGAAAACCCTTGAATGAAATTTTGTTTATATAAATTTAAAATGAATTACTCAACATTATAAAAGTGATCAAAAAAATGTTTTCCTAATATGTTAAATTCTTTTGAACAAATGGATTTTGCAATGAAAAAATATTCAAGACATTGAGGCTCTCAAAAATCATTTGATCATTACCTAGTTAATGATTGATGGCCTCAATCACTCCCTATAAATATTTATGTTACCCCACCTTTTCCAATCTTCTCTCCCAACCTATGTTCTCCTATATGGAAACCCAGTCATATGTTACATTGGGTAACCATTATACTTCCAAATTTCCCTTTTTAATGAAAGTCTTAGTATACATTTTTTTGATGTGGGTTCATATGAAAGAAATGTTAAAGTATTACAACTATGATAACCCAATTGAATTTTGAGGGTGAAATTCATTTTAAGGGGTGTAGAATGTATCTCCCCGAGATTTTGAGAAATTTTTTTTCGAATTAATTTCACATTTCAATATTTTTCATTTCACATATCACTTGAAATAGTACTATATATATATATAAACACTAATTAAAACCTTCATTTAAAAATAAATACCAAATTGTCTTTCTCTATATGAAATAAAAACTTGGCTTTCCCTACACACAACAACGACTTGGCGAACAATGCGCGCTACACTGAGTTGGCATACGATACCCGAAACCCCGATTTCCTAAAAAATATTTTATTATTATTTTAAATATTAAAATAGAATAATAATAATAATAATAACTTATTTGAATATATTTTTGATAATTTTTTATCTATATAAAACCTATTTATAATAAAAGATCTGATTATTGGTAAAGTCCTTCTAAGTTTAATAATACCATTTTCTCAAATAAACTAATTTTAATTACCTTCTAATGAAAGTAATTTGAGAAATATTTATAAATTTAATTTGATAAAATAAAAATTATTTTTGAATTCATAACGTTGAAATTATCCTATGGTGAATTTTTGGGATTTTTCTGAGAGACTTTATTTCTTGATGAATTGTAAAAAATACTTTTTTTAGTTAAAAAATGCCTTTTTTCTAATAAACTATTAATAATAAATGATATTATAAATATTTTATAAGGTCACCATATATGAATATTATATTTATTAATTTAATTAAATTCATTATGATCTACTTCACTTAGAAACTTAATAAAAAAATCCTAATAAACTTTTGATCTTTTTCCTACATTAAAACCCTGTTATTTCGTCCCATCTACGGGATTGGCACTAATCTTAATTTTTATGCTTCTATGATTGGAATTTTAAAACTCCTACATATATCATTATATTAAATATAATTTTTTGATTCTAATAAGACTATGTTAAATTGTTTCCAAAATGAATAGTAAAATTGATTAAAATTAATAATAGTGGTTAAGGCCAAATTAAGCTTAATTTGGGGATAAACATTAAATTTAAGGGTCCAAATGACCAAGAAACATTCCCAACACCCATTTAATGTACATATTTCGGCCATGAAGCTTCCATTATTTAGTTTTGTTGGTTTGGTAGGACTATTTTAGGTAATGACATGTGCGTGCCTAATTTGTTTCTAAAATTTCCATGTGAGGCCTTTTCCTTCCCTATAAAAGGCCACAACCTCTACCCATTCATCACACTTATCAAACTATTTATGATTATAAAATATTAGAACAACTACCCAACCAAAAATCATCCTATATTCCTTGAAGCCTACCTTTGTGCAAAAACCCTCCCAAGGAAGCCTTTTGGCACAAACCAAAAGGAGTTACCTGATTTAGAGGTAACATCTTCTCTCAAGATCCTTACTTTATTTTCCTTATACACACCATTAAAATATTTCTATTACCTTATTGTGTGACAAAAACTATATCCTTCATTACTGTGATGTTTTTTTGAAAATTTTATGACCTAAAATTACACACACCTCAGTTTAATGGATGCTAAACATACTGTTTCTATGTACGGTGAAATACAACCTCTCAAACGATGATTGTTCATTTAACCTTTACCACCAATAATGGTGGTCATTATGATCTAAAATCTTTTTACATATGTAATAAATTATATTTATTATTTCATTAATCTTTTTTATTTCTTTTATAACACACATATTTTAACATTCCATTTGGTGTAAATACGATAATCTCATTTGAGGAATTGTGGACTATCGCCCTTTAAAAGCGATGTGATTCATTCACACCCCATATAAAATGTATTAAGGATGGGTTTAATTAAATCAAATGATATATATTATATATTAATTATAATTTAATATATATATATATATATATATCATTTACATACTTTATTTCAATACAATAATAAAAAACAAGAAACAACATTCATGCGTACAAATCGCTTACCATCTCCATGAATGATGTATTCCATTAAATAATTCATTATTGTATAGATTTTAATAATATAAATATAATGTATATAGATGATATTTATATCATGTCCTAAATCTTGGAGTCATGATATAAGTATAAAGACCAAATATGTATCAAATTATGACACATGCGAAGAACAAACTGAATATTACCCAATGCGAAACATTAACATAAAATAATTAACATGAGAGTAATATAAGGTTATAATAAAACCATATATGGTAATAGATATAATATTATTATTATATATATAATTTATAATAATTTTATATTTATTATACCAAAAGGTTGTACGAGTACATAGAGAGTCAAGGCACAAGGTAAGTGGATTTTATCTCACTTTTAATTTCTGTGTGATACAAGCTATGTTCACCAATATTTCCTTTTGTGTGGTGTATTTAATTACCATAATTTTATTATATTTATATTGTAATTAAAATTTTGGGTATTTAAATTCCCATATGATGATCCATCTTCTATGGGTTTTAGCATTAAAAAACGAAATCGGTAAAACACTTTTGTCTCAATTTTCCTTCTTTGAGATTCATGTTTTGTTATGAACCTAAAATATTAATCAGTGTGTATATAATAAAATTTTACATGTAATACCGTGAATATAATTCTTTTCATGATATATTAAGCTTCATTTAATTACTATTTTGTTACATAGAGAGTATGATCCCAGGTTACCGAGTTATAAGAGTTTATTGAGACAATCTCATCGCTTTTTGAGATTGTTTATATTATTGCTTATCAGGAAGAAATATTATGATAAATCTCTGTATTATATTCATGAGTTTCCTTATAAATTTTTATTTTATTATATAATCATGTATTAGTATCATATTCTACTTTCTGGTTCATTATATATTTAAGAAATTGTTTTTAGTAAATCCCACCTTTACCCATTCTTCAGTTGAAAATGAATGTTTTCTTAAATGGGTTTCCAAGAATATTATACCATTATCATATAAAAATTTAAATAAAATTTTACCCTTTTTTCTTTTACCAATAAATTTAAGGGAATATTCATGTTAATTTTTGGACAAGGCATTCCTTCTAACCTTTTTATCATGAAAAAGGAATGTTCCTTTTTTACTTCGTACGACATGTACAAATTTACACACCATCATTCCTTTAAAGATTCCTTTTTCATTTATAAAAGTATAGTCTTTATGAAATTGAATTAAAATTATTTTTCAAGGAAAAATATTTTAAAAATGGTTTCAAGTATTCTTTATATGTTTTTTAGGTATTTCTTGAGAGAATTATTTTTAAATCGTATTATTTATCTACTAGCCTTTTTCAGAGAAAGAAGGATATTTTACTGAAGAAACATTTTTTCAAGATATTTCAAAAATATTTTCCATATAAGATGAAATACATTGATGTTACTCATTAACATTTTTTTAAATTATATAATGGTTCTATTCATATCCTTTCTATGAATGGCCACACTTAATTTCATGGTCTTTATTAAACCTATTTCCTTTCACAATTTATATGTTTATGAAATCTATTTCCATTTCATGGGTTATGCTTCAATGAAATGGTTATGAAACCTATATCTTTTTGGTAGGTTATGATGTGATGAAACATTAATGATTCAAATTTCGTTATATAGGTCAATATTTGATGTTTATAAGAATAATATCTTTTTATGGGTCGTGATATGATAAATGTTTTATTATCTTGTGGAACATGTGTGAATGATTTTTCTATGAGATGGGTGGGACCTATATCTCCCTCGAATGTATTGGGTAATTATTTGTTTTATATGAGCTCAAAGGGTACCTGAGATTTATCCAAGTCCTAAAAATAAAGAGTGTGTTTGGATTGTAGCACAATCCCAAAAAGAAAGAGGGTGTACAGGTTGTAGACCAAGCCTAAATGAAAGTGGGTACACGGATAGTATCCTAAGCCTAAAATCAAGAAGGTACATGGGTTATTTCCCCACACTAAAAGAAAGTGCATAAATGGGTTGGTTTACCAAGCCCAAAGTAGTTACATGGGTTGTATCCCTATCCTAAAATTCTATAAAGGTCTTGGTATGTATCCCTAACATAAAAGATTGTCTTCTTATATGCATTCCACAAATCCTATGTCTTATTCCTTAGTTATGATTTCATGGATTATGATGTTTCTTTACGTATGACTCATGTCTTATGAACCTCCATGATTTATCCCATATCTCATGTTTATGACCATTGATATGTAGGGTATGATCACCAAATGTTACAATCACATTATCATTCTACTATATTCATTTTTATGTTCACATGCCTCCCTTGTTTACCATTATAGAGCATCTAATCTCACCCCATTCTGATGTTTCATTTATCTAGGTTATAAAAGCAAGGTTTTAGGTATAAGTGATAATGTTTTATATATTAATGTGATATGTTTAATATATTTCACCATGATTTAAGAGTTTTTTTTCAAGAGTCCAAAGACACTAAAATATTACAGTCCTTGGGAATGTATTTTTTTAATGTACTAAATATTCATCTAAAATGATCTAATATCAATGTATGTTAAGGCTTAGTCACTATACGGAGTCCCGTTGATGTTAATTTATGATAAAGATAATCATTTTACTTCAAGGTTGTGGAGAGGTCTCCACCATGATTTTGGTTCTAAACTATGACTTAAAACTGCTTTCCATCTGCAGAAATACAGTCAGACAGAGCAAACCAGCCAGGCTCATGAAGAAATGTTGTGCTCTTCTGTCCGGTATTTTTGAGGTTTGTGGATGATGCACATGCCCATGGTAGAGTTCTCTTAAAACAATAGATTTCACTCCACCATTTGTATGGTTCCGTTTGATGCCTTGTGCGGCCAACCATTCAATTCTATATTATGCAGAACTGGGGTCAGAGAGTCAGCAATTCTCTAGCCGAAACTGGTACTGAACATGATAGAGATGGTTCACGTGATTAATGAGAGGATTAAGGTAGAGAAGTATCATCATAAATTCTTAGACAATCATATGAGGAGACCTTTTGAGTTTTACATTGGCAATCACATGGTTCTAAAGGTGACTCCGCATCATGGTCAGAAAATGTTTGGTCGTGGATAGCCCCCAACCCCCTAGACAGCTCACCCACCCCCATGGATAGCCCCACCACCCCCATGTATAGCCCACCCACCCCCTAGACACCCTATCCCCCTGGACAACTTCCCACTCCCGTGGTCAGCCCCCACCCCCATGGACAGCCCGCTCACCCCTGTGGATACCCCCTACCCCCTAGATAGCGTCCACCCCTATGGACAGCCCACCCACCCCTTGGACACCCTGTACCCCCTGGACAACCCCACCACCCCCATGGACAGCCCGCTAACCCACTGAAAAAACCCGTACCCCATTGAAATCCCCCACCCACTGGACAACCCACCCACCCCCTGGATATCCCTGCCACCCCCGGACACCCCACCCCCCAAAGACCCCATAGACACCCCGACCCCCTTGGGTAGACCCCAAACCCCAGGACAGCCCCCCACCCCCGGGACACCCCCACCCCCATGGAAAGCTCATCCACCACCTGGACACCAATACCTACTGGACAACACCACAACCCCTGGACATCCCCCACCCCCTGGACACCACCCCACCACCAGGACACCCCCTTGACACCCCCAATCCCCTGGACACCCCTTACCCCCTTAGACATCCCCCAACCCCTTGTATGCCCCCAGGACACCACCCCATCACTTGGACACCCCCACCCCCATGGACAACCCCTACCACCTGGACAACCCCCCAACCCCAGGACACCCCCACCCCCTAGACACCACCCCACCACCTAGACTCTCCCACCCCTTGACACCCCCACCCCCATGGACAGTGTAACACCCCGAGATTTTATGAAATATATTTTTTTTTAATTTCATTAATGTCTTGTGTTATATGCTACACAAAAAGGAGCTTTCACAACACACATCTCTGACCTGGCTTGAATTACACGCAATCGCGACCTTCCACGATAGCGTGTGTTGTACGGAAAACCATGTTTCGCTAAACAACGATATGCTATTAAAATATTATTAAAACTAGCCGTTATGATAAGTAATAACCACTTTTTTAAATTTTATAAATTTTATTTTTCAAAATGGACTTCATTTTTGGATTCGGAATATCGAAATTAGATTAGGGTGAAATTTTGGTGATTTTCGGATAACTTTCATATTTTGATGAATAGTGAAAATTACTAAATTAAAAACAACTTTTTCAATCAAAATAATGAACAGTGATAAATTATTAATTTGAGTGGTTTTAAAGTATATTTATAATATATTTTTACAATTTAGTACAATGTTGGTCATTGGATGTAATTTCACATTTAAACCAGTTATAAACAATTGTCAATCTTTTGATAGTTATTATCTCATAAAAACACGCCTTTTGTTTTGACGACGGGAATTAATTTTTAAATAAATTAGTGCAACTGATATGTTTTGAATTTGGTAAAATAGAAATCAATTTTGAGTTCATAATAACAAATATAGCTTGGGCTTAATTTTTGGCATTTTTCTGAAATCTTTCAATTTTTTGATGAATAGTGAAACCACTAAGTGGTAGCTAAAAACTGAATTTTTCATAAAACATAATTTTACCGCTTTTGTGAGTGGAATTTCAAAAATCCAAGAGACACGGTTGATGTCAGTAAGTAAAATGTGTTTCAATGAGATGAAAATAATTTTTTGGTGAATAGTAACTTTTTACTATTTTTTACCACGGTTAAAAGTAAATAGGGCAATTAAGGGTAGAAATAATATTATTATTACCCTAACACATGTCCTAATTCTATTGGACAAGTGTAATTTGACTAGAAACAAACTTTTTAATAAAATATGACCATTTAGTCCCACTTGGATTAGATTACGACATTAATTATTAATTTATTTAAAGAAGGGTTAAAAGAGTTAAAATCAAAGTTTATTTACTAAAACATTTTTAATATGGGCTTATACATAAGATAAATTTGACTATAAATATTCATTAGAAATATAAAACGATTTACAACATAATCGTATTTTATTTTTAATTTTTAGACATTATATAATTTAATTTATTTATGACACAACGACGATGCAGTAATTATCTTATTAATGAAATATTGACATAATTGATGTTATATATACCCAAATAAATATAATTTGAGACTTTTTATGAATTAAACTAATTTTATAGGTTAATATGACATGTTAGTAGTGATTTAATTTTCTTTGTTTGAACTTATCATTCTGTTATGATTTTCACAAAAATCAATTACTAAATAGTTTCAAAATTGACATAAAATAGTTTTTAAAACAAATATTATATTATTAATTGTTATTTTATTCCTAAAAATATACCTTTCGGCCAAATGACTTAGATAAGGTTATATATATTAATAATAAACAATTTGGGGTTCGTTTCACTTTAGATAGTAAGTTTATTAACCTTATAGTGTAAGAATACAAGAAGACACGGTAAAAGTAAAATAATTTAACTTAATGTTAAATCTAAATGATAAGGTTAAAATAAGAACCTAAACTTGTCTAAATTATATTGGATGAGAGGATTTCGACCCATCCCCACCTTAGCCTGAAAATAAATCAATTTGGAGCTATTTAAAACCGAACTTGACTTTATAATAAAATAATATTTTTAGTTATTCCAAAGGTGCCCCTCTCCTCCCTTATAAAAGAGCACCTCCTCCCTCTCCTCCTCACACCAATTTGAGCATTCAAGCTCGGCCAACCCCTGAAAAAATCTCTTCTCCACTTCTCTAGTATCATCCTAGAGGTCCTGGTCTTCTTCAAAGACCATCCTTAGTTCTTTTAGTGGAGGTTAAGAAAAGGCGCGTCAAAAGAGGTAATATCCATTACCGATCGTTTTCAATTTCTTTCTTCTTAAACTTCTTATTCTTTAGTTGTTTCATGATAAAGTAATAACATCAGTATTTATTATATACTGATATGTTATTATAAATATGAAACAACTCTAATTAACCTTTTATCCATCTTACGGAAAAAGGAATTCACCGCGTGTGCGTACGTACGGAATACCGTCTCCACGCCGTGGTGTAAACTATTTTCCGCCACCACCTTAATTGGATGGGTATAATGGTGTAATGAGTAACTATATATGATTATTATAAAGTTATATTGATACTGAAATAGTATACATACACTTCAACACATGTTCACGATCATGAGAACGATATCATCGCTCGTGCGTACGTACGGACTACCGTCTCCACGACGCGATGAGATTCATTCTCCACGTTAACCATTCATGAATGATTTTAAAGTATATATAATGAATAATAATTAAATATATGACATGTTAAATCTACTGGATTTATGTATATATGTATATATATATCTACTTACTTCCATTCAAGACAATAAAGAAAGGAAAACAGTGTTCATGCGTACGTACGGACTACCGTCTCCATGAATGGTGTGTTTCATTTCATTTATCTACATATTATATATATATACTGAATATATATGATATATAAATCATGTTTTATATTATGTAAGTAAGTAAATCATGATATAAGTAATAATAATGTCATGAACAACAAGTCCAAACACCTACTATAAATGAAACGATTTTACCCAAAACGCTTCTTTAACATGGAATTTACAAAAGAACGGGTAATATAAAGTCATAAGTGAACCATATATGATATTATAACAATGAGTATGATTCTGGAATATGTAAATAACATTATTTAAATCATTATACAGGAATTTCGGACACTTACGAAGCATATCGGACCTAAGGTAAGGGAAATATCACAATCTCACTTTTATCCGAGATTGTTTTTACTTTGGTAATTACTGGGGTGTATTTTATCATCCACATCCATGTTCCCTCAATATTTAATATTATTTCCATCCTTCTACAATAATTTATATCCAATTTTACCCTTTGGGGAGTTTTTAGTAAAAGATATGAAAGGAATCTTTTGTTGTTTTTCGTACGAGGTACTTTTTGACTTTTCCGACAAAAGTACGAAGAATGTTTTTTTTACTTATACGGCATGAATGGATTTTTAAAACATTATTTCTAAGAAGAATCCTTTACAAGATTAAAAGATTATTTTTAATCATCTTCTTTTAGTTTAAATTTGTATGACATGTTAAGAAAGGAAAAATGTTTTTGAAGAAGAAAGGATATTTTCCTCAAGAATGGAGTTCAAGTTTTTAATCAAAATTATTTTCCATCTAAGACAATAAAGGGTACTGTTTTTATCCTTATTGATTTGATTATGTTGTGATGGAATTATTTTTATGAATTCCTTTATTGTATATGAATTTTTTTATGATGCCATGATGTTTAAGATTCCCATTTTTATTACATGGGTTATGCAATGATGTATGGTTTATGATTTTGTGGCACACATAAGAATGGTTTCATTATGAGATGGGTGGGACCTATATCTCCCTATGATGCATTGGGTAAAGATTTTATATCTCATTAGATAGACATGGCTGGAACGGTAGGTTATACCGGTTCAGTGAAACAGGACTGAAACGAGGGTGACTCGGTTCAGAAAGGGACTTTGTCCACTAAGATAGTCTTGGCAATGAGTCTTGACTAACAAGAAATTATTCTCTATGATTTTGTGTGTATGCCACAAAGTTTCATGTTTTAATTTATGATTATTGTGATTACATTTCACTGCCATGATTTATCCCATGTTATGAAATTATGATCTCTTTTTCAGGTTAAGATTTCCCAATGTTATGTTCTTGTGTATACGATGTGATTGATATTTATTTTGTTTACCCTTACTGAGAATTTGAGCTCACCATTTTATGTTTTCTTTTCCCCAGGATATAAAGAAAGGGTTTAGGTAAAAAAAAGGAAGATATTTATGGGAGATGTTGAAGATCTTTCACCACGATTAGAAGATTATATTCTGAGTTTCCAAAGACACTAAACTATTACGATCCTTGTGTGTGTGTTTTTGTTATGTACTAAGTATTCCTCAAAAGTAATGTAATGTCAATGTACGTCAGGCTTCAGGTCTCTACAATTGGTATCAGAGGAAAGGTTTAGTCAACCTTTGGAAACTAGGATGCGAAAACATTAGTGAGATCCCTAGAGATATTTCTAAGGTATGTCTAGGGATGTCCCTAAGGATAAGTATACGTATAGGATACAGTCCTAGAACTACGGTAACGATCATAGAATTTAACCTAAGATGTTTGATATTGAGGATACTCCCCCATTATTATGTTGTTTTCTCTAGCATGATTTTTGCCTCTCACACTATTCTTTTTGGGTTTTAGAAAATGGCTGGAAACAAGATGATTCACGATAATGGAGGATATGATGGACAATGGAATGATATTCTTCATGAGTAACCAAATGAAATGGGATTTGGAAGTCCAAACATCATTATTATGCCGAATCAGCAATCTCATAATATGATCAATAAAGTAAAATTTGGTAAGCTTCCTGACTCGGCTAATAAGAGAAAGATGGAGTTTCATGATGATCATAGAGGAAAGAAAGTTCAATTTCCCCTATGTAAATCATGTGGGAAGAGGCATCAAGGAGAATGTTTCAAAGGAACTGGAAGATGCTTTGGGTGTGGAAAAGAAGGACACAAAGCCAGTAAGTGCAAAGGAAAAGGTTCAGTTAACACCAGGGATGAGGATAATGGTATTGCTACGACATCAGCAATGGTTAAATGTTTTAAATGTGGAATATACAGGAATTATTCAAACCAATGCCCTGAGGGAAAGTCTCATGAAGAGAATCAGTATGGTCGTATGGGTAGTATTTATGTGGATGATGATGAAGAGACTACAAATGATATGTGAGATGAAAGAATTGTTGATGCTCGGTCCATGGTTTAAGAATGTAGTGGAATGATTACATGTTTATCATGTGTAATATTGTATAAGTAATCTCATGCTACTATGGAATAAAGAGACATCTATGGATTGTTACACTGTTGTCTTTCCTTGAGTTTTGAAAGTGCATGATTAATGTTACCAGTATCCATGAAAGGTTATTCAGATATTTTTGGAATATAGATGATATGCGCATAATGAAGGGATAAGGAGAAAATTAAATGTTTTATAGTATTCATGAGATCATGACTGATATAAGGAGAAGGTTATATCATGGTTTGAGTATATAGAATTTTTGGATTTTGGTATGTGGAAAGAGTTAACTTTTAACTGCATTCATGTTTTCACTAAGGTTCAATGGGTATTCATTGTTCAATAGAATACATCATTAAGGTATTCACATGATTGGAATGTGACCAACATGATATATGGGGGATAAATGATGGTATTCACATGCTTGGTTGACCACATTTCAAGTAATCATTTTCTTTATACTATGAGCTTGGACCGAAGTATTTTAGATAAGCCTAAATATTGGAATGGATTATGTTAACCATAAGTTAGTATTGTTTAAGTATAGAAATTTTTTTGATATTATTTAGGTGATGTTATAGTAATATAGTTTTAGAAAAAGGACAACCTGCAGGACGGGCGACAGCCCATCGCGTCGGAAAAGGCTGTGGGAATCGAACCTACAACCAAAGTGCGACTGGCCTTTATCGCCTACCACTGGCCTACAGGAAGTCCCTGTTTAGTAGAAACTAGTTTAATTATATTAAGAGGTATGATATATGAAGTATAAGTCCATTTTAGGAACGATATATGATTAATCTCACTATAGATGGACTTATGTATTTTTTGATAACTTTTCTAACCTTTTGTTTGAGACAGATGGAATGACCCATAATTCTATCACATGATCTGTTAACACATCACAAATGACAAATTAAACTTCATTTCTTTATATGATGAAGTGTAAATTGTCCAAATAATGATCAACGGTGAGACTATACCGAAATTACGAAAGTATTTTTTCTAATTCCAATTTCATCAACTTTAGGGAAATTATCTTGAAAACCAAAAATGTTGTCCTAGTGCCCTTATATCATATGAATCAGATGGTACCCTAGATCATCACAAATCTATGGCTTTGTGATTGTTGGCTTTTCAATAGCCATGTTCTCTACCACTCTCCATCATAACTTGATGGTTAGATTTTTCTTCCATATCCATATTTTCACCTATGTGGAAAACCAGTGATTAGTTTATTTGGGTTACCGTTACGTTTCATACATTTGTTCTTAAATATTTGTTTTGGTATTCCTTTTTACGATGTGGGTTTCTATTAAAGAAACTTTGGAATAGTTAACCATTTATAACAACGAATAATTTCGAGGGAAAAATTCATTTTAAGGGGGGTAGAATGTAACACCCCGAGATTTTATGAAAAATATTCTTTTTAATTTCATTAATGTCTTGTGATATACGCTACACCAAAAGGATCTTTCACAACACACATCTCTGACCGGGCTTGAATTACACGCAAACGCGACCTTCCACGATAGCATGTGTTGTACGCAACACCAAGTTTCGCTAAACAACAATATGCTATTAAAATATTATTAAAACAAGCTGTTATGAATAGTAATAACCACTTTTTGAAATTTTATAAATTTTATTTTTCAAAATGGACTTCATTTTTGGATTCGGAATATCTAAATTAGCTTAGGGTGAAATTTTGGTGATTTTCGGATAACTTTCATATTTTGATGAATAGTGAAAATTACTAAATTAAAAACAACTTTTTCAATCGAAATAATTAGTAGTGATAAATTATTAATTTGAGTGGTTTTAAAGTATATTTAGAATATATTTTTACAATTTAATACAATGTTGGTCATTGGATGTAATTTCACTTTTAAACCAGTTATAAACAATTGTCAATCTTTTGATAGTTATTATCTCTTAAAAACACGCCTTTTGTTTTGACAAGGGGAATTAATTTTTAAATTAATTAATGAAAATGATATGGTTTGAATTTGGTAAAATAGAAATTATTTTTGAGTTCATAATATCAAATATAGCTTAGGCCTAATTTTTGGCATTTTTCTGAAATCTTTCAATTTTTTGATGAATAGTTAAACCACTTAGTGGTAGTTAAAAAACTGAATTTTTATAAAACTTAAATTTACCGCTTCTGTGAGTGGAATTGCAAAAATCCAAGAGGCACGGTTGATGTCAGTAAGAAAAATTTGGTTCAATGTGATGAAAATAATTTTTTGGTGAATAGTAACTTTTTACTATTTTTTACCACCGTTAAAAGTAAATAGGGTAATTAAGGGTAGAAATGATATTATTATTACCCTAACACATGTCCTAATTCTATTCGACAAGTGTAATTCGACCAAAAACAAACTTAGGAATAAAATATGACCATTTAGGCCCACTTGGATTAGATTAGGACATTTATTATTAATTTATTTAAAGAAGGGTTAAAAGAGTTAAAATCAAAGTTTATTTACTAAAACATTTTTAATATGGGGATATACATAAGATAAATTCGACTATAAATATTAATTAGAAATCCAAAAAGATTTCCAACATAATGGTATATTATTTTTAATTTTTAGACATTAAATAATTTAATTTATTTATGACACAACGATGATGCAATAATTATCTTATTAATGAAATATTGAAATAATTGATGTTATAAATAACCAAATAAATGTAATTTGAGACTATTTATGAATTAAACTAATTTTATAGGTTAATATGACATGATATTATTGATTTAATTTACTTTTTTCGAACTTATCATTCTGTTATGGTTTTCACAAAAATCAATTACTAAATAGTGTCAAAATTGATATAAAATAGTTTTTAAAACAAATATTATATTATTAATTGTTATTTTATTCTTAAAAATATAAGGTTCGGAAAAATGACTTAGATAAGGTTATATATATTAATAATAAACAATTTGGGGTTCTTTTGGCTTCTTATAGTAAGTTTATTAACCTTATAGTGTAAGAATACAATAAGACACGGTAAAAGTAAAATTATTTAACTTAATGTTAAATCTAAATGATAAGGTTAAAATAGGAATCTAAACTTGTCTAAATTCTATTGGATGAGAGGATTTCGACCCCTCCCCACCTTAGCCTCTAAATAAATCAATTTGGAGCTATTTAAAACTGAACTTGACTTTATAATAAAATAATATTTTTAGTTATTCCAAAGGTGCCACTCTCCTCCCTTATAAAAAGGCACCACCTCCCTCTCCTCCTCACACCAATTTGAGCATTCAAGCTCGGCCAACCCCTGAAAAACTCTCTTCTCCACTGTCCTAGTATCATCCTAGAGGTCCTGGTCTTCTTCAAAGACCATCCTTAGTTCTTTAAGTGGAGGTTAAGAAAAGGCGCGTCAAAAAGAGGTAATATCCATTACCGATCTTTTTCAATTTCTTTCTTCTTAAACTTCTTATTCTTTAGTTTTTTCATGATAAAGTAATAACATCATTATTTATTATATACTAATATGTTATTATAAATATTAAACAACTCTAATTAACCTTCTATCCATCCTATGGAAAAAGGAAATCACCGCGTGTGCGTACGTACAGAATACCGTCTCCACACCGTGGTGTAATCTATTTTCCGCCACCACCTTAATTGGATGGGTATAATGGTGTAATGAGTAACTATATATGATTATTATAATGTTATATTGATACTTAAATAGTATACATACACTTCAACACATATTCACGATCATGAGAACGATATCATCGCTCGTGCGTACGTACGGACTACCGTCTCCACGACGCGATGAGATTCATTCTCCACGTTAACCATTCATGAATGATTTTAAAGTATATATAATGAATAATAATGAAATATATGACATGTTAAATCTACTGTATTTATGTATATATGTATATATATATCTACTTACTTCCATTCAAGACAATAAAGAAAGGAAAACAGCGTTCATGCGTACGTACGGACTACCGTCTCCATGCACGGTGTGTTTCATTTCATTTATCTATATATTATATATATATACTGAATATATATGATATATAAATCATGTTTTATATTCTGTAAGTAAGTAAATCATGATATAAGTAATAATAATGTCAAGAACAACAAGTCCAAACACCTACAATAAATGAAACGATTTTACCCAAAACGCTTCTTTAACATGGAATTTACAAAAGAACGGGTAATATAAAGTCATAAGTGAACCATATATGATATTATAACAATGAGTATGATTCTGTAATAAGTCAATAACATTATTTAAATCATTATACAGGATGTTCGGACACTTACGAAGCATATCGGACCTAAGGTAAGGGAAATATCACAATCTCACTTTTATCTGAGATTGTTTTTACTTTGGTAATTACTGGGGTGTATTTTATCATCCACATCCATGTTCCCTCAATATGTAATATTATTTCCATCCTTCTACAATATTTTATATCCAATTTTACCCTTCAGTGAGTTTTTAGTAAAAGATATGAAAGGAATCTTTTGTCGTTTTTCGTACGAGGTACTTTTTGACTTTTCCGACAAAAGTATGAAGAATGTTTTTTTTAACTTATACGGCATGAATGGATTTTTAAAACATTATTTCTAAGAATAATCCTTTACAAGTTTTAAAGTATATTTTTAATCAACTTCTTTTAGTTTAAAGTTGTATGACATGTTAAGAAAGGAAAAATGTTTTTGAAGAAGAAAGGATATTTTCCTCAAGAATGGAGTTCAAGTTTTTATTCAAAATTATTTTCCATCTAAGATAATAAAGGGTACTGTTTTTATCCCTATTGATTTGATTATGTTGTGATGGAATTATTTTTATGAATTCCTTTATTGTATATGAATTGTTTTATGATGTCATGATGTTTAAGATTCCCATTTTTATTACATGGGTTATGCAATGATGTATGGTTTATGATTTTGTGGCACACATAAGAATGGTTTCATTATGAGATGGGTGGGACCTATATCTCCATCCAATGCATTGGGTAAAGATTTTATATCTCATGAGATAGACATGGCTGGAACGGTAGGTTATACTAGTTCAGTGAAACAGGACTGAAACGAGGGTGACTCGATTCAGAAAGGGAATTTGTCCACTAAGATAGTCTTGGCAATGAGTCTTGACTAACAAGAAATGATTCTCTATGATTTTGTGTGTATGCCACAAAGTTTAATGTTTTAATTTATGATTATTGTGATTACATTTCACTGCCATGATTTATCCCATGTTATTAAATTATGATCTCTTTTGCAGGTTAAGATTTCCAAAAGTTATGTGCTTGTGTATACGATGTGATTGATATTTCTTTTGTTTACCCTTACTGATCATTTGAGATCACCATTTTATGTTTTCTTTTCCCCAGGATATAAAGAAAGGGTTTAGGTAAAAAAAAGGAAGATCTTTATGGGAGATGTTGAAGATCTTTCACCATGATTAGAAGATTATATTCCGTGTTTCCAAAGACACTAAAATATTATGATCCTTGTGTGTGTGTTTTTGTTATGTACAAAGTATTCCGCAAAAGTAATGTAATGTCAATGTACGTTAGGCTTCGGGTATCTACAGACATCCCCCACCCCCTAGACTACCCCCACACCCCTGGACACCACCCCACCTCCTGGACACTCTCTGCCCCCTTGGACAACCCCCAACCCCTGGACCCCCACCCCCTGGACACCACCCCACCCCCTAGACACACCCACCACCCGGACACCCCCATGCCCGAAACACCCCCTACCCCCTTAGAAAGCCCCCCAACCCTTTAGACACCACCCCAGCCCCTGGACACCACCCCACCCCTGGACACACCCATCCCCTGGACACCACCCCACCCCTGGACACCCCCACCGTCTAAACACCCCGCCCCCCTTGGACACCCCCACCCACATGGACATCCCCCACCACCTTGGACAGCCCCACTCCCTGGACACCCCATCCCCCCAGACAACCCCACCCCCTGGACACCCCCTACCCCCTTGGACAGTTACCCCAACCCCATGAACTGACCTAACCCCCCTAAATTATGAATCGAATTATTTATATATTTAATTAAATTATGAATTATGTGTTATTGGTGTATTTGTATACATGTTTTATTGGTATACTTGTTATATGTGTATAATTTCTGTAATTACCTTACGAATTATGTGTTAATTGTGTATGTGTGTATAGGGTAATTAAATAAATAATTGAAGGTATTCATAATTCTATATGAATTATATGTTGAATTAATCCTGTATGAATTAATACATAATTTTGTATATATTCTGCAGGTATTAAGAATTGTGTATGAATTATTCACAGGGGGAGGCAGGCCTATTGGTGGAAGCTGCTGGAAGTGTTGCAGTTGCACAGGGGGAGGCCATCTTTCTGATGCAGGTACATAAAAGCTACGCCAATGGTTTAGAACCATTAGAATATCTATAAAAACCGAACTTGTACCATCAATTTTTTGTAAACCGTTGGTAAAAGTATATACCAACGGTTTACAAAACGTGGGTATATGTATTTTTACTTGATATTTACCAACGGTTTGTGGGAAACCATTGCTAAAATTATATACCAACGGTTTGTAAAGAGTTGGTATAGAGATGATTTTTGATATTACCAATGGCCTTAAACCGTTGGTAACCATTTTTACCAATGGTTTCAATGAACCATTGGTATATACTCAATGTTTCAGACATATCTCAATGGTTGTCTTAGAACCATTGGGATATGTCTATCCCCATGGCTCAATACCCAACAGTTTGGAAAACTATTGTTATAGTTTATACCAATGGTTTTCCATCCTTTACCAATGGTTTTAAACCTTTTTAGAAGATCATGTTTCCAGTAGTGATTGATTTTCACTAGTTTAATTATTATGGTATTCTATTACCTCTTTCACAAGCAAAACTATATGATAGAGAGTATCAATTCATGACCCTTAAGATCGTGGTGCACTGTTTCTATGGAAACTATAGCTTCTCAAAAATTTCATGCAACACTCTTGGTTTGAAGCTTCTTATTTCATAGGATAATATCCTCATATTAGGACCAATTATTTAGCCACGTTGAGGATTCCACCAAATACAAAAAAATAATTTTGATTTATATAATTTTAAATTCCCAAATATCTTTGGTTATGTTAATGTTTATGAAATAGTGAAAAAGGGTCACCTTCATGTTTCCCCTCTTCATTGATAACCTCACTTTCATTTGATGATGATTGTATTCCATTCACCTCAATTAAGCTCGAGATCCATTAATATTAGATTATATAACATTCCCATGCAACTTCATTTTAATTCAATTCAATCTCGTTCATATCTTTATCCTCAGGATTGCTAGACAAATATTTCATGTAAGGAGTCAAATCAATCTTAATTTCATCATCCTGTCAGTATCATCTTCAAAGATGAAAAAATGATCAATTTTTTTAATGTTTGGAAAATTATTCTAGAGTACTAGAGAACCTCGAATAGGCTGGACGAAGAAGATAGTCGAGGTGATTGATTGGATGACTCAGCTAAGCAACATCATGTGAATCATATTATATGAATAACTTATTTAATGGGTGAATAATACCCACTACCCATGCCATATTACACCTGTTTCACCTTAGCACTACTCTTAGGTTTATCATTCAATATATGATTTTCACTCCCCGACCGGGATACTATGGATCAACACCAATAACACATGAAATGACCACCCTCATGGGACTCATCCCACCGAAACCTATGGGAGTTCTACATAAATCCACCTACTCTAGTCCTAAATAACCCAAGGATGACCTATACGTGGGTGTGCACTCCATCCTCCATGCGGGTTGACTATAGTAGGCCTTCCCGAGGGCGAAGAGCCCTTGGTTTCCCCAATGTGTGGTTGAAGTCCATCATTGTTGGATCATGTGGGTTGGCCCATATATGTTTTGTAATTCCACCTTAATAATTACATAGAAAAATATATGTATAATTTGAAATATCATCCAATACATTCATTATTTCCTTCATTCAAAATAATATTTTGCATGGTCTTAAATTATTTTAAACATTATGAGAAGTCCTTTTCACATGTATTCAATCATTAAATATCAGTATAAAAAATATCAAAATTTATCCAAACAGAATTGACCAAGTGTGACATCAAATGAAAATAGATGATTCCATTACAATTCTCCAAGTGTCACCAATTCATCCAAAATAACCATACACATATTGACCCATAATTAAGAAAAAATTCAATACTGGTACCAATAATATTCCCTATGTATTTTGTTTTCAATACCACTTTAACACATTTTGTAAGAGTCTATATGTGTGATTAAACACTTCTCCCCTTACTGGAAATAAATTTTGAAATAAGCTGTAGTTTTGATAAAAAAACATGTTCTGTTTCCTTGAAATATTATTTCTTGAATATCATGAATAGACGGATGATATCACATTGTTTGATTAGAAAAGATCCTTCATTAAATCAACTCTAGGTCTACATGGATATACTCAGTGATGTCCCAGACACGAGTGCCACCTAACTAATTCCCTGAGTGAGGTTGTCGACACGACCCTTGACTCATCTCCCCATATAACATGGGCTGCCAACTAGCAGTGAGGGTGTGAAGGTAAAATAGTAGGGAGACTATACCCCCATGTTAGAGTACACAAAAAATTAAACAACAACATACAATAGTGGAATCATAATAGAAAAATGATGTAAATTGTAGAAGACTAAATAGTTGAATGACATAGTGGATGCCTCAAAGGCAGCATTTGATACAACATGCATGCATGACAATTTAGTAAACAATAATTAGGGAGAAGAAATAAAAATACAAAAGTAAAAAAAAAGAACAATATAAAAAAGCTACTTCGTAGTAACTCAGGCCTATGCCTCATCCTATTCTCTTAATCTATATTTATGAAAAAGAGTAAACCCCCAAATGAGTGATGTTTTCCTTTATCCAAACATGTAATAAAATTATATTATTTGGTGACAAAGGTGACATGAGTAGGGTGTGAGATAAATCTTAGTATCCCACCCTCAATGGTGTCAACATGTATTTAGAGTAGTGATCATAGATAAAGATTGTGCAGCTAACAGTAGAAAAGTAAATAAATACTAGAAATAAATAACTATCCACTCAAGTTCCAAAATACACTTGGTGGGTCTACCAACTTTAGCTTGCAGCTGGTATGTCTAACTAAGTCACTAGGTACACACACACACACACACATATGTTATAACTAGAATGTGGTAAGCATGGTTCTCAACCATACATATATATACATATATGTATAGGTTATCACTGGTGCCAGGTAAGCATGCTTCTTGTATAAAAATAGAAGATAATAGGCTCATGGTAAGAATGCCTCCCATCCAGAGAATATGCTAGAATG
The DNA here is from genome assembly GCA_963277665.1 of Viscum album. Lineage (NCBI taxonomy): Eukaryota > Viridiplantae > Streptophyta > Magnoliopsida > Santalales > Viscaceae > Viscum > Viscum album. The sequence continues at coordinate 1,211,530,921 of OY728165.1, forward strand.
GGTAATGAATGCCTCTCATCCACGTAGAGATTATTACTAGCACATGGTAAGCATCCCCCAATACTTATATAATTATAAGTTATCATCAGTTTGTGGTAAGCTTTCATCACACCCATACAAATCATATGTGGAAACGGGTATGAATTCCTCCCATACACAAATTTTGAATAAAAGTTATGATCCTGGTAGACACATATAAATTCATAATATATAATGTAAGGCAACCCATCTTACACCATTCAATTTGAAACAAACTACCATTTCATGCAATGTCATTAAAGTGAAACATAACAAGGGGAAGGCCAGACATCCCTTGATCTATTCCTTTAAGTCATATCAGTTTAGTATATTTTATCCATTTCTTTCTAGCCAGCATACAAATTCCACCATTCAATTTTCCTAATATATAAAACTCACTTCTAGGACACAAGCCAAAGGAAAAAAGGTCATGTAAAATATTTCCCTATCCATTTTGGTAAAATCATTCATAAAGGGACCAAACACCCATGTAAAATCTTTGTATACCTCAAATACATGTAAAAAATGGTCAATTAAAATAAATTTCAATCCGAGACATAAAACCATAATTCTTCATTTTTGGAAATTTGGCCTAAAATGGCCAATTTGGGTGGAGCACCCCTTGGGAGTCCATATAAAGTAAGGGTGAACTGTAAACCCCCAAACATGAGTTTTTTAACTTATGTAATCACACTAGGTTCAATTAGACTTGATGGAATCAACACAACAGAGGAAATCGGCAATGGTCGTCTCACAACACAATGAGATTATATATGAAATGCTAAAAACAAAAATGGAAAACTACATTACCACCTACCTTAGGGCCACAGATGATGCCTCAATTTGTGTTTACCACAGATTAAAAGTAATTTGGAAGAGATTATAGTTTTATTCCAACATCCTTAGCTAATCTAATGTTTCTCTCGCATTAAGGATTGGTCACCGGACATAAGAGTTATCAAATATTAGAGGATGAAAGGTATTGGAACTAAAGGAAGAAGAAATAAGTGGGTTCTGTCAGCTGGAGGAGAGGAAAAACGAAAAAAATTACTTAAATAAAGGGAGGGGAAATGATAATTGTTTCTCAAAACTAGGCTCACATAGTTTCTACAAATGTTTTTCCAAACCGTACACAAACTATATTGTATGGCTCTTCCACCTCTTGAAAGTATGCATGGTTTACCAAACCATGTAAAAACCATGCATGAAGGCTCATTATATTTCTACATCAGGTCACATGGCCACGCTTTTAGGTCCACAGAGTTTACACTAACAATGTGGTACAGCTTGTAGCCCATTTTTCAGACCTCTCGGCTCCGAACAAATCCCACACACTCCTCGGTACTACCTTATACTGTAGAAGAATGTTACGCATCTAAAAGGAAAGATTAAAAGTGAAAAACCAATTTTCTATACCATGGAAAAAAGTCAATTCATTAAAACCTCCCCTCCTTATAGAAAACCATCCCTAATTTTTCCTTATTAGGGTAAGGAGGTTCTATCACTATAGAGATACGACCCTTGATATTGTACATCAGCTTTGTTCTCCTAGGTCACATCCTGTACTCATCTGCACTACCATAAAACCCGTACAAGATGAAATAACCTACCTTAGAGTGTCCTCACGATCTGAACAACAATATGAACTTTATACTCTTTAAAGGAAGAATCCATATCCAGCTCAACCTCATCTAGCTAAAATACATGATATGGTTCTGGATAATATTATTGAAGTTAAGATAAATTATATACATCATGCATGGATCGATATCTACGTGGTAGTACCAACTAGTAAGATGATTTTAAAATCATTTTCACATATTTTAAGGGTCCAAAGAATCTTAGTGAGAGCTTACCCTTCTTCCAAATATGTTTATGCCCCAACCTGGGTGAGAATTTCATGAAAACCCAGTCTTCATCCTTGAAATCTAGAATCCTCCAATGTCTGTTAAAATATGAATACTTTCTAGACTGAGCTTCCAACATACACTTCCTGATTATATGGAAGTTTTCTGATGCCTTCTACACAAGATGAGGCCCAAGAAAAGCTGCTTCCCCTGCCCCTATCTAACACAGAGGCGAGAAATAAGTCATACCATACAAGATATCATAGGGATCCATCTAAATGGTGGCCTAAAATTTGTTGTTATAAATAAACCCATATAGAGGAATGGGTTTCTCCTAAGAACCCCCACATTTGAGAATGAATTCATGGAGAATATCATCTAGAACATGAATTGTATGATTTTTCCATCCATCAATTTGTGGGTGATAGGTCATGGTCAAAAGTACCTGCGAACCCAAGTCCTTCTGTAATCCATGAAAAAACTATGATGTGAAATGAGCATCTCTATTAGAAAAGAATTGAATGAGGTTACCAATAATGATGAAACAATTTTTTCATGTATATCCTTCTCATCTCATCTATTGGGAAGGTCTCTCTCATGGGTAAGAAGTGTGTGACCTTCTTCTGATGATCCACAACACCCCAAACTATGTCGTTTCCAAAAGGTGATCTAAGTAGTCACATTATAAATTCTATAAAAACATCAACCCATTTATAATAAATAATTTACAATGTTTGAAGAATCCCGACAGGAAATGGATGTTCCACCTCCTCCTACTAACAGGTGGAAAATCAAGTGATGAAGTTTGCTCTCTCGCATTTCATATTGGTCCACAAATACAGTCGTCCTAGATCTCAATAAATTTTGGTGAAACCTGGGAGAACTGCGCATACTGAGGAATGGAAATCCATCATCAACTCCTATTTAATGCATGATGGGGCCCATATACACCCACAAAACATAAGAGTGTCATACCCATTAACTGTCCAATTAAAAGATATGTTGTTATTTGAAACACTTTCTCGTAAGATAAGCCATTCAGTATTAGATAACTATCATGATTTTACTCATTCTTTAATATTATATGTCACAACCAAGGATGAGAGGATATATATACCACATTCTTCATGAGCATTAATGTGAATCTCTAAGAATAAGTCCATAAGCTTCCATTCTTCAATGGACTCCTGAATTGCCTTTGTTTGCATCTTCCATGTCAGAGTATCGACTACAAAATTCCCTTTAACATGAGTGTAGGAAAGTTTAAAATAAAATATTATAGGTATTCAACTCACCTACGCTACCTGAGATTCAGATACCCCTGAGTGAAGATTTACTTGTGGATCTTGTATTCTTTATACACCACCAAATTCTCTCCCAATAAATAGTGTCTCCAACATAATAAGTCATGAACAACAACAGTGAGAGAAATGCCATGATTCGGGTAATTATGCTTGTGAGCCCTCAACTAATTAGAACCATATGCAATGAATGCCTTTTCCTACATCAGAACAACTCCAATACTGATACCTGATACATAATAATAGATAGTGTAAGACCTTCCTTGCTCTAACAGAATCAATATCATCACTGAATTATGTCTTCCTTTAAACTCATGAAAGGATGCTTCAAAATATTCTAACCATTCAAATTTCACACCATTCTTTGTTAATCTCGTAAGTCATGCTACAAGGTGTGATAAATCCTTAATGAAGCATATGTAATATCATTAAATCCATTGGAATCTCCTAATAGCAGATAATTTCATTGTATTATACCAAGAAACTACAACTCTCACTTTATATGGGTCAACAAAAAATCTTGAATCCAAGATGATATGACCCAAAAAGTGTATTTTTCCAATATAGAAGTGACATTTACTGAGCATAGCATAGAGATGATTCTCTCTCAGTGTATTCAACAAGATCTCAATATGGGTTACATGGTCATGTCGGGAGAATGAATACACTGAGATATCATCAATGAAGACAACAATAAATGAATCTTGATACGGGTGAAAAAACTGATTCATATGATCATTTAAGACAGGAGTTGTGTTTGTAAGTCCGAACGACAAATCCATGTACTCATAATGAATATACCTACATTTCGAAGTTGTGCGAGGTATGTCTAATGTCCGGACATGCACCTGATGATAGCGCTACCTTAGATCTATATTTGAAAACACCTTTCCTCCTTGGATCCGATCAAAGAGGTTGTATATTATAGGAAAATGATATAGGTTCTTATTGGATAGGTGATCTAACCAATGGTAATCCAAAAAAATCCTATGGGTACCATTCAACTTCTTAGAAAAGAGGATCGGTGAATCCCTTGGGGAAATGTTGGAGAGTATAATGTCTTTCGCCTCTAAACCCTCCGACTAAGTCTTGAGTTCTATTAGCACTTTAGGTTTCATCCTACAAGAAGGAATGGTCATGGGTGCGGCACCCGAAACTATATCAATAGTAAAATCCACCACTCGCGTCGAAGGTAGGAAAAATAATCCATCTGGGGGAATTTCATTGAATCACTGCCCTAACAAAGGAAAAAAGTGGGTTTCAACCCTAGGGAACATAGATAGAGACTAGAATCTTACGCTATAACACAAACCAACCTCAGCAGCTCAGTCCTGTTCATGTCTAACACACATCTCATTCTCCCTTATGCATGTATATAATGCCATTTGGAGATGAAAACATCACCGTATGATGATAGTAGTCAATGTGAGCATTATAGGGAGCCAACCAGTCCAACCTGATGATTACATAGAAAACATTCATGTTGAGAACATATAGGTTCTATTTAAAAAGTTAACCACCTATCTTATGGGGGAAATTCTGATAGTGGTGAACACCCTCTGAATGGACACCTAAGGGTGTATCTTGTGTCATGATGTGATGATAAAATTTGAGGTCTAGATCCAAACTATCAGTGGGACATTCATGTATCAAACAAAGAAGACCCTAAAGTAGAGGCTACCAGAATAGTACCTCATATAGTAGATGGTCCAATTCTCTGCTCCTATGGAATAGGCTAGACTGCATGTAACCAAAAAGTACTACAAACCTGAGTCACTACCTAACTACCCTGAGTAGGCCCATTATACTAGAACTAATAGAAATATGCATGATTTACTCTACCTCAACGACAAATTTGGCCTAACTGATAGGTATTATTCCATCTTCCTGACTATCATGATCTTACTAACCTAGATCCCAAATCCAGAGTAGGTAAAAATCGTTTCACACTAGTAACTGGAGGTAAAGTTCTACAGAAATCGTGCAGAAGGGAAATCCTTCCAAAGCCTCTATACTCAATTAGATTCTCTGTGTACTAACTCTTGAAGTTCCCTTTCACTCCACACTGTTGACAGATAGAAGAATCACTAGCGAAATGATCTTAACCACCACAAATCCCATGAGACTCTCTAAAACATCTCTTTTGTCTAGAATAAGATCCCCTGGAAGCCTTGGGTGTTGAACCTCCCTAACAAGCACCCTCATCATCTCTCAAATTTAACATTGTGATTAGGTCATAGTTGAGGATATCTGAAATAGGCAACAAGATAAAAACATTGACTTGTGACCAAATGGGGTAACACAACCCATCCTCCGATATATTAGTATCCATTAGATCACTAGTAGATATTGAACGACAAAAAATTTCAGCTCAGTGAAATGAGATGAATAATACATAGCTGAAATGGTCCCATATTTTAGATTCATGAACTATGTAGCTCTATCATCCCTTGGATTTTTGGGAAATAAGTAGTCATAGAAGATAGTCATGATTTCATCCCAAAACATTTCTTTATACTGGCCTTCCTGGGTGATGACATCCCACCACCTCTTGGCTGAATCACGTATCATATAAGTGGTGAGATTGACCCTCTTCTCTAGAGGCATCTCTAGGTTCTCGAAGATATATATAATCACCTCAATCTATGAATATGCATTAAGTACTCCACCATCCCTCGAGAATGTAGGAGGATACTGCTTCTAAAACTCATGATTCAAATATTACATGCTCAGGGTAGGTCAAACGTCACCTTGAATATTATACATCATACGTAGGAGGCCCTATCGAAGCTAGGAATCAATGCCTAACTTAATAATAGGGGAGGAACCACAGGAGGTTCAACATGAAGGAAAAAATAGTGGCTCAAGTCCCTCTACATCATGACCATTATCATCACCTCATTCAGGTTGTGTGAATCAAGGATTTTAGGGTGATATAATTATATAATTCTAAAAGAACATCTCAGAAGGGGTTTGAGAAATTTAAAGGATTGCCTTTAAGAAACTATGACAGGTAGTAAATCCTTCTTATTGGGATGAACTTGCCCCACTACCTACTTCAAAATCCGTGATTGGTTATTAGAACAGACCATAAGAATGTAGGACACCCACAACCCACTACTAAGCCTAGTTTAGGTCATTTTTTCTACTTTAGGTAGGTGAAAATGGTCATTCTCATGTTAAAAGAATTTTCAATCGGCTGAAGCAAATGATATGTAATTTTTTGTCCCATAAGGTCCCATAAACCTTATGAGTGAAAATATGATACTCACTTAGATGTCATTTTGACATTAAATCATTCTTATCTACATGATCATATCATTTTTATATGGTTGAGCGAGTTGAAAATTCCATTTTCTGATTCGTAAGGGCACATACATCTTATTAATCAAAGAGTGGAACACACTAAACTCACACCATATAATGTTCCAAATATTAAAGAAAGGTTCCATCACAATTGTATATATGAAATTAAATGCACAAAAATATTTAATAGGCAATGCTTCCTTGAAATTTAAACATGACATAGAAAAATACATGGCCTATTCATATTATGCCTATTGTGATGCATGTTCTACACATAACCCTCATTTCACCAGGTTAAGAAATGATATCATAATTTCAATGTCATTAATACCAATGAAATCAAAAAATATTTTAATCACCCACTAATGAAATGACATCAACAGTATTAGAAGAATCAATAACATCAATAATTCACGAAACTTGGTGCTTAACCCGTACATGGGTTCCTGATGCCCAAGAATGGCTTGTGACCAAGTCCCAAGTGTTACCAATATCCAATATATTGTTTCCAAATAGTATATAAATAATGGAATTTCCTATGATAACTCATTTTGATGTTGCAAACCCAGCCTCCACTTAACCCGTTCTCTGAGTCTAGTTGGCCACATGACCCATGGCGCATCTTCCCATATGCCAGCGGCTACCGACTATCAATGGTGGTGTGATGGTAAAACAACAGGTAGATTATACCCCAATGTTAGAGTACATAGAATATGTAACAAAAATATAAAAAAGTTAAAGAATAATCAATATACTAATGAAGTAAATAGTGTAAGAATAAATAATTGAATAAAATAGTTGAATCATCAAAGGTTTCGTCTGATACAACATGCATGCACAACATTCTAGTAAAAAATGAATCAGGGAGAAGGATACAAATACAAAAGTAAAAAATTGAAAAAAGTCAAATTCTTCTCCATAGAATCACGAGCTGAAGCCTGAACCTCTTATTCGAGGCTCAATCTTAGAAAAAGATCCAAAAACCAGATGAGTGGTATTTTCCCTTACCGACACCTGTAGGCAAACCGTATTCACGGGTAGTAATGGCGACCTGATTAGGGTATGAGATAAATCTCAGTAGGACACATCCAATGGTTCTATGTGTAATCCTATTGTCACTCATATATAAATAGCTTGAAACTAACCATAGGATTGTAAACAAACAGTGGAATTAAAAAAAATGCTGCATAGGTTCAAAAAAGACACCTAATAGGTCTAGCTGCATCATCTCACATCTGGTAAGTCTGATCAAGTTACTAGATATATAAATATAAATATATATATATAGGTTATCATGTTCATGAGGTAATAATTACTCTCATCCATACATATATATTATTTTTCACTAGAACTATGTAAGCATGCTCTTATCCATAAATAGAGGATAACAAGAATAGTGTAATAATGCCTCCCATACCCAAAAGACACTATCATGTGGTATGAATTCCTCATATCCACATAGAGATTATAACTGGAATGGGGTAAGCATTCCTCACATCCTTATATAATTAAATGATATCATAGGCATGGGTTAAGCTTACCTCCCACCCATACATATCATAAGTGGCATGGGGTATGACTTCCTCCACTCCAAACATTTACAATATAATTCATGAGTGTGTTAAAGAAATAATCATTAAAAATATTTAATTTAATGAAAAGAATCTTACACCATTCAATTTGATAGAAACCACCAGTTCATGCAATGTATTTAATGTGAAACTTAATAAGGGAAAGGCTCTCCATCGCTTGATCCATTCCTTTATGTCATATTAGTTTAGTATGTTTAGGCCATTTCATCATAACTAACCTACAAATTCCACCATTCAATTTTCTTAATAAGGAAAACTCATTTGTAGGACACAAGCTAATGTAAAAAAGGTCATCTCAAGTATTCACATACCCATTTTGGTAAAACCATGCTTAAGGAGACCAAATACACATGGGGCATCTTGGTATACCTCAAATACATGTGAAAAAATGGTCAATTCAAATAAATCTCTAGATGAGTGATAATAGACATAATTCTTCATTTTCCAAAAATTAGCCTAAAATGGCCAATTTGGGTGGAACACCCCTTGAAAGTCCATATGAAGAAAGGGTGAACTCTAAACCCCTAAAAATGAGTTGTTTAACCAATTCCATCACCCTAAGGTCAATTAGACATTAAGGAATCAACAAAATAGTGTATCTCAACAATGTACAGATCACAGGACGATTATATTTAATTAAAAATGGCCAAAATAAAAATTGAGAACTATTTGACCACTTACCTTAGGGATGTAGATGATGCCTTGATTGGTATCAACCCCATATTTGAAGTAAGTTGGAAGATATATGAGTTTTAGTCTAATGACCTTGCCCTATCTGATGCTTCTCTTAGATTGAGGATCAGTCGTCACATAAAGGACTTATTAAATATTGATTGAATAGGAAGTTTGGAACTAAATAAGAAGGAAACATGTGGGTTCTATCCACTGGATTAGAAAAAATGAAGAAAAATTAATTTAAAAGATGGTAAGGTTAAAATGGTACTTTTTCCTCAAAACTAGGATTAGATTGTTTATGTGTACAATTTGCAAAACCATGCACAAAACGTGATATATGGATCTTCAATATCCTAAAATTCTACAAGGTTTATGCGAATGGTTTAAAAAACTATGTAGAAATCATGCACGAAGGCTCTACAACTTTCTGTAGTGGGCCAGAAGTTCATGCTCCTAGGTCCGCACAGTTCACACTAACCATGAAGTCCTGCCTACAACCCATTTTCTAGACCTTCAGGATCTAGAATATCCCAAGACGCTCCATAGGCCTTCTTGGGGCTGTAAATAACTGTTACTATGATCAAAGGAAAGATTCATAGAAAAAAAATGATATGTACCCTGGTCAGAAGTCGGGTTGAAACAAACCTGATGTAGAAAAAAAAGATATGACCAAGGTTTTCATTTTTATCCATAAACAAGAATACATGTGAAATCACTCTCATAATTTCTCAATTCTCATCCAAGGGGTGGTAAGTAATCATATTTATCAATGAAATTGTAAATATTTCACACAATTCAAAAAAAAACATCAAAAATTTCCAGGGAAATCTTACAAACAATTTTAATTTATTTGATAAACATAATTAAGAATCCGGGATGTATGAGTGATTGGTAAACATTTAGCCTTCAGGATTGAAATATCTTCTGAATTTCCATCTTCACTAAAATTTAAGGAATTAGAAAATTCTTCTCAGTATTTTTTCCCCATAAGGGATTCAATATTTTCTGTTCATTCTATAGAAGTCATTAAACTTATTAAAGGAATGTCTTTTTAGGATGTCTACTAGTTAAAACCTCAAAATTATATTTTAATTTCCTATATGTTAGCTCTAGACACAAAAAATAATGGGGACTAAATAGAGGACTCTTGTTTTCAAGATTTAATATTCAAACTGAGAGATTCCTCTCAAAATGGGATTCTTTTTCTTCTTAGAATCATAATAGTCAGATGAATTTCCATAGTTTTTATATTAAAACTTTTCCCATTTCTTGGCATAGGTAATATCTCCTAACAGTCTTGTCAAGATTTTCACATCTATTTGACCCTTCTTATAATATCTATGACCAGCACTTTTTACACCTTCATATCTATTTTGACATGGAATCATGGATGAATTTTTTGTCACGTTATTTTCTCTAGGAGTCTATTCTCATTTTCTCAATATGAATCCCCTTTTATTCATTCTTGTTTTCTAGAAATGACTTTTTATACCAGCAATAGTTCTTAGGGGGTAGTGATTATCTTGACACATTTCATTCTCGCATTTATATAGGATATGATTTATCTTTTCCTTCATAGTGTCAATTGATTTAATAGTCTTTGTTTTTTTTCAAAACCCAATGATGACTTTTAATATTGTTTTCTTTGGATTTATCTTCTCTAGCTCTTGACTTATATTTTATTCAGGGTTTCACCCCCTAATATATGCCTCATGTTATTATCCTAAATTTACATATTATTACACCATTCCAATTGATTGCGACAAAATATATAGCAACAACAAAAATATCCAAAGATCATTATCATTTTATTTCAAGTTTTAATTGGTTTAGATTTCAAATATTGTGAACGTCGCTACTTCTAAGTGAAGCCATCGCTCTTTGAGACAATTATTTGGTAATATTTCCTCACGATACCTTTCACATACTTAATTAATGTGGTGTTTTTAACAAAATTTTTCATCATACAAACATTCCTAGAGATGGGTTTAAAACCTATACCATCTCTTGAAACATCATTAGTATATAAAATAGTTTCTAAGATAAGGGACACATTCTATTTGAAGCATATTTTCTTTTTTTTACAGAATGATATCATGTTGTTCACAAAGTCATTATCGGCTTAGAAAACATGTGTAGAAACATCTTTTCTTATAGTAATATGGTAAGATTTTTTTTGTGATTCATGATTATTTAATCTCACCTCTATCTCAAAGAACATAATTTTGGGAGATTTAATGTTTTACTAACTTAGATTATCACACCTCTTTTAGCTTCTTTATTTGATATTCATGTATATTATTTGATTATTACAAAAAATATCAAGCTCCATTACCCAGTAAAATTTTACCACTAGTTGAGAAGCTCAAAAAACCCTAGAAACATTGTGAAATTTTCCAAATCAATATAAATCTACTACGATTACAATCTCAAAAAATTATTTCTCATAACCACTTCCTTGAAATTCTTAAATCACTTCAACATATTTTTCATTTTAAATAGAAAATGTATCTTACTATTTTTACATGTTTTGTGATGGTGATGTATATTCAATCCCTTTTAGAAAATTCATCTTTATAGCATCATCATCTTCTTACAGAAGTGATTTTTATGCAAAAGGCCCCTCATGCATACAAAAATAAATTTTAGCACTTATCTAGGGATATTATTCAAATAATATTTGATTATAAACAAAATTTCATTAAGTATTCCATTATCATCATATCTTGACGGAGATTCATTAGAATAATCGCAATCTAAATAGTTATTGAAACATATAACCTTTTTTATTTACTTTAGTTGATAAAATCATTCCCCCTACTGAATGATTATTATTTATTTTCATCAGCTACTTATTCTTTCTATTTTATTGAGCCCTTAAAGAAATATCCATCTATGGTTACTCACTAATTTCAGAAAACAACACATCATAATGACTTAGCTGTTTCTTTAGTGTTAAATAACCCTCTGAAACCACTTGAAATACCCCAAGACAGACTCCCCCTTGAGAGTGTATAGGTGAATAAGGGGATTGTTTTTATGAATTCCTTTTCCTTTCAATTCATAATCTTGAACTTGTTAGAGTTCTAAATCAACTCAATAATACCTCTAAATCCCAATATGCATGAATTGTTAATTAGGTAAATAGAATAACATGGTATTTACAAGGTTTGGATGGAAGGCATACTCCATACCATGGTGGATATACCCCCAACATGAATTCTTCTCTATAATATTATTTAAGTGATTAGAATGGTCAATTGAAAAGAACACTATTTCTATAATAAAAACTAATAGGAGGTTATTTATACTATATCCAATAGTGTTACTAGAATATATACTGTCCTTCTCAAGAATCCACACTAGATACTCATGTTCCTTAATTACACAAGTGCCTTCTGGCTCCAGCTCCAACTGAAGAATTACACATTTATTCATGGTTTATACACTTTAGTATGATATATTGATATTCCACTATAGTAATTATGAATCAAACATTATTTTTTACCTTTTCAAAAACCTTTACAGTCTTCTTGAATTTCTCAATCAATTCTGATCATCTGTATTTGATTAGTTTCCTCAGTGTAATAAATTCATAGGCTATGATTTCCTCTATTGAAGTCCCGCCTCATATATGATGTGTGAAAGTGGTGAAAAAAATTCTTCACTTATATTATGAAATAATAATTCTTTTACAATATAAATACTATTTGAAGTACTCATCATACATGTTTCATGGGCTTCTCATGATTATAAACTCTGGAACATGTTATCTTATTTTAATATTTTATGTTCTTATTATATTATATTTGGGTAAATAAAATAATAATACTGTTTGCATTATCATTCTTAAATGAATTCAAGTGTTTCCATATGAAATCATTGTATGTCTTGCATAAACCCAAATCAGTGTTCAGTTATCATGTTTCTCTTTCTCAAACCACTTTTTCATATAAACGTGGTATCGTTATTATATTCTTGGGTATCATGCATGCGTATATGCTTTTAAAACTTTTAATGCATTTGAATGAATGTAAACATACCTTATTTTCATACCTACTTCACACAATAGTAAGGATAAATCCACAAATCATTTTCACAAGAGTGTAGCACTACATCCTTTGCACAATAGTTTTAGGTATTATACCACTCTCAAAATCATTCATGAAAATATTGAAGGTTACATGTGATATTTTCATGTATCCACATATTCTTTATAGAACACATTCCTTCAATAATTTCATTATAGAGAGTTGATCACTTTCATGGAAAAAGTGGTCTTACTAGAAACCTTTTTATTTAAGAAGAGATCAATGATTTATTTTCACTAGTTGAATTTCCGTGTTATTAACATCTCCCTCAAACAAGTGATAATGTGTGAGAGGTATTCTCTCTTCATGAACCAAAACATTGTGATTGTCTGTTTCTCTAGAAATGAGATCTTATCACTAATTTATATTAACTCTATTTTTCTAGAGCTTCTCCTTTTATATGTGAGTATCAATATCTTAGATCTTCTTATTTAGGTTCATTAATGGCTCCTTAAACTGCCAATAAATGATTTTGAGTCTTTTATATGTAAATTATATAAGATCTTGACTCATTTGAACCATTATGTGATAACTAAAAATTATGTTCCTTTGCATTGCTTCTTTATGGTGATAACCTCCGCTACAAGCGATGAGGATCACTGTACCTTAACCTCAATTAAGATCAAGCTCAATTAATGGTTCATAATTGATCATATGAAAGATACTTCATTGGATTTTTGTATAATCTCATTATTCACTTTATCCTAATGCATTCAAGACATATATTGCATGCATGGTGGTGGATTGATCTCAAATACATCATCCCATCGAAATCATCATCAAATATGGGAAATGGTTGATTATTGCATATTTTGATGGTTATTATAGTCCTTGAAGATGTCTGAAAAATAAGATATTCAAATAGTCTGATTATATGGGTCATATGGTCCTCACCATAAGTTCACATTTTTTGTGTAACTCATTTAATAGGTGAATACTACTACACCATGTGCTGGCCACCAGAAATTAGCATGGGTTTCACATGCCCTGCACATCATCATAGGCTTTGTCCCTCCAACACCTGCATGTACACACCATGCACCCACCTATTATAGGCCCACACATCCCATGTGTACCTTATATAAGAGCATGCACTCCAGCCTCCATGTGGAATGCCTATAGAAATCCTTCCTATAGGGGTAGACCCCTTGGATCCCCTATGTGTGGTTGAGGACTAGACTTTGTGGATCCCAGGGGTTGGACCATGAATTTGTATTTTATCAATTTGGTTGGTTATTTCTCATTTATCATATAGTTTGTTTTGGTTTTAAGTTTTTATTGTCAGGTTATTTAATTTTTTGGTAAAATCAACCCCAAAATTCCCTTAATACATTTGAATTTATTTCAATCCATTGGTGTATTGGTGATGTCACATATGGTTAGTAGAACCTCCACCTCTTCCCAAGACAATGGGTTAGGGGTAGAAATTTATAAATGGTATCAATCTTGGTTGATTATTCTATCTGTTAGTATGTTAAAAAGAATATAATATTTTCAATACTTGAAATTTATAGCCGAAAAATACATAGATAACATTTTTATGATGAACTTCATGTTCCCAAGGTGTATGGGTACACAACTTCTCTAAGACACATCTAGGTGTGTTTTGATCTAATCTTTGTGGGTTTAACATATGAATATTTCATATCATTCATTTATAGAAAGACTCTCCACTAGGAATTAATTTCTCATTCTGAGTTAAACAATTTTTTTTAAAAAAATTATTTTTAATAAAAAATTAAAATCAACAGTTTTTAAAAAAACGTTTGTTTCTTGTTTCTTTGGGTTATTTTTAATTTATATAAGACTTCATTTTATATAAAATTAGAAATAAATGGTGTTTTATGGTTATATAAATGGAACATTGATTATTATGTGGAAATTAGCTAGAAGAGGATATGAAAAATTTGGACTAACATAAGACAGATGTGAACCACCATCTTATACAAAGATTTATCTTGACATTTTTATGTCATTTATAGATGGAATAAAAATTATTAAATGATAAAAGTTGATCATTCAGATCAGTTTCTGAATTAGAATAAACTTTTATTTCACGGGGATTCAAGACATTCAAAAATGCGAGAATGGATCAACTAAATGAATACAAATTTTTATTTCCTTAGTAAATCAATGGAGTTGAAAGTCGTATTAAAAAAATATATTTTTGAAGATGTTATAGGATAGTGGTGGAATTTATCTTCCCATAAAAAATATAACTGGAGAATAATGTGGGAATAATTATAGAATTTTTTCAAAAAAGAAATTATATACCCATATATTCAGGACATAATGGAAAACCAATTTTTTACCATGAAGTAGAAAATCAATCAGTCACATAATATGAAGTTATGTTCATAAACAAGGTTTATTTCACTCTAGAAGTGGCTTTAAGTGTGTCCCAAAGGTAGAATATCACTAATAAAAGATTATGACTAGAGATTCAATCCAAAATTATTGTCCTCTATATTCCAATATATACATTGATAGTTAATAGGTCAATAATTGAATAATGGAGTCTTGTTGGAAATCTTGGGTGAGGTAACATGTTATCATATAGGGAAATTGGTCTTAACTATTGAACAAGAAAGAAGTGTATGAGGGATATATTTTCTCATTGGGCTGATGAATCTTAGAATCCAAAATTTGAATCAGTTTACATTATTGTAAGATCCTATAAAAAATCATGTTGTTTCTGATGTGGTATATTTACACATAGGAATGATGAATGCACTGAGACACTGGGGAATTTACAACATTTTTCGAATACAATAAATCTTACGAATTATTTTCATAAAATTATAATATCAAAAGGAGTAACAAGCTCATATTAGCTCCAGGTATGTTATCCTTAGATAAAACATTCACATTAGACTATTTTTCATCCACAGAACCAGGGGAAGCAAGATACATATAAAAACACTTCAGTTTTATAGGAATCAAAATAGTGGGGAAGAAAGATTTATCATGTGGTAGCTGAGTGAGAGTTATTTAGAGTAGAACGTTATATCCCGAGTGAGAAATCGGGTCCCTCAATATTGTGAGGTACCATTATTCTAAAATCAACTATTATGCATGTTATTTTTTATACTATCATATCATATTTTATTAATCTTTGTTTTGTAGTTAAATAATTGGGGCTATACATGGAAATTATGCCTCATATTATAAGTATCAAGACACCCTATGGGAAAAAGTGTATAGAAAATTAAATTTTCCAACATGTTCTATAACCATTGATGCAGTATAGTTTCTCAAAGATTTTATGGTCTTAGATATGGGTTTTTTAAACAGTCATTGGTATGGATTAAAAAGATGGATTTATATCACATATATACTGCTACACTCGATATGTAGTATTAATATCCTTAGATGGATATATCTATGTATTTAAGTGGGATTTGGATATAAATGTCGGTACAGATTGACCATTAGTGGCATGGGATGGAGAAACTATGTCCAATTAGCTGCAATGATTTTTCCCGCTGCTGATGAAACAAAAAATAGTACTCAATTTGATAAAGTAGATTAATACCTCGATTTATTTTTTGGTTCTTTTTCTAGATCACCACTAGAAATTGAAATCGAATTTTCTATCTAATTATTTTTAGGAACAACCCATATTTCACTAAAATCATATAGAATGGATCTAATAGAGTCTTGAGAATTAAATATTCAATAAGAAGGGTCTTAAAATATCATATTCATCAGAATGAGTACCTCACCTTGGTATGCACTGGTTTTTTCATAAAAAGGTAGATGGTACTCTCTATTTCAATATTGACTATCAAATGTGGAATCTAGATATGATAAAAATATAGGTATCTTCTTCCTTAATTTTTTGATATATTTGACCAATTAAATGGATACATTTTGTTCTATAAAATTGATCTACACTAATGATAACATAATCCTATATTTAAAAAAGAGGATATTCTGAAGACAACATTCGAGAGTTATTACAACCATTAAGAATATGTCATCATGCCTTTTAGTCTGAAAAATGCACCAAGAGTTTTCATAGTATTGATGAACCATATATTTCAAAGGTACCTCTACTCTATCTTAGTCATATTTCTTAATGATATTCTAATTTCCTCTAGAATCATGAATGACCACAAGGGGTACTTAGAAATTGTGTTGAGTACATTATAGGATCATCGATTTTATGATAAGTTTTATAAGTATAATTTTTGGATTAAATATATTAATTTCATCATACATGTAATTTAAAATAATATATATATATTTATCCTATAAATATATAAGTTTTTTTAACTTGGTAAACACTAAAGATTGTTTTTGAGATATGTTGTTTTCTAGGATTACTAGGATATTATCATCATTTTTTTATTATTTATTTTAGATTTCTTCCCCAATTATTGATCTCAAAATAAAAGGAATTTAATTCCTAATAAATGATTATTGTAGGAAATGTTTTCTGGAACATAAATCTCATTTCACTTCATAACCCAACATAATCTTTCCATAATTGAGTAAGGACTATGTGGTGTATTGTCGTGAATCTGGATCAGGTTTTTAATGTGTTCTCTCGATTTGAAACTGATTTCTAGAATATGGTTCTAGGTAGTTGAGAACACATGAGAAAAATTATACTATGAATGAATTATTATTATCTTCGGTTTTCCATAACATAAAGACTTGGAAGTATTACCTCTTTAGAGAAAAGTTCATAGTTATCACTAAACAGAAGAGTTTAAAATAAATATTTTCTTCACGAGACTTGTTCTTAAGGTAGTAAGGTAAGATGGATTATCTCAAGATGTTTGACATGATCTTTTTATACACACCTGAAAATGGGAATTCTGTGGAAAATGAATTGAGTCAAAAATCAGATAGAGAAGTTTTTAATGAAGCTCATGACTAATGGAAGCAGATGAGTGTGATTACTGGTATGTATTTGGATTTTCCCACATAGCATTCACATGCCAGTTTTTTCCATGTTAATCTTATTATTTACTATATATAATTGGAAAAATAGGATTTAAAATCAGGTCTTAATTATATCACTATTAATCCAATCCTAAATGGGATGGAGACTTCTAATTACTAGAGAGAGGTTGATTACTATTAAATATGTTTTTGAAAATGATTTTTTACCATAGTCTTTCTAATAAAATTCTCTTTTAGTGTATCACTTTTCAAAATGGGATACTCTTCTATGAATTCAAAAATGTACAAGGGAATGAAATTACATTTTTTGTGGTGAAGAATGAAATGCACGATTTTATAGTATGTGTTGAAATTCTTAACTTCCCAATTGGTAAAATAAGGGAATTAGAGGACACTAATAATGTTCCAGTCTATCCCTATATGTGTCTGGTAGTGGTAACATATTAACATTAACGTTTTCATTGGCCTATTGAGGATTTTGGGAATTCATGATGTTGTTTGGGTGATTATGGATTTGCCCACCAAGTTGGTACACTTTATCGCTTTTAGGGAATCCAACATGATATAGGATTTGGAGAAGTTTTACATCTGATAAGTGGTTAGATTGAGTGGAGTTTCAGTTTTGATTGTGTCTATAAGAGTTCCATGATTCACTTATCAGTTTCGGAATTCTTGATAATAGATTCTTGAAAGTCAATTGACTTTTAGCACAAAAGTTCATCTGTGGAAGGATATGCAGTCCGAACACATCATTCCGACATTTGATAACAATTTCAGAGAATTTTTAATGGATTATAGTGGTTCATGGGAGTATCACATGCCATTCATGGAATTATTCTATAATAACATATTTTAGTTGGTGATATAGATGTAACTATTGTATGATTTATATAGAATCCTTTTCATTATCCAATGTGCTGGGTGGAAATAAGGGAGGCATATTTTATTAGGTGTAGTCTTTTCCATGAGCCCATAGAGAAAACAAAGATGATCCAGAAGTGGATTATTGTGGCTTAGAGATGATATAAATTCAATGGATACAATCATCAATAAACCTTATCTTTTTATATAAGGGACCACATCTTCTTGAATATGTCACTAAGACTTGGTTATCAACACTTGGGAAAACATGGGATGTTAGAATCGTGGTATATTAGATCATTAAATAATTTTTAATGAATTAGAACTATTTCATATCAGTTAGCCTCACCTCCAATATTTATTTTTGTTCATAATGTGTTTTATGTTTCTCTACTGAATATGTATCATCTGAGTCCTCAATATGTGGTCAGTTGGGATCACATTACTCTTGACCCTGAAGAAACATTTTTGATGAACTATATTAGGTTATTAGACAAATAGTAAAGACCCTGAAAGTTATATCTACATCCTTAGTGCGAGTGTCATGTAAAAATGATCAGGATCAAGAGGAAACATGGGAATTGTAAAATATTGTATAATAATAATGGTGTGAATTGTTCAAAGAATTTATTTTCTCCAACTTCTTGAGGATTGAAATCCTGATGATGGGGAGAATAATACAACCATAATTTGAGATACACCATTATTTCATGCATTTATTTTATCATTAGATTCATTGTGATATCTTATTGTAATTCCTCAAAGTTGTAAGAAGGGAAGAACCAAGACCCTATTGCTGTAACTTTCCAAAAATAATAATTATGTCATCAATGACTATTTTATGACACTCGTCTTCCTTGTTTGTGACATTTTATGATGTCAATCCTTGATTCACATCGTAAATAGGTCTTTCTAGAAAAATAAACCAATGCATCACAATTTTCATTGTACACTACCATGAAAAATATATGATGTAAATTATATATTTATGTCACAAATCTATCAAGTCTGATTGTTTTATTTTTCTTTCCCTTATGTAAAGGATTATTTGGTTTCCTTTTTTTCTTTATTGACTTATATGGTCACCCTAGATTATTTTTTCTGACCATTGACATATAGACTCCTTTGGTAATGAATCTTTGAATATTTGATTCTAGAATGAATGAAAAGAATATCTTCATTCATTATCCTATATGATATCCTTAGGTTTCCACATGTGAAACCATATGTAGTTTTATAAGATAGAATTGATGGGTTCAAAATTATATTAACAAGATCTTTTTGGGTTTTATTAATTATATGAGAGGAAGTGTTTTGATCTATGGAATTGTATTAAATTAATTTTAGAAAATTATAATTTATGTAGAAGGATTCTATCACACTCTACTATTATAGAGCATTTTTTCATGTGTTTCCTAAATTGTTCTTTTGATTTATTGGAAATACATTGTGAAATTCTTTCATAAAATTCATGTTTGATTTAATTTAAAAATTTTAGGGGTTGAATGATGTAATTTAATCATAAAAATAATTTTCAGACATGAATAATGTTCATGGAATGCATAGTGTCATGTGTTCATATTTCATAGTATGAGATTTGGTAAACCAGACTTGTGCTCGGTGCTAAACTAAAATTGGAGAGGGGAAAATTTATAACAGGTTTGGAATTGGTGGTGGTATCATCCTTACTCATGAGTAGGGGATATTTCAAAGACATGAATATGTTTGTGTGTGTGTGTGGATATATGTAAGGGTATTCCATGTGGATATGAGAGAATGATAAATTGATTTAGTTTAATTTTTTAAAAAATAAATATTAAATTTATTTATTTGAATTATTTTTATTTACCTTCTTCCCCTATTTAAAAATATTGGATATTATTCTCCCTTATTTATATAAATTTCATAACTATTTATTTTCATAGTTTCATGTATTGGGATGTCTTTTTGGATTTCCTACTGAATATATACTCATCCACTGCTTGGAAACTTTGGCATATTTTCAGATGTTTTCTACAAATATTTTGGGAATTAACATGCCTCTTACTTTTCTAATGGTACCCCATGTAGTTTTTGTTGTGAATTTTTTTCCTGGTATTTTTGGAGTGTCAATATTTTACTCTATATTATTACAACATGGGTGAATTATTCTTTATAATTTTTGTACTTGAAATTCATATTCCTTTATATTGTATATTTTTCTACTTTACTCTGATATGGGCTTCTTCTTGGGATTTTTTGAATTGGATGGCTATTTCTCATCTATCATAATGATTTTCTTGGTTGTATGTTTTTATTGTTATGTTCATTAGTTATTAGGTATAATAATCCCCAAATGATCCCCTAACCCCCTTTCATTTATTGTTAGCCTCTAGTGCCTTGAGGATGTCACCTAAGGTTAGTAGGACCTCCACCTCATCTAAAGACAATGGGTGAGGGGTGGAATGTTTTGATGAGTGTTTACTCAGTTGAACCTAGATGGGAAATAGATAATTTCGGGGTCTAATGAAATATCTACCCCAAATGATTATAAGAGCCTAAAACCACAATTTTATAGCATAGATAAATATTCAGGGCTTGTATGCCTAATGGTGCCTCCTTCAGAAGTTATTATTAATGGGGATGGAAGTTATCAATTGGAGAAGCTCGGTTATGTTCATGGAGAGAGATCCAGTATGCATACCTCTTCAAGATCTTAATGAATGATTACCTAAAATGTATTACATGATCTACATTTTTTTGTGATAGTGAGGAATGGGGATTTTGATATTGTTCATAAGGAGGAATGATGTCCATGCATTTAAAAATGAATAGAAAAATCTAATATTGACACCTCCTTTTGTGAGTTTCTTGATGCATACTCTATCGACCCCTATGATGAACATGATGGAGAATCTGAAAAATAGTTGGAAGATGAATTAAATAATGACTGTCAACTTTGGACTGATAAGGAAATTATTTCATTTAGGAATAGGAAAGGAAAAATAAAAAAGTATTCTTCTCTTCCAGTTAAGTAGAATAGTTTGGCTCTGGACTAATATTTTCCAATGAGTCAACAATTGATGTACATGGGATGCAAAATATTATAGTATCTTGTCAAGATACTAACAAAAATGTTGAGACCATTGGGCCTTCGGTGTAGTCATTGGTTCAAGACATGGGCATTTTTGTAATAGGTTAAACTCAATTAGAATTCTCTCCATCTTAGAAGGTTGGCCCTTTTATACATCCAGAACATAAATTCATGTTGGTGGTTGCATTAGAATACCTCTCCCCTGATAACAAGGCCCAAACCGACTCCCATGATATATAAAACTCATTAAGGAAAGACAAAGGTAGTGATATGATGGTCATGCCATGTGATCAGGTATCCAGCCATGAAAACCATAGCAAGGCACAAGTTTCTACCTCTAATATCTTTGGAAATTTAATCAAAATTAATGATCTTGATGAACTATCTAGGAAAGATGATGAAATGACTAATTCTAATGAGATTCAGAATCAATTGAGGAAGTATAATGCTAGTGAGTATGCATGAATTGAAGATATAGCTAAGTTAAAAGAGGTTCAGGATGATGTGGTAAAGATTGACTCAGAGAGCTCAAGAGACCCTAATAGACCTTGGAAACATACTAATGGCTGAGACGTGGCCAACATCAAAGTAGTAGAGGTAATGGGAATGGTTGAATTAACATGGGGATCTACATAATGAAATTTATAATGCTCATGATGAAATTAGGAAAAAACTGGGTCTTTGACTAGGCTGTTTATTAGGATAGTAGTTTTTCTTTTCTTTACTCCATCCTATTGGCATTTTTTATGATTCTAATATAGGGGCTCAAACCCTAGATTTTATAAAACAAGTCATATTTAATAAATACTAACTAGATAACAATTATGTTAAATAAATAGGAAAACATTAATAAATTTAAATATTTATTTATAATTGTTTAATTGTAACTCTTAGTAATTATTAATTATTTAGTAACTAAACAATAAAATAGTTTTTAATTATTTTATATTTAAATTTAATAATAATCAGAAACTATATAATAAATTTAAATATCAATTTTTAATAATAATAAGTTTTAATTAATATTATTTTTATACAAATATAATTAAATAGTTTCATAATTATTAATAGTTAATTATTATGTTTTAATCATTAATATGATTTAATTACTACTTAATTAATCATTTTTAATTATTAATAATTAATTTTTGATTAAATTTTAATTAATTAGTTATTTTTATTTATTAGTAATTAGTAATAAATATATATTCTTAAATAATAGTAATATTTATTAATTAATATTAATTAATTATTACTTAATTATTAATTATTAATTATTAATATCTTTTAATATTTACTAATATTAACTTAATATTTAGTAGTTATTATTTAGTTAATATTAAAATTATTATTTAGTACTGAACTATAACTTAATTACTAATTAAATAATAACTAATAACTATTAATAAATAATTACTTTTTAATTTTTTATAGATTAATACTGTTAATTAATAATTACCATTCATTAGTAATTAATATTATTAATTAGTAATTAATATTTATTAGTAATTAATTTTTATTAGATAATAAATATTATTAATTAGTAATTAATATTTACTAGTACTTAATATTATTAATTAGTAATTAATATTATTAATTATTAATTTATACGATTTATTCAAAATTAATATTATTTATTTAATAATTAACTTTTAATAAATATGTACTAATATTTAATATTAAATATTAATAGTTAAATACTATTTAGTCATTATTATTATTATTATTTATTTTTAATTAATTATTAATTAATTTTTATTGTTAACAAATTTGTAACTAAATAATTTATTAATAATTTAAAATTATGTAATTAATAATATTAATAATGTGTAACTATATATTGATTTTAAATATCTATTTTTAATTAATATTTATAAGTAATTAATATTTATAAATAATTAATATTTATAAATAATTAATATTTTGTAGTTAAATATATTAATAAATAGTAATAGTACATAATTATTAATATTTAATAATTATGTATTTAATATTTATATTATTTAATTAATAATAAATTAACTGAATTAATTATTAATAATTAATTTACTATTATTTCTTAATTAATTAATAATTAATTAATATTATTAATTAGTATGTTAAATGAATTAGTAAATAAGAATATTAATTAGTAATTAATATTGTAAATTAGTAATTTTTATTATTTAATTACTAATTAGTTGTTAATTAATAATTGTAAATATTCAATACTAAATAATAATAGTTAATTATGTGACGACCTTACATTAATAGAATTAATATTCTATATATATAATAGAAACTAAACTCCACTATTTTTATATTTAAAAACACACACGGATATAACAAAACAAAAAAAATTATAAATTTAAATTTACAACCATATATATTTAAAACTATATAATGTATGATTTTTTTGGAAGGCGTCATTAAGGCTTGTAAGGCCATTATGTAAGGTTTTATGGAAAATATATTAAACCCCTTGATTCCATTGGCCTAGACCAAAAAAGTCTGAATGTTTGAGGGGTATAAATTCATTTAAGGACTACTTTTCAATAAAAACCTATACTTATTTTCAATTTTTTTGAGAAAACCTATAAAAAATATGTCCCCCATATTATGAGTATTTGATGCATGGAAAATTATTGGTCCAGTGAATGAGTATGGTCCAACAATATTATTATGTGTGAAATTATGGTTTTATCATTGGATTAAAGAGTGAGGGTGAGTCAATTATGGAAAATGATCTTCTATCAATGTCATTGTTGAATCCTAGAATCGTCCTCCGCGTTATATAATCAATAAAACCTATGGTCGACACTGAATTAATTGTTTTATCAAAAATATATATTTACATAAGATACAACATTTCATATGAATAAATGTTATGATTATGATATATATATATATATATTCACATTCCCAAACTAATAAAAATAATTTCTTACAATTATCAGAACTTTTTGAAAATTCACAGAAAAATGATAATATGTAACCTTAAAATTAATGACAATCAAATTATTAAAACAATTACCCAAATTATATTTATTAATGTTTATTTTTTTCATTTATCAATTATTTTAGAATGATAATTATCAAAATGTTAAAAAAAGTTTTAGCACTTTTTAATTCTCTAATATATTGTACTATAAGTTTTCATTTAAAATAATGATAGAAAAATATGGGTTTTTAAGATACTTAAAGTTAATAATTTTTATAATTTATTTAAAAGTTTGTAAATATATAGTTTCCATTAACATAGATTACGATAGTATTGACCTTAATTGGGATTATTTTAAAAAATTATAATATTGGTTTAAAATTTTAGTTTATCTAATTCACATATTAATGATAGATAAATAAAATTTTATTTAAAAAAATAATACAATATTTTCTTTACAAAAAAGAGAGATGATATGAAAATAAAAAAGAATTTTTTAGAGGAGTAAAAACCTGGTTGAGGCTACCCCAAACTCAAACATTACTTGTTATCATCTATTTTTTTCTTATTTTTCAATATCTAAACTTGTCAATAAAACCAAGAGCTTTAAATTCCTACGGCTATAGTAAAAAATATATATTGGAGGGACACACTTTTGTACACTTTTTGGGTAGTCCTTGGGAATATCATGCTATTAGAGTTTTTTTGTATGGCGTTGAACTTTTTTTGATTAATTGTAATCATTAAATCAATGTAAATATTTTTTTATTAAATTCTATAATAAAATTGTTTAATTTAAATTATGGTGAAATGTAATATTTTTATTGAAAATGTATTCAATTATAATATTTTAAATTGTTTTCTATGCATGATAATTTATGGTTTTTTTATTAGGGATAGTTTAGGGGTGCAATGCTCCAGTAGCTTGTATGGGATTTATCCCTCATAAAAAAGTGCTATTAGTGTCCAAATTTATTAGTAATTTATTTTAGCACTGGTTAAGGTGACCTTCATCACCAATTTTTTACGACTAATATGGATGAAGTTCTTTTTAAGGTGTTTAGATAGTCAGATCTTTTTTCATTTACAATTCCCATTTTTAGTGCCCGTCATTATGACTAAATGCATAGAGTGCGTATGTTATTTGGTTTGATTTATAATTTCTCATACAAAATTTCAGTACTATAGAATCTGCATTAAACAGTGTTACCCTTTAGTAGTTCTATATAAAATCACTAATAAATGAAAGGGTATTTTCATTCTAATAAATAGGGTTAATAATGATACAATTTACCAGTTCTAAAAAAGCACCGATAATGGTTCATGATCATCCATGCTTTTATTTACCGTTGATAATGGTTATCCTTTGTGATTTCTTTTTCCTTAGTACTAATACAAGTTATATATCAAAAAAATATATCATTATGAATCATATATTAATATATAAATATATTTATATTGGAAAAAAATATTTTTATTACATTTGATTTATATATGGAAAATATACATTTTCACTTGATACATGAGACATTTAGTTAAGAATTCCATAAAAAATAAAGAATATTTGTTATTAAAAATATTTTTTCATGAATAAATATATTTATATTTGTATTTATATTCATATTTATAATTTTTTGGAATATTTTTTATATTATACTAAATATGTAGTATAAATAAAATTTATATTCTATATATGTAGTTTATAATTTAATTAGAAAGTAAAATTAACTAGTAATTTTATCTTCATTTATATTTTTTGAAAATTTATAAATATAATAAGTCTTATTCAATTTTTGAAAGTATTTTTTCACTCTACTAATATTTGAAATAAATTTCACTCTTTTTTAACATTCAATCATTTAATTTTATTCCTTTATTAATAATGTTATTTTTCTACTTTTTTATAATATAACATTTTCAAATATTTATTCATTTAAAAATTTAATATAGGGGATAAGAAGCATCCTGGATGTGGAATTTATTCAAATGATTCATTCCATGATAATGGATCTAACCGTCCTTTCTCTTCTGTCAAAGATACTATCACTCGAGGTCCTCGTCATAGAGGGAATATTTCTCATATGAATGTCGACCAAGATATTATCTCAAATTTAGTAGAGAAATGTAATCACTCTATTATTGATCAACTTTTCTTACAAAAGTCTTCAAATCCAAGGATAATTAGTTAATAAGATACATGCCTCTTGAAAATTTGGGGGTTTTGTGTTTCCATAGAATATATCTAGGCCGCATATTCATTCATATTCTTTTATCCTCTTTGGAATTAAATATAAAATATTAGGGATTTGGTTTAGTGTATCACATTCGTGTTAATATTTATATTAAATTTTGGGATCATGATTTCATAATACTTGAGGTATGTAATTCTTTCATTTAAACGTGGGTCATAGTACAAAATTAAAATTACATAATTTGTAACACACATATTTTTTATGTCATTGTATTTTTTATTAGAATTTCTTAATGATGTACTAGGAGACTATATTTGTTGGGTTTGGGAACGTTTCTTGTTTTCTAGTTGAAATATATCTGAGCTTAAATATTTTTGACAAAATTATAACCACAACCAAAGATGATGATGTTTAATTGAGGATAGATTATGAAAAAATTCCCTAATTTTGTTTAAAATGATGAATCATTTATCATGATAGGACGAACTACAATAGGTTTGTGATTTTATCCTTTTATTATACTAGGGGCCATGAGGTGAGTAAGTGCATTAAGAAATTCAAACATTCGAAACCCGATGGTACCAATTCTTATAGTTATAGCCATGGAAGGAACATTAATAGGGTCTGTCAAAGGATTCAATACATCACTACTAATGGGGATGTAATTCCTATAGATATGGTCTCTCATTACCTGGTGGAACTTATTCGTTCCTATTCTAAGGCTACCGGGGCAGGGGTGTATGAAAGCCCCATGGGTAATCACTCTAATGTTTTCAATTTTAAAATGATTATGGGGATGATAATTTACCTTTCAAGACTAGAGAGGAATATATATAACCTACAGATATGGATAGTGAGAACAAAACCTCATTCAAAAAGAAATTTCTGGAAGATTATACAGAAGAAGTGGAACCTGAGAGGCTATAGACACCTATAATCATGTCTAATAGGGATGTATTATATAGGAATGATGAGGTAGTTCTTGAAAATGATGGTATATCTGATGTTCAAACTGAGTATGAGGTTGATGTGCATGAAGAAGGAGACAATGAATTTTGTAAAGAATGGTCCCCACCCATTGTAAAAAGTAATGGAAAAAATAAGATGCAGCAAACTATAAATTATATATTTATTATGACTGGTCATTGTGTGGTTCTTAATTTAAAAATTAAATGTTCTCCAAATCATCATAACACTCATTAGATAGGCACTAGGGAAAAAAATATACTTTTGATGATGATGATTTACAACTAGTCACTCATAGTAAGGATAATTCCCATGGATATTCACCTATGAATGGATCATTAATGGTTCAAAACTATTCTTAGATAGATGTTTTTCTCCTTGATAAAATAATAGAGGACTTAAGAAAGGCAATTTTCCCTAAAATTTAAATGAAGAAGTAGGATCATGGGATGGTTACCTATGAGTTTGGGGATGAGAATATATAAAGGGCATATGCTTTTGGTTCTCGTTATGCAAATGTGAATTGGGTGGAGGATGATAATGAAAAGGGTTAATATTCCTTGATCTTGGTTCAACCTAAGATAAGGGAGAATTATTTTCACCTTCTAAAAAATTTAAATCTATCTAATAGAAGTGATGATTTATTATGACGAATTTGGAAACATCTAAGGATATTTTGTAGTTGTGGAAATTCCCAAGCTCCTAAAATTTATCCTCATGATATATAGGATGAATCATTGAGAATGGATGATCCAGATGACACTTGGATGGCTCTTAAGAAGTGGAAGAGAGGCAGACACATGAGAGTTCAGGATAGATCCCTAGGAAAGGGTGGCAGACTTAAAATAAGAAATCTTTGGAATGATCTTTTTTGATGGTGTTATTTGTTCCAAGTTAAATACTAGTATCCCTCCTACACTTTTCTTATGAATTTTAGTTTGAATAATAATTTTCTAGGACCATGTATTTAATCCAAGGATTGTGTGGTTTGTGGTATATTTATAAAAATATATAATATTTACTCAAATAAGATCTGTATAATATATAAATTATTTATTTACATTAAATAAGTCATAAAAGTAGTAAAAAATTACTTATAATTAAAAATTAATATTAATTAAAAATATTGAAAATTTTTATCGGGAAATGGATGTTTCAGAAAATTTCATTATGTTTTTTTTAATTTAACATATATCAATATTGTGTTTAATTAATTTCCCATAAACATATACAATCATATAAACATACATAATATTTTTGTAATTTATTGATTTTTAATATTATTTATTAATAAAATATTTATTTAGTATTTATTATGTTATTAAGGGGTAAATTTTATTCATTTTTTATATTTTTATTCAATCTATACTATTTATAAATTTTTTATATGACTCAAATGTATTCATTTTTAATATTATTTATTCATTAATAATCTTAATCATGTTTTATTATTAATTTTGATTTTTTCATTTTCATTTTTTCTTCTTTAATACTTTTTAAATTTTATCCATTTTTTATATTTATTTATATATGATTATTAATTAACATTTAATGTTTTTAATATTGTTGTAATTTTTGTGATTAATATGTATTCATTTTCATTTTAACGTATATTTGTTTTCATTTTTTAATAACCTATATAATAAACAACTTACATAATTTTTAAATTTATCCTTTATTATTATTATTTATTTAATTAATATTTTTTGAAAATATTTTCATGATTTATAAATTTTTACCATTTTAATTGTTTAATATTTTTTAAATTTTATTCATTTTTAATATTTATTAAAAAGAAGGTGTGGCGAGAAAAAAAGCTCCTAAACTTTTGTAAAAGATAAAAAAAGACAAACATGAGAGCATATGGGGTCAAACAAAGAGACAATACCTCATCCAAAAAACTAGATCAAGAGTCATAAAATTTAACATCATTTTCATACCCATAATCAGAGTCATCAGCAATTTCCTACTCCAACTATGAGTTAGTTTGACTTAGAACCCAAACTGTCACTACATTGGACCTTTCCTGCTTCAGGGTGGGCTTGATATTTAAGTATTTGGAGGAAGAAATGGTAGAAACACTCCATGGAAGAGTGGGATATTACTTTTATGTCCGTCCCATTGTTGGATCCAAATTTTACCTTTCATGGACACTCATATTCCCCATTCTATTTATGATATAATCATTGAAATAAAATGTTCAGCCTTTGCCTATGGGTCTACTGTTGTCCAATAATACCATATGCTACTATTTTTTTCTTCCATCATCTAATATTTTATCCCATTTATAAATTTTTTGATCAACATTAATTTTACCATTCATCCAAGATAGCTTTGTAGAAGTCCACAAATATTTTCTTAGGTTATAATTCCTCACCTTGCCTAATATATTGAGAGTTCATGGTAACAATAAAATCCATATCAACATGATATGCAATAGAAATAAGGCCATGGTGACCAATTCCAGTCCCCACGTGTGTAACATCGCCTAGACTGACTAGTAATACAGAATAATAATCAACCCTATCATATAAAATCCCTTTAGATGAGAGACCTCCCCCCCAAAACCAATACCGGCTACACCTTCAGAAATTATGAATAGAGAACGCGACCAACAATTTTAGATATCACGTGATTAATATGAATCTAAAATCCATATTAATACAATCCTATAGAGTAATTATCATGATCATTTGATGTTATCTCCTCAATAGAGACTGGAAGTGCGTTAGAGGGTCCATTGTAAACTCTAGACAGAGATAGGTCATCCAACAGAAACCCCCTGCCCTTTGAATTAGGAACACGATAATTTCACTTCTCATTGATCGAGATATAAACCCAATTGTCCAGTAGATATCTATGAACATTTCAATCATGAGTGAGGATTTTTTCCCAACAAAATCTTTCTATTTTGGAATCCTGTGAAATATAGTAGTTGGAAGACCATTTATCCCACACCTCTCACAGTAGACCTTCCTCTAACGTAACTTCACTGAGTGGCCAACAACCATACAAGAATTTCAAAAAAGGTTTTTTCTTTCACAGTCAACATCAATTATAATATCATCAATGGGAGTGGAATGAGTTACCTTATTAATGATGGTGGAGATGAGGATAATCTACACTAACATTAAAAAGGAATTCCCAAACTGCACATACTCAGTTTCATTATCAACATGTATATGAGTCCCAATTCCCATGCCGATATCATGACAAATCCTTTAATTCTAAAGAACTGAATTAATCCCTATAAGACAAACCAAAACCTAAGAGAAGACATTTATATGTTGTGAGACATTGAAATAAAAAGGCCACTCATGTAGGTGAAGTTGTCTAGGATTCACGAACATAGATCTAATGATCTATAATTGAAGCTTAGAATCATCTGAAGAGAAATGGTTGTAAAAACCCCTCGACCAAGGGAGATAAAACTTTAATCAGAGAATACCCATAAAAATGAAATTCGATGATTAAATTTATCTAACTTACAAGGATTAAATCCAACAGTAGAAATAATATGTGTAACTCGGGAATTCTTCCAAATTTTAGTTCTCTCAGAATATGCTTTAGAGTTCACTTCAACATGAGAAACAAATCCCTTTTGAAGGATTCTTCAAGTATAGAAAACATCACATGAATAAAAGGCCCGACCCCATGTAATATCCCAGGTAAATAAATAATATGTCATTTTTATATTTATTAACTTTTGAATTAAATATATATTTTACTTTAAAAGGGTTTCTATGTTCGATTGCGTACCCAATACACAACAACGAGTTTCTTTGAAATCTTACGTTGCACACTAATAATATATTATTATTTTAAATGGTAGTTAACTCCTAGTCATTGTATTGGTGGGAATGAACAAAACTAACAACAATATGATTATACATTTTTGTTAAATGTATTTTCATTTATCCAATAAAAGTAAGAGGGTTAAAATGTGAATGAATCTAATTTTAAGCATAATTTACATTAAAAAGCCGATTTATCACCTTTTAATGGCGAAACCTTTTTAAATATAGTTTTTTTCACTTTAATACATTCTATATGAAAAAATAAAATCCTTCTTTATAATGGGGACATAAAAATTTACTTTGTGTAAATTTTTGGAATTTTTCCGATAAAGTTCATTTTTTAATGAATAGTGAAAAATATTGTATTTTTATTTAAAAGTGCATTTTAATATAATTTATTTATATGGTTAGATTATATTTTAAATTGGTTTTAATGTGAAATTAAAATATATTTTTACCATTTAATCTAATATTGGTCATTGGAATAAATTTCACTTTAAAATTGGACATAAACAAGTATCAATCTTTTGATAGTTATTATTTCTTAAAAACACGTTATTAGTTTTGATAATAGGAATTAATTTTAAAATTAATTAATTATATTTCTATGTTTTGAATATGGATAAATAGTCATCATTTTTGAATTCAGAATACAAAATATAGCTTAGGCTGAATTTTTGGTATTTTTCTGAAAAACTTCAATTTTTGATGAATAGTGAAACCACTTAGTGGTAGATAAAAAAACTGACTTTTTCATTTAAATGAAATTTTACCACATCTGTGAATTTAATTTCTAAAATTTGACATACATTGTTGTTATTAAGAAGTAAAATTTTGTTTATTA
This sequence comes from Viscum album, assembly GCA_963277665.1. Lineage (NCBI taxonomy): Eukaryota > Viridiplantae > Streptophyta > Magnoliopsida > Santalales > Viscaceae > Viscum > Viscum album. The sequence continues at coordinate 1,211,563,318 of OY728165.1, forward strand.
AGATGAAAATAATTTTTGGTGAATAGAAACTTTTGACTTTTATTTACCACAGTTAAAGGAAAATAGGGTAATTCACGGTTAAACAAATATTATAATAATTTAAAATTACATTAACACTTGTCAAAACCATATTGTATGAGTCATTAACGACCATGGAAATTGTTTGGTTGATTTTGGGACCCAATGGAGCCACTTGGGAGTGACAATGACAATTTAGATTAATTAATATAATGTAAAGACAAAATTGACATTAACAAAAATAATTTTGTAATTATTTTTTATATAGAGTTATATAAGTCATATTTTTGACTATAAATATTCATTGGAAAGATAAAAATATTTCCTACATCATGGTATTTTTTTATAAATTTTATACATCAAATAAGTTAAATTATTTATGACACAATAATGATGAAGTATTTACCTCATTAATAAATGAGTTAAAAAAATAAGATTATAATGATTACAATATTATCCAAAACATGTCCAATTCTGATTGTAAGATTTTTTTTCAATCATGAGTCATATTATTTTCATCTTTAATTATTTTTGTACATTTTTATACCTAATATCATTGTATAATAAAATAATATTTTCACACTTTCCAAAAGAGCCCCTCCTCTCCCTTATAAAAGGAGACCTTTTCAATCCAATTCCTCACACCACTCAAGCAATTTACCTCATCCAAAGTCTTCCCAATTAATCTCTGTAAATCCCCATACCCCCCTTAGTAGACTTACCTTAGGCCCAAGGCACTTCAAGAAGTCCTTTGTTTCAAACCCAAGGGAGTTACCCAAATTAAAGGTAACTAATTCTCTTAAATTGTTCACTTTTATTTTACTTCTCCAACCCCTAACTTCTTTTTATTACATTATTTTGTAAAAACACCGGTATACTTAATATACTAGGATGTTGTTATGATAACTATTACAACTACACTTACACACACATCCATCTAATGGAGGAAGAATATAATGTTTTTGTGGATAGAAAACTAACGCCTCACGAAACGATGATTGTTTAAATATCTCCAACCGCCTCTCATGGTGGCCATTATGATGGAAATGTATTTATATATGATATATATTATGTTTATGTTTTTCTATGCTTATTTATTTTCCATTTATAGCACGCCTTTATGGTTTACATAGTGGGTAAATACAATAATCTCATCTGAGAAAGCACGGACTACCGCCCCCTCAAAGTGATGTGACTCGTTAATGCCTTATGTGGGATGTATAAAGGATAGATTTAATGATATTATATATGATATTATACTGGAAATATAATATATCTATGTATAATATGTTTTAATTCCATTAAAATAAGAAATATAAATGAAAGTAGCGTTCATGCGTACGTACGGCTTACTATCTCCATGAACGATGCATTTCATTTCTTACCTCTAAATGTTATGTACTATTATAAATACATGTATATAATTTTATTTATGATATATATTATATCTAAATCATGAATATTATTATGAATATAATGAACCTTTGACCACATGAACAACATGTAATTATAAGAAGTCCAGTTTTGACTCAAGTACCAAATATCGAAAAACGAGCATTATTAACTTTAATGATTATATAATGTTTATAACATGGTAATAAGTGACATAAAAGTAATAATAAACTTTAAAAATGTTCTTAATAAATTATAAATTATCTTTAGTTAATTATTCAGGAGATTAAAGAACGATTGAGTCATGTCGGACATGAGGAAAGATATTTTTTTATCTCATTTTTAATTCCGTGAGATTTCCGTTGTTCGCCACTTATTCATTACATGTTGTGTATTGTGTAATTAAATTGATATATATTTGGATTATATTTATATTCATGGTATTATGTGATTAATTTTTTGGTAATTAACTTTTGGTCATACGACTCGATTTGATGAAGAAAGAGTATTTCATCTCACTTTTTATTCCCGTGAAGTTCATGCTATATTTTCCACTATTTCCTTTTGTGAGGTGTGTGTACTGCCAATGATTGTACTCTTTGTGTAATATACTTTCATTTATGAGTATTTACATATTCATTTTATGATCCTTCTTCATTTGGCATATGATTTGTACATTACCAAATCGGTAAGGGAACATTTCACCCTCCTCTATTTAAAATACTTCTTTTTATTATGTCTTCTAATTTACATCTTATTATGTTCGGATATGTTTTTTGTATCCCCATTTATGTAAACTTTTTGTCCAAGTGATTAGATACCCTTTTTATCTTATCAACTCATTTTCTAACTTTTAATGTGGTGGCGTTAGGCTGTCAAATTTTTACAAAAGAACTTCATAACCCAATTTCAATTCTTTGGGTTAAACTTGTACTTGTTGATTATGTCATCCACTGAATATGTGTGAATGACCTCTATTTGTTTTACACTTAATATACACTTATATTTGGTGTATTTATATTTGTCACACATAATTATGTGATTCATTTATCCTTAATTTAAGGACACCATCTTTATAAGGGATTTCATCTCAATTTACATTTCCATTGAGACTTCATTATTGTTATGCACCAATTCCCCCTTATATGGTGTATATAATGTACATTGATATATTGTATCATGAGTCCCTTTATTATCATGATATTATAATGTTCTTGTTAAATGTTTTTCCACAATTATTTGTATTCAAGTGTCTCTCTTTTTGTTAAAAAAATCTTTAACTAAAATATCATTTTAATTGTTTTAAAGATGTATTTTTTAAATATTTCTCATTAATGTACATGTTTTAAAAATGGGTTTTAAGATTTATTTATATGTAAATTAATGTTTTATAATGATAATTCATTTAAAATCTTCAAAGTGGTATGGGACACTTTGATTCAAAAATCACTTTTTAAAAGGTTTTGAAAATGATTTGATAAAACATTGTTTATTTCAATATCTTGATTTGATATATTGAAATGTGGAAATGTTATCTTTCCTTTATACATGTGTTATATGTTATGATTGTGTTATGGTTATTGGGCATTTTTTACGTATACGGGTGGTTCCGTGATAAACCTAGGGCAGGTGAGCCCGAGATAGCTATCCAATGCATTGGGTAACATGATGGAGGTGAACGTGACGTTTCTCCTAAGGGATTTAGGGAATATACCATGATGTGTATTCCAAGTGTAACTCCCTATGTAGTTGTGATAGCTACAATATATGTTTGATATGGATTCCATAAGAAACCTTTATGATTTATGATTTGTGTGTTTTATTCATAAATCTTATGATTTCATAAGGTATGTTATGATTGAAATGTATGGTTTCATTGATTTGTATTTATTGATGGGCTAATGTTTTTCTTCTTTATTTTATAACCCTTACTGAGATTTTTATGCTCATCCCAAGTTTTTGAAATATTTTCCACAGGGCTTAATGATGAATAGGGTCAAGTATGGGATCAAGGAAAATTCATGCCATCTAAAACATGGAACTAGACGTGTTTCTTTTTAAGAGTTTTTATTTTATGAAAAAAATGGATACCGAGTAGTAGTGTCTACTTGTAATATTCAAGTTGTAAAGTAACAGTTATGACCTAATTCTCTAAAACTCTAAACCTGAAAAGATCCTTAATGTGAATTATTCATTTAATTCAATATTATGTAATGTGTAAGTCCGGGTTATTATAGTTCCTATCAGAGTTCGGTTTAGATAACTTTAGATGTTGGGGAATTATTTAAGAATAAGTGTCATTTCCATAATGGTTAGGATTTCATAAAGAGTCGTGGTTTTTGTAGATAAAGTGAATGAGTTTAAGATAACATGAATAATTATATCTTAGTTTTTACCTTCCTCATAAGATATTATATGATTATTTTACTGATATAATCACACTAACCTTTTTGGTTTTAGTAAATGGCTAGATCTTGTAGGCACCAAAGTAACAGTGGATGTGAAGAAAACTGTGACAGTTTTTTGAACGAGAAACTAAATTATATGAGAGCTGCAATGGGAACTCTTGTGGTTATTCTCAACCAACTATCTGGAGTCATGATTGACCACTTGAACCTTAGTAATCTTTATAAGGCATCATATATGTGAGAAATAAATCCATACAGAAGTTCAGGTAATAATCATAAAGGGATGGGTATTCAAAAACCTATGTGTCAATGATGTGGAAAGAAACACCTAGGAAAATGCTTAAAAGAGACATAATGATGCTATAGATATAGAAATGAAGGTCATAAAGAAAGAACCTTCCATGGAAAAAGGAAGCATCTAGTTGACTCTAGGAAAGGGAAAGATGTCCTTTCCGAGGGATCAATTGAATTTTTTAAATGTGGTGTGCATGGTCAATATGAAAACACATTTCCTACGAAGCAGTTTCCAGAATGGGATCACTTGGATCGTACAAATATATGTTTAGCAACACCTAATGTCATTCTGATTGAGGATCAAGAAACTGACAATGGACAATGATTGGTATGGATTAATTCATAACATATTTTTTAATATTATTGAATCTTAGGATATGATTCACAATTTTTGTATGTAGGAAAGAATTATTTCAGAATAAGATGGTAAATAATGATTAATGGATCATGAAGAATGTTGAATGAGTAAAAGGTCAACATATAATGGATTCAAGAGTTAAGGTAGATTTTAGGATGGTTAAATTCTTAAAAGTATTAAGGCTCTTTTGATGATGGGATTATATTAGAAGAATTTTTATAGTATGTGTAACCCTGAAGCTTGATATATGAAAATTTCATTCAAGGAATAATTATCTTTATTTTGTGTTTATAGTTATAAAGAACCATTTGGGTTTATATGATCCTTGAATTTGATGCAATTTCTAGTTAACACATTTTGGGATGCAAAACGAAATTTATTAGATAACCTTTGTGGTTAAAATATGCTATCGTTATTTTTGATGAATTTATCTCTTTTTGGGAATGTTATAAAATTATGTAGTTTTTGAAACGGGACAACACACACACCGTGTGATAACCCGTCACGTCAGAAGAAGCTGTGAGAATCAAACCCACAACCAAAGTGCGACTGGTATTTATCACCTAACACTGCACTACGTGAAGTCCCTGTTTAGTATGACTAATTATTTTTATTTTGATGATATTATGAATCAGGAATAAGTTGATTTTGGGTTATCTATGGAAATTATTAACCTATCATGGAGGATATGTGATTAGGTTAATTACTTTTTATTATGAGACTTTAAGAGTAACTGATGTTATTTGCAGATAAATGTTAAGATTTACCTTGGAAGACTATGTGATTAAATCCTTCAGAGATTTTGGTTTCAATAATAGTTTGGATTACTTTGAATAATTTTAAGGGTAACTATTTATTTAATGGTCTTTCATGGACCTTGGGTTCTTTTTGTTGAATTTTGGAGATTAAGATTAGTATTTCTTTTTATAAAGGATTATCCATTTGTTGATTATATGATCTTATACTAAACGTTTTGGTTTTAGTTAATATATAAAGATATGGGAAATATATAGTTCATCTTTTGTGGATTATGTTATTCTCATGAAGTTTATTATAGCACTCTTAATGTGAAAAAAAGTTATCCTGAATATTCATCATTTGGAGAAAATATGAGTTTGTGTTAGAAATCTAGTAAAAGATGAATGTCTACATGAAAAGTAAGTATATTTCCTTATTTTGTTTTGTTAATATCAAATATAAATTCCTTAATGAAAAGTAACTTTAAACAAAAACCTTGTCCATTAGATTTTCCTATCAGGGAATCATGGACTGTTTAACCCATCACAAGTTTGTGATTTTCTGGTGGTTAACTCTCTCCTAAACATGTTTCCTATCACTCTCCATCAGAACATGACATTTTGTTTCCTCCTATATATCCATTTTTTCAAGGAATATTAATATGGGTTAACTCAGGTGACCATTCTAGTTCTCTTTATTTCTTTTAAAGTGATACTTTTACTGACTCTTTTTTTTCCCGATATGGGACTTTCAATAAAGTTTCGAAGCACAAATTGTAAAATCGCAAGGATGCAATTCCCAAAAGGGGGAAAGGATGTAACATAACAGGTAAATAAAGAATATGACATTTTCATATTTATTATTTTTTTAATTAAATATTAATTTTACTTTAAATGGGTTTCTATGTTCGATAGCGTACCCAATACGAAACAATGGGTTTCTTTGAAATCATACATTGCAAACTAATAATATATTATTATTTAAAATTGTAGTTAACTCCTAGTTTTTGTATTGATAGGAATGAATGAAAGTAACAACAATATGATTTTACATGTTTCTTAAATGTATTTTCATTTATCCAATAAAATTTAGAGGCTTAAAATGTGAACGAATCTAATTTTAAGCATAATTTACATTAAAAGGCCGATTTATTGCCTTTTAATGGAGAACCCTTTTTAAATATAGTTTTGGTCCATTTAATACATTCTATATGACCAAATAATATCCTTCTTTAGAATGGGGACATCAAAATTTACTTTGTGTAATTTTTTGGAATTTTTCTGATAAAGTACATTTTTTAATGAATAGTGAAATAATATTGTATTTTAATTCCAAAGTGCCTTTTAATATAATTTATTTATATTGTTAGATTATATTTTTAATTGGTTTTAATGTGAAATTAAAATATATTTTTACCATTTAATCCAATTTTGGTCTTTGGAATTAATTTCACTTTAAAATTGCACATTAAAAAGTATCAATCTTTCGATAGTTATTGTTTTTTAAAAACACGCTATTTGTTTTGATAACGGGAATTAATTTTAAAATTAATTATTTCCCCTTCAATTTTTTGAATTTGGAAAAATATACATCATTTTTGAATTCGGAATATCAAATATAGTTTAGGCGGAATTTTTGATATTTTTATGAAAAACTTCAATTTTTGATGAATAGTGAAACCACTTAGTAGTAGTTAAAAAACTGACTTTTTCATTTAAATGAATTTTTACCACTTCTGTGAATTGAATTTAAAAAATCCGATATGCATGTTTGTTATCAAGAAGTAAAATTTGGTTTATTAAGAGGAAAATAATTTTTGGTGAATAGTAACTTTTGACTTTTATTTACCACGGTTAAAGGTAAATAGGGTAATTTAAGGTTAAAAGAATATTATAATTATTCAAAATTACTTTGAAACTTTTCATAACCTTATTTTTTGAGTCATTAACGACCATGGGAATATTTGGGTCGATTTTGGGACCCCATTAAGCCACTAGGGAGTGATAATGACAATTTAGATTAATTAATATAATGTAAAGACAAAAATGACATTTACAAAAATATTTTAGTAATTAATTTTCATATGGCGTTATATAAGTCATATTTTCTACTATAAATATTCATTGGAAAGATAAAACTATTTCCTACATCATGTTATTTGTTATATAATTTTTTGACATCAAATAAATTAAATTACTTATGACACAATAATGATGCATTATTTACCTCATTAATAAATGTTTCAAATAAATAAGATTATAATGATTACAATATTATCCAAAACATGTAAAATTCTGATTGGAAGATTTTACTTTGATCATGAGTCATCTTATCTTCATCATTAAGGATTTTTGGACATTTTAAAACCGAATATCATTATATAATAAAATAATATTTTCACACATTCCTAAAGAGCCCCTCCTCTCCCTAATAAAAGGAGACCATTTCAATCCAATTCTTAACGCCTGTAAAGCCATTTGGATCATCCAGACTCTTCCAAATTAAGCTCCATACATCCATCTACTCCCTTTAGAGGCCTTACCTTAGGCTTAAGGCACTTCAAGAAGTTTTTTGTGTCAACCCAAAGGGAGTTACCCAAATAAAAGGTAACAATTTCTCTTAAATTGTTTTCTTTTATTTTACTTGTGAAACCCCTAAAATCTTTTTATTCATTTATTTTGTAACAAAAACAGTATCATAAATATATTAGGATATTTTTATGAGAATTATTCTAACTAAACTTACACAGACCTCCATCTAATGGATGAAGAACATAAAGTTTCTCTGGATGGAAAACTAACGCCTCAAGAAACAATGATTGTTCAAATATCTCCAACCACCTCAATTGGTGGCCATTATTATGGCACTATATTAATATATGATATATATTATGTTTATTTATTCTTTATTCTTCTGTATTTTCCATTCATAGAACGCCTTTATGGTTTCCATAGTGGGTAAATACGATAATCTCATTTGAAGAAACACCGACTACCGCCCCCTCAAAGTGATGTGACTCATTAATGCTTTATGTGGGATGTATAAAGGATAGAGTTAATGATATTATATATGATATTATACTGGAATTATAATATACCATTGTATTATTATGTTTTTAATTCCATTTAAATAATAAATAGTTATGATAGTAGCGTTCATGCGTACGTACGACTTATCGTCTCCATGAACGGTGAATTTCATTTCTTACCTCTAAATGTTATGTACTATTATAAATATATGTATATACGGGATATATATGATATATATGATATCTAATTCATGAATATTATTCTGGATATAAGGAACCTTTGACCACATGAACTACATGTAATTATAAGAAGCCTATTTTTGACTCAAGTACCAAATATCGACCAAACGAACATTATTAAATTAAATGATTACATAATATTTATAACATGGTAATAAGTGATATAAAATAAATGATAAAATTTTAAAAGGTTTTCAATCTAGTAAAAATTATCTTTCGTTTATTATTCATGATATTAAAGAATTATTGAGTCAATTCGGACACGAGGTAAGGGATTTTCTTATCTCATTTTTAATTCCGTGAGATTTCCATTGTTCGCCACTTATTCATTACATGTGGGGTATTGTGTATTTCCATTGAAATATATTAATATTATCTTTATATTCATGTTATTATGTGATTCATTTTTTGGTTATTAAATTTTGGTCATACGACTCGATTTGATGAATAAAGAGTTGTTCATGTCACTTTTTATTCACATGAGATTCATGCTATATTTGCCACTATTTCCTTTTGTGTGGTGTATGTACTGCCAATGATTGTTATATTTTTGTAACATACTCTCATTTATTAGTATTTACATATTCATTGTATGATACTTCTTCATGTGGTGTATGTTTTGAACGTTACCAAATCGCTAAGGGAACCTTTCACCCTCCTCTATTTAAAAGAATTCTTTTTATTATGTATTTTAATTTACATCTTATTATGTTGGGATATGTTCTTTTATATCCCCATTGATATATAATTTATGTCCAAGTGATGAGATACAATTTTTATCTTATCAAATCATTTTCTGAATTTTAATGTGGTGTTGTTAGGCTATCAAATGTTTACAAGGGAACTTCTTAACCTGATTTCAATTCTTTGGGTTCAACTAGTACTGTTTGAATATGTCATCAAATGAATATGTGTGAATTAGATTTAATTGTTTTACACTTAATATCCACATATATTGGTTGTATTTATATTTTTCATACATAATTATGTGATTTATTTATCCTTAATTTAAGGATACCACCTCTATAAGGGATTTCATCTCAATTTACATTTCCATTGAGACTTCATTGTTGTTATACACCATTTCACTCTTATATGATGTATATACTGTAATTTGACATATTATATCATGAATAAATTTATTATCATGATATTATAAAGTTCTAATTAAATATTATTCCTCAATTATTTGTATTCAAGTGTCTCTCTTTTTGTTAAAAAAACTCTTTAACTAAAATATCATTTTAATTTTTTTAAAGATTTATTATTCTATATATTTCTCATTAATGTATGTGTTTTCAAAATCGGTTTTAGGATTTATTTATATGGAAATTAATGTTTTCAAATGGTAATTCATTTAAAATCTTCAAAGTGGTATGGGACACTTTGATTCAAAAATCTCTTTTTAAAAGGATTTGAAAATGATTTGATAAAACATTTTTTATTTAAATATCTTGATTTGATATATTGGAATATGGAAACGTTATATTTCCTCTATAAATGTGTTATATGCTATTATTATTTTATGGTTGTTGGGAATTGTTTATGTATATGGGTGGTTCTGTGATAAACCTAGGGCAGGTGAGCCCGAGATAGCTCTGTAGTGCATTGGGTAACGTGATGGAGGTGAATGTGATGTTTCTCCTAAGGGATTTAGGGAATATACCATGATGGGTATTCAAAGTTTAACTCCCTTTGTATCTATGATAGCTACAATGTCATTTTGATATGGATTCCATAATTAAACTTTATGATTTATGATTTGTGTGTGTTATTCATAAATCATATGATTTCATAAGGTATGTTATGATTGAAAAGTATGGTTTCATAGATTTGTATTTATTGATGGGATAATGTTTTCCTTCCTTATTTTATAACCCTTACTGATCTTTTTATGATCATACCATGTTTTTGAAATGTTTTCCACAGGACTTAAAGATGAATAGGGTCAAGGATAGGATCAAGGAAAAGTCATGCTATCTAAAACATGCCACTAGACGTGTTTCTTTTTAAGAGTTCTTATTTTATAAAAAAAATGGATACTAAGTAGTAGTGTCTACTTGTAATATTCAAGATGTAATGTAATAGTTATGGCCTAATTCTCAAAAACTCTAAACCTGAAAAGATCCTCAATGTGAATTATTTATTTAATTCAATATTATGTAATGTTTAAGGCTGGGTCCTTATACTCCATCCCAATTTTAGACCTGATTCTCAAGATCTTGTTAAACCCATTCTTCGATTTGGCAGCGAAGCACTCAGATAATGATTTCTACGTTCCATAACATCATTATTCACCATGAAAATATCTTATCACATCGTAAATCTATAAAATAACAAACTCTACACGAGATATCATCCATCTGAGTATACCGTGGATCTGCTCTACCAGAAACAATTTATTGATTCTCTACCGCTGAAATAAAAATCCCCAAAAAATTGACACACGTATCCTTTAGGCGTCCTTGCAACATCTATTCGAGTAGCTAACTTGCTACTGACAACTGTCGGTTAGCAGTATTGTGGATCCAATTCTGAAGACCCAAAATCATCATGAGGCCTTGAGACAGCAGAAGGTGATCATGGATCTATTTGGGAAGCCTCTACAAAAAAACATATGAATCCAAATAAGTACAATATAGAAATTGTAGAAGGGAAACCCTAATCAAGGAGTGTATCACTATGGAAACACTCCCAAACACTCACAATCCTCCTCATATACTGATACATATTTAAAAATTAACATTTACCTTTTTTTAACACATTTGAAATTTTAATAATTAATATATGAATTATTTTTCATTGTAATTATTCATTTTTTATTTTTTCTAATTATATATAAATAATAAATATTATTCATTCTTTTAATTTTTTCTGAATATATTCAATTTTAATTAAATTTAACTCAATTTTAACATTAATTTATTCAATATTATTTATTCATTAATAGTTTTTATGTTTTTTTCACTATTTTTATAATATTTCATTTTAAAATATTTATTCATTTAAGAATTTTTTTATTTATTGATTTTTTTTATTTTTTATACATTATCATTCATCAAAATATATAATTTTTTAATATATATATATATATCAATATATAATGATTCCATAGATCTTATTGATATGAAAAATATTTATTTACATTTAAAAAGTCACATATCTAATGATAAATGTGTATAATTAAAAATTAATACTAATTTAAAATATTGACTATTTTTTATCGGGTAATTGACGTAACATATATAATGTCATTATTTGTTTTATCAATTTAACATAAATCAGACTTATTATATATATATATACACATATACATCAATTTCACACACTCATAAACATAGTCAATTCAATTTTATATAGAAACACACACACACATATTATTTTTTAAACTTCATCACTTTTTGATTTTCATTTTATTATATCATTTGGTAATATAAAATATTTAATATATTATGTTTCTAATGGATATATATTATTATTTTATTATATTTTTATAAAAGTTTGGGGTTGAAGCCTCATTTATTATTAAAGCAACGCAAATACCTCTTTTAACTGGGTAGAGGGAGACCCATTACATAGCACGAAGGCCTAGTGGGAATTTAGCTCATTACATGGCTCATAGGCCCAAATTTTTGGCCCAAGGCCCATTCGTGAATAATACTACTATAGTACCACTGCTACAGTACCACACAGTACCCATCACTGCTACAATTCCCCACCACTGCTACAGTAACCTGCCACTGCTATAGTGCTCGTCGTTGCTACAATGTCGCTGTTGTTATAGTACGCTACAGTAATGCTACAGTGCATGCACCCCAATGGGGTTTGAACCCCCATTTTTCATGTTGGATTACAGGGTTATTACCACTAAGACGAAGCCCAACTATATTATTTTATTATATTATTATTTAATATATAATATTTATTACTGTTTAATATTATTATAATGAATTAATTTTTAATATTATTAATTCATTGATAATATTAATTATTATTTAATATATATTCATTTTATTCATTTCTATAATTTATTATTTTTTATACATTTCAATTTAGTGTTTTCGAAATGGTGTTCGTTATTTTTATATATAATATGTATTCATTTTAATTTTCACATTTACTTATTTTTTATTTTTTTAATAATCTAAATAAATAATATCACTTGTCCATTTATTTTAAATATTTTTTACAATCAATTTATTTTTTAATTACTACATTTTATGATTTTTTAACATGAATTGATTTAATATTATTTATTCACTTGTAATATTGATTATTATTGATTATTAATTTTTCATTTATTAATTATAAATAACTATTTATACATATTTTTTCATTAAACTTTAATGCTTTCAAAATGTATTTATCTTAAATATAATGTATATAACTTTTTTATTTATTAATAAAATTATATAATTAATTAAAGCAATCCATTTTTAAATATTTTTAATGTTTATTGGTTTATTGTGTTTGTAGATTATAACATTCAAATATACACATTCATTAAAGCACAAATACATTATGTTTTCTCTGTAAATATCTAGACTAAAACAAACCTATAATGTTGTTGATATCTACTTTGATCCATTGATCAACGATCTAAAATTGATGTGGGACATAGTTTTTACATTTTATGATCCTTATAGAAGTGAATAATTCATGTGGAGATCCATGTTTTACATAATGATAAATGAAATTCCTACTTATGGAAATGTTTTAGGATATAGAATAAATAAATGTTGGGGTGTCCAATTTATAAAGAATCCACACAATTAGTTCGGTTGGAAGATTCCTCCTATACTTTTCTTTTAAGACATCTCAATGTTTTTCCTAGATGACATAAATTCTGATCCTGGATGACATTATTTGATGGGAATACTTAACAGGGTACAAAACCAACTCCACTAAAAGGGGATCAACTATTAAAGAAAGTAAATGATGTTGATTTTTTTCTATAAAACGTTTCACAAAACATTAAAAAATTATATTGGAGAAGTATATCAATTTTTATTTACATAACATACGATAATGGTTTGTATGTTAGACATTTTCTTAAGGTCATGCAAGTATAAAAAATGCATTTTATAGTGTTATTATAAAATTACTAAATATTCCCCAAAAAATTTAATATGACATAAATTCCATCTTGTACATGATTGAAATAGAGATAAGGGAAGAGTTGGAACCAGTTAAGGGTTAAAGATGAACATTTCTTCCTCCAATAGCTTAACACTATCCAGAAAAGAAAAAATTTAATTATGAAATTTTTTTAATGATATAAAATTTCCATAGGGGTATTAATTATATATTAATAATGCTGTTTTAATGAGTAATTTGATGTTATAGGATTGAAAATCATCTGAATATCATTTTTTGTTTTGTTTTAATATTTTTTGTTTGTTGTTTTAGGATTCATTCAACCTAAAAATTTATGACATCGATTAAATGGAATTTTCATATTTTTAAATTCCATGTGCAGTAAAGTTATACACCAGGTGAAGTTTTCAATCATGAAGAAAAAGATTATTATCATATTATATGAATTACAGATGTTCATACCTTCATAATACTTTAATATAATGGTCCAATTATTGGTTCACTTGGCCAGAGAGGTTTAACCATGTAGTCATTTCTATTATATTTGGATGTGCCTGTAATTCCCCAGACCTCTACGGTCCACTAATTTGTGAAAATACGATGTTGGAGGCGTTCCAGGAAGTCATGGTAACTTATCCCCAACGCTTTGCGAAAGTATTCCTTTTCAATGAACTTTTTCAATGATAGACAGTTATGAACTATAACGTCACATTATATCTTTAGGTACTTTTGATTTTTATAACTACCCTTGTTTTGGAGTAGTGACTTGGTGGTGCATTTGGGTGGACTTATAAGAAAACCTAAATGGTATTAGCTTTTTCATGGGTTGTGAATGTTTTGTCTAAATTGTGCAGCCAAATCGTGCGTAGTTGGTCTTTGAGGAAGTGCCTAACGTACGGTTAGTGCCTGATTTTTCTAACCGTGCAGCCTAACCATGCGATGAGTGTTTGACGAGGCAGTGGTGACCGCATGGTTAGCGCATAGTTTGTCTAACCATGCAAGAAAACTGTGTGGGCACTTAAATTAGATCTTAAATTGTGGATCTAACTCGTTTTGACTATAAAAGGGTCCGTTTAAGCTTCTAAGCGGCCACAACTCAGGATTACCCTCCCTTAAAGGTAGTAGAACCTCTCCCAAGCATTTTAGAGGTGATACAAATGCATCTCTTGGTGAATCAAATCCAATTAATTGAGGTATATGATGATTCTTCTCCGTTATTGTTTGGATTCTTGGATCCACTTGGATCGAATTCTCCTCCTCTTTTGGTTTCTTAGATCTACGCCTGTTATGGGTAGATCTATGTGTGTGGATTCCACATATGATGAGATTTGGACTTGGTTGTGTTAGGAGAAGAGATCTAAGGAGGATTCTTGGAGAATCTACCTGACTTTCTTGTGTGTTCTTTGTTTTTTTCGGTTTTTGTTAAAAAACATTGAGGTAGAGGATTCATTGCTTCTCTTAATTTTACATGCAACTGTATTGTTAGCATGTTTAATCCCACTGGATGACAATGGAATTGACATAATAAATATTTTGAACAGGATAAAAAATTTGTTATCGACAGTATGTTATATCCTTTTTTTGCTAGATAGTGTGATATCTATGCATGCATTGCTTGGTTGTTTATTCTTGATGGAAATTGGTAAAAAACATAAACCTGTATTAATTGATAATTGTTTGATTAAAGATAAAGAGGCATGAAAACGAATTCGGATCTTGTTGTAATTTTATGTTAATAAAATTGGCGTAGTAAGCATGTTTAACCATTTGTGATAGCTTACTGGTTAGGTTTCTTAGTGTTGGAACCAACAGATTATAAATCTATTAATTCAAGATTGATTTAAGAATTTGATTGTTTGATAATTATATAAAGGGTTCTGAGTTACCCTCTTGGTTGTTAAAGGGCCATAGCACAATTGTGGTGATGTTTGTTTTTCTTGCTGCTTGTGTTGTGACATGATCCTGGATGGGTGTTGTGATATGTGGGGACGTAGAGGCCTTTTTGTTGTGGCAGTGGATGACTCCTAGAGTGGGGAGATGCATCAGTTTATACATGTGGGTTTCGGGGAGGGCACTGGGGATGATGGAATGGGATGGATGTGATTGTTAGATGCTTGTTGATTCTTTGGTTTTTTATCTTCCATAATTTTCCCCACAGATCAAGGCAGCTGGTCTTGCATACCCTTTTTTCTAAAGAGGAGAAGAAGCATGGGTTATGCCACGTGCTTTCTGTGTTTAGATTCTCATGAGAGAATGGATCTATGCTCTTGCTATAGGCGGCAAAGAATTGACGGGTAGCATATCTACTCACCATGTTGAGCCCCCTTGAGTTAGTAGCATAGAATTATTTTCTAGAATGAGTTAGAATATGGGAAAGTAATTATGTAGTGAATATTTGACTAAATGATGTTAACCCATGGGGTTGGAGTTCGCAGGAATATAATGATGATGCTATAATTTTAATTGGATAGTGGACTTTGGGTGTGATGATAATGAAGTCTAATGTGGAATGGTTTATGGGGAATTAATGTTTAATTAATTAATTAACGAAAAGTAGAACTGAAAAGAAAAAGGGAATGAGATTAACTAATAATGTTTTGTAAATGGTTGTATGCTTGTAGGATACCTAGTCTTAGAAGTGGCAGCATGAAGTCTAAGAGTCTTTAGTGGCAGTTGATTCTAAGACTTGGTTATGCCCATAATGTGGTTGTGTGAAATAGTATATTCTGTACTTTTTTTGTTTGTATATGCTACTCCACCCAGTCATTAAGGGAAACCAACACCACAAGGATTTTGAGCCCTGGGGGGTGTTTTCCCCAACATTTCGATAGGAGGGTGAATGGCTGACTACCCCCTTTGACCCCACTCTCTTCTCTTGGTAATTAATTGTGCCAGCACGCACAGTGGTTAGTTTTCCACATATATGTATGTAGAGGGATATAATGGCTTGTGGTTATTCACAAACATATATTCTGGATATAGTATCATATGTACTACTATAGGTGTAACATGTATAGGCTGTGATGGCTTGAGGATCCTTACTCGTGTACGGGATGTAATGGCTTGAGGTATAATACCCGATGTATGATACACGTTATGCGAGATGTGGTGGCTCCTAGAACCTACCTGGTTACTTTTGGTTGTGAGGATGGTGTGGTGCTTCGCCCAGGAGTCTGCGGACAAGCCTTTGTGCTGTACTAGGTGCATATTGTGGTGCTTCGCCCAAGTGTCTGCGGGCAAGCCATTTTAGAGAGAGATGATTAGGACGTGCAAAATTGGGGAAAAGAGGCAAACCAGTGGGGAAGTTGTAGCAGGTTACCCTTGTTATTTTTTACTATATGATATATTCTGGTATGTGTTACTTTGTGAGAGTATCCATAGTGAGGTTGGGAAATTATTATACCTGTTTAGGTGATGAGTTAGTTTCACTTGTTGTTCACTGTGCTTTAGCATTCTTTCTTTAATTTTGCACGAGAGGCTTTACGAAGGATCCTATTGAGTATACTTTTATACTCACCCTATGTATATATAAACTGTTTTTCAGGTAAATTTGAGCAAGTTTGATATCAAGTTTTTTTATACTAGCTTGTGGTTGCAGGAGCTGTCCGCGCTTGTGGTTTCTGCTGTTTTTGCTTTCTTTTGGGTACTTGTAGTTTTTCCCTTTTAGTTGTAGTACGTTTTTATGGCATTTCATATGTGTACTTGGGATTTCGTTTATATTGTATTCTATGTTGGAGTTGATTGGTGTCTATCTTATCTCTCACTACTGGAAATGTGACCTTTCCGAACACTTCTATACCCCCTTTCCCAACGGTTTGGCCAAACCGTTGGGAAAGGTCCAATTTGTGGCCACTTTTCCCAACGGTTTGGACAAACCATTGGGAAAGCCTACCCTTTCCTAATGGTTTGGCCAAACCATTGGGAACATTCCTAGATTCTAGGGACCTACACCAATGGTTTTGAGAACCGTTGGTATAGGTCCTTTGATTTTTTATCGGATCCTCTTAACCAGAACATTCTAAAAATCAAAATATAAAATAATTATGATAATATATATATATAATTTTATGAAATTATGTTCACAAAAGTTAGGTTAGGTTAGTGGTTAGGTCGTTCAATGATAAACCGGAGGTCCTGGGGTCAAATCCCAATGAATGTTTTTTTTTGGAAAAACATATACCAACGGTTTTAAGGAACCGTTGGTATAGATTTTCATATTACTTATACCAACGGTTTTCAAAACAGTTGGTATAGGTAGATACCAACAGTTTTCCAAAAACCGTTGGTATAGACCTATTCCAATGGCTTACTTGCCTACGGTTCTCCAAACCGTTGGTATAGGCTATACCAACAGTTTCGAGGCCTATACCAACGGTTCCAAACTGTTGGTATAGGTTAGTTTTCCAGTAGTGTCTCTCTTCCGCGTGTGTACTATTAGAGGGTAATGCCTCCCATTTGTGTTTTTATTATACCCTCGGTGCTAGTTTCCAACCTGGGGCCCACTGGAGGCAGGACTCGGGGGTCATTATCTTCCTTCTCACATTGACGACCCAAGAGGGGTACACTTTATGGGGAGGGGGTCGTGACCGTACCCCATTGAAAAATATATTAGGATTTTGAATGGCGATGTCAAGAATCTAATTCATCCAAAAGTTTTTCTTATAGAATGATATATTGTTTTAGAAGATGTTGAATTTTATACCAATTAACTATTAGATGTTGATTGTATTAGTCACCCAAAAATAAGTCACAATGAATGACTTTTAGGTAGTTTTTTTCAATAGGATATATTATTATAGTTACCATCATATTGGGAGAAATCTAACCTTTACGTTATATAGAATAGTATAGATGTTTCTCCATATATTGAATTCCAATATGAAATTCTGAAACATTTTAATCCATTAATGGATCAACAAAACCAATAGTTTATAAGATGGTTCTAAGATCATGTTTAAAATAATTTATTTGAAAATATGAATTTAATTTCCAATTGTGTTTATTGGATAACTAGAAGACCCAATGTAATTTTTATATCTTACACTGGTTTTGTAATTAATATTTATATATTCTATAAAAGGGAACTTCATGAAAATAGAAATATAAAAAATGGACTTACTTTTGTTGAATATGTGATGAAAATATCTAGTTCCAAGGATATGAATCCAATTTACGTGAATATATCATATTTCATCATCAACTAATAGATATATGAGTTGGAATATAAATTTTTAAGTGATTATTTTATTTATTTTTAATGGGACTATTATAGGAGTGAATTGAATGTAAATGAATTTTTGTTCATGTAGTTGAATTTTAGTGTACAAAAGTGTAAGGATGAGCTATCAAGAATAGGTCCGGGTACTCTAGAAGCATGAAGACTAAGATGACATTGAAATGGCCCGAATAAAATTCATGATACCCATGGGTTGGTGACTAGCACTAGGAATCATACAAAATGAATGTGGGAACAATTTTTGCAAAAAAAATTATGGAAGAAGATAATGAATAAATTGTCCATATAGTAGAAACTTAACTAGGAGAAGTTTACAAGAAGAAAAATAGGTTTAATAAACCCAAAGTACTATAGAAAAGTACCAAAAAACTGAAAGAATAGTCAAACTTCATACATGCACATCTCTCTAATTATAGGGATCAATAGCTAGAAACACATCCAAGTGTTTCTTTACCTCTGTTCAAACCTGCAGAGATATAATAAATAAACACCTAAAGGCACTTGTAGGTTTTGAGCTAAAATCCTAGTTCATTAACAATATGTATGCAATAAAACATTCCAAAATTTAATTAACCAAATATGAAGCTTTCAATTTTCAATTAAACAGGTTTGGGATTCAAAAAAATATTTACACAGATCATGATTCAGATTTCAATTGATGGAAATTCATTAAACCAAATCTCCACATTTCAATTGATGGAATATATATAAACAAATGGATCAATAAAATTTTAATATAATGTGGTTTATATAAATTCACAATCCATGTCAAATAGTTTACAGACATTTTCCTACATTTATATCATATATATAAACAAGGGAGAAATATGGTCATCTTCCAAGAGGTACAATAGTTTGAGGTTATGGGATCCTCACAAAATCATGTGATAATAACCACAATGTGTACACATGCCCCTCATAAATGTAAATAGAGGATTCATCTATCACCCACTAAGGAATAAGATGAGTTAAATTAATTTAGTTAGTGTTATAAAACATCAAGCTTGTGCTAGGTAATTCTCTTCCTAGCATGTTTGTCAAAAATAACACACCAAATACCATGGATTGTATGTTCTCTAGTAAAATTCAATGATATGGAATTTATTTTATGAAACCCTAAAAAAAATTAAATCACATTCTCCCATTTCATAAATTCCAATTTTCCATTTTAAAACCAAAACAGATTTTTAATCAAACATTCCTTTTCCAAGATAAAACCTAAAGGTTTCTATGAAAACAATTTTTAGGCCATTTTTTCCAAATTAGAATTTGAAATCAATTCTCAAATTCAATTTCAAAATTCAATTTCGACATTTAAATCCAACATCTTAATTGAATCAATTTCCATCATTTTTCAAATCCATCAGATTTCACAAACCATACCCAATATAAAGGAATTGGGGTTTCCCAAATTCAGGCCCATTTTAACCAAATATTTATTTCAATTGAAGTAGAATTTTTATAAAAAATGGAAAATAATTTCATGAAATTGAATTTAAATAAAAAAATTTTGGGTTAACAATATTTGGGCATCATAATGTAGCCAACTACATCAGAATCATGGGATCTTGAAACACCAAACCCTAAAAGGGATTTTTGAATGAATACAGTCAAGAATGGTATAAAAGAAACAAACCTAGGATTAAGATCCAATACTGTAGGTATTAGATAAACTAACATCAAAAATAGATCAAAAACCCATATGTTGAAAGATGGAGAAAGCGGGAGATATAGAATAGAGAGAGGAAACCAAATGGGTGGAGATTGAACATTGTTCTCCATGAATTGATCTACTTATGGGAGGGTGTAGAGGATCTAAAATCACATCTTGTATAATCTATATGAATAATAAATTATAGGGGGTTGTTCTAGGTCTTTTCGACACCAAAATGGTACATTTCGGTATTTTAATATTATATTTTTAGATTAATTAAAAGTCATGCCTGATTTAATAGGAATAACTCCATGGTTAGACCATACCATACATTTTGGTCATGCAACTATTTTAAATATTCATTATGGTTTCTTCAATTTGGGTTCAAGGTTTTTCAAACTTTGTGAATCCATGAAAAACTCCACTATCTGGGTTAGCACAGTTTGACCTTTGAGGGATCACGGTTTAGGAAAACTGTGCACCGACCATGCACTAGACCATAAATTTTCAAATAAATAAAATTTTCACAGGAGTCATCCTTAAATTAAACCCACCAAATAAAGGAAAAAATAGGGGTTTAGGAATACATGAAATCATAAACAAGATTTTACATAATCTATTTATAATATCATCACAAGAAGGGAATGTATTTTTTGTCTCATATCTAGGAAACTAGAATTGGTCAATTGTCATGTTGTTGACTAAAAAACTCCAAGGGAATTTGAAAATTCATTTGAGGGTAACCCTTTCAGTAGGAAATCATAATAATTTTATAGTTGTCCCAATTTTTGGTTCTGGGAATAGAAGAAGCATGCATCATTGGGTGATATATTAAAATTTATCTTATTATCATTTTCTCAAACCATGACCATGTATCATTCATGTAAAATTTATAATTTATTTATATAATATCTGAAAAAAAGAATAGATGGTCTTAGAATCATTAATTTAGGGATTTTGATGATTTGAAAATACCCTTTTGAACTACCTTCATTGCTCTATGAGTATCCTAGTATAGAATCACACTAGTGGTGATCCATAAATGCTCGTATGATCTTTGAGAAACACCACTCCATCTTCGGGTTCTAGCATGGTGAAACGAATGTCTTACATTGTTTGTTTTTTATTGTCATATCTTTGGTTTTGAAGAAAAATATATTTCTTTTCTCATTCATTAGAGGGAGAGAGTAGGATGAGTCGAGAGATAATTATTTTTGTGGAATAATTTTCCATTTCGATTGCACTGATCGACACTCTACATAATAGCCATAACCATCTATTTATAAATCTAGGGTTTTTGTTAAAATAATTATTTAATTTAATTCCATCCTTTAAATGATATAATAAAATTTAATTATCCCACATACACGTAATTAAAATAATTATGAAATTTATTTTACGGTTCAGACCAAACATGCACAATAACAGTTTATTTAACTAGATTATTCATTAACATTTTTCACGAGACTCAATCTTGTTTTGTTCAAAATCCTCTATCATTTATTAATTACTATAATAAAATATTTTATTCTATTCAATAAATTTTATATTGAAAACTAGTAAATAAATATTTATTAAATATTTAATGGCTTAAATAAATATATTCTATTCACAATCCAGTGAATAAAAATTTATTTAATTTATGTCATCAATAAAAGATGAATAAAATTATTCCACAGTATTAAGAATAATATTTATTACATTAATAAAATTCAAATAGAATTAAATCCAAATCACAGGAAACACATAGTGTGTGACCCTATTGAATTCTTTATCATTCATAGTAGGTGGGCTTTCTTAAAGACTAATATTTCTATCTTTAAATGAGCATAGTCACCCCAGAGAGAGAAATTAATGTTGAAATAATGAAAACCACATAAAAATCCTCACTGTTTAATATAATACATTATATCACAATATCTCATCAAGCATGTTTCACATTCATGTCACCAATCTATATGCCTGATAACTCTTTCTTTTACTATCTGGAAGAACCAGATTGTTACACCATGGCCATGAAATTTATCGGTACAGTTCTATTACAATCAATGTAATGAGGTATGTGCATATGTATAGATGGAAGGGATAAGTCCTTCCTAGACATATCCATTAATTACATGTCAATAATGGCACACCCAATATACCCTACCTCACACCAAACATATGTCATCACAGTTTTCATCAGAAAGTATAAGTGTGTGAGATGTGACATGAATTAATGATAATATTAATTTCTATGGACCATAACACACACTCGAAATTAGGAATATCTGATGAACTCAAAACAAGTGGAATTCATACTACTGGGGATGTGATCATAATATCATATTGTAAATATTACCAAGAAATAACTTCTTGAGAAAAAGCCTCATCCATTTACGAGTACTCACACTTGATGGAAAAATTACCATGTGTCTCATCATAGTAATTTTTCCAAATTTAGGAATATGTTATAAATATTTTCATACCAATTAAAGTTTCTCATTATAGTGGGGAACTAATATTCTTTTATCAAAGTTACAAATACTCCAGGAAATTATTATATTAAATACATGCATAAAATGGAACAAAATGTAATATGATGTTAAATTAATATTCAATAAATCAAATTTACATGTAATAAAAGTAAAAATAGATGGTCATATGATATCAACTCCAACAAACTTTTATATGGACTGGATCCATCTTCTTATGAATTTTAGTCCTCTATATCTGAATTGATAATCACGTTTCATGCGAGTCAAGGCATTAGTGAATCGATCTATCGTGTTGTCTTCCAGGAAATTTTACTCACTTCATCCTCGCGTATATGAGAAAAATACATCAAGAGATGATACTTTTAAATAATTTGATTCGTATCTTGATGTATCGTTGGATCTTATGAAAGATCCAACACTATAGTGTTTTTGTAGTAGAGTGTGATAGGAACATTACTTTTAGGTACCACTTTAAGATCATGGATGAAGTTATATATCCATATTACGTCTTTATCAGCCTAAAAATACCTAATAAACTATTAATATAATGTATAATATGTAACCACACCATTATTTTAGCTATTCCATCTCACAAAACCGCTATTCAATGTGATGTTGTAGCTCATTTGTGACTTAGTGTCATCTTGATCAGTTTGGAAACTAGAATATTCATTTCCTCTGATGACTGGTTTCTTGTCTCCCCCTTAAAACAAGATCTTTTCATTAGTATGCCTTATATACTTATGTATAGTATTTAATTCCATCCCATTGGGGTAACTTGGATCATATTGTTGTCTTCCCACTATAATTAATGCATATTCTACATCTACCCTAGTACATAACATATTATACATGACTGAACCAATCATTGATGAGAATATAATCCCTTATTTTTTATTTCTTTCCTCATGTGTATGAGGACACATTGTCCTATAAATATTAATGTCATGTGATTCTGGAAATAATCACCTATTTGATCATTCTATACTAAATATATTCCATATATTGTCAATGTATGTACTTTGACATAGTCTGATTAACCAATTAGATCTATCACTATGAATTTTGTTCCCAAAAATATCTCTTACATCACACAAGTCTATCACAGAGAAGGATTTATTCATCCACGCATTAACAGGTTGTAAGAATTGTATTTCATTTCCAATGAGTAATATTTCATCAATATATAGTATTTGGAAAATGAATACACTCCTAATAAACCATTTGTTGACACAAGGATCACAATCATTCTTTATGAAAGAATATTTGTTATGGATTCATCAAAAAGAATGTTCTATGACTGAGATTATTTATTTCATCCACTAATGGATTTTTTGTAGTTTTCATATCTTACTAGAATCCTTAAAAGTAACAAACCATATATGTTATGTCATAGAAACATGTTCTTAATGATAACTGTTAAGGAAGGATGTTATTTCATCAATTTCTCAAATCTTATATTCATGGTAAGCTATCGTGGTAAGTAGAACTCTAATTGATTTTAGCATTGTAACTTTTGAAAAGGTTTTTTATAGCTAATTCCTAGACTCCATTTAAAAACATTTACAACTAGTAATTCCATATAGGTATTAATAGTTCAATACAAGTATAATTTCTTCTTTAATACCCATTTGAAACAATTTATATTTACATCCACTGGATGAAGTACCAAAATCAAGCCGTGGTTCAAGTAAAGAGAATTTATTTCAGAATTAATTGCCTCTTTCCAATTGGAAAAATATGTACCACTTGATACTTTCTTATATGTTAGAGGATCATTATTATTAACTAATAATGATTCACCACCATCAATTAATAAAAAACCATAACTTTATTTTTCTCCAACCTCTCTTTTAATTTTATGTAGTACTTGGGTTGCCGAAATAGTATCTTCCTTCAAAGGGATTTGTAGAATCTATTCCTATACCAACTATTGTATTCCTTGATCCTTGACTTCGTTGATGTATATCTTTCTCAAAATATATATTTTATATACTGGATCCCTCTCACGGAATTTTTCATGTCATTTCACAACAACCTTTTTCTATGAGGGGTATTATATGAAATATCCCTTATTCACCTTGGATATACTATAAAGGAACACTTTGTGCCTTATGTTTTAATTATTTCAATTGAAGAGGCCTTGAAGAATTTTTTTAAGCATCATACATGTATATATTCCAACACAAATTTCATTCCATTCAATAATTTGTTATGTATACTATCTCCCAATATAATTGGAACTTGGTTTAGTATTTCTACTACTATTTTTAATGTGTATCTCTAAAAGGAAAATGGAAGACTCGCATGACCCATCATTGATCTTACCATATCCAATAAAGAGTGACTCACCCTATTTATTAAACCAATATACTAAGGAATATAAGGAGGAGTGAGTTTATATAGTATCACAAACTCCCCTAAATAACCAATAAATTCTTGATTATGTTATTTTCCTCTATGGTCTGAGTGGAGTTAATTAATTATCTTACCAAGTTGGTTCTCAACTTTATTCTACTATTTTTTTGAAATTGTCAATAGAATCCAACTTACACCTCATTAGGTAGACATATACATATCTACAAAAATAATTATTAAGAGTTATGAAGTACGTGTACCTCCCCTTGTTTCAATTGGAAATGGTCCATAGACATCGACATAAATTAATTCCAGAATATATTTAGTCCTTTAACCTTTCATACTAAATGGGGTAATGGTGATTTTCCCTTGCAAACATGCATGACATACACCATGTGGTTTTAGTTTAAAATAATCTAAATATCCATCTCGATGTTTTTTTTGTCATGAACTTCCCATTTACATGACATAGCTAGTGATTCTATAGTTTGGTGTTGTTTAAGTCATGTGAGGTTGTTTAATTATCTATTTCTATTACATGGTTTGTATATTATAACATATAAAAATTATTTTTAACTGTTCCTTGCAATAAAAACTATTATCTTTATAAAAGAAGAAACTTTTTAATTACAAATTTGAAAATAAAACTATCTGTATCTATTATGGATACTAATATAATGTTTTTGGTAACTAAATAAATATAATAACATCTCATTAAAACCTAGATTATCCTAGAAGGAAATGTGTGGTTGTAGACATTGATAGTTATAATAAAAACTTTAGCTTTATTGGATTCTCATATATCTACCTCCCATTGATAAATACTTCTGAATCTACTTGTTTCCTATAGGTTAATAAATATGTGATAACCAAAATTTATATCTAATAACCAATTTTTTGAGATAGATAAATTTCACTCGATATCAAATCCACCTGAAGCTTCCCCTTCCTTCATTGTTTTGGTGTTATTTTCCTTCCATTGTCCCTTTTTCATCATGTGAAATAGATAGCATCTTGTTCTCGTTCTTTCCCCTTGATATTATTCTTCTTTGAAGGGTGTGAAGAATCTTTGAGCTTCATGATCTTCACTTTACCTTTCCATTTGTTCATAATAATGGTGGAAGTATTTTTTGATTCATATCCTTGTCTACATAGTGAACGAGAGTAAGAAGATGTGGAAGGTACATCTCATTGTTGATCATATTAAAATTTAAAAAAATGACAGAGAAACTATTGGGGAATAATGACAGAATGATATCAGTTCCTAGTTCATTGAAGATATTTTACTTTAGAGCCGCTAGTTTCTCAATGTTTCGAATGATCTTGAATACATGAAGCCAAACTGTGGAACCATATATAACATTTCTATAAAATACAATGTAGGTTATCTCAAATTGTATCTTACTATCTCCTAGTAATGACCATAGAGGTGTTGAGGCATGCTATACACATCCATGTTTTCATGATACTTCATGATTTCACAAGACACAGATGAAAGAATCAAATACTAAAATTTGACTCCTTCACTCAAATGTTTTTTGTAGGCCAAGAACAATTTATTACTCACTTATTTATCAACATGATCTGGAATTGAGAAATCCATAATGTAAATTTTTTGTTCTGGAATTGCACATCCTGAACCAATCTAAACCAGTCGTGGATGTTATTTCCAGTGAGTAGGTCAACTTTCTCTAAAATGGATTATAGGTATAACTTGGATAATGAGATTTCCATTCCATTCTAAAATTAAAATAGAATATTTTAAATAATTTTATAGATTACTAATTATGTGACAAATAATAAAATCATTGATTTTATTAATTTTTATTAAATCTCCCACTATTTTATCAAGTCCTAATATACCTCTCCATTGACCTCAAAATTTGTAGTTTCAATGAAATTTTAGTGGAAGGGATCCATATTCCCCTTCGCATAACCCCATCAAGGGTTCATCAAGCTAGTTTAAGGTATTTATGTAGGTAGGTCTTTGAAATCTATGGTCTTGTAGATCCTTTAAATACTAATTGGTCTCCCCTATCCAGAAATCTTGACATAGAATTTCTCCACACTTTCCTCTAAGTTGCATCAAGACTAGAGAGGTCTACCTCTATTAATGTAAAATGGTTAATTCTTCACATATTCTCTACATTAAGAGTGTGTTTCCCAATTAGGGTTAGTCAAACACAAAGATTAAATGGTTTCATTCATAATCATGTAATAAAAGGCCAAATATGACAAAATATTTAATTGAGGGATTTTAATTAATCTTGAATTTATTTTAATCTTTTTTTATCATTAACATGTCCAATAAACATTAAGTGGGTGTTACTGAATTAATTGACCAAGATGGATAAAAAAATACACATAATTAATTTATTTAATTGTGGTATTTTCATATTAATTCATTTATTTTTGTATTCATGAAATTGCATCCATGAAAAAAGTAATTCCATAGATAGAAATTAATTAATCAATAAATGGACTGGTAATGATCATTATCTAATAGTTTATTTAATGAGTGGAAATTAAATCAACATATTATCTGGGGAAAATAACTACAATTTCTAGCATTGGCATGAGTTAATGTATTTCACTTGTCCACCTATGTATCACTTGAGTTTTCTTTATAATGGTTTCATCTTGAACTACCTACCCATGCATTGGGATACTACATTAATTACATTTTTTTATACCTCACACACAGGTATGAGAACCAAAGGATTGATTATAATGGGACTACATAAATATCCTTGGACATGATGGTTCTACAAAACAATAGAGGTAGGGGTGACTCATAGAACACCATATTTAGTTTAATAACAAATAACTGTAATCCCATGAAATAAATAAAATTAAAAAACCAACACATACATAGCTGTTGGTCACAATCACGAATGAATATACATCAAACGAATATGAAAAAAAAACTAGAAATAATTGATTTATATATTAATTATTTATTATTAAAATGAACAAAATTGCATTAATTAATCAATTCCCTTTCATCTTAATGATCCCATGAACTTAATTTGAGATACCCATCATTTATCGAATTAATGGAAAATAAATGGAAGAAACCAATATCAAAATTTTAATTAAAGTAAATTAATATTGTATTTTATATCCATTAAAATAATTATTAAATTTTCAAAGACACACTATTTTTCCAATAAATAAAAATAAGGTTTTAGTGCTGTAATTATAAATTTAATATAATTTTTATTTTTTCCTTTAATGGGAGACTATATAGCTTATTTATACTATATACACGCCATGCAACTTAGTTTTTGTGTATCTAGGGTATGTGCCTATGTCTTCGATGTCTACCTCATCCAGACTGCACGATATGTACAAACCAGCTACACTCCATGTTGTCCTCTTTTCGTCTGTCTGGGATGCATGAATAAGTCTTAAATGTCTATTTAGGATGTGGGAAATTGATGAACACACACTTTATACACCGTATACATGTCGTGTATATCATAAATGCTTTTGGTTGTATGTCTCATGTTATTTTGATCAAGTGTAACAATCATAAGGATTTCACGATTTATGACGCTAACCCATACACTACAAAACGTATACACAGATTCTCACTGTGTAATCTGACTACCCTATGCCAGGTTGGCTGGTCAAAACACATTTCATACCTGGTGTAATTCCTGAATGGTATTCCTTGTATCCCTTAACTCATCTGGATATAGTCAACTAATGTAAATTGTATATACTTCTGAGTACACATCTTATAACCCTTTCTTACTAGAAAAAAAATTTAAATTTTTCGATGGAACCTCCTCTCATTATTTATAAATTCTTTAACGATTAAGAAAATTAATCCCTGAATGAATCATGATCAATATATCAAAGTATGTTAATTTAAATTGAATTAATAAATGAATAACATGAAATAAAAATATAACCACTATTGTGTATAGATCCACAATGAAATAAATAATTATAAATTTAAACGTGACCTCTCTCATACCACTTATTGGATTCATGCATACCAGAAGCATGCATGGTGTGTGATATATTAATAGTTCGTTTAATTATAGTCTCCCAAAACCGTGATCTATAATCATGAATGTTAAATTTATTATTTATTTCTTTTATATCGAAGAACTGAATACCCAATCATTGGATATTTCTTTATTAATGATTTTCTATCATCCGAAAAGACCCTTTCATACTACCTTCCCTGTGCTCTGAGGATCCTTTGATAGAATCACTATAGCAGTGATCCACACATCCTCCTATGATCTCTAATCGATGTCATTCATTCTCTGGATACTAGCATAGAAAATTGAATGTATTTTGTTGTTTTTCTGGATCATTCATTCTCTAGTCTTAATGAAACATCTCTTTTGTTTCCTATTCTTGATAGGGATAGATAAGGATGAATTGAGAGGTAATCCGTTGTGCACAAAAATGTTCTATTTTAATTACACAAATTGATAATCTACAGAATAAAAATAACCATCTATTTATAGAGTTAGGGTTTATATTAATATTATTATTTATTTTTTTCATTCAATAAATAATATAACAACATTTAATAAACCCTGTGCCACATATTAAAAATAACAATATTAAATACAAAAATAATGTATATTATTCTCATAAATAAATATTTTATTTTATGACTAGTAAATAAATATTTATTAGATATTCTATAAAAAATATCTTTTATTCACAATCTAGTGAATAAATATTTATTTAATCTATGAGATCAATAAAATATAAATAAAATTATTCCATAGAATTGAAATTTATATTTATTCCATCAATTAAATTCAAATAGAATTTAATAAAGATCAACAGATACACATAGTGTGTGACCCTTTAGGATTATGTGTCAACGGAATTAAGTGGAATTTCTAATTTTTCAAGATCACTATCTAGAAATGGTTCAAGTAACCCAACAAATAAAACATAATATCTCAATGAAAACAACTATATATGAACACTCCCTATGTAATATAATCTGTTTATCACAATATATCATCATGTAGGTTTTATATCTGTATCACTAACCTATATTCATAATGCATCTTTGTTTGACTATCTGGAAGAAACAGATAATTACACTATGTCCATGGAATTTAGGGTGATAGTTCTATTCTAATAAGAGGGATGAGATATAAACTTCCATAAATAGGGAAGGTGAAAATCCTTCCATGAATTATTTATTAAGGAAATTTAAACCATAATGCACAAAATGTACCATACCTCACTATGAACATAAGTCATCACAATTTTCATCAAAAAATCTAAGTGTGTGGGTCATGATAAGCATTAATTGTATTCTTAAAATCAACAGACTATTACAGAAGATCATGGATTGGAATTTCTGATGACACCAAAACCAGTGGAAATCTTACTGGTGGGTCTATTTTTTTAATCTCCTGTCAAATAGATTGCCATGTGATAACTTCATGAGAATATGCCTCGTCGGAATATGAGGACTCACACCTTACGGTAAAAATATTGTGTGTCCCATAAAATTATGTTATCCAAACAAAAAAAAATATATTAAGAATAATGTTATATAAATTTAGGGTTCTCAACATAGAAATGAATTTCTAGGACAATATCAATGAGACAACAACTCATGGACATTGTTATATTAAATACACAAAAAAATAATGAACAATATATAATAATATGATTAATTAATATTCAACACATTTAATGTACATTTAATCAAAGTAAAAACAATTGGTTTGAGGACTTCATCTACAACACCAATATAGACAATGTACAGTATGTAGGAGTGGGCCACAAAGATGTGGTTTGTATACTCAATAAATAATAGAAATCCCATCAATATTTAAAGAAAAATATATATAACCTAGTGAGGTGGTTAATTATTTTTTAATATACTATGATTTTACACATAATATTATTTTCTGACTACTGCATTTACATAATCTAAAATAAATATTCAAATACTCATGAAGATAATGACTTCTCCAAATGTGGGTATTAAAAATCCTAATGAAGAACACATGATTGATGTTAGGTCTATGAAATAGTTAAGGGATCAATGAAATCTTGATGAATAAAAACAAGGATGATGTATAAAGAATATTTTAACCAAAATTATCAAGGCAATAATCAAAGGTATACAATTTGAGGTTGGATAGAAACAACATGGAAAACGTTTTGACAAAAAATAGTCAATGTTTATTAGTTACATTAGTCTCAAAATTATAATTTGTGTTCTAATTGATAATAATACATGGAATAATGTGGTTCCATCATTTATTATTACAATATGGGATGATATAAGGGTAATTATATGACATAATTTCTCTATTATACAGAAAAATTATATAATCTTCTAATTATCTACTTTTTAGAATCATTTTTGGAGTTTGTTTATTTAAAATGATCCTTATAATAAAAATGGATTAATATTCACCAGCCTCTTTGTATAAAGAGTCATATCCGAGATATTATGGGGAATGTAAACCCCCACACACAAGTTATTTATGAATACATTAAAATCTTGGAAGTTTGGAAATACTTCTATAGTCACTGTTATGAAGAATCATTTTTGGAGTATTGTAATCAATTATATTTTATTTGAAATTATTTTTTTATCGACATTGTTTCAAAATTGTTTCTGTATGAAAATGAAGAGTGTTGAAAATAAGGTACATCAATCAAAACTCATATAAAGCTATCATAAAATAAGGATATGGTATGCTTCTCCGTAGAAGAAAATGCTATGTATTTTAAATCTACAATAGCAGTTTTATGTGATATGGAACAACATATATTTCTTTGTCTATTTGCAGATGGATGAATCATAATTTGAGACCACTTCCATCCAACGTCATGTGCTTTGGAAAGAGGCCAAAATAAATTGATAGGGTAAACTAGTTAATGAAACAACACAATAAATATAGTAATCATGTGTAAGTATAACATAATAGAAATATTTTATACTTTATAAAATTATTACATAATATATCTCTTTATGTTCATATGTTTTTTATATAGAATAGACCCATGAATTGGGATTGAATATACCTGTAGAAAAAATAATTTCAGTTGCTTTGAAGTGGCCAAAACAATATGTTTGCATTTGAGGTTACTTTTTTTGAATTCCACATTCAACATATATCGAGAACAAAAAGTTGTAAAGAGATACATATGAGATAATGAATGTTATAGATGTGTTTATTGATGCTTTGATGGATATTATTGTCTTGTGTGGTTTGGAAGACAAATATACATGAAAGGATTAAATAGAACTAGTAGTGAGAATACGATAAATATATGAAGTACAAAATGAACCCACTAGTTTGGAGGATGGACATTCCCCGCATATACATATCTAACCCAAGGTAATCCTTTATTTCATTATTTTTTATACAAAAGCCCATTGAAACTACTTCTGATAATTTTTTAATACTAAAATTATATTGGCTGATGTTATATGTAATTTATATTAAAAAACACCCACAAATCATCTTATTTTTAGGAGTAAGCGGTTTAATATCCCTCAAGACATGATAAATAATAAAAACATCCAAAAATATTAAATAATAGTAGAAATTGAAGTATCTAATGATTAGAGTGTGGACTTTATTATTTCACTTAATGATCTAGATGTTTCCATGATTGATAATTATATTGTAACTTTCATATCACATACATAAATGTTTTCCATGATACGTGATGTATTTAATGGACAGTTTTTAATGAAAAACCTTTAATAGTTGATGAAAAAATGTATGAAATGAGGTATAATGTAATAGATGGATAAAATGAAGGGTAAATAAAATTTCATATCAGGATAATCTAGTGGATCGACTAGGAAATCGAAAGGACACTCTAACAGTACCTTCACCTCACCAGTTATACAACCACATATATTAACATTACTTGTTCATTAGGATACAAAATTCAAAGATATAAATATTTCCTACATTGAATATGAAGAATAAATATTGGCAGACAACATTACATATGTATTTGATCTGGTGAGTATAAATGAGACTATCAAGTTTGAATGGTTTGGGGTAGCAGTTGTGTATACAAAGATGAGGTAGATTTTTATAGTCATTCTATCAAAAAAATCATCTATTATGTTCATTATAGTTAATATCTATTAACATTTTCTAGATGTGTATATATTACTAAAATACAAATAGAAAAGCTTATGATAAAAAATATGGACGCATTAATCCCACTATGATTTCTATGGAAAAATATTATTTATAATTTGATGAAATTGAAAAGACAAAATAATACACTATGAAAGAAATTTATAAATAGTATAATAGAAGAGAAACTCCTCTTGAAACCTATAATTAATGGGTAAAAATATAAAAACCAATCATATAAAATATATATCATTTCAATATTACTTATTTTTTTATTATTTTTAGGAATTATCAAATTATCATCATAACTAATTGGGATACCAAAAATGTATATTATTTGAATCCAATGCATGGATTATATCAAACCAACCACACATGATGTCTATCGTGAAATTTTTATATACTTCAATCAAAGTTTTATAGATAAAATTATAATTATATGTTTCATTTTGAGTTTTAATAAAAAAAATTTCAGATGAAAAAACATGTTAATATAGTATAAATCTTGGTATAAGGTTATTATTAAAATATAATAATCCAATTTATTTTTTCAACTAAAAATTTACTAAGGTTTATATAGTAGGATTTAACTATCAAAAATATTTAAAACTAATTTATTTATTTATTTTATCATGAATCATTTATATTTTATTGATTGTAAGTTTTCATTGTTATGTTCATTAGTTATTAGGTATAATCATCCCCAGATGTTCCCTTAATCCCCTTTCATTTATTTCCACCCTTTCATGCCTTGAGGATGTCACCTAAGGTTAGTATGACCTCCACCACTTCCCATGAAAATGGTTGAGGGTGGGATGTTTCAATGAGTGTATCCTCAGTTGAACATAGATTGGAAATAGCTTAGTTCTGGGTCTGATTAAATCTCTACCTCAAATGATGATAAGTTCCTAAAAAAACAATTTTGTTGAATATATTAATATTTAGGGATTGTGCTCCCAATAGTTCCCCCTTTGGAGGTTGTTATTAATGGGGATGAAATTTCTCAATTGGAGAAGCTCAGTCATGTTCATGGAGAGAGATGCAGTATGCATACCTCTTCAAGATCTCAAAGAATGTTTATGTAAAAATTATCAAAAGATCTATATTTTTTTGCGATAGTGAAGAATGTGGATTTTGATATTTTTCATAAAGATGAATGATGTCCTGACATTGAAAAACAAAGAGAAAAAACTAATATTGACACCTCCTTTTGTGATGTTCTTGTTGCAAGCTCCATCGACCCCTATGATGAACAAGATGGAGAATCTGAAATAGAGTTCGAAGATGAATTATATGATTACTCTAAACTTTGGAAAGATAAATAAATAATTTCTTTTAGGAATAGAAATGGTAAAATAAAAATTTAGTCTCATCTTCCATTTAAGAAGAATAGGTTGGTTATAGACTAATATTTTCCTACGAGTCTACAATTTATGTAAATGGGTTGACAACTCTTATAGCGTCCTATAAAGGTAATAACACAAATGATGAGACATTTGGGCCTCAGGTATAGTCGTTAGATCAAGACATGGGTGTTTTGTAAGTAGGTTAAATTAAATTAGAAATTTCAAAATCTTAGATGGTTGGGACTTTTAGAACTCCATTACATAAATTCTTGTTTGTGGTTTTATTCTCAGACCTATCCCATGGCGTCAAGGCCCAAACTGACTCCGATGAGATATAGAACTCATTGAGGAAGGGCAATGGTATTGAGACGTTGGTCATTTCCAAGTGATTAGGTTTCCAACAATGAAAATCATAGCAATGCACATGTGCCTACCTATAATATCATTCGAAATTTAAACAAAATTAATGATCTTGATGAACTATGTAGGAAATATGATGAAATAACTAATTCAGATGAGATTTAGAATCTTTGAGGATGGATAATGCCAGTGAGTATGCATGACTTGAAGATCTTTCTATGTTAAAAGAGGTTTATGCTGATGTGGTTGAGACTGACTCAGAGAGCTCAAGAGACCCTAATAAACATTAGAAACATACAAATGGTTGGGAAGAGGCCAATATCAATGTGGTAGTGGCCATAGGCATGGTTGAATTAACATGGGGCTCTATATAATGAGAGTTATGATTCTTAAGATGAAATTATAAAAAAACAGGGTCTTTGTCGATGATTTTAATGATGATAGTAGTTTTTCTTCGCCTTACTCCATCCTCTTTTCTTTGTGTTTGATTCTAATAAAGGGTCACAAACCCCATATTTTATAAAAAAATTCGTATTTAATAATTAGTAATTGGATAACAATTATTTTTAATAAATAGGAAATCAATAATAATTTTAAATATTTATTTAAAATTTTTAACGGTAACTATTAGTAATTATAAATTATTTTGTAAAAAATAATAAAATAATAATTAATTATTTTATATTTAATATTATTAATAATCAGAAACTATATTGTAAATTTAAATATCAATTTTAATAAATAATAATTAGTAATTAATATTTATTTGAAACAAATATTATTGAATAATTTTGTAATTATTAATAGTTAATTATTATTTAGTAATCAAAAATAACATTTAATTACTATTTAATAAAACCTTATTAATTATTAATAATTAATTGATTATTAATTTTTAATTAATTAGTTATTTTTATATATTATTAATTAGTAATTAATATATATTATTAAATAATATTACTAATTGTTAATTCATGTTAATTAATTAATTATTAATTATTAATTATTAATTATTAATATCTTATAGCATTTACTAATATTTAATTAATATTTAGTTGTTATTATTTAGTTAATATTAAAATTATTAGTTAGTACTAAACTACAACTTAATTACTAATTGAATAATAACTAATCATTATTAATGATGATTTATTATTTAATATGTTATTGATTAATTCTATTAATTAATAATTACTATTTATTAGTAATGAATATAAATAATTTGAAATTAAATTTATTAATAATTAATCATATTAATTAGTAATTAATATTTACTAGTACTTAAAATTTTTACTTAGTAATTAAAATTACTAATTAATAATTAATATTATTTAATTAATAAATAATTTTAATTAATAATTATTAATATTTAGTAAAAAAATAATAATAGATAATATTATTTAGTTATTGTTATTATTATTATTTATGTTTAATTATTTAGTAATTAATATTTATTGTTAATAAATTAGAAACTAAATAAAATATTAATAATGTGTAACTATATATTGATTTTAAATATCTATTATTAATTAATATATACAAATAATTAATATTTATTATAAAAAATATTAAAAAATAGTAATAGTACTTAATTATTAATATTTAACAATTATGTATTTATTATTAATAGTATTTAATTAATAATTAATTTAACCAATTAATTATTATTTATTAATTTGTTATTATTAATTATTTAATTAGTAATTAATTAATATTATTAATTAGTATGTGAAATTTATTTGTAAATAATAATATTAATTAGTAATTAATATTGTAAATTAGTAATATTTTTTATTTAATTACTAATTTGTTTTTAATTAATAACTATTAATCTTCAATACAAAATATTCATAGTTAATTATTGTTTAGTTATTACAATTATTTATTAGTATTTAATTAATAACTTATATATATTATTAATTAATTATTAATTATTAATAATCATATATTATTATTCAAGTGGAAGAAATAGAGAAGTTGAATCCCACATTGGAAATACATATAGATTTTCAAGGCACTCTCCTATAGAAAATGTAGTCCTCAGTGAGGGTTTTAGTTATATTTTTAGATTAATTTAATAGAATGAATAATATATATATATATATATATAATCGAAACAAAACTCCATTAATTTTTTATTTAGAAGCACACACATATATAAAAAATTAAAATTTTAAATTTATAAACATATATATTTAAAATTATATGAAGTAAAATTTTTTGCTTGGACAACGTCATTAAGGCTTGTAAGGCAATTGCATAATGTTTCTTGGAAAAGATGTTAAACCCTTGAAGAATTTGGCATTCACCAATCAAGACTGATTGTTTGAGGGGACTAAATTAATTTAAGTACTACTTTTCAATAAAAAACTATACTTATTTTCAATTTCCTTTTGAAAAAAACCTATAAAAAACATGTCCCCTACATTATGAGTATTTCATTCTTGTAAAATGATTGGTCTGGTGAATGAGTATCATCCAACAATATAATTACGTGTTTCCATATTGTTTTATCATTCGATTAAATACTGAGGGTGAGTCCATTATGGAAAATGATCTCATATTAACGTCATTGCCAACTCTTAGAACCGTCCACCATGTTATGTAAAAAATTAAACCTTTGGCCAAAACAGAATCAACTTTTTATCAAAAATATATATTTACAAAAGATACAACTTTTCATATGAACAAATGTTACGATTATGATATATATATTCACATTCCCAAACTATTCAAAATAATTTCTTACAATTATCAAAATTATTTCGAAATTTTACAAAAAAATGTTTATATGTAACATTAAAATTAATGACAATAAAATTATTATAAAAACATCCAAAAATATATTTATTAATTTTCATCTTTTTCATTTATCAATTCTATAAGAATGATAATTAGAAAAATGTTAATAAATGTTTTAGCACTTTTCAAATCTATAATATAATGTACTAAAATTTTTCATTTAAAATAATTATAGAAAAAGATGGTGTTCTATGATACTTAAAATTATTAATTGTTATAATTTATATAAAAGGTGGTAAAAATATAGTTTCTATTAATATAGATTATGATAGTGTTGACCTTAATCAAAATTATTTTAAAAAAATTATAATAAAGGTTTTAAATATCAAATTTATCGTATTGACATTTAAATAATAGTTCAGGAAAAAAAAATTTAAAATATATATTACAATAGTTTCCTTCCCAAAAAGGGAGATGATATCAAAATTAAAATGAATTTTTTAAAGGTGTAAAAAGATGGGTGAGGCCACCCCATACTGAAACATGTTATTATCTCGTTCCTTCTTATTTTTCAATAATAATACCTATCAATAAAACCAGGAGCTTTAAATTCATACTTCTCTTGTAAAGAAAATAAATTGTAGGGACACACTTTTGTACAGTGTTTCGGTAGTCCTTAGGAAAATCATGCTATCAAATTTTTGTTGTATGAGGTTGAATTTTTTTTGATTAATTGAAATCATTAAATCAATGTAAATAATTTTTTATTAAATTCTATAATATAAATTTTTAATTTAAATAATGGTTAAATGTAATATTTGTTTTTAAAAAGTGTTTAATTAAAATATTTAACATTGTTTTCTATTGAAGATAATTTAGGGTTTTTTCAATTAGGGCTAGTGTAGGGGTACAGGACTGTAGTAGCTTGTATGGTATTTATGCATCCTAAAAAAGGTCTAATAGTGTTCAAATTTATTAGAGATTTATTTTAGCACTCATAAAGGTGGGCTTTTTC
This sequence comes from Viscum album, assembly GCA_963277665.1. NCBI lineage: Eukaryota > Viridiplantae > Streptophyta > Magnoliopsida > Santalales > Viscaceae > Viscum > Viscum album. Next base: position 1,211,602,196 of record OY728165.1, read on the forward strand.
ACAATTTTTGTTATGACTAATATGGATGAAGTGATTTTTAGGGTGTTTAGTTTGTCAGATCTTTTTTCATTGATAATTTCTATCTTTAACACTGTACATTTTGACTGAATCTGTAGAGTGCATATGTTATTCGGATTGATTTGTAATTTCTCATACCTAATTTGAGTACTATAGAATCCTCATTAAACAAGGTTACCCTTTAGAAGTTCAAGATAAAATCACTAATAAAGGACAATGTTTTTTGGCACTATGAAATAGGGTGGATAAAGATACTATTTACTAGTTCTAAAAAAGCATTGATAATGGTTCCAAATCATCAATTCTTTTATTTACCAATGATAAAGGTGATCCTTTTTTAGTTCTTTTTTTAGCATTGATAAATGTTATATTTCAAAAAAACTATATCATTAAGAATCATATATTAATATATGAATAAAATTATTTTGATAAAAAATATATATTTTGTTATATTTGATTTATATATGGAAGAAATATACATTTTCACTTGATACATGAGACCTTTAGTTAAAAATGGCATAAAAATAAAAAATAAATATTATTAACAATATTTTTTCATGAATATATATATATATATATATTTATAATTTTTTTGAATATTTTTTTATATAATACTAAATATGTAAGATAAATCACATTTATATGCAATATATGTGGTTTCTAATTTAATTAAAAAATAATATAAACTAGTAATCCTATCTTCATTTATTTTTTTTTTTGAAAATTTATAAATATAATAAGTATTATTCATTTTTTAAAAATATTTGTCCAATGTATTCATATTTTAATTAAATATAACTCTTTTTTAACATTCAATCATTTAATATTATTCATTAATTAGTGATTTTATTTTCTACTTTTTTATAATTTAAATTTTTTAAATATATATTCACTCAATAATTTTTTATGGGGTACAAGAAGCATCCTAGTTGTGTAATTTATTCAAATGATTCATTCCATGATAATGGAGCTAGCATTTCTTTCTCTTCCATCAAGGATAAAATTGCTGGAGGTCCATGTCACAGAGGGAATGTTTCTCATATGAATGTCAACCCAGATATGATCTCAATTTTTCTAGGGAAATATAATCACTCCATTATTGGTAAACTTTTCTTACCTAGGTGTTCTAAACCAAGGATAATTTTTTAACATGATGCATTCCACTTTATAATTTTGTGGTTTTTTGTTTCCATAGCATATATCTAGGCCAAATCTTCTTTCATATTCTTTTCCCCTCGATGGAATTAATAATAAAAGCATGTGGATTTGGTTTAGTGTATCTCATTCATGTTATTCTTTATATTCAATATTGGGATCATGATTTCAGACTATTAGATGTATGTAATTATTTCATTCTAATGTGGGTCATAGTATATAGTTTAAATTAGACTCTTTATAACTCACATATTTTGTATGACATTGTAGTTTTGATTGGAATTTCCTAAAAATGTACTTGGAGATTGTATTGGTATGGTTTGGAATCTATGCTTGCTTTATAGTTGAAATAGATTTAATCTCAAATATTTTTGAAAAATTTATCCCATCATCTATGTATTATGAAGTTTAACTGAGGATACATTATGAAAAAATTCCCCATTTTTGTGTGAATCGAAGAATCATTTATCAAGACAAGGCGAACTATTAGAGGTTTGTGGTTTTATCCTTTTGTTATTCTAGAAGCCACGAGGTGAGTTAGTTCATTAAGGAATTCACACATTCTAAACCTGATAGTACCAATTCATATAGTTTTATCCAGGGAAGGTACTTCAATAGGGGTTTTCTAATGATTCAATACATCACTACTTTTGGGGTTGTAATTCCCATAGAGACGGCCTCTCATGACCGGGGGAATGTATTCGTTGTCATCCTAAGTCTACAGGGGAAGGGGTGTATAAATGTCCCATGGGTACTCACTCTAATGTTTTCACCAATATAAAGGCTTAAGTGGATGATAGTTTGGATTTCAATACCAGAGAGGAATCTATATAACCTACAGATGTAGATAGTGAGAACAAGACCACATGAAAAAAGAAATTTATAGCAGATTAAACAGATGAATTGGAACCTAAGATTCTGCGGACACCTACATCCATGTCTAATAGAGATGTCATATTCTAGAATTATGATGTAGTTTGTGAAAATGATTGTTTATCTGATGTTCAAACTATGTTTGAGGTTGATGATCTTGAAGAAGTAGATAAGAAAATGTGAAAAGAATGATCCATAACCATGGTCAAAAGTAATGGAAAAAATAAGATGGAAGAAAATATAAATTCTAAATTGATTATGACAGGTCCTTGTGTGGTTCATAATCTTGAAATTAAAAGTTCTCTAAAGCATATTAACACTCATTTGACAGGAACTGCAGAAAAAAATATTCTTTTTGATGTTGATGGTTTACAACTAGTCACTCATTGTAAGGATAATTCCCATAGATATTCACCTAAGTCTAGATCATTAATGGTTCAAAACTACTCTTAGATAGATTTTTTCTCCTTGATCAGGTAATAGAGGACTTACGAATGGAAAATGTCCTTAAAATTTTAATGAAGCAACAAGATCATGGGATGGTTAGCTGTGAGTTTGTGGGTGAGAATCTATAGATGTTATCTAATTTTGGTGCTAGTTATTCTAATAGAACCGGGGTGGATGATGATAATGATAAGGGTTATTATTCCTTCATTTAGGTTTAACCTAAGATAATGGACAATTTTTTTCACATGCTTGAAAATTTAAATCTATCTAATAACATTTATGTTTTTTTGATGATTTTAGTGACATCCAAAGATATTTTCTAGTTGAAAAAAATCCCAAGATCATGAAATTTAGCCTCATGATATGTAGGATAAATCATTGAGCCTGGATAATCAAGATGACACTCAGAAGGCTCCTAAGAGGTAGAAGAGAGGAAAACACATGAGAGTACAGGATAGATCCTGAGGAAAGGGTGGACAACTTAAAATAAAGATACTTTTGAATGATCTTTCTTTATGGAGTTATTTGTTCCTTGTTTAATACTATTATCCCTTCTACATTGTTCTTATATAATTTCATTTGAATAATAATTTCCTAGGACCATGGTGTTAATCCTGGGTTTGTGTCATTCCCAGTATATTTATAAAAATCTGTAATATTTCCTCAAATAAGCTTTGTATAATATATAAATTATATATTTACATAAAAAAGTCGTATCTTTAGTAAAAATTTCATTATAATTAAAAATTAATATAAATTAAAAATATTGAAAAAAATTTATCGAGTAATGGATTTTTCATAAAATTTAATTTAATTTTTCAATTTAACATATATCAAACTTCTGTTTAATTAATTTCACACAAACATATAAAAACATATAAACATAAATAATGTTTCTGTAATTTATTCAAATTTTAATATTCATTTTAGAATTTTATTTATTAACAAAATATTTACTTAATATTTATTATGTATTTAGGCGGAAATTTTTATTCATTTTTTATATATTTATTCAACATTTACTATTTATAAATTTTGTATATTTCTCATATTTATTCATTTTTATTACTATTTATTCATTAATAATCTTACTAATATATCTTTAATAAATTTAATTTTTTCTTTTTCCTTTTTTCTTTTATAATAATTTTAAAATTTTATTCATTTTTAATATTTATTTATATATGATTATTAATTAACATTTATTGTATCTAATACGGTTATAATTTTTTTAATTAATATGTATTCATTTTCATTTTTACATTGATTTTTTTTTTAAATAACCTATATAATTAACAACTTACTCAATTTTTAAATTTATCCATTATTATTATTATTTATTTCATTGATTATTTTTTAAAATATTTTTCATAATTTTTAAATTGTTAATTGTTATATGTTTAATATTTATTAAATTTTTATAATTTTTAAATTTTATTTATACATATCTATTACATAGAAGGTTCGGTGAGGAACAAATGTCCTCAACATTTGTAAAATATAAAAGAAAAGAAAAACATGAGAGCATATGGGGTGAAACAATGAGACAAGCCCACATCCGAAAAACTAGTTCAAGAGTCATAAAATTAAACATCATTTCTATATCCATAATCATAGTGATTAGCAGTTTCCCACTCCAATTATGAGTTAGTTTGATTATGAATCCTAAGAGTCACTGCCTTGGACCTTTTCCCCTTCAAAGTGGGCTTGATATTTAAGGATTTAGAATAAGAAATGGTAGAAACAACCCATGGAAGAGTGGGACAATAATTTTATGGAATTATCTATATAGGATCTATATTTGACCCTTCATGGCCACTCATCATCCCCTTTCCATTTATGATAGAATATTAGAAATAAAATTTTCAACCTTTCCTATAGGTCCAGTGGTGTCCAATAATACCATATGCTGCTCTTTTTTACATCCATCATCTAAAATTTTATCCAATTTATAATTTTTTGATCAACTGTGATTTTACCAGTCATCCTAGTTAGCTTTGTACAAGTCCACAAGCATGGTATCAAGCTATAATTCATCACCTTTCCTAACATATTGATATTTCAAGGTAGTAATAAATTCCATATCAATAGGATATTCAATAGAAATAAAGCGATATTGACCAATTCCTGTCCCAACCTATGAAACTTCAACCAGAATGACTAGTAAATAAGAAGAAGAATCAACCCCATCATATAAAATCCTCTTGGATGAGAGATCTCACCCCTAAAACCAAGACCAACTAGACCTTCATACATACTAAATAAAGAATGAGAACCAACCATTTTAGATATCATAAGATTAATATTGATCTGAAATCCATTGTCATTCAATCCTATAGAGTAATTAGTATGATCATTTGATGTTACCTCCTTTATAGGGTCTGGACGAGCATTATAGGATCCATTTTTTACTCTAGAAGGAGACAGGTCATCCAACAGCAACCCCTTGCACTTCGAATTGGGCACCGAATAATTTTATTTCTCGTTGAACAGAATATAAACCCAATAAGAGAGTGTATTTATAAGAACTTTTCCATCATGAGTGAGGGTTTTTTTTACAACACAATTCTTCATTTTTTAAATATTGTGACATAGGGTATCTGAATGGCCATTCATCCCGCACCTCTTACAGGATACCTTCCACTAACGTAACTCCACTGAGTGGAAACAACCATACCAGAATTTCAAAAACAAGGAATTTTCTTTTACACTCAACATCAATATGAATTTCATAAGTGGGAGTGGAAAGGGTTACCTTATTAATGATGGTGGAGATGAGGTTAATATATACTAACATTCAAACAAAATTTCCAAACCACACATACTTAGTTTCTTTATCAACATGTATATGAGTCCCAATTTTTTTGCCGATATCATGAAAAATCCATAGATTCTAAAGATCCATATTAATTGCTTGAAGACAAACCCAAACCTGAGAGAAAGAATTTATATCTTGTGAGACATTGAAATCAAAAGACCATTCATGTAGGTGAAACTATCCAGACTTAAAGAACATAGATATAATGCTTTATAATTGAAGCTTAGAATCATATTAAGAGAAATGGTTGTGAAAAACCTTTGACCATGGGAGATAAACCTCTAATCAGAGAAGACACATAAAAATGAAATGCTCTAATTCAATTTATCCAACTTCCCAGGATTCAATCCTTTAATAGAAATAAGACATGTAATTAGGGAATTTTTCCCAACAGTAATTCTCTCAGAATATGTTTCAAGGTTCGATTCTATATGATCAATGGATCCTTTTTGAAGGATTCTTAATGTATATGAATCACAAAATTAATTAAAAGGTCAGACTCTAGCCCAATTTTTCACCTGATTATCAAGATATAATTTAACCCATTCATTTATTTGGTATCAAAGCACTGATAAAATTATTTCTACATGCCTTAAAATCTTCATTCACCATGATTATATCTAATCACATAGAAAATATATGAAGGTAACCAATGCTAGATGATATATTATCTTTTTGATCTTCCCGAAGATTTGATGTACATGAAAAAGTTTCTTGATTCTCCACCTCTGCAACTAAAATCTCAAAACAATTGACACACACAGCCTTTAGACGTCCTTGAAACATCTATCAGAGTAGCTGGCCTGCTTCTGAGAACCGTCAGTTTACGGTGCTGTTGATCCACTTCTAATGACCCGAACTAATCACGAGTCCTCAAAACATTAGTGGGGGATCGTAAATATATTTGAAAAGGCTCTCCAAACAAACATATGAATCCAAAGATGTATGGTATAGCCAATGTAAAAGAGAAACCCTAATCAAGGAGTGGATAACCATAGAAAAACTCCAAAACATCCACAATCCTCCTTTTTCATTTATTGATACATATTTATTTTTTAACATTTACTTATATTAACATAACTGAAATTTTAATAATTAATATATGTTTTCATTTTAATTATAAGTATTCGATTTTTATTTTTATTTTTATTATAATTAATAACTGTTATTTATTCTTTTAATATTTTAACAATATGTTCAATTTCTTTTAAATTTAACTCATTTTTAACATTAGTTCATTTAATATTATTTATTCATTAATAGTTTTATGTTTTTTAAGATTTTTATAATTTTTCATTTTAAAATATTTATTCGTTTAATATTTTTTAATTTATTCTTTTTTTATATTTGTTATAAATTATTATTCATCAAAATATATAATATTTTAATATATATTTATATATTAATAGATAATGTTTCCATAGAAATGATTGATATGAAAAATATATATTTACATTTAATAAGTGGCATATCTAGGGATAATTTTTTCCTATTAAAGATTAATATTCATTAAAAATATTGACTATTTTTATTTAGTAATTGACGTAACATAGATAATTTTATTATTTGTTTTTTCAATTTAACACACATAAAACTTATGTTATATATATATACATTTACATTAATTTCAAACACACATATACATAGTTAATTCAATTTTATATAGAAACACACACAGACACATAATATTTTTTCAACTTCTTCACTTTTTGATATTCATTTTATTTTATCATTCAGTAACATAAAATTTTTAATATATTATTTTTTTAATAGATAAATATTATTCTTTTATTATATTATTATTTATAATATACTATTTATTATTTTAATATTATTATAATTAATTCATTTTTAATATTATTAATTTATTAATAATATTAATTATTATTTAATATTTTTTCAATTTATTCATTTCTATAATTTATAACTTTTTATACATTTCCATTTAGTTTTTTGAAATGGTTTGTGTAATTTATATAACTAATACGTATTCATTTTAATTTTCACATTAACTTATTTATATAATAATCTATATAATTAATTTCCCTTGTCCATTTTTTTAATATTTTTTGAAATCAATTTATTCTTTAATTACTAAATTTTATGATATTTTAACATGCATTAATTTAATATTATTTATTCACTTGTATTGTTGATTATTATTTATTATTATTTTTTCAATTATAAATTATAAATATCTATTTATACATATTGTTTTCATCAGAATTTAATGTATAGCTATGCATAAAGCACAAATACATTATGTTGTCTCTCCATATATCTGGAGTAAAAAACCGATAATTTTATTAATAACTATTTGGATCCACTGATCAATGATTTGAAATTGTTTTGGGACATAGTTATGTTTTATGGTCCTCATTGAAGTGAATAATTCATGTTGAGATCCATGTTTTACGTGATGATAAATGATATTCCTACATATAAAAATTAAATAGGATATAGAATAAATGAATATCGGGTTGTCCTATTTATAATGAATCCACATACATAGTTTGGTTGAAACATTCCTCCAATTCTTTTCTTTTTAGACATAGCAATGTATTTCCCGGATGACATAAATTCTGATCCTTGATGACATCATTCGATGGGAATACATAAGAGGGTACCAAAAAATCTACACTTAAAGGTGACCAACTATTCAAGAAAGTAAATGATATTTATTTTTTTCTCTAAAACATTTCAAAAAACATTACGAAATTATATTGGAGAAGGATATCAATTTTTATTTAAGTGACATACGATAATTATTTGTATGTAAAACATTTTCTTGAAGCCATGCATGTAGATAAAATTAATTTAATATTGTTATTAGAACATTACTAAATATTCCTCACAAAATAACAGATGACATAAAGACCATCTTTTAGATGATTGACATGGGGATAAGGGAACAATTGAAACCAATAAACGATTAATGAAGAACATTTTTCCATCAATAGCATACCCTCTCTCCAAAAGAGAAACTTTTCAATTTTCAATTTTTTTTAATGATATAAAATCTCCATAGGGTTATTAAATATATATTAATAATTTTGTTTCAATGAATAATTTGAAGTTATAGGGTAGAAAATCATATGACAATCATGTTTTTGTTTTGATTTAATATTTTATGTTTGTTGTATTATCATTCATTCTACCAGAAAATTTATGACATTGATTAACTAGACTTTTCATATTTTTAAATTCCATATGTAGTAAAGTTATAGACCAGGTGAAGTTTTCAATCATGAATAAAAATATTATTATCACATTATATGAATTGGAGATATTTTCATCCCATCATAATACTTAGATATAATGGTCCAATTAATGGTTCACTTCGCCAGATAGGTTCAACCATGTGGTCATTTCCATTACATGTGGATGTACCCCATTGAATTATATATGAGTATTTTGAATGGGGTGTCAAGAATCAAATTCATCCAGATAGTTTTATTATAGAATGATATTATTTTGTAGAAGCTGCTGAATTCGATACTAATTAACTATTAAATGTTGATAGTATTGGTCACCCAAAATCTCATCATAATGGATGCCTTGAAGGTAGATTATTTCCAATAAGAGATATTATTATAGTTACCATCATAGTGGGATAAAGGTTACCTTCACATTTTTTATAATAGTATAGTGGTTTCTCCATATATTTAATCCCAATAATAAATTCTGAAACATTTGAATCTATTAAGGGATAAAAATAACCAATAGTTTATAAGATGGTTCTGAGATTATATTTAAAATTATTTATCTAAAAATATGAATTAAATTTCCAATTGAGATTACTGGATATCTAGAGGACCAAATTTAGTTTTTATATCTAACACATGTTTGGTAATTAATTGTTATACGTTCTATACAAAGTAACTTCAAGAAAACAATACTATAAAAAAAGTGGAGCTACACTTCTTGAATAGGTAATGAAAATATCTAGTTCCAAAGATATAAATCCAATTTATGTTAATATGTCATATTTTACAATAATATAAAAGATATATGAGTAGGAATATAAATTTTTAAGTGATTATTGTTTATTTTAAATGGGACTATGGTAAGAGTGAATTGAAAGTCAATGATGTCTTCTTCATGTTGTTGAATTTTAGTGTACAAAAGTTTAAGGATGAGCTGTCAAGAATTGGCCAGGGTACCCTGGTAACTCGGTAACCGATATGACACTGACCTATCTCGAATAACATTCACGATACCCACGGTTTGGCCATTAGCACCCAACATCATAAAAAATGAAAGTCGGAATTTTTTTCCAAAAATCAACATGGAAGAACATAAAGAATAAATTATTCACGTAAAAGAAAACCCACTAGGAGAGGTGTACCAGAAGAAAAATAGGTTTACAAAACCTAAAGTACAATAGAAAAGTACTAGAAAACTAAAATAATAGTCAAAATCTTAATAGGCACATCTCTCCAAATCCATGGATTAATAGATAGAACCACCTCCTAGTGTTTTTTTACCCTTGATATAACATGGAAGGATATAATCAAAAAACACCAAAATGAATATGTAGGTTTCGAGCTAAATCCCCAGTAAATTCTTACTGAGGATTCAATAAAATATTCCATCATTTAATTAACCAAATAAAAAGCTTTCAATTTTCAAATAAATAGGTTTGTGTTTAAAAAATTATTTACATAGATCATGATTCACATTTCCAATGACAGAAATACACTTAACAAATTCTCCACATTTCAATTAATGGAATATTTTTAAACAAATGGATCAATAAGAATTTTATATTAATTGATTTCTATAAATTCAAAAATAATGTAAAATAGTTTACATACATTTTTATACATTTATAATTTATATATAAACAATGGAGAAATATTGTCATCGGTCAAAGGGTTTGTTAGTTTGAGGTTATGGGATCCTCACACAATCAGGTGATAATAACCACAATGTGCACACATGTCCATCGTCAATTAAACAGATCGATACTCTACAAAATATCCATATCCATATATTTACAGATCTAGGGTTTTGGTAAAAATAATTATTTAATTCAATTCCAACTCTTAAATGATATAATAATCTTTAATTAACCCCCATACATGTAATAAAAATAATAATGAAATTTATTTTATGGTTCGGACCAACATGCACAATAACAAGTATTATTTAACCAGCTTGTTGATAAATATATGTCACCAGAGTGAGTCTTGTTTTCTTCAAACTCCTCTACAATTTATTAAGTACCAGAATAAAATATCCTATTCTCTTTAATAAAATTTTTATTCCCAAACTAGTAAATAAATATTTATTAAATATTCAATGAATTAAATAAATATATTCCTTTCACAATATAGTGAATAAATATTTATTTAATTTATGTGATCAATAAAAATTGAATAAAATTATTCCCCAGTCTTGAGAATAATATTTATTACATTAATTAAATTCAAATAGAATTTAATCCAAATCTGTGGAAACACTTATTGTGTGACCCTCTAGGATTCTTTATGATTTGTAGTAGTTGGGATTTCCTAGAGTCTAATATTTCTATCTTGAAATAAGTAATATAACCCAAGAGAAAGAACATAATGTTGAAAAGATGAAAACCACATACAAACCGTCACTATTTAATATAATACCTTAATCAAAATATATCATCAATTATGTTTCATATCCATGTCCCCAATCTATATGCTTGATACCTCTTTCTTTGAATATCTTAATGAAACGCATCGTTACACCATAGCCATGGAATTTAGGGTGATAGTTCTATTCCAATAAATAGACCGAGGTATCAGCATCCATATAGATGGAATGGATAGATCCTTCCTCGATTTATCCACTAATGACATGTCAATCATGGCACACCTAATTTACCCCACCTCACCCCAAACATATGTCATCATGATGTTTTTTCAAAAATTATAAGTTTGTGAGACTTGACATGCATTAATGATAATCTTAATTTTTATGGACCATTACACACACTCGAAAATAGGAATATCTGATGACCTCAAAACAAGTGGAATTACTACAAATTCGTTTTTTATCATAATATCATATTGTTGAGATTACCAAGAAAGAACATCACGAGAGGAAGCCTCATCCATTTGTGAGTACTCACACTTGAAAGTCAAATTACCATCTGTCTCATCAAAGTTATTTATCCAACTTTAGAACTATATTATGAATTTTTTCAAATCACTTCAAGTTTCTAATTAGATTGGAGAACTATTACGACTTTATCAATATTAAAAATACTCTAGGAAATTATTACATTGAATCCATGCAAAAAATTGATCAAAAATTAATAAGATGATAATTTAATATTTAATAAATAAAATATATATGTAATACAAGTAAAAATAGATGGTCCTATGATATCAACTCCAACAAAATACCACATGGACTGGAGCAATCTTCCTATGAATTTCATTCCTCTACATAACAATTGATTATAATGTTTCATGTGAGTCGATGCTTTAGCTAAGCAACCTGCCGTGTTTTCTTTCATAGGAATTCTACTCACTTCATCCTCACCTATATGGGAAAAATCCATCAAGATACGATACTATGAAGTATGTGATTCGTATCTTGATGTATCATTTGATCTTATGAAAGATCCACTACTATAGTGTTTTCATAGAACAGTGTGATAAGAATATTACTTCTAGGTACCACATCATGATCATGGAGGAATTTATGTATCCATATTACATCTTTATCATCATCAAAAGATATAATATACTATGAATATACTATATAATATGTGACCACAATCTCTTTTTAGCTTTTCCATCTCACTACACCACCATTCAATGTAATTTTTATATCATTTTTGACTTCATGTCATCACGATCAGTTTGGAAACTAGAATATGCGTATCCTCTGATGACTAGTTTCTTATATCCTCCTTAAACCAAGAACATTTCATTAGTATGCCTTAGGTACTTAAGTATAGTATTTTATTCCACCCAACTGTGGTAACTTGGATCATCTTGTTGTCTTCCAACTACATTTAATGCATATTCTACATCTACCCTAGTACATAACATATTATACCTAACTGAAACAATCATTGATGAGAATAGAATCCCATATATTATATTTTTTTCCTCATGACTATGTGGACACATTTGCCTAAAAATATGAATTTCATCTGATGCTAGAAACAATCACCTCTTGGATTGTCCTATACTAAACATATTCAGTATCATGTTAATTTATGCCCCCTGACATAGTCTGATTAACCTATTAGATCCATCAGATGTACTTCAATCCAAAAAATATATGCTGCCTCACCCAAGTCCATCATGGAGAATGTTTTATTCAACCATGCTTTAACAGGATATAAGAATGGTATTTAACTTCCAATAACTAATAGTTAATCAATATATAGTATTACGAAAATTAATACACTCCTAATAAAACATTTGTAGACACATGGATCACACTCATTATTTATGAAAAATATTTGTTATGGATTCATCAAAAGGAAGTTTCCTTGATTGGGATTCTTTCTTTAATCCAAAAATAGATATTTTGTAGTTTTCATATCCTACTTGAATCCTTCCAAAAAAACCCTCTATATTTTTCAATATACACATGTTTCTAATGGTTATTGTTAATGAAGGCTGTTTTTTCATCAATTTTTCAAATATCATATTCATGGTAAGCTATCATGGTAAGTAGAACTCTAATTGATTTAATCATTGAATCTTGTGAAAAGGTTTTTTATATTAAATTCCTAGAATCTATTTAAACGCTTTTACAACCAGTCATTTCATATAGGTATTAACAGTTCCTTATAATTATAGTTTCATCTTAAATACCTATTTGAAACCAATGAGATTTACATCCACTAGATGAAGTTCCAAAATCAAGATGTGGTTTAGGTACAGAGAATTCATTTCAGAATTAATGGATTCTTTCCAATTAGAAAAATATATACCACTTGCTACTTTTTTATAGGTTAGGATCATTATTATTAACTAACAATGATTCAAATCCCTCAATGATTAAAAAACCACATTTTTTTACTCCAACCTCTCATGTAATCTTATGTATTACTTGTGTTTCCATATTAGTCTCTTCTATCAGAGGGATTTTTTGAATCCGTTTCTAAAAAACTCTTGTATACCTTGATCCTTTACTTTAACGAATTTTATCTTTCACACAATATATATTTTATAGATGGGATCCCTCTCAAGAAAGTTTTCATGGAATTCCACAATAACCTTTTTCTATGAGGGGTATTATATGTAATATCCCAATTTCCCCTAGGATATACTATAATGGTACATTTTTTTCCTTATGATGTAATAATTTTAATTGAAGAGGCCATGAAAAATTATTTTAGGCCCCACACATGTATATATGAGAACACAATATTATTTCCATTCAATAATTGGTCAGGTATATCATCTACCACTTTAGTTGGAACTTGTTTTTGTATTTATGCTACTATTTGTGATGTGTATCTACAAAAGGATAATGGAAGGCTCACATGAATCGTCATCGATATCACCATCTCCAATAAAGAATGGTTCCCCCTTTTTATTAAACAATTCCACAGAGGTGTATAAAGAGGATTGAGTTGAGAGAGTATCCCAAACACCCATAAATAACCAATGAATTCTTCATTATGATATTCTCCTCTATAGTACGAGTGGAGTTTATTAATTATATTACCAATTTTATAATTATTATATTCTCATATATTTACCTCCCCATGATAAATCCTTCCAAATATACTTGTTTCCAATATGTTAATACATATGTGTTAACCACAAGTTATATCTAATACCCAATTTTTTGTGATAGATAGATTTCACTTGATAAAAAATGCACCCAAAGATTCGTGTTCCTTCTTTGGTTGGGTGTTACTTTCCTTCTATTGGCCCTTCTTTCCACCTGTGAAATAGATTGAATCTTGTTCTATTTCATTCTCCTTTATCTTATTCTTCTTCAAAATGTGTGAAGACTCTTTGAGCATCATGCTCTTATATTTACCTTTCTATTTGTTCACAATAATGATATAAGTCCTTTTGTGCTTGATATCCTTATCTACACAGAAAAGGAGAGTAAGGAAATGTGGAAGATACTTCTCATTTTTGGTCATATAAAAATTTAAAAAATGATAGAGAAACTATGAGGGAATGATGATAAAATGATATCATTGCCCAGTTCATGGAATATTTTAAACCCTAGAACCTCTAGTTTCTCAATGTTTCAAAAGATCTTGAATACATGAAGCCTAACTGTTGAACCCTATCTAATATTTATCTAAAATATGACCTAGTTTATCTCAAATTGTTCATATCATAATCTCTCCTAGTAAAAATAGTTGAGTTGTTGAGGCATTCTATACACATCCATGTTTTTATGATACTTAATTATATCAAAAGATATATATGATATAATCAAATGCTAAAAATCGATTACTTTAATCAGATGATTTTTGTAGACCGAGAACTCCTTATTAATCACCTATTTATCAGCAAGATCTGGAATTGAGGATTCTATAATGTAAATTTTTTGTTCTAGAATAGAATATCCCTAAGGCATATAAACCACTTTTGGATGTTAGTTCCAGTGAGTAGGTTATCATTATCCAATATTGATTATATGGAAAACATGGATAATGAGATTTCAATTTGATTCAGAAATTAAAGGAGAATATTTTCAATTATTTTCATGATTTCTAATTATGTGAGAAATAATAAATTCATTGATTTTATTATTTTTTATTAAATCTTCCACTATTTTATCAAGTCCTAATAGCCCTCTCCATTAACCTCAAAATTTATAGTTTCAAAAAAATTATTGTGGAAAGGATCCATATTACCCTTCGCATAACCCCATTGAGGGTTCATCAAGCTAGTTGAAGGTATTTAGGTAGGTAGGTCTTTGAAAACTATGGGGTTATAGCTCATTCAAATACTAAGGGGACTACCCTATATAGAAATCTTAACATAGATATTCTCAACACATTCCTCTAAGTTTAATCAAGACTAGCGATGCTACCTCTCTTAATGTAAAATGGTGAATTCATCCCATATCCTCAAAATTAAGAGTATGATTCCCAACAAGGGTTGGTAAAACACAAATATTCAAGGGTTTCATTCCTAATCATGTAATAAATGGCCAAATATGACATAATATTTAATTGAGGGATTTTAATTACTCATGAATATTTTTTAATCTTGTTTAATCCATTACATTTGCTTTCAACATCATGTGAGTCTTACTGAATTAATTGACCATGATAGATAAACAATTTACATATAATTAATTTATTTAATTTTTGTCTTTTCATATATATTTATTTATTTATGTAATCACAAAATTACATTCATGAAATAATTAATTTCAATGATAGAAATAAATTAATCATTAAATGGACCATTCATGATCTTTATAAAATATTTGATTTAATGAATGGAAATTAAATCAATGTTTTACCAAAGCAACATAATCCAATTTCTTGTCTTGGAAGGAGTTAAAGTATTCCACTTGTCCACATTTGTATCACATGAGTTTTCATTATCATGATACCATCTTGACCTACCTCTATGTGTAATGTGATACTATATTAATTACATATTTTTATAACTCACACACAGGTAGGGGAACTAAAGGATTTGTTATAATTGGACTACATAAATAACCTTGGACATGATGGTCCTACACAATAATTGAGGTAGGGGAGACTCATAGGCCACTATATTTAGTTTAATAATAAATAATTACAATCCCATGAAATAAATAAATTTTAATTCCAAAACATACATAGGTATTGGTCAAAATCATGACTGAACAAAAATGAAATGAATATGAAAAAGTAAGTAGATATAATGAATTTCTATATTCATTAATTATTTTTAATATGAACACAATTTCCTTTATTAATGAATTACCTTTCATCTTAATGATCCAATACACATAATTCAAAATACCTATCATGTATGAAATTCATGGAAAATAAGTGGAATAACCAATATCAATATTTTAATTATAATGAATTAATATTTTTTTCATATCACTTTAAATAATTATTAAATTTTCAAACACACACTGTTGTTCCAATCAATAAGAATAAAATTTTAGAGCTATAATTTTAAATTAAACATAATTTTTAATTTTTTTCCTTTAATGGGAGGCTATATAGCATATATATACCATCTACACACCATGTAACTTAGTTATCGTGTATCCAGAGTACGTGGCTAGGTCTTCGGTGTCTACCTCATCCAGACTGCACAGTATTTATAAACCAGCTACACGAAATGTTTTCCTCTTTTCGTGTGTCCAGGATGGATGGATGGTTCTTAAATGTCTATTTATAATGTGTGAATTGAAGAAATACACACTTTATACACTGTATACACACTGTGTATATCAAAAATTCTTTATGTTGGTAGTGTCATGTGATTTTGATCATGTGTAATGATTATAAGGATTTTACAATTTTTGATGAAAACCCATGTATACAACACAACGTATACACTGATAACTTCCAGGTAATCCGACAACCCTATGCTAGGTTGGCCGGTCAACACACATTTCATAACAGGTGTAATTTATGAGTGGCACGCAATGTATCCCACGACTCATCCAGATATAGTTCACTATGGTAAACTATATATACTTCTCAGTACATATCGAGTAACTCTGTCTTACTGGAAAAAATTGGAAATTTGTCAATGGAACGTCCTATAATTATTTATAAATTGTTAAACCTTTAAGAGAACAAATCCCTGAGTGAATAATGATTAATATATCAAATTATTTTAATTTTAATTTAATTAAAAAATTAATAACATGAAATGAAAATATAAACCAGATTTTTCATAGATCAAAAATGAAATAAATAATTATAAATATAAACATGACGTCTCTCATACCACTTGTTGGTTCCAAGCATACCGGAATCATGGATTGGTGGGTGATATATTAATAGTTCTTTTAATTATTGTCTCCCAAAACCATTATCGAGAATATTGAATGAAAAATTTATAATTTATTTGTTTTATATCGAATAATTGAATACCTAATCTTTGGATATTTCTTCATTGATTATTTTTTATCATCTGGAAAGACTCTTTAAGATTTCCTTCATTGTTTTGTGATGATCCTGTGATAGAATCCCTATAACAGTGATCCACACATCCTACTATGATCTTCAATCGATGTGATTCGATCTCTGGATGCAAGCATATAAAATTAAATTCATTGTGTTGTTTTTTTGGATCATTCATTACATGGCCGAAAAATAAATACCTCTTGTGTTTCCCGTTCTTGAGTATGGTATATAAGGATGAATTGAGAGAAAATTTTTTGTGAACAACAATTCTCTATTTCTATTCCACCAATTGATAATCTACACAATAGACATAACCTTATATTTATAGATATATGGTTTATATAAAAGTAATTATTTATTTTCATGTCATCCATTAAATAATATAATAACATTTAATTAACCATGTTCCACATAACAAAAATAATATTATTATTTATTTTGTGGCATGTTTCATCTTTCAAAATTACAAATATTATTTAACAAGCTTATTAATTAATATTTTCCCCCGGACTCAGTCATGGTCTGTTTAAAATTTTCTAGCATATATTGAATACCTAAATAATATATATTATTGTCATAAATAAATATTTTATTCACTGACTTATAGATAAATAATTATTAAATATTCCATAAAATATATAAATATATTTTATTCAAAATCTAGTGAATAAATATTTATTTAATTTATTCAATCAATAAATCATAAATAAAATTATTCCATAGAATTGGAATATATATTAATTCCATTAATTAAATTCAAATAGAATTTAATAGAGATAAATAGATACACTTAGTGTGTGAACCTTTAGGATTATTTCTCATTGGCATTAGGTGGGATTTCTTATTTTCCAAGATTACTATCAAGAAATGGTTTAAGGAACCCAAGAGAAAGAACTGAATATCTCAATGAAAACAACTACATATGAACACTACCTATGTAATATAATCCCTTTATCACAATATCTTATCATGTAGTTTTAATATTAATGTCACTAACCTTTATGCTTAAAAAGTTTCTCTTTAACTATATAAAATAAACACATAATTACACTATATACATGGAATTTTTGGTGATGGTTCTATTCTAATGAAAGGGATGAGATATCAACTTCTATAGATAGGGATGGTAAAAATAATTTCATGAATTATCCATTAATTAAATGTCAATTATAATGGACACAATGTTCCATAACTAACTAAGAACATAATTCTTTAGAGTTTTCGTCAACAAATATAAGTGTGCGAGTCATGATAAGCATTAATTTTAATCTTAAAATCTGTAGACTATTACACAAGCTCATGGATAAGAATATCCAATGACACCAAAACCAGGGGAATTTCTACTGGTGGGTTTATTTTTATAATCTCCCTTCTAGGAGACTTCCAAGTGAGAACTTCATGAGAAGATGACTCATCTGTATATGAGTACTCACACTATATGGTCTATATACCATGTGTCCCATCAAAGTATGTCATCCAAAAAAATCAATATTAAGAATATGTTTGTATCAATTTATGGTTCTAAACATAGAAAGTAATTTCTAGGACCTTATCAATGCGAAAAATACTCCTGGAAATTGTTACATTAAATCCACAAAAAATAATGAACAATATATAATAAGATGATTAATTAATATTCAATATATTTAATTTACATGTAATCAAGTTAAAAATAGTTGGTCTGAGGACTCCATATTCAAAACCAATATAGACATTGTTCTGTGCATTGGAGTGGGCCACAAAGAGGTGGTTTGGATACTCAATAAATAACCAAAATCCTATCAATATTTAAAGAAAAAAATAGTGAATCCAGTGAGGTGGTTACTGTTTTTTAATATACTATTATTTTCCACATAATATTATCTATTCCATGATGCATTTACATAATTGAAATTAATTTTTCATATACTAATGAGGATAATGACTTCTCCAAATGTGGGTGTTAAAAATCCTAAGGAAGAACACATGATTGATGTCATATCGAGGAAATAGTTAAGGGATCAATAAAATTTTAATGAATAAAAACAAGGATGGCGTAAAACCACTATTTAACTGAAATTATCAAGGTAATAATGAATGGTATAAAATTTGTGGTTGGATAGAAATAACATGGACAACCTATTGACACTAAATAGTCAATGTTTATTTGATATGTTCGTCTCAAGATTATAATGTGTGTTCTAATTAATAAGGATACATAGAATAGTTTGGTTCCTTCATTTAATATGACTACATGGGATGATATTACGGTAATGTTATGACATAATTTCTCTATTTTACTGAAAAACTATATAATGAAATGACGATTTACTTTTTGTTATTATTTTCAGAGTGTTTTTTATTTCAAATAAAAACTATAATAAAAATGTCTTAATATTCACCAGAAACTTCTTATAAAGAGTCATCTCAGAGATATTAAGGGGAATATAAAACCCCACCAACAATTTATGTATGAATTTGTTATAAACTTGGAATCATGGAAATACTTCCTTAGTCACTATTATGAAGAATCATTTTAGGTGTAATATAATCGATAATATTTTATTTTAAAATATTTTTTTATCCAAATTGATTAAAATATTTTACTTTATGAAAATGAAAAGGATTGTTTAAAATAAGGTACATCCATCAACACTCATGTACCCCTATCATAAAATAAGGTTATGTTATTCTTCACTCGAGAAGAAAATGGTATGTATTTTAAATATACAATAAATTTTTTATGTGATATAAAATAAAATATGTACCTTTGTCTATATGTTAATTGATGAATCATAATTTGACACAACTTTCATCAAACGTCATGTGCTGTGGAAAGAGGCCCATATAAATAAATAGGGTAAACTGGTTGATGAAAAAACATAAGAATTATATTTATCATTTTTAAGTATAACATAATAGTAATATTATATACTATATGACATTCTTACATAAATATTTCTAATTATGTTTGTATATTTTTTAAATTGTATGGACACATGAATTGGGATTGACTATACATGAAGAAAAACTTCTTTCAGTTGCCTTGAAGTGGGAAAATCAATATGGTTGCATTTGAGGTTTAGTTTTTTGAGTTACACATTCAACATATATCGAGAGGAAAAATTTATAAGGAGACACATATGATATTATGAAAGGAATACATGTATTGATAGATTCTTTGAAGGATATTATTTGTAAGTCTGGTTTGGAAGACCAATAAACATGAAATGATTAAATTAAACTAGTAGTGGAAATATGAAAAATATATGAAGTTCAAAATGAACCCACTGATTTTGAAGATGGAAATTCCCCTCATCTACATGTGTAACCCTAGGTAATTATTTATTTCATTATTACTTCTACAAAATGGCACTCAAAATACTTTTGATAACTTAATAATACTAAAACTATACATGGTGAAGTTACATGTGATTTATATTAAACAACACCCACAAAACATTTTGTTTTGAGGGGCAGGGTGTATAATATCTCAAGAGGCATGATATATAATAAAAAATTAAAAAAATAATAAATAATATTGGATTTTGAAGTAGTGAATGAGTCGAGTGCTGAGTTTCTTATTTCTCTTAATGATCAATATGTTACCATGATTTATAATTCCATTAAAACATTCATATCCCGAACATAACATTTTTTCATGATACATGATGTATTTCATTGACAGTTTTTTCAAATGAAAATCCATTAATAGTTGATGAAAAAATGTATGAAATGAGGTATAATGCTATATATGGATAAAATTAAGGGTAAATAGAATGTCAAATTAAGATAATCTAGTGAATTGATGAGAAAATTAAAAGGACACTCCGATAGTACCTTCACCCCACTAGTAATACTACCACATATATTAACATTACATGTTCATTCAAATAAAACATTCAAAGATTGAAATATTTCCTACATTGAATATGAAGATGAAATATTTGAAGACATCATTAAATATGTAGTAGGTAGGGGAAGTATAAATGAGACTATCAAGTATGAATGGGTTGGGGTTTCTTTTGTGAATACAAATATGAGTTAAATTTTCAGAATCCTTATATCAAAGAAATTATCTACTACGTTCATTATAGTTAATATCTATTAATATTTTCTAGATGTGTATATATTACTGTAATAAAAATGCAAAACCTTATGAAATAAAATTTTCACCCATTAATCCCTCTATGATTTCTATAGAAAAATATTATTTGCAATTAGAGGAAATCGAAAAGAAAAAAGATGCACTAAGAAAGCAATTTATAAAAAATATAACAAAAAACAGACTTCTCTTGATGCCTATAATGAATGGTTAAAAGTAAAAAATCCAATAATATAAAATATATTTTTATTTTCCTCATTAGTTATTTGTTAATTATTTTTAGGAAGTCTAAAATGGTCATCACAATCAATTTGGATACCCCAAAGTTTTATTTTTTGAATCTAATGCATGGATTTTTATCAAACCAACTAGAAATTAAGTCTATCATGAAAGTTTTATGCACATTAACAAAAATTTTATATATAAAATTCAAATTATATGATTTATTTTGAGTTTTAATATGAATTTATTTTGCTAATGAAATTTATAAATATTGTATAAATCATGGTATAAGGTTATTAACCGAATATAATAATACTATGTATTTCATCATATAGAAATTGATTAAAGGGTATATAGTAAGATTAAACTACCATAAAATATTTCAAAACAATTTATTTAATTTTTTGGCTCTTTTTGTAGTTTTAAAATAAAAATAACAACAATGATTGTGGATATTCAATTTTAAAATTATCAAAAGATATCATACACCATTAAAAGACTATAATAACCAGAAAAGTAATTTATGAATGTAACTAAAATTTCATTTTAAATATTTATTGATCATTTCTCTATCTATATTTTCATAGTACTACCAATATTTATAAAAAAAATATACTTATAGGAAGATGTAAATTTGTGAGATATGAGTGGAAATAGTATGTAGTGTTAAAATGTTTTTCTACATTATGTTCAATTTATTACCCATTGTTTTTTATCTAGTGTGAAATTTAACCTTAGAGATACATTTGAGATATGGAACATTGGTATCATAATAATTATCTATTATTTTTGACAGGATTATAATGAATAATTTAATGGAGGGTTACCCTCTACATATCCTAGAATATCTAGTAATATGTCTAAAGATACACATTGTCATGGTTTATTGTACATCAAGGCTGCAACTGAGATAACAGAGACCAGGAAATTTGTTAAGGGTCCTTCTACCCAAAAACCAGAAGGCATTTTACCCATAAGCGGTGAAGGTAATTCAATGCTCAAAGCCTCAACATTTTCATTTTCTATCTTCAATATAGATTTTTCATTTTAATTAAAATGTTTAATCACATAAAAAAATAGATGAAACGAGTTAGGATAATTTTAGAATTTCATTAAATGATCCATAATTCATTTTTGATGTGTAGGAATCAATCAAAACTCAATCTAACACTTGATGTTTCCATTTGGAATCAAAGTGCGTGTTTTAAATATAAAATTTTCCTCTTTTTTAAAACAAAAATCATAAAACCAAAAATAACAAAATAACCTCTTATTGTTAACAATATATTAGAAAATGTCCAATAATTCATTTGGGACAAGTAGGAAAGAACCGCATATAAATCCAATTAATGATGTTAAAGGTATGACTCAAAGTGTGTTTTCTAAATATAAAATTGTCATTTTAGTTTAAAAATGCCCCTCATAGACGAAAAAATTAAAACATGAATGTGTTGTTTATAAAAATCACGAAAATGATCCATAATTCATTTTTGATGTGTAGGAATTGACCGAACATTAACCTTAAAAAAGATGTGGTTGGTCTGAATCGATGTGGTTATTTTCATTATAAATGTTTCATTTTAGTTTAAAACACATCTCACATGTCCAATACAATGAATATGTGATCATGTTGTTTTCAAACATTTGTACACTAATCCGTAATTCATTTGTAACTTGTAGGAATTGACTGCATGTATATTTTCTACAAGATGTGACTTTTATGAATTGAAGTGCATGTTTTTAATATGAAAGTTTAATTTTTGTTTTTAATTTACATCATTATAAAAAATAAGAAAACAATCATTAATTGTTTTTAAAATTTATTAAAATGATCCTGAATTTATTTATGATGTGAAGGAATCGATCACATGTCAATATGACAAATGATGTGTCCAATATAACTCAAATTTCATGTTTTTAATATAGATATTCCCTCTAAAACTTATAAAACAAGCTCATATTTATTTCTAACTTTAAGAAAAAGATCTATAATTCATTTGTGATGTGAAGGAATCCACTGCACGACAATCTGACACATGATGTAGAAGGTAAGACTAGAAGTGTTTATATTCAATAGTAAAGATCCATTTTCATTTCAAACATGCGTCTCATAGTGAAATTAGAGAAAATAAACTCAGATTATTTTCAATATAGAAGTTCCATATTAGTTTAAAACTTGTGCCACATTTTTAAAACCAATAACATGGTTTTGAATTGTTTTCAAACATTGGTAAAATTATCCATAATTCATTTTTGATGTTAAGGAATACAATGCACATATCATTGACATACGATGTGGTTGGTATGACTCAAAGTTTGTACGTTATATATAAAAGTTTAATTTTATATTAAATCATTATTTTCAAAGAAAAAAAATTTGAAAATGATATGGAATTGTTTTCTAAATTAATGAAAATAATCAATAATTAATTTTTGATATGTAAGAATTAACTTCATATCAATGTGACAAAAAATGTGGCTGTTATAACTTGAAGTGTTTATTTTCAATAAAAAAGAGTAATTTTAGAATAAAATGCCTGTCATTTTCAAAAAATGAAAAATTTATTGTATTGTTTTACAAAATTATTCAAATAATTCATGATTCATTTTTAATATGTATAAATTGACCACATGTCAATCTGACGCCTGATGTGGCCAGTATGACTAAATGTGTTTTTTTTTCAATATAGGATTTCAATTTAATAGTAAAATGCATGTCACATAGAAAAAAACAATAAAAAGAGATTATAATTTTTGAAAAATTTGTGTAAATGATTCATAATTTCTTTTTGTTATGAAGGAATCTACTGCACATAAATCTAACACATGGTGTGGAATGTATGACTTGAAGTGCATATTTTCAATATAAAAGTTCCAATATTTTAAAAGTGCATCACATAACCAAAATCAATCAATAAAGTTTTAATTATTTTGAAACATTTTGAAAAATATCCATAATTCATATGTGACATGTATGAATTGACTACATATCAACATGACACATGATATGTATGGGTTTTACTCAAAGTTATTTTTTCAATATAAAAGAGTTATTTTACATTAAAAAATTCCACATTGTGAAAAATAGGAAAAATATATTGATTTTTTTCCAAAATTTAGTAAGACAATACATAATTAATTTTTTCATTTAGAAACTGACTACACATCAATATAACACATGGCTTGCATGATTTCAATATGAATGTGTCATTTTATATTAGAATTCATTTCACATATCCCAACTATATCATAATATCTAAAATTGTTTTCAAGACTTTGAAAAAAGATTCATAATTTATTTATGACATATAGTTTGTAAATGCACATCAATCTAAAACATGATATTGCTGGTATGACTCAATGTTTTTGTTTTCAGTATAGAATTTTCATTTTAGTTTAAAAAACACATAACATGGTTAGAATCAAGGAAATGATCTATGATTTTTTTTCAAGAATTAGTGAAATGATCTATAATTCATATATACCGTGTAGGAATCAGCCACACATTAATCCCACATATGATGCGTTCTGTATGACTCAAAGTGCTTGTTATAATTTTTTTAAAACACACATCACACATATAAAACAGATTAAATGAGTTCTCATGGATTTTAAATTTTAGTGAAATGATCCATAAATCATTTATGATGAATAGGAATCAACTATGTGACAATCTGGCATATGATGTGCTTGGTATGTCTCAAAGTGAATGTTTTCAATATCAAAATGACATTTTAGTTTAATGGTATATTTTTTAAGAATTATTTAAGTCATTAAGATGATTAATAAATAATAATATCATTAACAAATTTAGTAATGACCATTTTAATTTTTATATAATATTAATTAAAATTGTGACAAGAAATTTATAATATAATTATTAATTTATTTTATAATTAATAATTATTAATTATTAATTAAAATAAAATTAGTTGTATATTCATTAATAATATAATAAATACTATAATTGATAAAATGATGACAATATATTTAGTAATTAAAATTTTAATTAAGAATATATGGATTATACAACATTAATGTTATAATTTTATTTTTTATGTAGTCTTTTTAAAATAAACATTGGTTTTATTGTTGGTGAAAAATTTTGAGGGGAGATTGATTGTTGGAAAAATTATTATATAAGAATTCGGAATTTTTATATGGGTTGAAATTTTTATTAATATATTATAAATATGATATCACTGTAAATATTTTTTTATATAAATAATGAATTTAAATGATTCTTCAATGTCATATTTGTATTCCAACTTAGTTTTATATGGACTTTTATTCCTATATGTTTATATATTCGAATTGGGTTTTTTGTTATAGGGATTCTACAGGGGTGAAACATTACAACATGTGATATAGTCTTTATTAGTGCTAGAATAGTATAGATAAAATCAACCATTATCAGTAATAAAAATAAATCATAGATAAATGGGGTCATTTATTAGTGTAAAAAAAATTAATGATAAAGGGACTTTTTATCAGTTCTAAAAATGACACACTGATAAAGAGATGATGGTAAATCCATGAATTCCCTATAAATGGAGAAAAGAGATAGAAAGGAGAAGATAAAATTTCAGTATAAAAAAATATAGCAATGAGAAGGGAAAGGAGAGTGTGGAAATGGGTATTTATGCGTGAGATTCATGGGTGGGTGTGTTCACTTTTATATTTGGGAAGAATGAAATTTTATTGGGAAAAAATAAGGTGGTAGGGTTTTAATTATTGGTATTTAATTCATCTTTCATTGTCACATGATATCAGGATCAATGAACGAGGGTAAGTGATTCCTAGAAAATGATCACATATCAATGTCCTAGATGAACGAAACAAGAAAGTAGAAGGCATGAGCCTGTAAGGGGCATTGGATGCTAGGGTTTCCCCTCATCACCCCCTCCTCCCTTCATCCTGAGTTGGCTCGGCTTTCCTCCTTGCATTGGGTGAGAACGTAGAGGCGGATAGTCTATTGTGGTGGTGTCGCGTGACTCATGGGATCAGCCGTCTGGCGTATTGCATCATTGCCTTCCTGTATCTCTCCCAATTCCGTCTTCTCCGGATAGGGCTTCCCATGGTGGCACGCTGATGGTCCAGCAATTGAGTCTTAGCTTCCGCAGTCTAAGATTTGTCGCTTCATCTCTGGTTGTGTGTGTTGGGTGGTTTGTCGTGGTCTCTGTGGGCGACCTAGATGGAGGCAAAAAGATCTTGATTGTGGGTGGATTTCCTCCAGCATACTGGTGATGGTTCCGTGCTATTTTGGTTTGCATTCATTTTCTGGTTTGTATTTTTTTTATGTTGCTCATGATGCTGGGTTCATGACTGATTTTTTTGTTTGGTGGCATCATTGATGTACCCTTCACTGAAAATTTATCGTAGCTCAATATTTACATTCTTTTAGTTCTTGATTTATTGATACATGGTTTAGGTATGTTCCTAGTTCATGAAATTACTAGTCCTCATTTGATTTTCTATGTCAATTGAAGATCGTTTTTCAGGTCATTTTCTTTTCATTTTCTCCCGATATCGATTCTTCCTTCCTAGTTAATACACACACAAGAATACTATTGGAGATTCCTTTTTAGTGGATGTGAATTCTTCACTTCATTCAGCTTGAGACCTGTTCGCATCGGCGATTCGTAATGGTTTGGGTGAAGTTTTAATTTGTTATATTGGATTTATGGTTCCGGTGGCAAGGGGGGCAGAGTAGTATGAAGTCTTCGGTGGTATGTTGATGTTAAGATGATGAGGGGTTTTGGCTCGCGGTGTAATGATGGCAGTGAATTGGTTTTTGGATTCGGGAGTGGGTGTGATTTGTGGAATCATTTTGGAATTTGGTTTATTTTGTCTGTGAATCCAACCAGCATGCTACAACGATCAGTTCCAGATGAGGATCAAAGTAGTAAAAATTCATCAGAGCATTTCCATTTGGATTTGGAAGTTCTAGAGGGTATGTCTAGCCATCGGCACTAGGCCCGTGCAACCTTGCACGGGACAGCTAGCCGAGTTGTCATGCGAAGGTGGAGGCTTGCCATCCTGATTTAGTCACATGGGAGGGGCAGTTCTTGTAGTCATGATCTGGGTTAACTTTTTTTATGGTTTTATTTGGATGTATTGTATGGAACTTGGTTTCTCACTTTTTCCCCAAAAGTGTTTTGATAATTAAAAATTAATTTTCAATCAATGTCATGGATGACTCTTAAAACCACACTTTGTGTTATGTAATAAATTACATGTGGCGATGTGTTCACCTATTGTATCTTATGTGACCATCTTCACTGCACTCGTTTCAAATAATATGAAAATAATAGGACAAATTCAAATTGAAATGTCATTTTAATTCATAGAGAAAATAAATAGATGAAATTTTCCCTCAACAATCATGGATGTTTAATAACAATTGGATAACCATCAATCCTAAAACATTCCACACCCAAGAAAAAAAATTAATGGGGTATTTAGATTCAAGAATGCCATATCCATATTTTCTCTAGGTATAAACACAATCCATCTGCCCATACATCACAATGGAAATTTGGACTTGTACTCGCTACCAAATCAAAAATTAGTAATTGATATCATCACTAAATTCAACACCCTGAGGTAATTTTTTAGTTTTCATATTTTCTGGTGGCATTCTTTGAATTCTTGTATTCAGGGGTTGGCAGTAATTTTTAGCTACAAATTCATTATCTCTAAGGGATTTCAACATTAAAATATTCATTAAATTTATCAATTATGTGTAAAATTACAAGATCATAAATAAACATGTTTGATCACATTCTAAGACATGCGCCCATCATCTAATGGAATTGAATACGAAAAATAAAAAATAAAAAAATAATTAGTTCATTAAAAAATAAAAAAAATTAGATATTAAAATGTCATATAATATTTCAATTAAAACATTTAAGAACATTCTGAAGTTAGTTGATTTTGAATATATTAATAGTTTATAATATTTTTTAAAAAATAAAATTGATTATTCGGTCATTTTGGGTAGACCAAATGAATGATTGATAATTCATTTTCTCATATATGGGAAAAAATACAATGATGATTGTGTTATGATTTCAAATCATTATGAGGTCATTTGTTATGGATCTAATCATTAAAAGCATGTTTTGGTAATATAAAACATTAAGTATCTTTCTCATCATCCTAGGAAAAAAACACCTTGGACTAAAGTTAATTATGCTCAACCATTTTACAATTCATTGTATAGTTTTTTTCTTCAAATTTCATGTCATTAAGAGGCTGTTCTATTTTTTTGACCCTCTAGAGGACATTTTTTAAATCCTTCAAACCCATAAAAATTTAATATTCTATCATTCTGAAAAAATTAACATTCGTTTGATGTTTCATCTATTCATACACAACAAAAATAATACAAATAATTTTACCCAATGATAACATGATTGATCATAGTTTATTTCTATGGATTTGATTATTAAACACATATTTAGCTCATTTAAAACATTAAAAGTGTTTTTTCTATCATCCCATTCAAATAGAACGTCATATTGATGTTTTCTCTACTCCATTATTTCAGTAGTCTATGTATGGTTGTTTTTATCTAATTTCACAGAATTCAAAGGTTGTTCGATTAGTTTTCACCCATGAAGCCCATTTTTAAAGGGCTTCAAACTGTTAAAAACTAATTATTGGGTAATTCACTATAAAAAAAGATCTCTTAGTGGTAGTTCTAATAACGGGTTCATTATAAATCATATTAAATTAAATTTAAATATATAAGTGGTTTCAATCAAAATGTCCCTATTTTTTTAAAATATATTTAGCCAAATTTCTATTTAAAAGAATACTAATTTTAAACCAAATTATCAATCCCCTCCTCCCTTATCCCTTATCCATGTCTCTATAAAATTTTATGACCACCCATCCACCTTGGCCCCACCTATCCCCAATGTTGTAGACTGCCCGTCCACCTTATCCCACCTATTTTTAATGGAAATCCCCCTTCTCCTCAATTGATTCCATTCCACTAGTCCCCCTTATCCATAATGGCTTTCCCCTTTGTTTTAATAGAGACCAACCTTCACCCACCCTCACCTTTAATCCTCATGACCCTAACCCCACCTCCTTACCAACAACGACCCCATAGTGACCACCCTTCTTCTTGACGACACTCTCCAATGGAGGCCCCTCTTCCCCTTTTCTAAGAGAGTGTGATCCCCAATCATGAGGTACATTTTTGTAATATTTTATGATTTTTTGGTGATATCATTTTGGATTTTATCGTATTCAATAATAAAATTATAAATTTTAATCCTAGGTAATCCTACACTCATAACTATCATTAATTCTTATTATAAATTAAGATCATGAATCATTTATATGATGAATTATTCTTTTTCTGTGGGGTTATAATAATTTTGAAACTGAATTATTTATTTATCACTCACTAATTATTGGTGACTAATAATTGGTGAGTTTGGGAAAATGGTTGATTAGAGGATTAGAAACCAGTTGGATTTATCAATTATTCAGAAAAAAACATATGATTCTTCCACCCTGACACGAGTGTTTCTAAGTAAGAACAAAATGAGTGTCACTATATGTTCACCATGATTTTATATACTATGTTTATAGAATTGTAGGATAGAGTTGTTATGAATATAGATGAATTTGGGTTATGTTTAGTTCTGGTTGTACTTGTTTGATTAACCATTTATATATTTATATCTAAATGTAAAGGTAGAGGAGTGATAATCCAATTTATATGGATAAAATTTAGTTTAATTAACCTCAAAACACACATCGGTATGCCAAGGGAGTTCATTAGCACATGACTTGGATGGACTCTATTCCTTCTGACTTACTTTACCTTTTTGATAGATATTGTAAAAAAATACCATCTTTTCGCCTCTTGTAACCCTGTTTTGTTTATTAATAAATTGTGCTCTAGTCTTTGACCAAAGAACTACCTCAAAAAAACACATCGGTATGCCAAGGTATTGGACAAATTTTTAGATTATGAAATTAAAAACTGTTCGTTGGATGGTAGAATAGCATTTATGCCTCCTGGTTACAATTTCAAGTGATGGTTAAATAAAAATGAAGTATATTACAATTTGATATTGAAAAAATTTCCTACTTGATATGTTTTTTTGGATTTTGAATAGCGAATCGAATGTTATGGAAAGTCAAAAAAAATTAAAAACCTACCAACAAAATACAAAGTGACCAACCATAGGATGAATTTGTTCAAAATTTGGTTAATGAAACATTTGTCTTTCCATGATATAATTTCCAAGATTTTAATAGATCAGTAAATAATTTAGTTGATCCTTATAAAGTTAATATTTCTTATAAAATTAGCGATCAAAATATTAGATTTATTAATTAGTTGAAGACGGAAAAAAATAACTATATAAATTGTGTTCCAACTATTCAAATTTGTTTATTCTACTCTTGTCATATCATATAAAGTGTCTCTGTGGAATTTTTAGCAAAGAAATATCCATGATTTTAGAGATTATTTATGTTTCATATTGTGAATATAACATCACTGCATAATTAAATGAGATGAATAAAGTTATCAATAAACTTGGAAATGAGTATACAATGATACATGCTTGACCTAATGATTTCATGATTTACTGGTGGGGAGAGTCTAATAAAGAATAATAAATAAGAAGTCATATGGGTAGATGGATGTTAATGAATAACAATGAGAGTATAAATCAATTCAACCCCAGGAAGAAAAAGAAAAAGGAAACTCTTACATAGTAATTGTGTTACATTCCTCTAAAAAATGCTTGAAAATATTATTCATGTCATCTAAGACTACATACGACAAGAAGAGGCATGATCAATATAGTTACAATGGCTTGAGGAGACAACTAAAAGATTCATATCCTGGAAAAATTGTGATTCTATATATCCATATTTTTCTGTGGATCTAACAAATTTATGTTTGGTATTTTCTTATAATGATTTTAACACTTTTGGTACATTGAATAAAAATTATATCATTCTTTTAGTAGTTTTGATCCCATATAAACAACCTCCATGGATGTGTATTAATAATTCAACTTTCATTATTTCTTTGATTATTCCTAGAATGAAAATTCATTGAAATGAAAATAATATATACCTTCAAACACTAATCAATGAAATAAAATAATTATAGGAAGATGGCATGGAAATATACGATTCTAAAAATATAAGTCTTTCCAAAATACATACTTCTTTAATGTGGACAATTGTTTACTTTCCTAGATTGAAAAATGTATCCTTTTTGAACACTTATACTAGTTTGTATAGTCAAGTTTGAAATTTTGATTTTGAACCTCAATGATTACCTCATAGAGTAAAATAGTGTTTTATGTGTAATCATTGATTTCTTGATGCTTCTCATAAATTCTGTTTAACAAGACACAATTGAATGGAGATAGTGAATTTTGAAATCCACTAAAGGTGTTATCTAATTCATAAATATTTGGATAATTAGTGAATCTCACTGAAGAATTTGTAAAATTTATCAATTTGAAGAAGGGGGAAATGTTGTGATGTAAAATATTTGATGAATCTATAACACAACAACAATTGAAAAAAAGTATATTTTTCAAACAACATTTTTACAATTTCAATTTGATATATCCTAATCTTGATGTCATTAATATTGAGAAGCATATATATCGAAATTTAATTTTTACATTTCTTAATGAGTAGGGTAAATTGAAGGATCACCTTAATCCTCATATATATTTGGATTCAATGAATATAAAGTGTGGTATCTGAAAAAACAAGAATTAAAAGTATCCTTCAAGTATTTTTTTGAAGGTGTTTTGACTTAAAAATATTATGTTAGATGGATTACAAATTCATGACAATCATATTATTATATATCAGTTATTTTTTTGGCATTTCATAACACATCATCTGAAAAAGTAACAGCGATTCTAGTTTATTTTTGTACCTTTTTCATAAATATTTGTGGAAAAACCCGAAACCAAACTAATCTTGATAAAAATCAGGAAAGTATAATTTTTGAACTTTTTCATTTGGAGATTTTATTTCCCCCATCATTCTTCTTTGTGATGATATATTTCACTGTTCATTTAGTTGAAAAAGCTATACATGGTGAACCGATAAACTATCAATTGATGTATCCAATTGAGAGCTACACTGATATATTTTTTATTTTCATTGCTTAATTCAATTATATAAAATCATATTATAAAATGTATTAATATGTTTATTATTTTTTTCATCAGGTACTTTGGTCATTTAAAATCATATGCGAGGAATAAAGTGTGATCTGATGGCTCTATTATTGTAGGTTACATAGTTGAAGAGTTATTCACCATCTATTCTAGTTATTTTTTGGGATTAAATCTAGATACAATTGTGTTGTACGTGTTGATGACATCTCCACTAATTCTAGTAATAATAACTAGTCATTAGTATTTCAAACTATTGTATAACCAACGATAAATTGGTCAAATATCACACTTATTGAATTGGTTTTTTATAAGAACTTATATTTCTGATACTCAATATTATTATCATATATACATTTATTAAATAATTTTTATTGAAAAAAATAAGTGACTATGGGGTTGTTCTCTAAATGAGATGGATTTATCAAAATCTATTAATAGAGAGATTTTGGAATGGATTTCTCATCATGTAAGTATAATCTCATATTCATATTATAGGCACTATCTATTTGGTCTATGTTAAAATTAAAACCTCGTATCATTTTTTCTAGATAAATAATGTTTAAAATTGAGTTGAAATATCAAATGATTTGATGTTTTTGGCTCAAGGTCCACTAAGGAAAGAGAAAAGTTTAGAAGCCTACAAAATTCAGGGATTCATTTTTCATTCAATTAATCATCAATAATACAAAAAAAACTCAAAATAGAGGTGTATTTACACTTACAGAGGTTGGATACTATGTAATGATGGATTATATAGTTTAATAAAACTATCATGGTTATTTTTCAATAGTCTTATTCAAATTTAGGTTGGTTAACATTGATAGGGGTATAATGAATTATTAATAACATTTTAATTTTTTCAACTTCATTTACATGTTTTATACTAGTGAGCATAAAAATCATTATCCATTTATATTGCCTTCACATGTGAAGTTGTTTTATTATATGTATGTTGAAATATTTTAATTTTGTAGTGTTTTTATACTCTAAATGTGGTTATAAAGTTCAAATGGTACTTTGTGATAGTGAACATAATAAACCAAAAAACATTGAACAATTTTTTCATAATAATATTGAAGTAATAGAACTTGCAAGGGAGGGTGAAAATGAAGCACTCTATGCAATGGCTGTAGATAACATTAATGAAAATAAAGATGAAAATATTTAAATTAATAAATTTATAGTGAAAAATATATTACCATTTATCATTCATAAGTGTTTTATAAATTTTTTTAGTTTAACATTATGAAAAAAATTATTAGTTTTCATTTTTTATACATTTAATATATCTAAGCCATTTGAATTATAGAAACACTGAGAAAAAAATTTGAGATATTGGATAATTAAAATCTCATATCATGTCACCACTACCATAAAATTTATTGGATCCAGTTGATTCGAATGTACCAGAGACTACTAGAGATATAGGTGTTTCCCAAGATGTTATTATCATCCCATAATCTAATTCACCTCTGGTGATGGATCAGTTGGTCACCCATCTATCTTGGTTATATTGGTCAGTTACTATTACTGGTATGTATTTTATTGTAATATATATCTATATATATATATATATATTAATTTTTTAATGAGTTTTTCAAATAGATAAATATTAAAATATAAGAGATATAAATATTTACACCAAATATTTATGGGACCTAAATGGCTTTAAGATTATTGTTTAGTTTGATGAGTTTGGGGCGCCTACTAGTGTAGCTTCCAGAATATAGGGCAGATTCTTAGTAAATATTCTTACGATACATTTATATTTCCCATTAATTATAAATCTTTGGAGGCATATTCCTACATATTGGAAAAATGAGGTTTTTGATTGTCAAGTAAAGGTAATATTAATTTAATATTATTTGATACTTAATTTAAAATACATTAGTAAAATTTTGTTGTATACTTATAAATTGTTATGTTTTTTATTTCTATATATTTTTTCAAATTAATTTCCCACACTCCATTTCACACCCATGGGATGTGAATTTTTTTTCAAGGAATTGATAGATTTTTAATAGAGAATAATACATGATATTATATACACATATCAAAGATCATGACACATGTATGAGAATGTACATGAAGGAATTTTTACTGATTATTTTAAGTTTTTTGTTGATATTAATAGAGATTCATATCATGACTAAATATCATTTTTTATAGTATCATAATAACATAAAAAAATTATAATTTTTATTTATGTTTTCATTTTCGTGTATGGTTTATCCAAAAAATATAGTGAATCGTGAGAAAAAAAATCATTCCTCATATCACCGGGTCTAAAAGTTTTCTGAAAAAAGTAAAATTTTGTTTTTTATTTTATTCATTAGTATTAATATCACATTATTATACTTAAATTTTTTTTAAAACTTGTTTATTTTTTTATAAAATATAATGAATTATGTCCCTCCATCGACAGAAATGAGATGTGGTTTAAAGTGAATAGGAAACCTGATGGTAGTTTTGTAAATGACCCTACCAATGATGTTGGTGTAAGTACTTTTCATTATGATTTCTGATTATTTCATTACAATAAAATAATTATGATAAAAAACATATTAATTTTTTTATCATAATCAAATGGAGTATACTAAATAGATCAAAATATGCCAATTTGGCACAGTTTGACACATCTAGTCAGTCACAATTAATTGGGGTTAAGTACTTCTGGTTTTTATAATTTATTTTTTGAAATTATGATTTTACAATAGTGAAATAACAGTAAATAGTAATGAAAAAGTTATTAATTATATAATAATATAAATATCAGATATTTTTTAAAGTATTTGTTAATAAATATTTATTAACATGTTAAAATTCATGAAGTATTGGATAAAAACCATTTAGAACCATAATCGGATTCCCAAGACAATAGAGTAGAATTATTTTAAAGAATGGAGAATCATGGATGTGTATGGGCGATGCATTCTAGGCCTACTCGATCATCTATATATTGTAGGGATTCATTATCATTTATTAGTACACTTAGTGGGGGTTTCAATAGATCTTTTGACTCAGAATCACAAATAGAAATTAAAACATTGAATGAAAAAGGGAAAGAACAAGACTCTTATTAGAAAGCAGAGGACTAGTGGTAGTCAAAAGTGGAAAATGGTTTAGTTTCAGTATTTCAGTGGATGGTCATTATGATACCAGAAGAAATTTCTGGCAATATATCTTATCATTATGAGGTAAATTTCATGTTTCATAGATCATTAACACATTTTCAAAGAAAACATACAACTTCCATAACTAAAACAAAGTTGAAACTTTTATTTTTTCAACATGCACTTAGATCTATACTGACCACATATTGTTCCAGATTTATTTGTGGTTGAATATTACATGTCAAAGATGAATTATATATCATTATATTTATTTTAAAAAATAATTTGAGCTTCTTTACATAGTTTTGAATCACTAAACAATTTAAAAATGTACCAAAGCTATTAATAACTTTTTTGGGGGTAACGCCCCGACCCCAGTTACCTAGAGTCGGTGCATTATTACATAACGTAGGCATGATCATGAGAAAGATCAAATCTCAAAAGACCGATTGGTTTAGTGTCCTTGGAAACACTAGATATATTCATAAAGTTTTACATTATATCATAAAGTAAAAAACTACTACAACAACAGATTGTCTCCATAGTCCACACTATTACCCCCACATAATATCCCTGCAGGTCATTCAAAATTTAATTCTTCACGTCCTGGAAAAAATAAAACATCGAAAAAGGGTGAGCTCAAATGCCCAGTAAGGATAACAATATAGCAGAAACTTTCATAAATAAGAATAAACATTTAAGGAAATGTATATCTAAAACAAAAGTCTTTTAAACTTGAACTTCAACATAGTATGGAAAAAGTAAAATGAAATAATCCCATTTACTTATTCACATGGATATTCTACAAATCGAATAATCACATGCAATATCAATAACCACTTTCATAATGATGGAATGCATAATGCCAAACTATCATAACCACATAGCCAAGGCCTCGTGCCAAGACTACAAATAAGATTTTTTCAAAGCCTTATGCCAAGACACTTGTTTGTCTCATGAGACCTACCGATGCATCGAGGAGCTATAGCGGGCTCCACCTGTCACATATTAAATCCAATGCATTCCCATATGAAAAGGTTTAAACATAACATAACCATTCGTATTAAAACTAGCATACAAAATTTCAAAACATTCACCATTAACTATAAATGGTATAAAAATAGCACATCCACAGTCAAACATATCACAAAACCTTCAATACAATATAGAAGTTTTGTATCATAATAAATCACCTACAAATAAGCATAAAATCCTTCGAAGGATGTTAATATAGATGAAATAAATAATCTTTTTAGAGAAATATATCTTTCTATTTTTGAAATCAATTAAAAGTCATATATTTATAAAATAAAACATTTTCAATGATAATATTCTTATAAGCTTTTAAGGGAAGCTTCGATGATTTTATAAAGGCAGAAAATAGCCGCACCCACCGTATAAGTTAAAAAAACATTCCTACCTTAATTTGGTCGAAAAGGTTAAAAAGGACCTTGTTTGGAAAACGACGGAATGATTCCTTTACAAACATATTATAAAAAATCAAACAAGGTTATAAAGGACTTTAACCCATATTCTGTAAAATAGTAAGAATGTTTTGAAATACACTTTCAAGAAACTTGGATGTGGATGATAAAGAGATCCCAATAGATTATTACGTATAAACAACCTCAGATAATGAAGAGATTGTGAAATAACCCTTACCATGTACTTTTATTTGGTTGGGGTAGGTTAACCTCCCGTATAATGGTGAAATAATTGTTATTAAACTATACATGAATCATATACATTAATTTGATATCATATATGATCTTATAACATTGATTTGTTAATAATATCTTAGTATTATCGTTGTTTCGGGTGCTAACTTACTCGTTTTATTTTATATGTTTTATTATGTAAGACATGATTGTAATGGATAGGATGTATCTTAATCATATCTAGATTGATATCAAGTCCTTAGATACTATTATTAATCATCAAATGAGAATTATACTTGAATGGATACGATGGAGAATGAATCTCATCGCATTCGTGGAGACGGTAGCCCGTACGTACGCACGAGCGACAATATCATTCTTTTGATATTAAAATAATATATAATTGGAAGTTATATCATATATAAAAAATCATTATCATGTTATATTTATTATTAACATGAGTTACACATAATTATTATACCCATCCAAATAATAATTTACTGGATAACAATTACACCACGACGTGGAGACGGTAAGCCGTACGTATACACGTATGGTGACATGTTATTCAAAGGATGGATAGAATAGTGTATATGGTTGTACCCTATTTATAATAACATAACAGTATATATATTATAATGGAGTTATTATTTTAGAATGGTAACATTAAAGGAAGAAGAAGTGGAAGAAAAAAGGAACTTGAAAAAGGGTGGTGAAATCATTACCTCTTCTTCGGGTTCTTCTTTTTGATTTGATCAAAAGGGCTCCTTATGTTGGCTTTCTGTTCAAACTAAGGCCTCTATATTGTAGTGAGGGATGTTGAGAGAGTATTTGGTCAGGGGTTGGTCGAACCCAAAGGCTTTGAAGGTGTGAAGTAATGAGAAGGGGGAGTGCCCTTTTATAAGAGGGGTGCGGGGAACCTTTGGAAAAGCTAGAAATATTAATTTATAATAAATTCATATTCGATTTCTAATGTCTCCAAAGTTTATTATTTAAAGGTTAAGGTGGGGATGGGTCTCAAACCACTCAACCAATAGAAGTTTTACAGGTTTGGGTCATTATATTAACCTTATCTTTAATTATTAACTCTTAGTTAATTAGTTTCACTTTTACAATGTCTCTTTGTATTTTTATATTATATGGTTAATAAACTTAACATATACATCCAACCGACCCCCAAGTGGTCCATTAATGATTCACCTATCATGATATACGTCTCTTGGCCGAACCGTAGATTTTTAGGAATTTAATATCAATTAATAATATAACATTTGTTTTAAAAACTCTTTTATAACAATTTTGACACTATTCAATAATTGATTTTTGTAAAAAAAATCATAACAGAATGATTAATTCAAAAAACGTTTATTAAATCAATCCTAACATGTCATATTAACCTATAAAATTATTTTAATTCTTAAAAAGTCTCAAATTATATTTATTTGGGTATTTATAATATCAATTAGTTTAATTTTTCACTACTATGGTAATTACTGCATCATCATTGTGTCATTAATAAATAAAATTATATAATGTTTAAAAATTATAAATAAATTATGATTATGTAGAAAATTTGTTTATCTTTCAAATGAATATTTATAGTCAAAAATCAAACATATATAACCCTTTGTAAAAATTATTTTTCTAAAAGATATATGCATCTGTCATTTTTGTACTTTTTTTAACTTAATTAAAATAAAGTGTCCCTATCACCTACAATTGGATCCATGGGGTCCCCAAATAGACCCAAATATACCCATGGTCGGACATGTATCCACCAATAAGGTTAGGACACGTTTTATAGTAATTTAGTATTATTATAATATTATTTTTTAACCCTTATTTACCGGATTTAGCCTTAACCATGGTAAATAAAATATTTACCGAAGTAATTATTCAAAATGTATAAAAATAAAAGTTACCTATTTACAAAATATGAACATCTTGATTCCAAATATGGAATCCATTTTTCTGAATTCAAAACACAGAAGTGGCAGAAATTAATTTAAAATTAATTCCCGTTGTTAAAACAAAAAGCGTGTTTTTAAGAGATAATAACTATCAAAAGATTGACACTTGTTTATGTCCTGTTTAATTGTAAAATTATGTACAATGACCGACATTACATTAAATGGTAAAATTATATTCTAAATATACTTTAAAATCGGTCAAATTCATAATTTATCAATATAAATTATTTCGATTAAAAAGGTTGTTTTTAATTAAAATTTAGTAATTTTCACTATTCATCAAAATATAAGTGTTATCTGAAAAGTTCAAAAATTTCACCCTAGGATAAATTAGATATTCAGAATCCAAAAATGAATTCCATTTTGAAATATAAAATATATATAATTTCAAAAATTAGGTATTACTATTCATAATGGCTAGTTTGATTGGTTTTGGTGTGTGTTAGAACTCGAAGTTGCGTACAACACACGCTACTGTAATATTCAAAGAGAAGGATACCGTGGAAACTTAGGGTGTTACATTGTAATAAAATTTATGTCCCCATTCTAAATAATAAATTTATTTAGTCTAATTGAATATATAAAAGTTTAAAATATTGGATTTAAAAAGGGTTCACTATTAATGTTGGTAAAAGTGCATTTTTGAAAAATACTTCTTTTATCTTACAAAAGAATTTTATCTTACATTATGTCCAAGAAACTAATAATATGGATTCTAAAATTATAAGTATTATATAAGGTTCAAAATTTAGTTAATACTATTTATAACCTCTTTTTAATGGCTTGTTTGGTAAGTCATAGTGCACTTGAACTCGGTGTTGCGTGTAGTGCAAGTTATTAAATTATTTTGAAGAAATAACACACTATGAAATCTGGGGGTGTTACATTCTCCCCTCCTTAAATAAATTGCTTCCTCAAAATTTTAAATAGTTCTTCGAAAATAAAAGGTTGAAAATAGAAAATACCTTTGTGGGAAAACCCACATTAGAAATTGTGTTACTAAAATTTAGTCTTAATATGAGGAAAAGAGAAATGAAAGGGTCACCACCATATTATGATCTCGATTAGAAGAACATTGGTGGTAGTTAGAGACATATAATTAGAGGAAAAACGTAAATATTTATAGAGATTGATTGAGTTCATCAATCACAAACAAGTGTAAAATTGAGGTCCTTAAATTAATCAATCTATGATGATTTGAAATACCATCGGTTCAACAAAACATAGGGTATTAGGATAACACATTTTTGGTTTTAGGATTCCTTAAATAAAGTATTAGAATTTATTTCTTCATAGAATAATAGAAGAATAAAAATATATTCTTGACAAGTAGATTTCCATCCTATAACTAATTTCTACCACAGACTCATCTTTCACTCTAAAAGATAATAGAACATAAAAATAATATTCTATTTATCCTATTCGTATAGGGTTAAAAATGAATTTATAATTCATCTAGAAGAATCATTAAAAAATGACATTATTCAATCAAGGACATCACGTTGGTCAGTGGAAGGTGATACACCCTTGTCGCCCTTCGGTTGTGGGTTCATGTCTCGTGGCCTTGCCGGACGCGCCGGGATGCCGCCTGACCTCCAGGTTGTCCTTTAATGGAAATCCAAAATAATCCAAACTAGAACTATAAAAAATACATCATTCCAAAATTTATAAGGAAGGTAAAAACAATAAAGATCCTTTTTTCCACGTAATAACATGTGAACACCTTCATCATGTATTCTTTTAAAACACTGCAACATCCTAAATTACCATAAAACCTTATTGATTACATTCATGATCCCTTATTCCTTAAAAAATAATAGATATACTCCTTCAATCCAAAAATGTTTTAAACCCCAACAATTATAGAATATAGAAATCATTAATCAGTTTCAAGGTAGTCAAGAATATCCAAAATAATTTATCCAAATCAATCATGTATTATTCCAAAATCACTACCTCAATATTAGAACTGTATTATGGTTTATCATTCTCTCAACCATATATTTTCCAAAAATTTATCCTACTATTGAGTCACTTTTCTTTGTTCCACACAAACTCAAGTCCTTAAAGAAATAGTACTGCAGTACAATATTTATATACTCCATAATTATTATAACAAGTACATTGTTGATACAACACTCAAATTACATAATCAACATAAGAACTCTAATCATTCCTCTTCATCTATAGTAGTATCATAACTTGATTATTATCCAATAGCATCATTTGCGGCATAGTCTGATGACTGGGACATAGGTTTGCATAGTGTCTAAACTCCTTGCAAATGAAGCATTGTACATTTGAAAACATTTTCTTACCCTTGCAGTCACGTACTTTGTGCCCTTTTCCTCTACACTTATAACAAAATCCCATTCCTTTTAGGAATGTTCTAGGGTGTTTCTTACCACAGTTATCACATATGGGAAAATTCTTCATTTCCCTTTTCCCTTTATCCATATTTCTCTCTTCCATCCTTTTCTTATCTTGCTTACCTTCAAATCCATAGGACTCAGTAAACTCTTTGCTTATCTTATCAACACATGATATTATTTTTTCATATGATGATAATACATGGGAAACTATTTCTCTTATAAATTCTGGATTAAGACCATGAAAGATATGATACCTCTTTCTTTTTGGATCATATGCATTTCTGGAGTTTACATTCCTTCTACTAGGCACTATTTCTAAACAATGGCGTACTCTAGATTAGTTTATGAATAACAATACCTAATCCCAAACTTGTAAAACACATAAAATAAATTACATAGTTTATGGATATAATCCATAATCAAAAAAATGTCTCCTTTGAGTAAGTATATACTCATAAACCCTTCATAATAGTTTGTAAAGAAAATGAGAATTATCCTAAGCATATCCCCTGAGAGTGTCGCTACAATGAGTGTTGTAAGGCCTGTTGTCGTCCACCAGTTCCCGTTCGAGTCCAGCTCAAAGTGGTGTTTTCGGGTTTTACCCCTAGGTACATCTTTGCTAGAGCCGCCTCTACCTTCTTGTATCTAGACAGGGATGTATTGCTCGGAAAACTCACAAAATCTCTACAATACCAAAATTCTTGGAAGTTCTTGTATACTAAACCTCAAAGTTCATCTTAAATCTATTTTCTATAATCAGAGTTTATCTAAATCTAGCTTCCAAGGTTTGTACTAAACTTCCTCTGATACCAACTATAACACCCCGACCCCAGTTACCCAGAGTCGGTGCATTATTACATAACATTGGCATGATCACGAGAAAGATCAAATCTCTAAAGACCAATTGGTTTAGTAGCCTCGGAATCATTAGATATATTCATAATGTTTTACATTAAATCATAATGTAAAAAACCACTACAACAACATATTGTCTCGGTAGTACACACTATTATCCCCTCATAATATCCCTCCAGGTCATTCATAATTTACTTCTTCACATCCTGGGAAAAACAAAACATAGAAAAAGGGTGAGCTCAAATGCCTAGTAAGGATAACAATATAGGGGAAACTTTCATAAATAAGAATAAACATTTAAGGAAATGCATAACTAAAACAAAATCCTTTTAAAATTGAACTTCAACATAGTATGGAAGAAGTAAAATGAAATAATTCCATTTACTTATTTACATGGATATTCTACTAATCGAATAATCACACACAATATCAATAACCACTTTAATAATGATGGAATGCATAATGCCAGACTATCATAACCACATTTCCAAGGCCTCGTGCGAAGACTACAAATAATATTTTGTCAAGGCCTTGTTCTAAGACACTAGTTTGTCTTATTAGACCTACCGATGCATCGAGGAGCTATAGCGGGCTCCACCCATCACATATTAAGTCCAATGCATTCCCATATGAAAAGGTTTAAACATAACATAAAAATTCTTATTAAAACTAGCATACGAAATGTCAATACTTTCACCATAAACTATGAATGGTATAAAAATAGCATATCCACTGTCAAACATATCACAAAACATTCAATACAATATAGATGTTTTGTATCATAATAAATTAACTACAAATAAGCGTAAAATCCTTCAAAGGATGTTGAGATAGATGAAATCAAAACTCTTTTTAGAGAAATATCTCTTCCTATTTTCTAAATCATTTAAGAGTCATATATTTATAAAATAAAACATTTTCTAGATAATATTCTTATAATCTTGTAAGGGAAGCTTCGATGATTTGATAATGGCAGAAAATAGCCGCACCCACCGTATAAGTTAAAAAAACATTCTTACCTAAATTCAGTCGAAAATGTTAAAAAGGACCTTGTTTGGAAAATGATAGAAAGATTCCTTTATAAACATCTTATAAAAAGTAAAACAAGGTTATAAATAACTTTAACCCTTATTCTTTAAAATAGTAAGAATGTTTTGAAATACACTTTCAAGAAACATGGATGTGGATGATAAAGAGATCCCAGTAGATTATTACGTATAAACAACCTCAGATAATGTAGAGATTGTGAAATAACCATTACCTTGTACTTTTCTTTAGTTGGGGTAGGTTAACCTCTTGTATAATGGTGAAATAATTGTTATTAAATTATACAAGAATCATATACATTAATATGATATCATATATGATCTTTTAACATTTATTTGTCAATAATATCTTAGTATTATCGTTGTTTCGGGTGTTAACTTACTCGTTTTCTTTTATATGTTTTTTATGTAAGCCATGTTTGTAATTGATTGGTTGTATCCTAATCATATCCAGATTGATATCAAGTCCTTAGATACAATTATTAGTCATCAATTGAGAATTATATTTGAATGGATAC
This sequence comes from Viscum album, assembly GCA_963277665.1. NCBI lineage: Eukaryota > Viridiplantae > Streptophyta > Magnoliopsida > Santalales > Viscaceae > Viscum > Viscum album. The sequence goes on from OY728165.1 coordinate 1,211,646,607, forward strand.
GATGTAGAATGAATCTCATCGCGTTCGTGGAGACGGTAGTCCGTACGTACGCACGAGCGAAAATATCATTCTTTTGATATTAAAATAACATATAATTGGATGGTATATCATATATAGAGAATAATTATCATGTTATATTTATTATTTACATGAGTTACACATCAATATTATACCCATCCAAATAATAATTTATTGAATAACAATTACACCACGACGTGGAGACGGTAAGCCGTACGTACGCACGTATGGTGACATGTTATTCATAGGATGGATTGAATAGTGAATATGGTTGTACCATATTTATAATAAAATCACAGTATATATATGATACTGGAGTTATTATTTTAGAATGGTAACAATAAAGGAAGAAGAAGTGCAAGAAGAAAGGAACTTGAAAAAGGGTGGTGAAATCATTACCTCTTCTTTGGGTTCTTCCTTTTGATTTGATAAAATGGCTCCTTAGGTTGGCTTTCTGATCAAAATAAGGCCTATAGGATGTAGTTATGGAAGTTGATAGAGTATTTTGGAAGGTTTTGGCCGAACTCAAAGTCTTTTAAGGTGTGAAGTAATGAGAAGGTGGAGTGACCTTTTATAAGAGGGGTGAGAGGCATCTTTGGAAAAGCTAGAAATATTAATTCATAATAAATTAATATTCGGTTTCTAGTGGCTCCAAAGTTTATTATTTAAAGTTTAAGGTGGGGATGGGTCTAAAACCACTTAGTCAATAGAATTTACACAGGTTTTGATCATTATATTAACCTTATCTTTAAGTATTAACTCTTAGTTAATTAGTTTCACTTTTACAATGTCTCTTTGTATTTTTATATTATATGGTTAATAAAATAATGATATACATCCAAGGGACCCCCAAGTGGTCCATTAATGATTCACCTATCATGATATATGTCTCTTGGCCGATCTTTAGATTATTAGAAATTTAATATCAATTAATAATATAATATTTGATTTAAAAACTCTTTTATGTCAATTTTGACACTATTCAATAATTGATTTCTGTAAAAAAAATAATAACAGAACGATTAATTCGAAAAAAGTAAATTAAATCAATACTAACATGTCATATTCACCTATAAAATTATTTTAATTCATAAAAATTCTCAGATTATATTTATTTGGGTATTTATAACATCAATTAGTTTAATTTCTCACTATTATGGTAATTACTGCAACATCATTGTGTCATAAATAAATTAACTTATATAATGTCTAAAAATTAGAAATAAAATATGATTATATAGGAAATATTTTTATCTCTCTAATTAATATTTATATTCGAAAATCCAACATATGTAACCCTTTGTAAAAATTGTTTTTCTAAAAGCTATATGCTTTTGTCATTTTTGTACTTATTTTAACTTAATTAAAATAAAGTGTCCCTATCACCTACAAGTGGCTCCATGGGTTCCCAAAATCAACCCAAAGATTCCCATGGTTGGAAATGTATCCACCAATAAGGTTATGACACGTTTTATGGTAATTTAGTATTATTATTATATTATTTTTAACCCTTATTTACCGGATTTACCCTTAACCATGGTAAATAAAATATTTACCGAAATAATTATTCAAAATGTATAAAAATAAAAGATAACTATTTACACAATATGAACATCCTAATTCCAAATATTGAATCCATTTTTCCAAAATCAAAACACAGAAGTGGCAGAAATTGAATTTAAATTAATTCCCGTTGTTAAAACAAAAAGCTTGTTTTTAAGGGATAATAACTATTAAAAGATTGACACTTGTTTATGTCCTGTTTAATTGTAAAATTATGTACAATGACCGACATTACATTAAATGGTAAAAATATATTATAAATATACTTTAAAACCACTCAAATTCATAATTTATCTATATAAATTATTTCGATTAAAAAAGTTGTTTTTAATTAAAATTTAGTAATTTTCACTATTCATCAAAATATAAGTGTTATCTGAAAAGTTCCCAAATTTCACCCTAGGCTAAATTCGATATTCCAAATCTAAAAATTAATTCCATTTTGAAATATAAAATATATATAATTTCAAAAATTAGGTATTACTATTCCAAACGCCTAGTTTGATTGGTTGTGGTGTGTGTTAGAACTCGAAGTTGCGTACAACACACAGTACTGTATTATTAAAATAGAAGGATACTGTGGAAGCTTGGGGTGTTAAATTGTAAAAAAAAATTCTGTACCCATTCTAAAGAATAAATTTATTTAGTCAAATTGAATGTATAAAAGTTTAAAATATTGGATTTAATAGGTGTTCACTATTAAAGTTGGTAAAAGTGCATTTTTGAAAACTACTTCTTTTATCTAAAAAAAGAATTTGTTCTTACATTATGTCTAAGAAACTAATAATATGGATTATAAAATTATAAGTATTATATAAGGTTCAAAATTTAGTTAATAATATTCATAACCTCTTTTGAACGGCTTGTTTGGTAAGTCATAGTGCGCTTGAACTCGGTGTTGCATGTAGTGCAACTTATTGAATTATTTTGAAGAAATAACACACTATGCAATCTTGGGGTGTTACATTGGGGGTCAAAAAAATGAAATATAAGTAGTATTTATCAGAAATTAGAGGATTATTAATGTGAATTAATTTTTTAAATGTAATAACTAAAGTTACATCATTCCATGTTACAGTTTTCTTGAATTTCCCATAAAATCATTTTTAGTGTTCTAAAACACTAAAACAAGCTTGTAATGATTCAGAAAATAGAAAATGATGACATATTGATGTGAAATAATGATTGAAACACTGATGATTTATTTTTACATGCAATAATAGAAACCCCATCAATCAAAAATGTGGAATCATCAGAATGCCTCGTTAAACATTTTTTAAAGAAACCAAATCATTTATAAATGTGTGTCAGGGGTAAAAATTAGTTAAAAAATATTGGATATATATTAAAACCAAAGAAAATGATTCCAAATTTATTTTAGAAATATATTAATAAAAATCACATCATTATTAGTTATGTTTTTTCTAGGATGCCAGTAAACACGTTATTTTGTTTTAAAACACTAAAATGTGCATGTAAGAGTAAAAACCATTGAAAATGAAATAATATTGATTTAAAATTATGATAAAACCATAGTTGAATTATTTTTTAGGCGTACTTATATAAAAAATTTCAATAATATCTATATAATGGTAATAATGGTTCATTAAATAGTTTTTAAATGCATCGAAGCATTTAAAAACGTGTGTTTGGGGATGAAAACCAAAAACAAATATTATAGATTTCAATGAAATTAGCATAAAACTACCATATATAGAATTTTAGAATTTTTTAACCAACAATACATCATTATGAATTATAATCTTCCCATGATTCATGTAAATGAGTTTTTAGTTTTTAAGAAACATAAATGTTTGTGTAATTTTCCAAATCATTGTAAATGACCGCGGTTTGATGTGAAATCATGGGAAACCACCATTGTGTTATTTTTAATGCGTATGTGCTGAAAAACAATACTATGACATGTGTTGGGGTTGTAATGTCTTGGTAATCAATTTTCAATGCACCAATTCCTTTAATAACATGCGTCAGAGGTCAAAACCATGATAATAATGTTGGATGTCCATTAAATCATGGGACGATAACCAAAGATTAATTTTTGAAATGTTGGAATTTAAAAAATGTAATTATATACTACTGTTTTCCTAGGATTCCCATAAAAAAAATTTAGTTTTTTAAAATCTAAAATGTGAAGGTGGTGGTCAAACCATAGAAAACAACCTTATATTGATGTTGATTAATGTTAAATCCTTCATTGAGTTATTTTTTATCTTTATATGTAGAAAAAACATCAATTTAATGAGTGGTGTGGCTGTAATGGCTTAGTAAATTTTTTTTAAAGGCATTTAATCCTATAAATATGTGTTTCATAGGGTTAAAACTGGAAAACGTTGTCATATTTCGAGGAAAATTGAGAAAAATGACAGAATTTTGATTTTTTAAATATAAGAAGCAGTGAAAAATCATTAAATTTAAGTTTTTCCTAGGATACATGAAAACATGTTTTTTGTAATTTTAAACACTAAAACTTGTGTGTAACAGTTGAAAACATAGAAAATAGACTTATATTCTCATGAAATTAGGGTACATCCACTGTTGATGTATTTTTTATGGGTACACATAGAAGACACATTAATACAATGTGTATTGAGGTATGATGGCCCAGTAAATAATTTTTCAAGGCCCTAAATCCAAAAAAAACTTGTCTCTAGGGGTCCAAACCTGGAAAATGTTTTTAAATTCCCTTGAAATTAGAGAAAAATTATCGTAGATTTATTTTTTAATTGTAGGAAATCAAAACATGTCTTTTTGAGTTACCATTTTCTTGAGATTCTTATAAACATGTTTTTAGTGTTTCTAAACACTAAAACGTGTGTATAATTGTGAAATATATTGAAAAAAACAAGTTATTGTCATGAAATTATTTTACATCCACAATTGAGTTGTTGTTTTCATGTACACATAGAAAACTTATCAATCCAACAAGCGGTGTGGTCAAAACAGCTCTGTAAACTAATTTTAATGGTATTTAAGCCATTACAAATATTTCTCGGGGGATCAAAACTAGAAAACATAACCAAATTACTGTGATATCAGGGTAAAATGTTTATAGATTTATTTCTGAAATGTTTTAACTGATGAAAATTCAATCAAATTTACGGTTTTACCTTGATGCTTGTAAATGAATTTTAAATGTTTTAAAACACGAAAATGTGTGTGTAATGTTCATAACCATATTAAATGACCTCATTATAATTTTTAATCAAAGTAAAATCATTATTTAGTTATATTTTACATGTACATATAGAAAATACATCAATAAGATGTGTGGTGTGGTCGTAATGGCCTGGCAGATAGGTCTTATAGGTATTGATGCCTTTAAAAAAATGTTTAGGGGAGAAATCTAGGAAAAAGTATTGGATTACCATTAAATAATATGAAAATAACTATATTATATTTTTGGAATATCAGAATCGACAATATGTCATTCAGAAATATGGTTTTCTCAATAATCTCATAAAAGAGTTTTTTGTGTTTTAAAACACATAAATGTGTATGTAATGGTCAAAACCATGAAAAAAGACCTCATATTGATATTAAATAAATGAAACCCCATCATTGAGTTATTTTTGATGTGTATGCTTTTACAACATATCAATCCGACATGCAATGTGGTTGGAATGGCTAGGTAATTTTATTAAAGTTACTGAATCCCTTAAAAGCATGTGTCGGGTAGTCAAAAATAGGAAAAATTGTTGGATTTCAATGAAATCATAGAAAATTATTTTAGATTGATCATTGAAATATATGAAGTGATGAAATTTCACTCTATAATATTGTTTTCCGGGGATACCCATAAACAAATTTTTAGTGTATTAAATTACTAAAACTCATGGGTAATGGTCAAAATCATATAAAATGGATTCATATTGATGTTGAATCATGGTACAACCATTGTTGATTTTTTTATAACATAAAAACTCATACAAAATGTCATTACAATGTGCGGTAAATTGTTTTTAAAGGTATCAAATCCCCTAAATCCATGTATCTTGGCATTGAAACCAAGAAAACATCATTGTATTTCTATTAAATCATAGGAAAATAATCAAAGATTTATTTTTGAAATGTATGAATTGACAACACATCAATACGAGTTATGGATTTCACTAGATGCCCCTAAATGGTTTTTAGTGTTTTAAAACACATAAACATGAGTATAATTGTAGAAATCATAGAAATTAACCTCAGATTGATGTAAAATCATGGAATAACCACTATTGATTTTTTTTATATGTATACATAGAGAACACATAAATATGACGTGTAGTGTGGTTCAAATAACTTGGTAAACTATTTTTAAAGGAACCAAAGATGTTTAAAAACATTTTACGGGTGGGTGGACTTGGAAAAAATAATTATATTTCAATAAAATCAGAGGATAATGATTGTATATTTATTTTTTAAATATAGGAAATGACATCACCTCATTTTGAGTTACAGTTTTTCCAGGTTTCCTGTAAATGAATTTTCAGTGTTTTAAAATACTAAAATGTCCGTGAAATTGTAAGAACTGTTTCAAATGGCCTCATATTGTTGTGAAATACTGGGAAAACCACAGATGAATTATTTTTTAAAATATAGGACATGATGTTATATCAATTTCCTTAAAATTTGTTTATAATGTAAATTTCAAGCACACCACATATTGATTTTAAAATCGATTATAATTTTATATAATTTTACCTTTTCATATTAAGTGTTGAATTATATCTTAAATATTTAATTCTATTTTTTCATATTGTTTATCATGGTATATTATTCTTTTATGTTAAAAAATAATCTATTTGATTAAAAATATAAAAAAATTTATGTGAAACATTCTTAATATATTCTATTTCTTTCTAATTTCACATTTCATTGCATAAATGTTCTGTTTTTTGTATTAGGCGAAACATTCCAGTAGTAGGCATAAAGGTTGACCTTTCTGATCCATGTCATTCATTAAAAGAAAATAGGGATGGTTCCTAGATTCCATGGTATGATTAAATTTTATCAATGGTTTTATTATAATTATGAATTTTATGTTAAATTTTAATTACTATTTTATTTATAGTTTATGAGTTGATATGGTTAGCTTCATTTTATGAGATGATTTGGCAGAAGATAAATGCAGCAGGGGTCATGGGGTCGATGTATACAGGGCACCAATTGTTATTGGACATATTTTATATGTATATATTGATGATTGGGGTATAGGTTGACTATAGGTATTAGTTGATTGTGGGTATGATTATTATGTATGTATATATATATATATATATGAATGTGGGTGTATCAATTATGATGTATGTATGATGGGGTTTTTAGGATTTTTTTTAGTTTATAACATGTTAGAGTTTATATATATTTATTTTCATTAAATATTTTTAAAAAATAATTTTTTTTGTAATAAGGTTTGAAGCAGTTACTAAAAATTTTCCTTAAATAAATTATTTTGAATCATAATTAGAGGTGGTAAATTTTAACTATCGCTAAACCTTAACGTAACTAGACAATTTGGTGAAAGTTAGGTTCATCCCCTTTTTCATATTTTAAGGTTTATTAAAAAAATCACCTCTAAATAAAAAAACCCACTTCACAGTTCTCTAAAAATGATACATACAGAAACGAACGCAAAATAAAAAACCCCACATAAACTTACTATCATGTTTTTAATATTCATGGGTTTTTTAACCATTGCTAAATAATTAAGCAGTGGTTAAAACCACATCTAGAAGAAAAAGAAACCACTAATAAAACCTATATTTTTATTGTGGTTACTGGAAGACCCCACATTTTATTTATATTTATCTTACTTTTACACATCAAACAGAATATTGATTTTTTTCCTATGATTTTACATCCTTCTAAGGGTGTTTTCTATGTAAATGACCACTAAATGCATGATTTGTTGTTTAAAATTCATAAAAGTGTGTTTTTGGTCATCTCATGAAAACAGAATCTCATATTGACATTCCATTTGTTTCATTATTCGAAAAATTAGTGTATGGTTCTTTTTTTATTTCATGGAATTTATATCCCGTATTGTTGGTTTACCCCCCCCCCCCCACCAATAACATTTTTAAAAGGTTGTCATACCTTTAAAAGCGATTATTTGGTTGTTCTGGGAAAACCACATGTCTGATTAATGTGTTGCCTCATTATACATTTCAATAATATTATATATATTGGGATATTATGATTCCACATCATTATATATATTTTTTAAAGATCAACTAATTTTTAAATGCATATTCAGTTATTTTTTAAAAAATAAAAAGGTGTTTTTAGTCATCCTGGACAAATAGAACATGGGATTGACATTTCATCTTCTCCAAAATTTCAAAAATCACTGTATGTTTGTTTTCTTCTGACTTTATGACTTTAAATGTCTTTTTGGTTGGGTTATCCCCTATTATACACATTTTCAAATGGTATAGATGCTTTGAAACTTCTTATCTAATCATTTCAGGAAGACCACATTTCAAATTGACAAGACGTCTTCTTAGACGTATAAAAATAATATAAATATAGTTTCCTGTTATTCCACATCATTATATGTTATTTTTCTATAGACCATTGATAAATTTTATGTTATATATATTTTTTATTTTCTTTTTAATTATTTAATTCCCATCAATTTTTCATAATATGTGAAATTCCATCATTATTGTAATTTTTAAGTGTTTTGAGCTAAATTGTGGAAATGATCTTATTTTAGAATTTTATTAGTTTTTCATCTATATAGTAGTTTGGGAATATTTTTTTAATACTAATCTAATTTTAAATATTCTTTTTTTATAATCCCTTTTCTAATGGGATTCATATCTTCTAGAAGGATCAAGCGTTGAATTGCCCATTTAGACACCCAAGAAAAGCATTGAAATTGGAAAATTATTTTTTAAACATAATTTAATTTCCATAAATAAATGATGCATACATTGGAACAATGATGTATAAATTAGGTTATTCTACCAATAAAACATATAAAACTCTAATTTTCATCTCCTCAAACAGTACCATGATTATATTCATTCATTAATATTATCAAGTGAAGCATGAAAATGGAAGAAGTTGGAGAGAGATTTTATCAAAAAACCATTATCCTCATTAATCCAGACATATATTTTTTCCTTTTGTTACAAAAAGTAATAATTTTTTAAGTAGAAATAAAATTCATATGTGAATAAAATTTATTAAGACACATAATCATGATTCCCTCAGAAAAGATTACAAACTAGAGAAAACAATCGGGACAATTGATTCTCAGCAGAACATTTCTCAGCCCCTTTTCATTATATTCTCATCTGAAATTAATTTCAAAGGATGTCTATATTGGTGTTGTATATCATTATATAAATTATAATCTTATGTACAGAATTATAACATGAATTAACCAATCCATGAAGGTATATACTCTATGTAGTGGTGGGAAGTGAAGATCCAAGGAGATATCTCTTTTGAGTTTGTAGATTTACTTATTTTCCTTTTTATTTATCTAAAAACTATTTCTATTGAATAAATATGGTCACTTTTTTATTTAATTAATTTTTTTATAAATTAATATGGATTTTTTTTCAAATTATTAATGAAAATAGTTTATTCTCATTATTTAAATCTCATTGGGAAAGATCTCCCCATTGAGAATAATGAGTGTACTATCTTCCAGTTGTTTAGAGGTATTTTGGTAATTTGATCACATTCATATGAGGATCATAACCCATGTTTTAGGGATCACTATGGTTTCTAGATAATTTATGTGTATCCCTTGAGGTATTTTTTTAATGACAAACTGAGATCATACTAAGAAAAGCACGACCCCTGTATTAGTAAAAAAGCATACACGAGTCTGAAAGTATAATATTAACAAATATCCTTCATAAAAAGAGGAAAGAGATTATCTAGAACATGATTCATCGAAAGATAATCATAACCATTCACATCCTTATTAGGAAGACGATCTTCCAATGAATTTTCCTCTATGTAAACATGAGTAAAAAATGATCCTTTGAGTAAAGATAGTCCAACCATCTAATCCGGAGATTAGTGAGCTTCTATGAAAGATGTAGGGATTAAATTCGTAAGGAAAAAAACAATATCCATAGAATCACACTCAATACAAATCTTGTTCCTACCCCATTTTTCCTCTTGATTCACTACCACAATAACAATATGCATCTCCACTTTAAGGGCATAGGCAAAACCGTATGAGCCATAAATATATCCAAGAGCATTTCCCTGATAATCCCTAAAGACAACACTGAAACTAGAGGGAGCCGGGTTTCCCCAAGAAGCACCTTCAAAGTTAACTTTAATCCACCCACAAAAATAGACCTTCCATATGACATTAATTGTACCAAAAGGAGGCTGAAAATTTCCTTTAATCCTAATTTGATTTTGCACAGAGAAATCATGGATTGAATTATAGAAAAACACTGCTTTTGGTGTTCCACATAACACACAGCCGCAAGGATACCTGTAAGACCAGCGCCAACCCAAAAAGGATGAAACTCATGCCTAGATATGTTCCTTGATGTCCATATGAAATGAATATTTTCTTCTATAGCACCTTGAAAAAAAATTCTGGATTTGTGGTGACACTTTTAGAAAATTTTGACCTTTAATAAAGTCGAATATTGAATAGGTTTGAGGAAGAGAAACTTCAAAAATATCAGTAACAACCCTCCACATCACTAAAGCTTATGCACAACTGAGGAAGATATGATCCATGTATTCCCTATGATGAGAGCATAAAGAGAAAGTAGAGAAAAGGGTGATTATATAGACCAACAGAAAGCCATCGGTTGTTATTTTTTATGAGCTAGCCTCCATTTATAATCGATCTGGATGACCTTAAGAACATATTATGAATAATTCTCATCCTTTTAAATTATTATTAACTTCCAAAATAGTGGTTGAAATATCCTTTGAATTTCAGAATACCATTCATAGTAGGTTCCCATGCCAAAAAATCACCACTAGAAGGCCAACAATAATTATCCACTAACGATGTGATGTGGTATGAAAGATTCTCCATACTATCAAGACGATAATTAATTTAAAATTCAAAATCCAGATTCAAATACCTGTCAAGAACCAAGTTAACCTGAAGATTCAATGTCTAGTTTCATTTCCAAAATTGAAGAGGTGAGTCCCTAGAAATCAACCACGGAGAGTCAACGTCAATTTTAGAGAAAATATCTTTGAAGTCAGGCCACACCGAAGAATTGAAATAATTGATGTTTCCCAACATGATCCTATTAGTAAACCTGGAGTGAAAAAAACTATTAGCCTTAGATTTTATAATTATAATCCTCCAGATAAACGCGTCCTCCAAAGATTCATTCAAATACCAAATATTTTGGGTGCCCAAACCACCACCATCATAAGAATTTCAAATAGAATTCCAGGGAACCATTGCTAGCCTCCTTTCAAATATGCTAACACTTCAGAAGAAATTTTTAATAGAAGTGTAAATTCTCTTGATTAATGAAATTGGCCATTTATACACCATAAATGAGTACAGAAATTTGGAACTGACAATTGGCTTTACTAGAAAAACCCTACCAGCCATTGAAAGAGATTTTCCCTTCCATGTGGAACGTTATCTTCTAATCATGTGGAAAATTGTAGAGAAATAACTTACCTTTGGTCTCCCCCAAATCATAGGAAACCCATAATATGTAAATGGGATATGACACTCTCAAATTCCTAATTCATTGATGATATAATTTTTCCTGTTAGAAGAGAATCTCCTTCCAAAGTAATAAAAATACTTACTCCTACTAATCTTCTATCTAGATAACATTTCGTAGTGCAATATGGATATATTTTTATTAGTGATATTACTTTTATCCATTTGAGTTAAGAGGGTGATGTCATCAACATATAGAAGACGAGAAGAAGTAACAATCCCCCTTCCAGAATGAATAGGCTTCAATTTTCCATTGTCGACCATGATAGAAATAACTGTATTGAGATAACCCTCAACAATAGGGAATAAGATGGCTGATAAAAGATAACCCTGAGGTCACTAGATTAATGAATTTTTAAAGTGTAAATTATTGATTGGGGTAATCAAAGTAAAAACCCTATTGAAATTTGGATCCATTTTGGGGAGGATTCTTATGTTTTTTTAAAATTTATAGTATTTTTACCCACAAATTAATTATTTTAAAATAACAAAAAATTAGATTTTCATAGTGAATACTCATAGGTTTGGAGTGATTATCTACAATATGAGGAGTCTAGTCATGATGCATTTTGGGAGATTCAATTACAAAAAAAATTATTCAGTGCTTTAACACTAACCATAGAAGATTCAAGAATTAAAATAAAATGTTGAAATTCATTCCACTACCATAAGGTACTGGATGAATTGAAAGCTAAAAAAGATACTGAAGAAATGTAAAATATTTTTTCCACCCACTTTTGATATTGAGTAACCCTTTTTGGATAGATTTAAAAATGATTCAAGAATATCCTTTTTCAATTTTGAGTATAAAATTATCAAATATTCACCAATTGATCTGTCTATTGAAAATAAAAGTATTTGGAAAATTATTGGGTTGAATTTTTTGAGAAATTTTTTACATGTGAAACCCCTTGTTTTGAAATTGAAAATTACAAACCTTTGTAAGAGACATTTTCCAAAGAGGAAGAAAAAATTGATACATTCATTTTCGAATAGACCATGAAGGAACTAGAGCTATGTACCAATTTTAATAAATCTTTTTTCCACTCACATAAAGAGAGAAAGAAAATTAGATTTCATAAGTAGTTATAACAAATATTGATCCAATTTTTCTTGAATATTTTGATAATAAATTGCTAACTGCTTCTCCTTATACATATTTAGTTCCCATTTCTCCTGCATGGATTTATTTTCCAGATGAAGAGGTTCTCAAGGATAAAACTAAAGAAATAATGGTGTGACTGTTTGAGTACACTAGTAAACTTGAGGGTGGTGGTGGAAAGCTATTTTTGAATGAATAAATAATTTTTCAAGATGAAATTGAAGAGGAACCACAACCTAAGATTTCAATTTAGAAACAGTTGGAGGTTGTTTTTAGGTTAAATTCTTGGTAAGTTTCTTTTAAATTTTGATCCCACTTCCACTACATCATTGGAATCATAATTTGTTAGAGGGGAACCTGAATTGGTCCGTTTTTATGAGATTATACAAGTTTTTTGAGGTAATTAATACTAGATAAAATTAATTTTTATGGTTCATGAGGAAGAAAATTCACACACCGTCAGATTTGGAATGATCACGTGGAACTGCCGGACTAAGGGAAGTGAAATCCTAGCACCCACTTGGGGGTTCAATACAAGACTCTTTTCATTCCCCTTTATTTATAATTTTTCTGTCATTACGTTCAATAAAATTTTGATCCATTATTTTTTTATTTTTGTTTCCTTGTTTTAGTTTTTTTTTCAGGATAACTGAAGGTTTCAACTACTAAATAAAAACTAGGATGTATCTTTCATCTTCACTCGATTTTTTATATCTTACCACCTGCATTTTCTCATCACAATTTTAAATTATATAAAAAATGAGAAAATTATGAAAAATAAATTTGGGGGATAAATATAATTGGTTAGATTTATATTTTGGGATTTTTCTTTTAAAATTGATGTTTTTAGTTATCCTTTAAAATTTGGTGTTTTAATTTAAAAGTTTAGGCGTTTTATTTCAAATTTTTTATTAAAAAAACTTATGATATCCAATTTAATATCTTTTGTTAATTGAACACTGTTATTGATTACATTACCATGGAACGTATCATAAATTATTATAAAAATATTATTTATTGTAAATTAAAATTGTGGAAATACATAAAAATACGATTGGATTCTAAATTCTATGCCATAAATGATGTCAGATATTGGAAATTACATTCTTATGAGGCTTATAAACCCTTTATGATGTCTTATTCATATTAACCTCATTTGTTAACAGAGCCCATCCATACATTCTTTAACCATAACTTTATTTATTTCGGTTAAAACATGAGGGTTGAGATACCTGTGTCTTAAATTATTAAAATAAACTTGATTTAAAATTCTACCATTTCATGAAAAGACTATAAATTATTTTCTTACCTATACATTTGAATTTTTTTGGGGCTTTATTATCCATGTAAATCCTACTAGGTTTTCAAAATTTAAAGAAACACTTCCCCTGCCTACCTACTCTAAATGTGAAAATGCATGATCTAGTTGAACTTAAGTATGAGAGGGGGATGAATTATGGTGTGCTAAATCATTTGGTGATGATTTTGTTGGAGAATTAATTAATGAATAGATTTTATTTCTACTAAAAAAATTATTTCGGATGTAGTTCCCCTCTATAGATTTCAAGGGGAAAATTATTTGTTGCTATATGGATCTCTCAAAGGAAGAAATTGGTTCCTGTCATGATATTTCAGAAAAAAAGGTATGAAAATTTTCATTTTTTGGTACTGAAATATTTATAGTGTGGGATGGAAAAGATATTCTTAGATAATCTCTTAACAGATTTTCCTCCATGGATAGTGAGAACACCACGCTTGAGTGAAAACTGAATTCATGAAATAATGTTTTATCCAAGATCCAAACCCTCTTATCATGACTCATAATCATGACATTAGATGTCACGACCCATCCCAGTGGGGCCCAAGCCGCAACTCCCCAAGCCCGCATCCAATAGGCTAGTGGCTAGTGACTAGCACTGAGTAGGCATGTTTCTAACATGAGAGGCATTGACTTTAAACCTGAACACACGCACACACATCTTCAGGCCCACAAAGCTGAAAACAGTAAATGCTACTAAAAATGGAAATGCATGGATACACTAAAATCCCAACCAGTAGAGTATGACAGGAAATTAAATTATAGTAATGTAAATCCCTGGGCCAAAAGTACAAGCCCACTAAAAGAGAGTCTGTAACAAAGTCAAACCTATAAATAAATGTATTGGGACTGTAATCCGTAGCCGTAGGAACACACCTCAGCCTGTCTGATCTCACTGAGAACCGCCCGGTCCTGGTCTGCCTAGTATCCTGTCAAGGGCTCGCTCGACTGCACAAGACACGACACGTGCTGGCAAAGCCTGTGCAGGGGTAAGTATAACAATGCACAGTAGGACACTCTGAAACCACAAAGGAATAAAACAAGGGAAATACCACAAAGGTATGATACAATAATCTCTACACAGTATATGTTTACCGAACATATAACAGGAATATCTTGATATACTCATACACGACCAACCCTTGAAAAACTGGCACTGAGATCCAGCTCGAAGATTCCATTAAGCACATAACAATGAGAACACACTCCTAGGTCAGAAGAGAGAGATACAAAGTACTCGTTCCGAGAGAACACACTCCACAAGTACTTGAGAATATGATGTTTAGATGAGGATCACATCCAATAGCTATGGGGTGATTCCAACAACTCAGTCTAAACTAATCCGCTAAGCCGAGGATCGGTGCCCGCGTAAAGTTAGTCACGTTGATACCAAGAACTGTACCTAGGGTAACGAGAAAGAATAGAGGATCCGGCTCCAAGTCTCACAGAGGGGATTCCAACACCTCTGTTCAGGAAGTCCTCCTGAAGGGATCATACTCATGTACATAGGAAATGATACCAGAATCCTTCAGGGGAAAAACCAAGGTAACAAACCCTAAGAAAGATAGTCCAAGCCATAGAAGAAAAATCGCTCAAGCCATGTAAAACAGGATACATGGCATGTAGTATGGTTACATGTCGTGATCCTTGACTAAGGGTACTACCCATGTAAATGAACCGTGTCTCCAGTCCATGTGTGTAAAACTAGACTACACAGCGTGTAGAAGGATCACACATTGTGTTCCTTGACTCTGTGTACAACCTATATAAACGGTCCTTGTCTCTTGGCATGTCTTATAAAATGTAACTACACTGCATGTATTAGGATTACACTCCATGTCCAAACACCTGGGCTCACCCCATGTACGCTGGCCATGTGCCCGTACACAGTCTCTATCCGTGTCGCCAGCCCGTGTACCAGTACACGGGGTATCCCGTGTATCTGGATGGGTCTGGCCGGGGATGGGTATACATGCCATGTCCTTGGCCATGTAACCAACCCATGTCAATGTACTCCCAGAGTACACTCCAGGTAGTCTTCCTACAAACACACTCCATGTAGCCCATACTACACACCGTGTAGTCTGGAAATTTCCAGAACCGTCTTCTTCCTCCGTGTCCCTCGGCCAGATCTCCGGATCACTTTTCTCATGTCTGTTTTCCACAAAACTCAAGATCAATGGTCACCTTATCATCGTGATTATGAATATTTGGGTTTTGGGCCTTCGATCGTCTCCGAAATCATATTCTGTTCACCCGTGCAGAAATCGTTCGAAGAACAATATCATCTGATCTGCTTCGATCTGATTCGACTCGTCCATCGCCACCGCAGTCACACCTCTGTGGGGTTGTACCGACGCAAGATCATCAATTTGGGATCGTTGCGTTGCACAAAGGATGCACAACGATCCGCAGTTCATTTCTCCATGAATAACGTTTAGAACGCACATGAAGAACGTGAGAAATTGGGGATGAAAAGTACAACAATTGAGAGGGATGAACCTCGATCGATGTTCGTGTCGATCTTGGTTCATCTCCATAAGAAGATTAAATGAAACCAAAATAACTTCCACAGTCAAATCCGCAAAAAAACCCGCAAAAGACCATCCAACAAAATACGATCAATCCGCAGCTAATCTGTTTGTGGATTAGTCAGCGTTCGTCATAGGAATCATTAAGAGGGAATGGAAATCAAAATCAAATAACCTACTTGGATTTGTAGCATTCGTTGGTGAAGCTCTGGTCACCGTGTCGTCATCGCTGGTGAAATTCATCAAGAACGTCATAACTGTGTTGGGGGTTTCTTCCAGAGCCTCCAAAGCCTCAAAGGGTTTCAGGGTTATGACTTCTGTAACCCTAGACCCCTTTGCAGACAATTATTTAAAAAGATAAAATATATCTGCTGTAACAGGATTTATTAAAATATTTTTTTTAAATATTTTATTATTGTTACGTCCAAAAACAAGATTTCACCACCGTCCCACATCGTCCGATGTTAGGTATCGCATAAGGAAAAATCTCTACTATGAACGCAATGATGCCCTCAGATTTCTGATCCGAGCACCCGTTCATGAGTTATTCCACTTTTCCAGGAAAACCACATGCGCACGTAATTTAATTATTTAATTAAATTCAAACATTTGTTCTGGGATCACCGGGCCTCGGAACTGCACGCCGTCTCAAATCATGGTCTCGAAATAATTCTCATATAATATCAAAAATAAAATATGGAAAAATAGGAGACATTACATCACACCCACCTTAGGGATTTACGTCCTTGAAAAGCCAAAACTAAGTCTACTAAAAAAGATGTGGGTACTGCACACGAATCTGAGCCTCCCACTCCCACATGCTCTCCTGGATATTCTTGTGCTACCACCAGACATGAACCAAGGGAATAGCTTTCCCACAAAGGATCTTCTCCTGCCTATCACTGGATACTCAGAAAAGTTCACTCCATCATCGATGTCCAGCTCACCCCAGTATATAATGTGTGATTGATCAAGCACGTACCTTCGCAGCTGCGACACATGGAAGATGTCGTGTACCCGGTCCATCTGAGGGGGTAGAGCCAAGCAGTACACAACCTCACCAACTCTACTTAGAATCTGAAAAGGGCTGACGATCCTTGGAGATATCTTGATGCCTCGGCCAAATCTCCGCAATCCCCATTGAGGTGAGACCCGAAGGAACAAATGGTCTCCCTCATCAAACTCCAAGGGCCTCCGTCTCTTTTTGCCATAAGACTTTTTCTGACTCTGTGTAGTCTTCATCCACTCCTAGATGACCAGCACCTTCTCTGTAGTAGCTCAAACCATCTCTGGGACCATGAGTGCTGACTCTCCTGGGTCAGTCCAGCAAAGTGGTGACCTGCAAGGTCGCCCGTACAAAGCCTCGAATGGTTCCATACCAATAGTGGAATGATAATTTTTGTTATAATCAAATTTCACCAGCGGTAGGTGATCCTCCAAGATACGACTGAGGTCAAGTATGCATGCTCATAGCATATCCTCCAGAACCTGGATGGTCCACTCTGTCTGACCATCAGTTGGAGGATGAAACGTTGTGGTCAAGTGTAACTGAGTCCCAAAAGCTTCCTGAAATCCCTTCCACAACCATGATGTGAAATGAGCATCATGATCTGAGATGATCGTGGAAGGAACTCCATGAAGTCGAATTATCTCCTGCATGTAGAGGCGTCCCAAGATCTCTAATGAACTCTGTTTCCGTATGGCTAGTAAGTGGTTCGACTTGGTGAGTCGGTCAACTATCACCTAGATGGCATCGTGTCCTCTAGACGTATGTGGTAAACCCGTCAAGAAGTCCATGGATATCCCATCCCACTTCCACTATGGAACCTCGAGGGGCTGATTCAAACCTGCTGGCACCTGGTGCTCATCCTTTACTTGCTGACAAGTTAGGCACCGAGAAACAAACTATGCCACACTCATCTTCATTCCTGGCCACCAGAACTGACGTTAGTGGTCCTGGTACATCTTTTCCATGCCTGGATGTGCCACCAAAGTTGTTGTATGTAACTACCTTAGAACATTCTCCTACAACATCACTGGTACTACTATGTTCCCTCTCAAAATAACAAAGTTCTCCCCACCTCTTGAATATCCGCTGGTAAGATCAACAACAGATATCTAACCACGAAGAGTCTCACAACTTGCATCCTCGAGTTGTGCTTCCCTGACTCGCTATAAGAGTGGAGGGGTAACAACCATCGACTTAAGGTTAGCTCCCTCATCTCTATCCATGAAGGATAACTATAAAGAGGCCACCTACCTCGTCTCCTCATCCAGAAATTTCGAACTGGATTTCCTGCGAAGAGCATCTGCCACAAAGTTCCCCTTCCCAAGAGTATAAACGATACCAATATCATAATCATGGAGGAACTCAGGACACTTACTCTATCTCTAATTCATATCCTTGTGATAAAAGATATATCTATGACTCTTGTGATCAGATTAGATGGTAAACCACTCTCCCATCAGTTAGTTCTGCCACATCATCAATGCGAAGACTACCGCTGCCAACTCAAGATCATGAGTCGCGTAGTTCTGCTCATGTGGCATCAATTGAAGTGAGACATAGGAAATCACCACTATCCTCTACATCCAAACACAACCTATCCCGGTTCCTAATGCGTCATAGGACACCACATACTTGACACCCTCTTTTAGTAGTCTCAAGATTGGGGCACTCGTCAGACTCTGTCTCAACTGATGAAAAGCCTGCTGGCATCTCTCGGTCGACACGAAAGGTTGCCCCTTTCAGTTCAAAGCTGTCATGGGTGCTAAAATCATAGAGAAATCAATAATGAATCTCCGATTTTATCCTTCCAACCCAAGGAAAGTCCACACCTCTTGCAATCTCCGGGCTTTGTCCCATGTTAACACAACCTCTACCTTGGCTGGGTTTACTGCCACACCATATGCTGAGATAGCGTGTCCTAGAAAGTGGACCTCCTCTATCTAGAATTGACACTTCGAGAGTTTCCTATACAACTGGTGCTCTCAAAGTGTGTCCAGAACCATCCTTAGGTTTCTCGCGTGCTCCTCATCGAACACAGAGTACAGAAGGATGTCATCGATGAAGACCACTATGAACCGATCTAGATAGGGCTGAAAGATCTGGTTCATGATTCCCATAAATATTGCAGGGGTGTTCGTCATGCCAAAGGGGATCACCAAGTACTCACAGTGACCATATCGACATTTTAAAGTTGTCTTCGGTATATCCTCATCCCTTACTCGCAACTGGTTATAGCCTGATCGTAGATCAACCTTCGTGAACTGTCGTGGCCCTCTTAACTGGTCTAAGAGGTCATCGATCCTTTTTAGTGGATACCGATTCATCATGGTCACCTAATTCAAGTGTCGGTAATCCACACACAGCCTCAAGATCATGTCTTCCTTCATGGAAAACAATACTAGGGCCACCCAGGGTGAAACACTGGGTCTCACAAAGCCCATTCTCTGCAAGTCCTCCAGCTGCACTCTCAGCTCACGAAGATCTACAGGGGCCATCCGATATGCTGATGCTGATATCGGTGTCATCTCGGGTTGCAACTCAATGCAGTAATCTATCTCTCAATGGGGAGGTTGTTTGGGGACATCCACCAGAAAGACATCCTCGTACTAAGCCACTTCTGTTGGAAACTGGAAACTCGTAACAACTGCTATGCCAAGGGCTAGGCTAGCCAAATGATGAGAAATATACTGTACCTTCCTATGCATGAGTCTATCCTATGCTGCCTAGGTCTCTTTTTCACTGATGAAGTAGAAGCTCATTCCATCACTGCGGACACACCGCACCCTTCACCTAAAATAGTCAATCTAGGCTTGAACTGTGGATAGCCAATCAATACCATGAATAACATCATAAGGCCTCGATGCTACCACCAAGAGGTTCCAACTGAAACTCTCCCCTCCAAGGGACAGGTCACACTATCTTCAAAGGTGTGTGATCTTTTAATATTCTCCCTTCGTAGTTTCTATGAACAAGGGTTGAGTCAACGACTCAACTGGAATATCAAGGTATCTAACAAGATAAGAAGCCAGAAAAGAATGACTAGAACCTGTGTCTATCTGTACGACAACCAAAGTAGAAAAGACAAAAATTGTACCTCTAATCATTTCGGGAGTACCAGGGTCATAAGCCTCTGCTCCCCGCAGTTGTCCCTGCCTCTATCCACCAGCTCCTTGAACCTGGGGTGGACCTCCTGGGGGTGGTGGTGGTAAAGGGTCAAAACGCCGACCACCTCCATCTGATCTCACAACTCCTCTACCACGTTCGCCACCCCACGAATTTGTCTGTTCCACACATTGCCTCTACCTCAGTGGTCCATCCACTGCTCCCATGTCAGTAGTATAGAGGGTCGGGAAATCATGAGTGATATGTCCTCTGTCGTTACATGAGTATCATCTCCCCTCTCGAGGCTGGCTGTATGTGCCCTGCAAACCCTTTACGGAAGATCATTTGTCCTAGGATCTCCTATGAAAACGTATCCCACGCCTGGGTCCCTGACGTCGGCTCCCTGTTTTCAAGGTCTCTGCTCCAGCTAGCTCACTACTGACAACTGCTGGCTATCTCTCCTCAGCCAAGAAGCTCTCAACCACCAAAGCCTGCTCGAGCACCCAAACATAAGTACGAATGCTCATATCTATGCTGCTAGCTCAGATATCGCTGTGAAAGCCCCACTCAAAAGTCTGAGCTCTAAAGTACTTATCCCTGACCATATCCATCGAGTACCGTGAGAGGTCGGTAAACTTCAATGAATAGTCATCCACTGTCATGGTTTCCTATTGGAGGTGAAGAATCTCCTGTATACGTACTTCTCTCAGAGTAACTAGTGAATACACCTCTCTGAAGAGATGCTCAAACTCTGACCATTCAAGAGTTGCCTCGTCATGAGTCTAGATAACCAAACTCCACCATCGCCCTGCCGAGCCCTGCAGAAGGCTCGCTGCGAGGATCACCATCTGGTCTGCTGGTGTCCTAACCCAATGGAAAATGCTGGCCACTACCTCAACCCAGTCCTATGCTACCTGAGGTTCACGCTCACCTCAAAACCTTAGGGGTCTCTGTCACTAAAACTCGTGGAGTGTCCTCAGCCTGCGCTCCTCCTCTACTGGTATAACATGCACTAAACACTGCTCCACAGGTGGTGGAATAACTGGCAAACCACATGATGGTAAAACTGAGGTATCTAGTCCATGTATCGAAGCTTTGTCACTGAGGGGTCATCCTCGTGATCGAGCTGCTGGATCCTAGCGGGTGCGCGTCATGGAGGAATTCTGCAAAAAACAAGATGTATTAGAGTTAGTGATTATATTTGGAGAGCTGAATCTAGATCGACAAGGAAACCACACCCCATTCCTATATGATGCATACACCATTATTTCCCCCTACAACTAGTGTTTTCATGTTCCAAGTGGAAAAAAAAGTTATCAGAGTCCTGGTGTATGGATATGTCAGTCGCCCGCACCAACACTGGGGTCCCTCTCCTGAAAGCTAAACTTGAAACACTTAACACTGTTTCCCTAAACCAACTCACAGAATCTCGGTCCTAAGGTAGAACCTACCACCACTGATACCAATCTGTCATGACCAGTCCCAGTGGGGCCCAAGCCGCAACTCCTGAAACCCTCCACCAATAGGCATGGGGCTGGTGACTAGCACCGAGTCGGCAAGTTACTAACATGGGAGGCATTGCCTATAAACTTGTACACATTCACACACATATCTAATCCCAAAAAGCTAAAAAAATGTAAAATCTACTAAAAATGGAAATTCATGAATACACTAAAATCCCAACCAATAGATTACAACAGGAACGTAAAGTACAGTAATGTGAAACCCTGGGCCAAAAGTACAAGACCACCAAAATAGAGTCTGTAACAAAATCCAACCTGTAAATAAAGGTACTAGGACTGCAATTCATAGTCGTAGGAACACACCTCGGCCTGTCTGATCTCACTGAGCACCGTCCGGTCCTGGTCCACTTAGAATCCTGTCAAAGGCTTGATTACCTATACACGACATGACACATTCGGGAAAATCCCATGCAGGGTTGAGTATACCAGTACCCAGTAGGACACCCCAAAACCACAAAGGAATACAAAAAGGGAAATACCACAATTGAATGATACTATCATCTCTAAAAAGGATATGTTTACAGAACATATAACAAGAATACCCATATATACTCAAGCACGATAGACCATCGCGAATCCACCACTAAGATCAAGCTCGAAGATTCCACTAAGCACATAACAAGGAGAACACACTCCTAGGTCTCAAGAGAGAGATACAGAGTACTAGTTCAGGGAGAAAACACTCCAAAAGTACTTGATAATAAGATGTTCATATGAGGATCAACACCAATAGCTATGGGTTGATTTCAATAACTCAGTCTGAACTAATCCGCTAAGCAGAGAATCAGCACCCGGGTAAAGCTGGTCACGTCGATACCAAGAACTCTACCTAGGGTACCAGGAAAGAATAGAGGATTTGGCTCCAAGTCTCACAGAGGGGATTATAGCAACTCTATTCAAGATGTCCTGCTGAAGGGATCATACTACTGTATATAGGAAATTATACCAAAAACCTTCAGGGGAAAGTCCAAGGGAACAAACCCTAAGAAAGCTAGTCCAAGTAACAGAAGACAAATGGATCAAGCCATGTAAAATAGGTTACATGGTGTGTAGTATGGTTACACACCTTGTTCCTTGACTCCGGGTACTACCCGTGTAAACGGCCCATGTGTCTAGTCCAGGTGTGTAAAACTAGACTACACGGCATGTAGAAGGATCACACGCTGTGTTCCCTGACATCGGGTACTGCCTGTGTAAATGGCTTGTGTCTCTAGGCTTGTCATATAAAAAGTAACTACACGTCATGTAGTACGATTACATGCCGTTTCTGAACACCTGGTCTCACCCCATGTACGCTGGCAATGTGCCCGTACACGGTCTCTGTCCGTGTCGCCTGCCCATGTACTCGTACACGGGGTATCCCGTGTATCTAGCCGGGTCTGGCCGGGGAAGGGTATACACGCCGTGTCTTTGTCCATGTACCCAACCCGTGTCCATGTACTCCCAGAGTACATGCCAGGTAGTCCACTAACAAACACATTCCATGTAGCCCATACTACATGCCGTGTAGTCAAGAAATTTCTAGAACCGTCTTCTTAATTCGTGTGCCTCGGCTGGATCTCTGGATCACGTTTCTCTTTTCTGTTTTCTACAAAACTCAATTTCATGGGTCGTCTCGTCATAATGATGCCGAATCAGTGGGTTTCGAGCCTTTGATTGGCTCCATAATCGGATTCCGGTCACCCGTGCAGAAATCTTTTGAAGAACGATATCTTCCAATCCGCTTCAATCCGTCCATCGCCACAATAGTCACACCTCCGTGGGGTTGTACTGACGCCAGATCTTCAATTTGGGATTGTTGCGTTGCACATCGGATGCTCAATGATCAGTCGTTCATATCTCTGTGAAGAACTCCTAGAATGCACATGAATAACCTGAGAAATTGGGGAAGAAAAGCACAATAATCGAGAGGGATGAACCTCAATCTATGTTCATGTCGATCTTGGATCATCATCCATAGAAGATTAAATGAAACCAAAATAACTTCAAGAATCAAATCCCCAAAATCCTCGCAAAATCCCATCCCACAAAATATGACCGATCTGCGACTAATCTATTCGTGGATTAGTCCGCGATCATCATAGGAATAAAGAATGTGGAAAGGAAATCAAAATAAAACATCATAATTGGATTCACAGCATTCGTTGGTGATGATCTGGTCATCGCGTCATCGCCACCAGCGAAATTCGTCAAGAACGTCGTAACCGCGTTGGGGGTTTCTTCCAGAGCCTCCAGAGCCTCCATGGGTTTCAGGGTTATGAGGTCTATAACCCTGGACCCCTGCGCAAAGCATTATTTAAAAAGAAAAAAGATATCTGCTGCAACAATATTTAATAAAATATTTTTATTAAATATTTTATTATCATTACATCCAAAAACTAGATTTCACCACCGACCTGCACCGTCCAATATTTGGCCTCACCTAGGGTAAAATCGCTGCTCTGAATGCAATGGTGCCCTCAAAATTCTAGTCTGAGCACCCATTCAGGAGTAATTCGAATTTTTTAGGAAAACCACACGCACTCATAATTTAATTATTTAAATAAATTCAAACATTTGTTCCAAGATCACAGGGACTCGAAACTGCAATGCATTTCAAAGCCTGGTATCGAAAGAATTCCTATATAATATAAAAAAATAAAATAAAGGGAAATTTGATACATTACATTAGAAAACCACCAACATTCATTGATCATAAAAAATATTTATAATTATTCATTATTAGTAAAATTAATTAATTAAAATGGGTTTATATTTATATATTTTTAAGGCTTATGGTGACCCATTATTTTATTTTCATGTGAAAATCATTGTTCAAAATCAAAATCAAGTGTTCAGAGGGATAAATTATGACATTGGCATAATTATGAATGAAGGAATGAATGAACATAAGGATTAATTTTTAATTTTTTTTTAAGATTCATGATTAGTTGGGAGACATGATTTTTAGCTTGATATATTCATTGATATATGTTTCTAATTTTCATTCGAAATTTATTTTAAGTGCTCACTTGTACCGGAGTCCAATAGTTACGTTTAAGGGAATTGATGGAGATGATATTTTATATATTTTTTATTTTAATTTATAAGATTTAATAGCCATAAATGTTTCACTAAATGTGAAATTGTATCATTTATGGAGTTTTGACCTGGTTTGTGTTAAATTATGAAAATTTATTAATTCTATAATTTGAACAGTATTTCCTCAGTTTAGTGTTTTAAAAATAATTTTTTTTAATAATGATCCA
The DNA here is from genome assembly GCA_963277665.1 of Viscum album. Lineage (NCBI taxonomy): Eukaryota > Viridiplantae > Streptophyta > Magnoliopsida > Santalales > Viscaceae > Viscum > Viscum album. The sequence goes on from OY728165.1 coordinate 1,211,671,718, forward strand.
ATCTTTGTAAAAAAAATTACAAGCCCTTTCTTAGGGAATTATTTTTTTCCAACTCTAATAAGGGCTGAATAATCCATTTGGGGGCCAAAAAAATATTCAATTTGGAAAATCATTTGTATGAAACAATTGAATATCCTTAAATAAATGATGAATAAATAATACCAAAGATGTTAAAATTTGGTTATTAAACATGGAATGTAAAGAGGACACAAATAATAATCTCTTCATTAAATGCTAATATTAAATGATTTCATTAAGATGATAAAGTTCTTTGTTAAAATGGAATATTATTAAGAGGCTCTTCTACCAAAAAATTACTTAATTAATATATGTTTAATTTTTTTTACCATGGGTTAAAATAAGGGAAAATTTTATAGGGATAAATAAAAATTGATTTTAAACAAAACTTATGAATTCACCTAAGCATGATTCTACCAGGATGGTTTCCAAAAGTTAGTAAAAATTCAAGAGAACATATTATGGAAAAAATATGTTCCACCCCTTATTCATTAATATTCTCTTATCAATTTTATTTAAAAGGTTGGTTAGATTGAGAGAGTGGGATATTATGTAAAATTGATGAATAATAATAGTATTATTAAATTAATTGATAAATCTATGAAGTTCTATAATCAATGTGGTGGTGGGTAGTTGATATCGGAGGATACTTCTCTTTTGAGATTGTGCATTTCATTGTTTTCTTTTTCATTCCTTAGAAAATGGTTTTCTTTAATTATGTGGGTAATTTTATTTATTTAAATCAATATCATCAAGATTAATCTATATTTATCTCCAACTTTTGAATGTAAATTGGTTATTTGTATTGTTTAAATTTCTTTGTGTGAGATCTCCACATTGAGCCCAATGAATATAATCAGTTTCAGTTCCTCTCTGGTTTATGGGTAATAGGAACAAATTCATAAGTGGATTTTCACCCATGTTTGAGGTATCAATATGTTTTATTGATAATTTATGTGCATACCATGAGGACATGAGGTGTACACTAATAAATAAAATTAGATAAATAATTTAGGCATCGATAATGGGTTTGTCAGAAATTAAATGTTTTCCACCACAACTTTCTTTAGTTTTTTTGTCCTTATTTATTATGATTTATAATAACTAATATAGATTTTTTATTTGAAATTTGATTTTATATCATTTAACATAGTTTAAAATATTTCAAATCCTCAATTTTAGTTATAAAATTTTAAAAAAACAAACTAACATTGTGGTAGTTTGGTAACATAGTATTAAACTTCAGAGTAACAAAACCCTATTGTTACAACTGTAGTGCATTCTAAATGGTAGTTATTGAATTGGGGTAATGATACTGAAAAATACAATCAATATTACACACAAACACTTATTTTCAAGTTTTAAAATAAGAAATGTACATTTATGGTCATCTAGGGAAAATGAAACCTTTGATTGACATTCTGTTTCAACCTTCATTATATTGTTTTTTATCTCATTTAGTAGTATTTTGAGGTTTTTTTATCAGTTTTCCCCCTTAACACATGTTTTTAAAATGATTCAATCATTTAGATGGATCTTATTCGGTTTTTTGGGTAGACTGTGAAAAGCCTGGATCATTTGTGATCACTGAGAGGGGTGGTTTGAATCAGTGATAGCTTCTTCATTTTAAGAATTGTTCCCTTTGAATGATCAATTCAACCTCTATGGCCGGTTAAGGCCTAGATCTTCTCTTTTGTTGGTGTAATGATAATGAAAGCACAAAACATAGAGATTTACAAGGTTCGGTACAAAGACCTGCTCCTTACCGTGTTGGTTACACTCCCCAACATGGATTCTTCACTATGCTAGAAGATGTTTACACGGTAAATGGTATACCCCCCAATTAGAAGTTGGTTAAACCCCCCGACTTCACAGCATCTTTTTCTTCACAGCTACACTTCTCTTCTTCAAATGTGTTGTTCAATTCTTCAAGTAGCTTCAACAAACTCTATGTGAACTTTTTGGTCTCGTTCACCAATACTTTTATTCAATATGCATGCAAGTACATACATCTAATCCCTTATTATTCACTTGTGCACATACCCTCACAACCCAAGAGATGGGATGTGGCCTTCCTTGCTTGCACACCTACTCACAAGGTGTGTGGGATTCACTTCACCCGAACCCACTTCATAGGAGGGCACGCAAATGTGCGGCCACTCCTATCTTTTGTCGCACAGGTATTTGTGTGCAATAGCCACGCAGGGTGCGGGAGGAGTGGGTGCGCAAGTGGCAGTAGCACCTTCTACAGCGCAATTGGTGCAATAGCTTCCTCCTGCCGCGCAGGTGTACGCGGCTCATCTTCTTCCTACCGTGCAAAGGGAGCGCGTAGGGTAACCCGGTGCTCCTCCTTTTATGCAGGGGTTGCACGATCAGTTCCCACGGAGCCTCGGGTGGCTCCGGCCATTACTGTCTCGCTTAGGCACGAGAGTTTTCCGTTCGCGTTGCATGGAGCTATGCGGGACTTCTTCTCAAAGGATCAGCAAGCATTCTCTAGCCTCGAGAAGCTTCTCTTATATGTAAAGGCTTCCTAAAAAAACGCTTCATAAATTGGATGTCAGTCTTCCTATGAAACTCGATGTTTCTTGACTTGTTAAATGCAGGAGCCTTTTGACGTAGACACTTCATGTGCATGCAAACTTGAATGCACACATGGGTTCTTCCTGTTCTGTCCATGCACGAACACTCAGCCTCGCAACTCTGTTTTCTTTGGCCACGTTTGAAATCATTAACTCATTTCATGCATGCAACTTTTAACAAATTAATGTGTTCGTGAGGAGGAGACGAACACACTGGTGTTCCTATCTCCATCAGAGACGGCCGGGAGCTCCATCTACCTTGCTCAATGGCTCTGGTTCGTGGTTGATGTCACAGGAGTTCACCCAGCCGGCGGGAGGTTGAAGACAATGCCACGACCGTTGGATCCGATATTTAATGATCGCGGAAAGCGGAGATTATATTGTGGCATGGTGAGATAAGATGATCGGCTGCGATTACACGCGGATCAGATGGACGGCGCAGATCAACTCCGCGTCTTTAAAATGTCATCCCACATTGAATCGAGCCACTATTTTCTTGTGGTTTAACAAACAACGCCTTCCAACATCAGTCAGATTACTCCTCTCCCCCCTCCGGTGCCGCCACACACCGGTTCTCTTGCGGGTGTGCTCTAGCACCCACTATGCTCCTCCGAGCGCGCTCTAGCGCCCACTATGCTCCTTCACGGGTGCGCCCTTGTCACCCACGCTGTGCGAGCTTGACCTCCGCATGGATCGGGCTTACACATGGCCCGGCCTCATTGGGCTGGCCCATGAGGTTTCCCTTTGGGAGTGGTGACCTCAGTCCCACATGTGCCTTGGGTTGAGTCCTTGAGGTTGGCCATTGGTTGGCCTTCTTTTTTATTTTTTATGTACTTGGTAGTAAGAACAAGAACTATAACCAACCAATCTTCCTCTCCTCTTCATCATCTTAGGAACTTCATAAAATTCTTTAACATTTCTTCAACATTTCTTCTTCTTCTTCAAGTAGGAGATTGAATCCCCAAGAATCTCTCAAGAATCTTCATCACCCATTAATCAAGAAATCACTTGATCTTCAATGTACATCTTTGATCCAATCATAGATGAGCTTGGATCATCTTTAAACCCCCATGAACAAAGAGATAGTGCATGGTCTTCTTCAAACCACTTCATCCACAATGTAGCTGTGGATGGTTCTCTTTCACTTCATCCTCCTAGTGATTGTGGATGGTTGACCTTTGTATCTCCTCATGCATTGTGAAGACAATGCATGGACGTCTAACAATGATGTGACGTTGTGTCTTCTTGATACAAGTTCATTGAACTTAATATCATCTCTAAAATCATCTGATGTTATGATGCTTCTTCAACCATCATTCTTCAAGATTTACTTCATCAGTTGGCACTCATTGACAGGTTAATGACAACAAATGAAATCACTTGGGCACAACAATATCCCCCATTGTATTTCATTGTCAATACTCCTAAGTAAACATTGAAGAATTTCACAACGTGTGTGCTGATGATTTCTACCCATTATTAGCCAACAAATGCAAAGCGATGAATGGGAAGTCATTCCCAAAATGCATAACCGCTTGACCCTGCACAACATCAGCAACCAATGCTTTCCCTCAAGGGATTCACTCATCTCCTTCAATTCCCTACATGTTAGTACAAAATCATATAAATTGAGGGAATAAGGAGGGACCTTTCTCTTCCTCAAGTGAGAGGATAAGGATGAACATGAAGTTTCAGCCTTAGCTCAACAAATCTTTCTGTAGGCATAGCTTTAGTAAAAATATCCACCACCTGATCTTGAGTAGAAATGTATTCTAGCTTGATGTCTCCACTGGAGACCCTTTATTTGATGAAATGATATTTTATATCAGTGTGCTTGGATCTGGAGTGTTGTATAGGATTCTTAGACAATCCAATTGCACTTTCCATTCTGAACCTTTTCACTAAGTCCCTTGCATACTTTTCTTGTGAAAGAAATATGGAGTTTTGTCTTTGTTCCACCTGAAATCCCAGAAAATATGTCATTTGACCTTGCATGGACCTTTCTAAGGTTCTTTTCATATGCTCAGCAAATTCTTCACATAGTCCTTCCTTGTCACCAGCAAAAATGATATCATCCACATAGATAATGACTATGAGGGTACCAGTGGCCATTTCTCTAACATAGAGATTATTGTCAACTGTTCCTTTGACAGACTTCATGTTCTTGAGAAAACCATCCAATTTGGAGTACCATGCACTAGGGGCCTGCATCAATCCATATAAATCTTTTCTCAGTCTGTATACCATACTACCATCTTTGTCCAGCACAAATCCCTCTGGTTGTTCTATATACTCCTCTTCTTCAAGATCTCCATTTTGGAATACAGATTTCACATCCATCTGATAGACCTTGTACTGCTTGTGTGTTGTAACTACTAAGAACATTTTGATGGTTTCCAGTCTTTCAACTAGTGCAAAGGTTTATTCAAAGTTTATTCCTTCCATTTGTGAATACCCATTGCATACGAGTCTGGACTTATTTCAGGAAACTTCCCCCTTTTCATTGAGTTTGTTTCTAAAACCCCACTTTTTCCCAAAAACATTTTTATTCTTGGGGCTTGGCACTTGATCCCAAGTGGAGTTATTTTCTATTTGATTGAGTTCCTCATGCATAGCTTGTATCCATTCCTCATGTTCAACTACTTCGACCACTGTGTGAGGTTCAACTTGAGAAACTAGTGTAGTCTGACCTTCCAATCTCAATATTCTTCTAGTTATTACTGAGGACTGTGGGTCACCAAGGACATTTTCTGTGTTGACATGTTTCTTGAATTTTTTGTATCTCCTTCTTCAACATTTAATACCTTGCTATTCATCACTGGTGTGATCAGAGTTGATATCATCATCATTTGGTGTTAGCTTAGTTAATTCTTCATTCCTCTGTTCCAAGGTTGTGTCATTCTTTGAGTCATAATTATACACAGTGTATGGTTTGGTGTTGCTTTCAATTATTCTGACATCACTGCAGTCAATCATTTTTTTCAACCTCTTATTCCAGCATCTGTAGCCTTTTCCATCTAGTAGGTAACCCATATATATTCCTTCTTCTACTTTTTCCTCAAACTTTCCCAGATTAATGTTTTCAAACTTGATGATGCAAGGACTGCCAAAGACTCTGATGTATTTAGCAGTTGGTTTTCTGTTAAACCACATTTCATAGGCTGTCATTTGTGTTTATGGTCTCAGGAGGCATCTATTTTGTTTGTGTATGGCTGTGGATACCAATTCTCTCCAGAAAAACTTAGAGATATTGTGCTCACCTAACATAGTCTTCCCCATTTCAACTATGATTCGATTCTTTCTTTCATCCACTCCATTCTGTTGTGGAGTATATGGTGTACTGTATTGATGCTTGATTCCATGCTTGACTAGATAGATTTCAAAGGCATCACCAGTGTATTCTTTCCCATTGTCTGATTTTACTTTCTTGATGCAGAGTCTTAGTTCTTTCTCAGACTGCCTTCTGAAATTTTTGAACATTATGATTGCCTCTGACTTATGTTTCATGATCATAACATTGGTCATCTGAGCGTAATAATCAATGAAAGTCATAAAATAGATATCTCCACTTGTAGACTTATGTCTTATAGGTCCACAAATTTCTGTATGGATGAGTTCAAGAGGCCCAGTAGACATGATATCTTCTCCTTTGTGTGAACTATGGGTAAGTTTTCCCTTATAACATGTGTCCCAAATTTCATCCCTTTCTCACTTTAATTTGGGTAGATCTCGTACAATATTGTACTTCAGAATTTTACTCATACTCCTTTGAACAAGATGACCATGTCTTATTTGTTAGATGTTATTTTCATCCTTAGAACTAATATAACAAGAATTGATGGGCTCACCAATTTAAAATAGGTTTCTAGTGGTTCTTCATCCTTGAGTGATGATTTTTCCATCCTTTGAGCTCTTGATGATGCATGAATCATTCTTGAACAACATCTCATGTCCATCATCACATAATTGACTTACACTCAGTAGGTTGTGCTTTAATCCTTCAACAAATAACACATCATTGGATTTTAGATTTGTTGTTTCAATCATTTCCTTTCCAACTCCCTTGATTTTCAGAGAGAAATCATTTCCAAACACCATGGTACCACCCTCATGACTTTCTATGTTTCTTACAATTCTTGTATCACCAGTAATGTGTGATGAGAATCCACTATCAAGAATCCATTACTTGGTTTTACTTGTGTCTTTTAGAGAAACTTTAGTAAAGCATGTGATTTCTTCATTGGGTTCTTGAAAGCATTTTCCTTTCATGTCGTTGACTCTTTTTTCAGGAATAATAGTTATACATTTATCAGCTCTATGACCTTGTTGGTCACATCTTCCACAAGCATCACCTAGGGAGTCAAATTTCTTCTGAATTGGAAGTTTTGAAGCATTCTGTAATACACTATGGCTTTCAGGATATCTCCCCCTTGACTCATGCCTCATACTTGGAAGAGACATGTTATACCAGCATGCATAGGCCTTGTGTCCAAACACACCACAACACTAGCCGTAGTCTCTAAACCATGACCTTCTCCGCTGATAGGAGTCATGTTGTAATTGTCTATCCAATATTTGAGTAGTCCTTCCTGGGGATTTCCTTTCTTCCATTGAAGATGATTTTTCACAAGTTTTTTCATTCCATGTTTGTCGCAATTATATATTTGAATCTGCATTGTTTGAAATAACAGATGTATTTTGAGATTTACATAGTGGTGAGTTGACCTGCCCATGAGCACCAGTGTGGGATGATTCTCCCTTGACCTCAATAGCCTTGTTAATGTCTTCTCTCATCTTTGTCAAGTTATTTTGTGCTTCAATCCACCTGGACTGTGTCACTGATTTCTCTTGTTCATTGAAGTGAAGTTTCTCTTCACGATCTTTTTCTATCTTGTCCAGCTTAGCTATCTTTAGTTTGTGTCTCTTGATTTCATCAATATACATTTTCTCTTTCTTCATACATTCTTCCAACTCCTCACTCATCCTTTTGGTTTCCTTTTGTAAATTTTTTTTCTCTTTCTTGAGTTTATTGTTTTGCTCATGGCAAGCCTCTAACTCATCTTTCAATATGTGTTCAAGCTCTGTTCGTTCACTTTCATCATCTTCACTACTACGGGTGTCAAACCCTTTTTCCACATGAGCCATAAAATTTGTTTCTTCTTCTGATTGTCTAGCTGATGTGGGTTCTGATTCTTCCACTTTGCTCACATAGCTTATTCTTTCACCTGGAACGAACCATTTCTTTCTTGCAGTAGATCTGATTCCTTCTCTTGGGTTTCTACTCCATTTCTACTTTTGTGACTTTTCTTCTTCAATTTATGGAGCCCTAGATCTTTTCTTGGGGCAGTTAACAGCAAAGTGTCCGATTTTATTGCAATTGAAACACCACATTAGTAATTTCAATTTTCCCTTTAATTTATTTTTCCAAACCTTTTTGATAAAAGAGAAATAATTTTGTATAAATCTTCATCCTTTTCGTCATTGTCAAACTCACTTGATTCTAAGACTTTGTCATCTCTTATCTTGAGTTGTTTCATGTCCTCAAAAGCCATCTCATCCATGATCTTCTTCTTGAATACTGGGATTTCCCTCATTTCATATGCAATGAGAATGTTGTGTATTTCATCAAGAGAGAGATCATATCTGTCTTCCAATGCTGAGACTTTTGGGTCAAACCTATTAGGAAAGTTTCTCATTAGTTTTTTAACGATAGTTGAGTGCTCCAACTTCTCTCCAAAGTCCAGAATGATACTGACAATTTCATTGACTCTTGTGAAATAATAATCAATATTTTCATCTTCTCCCATCTTTATATATTCAAACTAGCTTCTTCAAATTTGTAATTAGGCTTCCTTGACTTTCATTTTGCCCTCGTAACTGCTTTCCAATTTGTCCCAAATTTCTTTACCATTCTTAAGTCCCATGACTTTTGTGTATACCTTTTCTGAGAGTGACATAATGATGGAATTTTGAGCTTTACCATCAACTTCCATATTTCGTTTCTCATCCAGTGTCATAGAAACTTTATTAGCAAGAGGAGGGAATCCAAATAAGGCTGCATTTCTAACTTCAAGGCCGAGAGATAGAAGATAGGGTAACATCTTATTCTTCAAGCTGTGGTAATTATTCCCATCAGAACACCCCTACTATTAATAGAATTCAGATTGTCCATTTTCTCAGAAGTATATCCTAATAGAGGGAACCTGGATCTAATACCACCTGAAATGCCTGGATCAGTTGTGATCACAGAGAGGGGGGGGTGAATCAATGATAAATTTTTCTTTTTAAGAATTGTTCCCTTTGAATGATCAATTCAACCTCTGTGGCTGGTTAAGGACAAGATCATCTCTTTTGCTGGTGAAGTGATAATTAAAGCACATAACACAGAGATTTAAATGGTTCAGTACAAAGACCTACTCCTTGCCGTGTTGGTTACACTCCCGAACACGGATTCTTCACTATGCCAGAAGATTTTTACATGGTAATTGGTTATACCCCCCAATTACAAGTTGGTAAACCCCCCAACTTCACAACATCTTCTTCTTCAGAGATCCGCTTATCTTCTTCAAATGTGTTGTTCAATTCTTCATGTAGCTTCAAAAAACTCTAGGAGAACTTTTCGGTCTTTCTCAACAATACTTTTATTCAATATGCATGCATGTACATACATCCAATCCCTTCTTATTCACTGTGAACACAACCTCACAACCCAAGAGATGGGATGTGGCATTCCTTTCTTGCACACCCACTCACAGGGTGTGTGGGATTCACTTCACCTAAACCCACTTCAATGGAGTGCACGCAAATGTGCAGCCACTACTTTCTTCTGCCGCGCAAGTCTTTGAGTGAAATAGCCGCGCAGGGTGTGGGAGCAGCGGGTGGGCTAGTGGTAGCGACACCTTCTACCATGCGAGTGGTGCGATAGCTTCCTCCTTCCGTACAGGTGTGCGGGTAGAGAAGGCGTGTAGGTGTGCATGGCTCAGCTTCTTCCTGCCACTCAAAGGGAGCGTGCAGGGTGACCTTGTGCTCCTCCTTTCATGCAGGGGTTGCGCAATCAGTTCCCACAGAGCCTCGGGTGGCTCCGACCTTTACTATCTTGCTCGGGCGCAAGAGTTTTCCCTTCACGTGGCATGAAGCTATGTGGTACTTCTTCTCAAATGATCAGCATGCATTCTCTAGCCTCATGCGACTTCTCTTATAGGTAAAGTCTTCCTAAAAAAAACTGCATGAATAGGATCTCAATCTTCCACTGAAACTCAGAGTTTACTGATTTGTTCAACGCGTGATCCTTTTGACGTAGATACTTCATGTGCATGCATCCTCGAACGCACACATGGCTTCTTCTTGTTCTTTCCATGCTCAAACACTCTGCCTCGCAACTCCGTTTTCTTCGGTCTCATTCGAAATCTTTAACTTGTTGCATGCATACGACTTTTAACGCATTTATGTGTTCGTGAAGAGGAGATGAACACAATGGTGGTCCTATCTCCATCAGAGACGGTCGAGAGATCCATCTACCTTGCTCGGGTGGCTCTGGTTCGTGGGAGACGTCGCGGGACTTCACTCAGACGATGAGAGGTTGAATATGAGGCCATGGAATTTTGGATCCGTGTTTAATGATCGCGGACAGTGGAGATTATATCGTGCTGCGGCGAGATAAGATGAGTGGCCCTGATTACACGTGGATCAGATGGATGGTGCAGATCAGCTCTGTGTCTTTAAAATGCCTTCCCACATAGAATCGTGCTATGACTTTCTCGTGGTTTAACAAACAACACCTCCCAACATCATCTCAGATTACCCCTCTCCCCCCTCTGGTGCCGCTCCGCAGAGGTTCTGCTGCGGGCGCGCTCTAGCGCCCACTATACTCCTCTGGGCGCGCTCTAGCGCCCACTATGCGCCTTCACGGGCGTGCCTTTGGTGCCCACGCTTCACTGGCTTCACCTCCATGTGGCTTGGGCTTACACACGGGCCAGCCCCATTGGGCTGCCCCTTGAGGTTTCCCCTTGGGCATGGTGACCTCGGTCCCACATGTGCCTTGGGTTGAGGCCTTGAGGCCGGCCCATTGGTTGGCCTTCTTTTTTATTTTTTGTGTACTGGGTTCTAAGAACAAGTACTATAACCAACCAATCTTCCTATCCTCTTAAAATTATTACAAACATCATATAAATTCTTCAACATTTCTTCAACATTTCATCTTCTTCTTCAAGTAGGAGATTGAATCCCCAAGAATCTCTCAAGAATCTTCATCACCCATTATTCAGAAATCACTTGATCTTCAATGTAATTCTTTGATCCAATCATATATGAGGTTGGATCATCATTAAATCCTCATGCACAAAGAGATAGTGCATGGCCTTCTTCAAACCACTTCATCCACTTAGTAGCTGTGGATAGTTCTCCTTCACTTCATCATCCTAGTGATTGTGGATGGTTCACCTTTGTATCTCCTCATGCATTGTGAAGAAAATAAATGGATTTTTAACAATGTTGTGACATTTTATCTTCTTGATACAAGTTATTTGAAACTTAAGATCATCTCTACAATCATCTGATGTTATGATGCTTCTTTAACCATCATTCTTCAAGCTTTACTTCATCAGTTGGCACTCATTGACAGGTTATTGACAAAAAATGCAATCACATGGGCACAACAGACTGCATGTTTAATTTATGTGATGCCTATGCATTTAAAAAAGTAATGAAAATATAGTTTTCCTATAATGTTTCATCATTGTGATGTTGTTTTTTATTGATATAAATGCTCAACACATGGTTTATTATTCTAAAATAATAAATGTGAGTTTTTAGTCATCCTAGAAAAATAGATCCTTATATTCATGTTATTTCTACTACACTATTTCAGAAATCATTGTATATTCGTTTCTTCATAATTTACAACATTCAACGGTCTTTTAACTTGTTTTGGCCTCCAGATACACCTTTATAAAGGGAGTTAAATCATTAAAATATACTTATTCTATCATTTTGAGTACCCCACATGTTTAATTGATGTTTTTATCTCTTTAAACTTCACAAATAACACAAATATGGTTTTCCTATAATTTAACATCATTTATAGGTCATTTTATATGGATTTAACTGTTAAATACACATTTTGTTCTTTTAAAATAATAAAAGTTTTTTTCATTAATCATTCGATAACAAAAAATGATATTAACATTCTTCAACTCCACTGTTAAAAAATCCATTTCACGGTATTTTTTTGTATAATAAAAATAAAAGGACAATAAGTTGGTTTTAGCCCCCTAACACAAGTTTTCAAAGGGTGTCAAATCATTTAAAATATTTTTTCAATTATTTCAGGTAGAAAAAACATATTATTGACATTTGATATTCTCATACACATAAAAAATATTAAAAATATGGTATTACTTTAATTTCACATTATTATGAGGTCATTAGATATAGATATGACTATTAAACGCATGCATTAGTTTTTTAATACAATAAGACGATGTTTCTGATAATCTCGGACAAATAGAACATTTTATTTACATTATATCTAATCCAACTCATCAAAATTTATTATCTATTTTATTTTATATGATTTTTTGTAATTTAGAGGTCATTGATTCAACATTGACCCCATTACACACATTTTTGAAGCTCGCCAAACCTTTAATAACTTCTTATTAGGCCATTTTAGGAAGACTGCATGTTCAATTGATGTTTTTCCTACTCATAAAAGTAAAAAATAGTAAAAATATGGTTTTAATTTTATTTTAAATTATTATAGGGTTTCTTTCTAATAATTTTACCATTAAACAAAAGTTGTTCTATTTTAAAACAACAAAAGTGTTTTTTCAGTTATCCATGGAAAAAACAGAAGATTGGAATTTTTTTATTTAATTTATAAAAATTAACTATATGGTTCTATTCATCTGATTTTATGGAATTCAAATACCGTTTCATAGTTTTCTACCCCCAGAAATTCATTTTTAATGGGTATCAAACCTTTTAAAATTGATTATTCGGTCTTTATGGGAAGACCACATGTTAGATTGAAATTTCATTTACATGTACACGAAAAAAATAAAAAGTTATTTTTACTATGATTTCACATCATTATGAGGTCCTTTTATATTGATATTACTATTTAACACACATTTTGGTCTTTTAAAACAATAAAAGTAGTTTATGATCATCCATGGAAACAATACCTCATTTTGATGTTCGTTCTACTCCACCATTTCAAAAATCCATCTACAGTTATTTTTTGATTAAGTGGTATTTAGATCTCATTCATTTGGTTTTACATCCAGATTAACCATTTTAAAAGGTTTCAAACATTTGAAAACTACTTATTCGGTTGTTCTAGTCTTACCATGATCCCAATTTACATTTATTCCACTCATACACATCCAAAGTAATAGAAATATTTTTCCCTCTGATTTCACATTTCTATGAGGTTATTTTATATAGATATGACTATTAAGAACATGTTTTCATGTTTTTAAATAATAAAAATGATTGTTCGATAATCCTAGGAAAAAATAACCTCAGATCATTGATGAATTTAATTGTCCATTTCAAAAATCATTGTACATTTTTTTCTTCTAATTTCATAGCATTCAGATGTTTTTCAGTTGATTTTTACAATTGAAAGAAGATTTTTAAAATACATTAGTCCTTTAATTATTTTTATTAGATCTTTTTTAGGAATACTTCACATCTTAATTATGTGACATCTACTCAATAAAATAAAAAATAATACAAAAAATAGCATTCTAATAATTTTTTTTCTTTTCAAGGTCATTTTCAATGGATCTAACCATTAAATACATATTTTGGTGTTTTTCTAAAAGTGTGTTTCTATCAATATTGAATAAAAGTAACCTTAAATTGATGTTATAACTACTCGAATATTTCATAAATCACCATACAGTTTTTTATATTATTTGATGGTATTATGAGGTCATTCGGTTGGTTTTGACCCCCTCACACATGTTTTTAATGGGTGTCAAACCTTTAAAAATATATTATTCCATAATTCTAGGAACACTGGAAGTCTGATTGATGTTATTTCTACTCATACACCTCAGAAATAATATAGAAACTGATTTACTAGGATTTCAAATCATCATGGGGTCATTTTATTTGGATATAATTATTAAATGGAAAAACATATTTCTGAAAAAAATAAATGTTCACTTCTATCAATCTCTAGAAAATAGATCTTTGTGTTGATGATTCATCTACTCTACCATTTAACACTTCAATATATATTTTTGGTTCTAATTTTATGGAATTCAAAGGTCTTCCATTCTGTGTTAACCCATTAACATACATCATTAAAGGATATTTAAACATTAAAAAAATTTATTTAGGCATTCTTAGTAGAACGCAAGTTTGATTGATGTCGCATCTACTTATACATGTCACAAATAAAAAACAAAAGGGTTTATAATGATATCACTTCATTCTGGGATCATTTTATATGGGTATGACAATTAAACAAATATTGAAGAGTTTTAATATAACAAAATTGTGTTTTTGGAAATATTGGGAAAAAAGAACCTCATATTGAGGTTATGTCAACCCCATCATTAACAAAATCATTATTTAGTTATTTTCATTTGATTATATGAAAATCAATGCTCATTAAATTGGTTTTCACTACCCACCCATGATGCATGTTTTTAAAGAGAATCAAACCTTTAAAACAATAGATTTGGTTATTCCAGGTAAACTGCATTTCTGATTGATGTTATGATCACTCATATAGGAAAAAAAATAACACAATATTATTTTCATTGGATTTCAAATCATTATGAGGTTTTTTTAATGAATTTTAATTTTAAAAAAATGTTTTCATGTTTTAAAAAAATAAATCTATGTATCTTGTCATCTAAAGAAAAAACCCCAAATTGATGTTATATTTACGTGAGTATTTAAAAAATCACTATACAAGTGTTTTCATCTGATTCATAGAATTTGGATGATATTTTTTTGGTTTTAACCCCCTAAAACATGTTATTAAAGGGTGTCAGACTTTTATAAATTTCATACATAGTCATTCCAAGAAGACCACACATTTTATTGATGTGTTTTCTATTCCTATATATATTTAAAATAATAAAAGTATTGTTTTCATATGATATCACATCATTCTAAGGTCATTTTTTTTGGATCTAACCATTGAACACATGTTTTGGTGTCTTAAAAAAATTGAACTGAATTTTTGGCCATCCTTGGAAAAAAACATTACATTGATACTCCTTCTTCCCTATTTTAAAAAAATCATATTACAATCATTTTCATTAGATTGATAATCATTCAGATGTTGTTCGATTGGTTTTGACCCCCTGACACACATTTTTATAGGGAGCCAAACCATTGAAAAATTATTATTCTTTCATTATGGGGAGAACAAACTTATAATTTATGTTCTATATACCCATACACTTATAAAACAATAAAAATATGTATTTCATTTATTTTAAGCCATTTTGAGGTTATTTTATATGGATATAACCGTTAGGAACACATTTTTTCTATATTAAAACAACAAAAGAATGTTTTCGGTCATCCTTAGAAAAACGAACATCATGTGGATGTTTCTTCTACTCTACCATTTTAAAATTCACTATATGGTTGTAATTTGAGGATTTAGTTGCAGTTATAGGTCTTTTAGTTTGATTTTCACTTCCTAACACATATTTTAAAGGGTTCCAAACCTTTAAAACTGCTAATTCGATCATTCTAGGAAGACCGCATGTTCGATTGACATGTCGTATTCTGTCCACATAAAAAAATATAAATACAGATATCCTATAATTTCACATCATTCTATGGTTTCTTACTGTATATATTACTGTTAAACACATGTTTTAGTGTTTTATATTTATAAAAATGGGTTTCTTTTAATCATAGGAAAACAAAACCTTATATTAACATTTGATATACTGCACCATTTCCAAAATCATGGTGTGGTTGTTTTCTTAAAATTTCATATCATTAGTAGTTTATTTATGCACAATTTTAAAGGGTATCCAACCTTAAAAAATTTCATATTTAATCATTGCAAGTAGACCAAACAACATATTGGTATTTTGTCTCCTCTTACAATTTAAAATATTCCAAACATTATTTTGCTATAATTTCAAATCATCTTGTGGTATTTTTATATGGGTGTGATCCTTTAACACAAGTTTTATTATTTTTAAACAATAGGATATAATTCTCAGTCATTCGGGGAAATAAACCTCATGAATTTACATTCTGTCTACTCAACAATTTCACAATTCTCTATACGGACGATGCTTTATGATTTGTTGATATTCATAGGTTGTTCAGTTGATTTTTACCCTCCAAAATAGATTTCTAAAAGGATTAAAACCTTTTAAAATATCATATTTAGTCATTCTAGGAATACCCCACATCCTATTAGGGTACTTCAACTTATTAGCATAAAATTATTAAAATATATTTTTCCTATAATTTCAGTTAATTATAATATTGTTTCTAATGTATATATAAATTAAACGCATGTTTTAAAGTTTTAAAATAATAAAATTACCATTGTTTTCATCCAATGTAAATTAATACATAAATCAACATTTTCCCACTCCACTCATTAAAAAATCACAGTACCATTATTTTTCTTTTATATCATTACTTTAAGATGTAGTTATTTTGCCTTTTACCCCCTAGAAAACGTTTTTAAAGAGAATCAAACCTTTAAAATCTATGTTTAATCCATTATAGGTATACCAAAAGTCTTATTGATGTTTTTTTATTTCATACACGTGAAAAATAATACAAATACATTTTTTAAGATATAAAATCATTAAAAGTTCTTTTTATATGAATCCTTCCATTTAATGAATGATATGATGATTTAAACAAATAAAAGTGTGTTTTTGGTCATCATTGAAAAATATAACCTTGGATTGAAATTTTCTATACTTAATCATTTTTTAAAATATTATATGCTTGATTTAATATGTTTTCATGGAATTCAGAGGCAATTCGGTTGGTCTTCACCCACTGACGCATGTTTTTAAAGACTTTTAAAACGTTAAAAATAGTATATTTGGTCATTTTGGGATATTGCATACCTGATTGATTCATTTTATACTCATACATGTAAAAAATAATATCTTAATCATTTTACTATGATTACATGTAATTACAAGGATATTTTCTATGGATCTGACTATTAGATGTTTGTTTTTGGGTTTTAAATAATAAAAATGATTTTCCATCATTGAAGGAAAACATAACCTCATATTGGGGTTTCATATACTAAAGTACTTCTTGATTAAATAATATTTTGTTTTTATTTTGAGTTGAAAACATTTACAGGTCGTTCGATTATTTTTAACCCCATGGAGCTTGTTTTCAATTGGTGTTAATCATTAAAAAATTGCTTATTTGGCCATTCTGGGAACAATGAATTTCTAATTAACATTTTATCTACTCTCAAATTTTAAAAATGATACAAGTAAATTCTTCTAATAATTTCATGTTTATAACAATACATTAATATAACCAAGTACTCCTTAGTTCATTTTTTGGTTTACGTCCTCGTTTGGGTGAGTTTGTGGGCTTCTCGGAGATTCAGAGCCTTTGATGGGGAAGATAAACTCATGTTTGGGGATGGGTATTTTTCTGAATTAATGGTGTCAAATTAAATGTGTTAATTTATTTTTACGGTTCCCCTGATGTTTTTAGATGATCTGGAGTTCCTTGGAGCTCTTTGGTTAAAAAATGGGTTTCCTACTATCTGTCAGGTGATTATACCCAATGTATTTAGTTAAAATGACATGGTTGTATTTCTAGTAACATTTCATGAATATATATAGGGTGTGAAAGGATAACAATCGTGTAATTTTATTATTTTTAATTAAAAACTTGTTTTTAATAAAAATGTGATGCATTTATCATCTTTTCAGCATTCGTGAATTACACGATGTTTAATTGTAGTAAAAAACGTGTAATTATTTTGATTTATAGTTTTTAGGGTTCAATATGAGGAATTTTCATTTTATTTTACCTTTTAGCCAGACTCTATTTTCCTATATCCTTTACTAGGGGATTTTGGATATCCATGATCCTTACAATTTATGGGTTCAGGGATTCATCATCCTTATCATTACAGTTGGTCTTTCCATGTAATTGGATCTCATATTATATGTTTTCTTCCAAAATCTCTTTCTATCATCCTTTAAGTTTGATGGATCCTCATGTAATGTATGGATGTAAACTAATTTTACTTGGATCCACATTCTAGCTGGCATATTTAGGTCTTTCCCACATTTATTCTTTGTTAGTGATTCTCATTCTATGTGTTGATTTCCTAATCCTTGATTTAAATATAGGTGGTTCCATTTGAGAATTTCTATGTAATTAAAACCCTAATTTTCTTGATTTGTTTGAAATACATTACAATTCATTTATAAAACCTTTATTTGGAATTATTTTATTATAATCTTATAAATTACATGGATTTTGAAAAAAACTCCAACTCCAATGGAATTGGAATTACGGGATAAATTTTTTAAATGAATGAATTGATGAGATAATTTAGGATTTTATTTAAAAAAATTATTAAATTGAAGTGAAGAAAAAACATGATTTTTATCAATTTAAATGTCATGAATTGATGAAAAATGAGGTTTTCATCTATGTTATTGTCAGCTCAGGTAGCTTGGGTATCAGAGAACTATGGTATCCGAGCTGAAATTGATATCAAATGTTTATGTTAATCATTTTCCTTGATTCCGGTATGACATTTGGGATGTCTTGCTAAGGTTGAGCATTCAAAAACTATTTTCATTGATTCACCCAATATCTGAAGTTAATGGCGAATTTCAGGTCAATTTCATAAATTATATTATATATTTTATGACCCACATGGTTACATGTACTCATCAACACCTAAAAGTAATATGGTGCAATTAGATGCTTCAGGAATAAAGGGGTTCTATCTACATACACACATGAATAAAATTCATTACATAGTGGAACAGTCTCTAGAGTAAGTTGATAAGAGTACAGTTAATTTGATATGTGCCAATACTATAGATTCATCCTTATCAATTTCTTCGTTAAAAAATGTTGTATCTCCATCATTAACATTGACCCATGTTTTTATTTTCTAAACCTTTATATGAAGCTTCTATCTTATGTGATGTATATTACTATGAGTCTTGGAACAAAGAGAGATTTAAATCATCAACATTCTTATTGTTTTTTCTATTTATAGTAGATTGATCTTACATGATATTTTTGGGTACTCAACATGAAATCTATATAAATTATTCTTTGAATGGATTTTATGATATCTCATCATGGACAGGCTGACTTTTAAATTCGAGGAGTCTCCCTAACCACACCCTGTAGGTTGTGTCGGGTCTTTTAGGGACAATGGGAAATGAAATCAGGTAGAACCATAACTTTATTTCTATTGTAGGCTAAAGTAATATCAGTTTATTCTTGTTTATATGGAGTGTAATATTTGAGTAATGATGTCACTCTAGTTTTTATTTTGTTTCCTGATGTGTTTCCTTTTCATTTCTCAAGTTTTCTACTGATAATAGAGGAAGGATATTCTATTGATTGAGTACTAGTAATTAACCAATATCTACTACTTCATACCATATAAACCAATATGAAAAGAATGAGATAAAAAATATTTTGTATGATCTGTTAGAGAATGCATTTATATGCCTTAGTGTGTCACCTTTGGTGGTGCCCATTATATTTTAAAATTAATATGATTAAACACTTCACCAATTTCTTGGTTACTAGAGTCCCCTAAAATTTACAATAAAAAAGTGTCCATTGTAATGGTTTGATGATCTATTTGACCCGTTTAACGGGGTGAAGTGGTTCTCAAAGATTTATCTTCAATCCATTTATTACCTATTGAGAATAAAATAATCATACATCAAGAAGACTACCTTTAAGAGCATGGATGGTCACATTGAGTAACGTTTCACACCATTTGTTGTAACAAATGCTATGGAAGTATTTATGTATTTGATAAATATATTCTTCCATGAGAAACTTGATATATTGAAATTGTTATTTATGGAAGACATATTTGTTTAATATCAATCCATGGATGATTATGTGCTTTATCTGAGATAAATTCTGGAATTTTTGAGAAATCACAGATTCTATACCAAGCTATCAAAAATGTGAATTCTAGATTTGAGAAGTGAAGTTATTAGGACATGGGGATTCGATACCTGGTATCTTGTCTAGTATAGATAATATGAATGTTGTTATGAAATGGGAGAAACCATATAATGTTTTTTATATTTGGAGCTTCTCAGGTTTAGTGGGGTATTACCATAGGTTTCTTGAAGATTTATCAAAGTTGGCTTCTAAGATGACCACTCTAACCAATATAAGGGTGAAGTTATCATGGGATGATAAATTTCAGAGTTATTTTATTAATATTAAACATATTTTGAATTATAATCCACTGATGACTCTTTCAGAGGTTTCTCAAAACAATGTGGTCCTTTGTGGCACATCAAGTTTGTGTATGGGTTGTATTCTTATGTCGGGAGATCAGAGAGTATCATATGGTTATCAAAATATTAGTCCATGTGAGAGTAATTATCCAGACCATTATCTTGGAATAGTATCCATGATGTATTCATATTATATTTGATGAAATAACCTTATCAGTTAAGGGTTTTCTATTTTTTGTAACGAAAAAATGACTTATATATTCACTCAAAAATATTTAAACCTTCATTAGAGGTGTTTAGTGCAGCACCTAAATTCTTTTTAAGTATTCATTTTGTATACCTTATTTAAGAAGAATTTAATTAATTATAACATGACATGGAATCCTTTACCCAAATTGAGAAAGAATCCTCAGTAGAGTGGAAATTGATGGCCATTGTCTTCTCATTTGCATTTGGGATTATGGGAGGAAGAGGCTAAGGTTATTTTGAATTTTCTCAATTGACCTCCTCTCATCTTTATTTGAGTCATTAAGATAAGAAATTTTAAGAAGTACTTCAGGGAATTAAATACTCTCTTTTTGGTGGGGAGAGTGTTGTCGAGTGGTTATTCTCAATGGATGGTACTCAAAGTTTCCATAATAGATACATTATTCCTTCTACCATGAGGAAGGATATGATGGTATATTTTCATGATTCAAAGTGGGTAGTGCACCCAAGTCCCATTAATATGTTCTATGATATGAGGTGATGATTTTTGTGACTAGGAATGAGGTGGGACATTTTTTATTTTTTTTACGTTGTTTTACTTTCTATCAGGTCAGCGCCATGCACTGGAAACCACTGGGGTTTAATCATCCACATTGAGTGACAACATGGAAGTGGGAAGAGTAATCCATGTAAATTTTGGATGGGTTTCTATGTTACTTTAAAAAATGTTATATCGGCTTTGATTTATAGGATGACTAAATCATCTAATTTTATCCCCATTCAAGGCACAATGAAGGCTGAGGAGTTTGTAAATACCTATATGAAATATATTGATTGATTACATGAAGTTATATATGATATAATATCTAATAACAATCCTTATTTTACCTCTTATTTTTGGAAATTCCTTTAGGAGGTGATGGGAACTCAGGATTAGTTGAGTAGGTCCTACAACTTGCAAACAGATTGATAAATAGAGACAGTTATCCAGATTCTTGAGAAAATAAAATATTCATTAATTTTTGAATTTGGTGGATCATGGGATGACTAATTATGATTGTTTTTTTATTATTATAAAAATAGCTACCAATCTATGATTATAATGGATCCTTTTCAGCCTTGTGTGTAAATCCATGTAAAACTCTATTATGTTTGTATGAGATTGGTAAAACTTCCTTGTAGGGATCATGTTTGGTCCAAGAGATGATAGAAGGGATTATATTGGTTCATCATAGAATTTGTATGGCATAGAGGTGGTATAAATCTTATGTTGATAATTGTAGGAGACTATAGGACTTCCATGTTCATGACCTGGTTTTTTTGAAAGATTCTCATCAGTTGGGTCACTGACTACTTTAGAAGAAATGTAATTTTTCTTTCACATTTTGATGGAACTTTTGAGGTCATTTAGTATTTGGGGAAAGTTGATTACTATTTAGAATAACCACCATATTTTACATGAATAAATAATATGTTCCATGTGTCAAATATTTGGAACTATCATTCTGACCCATCTCATGTCTTGATTTGGGAGGATCTTGAAAATGAACATAATTTATTTGTGACTAATAAACTAGTAATATTTGTTGAATATAAGGAAGATATACTGCTTGGGAGGATGATACCACTATTCTATGTACTAAAGAATTATGGTTATTATTCTCATGATTTGTGGTAGTGTGAGTCACTAATGAAAATGAATTGTCCTTATCACTTTGATATGGAAAGTTATAGAAAATATTTTTGGGTATAGAAATTTTATATGGTTGGGAGGTTGTGACATTCTGTTACACTTACGCGGTACCCCTTTTTTGAGTTTTGTTTATGTCATACCCATTTTAGTGTTTTTGAGGGATTGTTGAGGATAGAGATCCTCTTTTGGTTAAAACGATCTAAACTTATAGGATTTATATTTTTTTGAATTAATGGAGTCTAGGTAAATATGGTAATTGATTTTTTGGGTTTTCCCTGAGTTTGGAGACTTTTTTGGGTTCTTTTTTTGTCCATTATTAAAAACTGCATTTACTTTTAACTTTTAACTAATTACACACCATGGGAATAGATTAAATGATGTCTGTTTTTCACCAAAAACTTATCATGAGTATTTATCAGTATTGAAAGGTTACTGACCATGTAATTTGAATTGAAAATTTTTATGAAAAAGTATTATTTTAATAAAAGGGATATGAATTTCTATTTTTTTAAACGTTCATGGATTATATGATGTGTGATGGTATTAAATTCCTTGTAATTTTCACGAGTTATGGATTTTAGTGATTTTTATAAGTGATTTTCATTTCATTTAACCATGTAACCTTCCACTCTTGACCCAGATCCTTTCCAATTTGATTATGGATATATTTAATCCTTCTATTTTGTGCATTTAGTAATTGATCAACATTATTGTAGTGGTTTTTAATTCTAAGCAAGTGGAATTTGAATTGTGGGATGAATTTAGAAAATAAAGGAATTGATGAAATGATTTGATATTTGATCCTTCTATTTAATCCTTCTATTTTGTGCATTTAGTAATTGATCAACATTATTGTAGTGGTTTTGATTTGGAGAAAATCCACCAATTCTAATGGAATTTGAATTGTGGGATGAATTTAGAAAATAAAGGAATTGATGAAATGATTTGATATTTGATTATGGATATATTTAATCCTTTTATACCATGCCCTGTTTTATTTAAATTGAAATCATGACTGGTTTATTGTAATGGAATCAATTGTGGAGCATTTAGTGAGAAAATATATGAATTTATTCCTCACACCCTACCTTTTCCTTTAGTAATTTATAGACTTTATTGTACTAGGTCTGAGTAAAGAGAAATCGCCACTTATAGGTTGGGTATGTTCTTGATCCTTTAGACCGATGAGTGGTGGTGGAGACCAGTTGTTCTGTTTTTCACTTATTCAAGGGGAATATGGTTTCTTTTTATTAATGAAATTGTAGTTTTGTTTTGATTTTGTATCTATTAGTTTGGGTACTTTTTTATATATTTGTTTCTAGCACTTTTTATTTTTGGACTGTGGATCATATCTAATTTTAACTGTTATCTTATGATATTTTTTTGAAACATAATTCCCTATTTAATCATTTATGGTTTTAGGTTTTAGTCTCCAACCCATGGGAATTATGAATTCCCATTGTGTTATGTCAGTGATTTCATAGGTAGATCAGGTATCAGGTTTCTAGTATATTTGGGCTGGTTCCTAACAATGTCATTCTGAGACATTGTTTATGGATCTGAGTATTTGAAACATGTCTTGGGGTTTTGAAATAATAATCTTTTGGTTTCGGTCGTATCAGAAAATAGGAACATCAGTTTAATTTTCTGTAAAATACACTATTTCAAAAATCACTGTATGGTTTTTTTGGTCTAATCTCATACCATTCAGAAGTCATTCAGTTGTTTTTGACTACCTAACACACGTTTTTAAGGGAACCAAACCTTTTTAAACTACTTATTCAGTAAATTTGGGAATACCACAATATTATTGACATTTTTTTATCAAACACCTATAAAATTGTATAGATAATGATTTCCTTTGGTTTTACATCATTCAATGGTTTATTTATGTAGATATGACTATTAAACAGACATTTTGGTGTTTTAAAAGACAAAAGTGTGTTTTAGGTCATCTTGATAAAATGACACATCTGATTAATGTTACATCTATTAAACCATTTCACAATTCACAATAATTTTATTTTCATCCAATTTTATTGAATTTAGAGCTTAATTATTTTGTTTTATCCCTATCACATGTAACTTCCCAAACATTAATAAATTAAATTCCCATTTTAATTAATAAATGCATTATAAAGTAATGATTATATATAAAAAACATGCACTAAATTGGTTAGTTTTGAAAATTAAATCATGCTAGATTTGAAATACAGTTAATCATCGTAATTGATGATAATATTGTCAATGAGAAACGATCGTATGACTAGTTTATATAAAGGGTTATGAAGAAGTCCATTTTTCACAGAAAATGAAGTTATGGGATTGACCAGTTGGATTATACCATATGAATACCATTTATTGGAGATTATGGGAGAGATAGTATCGCTAGGATATTCCCTTAACCAATACCTAACTTATATTCAATAAATAAAGTATAATAAATCCATTTATGGGAGAAGTGTCAAATCACCGAGATCATGGCCCGAACTTTGTTCACAAAAACACCCTATAAAAATCTCACAATACTTCTTACACTTGGGGAACTTTATGTTATAATAAATGATTATGTATAAAGGCCCTAGAAGTATAAATTTTTATGTTTTATAAAATCCCAATTATATTTTTCCTCAATGATTATTATTACATTTTTAATTGATTAGATGACATATTTGAAAAAATTTATATTTTGATACGATGAAACACAAATTCTATATTTTTGAAATCAATAGATTTTATCAAGGCACGTTATTTTAATTAAATAAAAAAAATTTAAATAATTTTTTTTAATAAAATATTAATAATAAATAAATTTTATTATATATAAATGCTAATATTATTTTATGAAGTCATAAATAATTTTATAATGGTTAGAAAACATTTATTGTTAAAAAAACAAGTATGTTTCAATAAATATTAATTTTTTATTTAAAACTATCAATTAAAATATATAGAGAAATATTTGGATAAAATAAATATTATTTTTTAAATCAGTACATAAAAATTTTCCAATGGTAAATTTTTCATAATTTTCATGGACATTCAATTTTTATTGTCAAAATTAAATAGGTTATAAATACATAGTGTGTATTATGACTTAATAATGAACGAAAAATGATTTAATATATTCCATAAAATGTATAAAATAAATCTATAACTCCCCTTTAAATTAATGACGATTTTATGTTATTTTATTAATTTTATAATCCCCTAATTAATCCTCCAAAACCTATATTATATTTTATGGTTTTAAAATTAATTCTTTGTAAACATAACTGACTTAGACACCATAAAGTTTATTATTTTAATGATATTAGTTATTAAAGAGGTATAATAATGAAAACTACTCCAATTTTCAGAAAATATGTTAAAAATGATGGGATGGTTTGTGGTTTGGATTAATTTATCTTATAGAATCGAAAACCAATTTTTGGAAATTAATAAAGAACTATATAAACTTTTAATATATAAAATCACCCTAATTTTCATATATCTTCACTAAAAACCCTTATATAATTAAATTACTCTCTCCTAATTTCTATATAGTCCTAAAAATATTCCCCAAATATCATTATAATCTAACCCTTGACTTTTAGAGGGACCATCTCAAGGCTAGGGATCCTCTCCTTTTCGTCTTTATACAAGAACATCGTTTATGTTATACCTTTTCCCCACTTTTTCATAATCGGATATCTTATAACACATCCCTCATATTCACATTATGATTTTCAAGTGATTGTAGAACCCTTTATCTCTCATTGATCCCTCCCATGAACCCTTATGTACCACCATTATAGTGCCAAAATTATCCTTAGATTTTTCATGCCAAACATTAATGTAGTTAATATCTGTACCCATTTCTACACAAAGGTGTTCACTTGGATGTACCTATAATTCATTTATTATATAATTCCATGTATGTATCTTGCACTCCTCAATCATGGGATTACATGTGATATAATATTCCCTTATTTCTGATGATCTGTGAGGGAAACATGAGCATATATATATTATAATGGATACACCTAGATAGAGCGTCAATATGTTGGTTAATGTTTTACTCTCATAAGACATAATTTATGGGATTATGAAGTAAATCAAATCCACTGTGGGACTCTATCCACCATGTGATGTTATATTAGCAATTATCATTAATATACGATTAAGACATGATTTATGTTGTCCTCACATTCCCATGATTCCTTTATGTTATCTTGTTATATCATGTATTATTGTTTAATATTATGATTCTCACCTTTACTATGTTACCTTTATATTCCTATTATCACACATTTACTATTTTACCTTATGATATTTTTTATTCCCTTACTAGGTTTTATATCTCACCCATTTCTTATGTACATACCTAGGTCTTCCCAGGAATTTTTAGAAAATGATTCAATTTTAGGAGTAGTGTTCAACAAGATTGTCGTATACATGCTTCAAGATGATGTGCTATATACTTAATTTCACAATTTAACTGGGCTTTATGATATTTTGGGATTTTTTTGTGTACATTTTTTAATAAATCAAGATTAATATGAAATATAAAATGGGTTATCATAGTTAGTATTAGATAAAGGTCTTGTTATGTTGGGATTAGGATTGGAAAACTATATTAAAATTCATAGAGATAATACTAAACATAAGAAAACATCCATCAATTTTGGTAATGTATAGAGCAAGTGGTTTTTGATAAAATACATCCTTTTCTTGAATAATACATGTTGATGTGGCTCTTGGAAATATATAAATATTGGTAATACCCCCAAAAAATGGCACATTAAGTTAAAATTGATTTTTTACTTGGTGCATTAAAATGGTCCTTACTGTACATCGGGTTTGACACTCCCAAGGGAGATTCTTTGGTAAATTCAAATGCTCCTTAAGAAACATTTCTATGGAAAAAAATCCAATAATATTTTATATTATGAAATAGATCATGGATAAATTAAGTTGAATCCTAGAAATTCATAGGTCAATGAATGTATATCATTTATGAGTTATAATTGTAATATTCATATTTTCCATTTTATGTGTTTAATAGTTTAAAAAATCACATCTATAAGTCAATTTTAGGTGAAGTAAATGATTAAAACCATAATAAAATAGAGAAATTGGGATTATCATCCATGGATGTACACACTCTGTCATATCATGTAAGTTTAGAATAACTATTAAAAAACCTCTGCAAAGAATGTATGTAGAGCTATCAGTAAAAACCAAAAATAGGGAAATTATTTCATCCCATGTATATAACTCCTCCCCAGTCAAAATTTATGGGTGTAACTTCCTAGTGAACCATGTGATTCTTCCTTTAGTGGAATTTGATGATATTGTAGGCATGGATTGGATTTCCTTATATATTTCCAACAAAAATTATTGATAAAAGTAAATCACACTCTGTATTATGAATCATTTTCTAATTTAATGCAAGTGCAATGAGGAGGATGAATCTTTATTAATATCACCATCTTATGAATAGTTATTATTTTCAAATAAGAAATTGTATCTAGCTCAAATGATGAATTCTAGGGGAAATATCATCTTTGAAGAAATTCTAATTTTGAAGGAAAATAGTAATGTGTTTTCAGAATAATTTCTCATTATTCCATCTATCCGAGAGATTGAATTTTCAATTGATCTTATACAAAAAATCTTTACAAATATCCAAGAAACATGATATAGTGGTTGTTATTGAACATGTGGATATGAAAAAGAAAATACAGGTTAATATATATATATAAAGGATTCATACGCCTAATTTTTTCGCCAATGGGTGAATCATAACTCATCTTGAAGAAGAAGGATGGTTCAATGAACCGATTCATTAATTATCTTGAGCTTAAAAATATCATGATAAAGAAAAAGTATCCTCTACCATGGGTTGATGGTTTTTTTATAAACTAAATGTTGGACAGTATTTCTCTCTAGTGAATATTTGGTTGAGATACTATTAAGTAAAGGTAAAGAAGGTGTATATTCCCAAGATTAATATTTTATAAGTTATGGGCACTAAAAATTTGTACTGATTCAATTCTGACTCACTAGAGCTCTAGAAATCATCAAGGAAGTGATGAATACAATATTTATGGATTTCCATAAAACATATGTGGTAGTATTTATAAATTATATTCTTATCAAATCCAAAATATACGAGGAATATAATGATTACTTTAATACAATATATAAGAGCCCAAAAAAATAAATGATATATGAGATGTAAAATAAAAGTGAATTATGTTCAGAGAAATTTACATTTCTTAATGACTGTTATCACCCAAAAACCGATATTTGCAGACCCTTAAAAACAAAAGCAATAAAAGGAGTTCCTAGATGACCTCCTTGATTAATATCCATAATTTGAATGGATTAATATAATACTATTGAAAATTTATGAGAAACATCTCATGATTTTCAATCCCACAAACAAAGCTAACTCGAAAGGGGGTAATGTTTGTCTGGAATGAATAATATGAGTTTTGTTTCAAAGAGCTGAAGTGGAGGCTTATTACTGTAGTTTTGCTCATATAACCCACTAGTGGGGGATGGATTTAGGATATAAAACAAAGCATCCAAAAATGTATTGGGTTTCATTCTCATGTAAGATTAAAATGTGATATCCAATGCCTATGAAAAACTAATGATCCATGGGATGAACCTTCCAAATCATGATATAGTATTGACTATGGTGATATTCACATTAATTATTTGGAAAAAAATATCTCTACCATATGAAGTGTGACATATATATTAATCAAAAAATAATTATATACATTCAAAAATAATGATATTAATATGTTCTAATATAGGTGGTTATATGTGATCAAGGATTATGATAATTCAGTCCATTACCATCCTAGGAAGAAAATCAATGGGGAAGACACTCCACGTAAAAAAAAGATCCTAAAACTATACAGAAGATGAGTATTGTAAGGTATCCAATTTTATTAGACATGAGGAGGATGGATGTGGAAATAAAAAAAGGATACACTTCTAGGAATTGTCAAATTACTAGTCAACCTTCAATTCTGGATACGATCACAGAGACCCATAATAATGATTAGTTTTAATATAAGAAGATAGAGAATATTCTAGATTTCAACTTTACTGATGTTGGATTTATAAGGTTTAGAACTTGGATATGTTTCACATAATAACAATAACTGAATGGGGAACTTATGGATGATTCTCATATCTCATTCTTATTTATTCATCTAGGAAGCCATATACTATATAAGGATCTGAAGAATAATTTCTGGTGGGATAACATAAAGAGAGAGATTTATAAATTTATCTCTCGATGCTTGGTTTGCCAATAAGTTAAGGTGTAACAAGATAAGTATATGGGTATGATGAGACTATTTCTCATACCAGTATGGAAATGGGGAAATGTAAACATCAATGTCATTGTAGGACTCCCTAAAATATCTAAAGGAAATAATTCCATCTAGGTGGTATTCAATTTCCATATAAAGTTAGCAATTTTCATTACTGTCAAATAATACTCTTATCTTGACCAAATGTCGATGATATACATATCTAAAGTGGAAAGACTAAACATATTTCCTCTATATATTATATCTGATCGAGATCGAGGTTTACATTGAGGTCTTGAAGAATCCTTCAGTACGAAATGAATATATAACTCAACATTTTCACTACTTATCACCATCAGATGGATGGTCAATCTGAAAGGACCATTAAAATTTTGTTGGATATTTTGGGATAATTTCCAATGTATTTACAAGGATATTGATCTCAAAACCTTCCCATGGGTGAGTTTTTATACAAAAATAGTGTTTATTATAGTATTCAAATAAGATCTTATGAGGCTCTGTATGGAAAGGGGTGTTAGACTACAACATGCAAGGATGAAGTTTGATAGTGGAAGATTATGGGACCTGATATTATCTCTGAAATGATAGATAAGGTTCAAACTATTCATCATCATATAAAATCTATGAAAAATTGATGGAAAATCTATGTAGATAATCGTTGATGAGAGCAAGAGTTTGAGGTTAAAGATAAATCATTCATTCTTATATTGGTATGGAAGAAATTCCTGAGGTTTTGGAAGAAGGGAAAGGTTGGGGCAACATAAATCATACCATTCGATATCCATGAACACATCGAAGTGGATTCCTAATAACTATAACTCATACCTAACCTATATCAAGTACAATGTGTATTACATGTATCCCTGTTAAGAAAGTACATACCATAGCCCACACATGTACTGAATATAGTAGTGTTACCATTGGAGAATTAGTTTTCAAATTATGATAATCTAGTGAAGATCATAGATCATAGAGAAAAAGTTATAAAAATTAAGACAACTCACATAGTCAAAGTGATGTGGTGGAACCATATGTTTGAAGAAGTGACTTGGCAACTAAAAGAATCATTGAAATTAAAGTACCCTCTTTGATTTTAATTTATTAAATGAAATTTTTTAGGGTGAAATTTATAATGGAGGAAGAATGTAATGGTGAAAAAATTTATAAATTAAATTCCCACATTTTTGAATGAATAAATGAATTATTAAGTAATTATGTTTTCGAAAAAACATACACTACATCACTTACTTTGGAACATTATATCCTCTAATATTTAGAACAACATTAAAAATCAAAACCATTGATAATATAGATACTAAACATTGAATTTATGACTATTATTTATAAAGGGTTATGATAAAGGCCAATTAATATAAAGATAATAAGTGATGGTGTTGACCACTTGTAGGATAAACCTAAAATCACTGCAAAATGTAGATTTTGTAACTATTACCATCACTAAATTTAATACTGTGATTAATTGTTTAGTTTTCATAGTTTTTCACCATATTATTTGATTCCCACTATTTGGGGGATATCCTTGATTTTTATTTGTTAGATCCATGCACTATCATGATAATATTAGAGTGTTCAATCTACACCCACCATTTGATAAATCTATCAGATGGTATCCCCATAGAGGGAATGATGTTTTGTTTATATTTAAAAGAATCCGAGGATGATTAAAATATTTTTAATACATCTATTACAATGTGATTTTATCTAAATAATAAATAAAATCCCGAAAAGTGTTTTTAGAAGTTTCTTCCATTGTATCATCAGATATTACTATAGATAAAAGTTTATTCAGTTCTAAAATTCACCTTTTCATTACTAAAAAACACTAATATTTTAACAAACTTTTAAAAACTACCCCTTTTATTGGTTATAAAAATCAATGATAAATGATCCTTTTATCATTATATAAAAATGATGATAATTCTTCCTTTATCGAAAGTTTTTAGCATTGATAAACTATTTCATTGCATTTGAGTGTTGGAAAATGTTTTCAGAATTTTTATCATCACTAAAAAAGGTTTTTGGAATATTTTAAAAACAACTATAAAACAAATTAGGATGATCACACACATTAACCCACCCCCTCAAGGACACCATACATGCAACCCCAGGATGACTAGAACACCTGACCCCACCCCTTAATCCCACCACTGATGTCAACTTACCCCTTAAATCATAAATTAATTCTATGTGTGTTAGATTCAAATCTCTAAATAGGGAATCTTTATCAAGAAACCATTCCACCAATCCAAGGGATTTTAAATGTCATATAATGACGTATATATATATATAACAATATATTCACATTTTAATAAATATATATATAAACCAAATAATAGACAAATCAATGTTAGCGACCGCCAAGTGCAGTCATTATTTCCTATTAGTGGCTGCCTAATGACCACAAAACAATAAATGATTTTGGACTGTTGTTATTGTGTATAGAGACCAAAAAATGGCGAACAGTAGAAATAATTAAATTTAAAAATAATTATAGTATAATTAATAACCCGAAAAAAATTTCATCATTTAAATATTCAAAAAAATTCAATGATAAGTAAAATAAAAAACTTGTAAACAACCTCACCTGGTCAAATTCCATGCCCGTACCCATCATCTACCAGAATTGAATATACATGAAGTTATAAAAAATCATATATGCATTTAAAATGAAAAAATAGTAGTTCAAATGAAGTAGATTATTACAATTAAAAAATCTTTGAACAGTTTAAGGTCAATTGATTTTGAATATATTAATAGTTGATAATATTTTTTAAATTTATAACATATTATTCAGTAATTTTTGGTAGATGTCAAACCTATTGATTTTTCGTATTCTCTTAATTCTCAGAAATAATTCTTAGATTATTTTCCAATGATTTCAAATCATTATGATTTCATTTTTTATGGATCTGACTGTTAAACATGTGTTTTGGTGTTTTAAGAAAATAAAAGTGGGGTTCTGATAATCGTGAGAAAATAAAACAAAATATTAACATAACATATTATTTATCATTCAAAAATTCACTATATGGTTATTAGAATCTTATTTCAAAGAATTCAGAGGATTTTCTATTAGTTCTAACCCTCTAATGCACATTTTAAAAGACCGATAAACCATTAGAAATACTTATTTTGTCATTCTAGGAAGACTACATGTCTGATTAACATTCCCACAACTCATTCACATTAAAAATAATATAAATAATGTTTTTCTATGATTTAAATAAATTACATGATTTGTTTCTGTGGATTTCACCATTAAAACAGCTTTTTCTGTTTTAAAATAATAAAAGTGTGTTTTTGATCATCTAATCCAAGTAGAACCATGGATTGGTATTTTTTCTACTCCACTATTTCAAAAATCTATCCATTGTTCTTTTAATTTAATTCCATATAAATATATGGTCATTCGTCTAGTCTTTGACCAACTTATGCACATTTTTAAAGGGCACCGATCCTTTAAAAACCACTTATATGGTCATTCCAAGGTGACCCCATCTATGATATATGAACCTTATTCTCATACACCACAAAATAATACCAAGATAATTTTACTATTATTTGACATCACTTGGGGCCTTTTTCTATGGATATGACTATTAAATTCATGATTTATTATTTTAAAACATTAAAATTGTGTTACATTTTATCCTGGGAAAAAGAAAACATGAATTTCCATTCTGTTTGATGTACCATTTAAAAAATTAATCTAAGATGTTTTTCAATGTTTAAGCTGAATTTTGAGCTCCTTTGGTTGTTTTTGACCTCATGATACATTTTTTTAAAAGGGTATTAATTCTTTAAAAACTTCTTATTCTGTAATTTTGGGAAAAAAAATTTTGATTAATGTTCAATCTAATTATACAGATTAAAATAAATTTCAAGGTAGATTCTCCATGATTTCATGTTATTAAGAGGTCATTTTATATGTGTCTAATAGTTAAATTCATGTTCTGGTGTTTTAAAACAATAAACTTCTCCATTTGTTCATCCTGAGAAAAGAGAACCTCAATTTGATATTATATCTTTTCCAAAATTTCATAAATAATTATATAGTTGTGTTCGTCTGATTATATGACATTAGAAGGCTGTTGAGTTGGTTTTGTCACTTAACACATGTTTTTAAAAGGGTGTCAAAGTTTTAAAAACTTCTAATTTTATCATTTTGGGATGACCAAACATCTGATTGACATGACTCCAACTTGGACATATCATAAATAATATGAATATGGTTTTACCATAATTTTACTAAATTTTAAGATTATTATTTTTATGATCATTCTGTTAAAAACATGTTTTCATGTTATAAAATAAGAAATGTTATTTTATAACAATCCTAGAAAAACAACACATCTGATGTATTTTCCTTCTACTCAAGCAATTCACAATTCACTATATTGCTTTCTAGTCTAATTTTGTTGTATTCATAGGTTGTCTAATTAGTTTTGATCCAATATCATATGTTTTTAAATGATGTAAAACCTTTAAAAGCTAGTTATTTTGTCATTCAGAGGAGACCACATTTCTGATTTATATGAGGATGACTTGTAAAAGAGAAAAATAATTAAAATATATTTTTAATGTGATCTTATCTCATTCATATGTCTCTTTTAATGGCTCCAAACGTTAAACACATGTATAGGTTTAAAAAAATTAAAGTCTATTTTTGGACATCTGTAACAAATAAATCCTCAAATTAATGTTATGTCTTCTACAATATTTCAAAATTCATTGTACATTAATTTTTATTTTTAAAATTCCACAGCCATCATAGGTATTTTATCTAGTCTAAACCTCTAGAAACATGTTTTTAAAGGGTGTTAAACCATTACAATCTTCTTATTCTGTCATTTTGAGTAGAACACATGTTTTATTGACATGTCGTCTCCTTATAAAAATAAAAAATAATACACATATGGTTTTCCTATGATTTTCCATGATTTCGTGGATTTATTCTATGTATATAACTGTTAAATTAACCTTTTGATACTCTAAAATAGTAAAAGTTTATTTCATGTTATCATAGAAAAATTGAACACTGTATTGATGTTTTGTCAAGTCCAACATTTCAAAAACCATTATATCGATCTTTTTGTCTGATATAACTAACTTTGATGGCCATTTGGATAGTTTTGACCCCCTGATTCACATTCATAAAGGGCATCAAATATTAATAAAATGATAATTTTGGGTAGACCACATATTATATTAACATTTCATCTAATCATAAACATCAAAAAGAATAAAAATATGGTTTCCATATGATATCACATCATAATGAGGTTGTTTTCTTTAGATATGATTGTTAAATGCACGCTTTGGGAAGATCGCATATCAGATTGGTGTTCCACCTACTCATACGCATCCAAAATAGTAAGCATAATTTTTTACTATGATTTCACATCATTACAGGATATTTTTCTATGTATTTGACTATTAAATACATTTTTTCTGTTTTAAAATAATAAAAGTCCATTTTAGGTCATTAAAAGAAAATAGAACCTTAGATTGATGTAGTATTTTCTTGAAAATTCAAAATTCATGGTATAATATTTTTCATCTAATTTAATTTCATTTAGAACTGTTCAATAGGTTTTGACCCCTTGATATGAGTTTTTATAGGGTTTCAAACCCTTAAAAACAACTTATTCAGTTGTTACAAGAATATCTCACATCTTATTTACGTTCTGTATACATTTTCTACATTAAAAAAATATAAAAAAGCAAATTTTTCATTGATGTTACATTATTTTGAGGTCAATTTCTATTAATCTAATCCATAAACATACCATTGGTATTTTAAAACATTAAAACGTGTTTCCAGTCATCCCAAGAAAACCAAGCCTCATAATGAGGGCCTATCTACTCCACCGCTTACAAAATCACTATATGGATATTTTTGTTTAATTATATGGAATTCAGATGTTGTTTAGTTAGTTTGGACCCACAAACACACATTTTTAAAGGGAATTATTCATTTAAAAACTATTTATTTGATTGTTCTGGGCAAACCATGCATCTGATTTATATATCATCTACTCATACACATCATAAACAATAAAAATATGTTGTTTTATCATTTCAAAAGATTCTAATATATTTTTTCTATGGAAATGACTTTAAAAAGAATGATTTCATGTTTCAAAATAATAAATGTGCATTTTCAATCATCCAAAAAGACATGTCCTTATATAGATGTTTCAACTTCTTGACAACTTCAAAAAACATTTTATACTTTTTCTGTCTAATTTGAAATCATTCAGAGGATTTTTAATTGATTTTGTCCCCCTAAAACAAATTTACAAAGGACATAAATCCTTTAAAAACAATGTATTCGATCTTTTTGGGAAGTCTAGACATCCTACTGATGTTAAATTTATTCATTAAAATAAAAAAATCCAATATACTAGTCCAATTATTTCATGCCATTCCAAAGTTGTTTTCTATGGATTTGACAGTTAGATGAACATTTTGGTGTTTTTATAAAAGAAATGTTTTCTATCCATCCTAGGAAAATGGAACCATAAATTTATTATCCATCTACTCCACCATTTCAAAAATAAAAATATTTTTTTTAGGATTTGATGGTATTCAGTGGTTTCTCGATTGGTTTTGATCCCCTAAAACAAATTGTTTAAGTGACACAAACCTTTAGAAACTTCTAATTCAGTAGTTCTTGGCATACCACATGTTTGATTGTTTTTATGTTTACTTATATACATTAAAAATAATTTAAAATGGTTTTCATATGATTTTATTTCTTTCTGAGTTTGTTTTATATAGATCCGGATTTTAGATGCATGTTTGTCTGTTTTGAAAAAATATAAGTGTACTTATGACCACATCGGGCAAGAATATCCTCGTATTTATGTTACATATACTATATCATTTCATATTTCACTATATAGTTGTTTTTTTTTCTAATTTTATGTAATTCAGAGGTCATTCATTTTCTTTTTACCCCTGATGAATGATATTATAGGGTTTTCAACCTTTAAAAACTATTTATTCTATTGTTTTGGGTTGATCTCATGCCTGTTTGATGTGTCACTTTCTCATATATGTTAACAAATTAAAAAATATATATTTCTTAAGATTTCAGGTCATTACGAGACCAGTTTCCATTGATAGGGCCCTTAATCATATGTTTTATTATTTTAAATAATAAAAGTGGGATTCTTGATATCCTAGGAAAACAGAACCACATATTGATGTTATGTATGCTATACCATTTAAAAAGTTATTATTTGGTTGTTTTAATTTGATTACATGGAATTAATATCTTGTTCGATTGGTTGTGACACCCTAATGTGTGTTTTTAATGGAAATGGAACCTTTTAAAACTACTTATTTGACCATTTTGGGTTGAATGTATTTCTAATTGAAATCATGTCTACTAATATAATTAACAATTAATAAAAGATATTATTTTATGATTTCACATCATTCAGATATTTTTAATATGAATTTTATTTTTAATTCGTGTTTTATTGTTTTAAACAAATTTAGGTATGTTTCCTATCATATCTAGTTAAAAAATGATATTTATATTCTATTTACTTGACCATTTCAAAAATCATGATACATATTTTTTCGACTGATTTTACATCATTTAGAGCTCATTTGGTTGGATTTGACCCCTGACACAAGTTATAAATGGGTTTTAAACTTTTAAAAAATGATTATTTATTTTTCCCAAGATAAATATACATCTGATTGATATTATTTCTTTTCATATTTATAAAAAATAATATAAATATAGGTTAATATGATATCGTGTCATTTTAAGGGTTTTTGGTGTTGATCTAATTGTTATACACAAGTTCTAATGTTCTGAAAAAATAAATGTTTATTTATGGTCATCTTATGAAATAAAAAATTTCATATTAATATTATGTAAACTATACTATTTAAAAAATCATATTACATATATTATAATTATATTTTATGTCTTGTATAGGTTGTTCAGTTGGTTTCGACCCCCCCACCCCACTGCATGTTTTTAAATGGAATCAAACTGTTAAATTTTTTTTTTTATTTTTTATGGGAAGAATACACTTCATAATGATGTTTCATATACTAAAAAACATAAAAATGAATTAAAATATGTATTTCCATTTTTTTTAATAATTTTTTTATGTTTTATCTTACGTATAGGAACATTAAACACACATTGTTTGGTGTTTCAACACAATTAAAGCGTGTTTTAGTCATCTAGAGAAAATGACAACTCAGAAGGATGATCCTTATGATTGAGTACTTCAAAATTAACTCTGTGTTTGTTCTTTTCTAATTTAAGGGTAGTCATAGGTGATTCATGTTTATTTTGACTCCCTGATGTATGTTTTTAAAGGGTTACAAACCTTTAAAACGGATTATTTAGTCATTCTAAGAAGTATTCATGTCTGATTGATTTGTTGTCTTCTTGTACACAAAAAAGTAATATAAATATGGATATCCTATACTTTCACATCATTCTAAGTCCTTTCAATATTTATCTGACCATTAAATAGACATTTTAGTGTTTTAAAGCAACAATTTGTTTTTCATGTAATCCATGCAAAAACCTCATATTCACAATCCATCTACTCCACCATTTCCAAAATCACAATATGGTTGTTTTTTTTCAACTTTTAGGAAATTAATAGGTCATTCAATTGGTATTGACCCCCCGATGTAGAATTTTAAAATAAGAAAAACCTTTAAAAATTCTTATTCGATCATCCAAGGTAGACCACAAATCTGATTGTTGGTTCATCTCTTATTAAACATTAACAATAATATAGAGAACATTATGAAATCATTTTGCATAATTATGAGGTCATTATATATTCATATGATCGTTAAACACATGTTTTTGTGTTCCAAAATAGTAAAAGACTATTTATAACCATCTAAGGAAAGAAACCTCAAGAATTTACATTCTGTCTGCTCAAATATTTCACAATTCACAGTATGGTAGTTTCATTATGATTCAATGTTGTTCAAGGATTTTTTGGTTGTTTTTGACCCCCTGACAAATGTTTTAAAATAGAACCAACATTTCAAAACTTCATATTCCATCTTTCTTAGTAGACTTCACATCCAATTGGCATTCCTTCTACTTGTTCAAATAAAAAATATTTCAAATATGGTTTTCCTTTTGATTTCACATTATTCAATTGTTGTTTTCTATGGATCCTGTAATTAAATGCATGTTTTTATGTTCTAAAATAATATAAGTTCCTTTCTAGTAATATCGGGTAAACAAAACCTTAAATTGAAACATTATCCATCACACAATTTTAAATATAACTATTCATTTTTTACATTAATATCATAGAATTCAAAGTTCATTTTTTTGGTTTTTACTTCCCTAAGTATGTATTTATAGGACATTAATCCTTTAAAATATTTTTATTTGTTCATTCTAGGAATCCCACTTGTTCGATTAATGTTTTTTAGCCTATACACATCACAAATAAAAATATTATGATTTTACTATGATTTCACATCATTATATGGTCTTTTTCCAGAAATCCTACAATTAAATGCATGTTTTTCTGTTTTAAAAAAATATTTTTTTGGGTCGTCCCATAAAATTATAACTACTGACTGACATTTTTTCTACTCCACTGTTCTTGAAAAAAAACTATATGGTTGTTTAAATATGATTTCATGGAATATTGAGGTCATTTGGTTGGTTTTGACCCATTGAAACATGTTTTTAAAAGATATCAAATTTTAATAAACAAATTATTTTGTAATTAAGGGAAGTCCACAACTCTGATTGATGTGTTTTGTACTCATACATGAATAAAATAATATAATATGGTTTTACTTTGATTTCATATAATTAAGAGGAATTTTTCTCTGGATATTACCATTAAATGCATGTGTTTTCAATTTTATATATTTAAAGTTTTTTTATAGTCCTCTAAAGAAAAAAAACATTGTATTGATGTTTCATA
The DNA here is from genome assembly GCA_963277665.1 of Viscum album. Lineage (NCBI taxonomy): Eukaryota > Viridiplantae > Streptophyta > Magnoliopsida > Santalales > Viscaceae > Viscum > Viscum album. The sequence goes on from OY728165.1 coordinate 1,211,710,979, forward strand.
TAATCATGTATTTAATAATTCATTGATTTTTTCGTCTGATTTGACAACATTTAATGGTTACTCAATTACTTTCGACCCCCTGGTGCATGTTTCAAATGGGAATCAAACCTTTAAAAATTGTTTATTCATCCATTTGGGGTATACGAAAATTCAAATTAACCTTTCATTTACTCTCACTTGTAAAAAATGACACAAATACAATTACCCTACAATTTCATGTTTTTATCATTTTGTTACCATTACTAGGTACTCCTTTTTTCATGTTTTGGTTTTCATCCTCAGTTAGGAGTGTTTAAAAACTTATTAGGAAGAGAGAGCCTTTGCTAAGGAAAATGAAATAATTCCTCAGGATGTATTTTTTAATAAATGAAGTCTTGTAAAATGTGATAATGGATTTGTGGGTTTATCCCTTAGTTTTTAGAAATTCCATGGTGCCTTATTTTTCTTCTATAAATAACTGGGTTTACTGTTATACCCTGGGCGATTACATGCTATATATTTAATTCCCATGGTATGTGACTATCACAAGGAACATGTCATGAATATACATGGGGCATGATGTTTTACATGACATGTACATGGAATTTATGACATGTAAGGGAAATCATTTTTTTAATAGAAAAGTGATTCATTTCTAAATGTTTTCAACCTTCGTGGATTACATGATGTTTAATGGGATGAAACACCATATAATTCTCATGAGTTGTAGTTCTTAGGGTTCCATATGACTCATTTTCAATTTATTTTACTATTCATTCATCCAATATCAACCAAGATCCTTCCCTATGAGATTTTGGAAATCTCATATCCTTCCAGTTTGTGTATTTGGGGATTGATCATCACTATTGTTGTGGTTCTTCTTTTTGAGTTAGTGGATCACATCATAGGTGTTTCCTTACAATTTGTCTTTCTATCCACCTTTTATTTTTATGTATCATCATGTAATATATGGATCTGTGTTCATTTTCATTGGTTCACTATTATAGGTTTTGTTCCTAGATCTATTGTGCCTACATTCCTTAATGGTGAGTCCAGTTGTGGGCGATGATGTCAAGATCATTGATTTATAGTTAGGTTGTTCCATTCCATAATTTCAATTTGATTGAAACCTTTATCTTCTAGATTTGTATGAAATATATTTCAATTATTTTATAAAACCCTAATTTATTATTATTTTGTTATGAAACATGATATGGAATTAATTTTGTGAAAAAAAACAAATTTCAATGGAATTGGAATTGTGGATGAATTTTGAAAATGATTAAATTAATGAAGATATTTGAGATTTGAATTGAAAAAATGTATTGAATTGAAATGATGAAGACCCATAATTTGATTTTCATTGAAAATGAATGAATTGATGAAAATCCCCATTTTTGGTCATTGAAGCAGAATTAGCATATTGAAATTCAAAATTGGGTAATTGAATTGTAAGATATATTTTATTTTAAATGACATTATTTGAAAAATTATTTGTTAAGTGATATATTACATTCATTACTGGGTATTTAGTGGGTTATTTGGGACAAACATGCAAGTATCTTGATCCCCTGATAATTTATTGATGATGAAAACTCTAAAAAACCTAGTTCAGCGTGATAATCCCCTATGAGATGTTGATGAGTCATATTCGGCCTAAGACTAAGGGACATGTGCACACCTGATTATCCATGATCACTGATTTAATATGTGTAGGGATGATATATCAAGAAACTAAAATAGTTTTGGGTATATGACCATGGTTTTTGTAGATTATGATTTTATTATATATTGCACTAATTTTAGAACTGTTTTACTCTTCCTAAATGGTTTATAAAAAAAATATTTTTATAAAATGTTTATTTAAACAATTTTGGAAATGTTTCCCATTCAATGAAATGAAATCATGTTTTTTTTTGAAAATTATGGGTTATTCCATGCCACAAATTTACTTAAATTTAATGCATAAGTAGTTTATTGTTATGTCATCCACTATGTAAAGCTTCATGAAACCCCACCGGGATTTGTATCTCACAGCCAACCTTTTCCTTATAGGTGTTTATATACTTTCTTTTACTAGGTTTAAAGAATGGGAAGGTGCCAATTATAGTTGGTGGATTATCTTGAACCTTGGGACCACTGAGTTGTGATAGGGACTAGTGGGTCTATTGTCCACTTGTTACATAATTATTTTGAGACTTTTGTCTATTTTATGGGGTAGTTTTATTTGGGATGTTTATATATCAATTTGGGTACTATTTTGCCCATTTTACCTGGTAACACCTCCCTTTATAGTGTTGATCGTACTAACTTTTATCATTTATCCTACACTATTTTTGTTAAAGTCATTCTATCTTTGATATTGTATGAATTTAGGTTCCAGTCATCAGCCTTTGGGGATCGATAACTCCCTTCATGCAATTTAAATGTCAGATCGGGTGACTTAGGTACCATGGTACCAAGGTATCTGAGATGGTTCATGAAAATTAGTATCAATGATGCAGGTTAAGTATCATTACATGATTTTATAATGTAGTTTGGGATATCATTACGGGCCTTAGGGGGGTAGTTCTGAGTGATTCCATGGTCAGCTCTTACCGTAATGATCATTAAGTCAACATGGGTGTTTGGGAAACGTTTATTTGAGGAATTTTTAGATAAAATTCTAATATTTTACCTATTTTTTTGTTATAAATAAACCTCAATATTAAAGTTTTTAACAATGGAATTGATAATCCTATACCTCTTTTTTGTGTTACTGATCATTGTCTCATTCTTAAAATCTTCATTTTTGATTGCTGGTATTTTGTATCATCATGCCTCTAAGAATTCATTTAAATAGTACCCAATAGGAAGATATTAGTGAACCAGAGTGAGAGAAAACATCCATGTAATTGACACTTGTTGATATATTTTTCATGATTTACAAGATCTAGGATAGTTACCCGTAATCATTTTTATTCATACTATAGTTGTGTAACCTCATAGAGATTAATATCAAAATCATGCTAATGATTTTATTCTCCACAATACACCAGTGTTTTAGGATATAATGATCTGAAAAAGGATTATGATTTCTTTAGAAATATAGAGCTTATTTTGGATTTCTGGGAAACACCTCACTAAATTAAGGTAAATTTTTCAACATTTGTGCTAGAAGGACCTAGTATGAGATGGTGGGATTTGATGGTAACAGTGATGAAAATAGTGTGTTTGGAGTGGAACAACTTTAGATTTATTTTCAATAACTAGTGGTATCCATAACCTACATTATTTTATATGTCTATTAAGGTTTTTTGCCTCCAATAAACTAATGTGGTCGTGATTGAGTATGAGAACCACTTTTCTGAGCATGTGTCATTTTCACCAGAGATTTTATCAAATAAGAATTTGAAGACTCAACAGATCAATATGGGTCTTAAAACTTTTAGGTATTGTCTTATTTTTGTAATAATATTACTTCTTATGATGGAGTGTTGGATATGACATTTATGGTTGAGTTTAATCTGGATAGTAATTTAGGGCTGACGAGAGTTCCTTCTTCTCCCAGTAGTAGTGTTGTGAGTTCCTCTGAACGAAATAAGAATCTTCAAGAATCATGAAGTGTATATTCACATCATGGGGTCTTCTATCCCTCCTATGAATCCACTAGGAGGTCCTTTAACATTATTTATCTGTGGAAGGTTTTGTCTTTCATAATTGTTTTACACTAATGAACCCAAGATCTATAATTCTTGCAGATGCTCAGGTAACTTTCAGAAATTCTATTATATATTTTCTACCCCATGTAGTTTCATAGGCTCAATGACCTCTATAAGTAATACAAAGTAATAATATTCATCAATAAGAAAGTGGTTCTATCCATAGGAATTCGAAACCAAACCTATTCACATAGAGTAAGAGTTTCCAGAGGAATTTGATATAGTTATAGTGACTTCGATATGTACCATCACAATAGATTAATCCTTAGTGATTACTTTATTTGATATTGGTACATCTCACTCATTCATATCAAAAAAAAATTATATTTTCTAACACTTCCTATGGATATTTTTCTTTATGTGATTGATATTACTACACCCCTTTGAATTCAGGGATAGTAAGGTCTCGAATGATCTGCTTGTGTCTTTTCTTCATTATAGATTGATCATAAATGGTTTTAACCAGTTCTCCATATAAAATATCATGAAATTATTATCTTTATGTATTGTTTAATCACTCATCATATCTGGATTGATTTTTATCATTGGTGGGTCCTCATTACTTCACTCTATGAGGTGTGATATGTCTTTCTGGGAGGATGGGACCCAAGATTGAGTAGATTTAAACCTTTCTTTCTAGAGTTAGGGAATTTAATATTGGTGTTTTATTTGGTTATAGATAATGAATATTCTAGTTATGATCTCTATCATATTGTTCTTGAGTCACTTAATGTGATTCCTTCTGATTTCTTTTCTTTTCCATTGGTAAAAGTGTTATATTTTTCTGTTGATATATTGCCTGGTATTCAACTAGTATTTATTCTATATTACTATATAGAAAAAATTAAACTGAAAGAGTTAAAGACTCTATTGGAAGATATATTGGAGAAAAGATTTACATGCCCAACTGTGTCACCTTGGGTGGTTCCTATTATCTCTATAAAGAAATATGATAGAATACTTCACCTCTTGTGTCGATTACCAGAAATTTAAATAAGTTATATTAAATAAAAAGTATAAATTTAAATAGATTGGGGATCTATTTGTCTTTTTGAAAGGGTTAAATTGGTTCTCGGTGATTTATCTTCAATACGGTTATCATCAATTGGGAATAAAATAACCTAACATTGAATATACTTTTTTTATGAGAAGGCATGGTCATATTAATTACATTTTCATTCCATTTCTTCAGTCTAATAATAATGAATTGTTTATGTATTTTATGAACATAATCTTCTATGAGTAACTTTATATTTCCATTTTCATCCTTTTGGATGAAATACGGGTTTACTATTAGTTCTAGTATTACTTTGAGTGTTATCTAAGAGAAGTTCTATAAATGTTGGTATATCACTAACTCTATTATAAGCTTTCAAAACTTGAATTTTATATTCATGTAGTGATGTTGTTAAGAAAAATGGTGTTATAACTAAGAATATTAGTTGATCCTAAGAAGGGTTAATATATCATTTCATGCTAGTAACCACATTAAATTTTATATATTCAGATCTTCTTGGGTTTAATGGGGTATTATCACATGTTTGTCAAATATTTCTTGAATTTGAATTCTATGATGACAACTCTCACCTAGAATAGGGTAATGTTCACATAGGATGACAAATATTAGAGTTATTTATTGTGACGAAATACAGTTTAACTTTTGTGATGGTGTTGCCTCTTCCCACATCCAGGAAGTGCTATAATGTTTTTTTGATGCATCATGTTCAGGATTGGGTTGTCTAATTTTGATGGGTGATCATATGGTTGTTTATTGTTGTCAAAAAATTATGCCATAGAAGAACAATTATCTAACCCATGAACTTAAACAAGTAGTTGTGATGCATGGGAATAAGAGTTGACATCATTACCTTTTATAAAAAATTTTACCATGTTTTCTAACGAAAAATTCCTGAGATATATCTTCTCTTGAAACTATCTGAACCTTCAGAAGAGTCTTTGTGTGGAGTATCTATAGTCTTTTGACTTCAACATTTATTATACCTTAGGTAAGGGGAATGTCATTGATTATTCCTTTAAAAGAAAAATTCTTAACTAGTACATGATAGAATCATCATAAGAGGGGAACATGATGGATATTTTGTCCTAGATGCATCTGGGAGTTCAGGAGTAAGTGGTTGAGATTGTTTTGAAATGTGTGTAGTTTTCTTCCTCTCATCTCAAGGTTATTCATCAGGAAAAACAATGTGATGAAATGTTTTTTGGAATTAGATACTATATTTATTGTGGTGTGACTATCTATGAGTGGCCATTCTATATGTATGATACTCTATGTTTCTAGAACCTATATATTTTTTCTTATTCTATGAGGAAGCATGTGATGGGAGATTACCATAATTCCTAGTTGGAAGTGCACCCCGGTATAGTGAAGATGTTCTATGATATACAGAAATGATTCTGGTGTCCATGTATGAGTCAATAAATTGTTGATATTGTTTCATATTGTTATACATACCAATGAGTCAAGGCCACTCACTAGAGACATTAAAGATTTCATCATCCACTTCTAGTGACAACATATATGTGGGAAGAGACCTCCATGGATTTTGTGTTTGGGTTTCAATGTACCCTTTAAATTAAGAATGTGATGTGGTTTGTGATCAAAAGGCTATCCAAATATACTAATTGAATCCCTATTCAAGATACATACAAACTTAATGTGTTGGGAAATATCTATGTGAAAGATATTGTTTTACTAAATGAAGTTATATATACTATATTCACTAAAATAGATCCTTGTTTTACCACTTATTTCTTAGAAATACTATTAGGATATTATGGGATCTCTGGTTTAGTTGAATATTGCACACCATCCATAGATGAAAGTCCTGACATAGAGAGCTAAAGAGATTATTGAGGATTACAAATGTTCTTAAGTTCTCGAATTTAGAGTACCTTGGGATGACATATTGGTACTAGTGGACTTTTTTTATAACGATAGATACCATTCCAATATCATAATGTATTTTTTAGGCATTGTAATGCCGGAAAAGTAAATATCCATTTTTGGTTGGATATTGGTGATCCTTTTATGGTTGGACTATGTATGGTCCAAGAGATAAAAAAATTGTCCTATGAGAAAATATTGATTGCATAGATCTAGTAACAATTTTATACTAACCATCATAGGTGGCCATTGGATTTATTATTTGGTGACTAATTTTTTTTCAATGTTTCACCTTGATTGGATCATAGAGTGCTTTGGAGGAAAGGGAATATTGCTCCTCATTTTTTGGACCTTTTGATTTTGATGATCATGTAGTGAAATAAGACTATCATTTATCACTTACACCCTGTTTTATGTAAATACTTGATTTGTTCTATGTATCATAGCTTTAGATGTATCTTTCTAACCCATATCATATAGTGAAATTGGAGGATCATTACATTGGCCATATTTATCCATTACTGGGCTTCCATTCAGGATTTTTTATTCTAAGAAAAAGGCACTTAATGGGAGGATGATACCTTTTCTCCGTGTGCTATGGAAGAATTGTTTTGATCCTCTTGAGACGTGGGAATTTGTGGGACTGTTGAGAGAGAATTTTCCTAACCAATTTAATATAGAAACTTATTAATATGATTTATAGAGATTGAAGTTTTTATGGTGTAGAGGTTATAACATTCTGTTACACTTACCTAGTACTCCTTTGATCATTTTTTTATTTTCAAACTTATTTGGTTGTGTTTCCAAGCTTCTAAAGGATAGAGATCCATTTATAGGGAAAAAGAAATATGTTACGGGATGTATATCCTTCTAAATTAATGGAGTGTAGGTAATTGATATAATGTATTTGTAGTTTTCACCCCAAGTTCATAGAATGTAGGGGTTTCTTTGGTGTTTTTCTATTAAAAATAGAGTTTATAGTTTTTCTGTTGGGTGATAACAGGCCATTTGTTTTTATATGATGATTTATTGTTGCTAGGAACATTTAATGAATATTTATAGGGGATGAAAGGTTACTAACCGTGTAATTTAAATTCATTACATGTAAGGGAAAATCATTTTTAATAAAAAAGAGACATATTTCTCTACGTTTTCAACATTCATGGATTACTCTCCATGTAATTCAAAAATGTTTCCGATTTTAGGCTATAATATGAGTGAAAATCATTTCACCTGACTATTATTGCAATGTTCCGGACCAAAATGCCAACCAAAATGGATCCCTGAGCCAGTTGGCCACATGGTATGAAGCACAGCTCCCCAAACACCAGAGTCTACTAACTATTAGTGAGGGCCTAGGTGAGTCAGTGGGGAGATGATGCCCTCATTACCAGAGTATCATAATGGAAGTAAAAACATAAAAAAAATACTAGAAGTGGAATAAACAATAGTCAACTAAAAGTAAGTCAACCAAGATTGTAATATAAGAAAAAACAGGAAGTGTCTCAGATACAAAATGATGGAGATGGTTCTCATGTCTAGAATGAATCTAGAATAGGTACATGGAAAGGTAATATTGTACAAGTCCAAAAAATAACAAAGAAGAAAACGGTAACCTAGCATTGCATCCTTAGCTTAGTTCTATGCTCCCCGGCTCCAAATCCAGAGTCAACAACTTGTACTAGAGTGCTTACCCCTATCATTACCTGCAACCATATAATCTGTTGGGTCCCCAAGGAGGCCCAAAGAGGGTGTGAAATAAAAATCCATGTAGGAAACCACCGAGGTCTATACAGTTTTACCAAAAATTATACATAAGTGCTTGAAATTGTAAACACGCATTAAAGTCTAGTGTGTATGCCCATGAAATAATTCCATAGTAGTAAGTAAAAACAACCAACCCACATGGATACCGGAAAAAGAGTCATCTATGGAAAAGGAATCTAAAGGAAAAGTAAAAAAAATTCCCATGGCCACCACATACATCCGTCTGTATTATGCATCCCACAACCACATTGTATAATGAAGTCAAGTATTCCATGACCATGCTATATAGAAAAGTCAAACATCTCACGGCCACACTTTATAGTGAAAAGCAGACCTCAAGGGTCGAATACAAGTTGTCAGCAGACTAATGAATCCATGTAATAATTATAGTCCACGGAGGGCTGGATCTAAGGAACCTATAAAAGGCATCCCATCAAGTCACATGGTCGTACCTGGTAGAAACTCGGTTAGGCATTGGTTGGGTCCTAGAAGCAAGGCAATATAAAGTCCTACGCAAGAAAAAGAAAGCTAGATCCACGAGGTAGTAATGCCCGAGACATCCCACGGAATCAAGACCAAGGGTCAGAGTCATCTCAAGGCATCCACTACCACATTCCAAATCCATGGAGAGCAATCCATGAAATCTATCAAACAACTATTCAAGAATTTAAATCATTCAAATTAAACATTCATTCCATGTGAGCATACCCACTCACATCAACTTTCATAACCCATGAGTATACCCACTCATGAAAACCATTTATAAAAAACAAGCAAATGGGCCTAATCTCCCATATAAACCATTTAACATGCCACTAGTCACATCATATATGTATACCCACTAATATAATCCACTACAACAATCCCAGTAAAATAAAACAATTATGGAATAACCAGATATAACAAGGTAAGGTGGAAGTGAATATTTAAGAAATATATTCAAGCTATCAAGGTATTTATGTGAATCCTCTAACTATGAAAGCACAATCACACACACTTTGGGTGGTTTAAATAGGAATAATCATGTTATTTCCTTAAGAATCACCACTTGGGTGACCTTGAATAATTTAATGGGTGGAAATGCACCAAAATGAAACCTACGAGAATCATTTCTAGGTCCAACTAAGTCTACAGAATGAAACTCTCTCAAAATTAATGCCTCTCCAGAAAGTCAAACGGGCAGCAAAAAGGTCGAATTCCCACAAATGACCTGAAAACCCAAAATAAATTATAGAATACCTACCTCGCCTTGTTAGTAGACATATCGTCTAGTATCAAGTTGGGATTCATCCTAGTTTAGATGAAATCAGAATAATGGATGTTGAACACGATATTAGGGTATATGATCATAAATCCAAATAGTATAGTAATTGTTTTGAGGAATCAAGAACAACTAAAAAGGAATTAAGTACTTACCGATGTAGTTTTATTGAGAAAAACAATGCTTGAATCAGAATCCAGAAAACTTCTATATCTAAAAAACTAGTTTTAGAGGGTTTTAAGGTTCAAAAATGAGAGAGAAGGTTCTTTCCATAAAAAATATGATGCTACTACCTATTTCAAAATAACTCCCACTGGAAAAGTACACGACGTGTAGGCCAAGTACACGATGTGCACTAGAAATACACAACATTTAGGCTATGTACTCAACATGTACCTAGCCTATAGCCAGTTTTTCCCATTATTTCCCACACAAAACCCAACCGGCCCATGACCCAACTTAGGATCTAAGCTAAAAAAGAAACATAAAAATTTAACCTAAAAAGGGGGATCTCAACTTCAAGAAAAAACCCGAGATATTAAAAACATCCCCCCTTATAAAAATTCATCCCCAAAATTCTCTCTGAAGGACGGTCAAGATTCGTCTGAAAACAACTTCGTCCGCTGAACACGTATGTCATCCTACTTCTCCCAAGTAACATCCTATAAACATTCATGCTTCCATAGAAACCATACTAGAAGAACTGAATGTCCTTGGAGAACCTTCGTGCTCCTGTCAACAATATGAATCGAATTGTCCTCAATGGATGCATCAACCCAAAGCAGAAACTCCTATGGTTAATAAATGTGAGATTAGTCTAAGTGACAACGACATAGTTGAGATACATAGAAGATGTCATGAATGGATCAGTAATTTTGAGGTAATTTAAACCGATACAAAACTTACCTGAATCACTTCAAAATCTCAAATGGACTGACATATCTCTATGAAATTTTACCCTTTATCTGGATCCTCCAATGTCCCAAACTCAATGAAACACGTAAGAAAAATCAATCCCCAATATCGAACTCTAGAGGTATAATATGATGATCATCATATGATTTGTGATGATACTGTGTAGTAGCTATCCACATTTGAATCATCTTGATCTTCTCATAAGAATCCTGCATGATACGCAGTCCTAGTAAACCTATCTCGCCTACCTCTTACCTATACAGGGTAAATGTCATGACCTACCATATAAATCCTTGTAAGTTTCCATATGTATTTTCACCTAATAACTATTATTGTAGGAAAATTAAACCAGGTGAATGTTCCTCCCCCAAGAGCCCCCAAAATCCTAGGTGCATTCTCACAGTATGTCCTCTAACACCTGTATCGTATGCTCTGACTGGTCATTAATCTGAGGGCGGTATTACATTCTTAGAATCACCTATGTACCTAGAGCCCTCAGAAAACTCTTCCAAAAATGAGATGTAAATTGTGCATCCTTTTCTGAAATGATAGTGCATGGGACCCCATGAAGTAGTACCACCTCTCAGATGTACAACATCCCATGATCATCAACATTGAAGGTCCCCATGATTGGCAAGAAATGAGTGACCTTTGTAAGATTTTCAATGACAACCCAAACGATGTCGTTACCTCTAGATGATCTTGACAAACTTGTTACGAAATCCATTGTGACATCATCCCATATCAACTCTGGGATATGTAACCAATGTAAAATCCCAGCTGGTAATTGATGTTTTTCCTTCACCTGTTGATAGGTGTAACAGCACATAACAAAATCATCTACCTCTCTCTTCATACCTAGACACCAGTAATGTCGTTGCAAGTCATGGTATATCTTGGTGACCCTAATATGCACTACCCAAGATGAAGCATGAAACTCCCACATTAACTCCACCCATATTGGCACTGGAACCCAGAAATGTCCAGGGATACACAATATCTCATCATCACCAATAGTTCAACCACGATGAGGGTCATCACTTGCCACACATTCTTGTAAAAATAGGACTTTAGAATCTGATATATTCCTCATACTAACTGTTTTCAGTAAGTTAGAGGTCACAAATAAGGATGATAGAAAATTATTCTCCTGCCTTTCATCCAACTCTAGATGCATCTCAAAAAACAACTCCAAAAGATGTCACTCGCTATTGGTCTGTTGAACAACCTTTATCTGAGTCCTCCTGCTCAGTGCATCGTCCACTTCATTTCACTTACTAGGAATGTTGGAAAGATTGAAGTCAAGGTACTGTAGGTACTCCACCCACCTTCACTGCCTCAAATTCATATCACTCTCTAAAAAGATACACTTGAGGCTTTTGTGGTATTTGTACACTACAAAATTATCACCCAGTAAATTGTGACTCTAAAAGTGAAACTCGTGAACAACTGAAAACAACTCTATATTTTGTGTAGGGTAATTCCTCTCATGAGGCCTCAACTACCAAGACCCATACACCAGGATTTGGTCTCCCTACATCAGCAATGCCCCCATACAAACACCAGAAGCATCACATTAAACCATGTAACTCTTTCTCTGATCTAAAAGTATTAGGACTATGGATGATGTCAACCTCCCTTTCATCTCCTAAAAGGATGTTTCACAAAATTTTGACCACAAAAACTTTACAAACTTCTTATTCAAGCCTTTTAATGGTGCTTCTAAGTGTGAGAAGTCCTGTATAAAATTTCTATAATATCTAGTTAGCACCATGAAACTCAGAATGTTAAAAAAATCATTGTATGTTCTCACGAAACTACATCTCCAACCTTCTCTATGTCCGTTGACACTCGTATATCTGAGATGATGTGACTCGGGATGTGATCTTGATCCATCCAAAAGTGGAACTTTGTGAGCTTAGCATATAACTGATTCTCTCTCAATGTATTCAAAATGATCTGAAGATGGTTGGAATGATCGAGTAGATTTTGAAAATACACCTAGATATCATCCAAGATAACCACCACAAAAAAATACAAGTAAAGTTAAAATAGTTGGTTCATCAAAGCCATGAAAATTTCCAGCACGTTCATGATACTAAATGACATAATCAGATACTTTTATAACCCATACCTTCTAGAAATGATTATATGAGGTATGTATGCATGTCCAACACATACCTGGTGATATCCTCGCCTAAAGTAGATCTTTGAGAACACTCAATATCCTAAAAGATAATCAAACATGTCAACTATCCTTGGAAAAGGATATAAGTTTTTAACTTTCATATAGTTTAGATTCTGATAGTCCATGCATATCCTAATACTTTCTTATACATTTTTCTCAAAATGGACTAGTGAACCCCAAATAGAAGTACTGGGTCTGATAAAACCCATCGCCTCCAAATCATCTTGCTACATCTTGAGCTCTTACAACTCCATTATAGCCATCCTACAAGGAGTAATAGATACCAGTGTATCTCCTTGAATTGGATAAATGGATAACTCCACCTCTCTCCCATGAGGTAAACATGAAATTTTGTCAAGAATGATGTAAGTGAAGCACTCAACCACTGGAGTAAATTATTCCTGATAACTCCATGATCATCCAAATAATATCTAGTTCTCTGGGTGGTCATCATTCCCATCCCACGATTCTCTGGTCCAACTATTCTTTCTTGGAAATTCCATTCACCCCGGTAAATGAAAACAACACCCTCTGGTGACGTGAAAGTCACCTTTCAGTGATAGCAGTCAATGTATGATTGATAATCCATGAGCCAGTCTATTACAAGAATAAAATCAATCCATGTAATCTCGAGGAAAAATAAACTCTAGAGGATGTGGCACCCACCAACCTCAAGGGGACACTCCATACACAAGTGCACATCACCCGTTCTAACTCACAATGGCTTGTCTACTATCAAAACAACCTCAGAAAGAAAAACCACAGGACGATGTATTTTTATCACTCATTCATAGATAAAACTATGAGAGGAAATTGTATGGAAAAGAAGAGATAAAATAGTAGAATCTACTAAGATCATACCTCTCAATATATATGGTCCAAGATACTTCTCATGTTGGGTTTGTTTCACTGCATATGTATAGCCTTTACCATTTTCCTATGACCCTGTATGGAAACCCAGACCAGATCGACCCTTCTGTCTTTGAGAAACCAATGTCTGGCTATCGCGACCATGACCACCACTACCCTGGCCTGAGCGGCCTGCACTACTCCAGCTCCCAGCCTGACGTAGATCTGATAAACTTTCTATTGAACCTGATGTCAGAGCTTCCCCTACCACTCGCATCATGGGGGATGGTCATGAAAAACCGCTGAACTTTACACATCATGTCACAAACATGGTACTCAAATGGGTCGTAGTTGCATTCATTTTTCACATGGCCCCACCTCCCACACTGAGGGTAATACAGTAAGCTACCTGCACTCAAAACCTGACTAGAACTCATCTCACTGCAATCCACAAAATGATACTTCCTTCCTGAAGATTTTGATCCATTGGTGTGAGAAACAGTACTCCCATATTCTACACCCCCAGCTTCCCTCAGGTTCGGCTCTATAATCAACACCTTATTCACAATCTCATTTACATAAGTCAACATGAACAAGTTTAAATAAGATTTGATAGCCTGTCTTAGAGCTTCCTCGAAGTGCCTCTCCATCAATAGATCATTAGAAAGATACATCTTCCCAAAATGCATCATTTCACTAAAGCCTGCTGTGTATTCCATAACCATCATCTTTCCTTTCTCGAGATACATATGTTCAATAGTTAGCTATACTCATAGAGTTGTAGGGTAAAATTAGTCGTATAAGCGGTTATGGAATTCATCCTAAACCATATCTCGTAGCCCATCCGCCTGGTTCAAAAAGTCACACTAGTGCTTTTCTGCTCCATGTAGCATGTAAGTCGTGGGATTGACCCTCCGCTCTGGAGGCATATCCAGATGCCAAAAAATCACTAATGTGGTCTCTAGACACAGCTATGGAACCTGTGGTCTACCATCCCCTAAACGTAAGAGTATGTTATGGCAGGAACACCCATGTATGCTCATCCATAGTAAAGGCTGGATGCGATGATCCCTGGTTTGTTTGCATAAATCAAAAGAAATCCCCACAAAAATATGTCTCAAAACCTATTCCTAAAACAAATTCAGGTGCTGTAACTGACACTATAAGAGGATCTACCGGTAGCCTGTGTCCCACCATCTCTGAAGTATGCTCATCTCCTCCCTCGCTGCATACCACTAGAGGTCATCATGGTGGAATTTCTATACAATTATAAATTCATTACTCAAGAAAGAAAAACATCAAAGCACAAAGATCATAGCATAGGGAAGGTCAAACCCCTTCTAGAAACAAGTCAAACACACATCTTTCTCTTTAATCTAGGACTATATAAAGAATATCCAATGAACCACTAGAAGTTATTCCTCTTTCCCACTCAATGGTTGGTTCTAGGTCAAGTCTTTATTCACCATTCAGGTTTCTATTTTCATTTCACGTTCAGTTATTTAGGAAATTCCAACAATGGTTTTCCCATTCCCAAATCTATGAGGGCACATAACACCTCATGAACCCAAAACTTGGTCCCATTCAAACCATATATGTAACTAGTTCATTTAACATTTACAGTCCATCAGTCCATTATTTCCCAATTCATAAGGGCCCATATTTCTTATGGATTTAAATATGATGTCACAAATTTATCTACTGCACCTAACTAACACAAAATTAGGCACAACTACCACATCAACAATCACAACAACATGCAATGTTAAATACTTCCTTGATGGAAAGGCATAATGCATGGCATGCGATTCCAACAAGTGTCTATATGATTCATGAGAAGGAACACCCTCATCTCTTTGGTTTGTAACTAAAATAAAACACACAATTGCTTCAATAGTAATAGAATAAATCAAATCTTCCTCCCAAAAATCAAATCAAATCAATTGTAATAGTGAGACCCCTGAAAATTAGAACTCAATTCAAGGTAATTTGGCTTTTCCCTCTAAGTGAGGTAGCTACTCCAAGGCATAGTATATTACCAAAATCCATTTCCTTCCTATCCCTATATAATGTATCCATATAGTAATTCATAGAAAAAACTCCTTCGATACCACTTTGTAACATCCTTGACCCGGATGCCACGCGAAACATTGCCCCGAGCCCTATGGGCCACAATGCCTCAAGAAAATCTCCCCAAATTCCAGAGGCTACTAACTAGCAGCGAGGGTCTAGGTGAGTCAGTTGGGCGACTATTTCTTCATTACCAGAGTATCAAAGTGTAATTCAAAACATACAGTAAATAACATAAGATAAATAAACAATAGTCAACTAAAAGTAAGGCAAGTAAAACAATAATACATAAAAAAATCAGAAGTGTCTCGTATAAAAAATGGTTCAAACGGTACAAGTATCTATAATGTATCTAGAATAGGTACATGGAAATGTAATACCATATATGTTCTAGAAGTAGATAAGACCAAAAATTTATCTCATATTCACAAGCCTCATCTTGGTCCCATGCTCTTGTGCCCCAACGCCACAATCAATAACCAGTACTAGGGTGTTTCCCCCTATAATCACATGTAACCATAGAATATTCATGGGTCCTATAGTATTCCCAAATAGACTGTGAGATAAATATACCAGTAGGAAACCACCAAGTTCTATATATTTCTAACAAAATTTCTATAAAAATGCTAGCTATTGTAAATAACCATTAATGTAGAGTGTCCATTCCCATGGAAAAAGTCTATAGCAATAAGTAAAACCAACCAACCCTCAAGGATACCAGCAAAAGATTTATCTTATTATAAGGTTGTTAAAAGAAAATTATACAAGTCACATGGACACACTATACATCTTTCTATATTATGCATCCCACAGCCATGTTGTACATAGAATTAATGTAATCCACGATCATACCGTATTGTGTAGTCGAACATCCCACAACAACACTTTATTGTGAAAATAAGACCTCAAGGGCTGGATCCAAGGTGTCATTGGACCAAGGAATCCGAGTAATAACTCTAGACCATGGAGGGATGGATGAAAATAACATTTCCAGAGCATGCCATTGAGTCCCATGGGTGTTCCTAGTGGAAACTCAGTTAGGCACTGGATGGAGTCCTAGGAGCATGAAGAAAACAAGTCCAACATGATCCCAATAAAGCCAGATCCACGGGGTAGCAAGGCTCAAGGCATCCCATGGAATCAAGACCCAAGGGGAAGATTCAACCCAAGGGGTCCACTACTACGTTCTAGATCTATGGAGAGTAGTCCATGAAATCTATCAAAAAATTCATCAAGAATTCAAATCCTTCAAATTACACATTAATTCAATGTAAGTATACTGAATCACATCAACTTCCACAATCCATGATTATACCCACTCATGCAATCCATTTATTAACTACATTCAGATGGGCCAACCCACCCATATAAACCATTTAACATGCCATTAGTCATTTAATATATGTATACCCACTCATATAAAATATTTCATCAATACTAGTTAAATTCAAGAAGCATGAAATAACCATATATGTCAAGGAAAGAAGGAAGTACATATCCTAAGAATGTTAATCAAGATATGAAGGCATTAAATTCCTTCATCTAACTAGGAAAGTACAAGAACACAGACCTTGGATGGTTTAAATAGGCATGAGCATATTTTTTTCCTAAGGTCCACCCCTAGGGAGACCTTAAATCATGTAATGGGTGACAAAGCACCTAGAGATACATATGATCATCCTAAATAGGCCGGAAAAAGTCTACTAAAATCAACTCACTCTAAAGAAATGCCCCAATGGAAAGTATGATGTGCGGAAAAAAGGTCGAACACCTAAAAAGAACCCCAAAATTTGAAAGTATAGACCACATACCTCACTTGGTATAAGGTAGATCATCCAGTATCAAGTCTTGATTCGTACTGATTTGGAAAAAATGTGAATAACAGAAGAAGAAAGGGATATTAGGGAAAATGATCCTAAATACAAATAGCATATTCATTGTTTTGAATAATCAGTAATGACTAAAAAGGAATCCAGTACTTACTGACGCAGTTCCAATGAGATAAACCCCACTAAAATCAGAGTCGATATGGATTATATATTCGAGAAACTAGTATTAGAGGGGTATAAGCTTCAAAAACAAGTGAAAATGTTTTGTCTGTGAAAAATATGAGGTGACTTTCTCTTTTATAAATAAACCCACAGGGCATTTACATTATGAGTACACCAAGTACACAATGTGTACTTCCCTTTATTTTTTCAAAACTAGCCAGGCTACAAGTCGTGATGGGCCATTACACGGCATGTACTAGAATTACATGACATATAGGACAAGTATAATATGTATACCTAGAATTTAGCCATATTTTCACTTATTTTCCCCCTTCTTTCCAAAAAAACAACCCTACCTATCTATGGCCAGACTTAGGGTCTAAGGGAAAAAAGAAAGGTAACAACGTTAACCCAGAAACAATGATCTATACCTCAAGTAAAACCAAGTAACTTATAGTGATTCCTCACTATCTCAATGAAGAGTCTTCCTTATGTGATTCTGTAGATCTCCAATCCTTATGGTTTTTTAATTGATTCATTGTTGTTGTTGTTACAGTTCACCTTTTCAAGAATGTGGATCTCCTCTTATGATTTTTTGTTTGGTCTCTCTTTATCTCCTTATTTAAGATTTATTGATAACCATTAAATGGAAGGATCTAAATTCAATTTTTTGGATATTTATTCTAGGTTTTGGTACTAGATGATTTGTTACTAATTTATTAATTGGTGAGTCCCACTGGGAGTTTCGATTTCTAGATCATTGATTTAAATGTAGGTGGTTCCATTTTTGATTTTCCATGTCATTGAAACCATTATTTTACCGGTTTTTTAAAATTGAATTCAATTTATTTATAAAACACTGATTTTTAATTATTTTATTAGGAAACATGAAATTGCATGGATTTTGAGAAAACCCAAAATAAAATGCAATTGTAATTGCAGGATGAATTTTAAAAATGAGGGGATTGATGAAATTATTTGTTATTTTATTTGATTAAATTGATTAAATTGAAATTCCATAACCCCATGATTGATTTTGGATTTATAAATTCATGAAATTATAAAAATTCCATGTTTTGGATTTTGACCTACAATTCACATACTGAAACTGAAAATTGGGAAATTGAATTATAAGTGATGATTTATTTGAAATAAAATTATTTAATAAATTATTTATTAATTGATTGAAAACATGAGGGACTAGATAGTTGGTGGTTATTTGGGATAATAACGCAATGATCTTGATCCCCTGGTAATATATTAATGATGAAAACTCTAAAAAAAACCTAGTTATGAATGAATATTCTAAATTGGATATTGATGATTCATATTCATCCTGAGCCTGACGGATGTGTTCCCACATGATTAGTAGTTATCACTAATTTGATAAGTATGGGGATTTTATTTATGGAAACTAACATCAATCAGGGAAAATTGATATGGTTCTTGTTGAGTATGTTTGATTATATATTCCATTGATTATAGAACTTTTCTACTCAGGGAAAATGATTTATATAAATTCATTTATATAAAATATTTATTTAGTTCATGTTTGTAATTTTTTCCATCTGTTAAAAAGAAATCATGTATTATTTTAAATATGAAAATGATATGTTATGTATTTCAAAATTTTATGTATGTCGAAATCATGAATGGTTTATTACTATGTAATCTATTATAGAACATTTGGTGAGACCCTGCTAGGATTTATATCTCACACCCTACCTTTTCCCCCAAGAATTTGTAGACTTTACTGTACTAGGTCTGAGAAAAGGGAATGTGCCACCTAGAGGTGGTGGATCTTTTGGACCATGGAGTAGTGATGGTGACTATTTGACTTGTTTTCCACTTATAACATAGGTATTATTATAATTTTTTTATAGTTTCCATTTTTACATACATTTCGGATGTTTATCGATTGGTTTGGGTACTATTTTATCTATTTGTTTCTTGTAATTTCTCTATTTTTATTATTTTTTATACTAACTTGTATATTTTATCTTATTTTTTTTAAGGAAAATATTTCTCTATTTGATCTTGTATAATACAAGTGTTAGTCAACAAACCATGGGCACCAGTAATTTCCTTCAGGCTGTGTAAATTCTAACTGAGGTGGCTAATGTATCATGGTACTAGGGTGTCTAATCTTATTTTTGATAATGTCATTCATAGATTATTTTCTATCGATATGATTGTTAAATGAATTTTTGGTGTTTTAAAACAACAAAAGTGTGTTTTTGGTCTTATTTGGAAAAAAATAACTTCATATTAATGTTATTTCTACCACACTATATCCAAAAAATCATTTTAGGTATGTTTTCATCTGATTTCACACCATTTGAAGGATGTTCAACCAATTTTTACCCCCTGAAGCACATTTTCCAAGACTACCAAACCATTTAAAACATCTAATTAAATTGTTTCATGTATAATAAACATATTATTGAAATTATTTATGATCATACACATAAAAATAAAATAAATACGGTTCTCCTATGGTTTCAAATCATTTTATGGTCATTTTATATGGATCTGATTGTTAATTTAATGACTTTTGTTTTAAAACAAAGAAAGTGTTTTTATAATCATCAGAGGAAAATGAAACCACAGATTAATTTTATATCTTCACAAGAAATTTATAGTTCATTACAAATTTATTTTTTTCTAATTTGATGTCATTTGGAGCTTGGTCAGTTGGTTTCAACCCTCGGACAAGTAACAACCAGATATTTTATCAATGGAATTCTCACTTTTTGATTTAATTAATTCAATTTTATGTAATGAAGAAATAGAAAAAAAATTACTAATTTGGTAACATTGGAAAATTATATCTTTTTATATTGAAAGGACCACATAGAATCACAACCAATGGTAATATAGTTATTAAATAGTGATCATATGACTAGTATATATAACGAGTTATTATAATGTCTAGTCGACACAAATAGAAGAAGCGATGGGCTCGACCAATTGAATCGTACACTATAAAATCCATTTATTGGAGCTTCTAAGGGAGGTATAATCACTGGGATTTTCCCATGACTAATCCCATGCCTGGATTCAACAACTAAATTATGAGAGAAACCATTTATAAGAGAATTTCAAACATGTTGAGATCAATACCCAAGCTATGTTTCTTAAACCACTCCTTCAAAATCCCACCATCAAACACCTTAACATTAAGGCATTTTTGGTGCAATAATGTTTATGTATGATGACCCTAAAAGTATTAATTTGTATTTTTTTATAAAATAATGATTATGTATAGCCTTTATGATAATTATTTTTTATTTATTAGATAATGTATTCAATAAAAGATAGATTGTGATGTGATGAAACACAAATTTTATTTTTTAGGAAATGTATAGTTTCTATCAAGACACTCTATTTTAATAAATTTAAGAATTTTAAAATTAATAAAATTTTAATAAAATGTTTTTTTATGTTTTTTATTAAATATGAATATAACATTATTTTATAAGGTCACAAATAATTTAATAAGGTTCAAAAAACTACTATTGTAAAAAAACCATAATTTATTTCAAAAAAAATATGGATTTTGATTTAAAAGTATAAATTGAGAAACATAGATAATTAAATGGATAAAATAAATATTATTTTTGAATTTCTACTTCAACATTATCAAATGGTAAGTTTTTCATAATTTCCATTAACATTCTAATTTTTTTGTTAAAATTATATATGGTATAAAAATATAATGTTTATTATAACATCATAATGAACCAAAAGTGATGAAATATATTCCATAAAATGAATACATGACCAAATTTAAATCTACCCTTTAAAATAATGTATTTTTATTTTATTTAATTAATTTTACAAACAACTAAGGAATCCTAAAAACCTATTTTATATTTTCAGGTTTTAAAATCAATTATTTGTAAGAATAACTCACTTCCACACCATCAAATGTGTTATTTTAATGAGATGAGTTATTAATATTTAAAATAATGAAAACAACTACAATTTTTTATAAACCATCGTAAAAACCCATGGGAATTTTTTGGTTTTTATTAAATTAAAATATATAGTCAAAAACTATATTTGGAAGTTAATAAAGAAATATCATCACATTTTCTATATATTCCCACCAATTGCCCATTTTGTTTTCCTCAAAACCCGAGGTTCATGAAATTATAATAAAATTTCATCTATATAATCCTAAAAAGGTTCCCAAAATATCTTAGGAATCTCATCCCAAATGTTTATAATCAAACATTAATGGTAAGGAATCCTCTCCTTCTCCTCTTTATTTAAGAACTTCTATTATGTTATGAAATTTTTTTACACTTTTTCCTGGTAGGATATGTTATCAAACATCTACCTTTCCTACCTTATTATATACAAGTGATGAGAGAATCTATTATCCCTCAATAGACCTTCCCATGAAACATAATTTAACCCCAATATGCTTCCAAAAATATCCTATGATTTTCTATTCCAAACATTTGTCTAGTGAATACCCATACCATTTCCATTCAAGGGTATTCAACTAGATGCAACTATAATTTTTAAATTTGAGACATTCATGTATGTAAACCACACCCTTTAATCATTTTATTATGTGTGATAAAATGTTTCCTTATGATTAATGAACCATGTGGCACAAATGAGCATGTACATATTATAATGGGTATGCCTAGAAAATGCCTCGATGCATTGGGTAATGTTTTAGAATCATAAGCCCAAATTTTTTGGATTATATAGTAAATAAAATCCGTTATTATATTTGTTTCACAAGGAATTTTATCTTTGAAGATCGACTTGACTTATGTTTATGACCTAATTTATGTTTCCCTCAAATTTCCATGTCACCATTAATTTATCATGTTAAGTCTTGTCTCATTGTTTAATATTCTGATTCTTACCCCTCTTATGTTACCTTGATATTCTTGTTGGATCACATTTTTTGATTAACCTTATGATATGTATTTTTAACCCCTTA
Source organism: Viscum album (assembly GCA_963277665.1). Lineage (NCBI taxonomy): Eukaryota > Viridiplantae > Streptophyta > Magnoliopsida > Santalales > Viscaceae > Viscum > Viscum album. The sequence continues at coordinate 1,211,733,571 of OY728165.1, forward strand.
TTGGGATTTATAGATCACCCCTTTTTTATGTACACCCTCATGTTATGACATGCATTTTTAGAATAATGATGGAATTTTAGGAGAGTGTTGAGGATTTTTTCAATAATGATGTAATATAAATGTTGGAAGTTGATGTTATATTTACCTAATCTCCCAAATAAACCAGGCTTCATGATATTTTGTGATTATTTTACAAGTACCCTTATGAAATAAATCATGGATTAATATGAACTAATATGTGGGTTATCATAGTTGGTATCATAATATAGTATACTAATTTTTGGGATTAGGATTAGAAAACTCTAGTGAAATCCTTAAAGATAATACTAAATACAGAAAAATTCCCAATTTTGTAATGTATAGAGTGAGTGGTATTCAAGAAAGTTCTTCCCTTTATGGATTCTACACATTAGTATAGATCTTTCATAGATGTACATATGGGTAATAACCCTGAAAAGGGAATATTTAGCTGGACTCGATTATTACCCACTGCATGAAAATGGGCCTTACTACCAACCTGGTTTGACACTCCCAAGGTTGATGCATTGGAAAATTCACAATATCCATATGAACCATTATTATGAGATCAAAAGATCCCATAACATTATATATTTTGAAATATATTGTGGGTAAATTATATTGAATCATAGAAATTCCAAGGTTAAGGAATGCATATCATTTATGAGTTTCAATTTTAATATTCCTTGATTCACATTTATGTGCTTAATAGATTGAAAAATCACATCCCAAAGTCAATTTTGAGTTAAGTAAATGATTATAACCATAATACAATAATGAAAGGTGTGATTATCAATTATGGTTTTATGAATTCTATCGTATCATGGATGTTTAGTTGAACTATACAAACACCACTGAAAATCAGGGAATTATACCTATCAATGAAAATGGAAAATGGGGTAATTATTGAATCCCATGTAAATAACTCCTCCCCTATAATACTTTTTTGGTAGAACTTCATAGGGAACCATGAGATACTTCTTTTAGTGGAATTTGATGCTTTTATAGGCTTGGATTGGATTTCCATATATAGTTCCAATATCAATTTTCAAGGAAAGAAAATTGACCTCGGTAGTATGAATCCTCCTCCGATTCTGTAAAAGTTTAAGGAGAAGGATGAATCTTTTTTAAAATAATCATATGAAGCATAGATATTATTCAAATATTAAAATGTGTATCTAGATCAAATGATTGTGTATAAGGAAAATATCATCCTTGAAGACATGTATATTTTGAGGAAATATATATAAGTGTGTTTTTTTAAATAATTTAAAAATATTACTCTTATCTGAGAGTTTTAATTTTCAATCAATATTATAACTAAGGATTTAACAATATACAAAAATCTTTAATGAATGGTTGTTGTTTAGATTTCTAAACTAAAGAAGAAACTATTGGAAAATCTATATAAAGGGTTCATATTCTCAAGTGCTTTTCCTTTGGGTGAATCTGTCCTCATCATTATGATGAAGGATGGGTTGATGTTCCTATTCATTTGTAATCATGATCTAAAAAAGATAATGATAAAGAATAACTATCTTTTACCATGGAATGATGAAGTGTTCGATCAACTACATGAATCTAATTACTTCTATAAGCTAGATATTTGGTTATGATACAATCAAGTAAAGGTAAAGAATGAGGTTATCCCTAACACTATTTTTTGGGAAAGGTATGTTCATTATGAGTTCATTGGGTTTCTATTTAGACTCACTAATTCTCCAATAATATTCATGTACTTGATTATTATTGTCTTTAGGGATTACCTTGATAAATATTTGGTATTATTTATAAATGTTACCCTTATTTACTACAACTAAAACGAGGAATATAAGGTGTATTTGAATACTCTATTAAAAGACCTATGGAATGAAATTATATATGAAAAGTATAAAAAAAGTGAATTCTATATGGTGAAAGTAATATTCTTGGATTATTTTATCACCAATAAAATGGATATCTATAGACCCTTCAGAAATATAGGAATGTAAAGGATTTCAAAGACTGAACTCCTTGATAGACGTCCACAATTTTATTGGATTATAAGTGTATTACCATCGATTGTTTAGAAACATATTAGGATTTTCAGGCACCCTAACCAAGCTAACTTGGAAGGAGTTAAATTTTTTCAAGAATAAAAAATATTATGAATGATTGAAGGTGCTGAATAATAGGCATATCAAATAACATGTACTCACCTTACCCACTAGTATGCATGGATTGGTGATCAATTTTGATGAATCCAAAAAGTGTTTGGGTTGTGTACTAAGTTAGGGTAGAAAATAGATAGCCAATGGCCCACACAAACTTATTTTCAATGAGTATAACTACGGAAATCATGATCTAGATTTGGATGAGGTGATTTATCCATTAATGATTGGGAAGAATTATCTCTACATAGGGAAGTGTGACATATATATGAATCATAAAATCCCCAAGCATATATTTATAGAAAAGTATCTTAATATGTTCCAACCAAGGTTATTAGATATGATCAAGGATTATGATAATTAAATCAATTTCCATAATGAGAAGGAAAACAAAGTGGAATATGCTACATGTAAAAGGGATCCTATATCCAAATCCACAATGAGGACTGTAAGGCATCCAAACTTCTTAAACATTCATAGGATGCCCATGGGAATAATAAAAGGTCATCATAATTAATTTCTAAAATAAATGGTCAACCATATATTCTTGAGAGGGTCAAGTAGTCATAGAAAGAGGAAGAGTTTCTACAAAAGAATGTAGTGAATATTCCAGAGTTCGTATTCCCTAAATATGGAGTTATAATGTGTGGGACCTGGAAATGTGTTCCATAAAAACAAAAAATGAAGGGGTAACTTTTGGATGAGAAATATAACTCATCCTTATTTATTTATCTTGGAAATTCTAAGATGTATAGATATCTAAAGATAAATTTCAAATGGGATAACATGAAGAGAGAGATTCCAAAACTCATATCTCGATGCTTGGTATTCCAACAAGTCCAGGTGGAACAAAATAAGTCTAAGGGTATAATGAAACCCGTTCCCATACCAGTATGTAAATGGGATATCATAACTATGAATTAGACATAGGAATCCCTAATAAATCTAAATTAAATAATTCTATGTATTTTGTAGCCACTTTTCATTGATACTAAGTAATATTTCTTTCATGACCAACATACCCTATTATATATATGGGAAGTGGTAAGACTGATTGGAGTTCCACTCTCTATTATATTTGATGTAGATCCATGGTATAACTCATGGTTTTGGAGAAACCTTGAGTACTAATTGAAACCAGAATTGATATTTGGAACTACTTTTCACCCTTACATGTATGGTTAGTACGAAAGGACCATTAAAAGTATGAAGGATATGTTGAGATCAATTTCAATGGATTTAGATGTATGTTTGTGTCAAAACCTTCCCCTAGTAAAGTTACCATATAAAAACCTACATAATAACATTCAAATGAAACCTTATGATGATCTGTATGGGAAGAGGTGTCACACTCCATCATGCTAGGATGAAGTTGGAGTGTGGAAGATGATGGGACCATATATTATCTAAAATATGACAGAGTAGGTTCAACCTATTCAGCATCATATTAAATCCTCTAAAATTCGACAGAAACTCTATGTAGGTAATCATGAATAAGACATGGGGTTTGATGTAAGATATAAAGTGTTCCATATTATATTCATATGGATGAAAGTAATGAGGTTTGGGAAGAAGGGAAATTGTAGTATGAGATACATCAACCCCTTTGAGATAGTTGATCACATCAAAGAGGTGGCCTATTGACAAGATCTCAAACCTAACCCATATCAAGTACATGATGTCTTACATGTATACCTCTTGAGAAGGTACAGAACAGACCCCTCACATGCACTAAATCTATAGGTGGTAACATTATATAGTTATATTTCATAGGAGGACCATCAGGTGAATATCTTAGACTATAGATGCAGTGTTCTACAAAATAATTCAACTTGCCTTGTCAAAGTGTTATATTGGAACCACAATATTAAGGAAGTGATCTTTGAACTCAAAGAGGAAATGAAACAAAAGTATCCTAATCTATTTTACTATTATAAATGACAATTTTGAGAGTGAAATTTCTGATGGGGGAAGAATATAATCTCCAACATTTTTGTAAATTAAATTACCTATTTTTGAATGAATAAATGCATTATTAAGTAATGAAATTTTAGAAAACACATGCACAACATTTGTTACTATGGAACACTATATCCTGTAAGATTGAATAGACTTTGAAACATCATATCCATTGATAACATAGCCTCTAAATAATGATTTCATTACAAGAATATATAAAGGGTTATGATAAAGTCCAATTGACATATACAGAAGAATCGATGACCTCGACCAGTAGGATTATTCTATAAAAAACCAATTAATAATATATTTCAAAGGATATATAATCATTATTCCTTAATCTTGTCCAATAACAAGTTAAGATACAACAACTAAACCATGGTTTAAACCATTTATGAGAGATGCTCAAACTATTTGAGATCTGGGCCCAAACCATGTTTTCTAAATGACATTGTGAAAATCTCCCTATAAAACACCACACACTTAGGGAATTTTCTAGTGTAATAAGGGGTTATGTATCAAAAACATAATTTTCTGAATTTTTATATTTTTATAAAATATTTCTTATATTTCCACTTTATGATCCTGATTACATCTTTAAATAATTCGATAACAAGTTTCCTAAAAATTATATTTTGATATAATGAAACAAAAATTGTGTTTTTGGGAAATATAATGTTTTAATCAAGAGGAAATATTTTAATTAATTTAGAAAATTTGAAAAAAATTATATTCTAATAAATTTATTTTATTAAATTTATATTTTTACATATAAATTACTATAAAATTTTATGATGTCAAAATTTATTATATATGGTTTAAAAAAAGTTATTGTAAAAAAATTAGAATATCTCACTAAATATGGATTTTTGATTTAAAAGTGTACATTAAAAAACATAGATAATTATTTGAATAAAATTAATATATATTTTTTAATTTATCACTTCAAAATTAACAAATGATTATTTTTTGTAACTTTTTGAGAGAATGGAATTTTTTGGTCAAAATTAAATATTGTAAATGTATAATGGTGGTATTATGACATCATAATATCCCAAATGTGGTGTAATATTTTCCATAAAATTTATCCATGACCCAATATATTTTTTCATTTCAAATAATTTTTTACGTTATATTATTAATTTTATAAACCCTACTGAATCCTCCAATCCAGTATTATATTTGATTGTTTTAAAAAAAATATTTGTAAACATGAATCAATTCTACATCACAAAGAGTATTATTTTTTTGATATCAGTTATTAAACATGAAAAATAATTAATAAAATAAAATTATTCTAAACCATGGGGAAAATGGGATGTTTTTTTGTTTTGAGAATATTATCAGAAAGATTCCAAAAACTAGAGTTAGAAATTAATTAATAACTCTACATTATTTTCTATATAAATCTACCAAAACTGCCATTATTATTCACTAAAAACCCATCAAGTAAAATAGTCCTCTTCCTTCACCTCATTGTAATCCTCCCAACGTTATCCAAGCTCTTAATAATCTCATTTCATACTTTCATAAGTTCTAATTCATGGTAAGGACTCCTCTCCTTCTCCTATTTGTTTGAGCACCAAATTTATGTTATTCCTTTTTCTTTCTAATTATTCATGTTGGGATATGTTCACACACATCCATATTAATTCCCTTATAAAGTAAAATTTATTATATACTCATTTTTATATCATTAATACCTCCCATGAAACATTATGTACCGCTGTTATGATTTCAATTTTATCTTAAAATTTTCCATGAAATCATTTTTACGGAGAATACCCATACACATTGCCTATTAAGGGTATTCACCTATATGTAAATATAATAAATTTATTCAGTAATCACATGTTTGTAACCCACAATCCGTAATCATGGTATTAAATCTGATGGATTATGTCATTTTGTTTAATGATCTATGGGGAACACATGATTGTGTAAAAATTATGATGGGTGCACCAAAAATAGAACTCCAATGAATTGAGTAATGTTTTAGTCTCATGAAACCTTATTTATGGTATTAGGGAGTAAAACTAATCAATTATGATACTATTTCCACCATTTTATTTTTTCCTAGGAAATTATCCTTGACTTATATTGATGACATGATTTATGTTGTCGCCACATTTGTAACGACCCAAAGTTTCATTAATGGAAATCCCTCTTGATCTTATTAAATGTCTCTTTATATAAAATGTTTTATAAGATGTCAAATTCTTTGGTTTTATGTTATGAATTGTGACCGTTGTTAATATAGTCGTTGAACAGTGATCACTTGATTAGTATAAATATAAGGCTTTAATGATCCCAATTTTAATCAGACAAATGAAGCGATGGCCTTATCCAGTAGAATTTCCCCATACGAAGCCCATTTTTCAGAGCTCGGAAAAGAGGTGTCAACATTGGGCTTCTCCCTTGACCAATCCCAAGCTGATCTTCACCATGTCAAGCTCGAACGGGACCGTCTATGGGAAAAGTGGAAGATGATTGGAATTACCACTCAAACGATGTTATCTGAGCCACCCCAAGAGTCTGATACCATTGAAAACCTTACCCTTAGGTCTTATGTAGTTGTTTTAAGGGGTTATGAAACAAATAAGTAATACTATGTTCATGTACATTATTATTTTTGTATATAATAATGAATATAATTTCTAGTCAATTTTGATATGTTGTAAATAGTTTTTAAAGTACAAATGGTGTTTATAGTTTTTATTTAATTAAGAAATATATATTATTAAATTAAGAAATTTTTGAATTAAATTATATTTTAATAAAATATTATTATTATTATTAAATTAATTTTTATTAAATATAAATGATCTTATAATTTTATGAATGCAATTAAAATTTTATATTAAGGTTTGAAAGCCATCTCTGTCAAAACCCGTGAGTTTTCGATAAATGTTAGTTTTTATTTTAAAAGTTAAAATTATCATATTTAGAAATTTTTTTATATAAAATAAATGTCATTTCTGGAATCAGCACATCAAAATTATCCAACGGTGAATTTTTCATAATTTTCTGAGACACTCAAATTTTTGGGTAAAAATTAAATACCGTTTAAATATATAATGTGTTTTATGACATCATAATAACCCAATGGTGATGTAATAAAATAACATAATCCTTATGTTCGGCCAATATTTGTTTTATAATTAAAATAATGTGATTTTGGTTTTGTTTGACTTACTTTTCAAAGCATTAATTAACCCCTCAAGACATATTCCACACTTTTCCTTTTTAAATTAATTTCCATGGTAGTGTGACTCACCTCCACATAATCAACCCTAATATTTCAATACGTTCGGACCATGGCCTTGTAAAATATTGTTTTACACTTTCCTTTTCCAGAAACCATGGGCAAAAACCATGGGATGGTTTGTGGTTTGGATTAGTTTAATATAAGGGGTCCCAAACCTAAATAATAAAGAATTCTCTCACCTTTCCTATATAAACCCACCCAAGCTCCAACTTCCTCCTCATTAAAAGCACTTGGAGTTCGTCCAAACTCTGCCCTACTCTCTCTAGAATCCTCCCATGGTTCCCCATGTTCCCAAGAAGCCTCTCACAAGCCTCTCTCTAGCCTTTGGAAGCACACTTCCAAGTAAGGGTTTTTTCTTCCTTTCTCATTTTTTGTCCAATTTTTTTAAGTTGTTTTTCCCTTTTAATTTCAATTATGAATTTTGGGTCATGGTTTCATACCTTTCCCATAATTCCCTCTTATTGTTTGAATTATTGGATACCCCTTTCTCTCTCAATAAAATCCTCCCATGTACACCCGTTACTCTGGCGAAATTTCGAAAGGAACTTCTCTCTCTTCTTTTACATTCAAGCAATACATTTGTATCATGAATCTAAATTCCATTTCAATTGTTGGGAGATGTATCTATATTACCTACATACTATCCATTACATGTAAATATGACGAGGAACCCCTTTCTCACTCATAACCCATTTTTATGAATTCTTATGTCACGCCGTTACGCTGCCGAAATCGGACTGATTTTCTAAGCCAATGTCATTGTGTAGTGAATACCATTCCCATTTCTCCATAAAGGGTATTAACCTTTATGAAAATTTACATATTGATTGTAAAGTTTCATGTATTAATTTCACATTCATTTATCGTGGAATAAATGATTATGTTTTTTGAATCCATGTTTTATGATCCATGTGGCACACTTATGCATGAAATGAAATGTTTAAGAAGGGCGCGCCCTTATAGCGCTCCAATGCATTGGGTAAAGTATAGTATCATGATACGTCATGTGCAATGAGTGTTTACTCATGCTAATTCAATTGAAATGAGGGTTTACTCATACTTCATGTGCAATGAGGGTTTACTCATGTTTCATGAGCAATGAGCCTTGGCTCATGCTAATTCAATGTTAAGTGTTGTTGCCACATTTCCATGTAATGATTTTCATGATTTATCATGACTTTATGTTCATGTTTCTTCTATTCTCTATTGATATGCCTATTTTATAACATGTATTTTACTCCTCATGTTATTCCATGTGTAATCCCTTACTGGGATTTATAGCTCACCCTTTTCTTATGCATGTCCTCAGGGTATCCCATACAATGCAAAGTACGAGGGAATGTAGTGGTCATTTAAAGAAGTTTTCAATAAAGTTCTTGTATTTAATGTTTTATGTTTTTATGTAATGATCATAAGCCCCAAAGACATTAAACCTCTCAATATTCTTTGTTGTATCAAGTGATGTTTTATGTAATAAAGCATGTTTAAGTTGTAATGAAAATCAGGGTTGTCATAGTTGGTATCAGAGGATAGGTTTAGTTATTTTTGGGATTAGTAAACCCTAGTAAAGCCTTAGATACAAGACTAAGAATAATAAAAACATCCATAAGTTTTGGTAAATACTATTTAAGTGGTTCATCAAACAAATACATCCCTATCTGGATACGAGCAGGTAGAGGCGGCTCTGGCACAGATGTATCCTACGGGTAAAACCCGAAAACATCACTTTGAGCTAGACTCGAACGGGAACTAGTGCACGACAACGGGCCTTGCTGCACTCTTGGTTACTACACTCCTGGGGGATATGTTTTGATAAATTCATAATCTTAGTATGAACCCTTATTAAGGGAAAAATTCCCCTAAGAATATATGTTAGAATGTAGATCATGAAAAGCCTATATTAAAGCCTATAGACTCATGAGATAAGGAAATAAATGTTTATTTATATGTCATAAACTTTTGTATTTGGATTACCCTTTATGTGTTACACCTAACATTCCTTTTATTCTAGCCAATGGCCGGTAATAGGAGGAATCGGGCTAACAACCGTTTTGAAGATCAGTGTGATGACTGTACTAATGAATTCCAAATCCAATGGGAGTGGGAATCGTGAACATTGTCTCGCTTCTATCTCAGCTAACTCAAGTTTTGAATAGAAACAAGGGTCAAGAGGAACGTTCAAGCCCCCCCTAAGAAAGAAAAAGTTGCTATCAAGAGCTTCATCAGACAAATGCCTCCTACTTTTAGTGGATCATCTGATCCCACAATCGTTGAACAATGGATCAACTCCATTGAAAAGATCTTCTCCATCATCCAATGTTCGGAACAAGAGAAGGTTCTCCTTGCTACTTATCTTATGGAGGGTGAAGCTGATCAATGGTGGACTTTGATCAAAAATACGAATCCTGAGGAGGAGATTGAGGCTTTGGAATGGAAGTAATTCCGGAAGAAGTTTTTTGATAACTATTTTCCACGCACCCTCCGGCTTAAGATGGAAAGGGACTTCCTTTCCCTCAAGCAAAAAGATGAAGAATCTATTGGAGTGTACAAGGAAAACTTTACAAGGCTTGCACGATACGCGTCTGGCTTTGTTGTTACCCTCGAATTCAAGGTTGACTGCTTCTTTGGTGGGATGAATCCTAGCTTGCGGAAATCATTAGCGATCTGTGACTTCAACAACTATGAGGAAATTGTCCGATGTGCCCTCAAGGTCGAAATGGAGATCGGAGAATCACATGGGTATTGTGGGGACAAGAAGCGTAAGGTAGACTTCAATGCTGGTGGTTCGATGGATAAATCCAACGGCGCTAAGAATTTCCAGCACCCCACTTACCAAAAGTGCGGAAAGAATCTCCCTGGAAATTGCCTTAAGGGGACGAGGAAATGCTTTAGGTGTGGAAGGGAAGGGCACTGAGCTGTTAACTTTCGGCAAGAAGGACCCATGGCTGAGACAGAGGATATGAATGCCCCGTTCGAACCTCAACATGTTGTTCAATGCTATAAATGCAAAGAACCAGGTCATTTTGCAAATCAGTGCCCTAATCCAAGGGTTTTCGGAGGCATCCAACAACCTCCAAGACAACAAGGAAGTGATTTTTTTCATCACTTCTGCCGATGAGAACCTCGACAACAAAGTGGTGACAGGTATGCTAGTTATTCATTCAAGAATAGAGAATGTACTTTTTGATTCAGGTTCTACGCATTCTTTTATATCTCGAAAGTATTGTAGAATAATCCCAGAACCACCACAAATCATGGAAGTAAAGATGTCGGTGAGTACGAAAAATGGGGCAATCATTGCATCCCATGAATATAAGTCCTCCCATGTTATAATATGTGGATTGAATTTCCCAGGGAACCTTTTAATACTCCCTCTAGTGGAATTCAATTCAATTATTTGCATGAATTGGCTTTCCTTATATAGAGCCAACATAAATTGTCAGGAGAGGGAAATCACAATCCATATGGAGAATCGAACCCCAATTTGTTACAAGTGTCAGGAAAATGATGATTATACTTTAGCTGCATCATCTCAAGCATGGATAATACTTCCTTATGAGCACACGTATCTGGCTCAGATGATTGAGTCCAGGAAAGAAACCATCCTTGAAGAAATGCCTATTGTGAGGGAATCTGCGGAGGTGTTTCCTAAGGAACTGCCTGGTCTTCCTCCTAGAAGAGATGTTGAGTTCTCAATTGAACTTATACCTGGGGAATTCCCAATATCAAAGACTCTATATATAATGGCTATTGTAGAGCTTGAAGAGGTAAAGAAACAACTACTGTAGAATCTGGATAAAGGGTTTATACACCCAAGGGGTTCACCATAGGGTGCACTAGTCCTCTTCGTCCAGAAGAAGGATGGGTCAATGCGGCTTTGCATCCATTATCGTGAACATAACAAAATCACAATAAAGAACAAGTATCCTCTCGTAAGAATCTGTGACTTGTTTGATCAGCTGCGTGGAGCAGAATACTTCTCCAAGGTGGATTTGCGGTCGGAATATTATCAAGTAAGGGTGAAGAAGGAAGATGTCCCCAAGACTGCTTTTCGTACAAGATATGGGCACTATGAATTCAATGTAATGCCTTTCAGACTCACCAATTCTCCATCAATATTCATGTATATGATGAATATAGTCTTTAGAGATTACCTTAAAAAATTTGTGGTAGTCTTTATAGATGATATTCTAATATAAACCAAAACCAAGGAGGATCATGAGGAGCATTTAAAAACTATGCTAGAGACTTTTCACAAGGAGAAGCTCTATGCAAAGTACAGAAAGTGTGAGTTCTGGTTGAATGAGGTCTCATTCTTGGTCCATATCATCACAAGCAATGGGATATCTGTGGATCCCTCCAAAACAGATGCAATTGAGGGATGGCCGAGGCTGACATCGGTAACGGATATCCGTAGCTTCTTAGGGTTAGCTGGATATTATCGAAGATTTGTGAGGTATTTCTCACAATTTTCCAACCCTCTTACCAAGCTAACTCAGAAGGGAGTAAAGTTTTCTTGGAGTGATGGATGCATAGAAATCTTTAAGGAGTTGAAAAGGAGGCTTATCACTATGCCTGTGCTCACTTTACCAACAAGTGGGGAACTTTTTGTGGTATTCAGTGATTCTTCAAAGAAGGGATTAGGTTGTGTGATGATGCAAAATGATAAAGTGGTATCCTATGCCTCAAGGCAGTTGAAAATACATGAGCAAAACTATCCAACGCATGATATGGAGTTTCCAGCTGTGATCTTTGCCTTTAAAATCTGGCTGCATTATCTCTATAGAGAGAAATGTAAGATATATACTGACCACAAGAGTCTAAAATATATATTCACACATAAAGATCATAATATGCGCTAGAGATGATAGATAAATCTCATAAAGGATTATGACTGTTCAATACATTACCACCCTGGAAAGTGAACAAGGTGGCAGATGCCCTAAGTAGAAAGGATCCAGCGATTCTATCAATGATGAGAATTGAGAAGGATCAAATCTTCTTAGACTTGATGAAGATGGACGTGGTAATCATAAAGAAGGGAACATCATTAATCCTTTCACAAATTATTTCTCAACCATCTCTTTTAGAAAGGTTGAAGGATTCTCAAAAGGATGATGTGGGAATTCAAGAAAAAGTGGAAGCTATCGAAAAGGGGAAATCCTCAGAGTTTAATATTAATGAAGAAGGAATTGTGCGGTTGGGGAAAAGTCTATGTGTTCCATCAAGTCCGGAGCTGAAGAAGGAACTTTTGGATGATGCACATAGTTCAAATTTCTCTATTCTCCCAGGGAGCACTAAGATGTATCAAGATCTCCGAGAAAAACTTTGGTGGGATAATATGACTAAGGAGATCTCTGAATATACATCAAAGTGCCTGGTGTGTCAGCAAGTGAAGGCAGAGAGGTATAAGTCTAATGGGAAGATGCAACCATTGGACATACCAGAATGGAAATGGGAGAACATCACCATGGAATTTGTCACCTGACTTCCAAGGACATCTAAAGGAAACAATACAATCTGGGTAGTTGTGGATCGTCAAACAAAGACTGCACACTTCAATGCTATTCGAGAGGATTTCTCTTCGGATCAACTGGCCCGGATATATATCAGGGAAGTGGTAAGGTTGGATGGAGTACCACTATCTATTGTGTCTGACCGAGATCCAATATTCCCCTCTATGTTTTGGAAGAGTCTTCAACATGCTCTAAATACTGAACTGATCTTCAGTACGGCCTATCATCCTCAAACTGATGGACAATCCGAGCAGACTATCCAAACACTTGAGGATATGTTGAGAGTGTGCTCAATGGACTTTAAATGATGATGGGATCAACATCTTCCTCTGGTTGAGTTCTCTTATAATAATATTTTCCACTCGAGCATCCAAATGGCACCATATGAAGCCGTTTATGGGAAAAGGTGCAGAACACCTGCATGTTGGGATGAGGTCGGTGAACGTAAGATGCTTGGACCAGAAATGGTCGAGGAAATGGTATAGAAGGTGAAAACCATTCAACAGTATATCAAGGAATCCTAGAGTCGACAGAATAGTTATGTATATAATCGTCGACGAGACCTTGAATTTAAAGTTGGAGGCATGGTATTTCTACGCATATCTCTGTGGAAGAAGGTCATAAGGTTTAGAAAGAAAGGGATGTTACGTCCAAGGTACATCGGCCCCTTCGAGATTCTTGATCGAGTTGGGGCTTTGGCCTGTCGACTAGCACTTCCACCTATAATGGCTAAGGTGCATGATGTCTTTCATGTATCCCTCTTAAGGATGTACATATCAGAACCTTCGCATATACTCTCTTCCGAGGTGGTACAATTGGAAGATGATCGTTCTTATGAGGAGCAACCAGTGAAGATCATAGATCGTAGAGAAAAAGTTCTATGAAATAAGACAATGCCCCTCATCAAGGTGTTGTGGAGAAACCACAAGTTTGAAGAAGCAACTTGGGAATTAGAGGATATGATGAAGCTGAGTTACCCACATTTTTTTATTGTGGGAAAAGGAAAATTTCGAGGGCAAAATTTCTTAAGGGGGAATGTTGTAACGACCCAAAGTTTGATTAATAGAAATCCATCTTGATCTTATTAAATGTCTCTTTGTATAAAAATTTTTATAAGATGTCAACTTCTTTGGTTCTATGTTATGAATTGTGACTGCTGTTAATATAGCTGTTGAACAGTGATCACTTGATTAGTATAAATATAAGGCTTTAACGAACCCAATTTTACTCAGACAAAGGAAGCGATGACCTCATCCAGTTGAATTGCCCCATATGAAGCCCATTTGTTGGAGCTCGAAAAAGAGGTGGCATCCTTGGGCTTTTCCCTTGACCAAGCCCAAGCTGAGCTTTACCATGTCAAGCTTGAATGGGTCTTTCTATGGGAAAAGTTGAAGTTGATTGAAATTACCACTCGTGCGATGTTATCCGAGACACCCCAAAAGTCTGTCACCATTGAACACCTTACCCTTAGGTTTTATGCAGCTGTTTTAAGGGGTTATGTAAAAAATAAGTATTACTGTGTTCATGTAAATTATTTTTTTGTATATAATAATGAATATAATTTTTAGTCATTTTTGATACGTTGTAAATAGTTTTTAAAGTACAAATGGTGTTTTAAGTTATTATATAAGTAAGAAATCTATTTTATTAAATTAAGGGATTTTTGAATTAAATAATATTTTAATATAATATTATTATTATTATAAAATTATTTTTTGTTAAATTTAAATGATCTTATAATTTTATGAATGCAATTAAAATTTTATATTATGGTTTGAAATCCATTTCTGTCAAAACTCGTGTATTTTTTATAAATGTTGGTTTTTATTTTAAAAGTGAAAATTAACATATTAAAAAAATATAGATAAAATAAATTTCATTTCAGGAATCAGCACATTTAAATTATCCAACGGTGAATTTGTCATAATTTTCTGAGACAGTCAAATTTTTGGGTAAAAATTAAATACCGTTTAAATATATAATGTGTTTTATGACATCATAATGACCCAATGGTGATGTAATAAAATACCATAATCCTTATGTTCAGAAAATATATGTTTTATCATTAAAATAATGTGATTTTGGCTTTGTTTTACTTACTTTTCAAAGCATTAATGAACCCCTCAAGACATATTCAACACTTTTCCTTTTTAAATTAATTTCCATGGGAGTGTGACTCACCTTCACATAAGCAACCCTAATATTTTAATAAGTTCGGACCTTGGCCTTGTAAATTTTTTTTTTCCTCTTTCCTTTTCCAGAAACCATGGGCAAAAAACATGGTATGGTTTGTTGTTTGGATTTGTTTAATATAAGGGGTCCCAAACCTAAATAATAAATAATTCTCTCACCTTTCCTATATAAACCCACCCAAGCTCCCACTTCTTCCTCACTAAAATCCCTTGAAGTTCGTCCAACCTATGACCTAATCCTTATAGAATCCTCCCAAGGTTCCCCAAGCTCCCAAGAAGCCTCTCACAGGCCTCTCTTTAGCCTTTGGAAGCACACTTCCAAGTAAGGGTTTTTTCTTCCTTTCTCATTTTTGTCCAATTTTCGTTAAGTTGTTTTGCCCTTTTAATTTCAATTATGAATGTTGGGGTATGGTTTGGAACCTCTCCCATACTTCCCTCTTATTGTTTTAATGATGGGATACCCCTTCTCTATAATTAAATTCCTCCCATGTACAGCCGTTATTATGGCGAAATTCTGAAAGGAACTTCTCTCTATTCTTTTACATTCAAGCAATACATTTGTATCATGAATCTAAATTCGATTTCAATTGTTGGGACATGTATCTATATGACCTCCTTACAGTCCGTTAAATGTAAATATGATGTGGGACCCCTTTATCTCTCATCAAACATTTTTATGAATTCTTATGTCACGCCGTTATGCTGCCGAAATCGCACCGATTTTCTAAGCCAATGTCATTGTGTAGTGAATACCATGCCCATTTCTCCATCAACGCTATTCACCTTTATGCACATTTACATATTTATTGTAAAGCTTCATGTATGAATTCAACATTCCTTTGTAGTGGAATAAATGATTATGTTTTATGAATCCATGTTTTATGATCCATGTGGCACACTATTGCATGAAATGAAATGTTTAATAAGGGTGTTCCCTTATAGCGCTTCAATGCATTGGGTAAAGTATAGAATCATGATACGTCATATGAAATGAGTGTTGAATCATGATAATTCAAGTGCAACAAGGATTTACTCATGCTTCATGTGCAATGAGGGTTTACTCATGCTCCATGTGCAATGAGCCATGGCTCATGCTAATTCAATGTTAAGTGTTGTTGCCACATTCCCATGTTCTGATTATCATGCTTTATCATGCCTTTATGTTCATGTTTCTTTTATGCTATATTTATATTCCTATTGTATAACATGTATTTTAACCCTCATGTTATTCCATATGTACTCCCTTACTGGGCTTTATAGCTCACCCTTTTCTTATGCATGTCCTCAGGTTATCCCATGCAATGCTAAGTACGAGGGAATGTAGTGGTTATGTAAAGGATGTTTTCAATGAAGATGTTGTATTTCATGTTTTAAGTTTTTATGTAATGATCCTAAGCCCTAAAGACCCTAAACCTCTCGATCTTCTTTGTTGTATCAAATGAATTTTTATGTAATAAAGCATGTTTAAGTTGTAATAAAAAATCAGGGTTGTCATAACATTCCCATGTTGCCATTATGTTATCATGTTATATCATATCTCATTGTTCCAGATTCTGATTTTCACCCCTATTTTGTTACCCAAACATGAAACTTTGGTAAAATATACTAATTTACCTTAATATTTGTTTTTTTCCATTTATATGATTTATAGCTCAACCCTTTTTATCTACATCCCTAGGTTATCCAATGCAGTTTTAGAAAAACTATGGAATTTTATGAGCATGTTAATGAGGTTTTCCCTAATGTTTTTTTATCCATATTTCAAGTATATTTATTATGAAACAAGTATATCTAATTCACTAGGATTCATGATCTTATGGGACTATTTTATATCTACCAATATGTAATAAATCATTAAATAAAGAGAAATAAGATATGGGTTTTCAAATAAGACACATTTTAAATGGTGTTAACCCATATATAATGATTATTCGATCATTCTGATACACTTCATATTTTTTTGATTATTTTTTAAACTATTATATATTAAAAATAAAAAAAATTATTTTCAATGATTTCATTTCATTTTCAGGTCTTTTTCTAGGGATATGACCACTAAATGCTCATTTTGGTGTTTTAAAACAATAAAAGTGAAATTATACTCATCTCAAAAAAACATAGACTGATATTTTG
The DNA here is from genome assembly GCA_963277665.1 of Viscum album. Lineage (NCBI taxonomy): Eukaryota > Viridiplantae > Streptophyta > Magnoliopsida > Santalales > Viscaceae > Viscum > Viscum album. The sequence continues at coordinate 1,211,750,807 of OY728165.1, forward strand.
TCTAATTCACTATTTTATAAATTACTATATGATTGTTATTGTCAATGTTTATCATGAATTGAGGTCATTTGATTGGTTTTTTCCTCAAGATGGTCCTTTTAAATGGGTGTAAAACCTTTAATAATAACTTATTCATTCATTTTGGGAGGAGCACCAATCTGATTGATGTTTCATAAATTGTTTAATGTAAGAAAAATAAAAATATATATGTGTTTAGTATGATTTTATTTCATTTCAGGGAAATTTTCTATCTGATAGGTGGTCTTCCCTTTAGAAACTATTCCCCCTTGACAATTTATTTATAATAAACTAGGCCTAGTGATATCAATAATATACTTTCCAATTAGCATTTTAATATTTATTTATCATATGGAAACACTTTCCAAAGAAGGTTCACATGGAACTAGCTTAAACTAGGATAGTAAAACATTAATTTAATAGTTATTTATTAATGAAGTTCTTAACATAAGTAGTATCAAGTTATAGAACACCTGAATAGTGGGGAATAAAAACATATCAATCCATTAAAGGTATATTTATAGATAACACACCACACGGGTTGGTCAATGTTGAGAATTTAACCACCAAAAACATGAATATCATTTTTTAAAGAGTCTCTAGACCATAATCATTTTGAATATAAAAATTGAATTTGAATTTAATGGGAAACTCCCGATGATATCGGCGTGCTCACATCAACAATAATTTATAAAAAATGAAACTTGAGGAATGAGTTATAGAAAACCTATATCAAATTCCTAAAAATTTCATCTAGTATCACTCTCTAGTTGGGATGGATTGGAAGAGATCTAAATAATTGATCAAAACCTGGAAAATAGGTCATATGAGCCAACATATTTATAGTTTCATTGAGGGGAAGGATAATGATTAATGGATAAAAAAATAGAGTACTTACCAATAAAAATCTAACGTGATGAAAGAGGATCAAATAAGAATTCAAATTGTGATCTATGATAAAAAACTACTGAAGAGCTTAAAAGGAGAACCTAAGAGAGAGGGTTGTCTACTGGAGGGAGAAAATTTAGAATAAGGTTGAAATAAACATTTAATCAAGGGAACTTTCATCACTTAACCCAAAAAATAGGTCTCATGGTTTGGTTTCACGGTTGATCAAACCATAAACCAACCATGTTCCCTTTTATACTTCAAGGTGAAATTTTCATGGTTAGGCTACCCAATTAAGGAAATCATGTTCCATCTTTGAAAAATTCCTCTATAATAATTTCTTTCATTTTTAAAAAGATGTGACGCCCCTGAAGTATGGTTATAGAAACCAATGTTCCCTACTTAACCCACTAGACAACCCGACACGGTTAGGAAAGACCATTCGGGCTGGGTTACACAGTTTCTACTAACCGTGTGGCCTAGTGATTTCTCTAGAGGATTAGGTTTCGGGCATTGAAAAAGCCACAAACACCCCTGAAACATTCATGAACATATTATGAATCCATATTATTTCCAAAATAAATAAGTGGAAAAAATTATAAATGATCCATACCTAAGTGAAAAACTAGATTCGTACATTTAATATGAAAATATGATCAGATATTTATTTATAACATATATTTTTTATGTAAATATATGAAAATATGTATATTTATATTTACTAATAAATTGGAAGTACCATATAAAAATTATAAAATATCAATATCTTAGTATCCATATGAATGAATTCCTAAGGAAAACATTAAATCTCTATAAAAAAGACAAGGAATCCCTCTTAAAAAAAGCAAAAATTCCCTCAAATGTTCAAAAATATTGATATTCGAACCATGAACTCAAGTTTATATAAATTTCAGGTTTTTTGGAGTAATAATAAATGGGGAACAGTTTGGACCATGTAAAAAATGTAATATATCTCTTCTCAATATTTTATTTGATATCTCATGTATCCCTAATGATCAATCCAATCAAAATTTATGGTTGTTTTAAGTTCAATCCCACATTTTGTCAAATCTCAAGATGTTAAAAAAACTATTATTAATTTTTTTTTAGTTTAAAATTGTTATTAAATAACTGTTACTCAATTTTAATTACTAATTATTTAATTAATATTAATTTCTAATTATTTTTAAACCCAATTAGTTAAATCAATTATATATTATGTGTATATACATATTTAGTTTTATATAAATCATATTTAAGAAAATATTATATATATGCATAATAATATATTTATATTTATATACTAAAGTAAATAATTTATTAGTATAAAATCATTTTTATGGATGTATACATTTTATAACAATTAAGAAATACAGTAGCACTGATAAAGGTGGAATGTATCATTACTTTTTAGAAATAATAAATGTATACTTTTTATCATCATTTTATTAACACTATAAATGTCTAACAATTGATAATTGTGATTGTATAATAGTGATGGGATGAATTCCATATGATCTAATATTTTTTTGTATACCCTCTATTTAATCAAAAACTCCCACCACCTCACCCTTCTTTGATGGTGTACTATTCCCACTTCTGAAGATCTCACTAGATGACTCCAGCTCAACATTTATTTTACCACTCCACCTCTATTTCTTATATCATCAATAATCCTTAGTCTATATATATTACATACATGAGGAATATAAATATAGGAAACATTCAATTTTTTCCCTTCATCTTTATTTATACAATCATACATTAGGCCAATGGCACTCATCCCTTTATTGATCCCAAATTATGGGCCAATAAATTATTTCCACAACTATAACCCAACAATATTTCACTTGGAAATTATTTTCCATTTATCTTACACCAATTATTTCAAAATCTTGAATAGACCTCCATCATTTCACTAAACATATACTGGAGTGTCATGTGGTTCACCCACCATGCTCTTCCAGCCAATACAAATAGACTAAGGCACAACATTACCTCATTACTTCCCAAGTCACTACCTTTTCCAAAATGTACAATATATTTTGAGTTAAACCTATATTATATAGATCCATCACTATATCCAATAATAAATTAAGTTTGGAGTGGTACTTTAGTTGAATGTTATTTTTTAGAATTAAAATTGTATTTCTAATCAAGAGAATTACACTGTTTGAATTAGATAAAAACACTTCAACTTTTTTCTCCATCCAATATAATATAGAAACACTTTAAATGACACCAAATATATACCTACTTCTATAAAAGTTATTTAATCCAATTTTTTTTCAAAAGTGAAATAAATAGTTAACTTTCTGATACCTAACTCGTTATTATTCTGAAAAAAGTAAACACATACCTAATGGTGTTCTTTTATGTGTTTGAATCACCAAAAAATATTATGTATTTAAAGTCTTGAAAATATAATTCATTATAAAGAAAAGTTACAAGTCATTATAACCCTTAAAGTAACATTTAATAAATTTCACATCCTTTTAATTCTCTTTTCTAGGTTTTTACATTAACCTATTAACAACTATTAGTAATTTTATAATGTTTGGAAAAGTAAAACCAATGGAATTCGTCAATCTTCTAAGAACTGATGTGTATAGAACAATCACCATGTACTCAAACAAAAATTTAGTACATGGTGACTTGTCCTTGATAATCATGAAGTGCACTCTCACAAGGGGTGAGGAAATATTATTTCTTTCTGACACACTAATGTGCTCCAAAACCTTCAAAATGTAATTTGAATGAATTAGGTGAAAAGTATTTGAAATTAGTCCCCTCACAATTCAAATCCCCAAAATCCATTTTTTTAAACTGATATCCTCCACCTCAAATCTTCCAGGTAACTCAACTTTCACCTTATCAATTATTTCCTTTATCGGGCTAGAAATCATCTTTCCATAGATATGGAAAGTTAAGATAATACAAATTACATCATTAATCTCCTTCTAGTGACATCAATGTTCAACATTTCTCTAGATGAACTTCTTCTCCTTCATGAAGTCATTGAACATCATGCTCTAATTCCATGATTATTGTTTCAAAATATAAATAATATTTGTGATTTGACACTTAAACTAGTAAAAAATCAGAATTTCCACATCCATTTTTTGGGTTATTAATAGCGGTTACCTAAAGATGTTGATACAAGAGACATTATAAATTTTTTTTCAGTTTCTATTTATACTAATCAATGTAGAATACTATATTTCAACTCAGTTTTTAAAAGTAAATCACAGATATTGTTAAAAATCTCTAAAATGGGAAGGATTTTTCACATCAGTTATTATAAATCTTATTTTAAAACGTTTTATCAACTAGGTTATTTAAAATCACCAATGAGGGAAAATGTATTTCATTTTTTTATATAAAAACTGACCTAAAAATAAATTTTATCAATATTTAATTTTCATTTTACAATATTTGACCTGATTTTTTTTAAAAATATTTGAATTCAAATACAATATCAAAGATTTATAATATAAGGGAAAAAATACGAAAACAATAGCACAAATAGAACTAGAAAACAACATCACAAATTCAAATAATCTCAACTTTACAATTTTGAAATATAAAAATTAAAATATATATTAAAAATAAACTAAAACGCATTCAAACCTATGAAATAATCAACCTATTCAAATTGTATGTGATTTTATATTTTTTAAAATAAGTATGAGGGTTATCAAAAACATATAAATAAAAAATAAATCATTTTAAAAATATTTATAACATAATTTTAATTTAATTTATAAGAAATTCTATGATGAAATATGACCTTGTGTATTTTTATAATAGTCTAAATTGAAATTATTTGAAATATACATCTTAGAAACTAATATCCACATTATGTTACTCATTCATGCAGATTATATTTATATTTCAAAATATTGTTTTCAATTCAAAATAACATTTTAAGTACTTACAACCAAAATATATTAATTATAAATGAGAATCCACCTTCGGGAATACATGTTTAATCATTTCAATCATATTATCCAATGTAATTCCATTCCCTATCTAAAATATATTTGTATGAAATAAAATTAAAAATCATTATAATATAAAAGTATTCAAATAATCTAATTTACATGTCTAATACGTTACAAATATTTTCATGAACGTCCCATTTATGTAGCATTACCCATAAAATGTTTTCTTCTTTTTTGAAAAATAACTATATACGATGGATAATAGTATATGAAACATGTAATTTGAGTGGTTATTTATTTAAGATAAGTTATACTTAAATAAATATATGTTCTATACCCATCAAGTTAACGATACATCCGAAACATAATTTCATTATTTGGAAATCTTTTAGAAATATATGTTGTTATTTATATATATTTCATTTTCATTAATATTGGTGAAATAAATTATGGGTAAAAAAATAACTCTACTGATGTCATATCATATAGAAACAAATTTGATAAATATACCTAATAAAAAACAACATAAGTATTCTATTTCTTAAAATTTATATAATTGAATAAAATATTAGAATCGACATACAGAGAAAAGATATACACCACATTAATGACCAAAAAATGTACATTTATAAGCTCCATGTTATCTCTATTTTAAATTATCATATTCATTTCAGACCCATAAATGCTACCATCCATTGGAATACAATAAAGATTAACAACAAAGATAAATATTCTGACAATATATCTTGTCCATTAGAAGTAGTATCTAATTCCTTAACAGCTTATAATTCTGGTTGCCTGTATAATATCTCATTATCTTTAAATAATTCCTATGAAATTTATAGATAAATATATAAATTTTTATGGTTAAAAAATTCACACTAATATAAAATAAATGATATAATTTATAAAAACCTCGATGGTAATTTGTCATGAAATTCTAAACGGAAAAACATAAAAATTGATGTTACATTGTCCAAATGTAGTGAAATCATCTATTAGAAAGAACACTCTTGTTGATCTATCTACAATATCATATACCTAGCCCTAAGATGACTTATATCTATTCGATGATGCTGTACGGTATCCCAAAAATAATATGTAATATCATATGCAACAATATGATGTTGGGGATCATGAAAATATGACTTACAATATATAAGATGTTATGGAGGAGGAATTTTAGGAGTTGGACACGGAGATAGAGGTTGAGGAGTGAGATATGCAGAAAAAGTTGAAGGAGTGGAATCTACCACCTGAAACTATCTTTGCATGTTTAGAAACATCGATTGTATTGAAGCTCTAATCCTCTCATCTATCATCTCATTCATCTTAACAACATCAGAATTTAATGACTTTATTTTTCTTATATATACATGATACCTTGAATATGATCTAGAAAAATGAAACACTTCTTGAACAATACATCAAATTTTTAACTTCATATGTGACCTGGGTGTTTATGATTTCACAATTTGTTAGCTAAAATATCATTTCTAACCTCATGTATAAAGGAATGCTGTGTGATATACCTCTCAAAGAATTCATGTATAGAATATTGGAAAAAATCCTTAGGTAATCACGATATATTAATAGTTGAAATAACTTAAATAACATAAATAAATACTCACAATACTCTTAGCTACAACCCTTGAATCTTCTTCAAGATATTTTCCTTTTTGATCATTTAATCCCTCCTCTATTTTTTATTTCTAGCTGGGGGGGGATCAAAACTCTTTTGTGTAGGAAGACATGGATCTAATTTTTTAAAATATTTGGCCATAATTTGTTCATCCAATAATGTATACACTCTATGAGATAATTTATGAGGGTATAAATTTTTTCTACTGTATCTCTTGATGAGATGTCCACAATTACTATTAACTAAGGATAAATAATAATTAATACGATCATTAATATTTAAAAACATACAACAGATAAAATTTCACTTATAAAAATTTATTCTTCACATCTACTTTCAAAAAACAGCTTCCAGGTATATTCAACTAAAAATGATATATACCACATGGTTTTTTATTTTTTCTTTCACAAAAAATCAAATCTTATGTGAGGGTGGATTATAAATACCTCCATTTTCTAGCAACCAAAGATAAAAATTTCTTAACAACTTCTCTATTGTAAGGCATTTAATATTTCATCTGATAAGAAGGGGAGAACTATATTATTAAAGAAATTTCATGACAATTAAAATAATAATAGAAGATCTCACCAAAATTGAGTCCCATAATTGAGATATATTCTCTTTATTTACACTTTTCCAATAACAAATTTAAATTATAAAGTTGTCTCTGGCAAGATTTGAAACAAAAAACATAATTTTTTTTGAAATTATTCCATCGGATTATCATTATAGAAAACTAAACATATATCCTATGTCCCTAGATATGGGAATCTGATATTTATTGTAGTTTTGTGATACAACATTTACCAACCCTAGAAGGTTTCTCTGTCCCTGTGGTAGTAGATGTCTCATTTACATAAGTATGAGGAAGCTCCTACGAAAAAGTATATGTATTGTCCTCTCTAGAAGATCAAGATGACCAAACTATTTGATCTAAAATTATCCTAAATATCAAATTAACAAATAATTAGTTCAAAAATATACAAATCCAACCATTACATATGAAAAAATAAGAATTATCCATCACAATGTAAACATACCTATAATTTTTTATAGAGTACTTAATGAAAATACTAACATTAGTGGGAGATGAAATAATATAAAAATGGAAAAAATAATAAAATGAGTATAAAAATAAAAACATTACATAAAAATTTGAATAAATTTTTAAGATGATGCAGATGAAATAAAAAAAATAAAAACCAAATATTTATCATATTTTTTCGAGTAATTATCAAAGTCATTAAAAATAATACTGAAAATATTATTTATATTATTAATTATTATTTAATAATATTAAAATAATACTGAAAATATTCAGGAATCATACAATGATATATAAAAAATAAAACAACTCTTCATATTTTTTTTAACAAATAAAATATTTACATATAATTTGGAATAATTGAAAAAATATACATAAAAAACTATACTAATACAAACATATAATTTATCGTGTTTTGTAAAATATGTATTTTGAGTAAAAAAATTAAAGATAATTTATCTAACATTTTATAAAATTTAATAAATAAAAAAATTAATAAATTAATACTACCTATAATATTAATAAATTTCTACAACATTGTGTCCCATATTCTTTACTCATGATCATTTCATATAGTATAAACCTTGTTTTTTACATGGTTATTAATATTATCAGATTATTGTTCCTTAGAAATAGGGATCTCACATAAATCTACATCATCATCAATTTTATCATCATTAAAATTCTATTTTTTTCAAACGAAAGATAGTCCACTAAACAATTCATTGACCAAGAACATAAAAAATATGTTCTTTATTTATTTCCATGACAAAAGGATCAGTTTTGTATTCCAATATATTCAAATTAACTAGTGTCATACTAAATTCATCATGTCTATCACAATTGTTACCAATAAAATATTTACATTTAATTACTGGAACTCTAAATTTAATATAATAAATCTCTTATATTTTTAATAAAATCTTTAATATTCGCTTGGCATGGAGATAAGGATTTCGTATTTATCACTTAAAAGTTGAATTGATTTTAAAAATATCAATTCAGTAATATTCTCAACCGCACTTTTGTAAGAAAAATATTTATTATTAAATACATAGCCATTAATTTCATACTGAAATCTTGTTATCAAATTTAACCATGGTCCACTCGGTAACCATCATAATATTTTTGATGCATCTGATCTACATTTCATGGTCTCTTTAAACAAAGGGGAAACTATTTCCATATATTCATTAAATATCAACATGCCATTCTTCTTTGGTTAACATTGTTTTAACACATTAGTATGTAATATTAAAGAACATCTATCTTATTTAAGATGTGTACATATACTATCTTTATTAGTTCACATGTCAATGACTTTAATTTCAATCCATGGATCCCCTTTCCCCAAAAATCAACTCATTCATAATGAAATGTAGGAAAAACGATTTTTCCATTATAAAAAAGTGTTTTGTACAAAACTCTACAACCTCTTTAGAAATATACCTATCATCAATGGAGGTTTTAGTTTGATAGGGATTCATAAAATATCCATTCAATTTCAAAAATAAATTTCAAAGTATATATCCAATTGTAATATAATGTTACACATAGCTTTATTTAATGCACAAAATTAACCATCAAATACAGTATTAAATAAAAAAATGGAATAATGTAAATTTCTAGATGATAATGTCTAGAAACTACATCATTCTACAAATTAATCAATAAATTCATATGAATTACATTATTAAAATTTAAATTTAAAAAATAACAAACCAATGAAATATTTATTCTAAAATGGATGGTAACTATTCCACTTAAATAATCTGGTAGGATTTTAGGCATCATGATGCATTAATCATGAAATTCCATGCTTTTCAACTTTAAATATTCTATTGAATTAAAACTTTTTTCAGTTGAAGAATAAAACTATGACACATTAATTCCATGAAGGCACTAAAAAACTAATTTTTTCCCTCTTATAAAATTTATGAAAGTATAGAGGCATGTATGTTTATCTTTAATTAGGAGTGGGAGATTAAGCCAAATGTTTTCCCTTTGAGAGTAAGTCTATTTTTACATTCAACCCATCCATACTCATTACTTTAATATGTAACTTGGATTTAATAAAACTATTATATATATTATTCTACAATTACAGGACAACAATGTTGTGTTTTACCTCATGATATCTCAAATATGGAAGCTATTTTTTTATTTCTTCCAAATATTTTTATCTATGTTTTTGTGTCTTTCTGAATGTGACATGAATGTTTTTTACCCTCTCAAAATATGAGTTGGATGATTTTTTTTGGAGTAATATCAAATTTTTTTTATCCCTTGAATTTTTTTCTATATTTTTTATAAGAGTGATCCATAGAAAAAAAACCTTTTAATAACCCTCATATATTATTCTTCTCTCATGTTTTAGTTGATAATGTGAAATTTTTTCTTCATAAATTATACAAGATTTATACCCATTTACACTATATCCATACAAATTTTCTAATATTGAAAAGTCATTTTTAGTGAATATAATAATTACATGAAGTTGAAAATGTTCAATTTTATAAGAATCATACACTCTGAGACCTTTCATTTATAAAAGTATCAAATAATCAAATAATCATGACGTGAAAGCACCAATATAATTTCTATGTTTTTTGTCCCAAAATAATTTGACTAAACAAGATTTTTTTTTTCTTCATAAAAAATTCTCAATATAAGTTTTAAATTTCCAATAATATCTCACATGAACTATTTTTTCCACTAACTATTTGATATGGATTAATTCTATATGTCCATTGGCCATGTCTTATGTTTATAAATTCATGTCAGAATGCAGATAACTATTGATCAATTTTCTTCCACTATAGATAATGAGTTGTAATATATAATCTTCCATCAGATATTCAATCATATACATTATATCATAACTTTATTTATTAAATTGAATTTCAAAATAAACATATTTAATGAGGAATTATACTATGATACAATATTTACATGACATGAATATTTTTATCTACCAAATCACCTTGTCACTTTTTTTTATCTTATACCATGAAGTCCAACATTGAGTACACTCTAAAATACCTTAATATTATTTTTTATATAAAAGACAATAATTCATGTGGTCATACCTCTTCGTATACCCAAAACTCCTTCGAAACAATATTTTATTCACATTACAATGTGAATTTGGAAGATCATTGTCTTTACGAAGTATTAATCATTGTATAAAGTCTATACACCTCTAACCACACTATCTATTTTAAGATTTAAATTTAATCAATCTTAAAACCATTCATAAAAGAAAAAATTTAGAAAATCATGGATACAATGGTTTTTCATGTTCTCAATATTAACACTAAATTATTGTTTCTTTCCCAATTTCCTTTAATTCAATATAATGAATTATTTCTTCAATTTGAGCAGACATATCATCCAGACAGATCCTTAATTCAGTCAAATTTTACCACATGAAATCCAAGGATTATAACTTTGACTAAAACCATTACAAATTAAATTATACATAATTTTCCTAATTTAAATTTTTCATATTTAAACATTACAAAAATGAATTGAAAAATAAGTCATTGTTTTCAAAATTTCATCTAAAAAATTAAAAAAAATTTAAAACCTTCCCTATATTCATCACTTTTTTGTAGTGTATTATTCCAAAAATAAATCATTATTATCTATAAAAAATTTAAAAAATTAGAAATATGTGATAATATTTTTAATTTTAAATTTAAATTTAATTTTATCATCAAAAATAAAAAAAGAAACAACAAATATTTCACACATAAAAATAAAGACAACATACTCATAAACAAAAGTATAAATTTAAAAGTAATAAATTATCTTTATTCTATAAAATATTAAAAAAATGAATGGTAATGAAACAATAACACTGATTCTAAATGTTTAACAACAAATATATCAATATTATTCTTAACTTTTTATGTAACATCAAAACTATTAAATTAAATTCTTTTTAAATTAAATAATTAAATATTATAATGTAAAGAGAATAATATTAGATAGTGTGAAAAAATGATATCAAAAAACATGATAAAAATATTAATAAATATATACACTTATACCAAAACTTATATTTAGGGGTGAATACAATAACAAACATCTTAAGATAACCAAAAATTGAATCTATAGAAATAAAATTTAAATGCAAATCCAATCATTGAAATTTAATATTTTTATCATTATTAAAATATTAACAAATGTGTGATATATTATAATATGTAAAATAATTTAAATGAATAAATTTATAAATTCATAGTTTTTGATGCCATTTGAAATTGACAAAAACAACATATTAAAATAAATACAATGATTAACCTTTGTTAAGTCTTATTCAGTCTAACGGGTTTCATAGAGAATGTAATGAAATTAAATAATCTCCATATTCAAAGTATGATCGTTAAATCTATCCTACATTAGTGACATGATTATGTATAGGTTATAAATTTTTTCCCATCACAATACCATCATGAAATTGACTCCAACTTATAAATTTGTATTGTCAATAAGAAATATTCAAACTCCATAATCCACCATATCTTCAAAACTCTAATTCATAATAAAGGAAAAAAACTAACATGATAAACTCATTAATTAGTAAATTATCATTATTTAGAATATTAACTCAATATATTATCATTTAATCAATCCAAAATATCAAATCATGCATTCATTAATTTAAAAAATACTTAACTATTAGAAAAATCATAACTAAAAGTACAATCCATGATGATATATCAAAGAGAATCAATCTAATAGATCATTAAATAAAAAAATTACCAAAAAATAATAATCAAATTTAAAATACTTTATATAAATGTAATATTGAAAAAATTAATAAAAAATGGAAATAGATATCAAATAGAATCGGTATGAAAACCCATATATTTGATACACTTTATTTTATGGTATATTATATTAAAATTCAGATAAAACAATCCTAAAAGATAAAGAGGCCTAATGGCTTCGGGTAATTTTATATATATCATAATAACATGAAAAGAGGATATAATGACAATATTTTTAAAAACACAATAAATACCTTTATATTCAATTTATCTTCTAATACTTCATGGTATAACCTAAGGACGCACTTAAAAAAAGGGTGACTTATAATTCTCTATAAGGGAATAATGAATGTATAGCATGATGTAAAGTAGTACAATTGATTCATGCTGAATATTTTAGTGAAATAAAAAGGTGATAATCATTATCATGAACATAAAATAATAGTAAATGTTGATAACATCAAGGAATCATGGGAATGTAGAAACAATGTAAAAAATTATATCATAAGAATATGGTCTGGATAACAAAAAATACATCATGACATGGTGTTATTAGTTTAACTTCAAATGCACCATAAATGGAATCTCATTACATAAAAACATTACCAATACATTAGAGGGTTATGTAATTCTAGGACCACCTGTCACATTTATATCATGTACATGAATATTTGTTCCCCAAAGATTATAAAACATAAGAATATCTTTTATCACTTTTAATCTCATGATTAAGGTGTGTGGATTACAAAAATAGAAGACCCAAAGTAATTAATTAGTATTACATCTATGTAAATCCCCTGGAGTGGAAATCAGTATGGTTATTCACAACATAAATGTTTTTCATGGAAAATCCTAGTATAATTTCACTATCATAAAGAACATACATAAATGTTCCATGAAAGGGACTAGTGGGATTTTATGGTGGTCTATAATATCTTTTTAATAATAGGGACTATAAATTTATCCATAAAAAGGCACAGAAATAGGAAAAATTGGAAATCAAAATGCTTAATAAAAAGAATGTACATTAATAAAGAGAAATAGATAGAATCTATTGCTTTGAGAGGGTTATTATAAAATATTTTGAGGTGATCCTTCAGATATTGTGAAAACCTTTAGAGTGATTTAAAGAGATATATGGATTCATACTTCATGTTCAACGGGTTTTTAGTGAATAGTAATGGGAGGTTCAGTTGGTATTAATATCAAAAGAGAGGTAGATTATTTATTAATTTCTAAAATTAGGTTTTCGACTTCGAGAAATAAAATATTCAAAAAAACCTATCATCCCATGGTATTTTTACAGAGTTTCTTTAAATGATGAAAATACTCTAAAATATTATTATGTTATGAAGCAATATCATTAAAATAATATCATTTATGATATGTAATTGATTCATGTTCCTAAATACTTGATTTAAAAACATCAAAATATAATATATATTTTTGATGATTCATTTTAGGTTTTTAAAATTAATCAAATAAATTTGAAAAATATTCATTTAATGTTAAAAACAATCATTGGTCATTGATACCTATTATAGTATTTATTAAATCACATTTGGCTGTTATGATGTCATAATTAAAATTATATATTTGTACCATATTTAATTTTTACCCAAAAAATTAAACAATCTTAAAAAATTATGAAAAAATTACCATTGAATAATTATTACATTTTTATTTAATAAATTATATTTATTTTAACATAATTATTTTCTAAATATTTTAATTTCAATTTTTTTTTAAAACCATTATATAGTTAAAAATACTTGTTTATATGACATAAATAAAATTTTCAACCATAACAAAATTATATGGGACTTCATTAAATCATATATAAATTATATTTAAATAATTATAATTTTTATCATACTATTTTTTGAAAATATAATTTATTTTAAAAAATAATTCAATTATGAGTAAATGTTTTTTAGTTGAAATTATATTTATATTTCCCAAAAATTAGATTATGGTTTCTTAATATAAAAATATAATTTTTATCAAACTCGTTATATAGTCAGGTATATATATAAAGTAATAATTAAAAGGGATAAATGTAATCATTATTTTATTAAAATTAAAATATAAAAATTTATACTATTCGGGTCTAGATATATAACCCCTTATTACACTACCGTACTACCTAGGGGTAAGGTGTGCGATAATATTTTGTTCTTAGGGTGGTTCAACGAACATGGTTTGGTTGGTGGTATATATAAGATTGAAATTATCCCATAAATGACTTTAGTTGAGTTTTTATTATTGAATCCAAGATTTATATCGATCAATGAAAAAGACCAGTGATGCTCTCTCCCTTGGAATCTATGACAAATAGGCATGGTAAGATATCATTTATTGTTTCAAGGCCATTGTTTTTTTTCAATTAGAAATTAATATATCCTTTAATATATACTAATCTTATTGATCACTAAAAAACTAATAAATTAAAAATGGATATGATGCCTAATTGTATATTCATCCTTATTGACAGATCTTGGGTATATTTTATAATGATCTAAAATAAAAAAAAAATAAAAAATCGTTTATATGTTTTTAATAATTACATTACATAGCAAGAAATTTTTCATTTATAAGGTAATTTCATTAATAAATGTTTAGGGAATTACATTCTTCCTAAATTCAAAAATTTTCCCTCTGAATTTTATTTTATACACTAAAATAGATGAGGGTACTTATATTTCATCACCTATTTGGTTCAAATGGTGTTTCCTAAACTTCTGGTTCTTCCATTGTACTTTGACTGGGTGAGCTGTATTTTTTCATATAACTTTGTCTCTATAAACATTGATCTTCACTGACAACTCATCATATGGAATATCATTCTACAATGGTACTACCTCTAGATTAAATATATTATTGGGGTATGGTATGTACTTTTCTTATAGGGATACATGTAACACATCATGTACTGGAGATAGGTTAGGTGGGAGTACTAGATTATAGGCCACAATGCTGATTCAATCAAGTAACTCAAATGGGTGTATGTAATTAGACAAAGCTTTCACCTCTTCCCAAACCTCTTGTCTTTTTTCCACTGTGATATATAAAGGAACACATTATCATAAAATTTAAACTATAGTTATTTTTGATGATTTTATGCATTGACATTCTTTCGAATTTTTGTGAATTTGATATGATTTTGAATGGTTTGAACCTTATATATTTTATCTTAGATAAGATCATTCCACATTAGCATCTTCTCTCTAACTTCTGCCTAGTATGTTGTATTCTAACACCTCTACACATACAGATCCTCATAAGGTTTCATTTTAATGTTACAATTCAGACTATTATAATATAATAACTCCACTAGATGAAGTTGTTGAAACCAAAATCCTTGTAAATCCATTTAACATTATCTGATAATGTCCCCTACAGTTTTAATTATTCCCTCATAATGACCATCCATCTGAGGGTGATAAGGGGTGTTGAAACTCAGCAGTGTATCCAACATTTACTGAAGGCTCCTCCATAACTATGAGGTAAACCTCAAATATTGATGAGATGCAATGGACAGTGGTACTCCATCTAGTCTTACCACTTATATTATGTTTATCATAATTTGTTTTTTGATATAAAAATATTCCTTGATAGAAATTAATTACACAAAATTTGTAATGAGATTTACTGCCACCCAAATTGATTTATTCCCTATAGATGCCATGGGTATTCCTATGATGAAAGCCATGGTTTTGTTTTCTAATTTATTTCCTATTATGGGAAATGGTTATATTTTACCCTTATAATTCTATCAATCACCCATGAATTATTATAACACCAAGAACTAAGATACAAATTCTAAAATCTCCCTCTTCATGTTATCCCACCAAAATATTATCTTCAAATATCTATATATCTTAATTTATTCTGGATGAATAATGAAGGATGAGATATGTGTATCATATAGAATTTCCCATTTTAATTATTATTTTGTAGGATACATATACATGTTCCAAAATTTATAAATAAATATTTGGAAAATTTGAAATCCAAAATATTTATAACACTTCTCTATAACTCTTTATCATGTTTTTGGGCCTCCATAATCATCTCAATAATGGATGGTTGAGAATTTATTTTTGAAAGGTATGTTGTTTTTTCTTTTATGATTACCATTAAAATAGACATAAAGATTATGAATATTATATCATTTTAAATCCTAATCATGGATAGGGTGACATTATCTTTCCTACTTAGATCATTTTCCACTTACACTCTTTTTAGTTATCTGGGTTCTTGGTTTTCAAAATCATGAAATGTGTCTCATAAATAAAAGATAGTACCAGAATAATAAAAATACTACATATCACCATCATTTATGTTGATTTAGTCCATCCTTCAATTACCCTTATCCTTTAAGGATACAAATATATCCCTTATAAGATGAAAACATGACTTATAAAGGTTACTTTCTCATATAAAACTCACATTCACAGTAATTCCTATATGATTTTTCCTCACACAATGTCTCAATAATGAAATAAAATTTATACTCATTTACCTATTTCATTATGGAGTATATAAGAATATCAGATATATATATATATATATATATATAGTACCACGTATTGGTTAAGTTAATCCCAAAATACTCTATTTATTAAGTCCATAAAGATAGTTGGAGCATTAGTGAGTCCAAATGGAATCTCCATGAACTCAAATTTACTACACCTTGTATGAAAATTAGTCATCTGGATGTCTATATTATACAAATTTAAAATACAATATCCAGACCAATGGCCTACCTTATTGAAAAACTAGAATCCAACTAGCTGATCAAAAAAATCCTTAATTTATGTAAGGGTGTAATTTTTAATTATCCATATTTTAATGAGCTTTTTATTATCAATTTATAGGGGAAATGACTCATATTATTTATAAAACAATGGACCAATTCACCCCATGGTGAATTAATTTGATGTATAAACCCGTATACTATATTATTATTAGTTTATTCTTTAAATATTTATGTTCAATAGTGGCCATTACATATAGAGTCTTGGTTATTGGAAAAGATCCATGTAAAAGTTTTATTATGAATTAAACCAATTTGTGAAGAGGAAGACTAAACAATTCTTCAGGGAACACATCAACAAATTATATTATGATCAGAATTTCACCAAGGATGACATTTTCTTTAGTCTCAATAATTTGATCTAGATACACTTTCTCATAAGGAAATAATATATATGAATTTGATGATGATTCCAATGGATATCCATCTGTATCCTTACACTTGTATAGAATCAGAGAGAAATTAAAAATAAAGTTGGTTATTTTCTAATCATCAAAATTTATGTTCGCTCTCAAAAGGGAAATCCAATATCTATCTATAATAACATCAAATTGATCTAAATGAAGTATCACAAGGTTCACTAGAAAATTTAGACCAAAAACATTCAAAGGGTATATGTTATATGATTGATATTAAATAATTTACCCATTTAACATTTTCACCTATAACTTGACTTCCATATTTTGAGGTGATGTATGAACAGTTCAACTAAAATGAATGATATGAAAGAAGACATAGAAATAGAATAAAAAATTATGTTTTCTATTATTGAGTGAAATACTATCTATATATCACCACATAATTTTCATGATCAACCTCAATAGTTGTGATTGAATATGTTCTGCCTTTCTCTCTAGGATATGGAAGTCATCATCCTTGGTAATCATTAACATCCCTTGGATTAGTACATTTTTTTAATGTTTCTTTATTCCTTCCAATTTAAATATTGGACAATAAACTGAGGGTTGACAGAAACATTATTTTCTTACATCACATAAATGGGTTCCCCCATTAATATTCACTAGAAAGGTTCCCATACATCCCATACCTAAAGTATCTTCTTGTCCCCATCAAGAAATTTATGAGATGAATCTTCCTAAACATTGGACAAGTCATGAGTTAAATTTTTTTACATGGTGATATTTATACATCAATACAAGAAAATTAAATTCCATTCTCTAATTCCTATCTCTAGTCCCTTGAGCCCCATGTGTTTCAAAAATACAAATTTCAAATTTGAGGTCCCATCCCACAATTTATTATTATCTTTCAAAGTATCGATCCTCAAGTTTTGACTATAGATGAAATGGACAAATTTACATCTAGGGCCAATGAAAAAGATGGAGAAATATCATACAAGATTTGTGAATTTTTCCTCATATGCCATAATGGATTCATTCTTCATTTTTTGAGGCGAATAAACTCCCTCTCTATTTGAAGTTAGATAGTGTAAGGAAAATATTTTTTGAATAACATTTTCCATAATAATTTCCACTCCATCACTTAGATTTATTACTTTTCCTTCAAATTATTGATCCAAATAAACCATTGATTGGTTTATGCCTCAAGGAGAAAAATATCCAGTACAACATTCTCTTTCTCAGATCATTGAATGAAAATGAAGATATTTTCAATGTATTTGGACCATTTTTCTGTAATTAAGGGATCATAATATCCACTAAAATTCGAAGGATAGTATTATATAAAGTCCATAATTAAAACATTTTCCTTATTATATTGAAATTGGTGTTCATATTTATTAATGTATTTATAAAAAAATTAGTTTAATTGAGTAATTTTTATCATGATGTTATCGACTCATGTTCCTACCAATTTGGGCCTCTCATTTGGGTTGTTATTGAAGTACCCGAAGACACCCTGAGAGGGGAGGGGTGAATCAGGGTGACAACATTTTATTTTAAAATGATGGATCTTATTCCCACGTTGGTAGGAATTTTTTGAACCTGTATGATGAATATTATCAGAAAGAAAACATTCACATGCACAGAGAAGACACAACACTTTTTACTTGGTTCACCACTAAGGGCTACATCCAATGAGCATACACCGATAGGTTGTCGGTCATACCTAATTCCACTAAAATTCACTAGATGTGGATTAAAAAGGTTAGGGAAGAGTAACTATGTCCCAGTCTCACTGCCTTTACAATTGTTCAAGGATATCTCACTGTGTCCTTCAAGTCACCCACGTTGACTCCCCCTGGCTCACTATTCATGGTGAAGTCAAACTCATGTTATAGATGTGAAGGTCTCTTCATCATTGCTAAATGAATGAATCCTTTTTTTGTGTGTAGATGAACTTTTGAATTCCAACTTTCACCCGTAAACTGGTCTCACTTTGCACCGAAGGTATCAGGAAATATTTCTGCTTTCGTGCAGCTCCAAAAAGGACGGGCGTACATCAACCTCACTTGGAGCACTTCTCCAAGACCGGTGCACAAGTTTCAATACCGGCACACAAGTCACATTCATGATACAAATTCAGCGCATAGGTGACACCAAACCACTTGCGTGATACTACCTCCTTCAACTCAATACTTGTGCGACTCAACACTTTTAACTCCCAAATCGCCTTGGTCGGGTCGTCAACAACCGGCGCGCAACCTCTACTTACACGACCCAACTACCACTTTTTCGACTCAACCACTTGTGCGACAAGAGATCCAAAAATCTCTAAGTCTTGAAATTTATTAAAAAATATGAGGGTTGTTCCTCTATTTATAGGCAAACTGGACCCCTTGCATGGTGGCGCTCAAGTGTCCTCACGATGCGCAAGTCCCAGTGCGCAGCTCCAACTGCCCTAGCCTCTATCGCGTAACTCACTTGAACGACCAAACCAATACTTTCTCAAACCTCTTTCCTTTTCCATATATTGATTTTCTGATCATGAATAACAATAGGCACACATGTTTCCAACCTCCTAGGCATCGGCATGCAAGTCCTTTCTCAGCATGCAAGTCACTTAGGCGACCCGCCCAAAACTTGCATGGAACTTATCCCTTTTCAATTTTTCCATGTTCTGATCTAGAAAAAAATATGGCATGAAAGTTTCCTCTCCTTCAAGTACAAGGCACACAAGTCTTTTTTCCAAAATCATGTTTCTCCATTTGTCGATTTTTAGGCCCAAAAATTTGGCAAACACTGGGAAATGGCGCCACCTTCAATATTGTAGTCTGGTTGAACTGTATGATCACTTTACTGTTACACATTCTGAACTTCCACTGATGATTTTCAACAAACAAAAACCATACTCCAATCCATGAATAAGAGACCATGGTTCCAAGAGTTATCCCATTGGATGTCAACATGATTCCATATATTTCCACCCATAGAAAATATAAAGGAAAATTAGTGATGATAATTTTCAAACTATTCAATATATAAAAGGGAAACTATGACCATTTAAGGGAAAAATTAAAAATGATATTTACTAATTAACAAATGAATTTCTAGGTTTTTTTATATGTTATCCATGTTGAATTTCCTAAAATTAAATTCCATTGGAATTCTTTTCTATTTGTAGTTTTTCATAAGGATCTTATGAATTTACCGAATCATATCCCCCTCACATTTAGAAGTATGTGGGCTACAAGGACTCTTTTTCATGAACCTATTATTATTTTAGATAAATTTCAATAATCACATTTTGGGTTATTTCCCCCAGGTATATATGTTCCAAATCTACATCCCATTTTAGTCTCATGATAGATATTTTATTGATTGAAAACCACTGACTCTGTATTTAACAAAATTTAAGAATGTTGTCCTATAATTATAAACATTTTTTTTACTAATGTAGTCTTATAATAATCCCAAAATATAACTATTCCTTTCTAGGATACCAACTATGATGAACCATATACTTTATACACATTATTTCATTAGTTATTACATTGAGATACACATAACAGAACAAAAAAAGGTACATAGAAAGAGGGTATTTGGGTAAATATAAACATATCGAAATAACATGAATTAAGGATATAAATAAATTATTTAAAAACTATATAAAATTCCCTTATATTCTATTGAACATATAATACTACATGAGATAACCTAGGGATGTACATAAGAAATGGGTGAGCTCTATTGCCTAGTAATGGAATAATCAAATCATATCATGTTATAAAGTAGTACAAGTGAGTCAATGGGAATAAAATGGTGGAATAATAAGGTGAGAATAATACTAATGAACATTGAATTATAATAGAATATGATAACATCAAGATATCATAGGAATGTTCCAACAACAAAAACATGACCTCATAATCATAATTCAACAATAATCACATAGAAATTATATCATTATTTACTTACTCTAAACAACCATGAACCATAAATAGTATCTCATGAGATAAAAATAGTTTCTAATGATTTATAGGGAATTATAATTATTTATTTCACATGTTACATTCATATCAGGTACAAGAATTTATGGATTGAAAAGACCATACACCACAATAATTTATTACATAACTTTTAATCCAGTGATTAAGGTGTGTGGGTTATATAAATGGAATTCCACAATCAATGAATTATAGTTAAATCCAAGTGAATACCCTTAAGTATAAATAGGGATGGGTATTCACAACATAATTTTTTTATGTAAAATCATGATATAATCTCGATAGTGTAACAAGCATACAAAAAGATCCATGGAGGGATTAATGAGAGTGATATGTGGTAAATAATTACTTGGGAATCATAAAGAATGAAATTGAAATTCTAAAAAACATTTATACCTGAAAAATTAGAATTCAAAAGTCCTAATACAATGAAAGTAAATTAATAATGATTAAGAGGAAGAGAATCACTAACATTGAAGGGTGGTTTTAAAATATTTGGAGGATCTTTTAAGGATTAAGAACAAATTGGGAGGGAGTTATAGAAGTATAAGGGGATTAAATTCATACCCAATATTTTTATTGATGAGTAATGCGTGGTTGAGGGGGTATTTCTAAAAAATAAAGGGAAATTTTTTATTATTTTCTAAACTTTGGTTCTCGACTCAATGTAATAAAATAATAAAAACCAAAAATATTTCGACAATTTTATTCAATGGTTTCTGCAAAATTGGAATGGTTTCCAGCATTTTATTATTTTAATAACAAAACTCGATAAATAATACTATTCATGATTTGGAAGTGAGTCTTGTTCAAAAATAATTTTTTTAAAACATTAAAATAAAATATAGGTTTTGGAGGTTTCATTTAATATTTGTGAAATAAATTAAAGAACATAAAAGACACAATATTATAATGCCTAAACCTATATTTAGTTGTGTTTTTAATTTATATTATTAATCAAATTACTTTTGGGATATTATGATGCAATAATATAAACTGTATATTTATTCAATATTAATCTTTTTCCGAAAACATTTATTTTCTCAAAAAATTATGAAAATTTAATCATTATCTAATTTAAACATTCTAATTTCAAAAATGATATAAATTTTATCAAAATAATTTTCTAAATATATTAATTTACACTTAAAACCCCGTATTTAGTGAGTAATATTTTTTGTATTACACAAATGGATTTCTAACACATATAAAAATTATATTATAATTTATTAAATCATATTTAAATTTATATTAAAATATATATTATTTTGTAATAATGTTCTATAAAAATAATATTTTGTTTAAAATTCTTTGATTTTTCATAAGGGGTTTTGTAATTAAAACTATATATATATATATATATATATCCCAAAAAAAAAAATTTGGCTTCCAGATATCAAAATTTAAGTTCTATAAAACTCATTATGTAATATGTAGATATATAAAATAATAATGAAAAGTGATAAATAAAATCCTAATTTTTTAAATGAAAAAAATCAAACTACTAGGTTTCAGATATATAACCCCTTATAACACCGACATACACACTATGGGTAAAGTATTCAATAGTAATACTTTCTTAGAGTGGTTTTATGAACATGATTTGGGCTATTACTTATATTCTCCTGCACAACTCCAAATAAATGGTTTGGCTAGAGTTTCAAATTTTGAATCTCATCTTGGGATCAAATAAGATGAAATACTAGTGATTCCATCTTCCATGGAAGATATGATAAAAAAGTTTCATAGTGTATTATTCTTCTAATCAAGGAAATTATTTCATCCTTCTATGTCAATTAGACATTATTATAACCCATAATATATACTATAATTAATTTTGAAAATATATTGACTATATGAACAATTGTTCCGATGATTCATTGTCTTCTAGGTATGAATATAAAATTATTTCTATATTTTATTATATTCCTAAATAAAAAATCAAATGTAATGAAATATTTTACATAAATACATTAATTTATTATTATTTCATTCATTTAAAAGGGAATTTAATTTATAATTTTTTATGTCATTACAAGTGGAGGTAGATGATAAATAATATTGAGAAGGTGAATGTTATGAAAATGGTGATGACAATGATGAAAGCAATAGAAGTGCCACAAATTCGGGTTTTTAAAATGATGAATAATGAGGAAGAATATCCTAAACCATATTTTTGAACAATAAAATGAGGGTTTGAAGATATATAATTGAACACATGACACATAATGTGAGGGTTTTAAAAAATTACATTGGTTTATTTTTTAACTAATATAAAAAATATATCATTCATGTCTGTTATTTTATAACAAATTTGAATGATAAAAAAATATTTTTTACATGGGCTCAAAATTGAATGATGTTAAGAAATCATGCATAATATTGGTTTTAAAAAAACAATGTTACAACTCTACTAAAATAAATTAATTTTTACTAGTTTGAATACCTTTTTTGTAGATCCTTGAAAGTCTTCATTTGTTCCTTGTAAATTTACTTATCTATATTCCTAGGAAGAAATTTTGTCTACACATTGAACTAATCATGATGATGTCCCTTTATTG
Source organism: Viscum album (assembly GCA_963277665.1). Classification (NCBI taxonomy): domain Eukaryota; kingdom Viridiplantae; phylum Streptophyta; class Magnoliopsida; order Santalales; family Viscaceae; genus Viscum; species Viscum album. The sequence goes on from OY728165.1 coordinate 1,211,774,868, forward strand.
AAACCAAAATTAACACCATTCTAATAATCATGTGTTTAGATATCAATGATAAAATATATAAGAAATTAAATCCTTCTATTTTATTGAAAACATTTCACAAATATCATTGATTCTTACCTGCATCCATCATCCAATAAATCCATTTTTCTCAAAAGAATTTATTCCTTGCATGCCTCTCCATCAGTTCCCATGTTATAATCAAATTATGGGAATCAATTTCATCCCTCATAGTTGACTCCCAGTATTATGAGTATATCAAAATCCCTACCTCATTTAGTCATTCGGGATCTCCATATTCTATTTGAATTATATAGTGAAAACTACTTTAATACCATAACACTTCCCGTGATTTTTCTTGAGCCTCTATAGTCCTTAAACACTCCAATACTTATTGTCATGAAAAAACCATCAGAAAATGAAATTATTATTCTAGTATCTCTATGAGATGGTCTATTGTTTTCAAAACTATCATGTCTTCCAAATTATTTTTAACAATATACATAAAATTTTCACTCATGTTAACCTCTATTTTGATGATATTTTTCAATCATAAGAACCTTCCCCCATGTTCAGTTACATGCATAACACCTCTTCATTGAAGATCAAAATTTTTACTTCTGAAAATTTTTATAATAATTTAGGTTTATAAGTGTTATAAAATTCAATAGTAATTTAAATTTTAATTTTGGTGGATGATTCATTTTGAGAATCTAAAATTGGAACGAGATAAATATGTTTTGCACATCTAAAAAATGTTTTCTATATACTTGGTTTAAGGTTCCACTGAGTTTTCCTAAAGGTTTGGGTGAATTCCAGAGGATGGGCTAGGAGCCTAGGATTCTGAAAAGTGAATATTTAGGTTATTAGTGTTTTAAATAGGTCACTGACTTCATGAATATGGTAAATGGGGTGTATTGAGGGTTTTTAGGATGGTAAAGAAGGTTGTCATAGGGGTATAGGTGAACTATTCATTGAATGAAAGTGCAACCCTTATAGTCACAACATGACACATTCCCGTCCTATTATTTTAAAATAAGAAGGGGTATCATCCCCCCTTCCTCCATTGTCTCATACAATATAACATGGGAAATCAATGACAAGTTCCACCCCCCATATCTACTATTCATGGATGATTTTACATTGATCATAAAATGGTTTTGGATAATTTCTTCCCCCCTATTCTATTCAAATTGTATTTCCAAAATCACTTCTAATTTTGAGAAATTCAATTTCAGGTATTAGCATCGGTTGCACCAAATCATGATGGAATCAACCGTTTCTGAGAGGGTTTTATCATATCCTTTGTAGAGGAGGTCTCAAGTTGTTTTCTATATGGGATCCATAGTAGTTATGGTGAAGGTACATATTTATTTGGATTTATTAAGTGTTTCACCCTAAAAATAATTATAGTAATGTTAAATCAAACATATTAATTGTTAATTTTATACATTCTAGGGTTGGGAATGCATTGGGAGTGGACTACACCTTATCTTCCATAGTTTCTGTGAGAAAATGTCAACCAATGAGTTATATGAATTATTCCAATTCAAATTAAAAAGATTAATTTATTTTTATTTTTTATAATTAATTTATTTCTATTCTTTAGATTAAGTTAGGGCCTCATAAAGAAATGTGATGGAAGGATGAGCTGGGACAGGATCGGGTGATAGTTGTTGGTCTACATTAAAACGGGGTTTCACTTTGATTTGAGGTAGGTGTTATTTATTCTTCCACCCTTTGGTATTTTTTATTTCTTTATATTCATGTGATATGTGTGTCCCCACCAATTCAGTTTGGGGTCCCTTAAATTATTTTGTTATTTCAAATAAAAATTAAATCCTAAAACTGAATTTCATAAGGAATCGAGGGCTCAGATGTACCATCATGTACCGATTATACATCTCTATCACTGATGGTTGAGGATACAAATTATATAGTATATGGAATAGTATCCATAGTGTTATATTACATAATGAACTCTAGGTAAATATGGATGATGGATAGAGATATATTTACAACTAATTTTCCAATGGAGATATCCTATAGAAGATGGTATCTTTAGGATGACCATGGGAAATGTTTTTATCTACTAGTATGATGTGACTACTTTTATGGTTAAACACTATAGGGACTGGTGTATGGATTGAATGTTCATTCCATCCTATTATTCAAGGGAAAGGGACTTAGCTTAATAGAATTACTATTGTATGACTTTACTAGAATGTCTAGGAGTCCTTGATGAGTCCCAAAGGACCCTAGTATATTCCCATAATACTTGTTACCTTAGTGAGATAAAGAATGTGGGAATGAGTAGAGATGGTACTGGGTGACACCTAAGAACCCCCCCACCCCCCTCAATGATATAAGACAAAGGGGATGTGGACAATGAGGATAGTCTGGGTCTTTCTCTTATCCCATACTATTGTTTATGTTATTTTTTACTTTCAATATGTCACTACTCAAGAAACCATGGAATTGATCGTTAGTCCTAACATTAATGTGATTTCCTAGGATTCCTAGGATTCTATTTTTTACAAGGATAAGACCCTTGGATTCCTAGTATGTTTTGGATCCAGTCTTTCAACATCAAGGGGTGAATTCCTATCTCAACTTGCATCCACTGATATGTTTTATTCTAGATTTAATGACTATTGGTGGTATTATGATCTAATATAAGAGCTATATGATTACATTAAAACTTTAATTAATCTGATGAAAATGATTTATTTGATACTACAGATACCCTTGAAAATTATAAGGTACTAGGATTTGAATGGAAATATTAGTATACCATTTTTAATTCCCAAGATATATAGGAATCAAATACTGGTATGAGGTGTTGGGAGGGAATATAACATAAGGGAATGATTTTGGAAATCCCATGGGTGAGTGTTGTATCCCCTCGATCGTTTACTAGTATACAATCTAGGATCCGGAAGGTAAACCAATTTTGTTTTGGCTGTGGGGATAAGATATTTTAGTTTCTTGGTAGTATGACCATGATAATAAGGGAGGTGATTCCCATTTATTTATTATGTCACCATGGAATTAGTCACGCCTAGATGTATTGTTTTTTCCAGGACATCCCCTCATCAGAACCAGACTTCATCCTGACATTGAGAATTCCCATCTATGATCGTGGGGTTCAACCTTATAGGTTAAGGATGAAGTATTCATAGTGATTCCCTAGGGAATGATACAAATTATCTTGGACAAATGAGCATGGTATCCCCTGGGTGTGAAGTTTTTTTCATTGAGGTGATTTTAATGCTTGGATACATTCTAGTATGGTTCGTGGTAGGTATGGATGGTCTGGGTAATGGGCTAGAGGATTGAAACCAATTATGAGTACCAGGGTATAAATCAATCCCCCTAAGAAGTTATGGTTTTCATGGTGATATTCATGTTCTTATCAACACCCCAAAATTGTATGGAGTAGGTAAAATAGTCATCATTTATTTTATACTATTTTGTTTTTTTAGTTGATCACGTAACATGAACTTATAGTACATATACTAATTTTGTATGGGAAAATGTTAGTGGCACCCTAATGATTTTTATACTCACACACTAATCAGTTATCTATAGAACTTGGGTACCCAATTAGAACCCTTTCAATTATTGTTGGCACTGAGTGGGATGTGGAACCAGGAGTTTTTGTACTGATCGACAACTAAGATCGTATTGGAGATTATTAATGGCTGAGGCTTAGAGATATATATGAGACTCTTAAGCCTTTTATTTAATACTATATATTTTTTATTTTTATTTGTGGTTAAACTAGAGGTATGTAATCATTGTATGTATGTACTACTTATGCATGGTATATTATTATTGGTTTAGATGTTTTATTTACCCTATATACTCTAATTTATTTTATTGTTTTGTATGATACTTATTTATTCATATGTTACTTTGCATTCTGATATAGGTTCTATAACATCTTCATAGTACCTCTTTAGTCACCCACTATTAGTATGTAGCCTCTTTCATTCTGGGAGGTGTGCTTCAGCTCCCACTGTAAAATGGTATGAATACTGTTTACATTGTGATTCGGGTTGGATTGTTACAAAGTGGTATCGTATATTTTATTATATTTTACTATATTTCATATGTTAGACAGGTGTCATAAGGATGTGTTAGATCCTAATATGGAAATTGTACTATTGTGTTGAGAACACTTATCTTGGTAGGAATTCAAGGTCATTAGGGGATGGGATTATGGTTCTTATTGTTCGATGTTGTGGTTGTGTATGTTTTTAACATTGAGTGACGAACATGGATGTTTGAGGATCATGATATATTATGGGTTTTGGAACTTATTCATTGAAGTAAGAGGAAACTCCTACATCATATTTGACATGTAGAATTTAGGTGACATATAATCCTACTAGTGAAAAATTTCACTCAGGACTAAAGTTAAAATATTTAATGTTCTAGTAACTACTTAGATGAAATTTTCACAAATAAGTACATGGTGGAATTTTTCTTAGCTAGGATGACTTGTGTATATATTTTATTTTGATGGATGATTTTTTGGATCTGTAGTTTTATGTATCAGGATTAAGATGATGTTTTCTCTTATTTTATGGGATATATGAGGACCCTAGTACCTTAAAAATACCCCCTTGAAGGTGGTTTCAATAGTATTAGTTCTATTTTATAATTTTTAAGTAATAAACTATATAGTTTTTTCTTATATATATTGGAATGGAACTCCACTTAACTGTATCATGTGGTGGTAATTCGCTAGATAATAATCACTATATGATTATGTCAGTTTAATGTGCCCCATCAGTATTATTAATTAAATTTACAATAAAAACCTATATTTTATTCCCTATATAGCTTGGAATGACACTAAACTAAACTAAGATGAGCAAATGTTGTTTGTGGGACAATGATCAGCTTGGGGTGATGTTGATTGTAGGTTTATACCTCTATAGTGTGACCATATAATACAAAATCTTCCTGATGGTCACATGCTCAGAGAGGGTGATTTCCTTAGGTTCAGTATCTTAATGTTTTGGTAATGACAAATATGGGGCTTTCCCATGTAGATTTGAATGGAATTATGACTAACTAAACCTCATTACTGTGGTAACATGACATAAATCCTCCATGATTATTACATGGGAACCCTCCTGGGATTTTTATTCTTCTGGGAGAATCAATATGTTTTTATTCATGATGATAAATAGTGTCTCAGATGTTTTTTCTGGCATGTAATGTCGTTCTGTTGGGTGAACCTTGAGATGGTTTTGGAATGTGGTTCAATGAGATATCTAATGCAGGTGCATGGACGTCACCTAAGGAGACGTCACCCATGTGACATTTTCCATGGGTTATGTGGGTGGTCATAGTGGCCTTGAGATGTGAATTAATGATTAGTGAGTCAGTGAGTTGGTTGAGATTTAGGGAAACTAGTGAGAGGTGTTAACTCCGGTTTGTTAGAGCCTTAGAGATAAGAAGCATTAGGGTGTGATTCTAATTTTCTACTAGAGATAATTAGATGTATTTGAAAATATTATGTAGGCATGGAGATGCATTATATTTAATAGTTAAGGCACCTTGAGTTCTACAAAATTGGATTCACTACTTATCATGGCAGTGGAATGGCTAGAAATGCATGATAGAAGTCATGTCAGGTGGTGGAATTGAATTTTGGATTAATTAACTAATGTTTCATGGGTCATGGTCCATGATTATGAAACATGAACATAGTTATGTTGTGTACAACTCATGGGATCATGATTTATCTATTAGGACTATGATTTATGGGATCATACACCCATTATATTTAGTCATGGTCAAGGTAGTGTATGCTAGATAGGTATGGCACTTTTGAGTTTTGAATCATTAAGTGGTCGAGTTTGATATTAGGATAGATGAAATTAATAAAACATTTATGGGTTCGGTTACTTGAGTTGTGATGGATATGGTGATTTCCCATGTAGTGAGAGTGATTTGGAAAAGGAACAAGTGAGATGAAATTGTTGGCCTAGGATTTTCTAAAAACAATTCCAAAGAGGAAATGGACATGGTTCAGGTGGAGTGACACACATGTGTCTTCCAAAACTATTGAGGCATTTTTCCGGTATTGGAATAAGAAAATACAGATGGACGAAGTCCACCAAAGGCAGTTGGATTATGTGGCCCACTTTTCTAATATGTTTCACTGATGATCAAGGTCAAAATTCTTGTTTGCACTAAATGAGTGGTGGTAAATGTTAATTGTTGGTTATAAGGTATGATAAAGAGGGGCATGTCCATCCATTTCATATGAAAGTGGTTGTAGAATGATCCATTCATGAAAAAATCACTTGTTGTAAGGGTCATTATCATGGATGGACCAGTAATTGCATACTATATTTAGTGCATAGATGTTGGCGGTCTATAAATCTGAATTATAATTTTTTCTATAAATACCATATTTTAGTTTTAGATATGATATTTGATGATTAGAGGAATTTGAATTATTATTGGGATTTTTTTAGTTTCATTCAAGGATGTTCATGAGGTGTACCCTAGTTTATTACATAGTTTCGGGGTGAACTTGTTTTATCACATGGTTCAGGGGGTTAACCTTAAATTTGTAACATGTTATAGGGATTTTAGAAGTTTTATGACATGGTAGAAGGGGTAAACCTATTTCATCAACATATTTATGGAGTGAGTAATGTGAATAAACATGGTAAAGGTGTATGTTAATAAATAAATACTTGGTAAAGAAAGGGAAGCTGGTACCGTGATTCGGTTATGTCATATTTGGTATTATGGGGTTATTATGATGTTTAGATATAAACATTAGAATAATTTTCAGAATATGTGTTCCTTTTATAGAGGCATTTGGAACTCATTTGCTTCAGGTTTGAAAAAAACCATGGGGTAGAACTGTATTATGACCGATGGTTTCACACATATTTGGGTGTGGAGAGATAGAAACCACATTGTGTGGGTCCTTGGTACGTTGATAACACATTAAAATAGTCAATTCCATTGGTGGGGAGCATTGTGACTTAGAATTATCCATTATGAAATAATTTATGTGGTAGGGGGAACCAAGGCTATATTATTAACTAAATAAAGCCACTATAGTGTCTTAGAATGGACAGGTCTAGTCAGGAACTGAATTGTTTTTTTAGTTGGTGGTAGATTATATTTTCATGTGTTGGGTTCTGTGTTCTTGAATTTGTGCATTATAACCCTATTAAATATTCTGGAGTATAACACGGATAATTAATCATAGATTCGTGAATCGATTAGGTCGGTTGTATGGATTGAATGGTCAATAAAACTTCTTAGTGATGATAAGTTTTATGGGGTGGATATTATAATACCATATGTTTGGATGGGTTAATAAATTCAGTGGGAATTTGAATTTACATTTCAATAGATAAATCATTTTGAGAACCAAGAATTGTAATGAGGTTCATAATGTTTTAATGAAAAAAAAATTATGTTTTCACGCATGGTTTATTGTTTGATGGGTGTCCCATAGGTTTGAGTGAATTACATAGGAGTGATTTGGAGCCTGAGCTATTTTAAAGTGATCTTAAAGATGATTCGAAGCATCAATAGATCAATGAAGTAGTTAATTTGGTTAATGGGGTGTGCTATGGGGTTTTAGGGTATGAGAGAAGGCTATTTAAGGGCTCTGAGGGAACTTCCTGAAGAATAATAGTGTAACCCATGTGGTCACATTTTTACACATTACCTAAAAATAATTTATATGATAATTGGGGATTGGCCCCTTTCCTCCTTCTCCATAGGAGAAATTGCATGGGAGGCCAATGGTCGGCACCTCCCCCCACCTTTTCATTTCATGTCGTGTTACCACCATATCCACTAAATTTGGGTTTTTTGTTTTATTTCATATAATTTATTTTACCAAATAAATGTCAAATTTACCAATTATGATGGGGATTTTTCTTAGCCTACATAGAGGAGGTCCTGCGATTCTTTATATGTTCCATTAATAGTAGTTTTTTAAAAATTACATCACTTTTTGTCTATTTCTAGGGTTTTTTCATAAGTATTATTATTGGGTTATAGAACCAGTAATATTAATATGTAATTTTATGTATCCTATTTGTGGGGGTATTTTAGGAGTGGATGTCAACCCATCACTCGATATTTCGGTGCTATGAGGTCAACCGGTGAGTTATTGGAATTTATTACTATTTAAATAAAATAGTTTAATTTATTATAATTTGTTATAATTAATTATTTTGGATAACTTGGATTTAGTTACGTCATGGATGGATGATATGTTTCTAGATGGACTATGTTGACATTGGGTGACAATTTTCAACCTACTTTAAAAGGGGGGTTTTCTTCAGTTTGAGGAATGTGGTCCTTTTGAATTTACCCTCTATTATGAAAAATATAATTATATTCATGAGGCATAGATGGCCCCACCACTTTAGAAAGTGTGACCATTAAATTTTTTTTGTGCTTTAGATGACAATTAAATCCTAATAATGTATTGAGAAAGGTGTTGAATAACCCAGTGGACACTCTTGTACTGGCCAGACATCTCAGTCATTGATGGAATATAGTATAAATTGGAATGGAAATGGTGTATTGGACTTATATGTATGTTACTTTGTGACATCTAGGGAAATAAGGGTATTGAATCAAGATGTATAGCCAGATTATCAGACAAGAGAGATACCCAATAGTTGATAGGATCACTGTGACGACCTTGGAATTGTTGTTCCTCCCACACTTGGATGTGACAACATGGGTGGTTCAACCCTTCATAGAATGGGGATGGGTAGGGTGTTTGTAAAAACCTAATACACTAATTAAGGGAAGTTATCTTATGGTAATTACCCTAGTGTGACAGTTCTAGGAATCCATGTAGGCCTTTATTAGTCGTATGATACCCTAGTAGACTACCCTATGACTTATGACACTAGTGAGAGGGCTAATGTGGGATCAATTTGAGATGATAGTTTGTTTAACCATAGAATTCATACTGATGATGTAAGCTCTATAGGATGTGGATGATGAGGATGGTATTAGGAATTTGAAAATCCAATATTATGTTTTATTTTTTAAATTTTTTATGTGATTTCCCAATACATCTGTGAATCAGCCATTGGTCTTGGCACTATCATGATTGACTGGAATGAATGGAAATCCCATGTTTACATGGACGATATGATAGGATGCCTAATATATTTCGGATTTAGTTTCATGGTATATTGGGAAATGATTCCTAGATCGACTAGAATGCACTGATATGGTTGTTTTTATATTTGCTTCCTAGAGTCCATATGTGGGATACAACATCAGAATTATATGATTTCATGTGTAGATTAGTTCATGTAAGGGAATGGATTCATTCAATATTACTGATACCATTGTGAATGCCTAGATGTTGATATTTGAATGGAAATACCACTGAAACACTATTAATTCCCATGATATCTAATATTCAAATAGATTTATGAGTTGGTGGGTGGAAGTAGGACCCCATGAAACAATGATATAAATCCCAAGGTTGACTATTGGACCGCCTCAATCGATGGCTAGGATACCACCTACAATTGGGTGGGATCACCAGTTGTGTTTCAAGCGACTTTCTATGTGATTTTGGATGCGTATTAATATGAATTTTGGACATAGGTTTGGGATTACCACTTCTTTTCTAGGTCACTCAAGAATCATTCATTCCTGGACATATATGATTTTTCAAGTCCACCACCTTATAGGAATAAAATTTTGTCCTATGATCAATAATTCTCTGGTATGATGATAGGTTTCAGTCTTAGTGTTGAGTATGAGGGATTACAGGTGATACCCCAGTATGTGCTATTCATTGTGATAGATCTGTGATCATGGGATACTCAAGTCATAGATAGAGAAACACCTAAGGCGATGCTTATTCATAGAGACACATTGGCATGGGTTAATGTAGGTATGGTCAATCAAGGTCACAAAACAGATGATCAATACAAATTACTCAAACTATTTTGGGACGTGTTCTCCCTAAGAATTTATAGTTCATGAGATCATTGGGGCAAGCTCATAGATGCCCCAAAAGAATCTTAAATAGGTAGTATACTGGTTAGTTATTTTCCCTAGTTCATTTATTTTTTCTACTGCACATGTAATATTAACGTACACTACATAAACAAATTTTTTATAAGAATTCATTGGTGGTGACATATTGAATTTCAAACTCACACCCAACATTAATTTAACGGCACTTGGATACTCAGGAATACCCTTATAACTTTATTTAGGAACCTATTGGGTTGCAGACCTTGAATGGATTTTATTGATGGAAAACTTGGATAGGATATGAGATCCAAATGAGTTGATGGTTAGAAATATAGTTGAGCTTCTTATACATTTTTTATTACTTATTATTTTTAATTTTTATGTGTGTTCAGCCAAATGGGTTATCATTTCTTTATAAATTTACTACTTCTATATGACATATTATTATTAGTTTTGATGTTTTATTTACCTTCATAATCGTATTTCATCAATTTCAATGTATGTTACTTTTTTGTTCATCCATTATTGTGCACTTTGATATAGGAGGAATATACTTTACATGGTATCTCCGTAAACACCAAATTCTATTCAAAACACTCTAGATTTCGAGGAGGAACTCATAAGTCCACATGAAAAATTGGTCATGTTATTTTTCATATAGTTATTTGGGTTGATGTGTTACAACATTCTAAGAACCATTTTCTCAAGGAAAAAAAACCCAATCTCTTGTTCTCCATAGCCAAAAATAGTAAGTCCCAAGAATCTTAAGCTATAACTTTTCTCTATAATTTGTATCAACGTGATCATATTAATGTTCCCTATATTATTTTAGCTAGTTTAAATCATACTTCGTTTTGGGTTAATAGATCTATAGAAGATTTTTATTGATTGGAGATGTACGTATCTGATTGATCCGGTAAGATGTAAAATTCAATGCCACCTCCCAAAAACCGATGGGGAACCCTATGTCAATTCTCATTCCCTTACAATTCTCCACAAGCATCTATTTCATACTCTATATTACTCCATTGTGTTGTATATTCCTTGGAACGGTCTTCTCAAATATAATCCCCTACCACCATTAGAACCTTAATAACCCTCTGCTTCCATATTCCCCACTATTGTATGAATTTAAGCATTTCGACCTATATCTAGCATATTTTTCAACAATAGTACTCCATTTAATAATGATTTTTAAGAACATAGATTGATTATTTATTAAATACACTCAAATATTTTTTGTATTATCATCGATGACTTTCATATAGGTATGTGATCCTATATGACATCACATAGAAGCTTTCCCCCCAAATGTCTATGTGAACCAACTCCAAACTATGATGCCTTGATGTTTTACCTACCATCCAAATGGAAACCATATGTTGATTTTGAAAGTTGAAATCCTTTTACATTTCATATTTCATGCTTACATCATTCAGTAATCCTTTATCAGAGAGTATTTACATCCTTTTCTAACTAAGATGACCTAGAATATTATGACTGAACTCTTTAAAAGTTAACTCCCTTATTTGAATCAATCATTTTGGAGAGCCCATAATGTACAAGGTTTTAACCTTCAATCCCTTTTCAAAAACCATAGTACCATGTCATATTTTTCAAACACCACATGAGAACACTGTATGAAAACTAACATCATCTTGATAACCCACTAATATTATGTTTTTTTTACCACTACATATGTATCACATCCTTAAACTCTAGAATCCTTCCATTCCAGGTCCGAATATGAACCTTACCGTTCTCTAAAATTTTAAGATCCTTATCATCCACATGTTGAGCCTTTACCATCCATCTTGAAGTATAATTTATAATGCTTCCTCTCTTGTATTTTGATTGGAATGAATATATGGAGTGTGTCACGCATGACCCCAGTAAATTAGGTGCACTTTGAAGAAATATTCTCACATATTATTGATATAGGGTTTAAATATCCACTGATAGAAACATATTTTCCATAATTATATCTTCATTAATTGAAATAATTTCTCAAACAATCCATTATCATAAAATTACAACATCATGGAGCACTATCTACCGTGATCCTTCAGCTTCAAATCCTCCTTCTTCTCTCTTCATTTGATCTTATTTCCAGTGGCGCATCCAATTCCTTGCATATTTTAAGAGTTTTTATGATAACTAAATATCATTTTGAGTAATTTATTTTTTCATTATTTGTTCTCAAATTTCTATTAACTTCAAATCATTTTTCATTTGGAATTTCTCACAATGGTCAACATGACATCCCTCAATTCATGGAGTGAGGAAAGGAAAAATAATGCCCATTCCTGAAATCTAATGTTCACCTTTATGTAACTAAATATAATCTAGATTATATTAATGTTTATAATATGATTTGAATAAAAAATATATTCAAATATACACATGTTTAATGGATTCTTTAACATGAATACCTTTTTCATCATTACGGGTTTTTCATACATTTCTGCATGGGACTTCATGATTTTTGAATCATATTTCACCAACCAGATGTTGAATTCTACATTTTGAGTTAGTTATATCAATATTAACCAAATTTCTGCATGTTAATCCTCTCCCCTTCCATATTTTTTATTAACTTATTATTGTAAATAGTCAAAAAAAGATATATGTACTTATTTAGAACCCAAAATTCATTACATACTTCTCTATCAAATCCTTACTCTTAGTATATGTTATTAATTTAGAAATTTTTAAATACTAAAACATCTGGTAAACATAGATCAAGAGGCTATGATTTTATTACTCATATTTTCATATAAGTAAAATAGAATAAAAATGAGTCTGAACTATTATTTGGAACACATTCATTAGATCTTGTCCATCCAAAACACTCTAAACTCATGCTTTGATATCACTTTCTGGGTCCACAAATTCCATCCAAAAAACAATGAATGGTATCTACACTATAACTTACCATGAAAAATAATGTCTAGAAATGTGATCCTATACTATGTAATCTAGTTCTTGGTGGAAATAACCACACAGTACAACAAACCATAATGATAAAACTCTATATAATAGTATATACAAGACCAAAAAAATGAATAATTGAAATTAAAAAAGGCAACAAAACACAGTTTTATGTGGTTCGTGATGGTTACAGATGTAGTGAAAGTTCCATTTGGGTGAATAAACAATAAGGTTTTTTTAAAATTCAATAGATAATTATCCAATTGTGCAAGACATAAACATCATGAATAATGAAATTTTTCTATCAAATATTGACATCGAAATCCTAGAACACATAGAGGATTTTTAAAATTATGTTTATAATCAATTTAAAAATATTTGAACAAATAATACCTCATCTTTGGATCTTTTATAAACGATGGTGTCAATCAAATGAAACCCCTTTTATGATTACCGTTATTACCTAGGTAGGACCTAACGTAGGTCCCTTCTAGTGGTGATCCAAACATGTTCCCTTCATCTCTTAACTATGCCAATGGAATATTAGGTTCTAGCATGGTAGATCAGTCATCATATATTTTTAACCTTGATCAGTTCTAGATCCTTAATTATTTAAGGAATATTTCTTATTTATCTCATTGTTTATAGTATGAGATAATAAAATTAGATTTAAATATGTTGTGAAAAATGATTCTCAATTTTCAATTTACCCCACACAATAGACATATTTGTCCATTAATAGAGTTATAGTTATGGTTAGAATATTATTTAACTTCTAAATAACCCTCCAAAATATAATAAAACTCATATAATCCCATTCCATATAATAATAATATAATAATTATTAATTTATGCTGTGAACTAGCTGGAGAAAAAATATTTATTATTTCACTAGATTGAAAATTAATATTTATCATCTGAAACAATGATGGTCCACATGTCCTCCTCAAAATTTATTGAATAAGGGAATAATTATTTATTTAAATATTTATTCAAATATTATTCAATTAACATTCTAGGGAATAAATACTTATTGATAATAAATAAAGAAAATTAATATTTTATTAATAGAATGAAGAAAAAATATTTATTAAAAATTCAAATAGTCATTTTAATTATTTATGAATTAATAAATAATTTTTTATTTCATTGTGAATTCTTACAATCGATAAATATAGAATAAAAAATTTCCTTGTCCTTGAGAATAGTATTTTTTGCAATAATTAAATTCAAATAGAACATAATTGTGGTAAATGTAAACACATAGTGTGTGACCCTCTATGATTTTTTCTTATCATTATTAAGAAATATTTCCTAAAATCCAAGATTATTTTCTATACACGAGTCAAATTACCCAATATAAATAAGTTAATGTCATAACACCGACAACCACAGATGAAAGATTACTATGTAATATAATCCATTTATCAGAATATCTCATCAAACAAGTTATACACACGTGTTGTCAACCTATGTTTCTGATATGTCTTTCTTTGACTATCTAAAATAAAATCTATGTAACACTATGTAAATGGAATTCAATGCAACAAATTCTATTTCAATTAAAGGGAATTGATATCAACTTTTATAAATAGGGATGATACAAATTCTTTCTCATCTTATCCACTAACAACACATTATATGTGACACGTCCATCATTTTTATGAACCAGTATCATCATGATTTATGACCATTCATCTATGTGTGTGAGACATTAAATTCATCTTAAAGTCTAACGAACATTACATATGCTCATAGACATGAATATCCATTGATAGATACATATGTAGAATTTCTACAAGCAGTTCTATTCTCCTAATCTCCCATTTTGGAGTTTACCAATTGTGAACTTTATGAGGAGAATTATCATCAAATTATGAGTACCCAAATTCGATAGTAACTATTCTATATGATCCATCATACAATGTAAAATGATTTTAGAACTAGATTTAATAATATCAATATGGAATTTCAATGTTCTCATTAAATAAAGGAACAATAATTCCCTTTTCCATACAACAAATACACTATATCATTATCCCATTAAGGTTATGGATATGAACAGTCAGTATATGATAAGGTATTTGAATTAATATTCACTTATTTAAATAAAAATATAATATAAAATAAAAAGTTTTTGGTTCAGGGAACCAAATCCAACCGCCTCCCATTTTCACTGGTGAAAATTTAGATTGACTTGTTAGTTCTCTCATGTTAAACATGTTTCTCCATTAAATGGAAATAATTTTTGTTCCATTCCTATTTTTTTACTAGGGTAGGTAAATTCAAATGTCTTTGTGGTTAATCTTCTTAATAAAATATTATTACAGTGAGAAAATACCTCTAGTAGTGATATAACCATGTTTTCACATTTTTCTCCCATGTTAGAATCCAGAAATCTAAACAAGTACATAAAAAAATATTCTCATAGTATTGATTAAACTCTATATTCTATAATAACAAAAAATATAAATAGGATTTCGTTAAACCACTTCTTAAGTTACATTAGAAGTAATAAAAAATTAAAATTATGTAGATATGGAAACCATAACATGAAATAAGTTTTGTCACTTTTAAAACTTGCCTTATATGTGATACTAGATCTTATTTAACTAAGTGAAGAAAAATGTTCAATTCCATTGACCACTATTCTTATACCTTCTCTAGAAACCAGGAACTCATCCAATTTCACTTTTCCATGTAACTTTTGATAATTATAACTATAATTCAATGTATTTTTGTTTTATATTGTTGATATTCACCTATTATGAAATAGTAATATCAAACATTAGTAAATATCATGTCATATGAGATAAATTCCTAGAACATAATATTTTGAAATTTTATTAATCTCAATATTCTATTTCTATTCCAATGCATGTTTTTCTAGAAGGATTATATTCCAACAAATATTTGACCTTGACCTATTTCAACTTTTATTTTCAATATTATATATATGTACTATGAATAAATATAGAAACCTTAAGGATCTATTTTTTATATCTTTCTCCCTAGAACATTGTTTCAACTTTAAGTCAAATATAAGGAAATTTTATTCCTTCGTATTAGAAAATAGTTAATACAAAACTTTTCTACCCATATTTTATTACTATATTTATCTTGAAAACTTATAGCACTCTCACTAACCAATTAGAGACACATTTAATTCATTTGTTTATAGATGAATATTATATAATCACTATGCATGATTTATTCATAAATTCTTTCATATAATCATTATCTCTCATTGGAATTTATTGATTTCACCAACCCTCATCAGTTATGCCTTATAGACATATACTATAGGGTATTATTTTGGTTTTTTCGAATAAATATATTTTTTAAGGACTCCTCCAAATGAGGTGGACTTATCTCTCAATATCCCAATATGATGATCATATGAGTATGCTTTCACATGTGTAATTAGAAAGGATTTTAGTCATTATGGTTGGTGTATATGTTTTTTCAAATACTAAACCTTTCAATAATCACTCATAATTTTTTATAACCAACATATATCGTCCATGTATAGTTTCTCTTGAATACTCACCAATAGTATCAGGTCTTAGAAACATTAAAAATATGGAGTCCTTTAATCTCGATACATGAATTTTATTACATTAATTTATTCATAATTATTAGCATTATAATATTTATATTCACTACTTCATTATATTAAAATTTATTATGAAACAATAATATATGAATCAAACACTATAATAGATACAAATCAACATTGTAGTTATAAATTCCTACGAGGTATGTGTCTCTAGAACTAATCCTACAAAGATTAGTGGTGTCCAACATTTCTATTCCAACCCATGTGTATCTGTATCCTTAACTCATATAAGTTAAATCTACTCACACATTCCATAATGATATAATATTTATTTATAAAAACATATTCGATCTTGAATAGATCATAATATCCTTAGCAACTATAGTATCATTAATTCAGTTGCAATTTAGTGTTTTTTTTCATTTTTAGCTAAATCCAGTTTTTAGAAAATGGGTTTAATAAAAACTTGTGGATGTTTTCTAATAAATTATTATTATATTGAAATTTATATGAAATCCATCAGTCAATATATTCTTCCTGTGGTTATTTTTTCACTTCTTTTAGAAAAACGTGCCTTGAAAAAATTAAGGGTGATTTATAACATATATATATATATATATATATAAGGCTCATCATTTATATAATTTCTAATGCATTATGATATTGTCTTATATAAGTAATTGTAATTTTGGTAATACCTTTACTCTAAATGTGTTCTAAATGATTACTTGGATAATATGTTCTCTGATAAACTGGATCATAGATTCCTTAATCATTACCAGGTGTACTCCATTGCCTCGATTTTCTTAAAGGGTGGGGCTAAAGCCTCAATTTATTATTTAAAAGCAAAGACCTCTTAAGACTGGGTAGAGGGAGACCCATTACATAGCCCAAAGGCCCAAGGACAAGTGTCCTGAATGCAAGGCATGAAATCCCATTAATATTAATAAAATTTCATAAAACGATCTCATGAAGTATATAAATTTAACTTAAGATTTATAGTAGTTCATATGTCCTTAAATAAGTAACACAAAAAATATTTATGGCATACCATTATTTATAAAAGTTTATTTATATAAAACTTTATTACTAGATTGTTTTAATATCCAGAATCTTATCTTAATTAACAATGAAACACTTTTATGGATATAAAAAGAAAAATAATTTGATTTTTATTTGGTGAAGATTTATCTTTACACAATTAGGTAGAAGTTTAATATTTCATATTCACCATTCATCGCAATAGATGTATGAAATTCAAGAGTTAATAAACCATTAGTTTAGTGTTTAGTACCATAAGAACATGTATTCCCAATGAGAAATAATTTATCATTATTTCAATAAGGATACTGAGATAAATGTTTTGGTAATACTTATTAAAAACATATATCAATCAATTTTATAAATGAGAAGCTAGGAGCTTTCTTTGGATAATGTGGGAATCTCACTTTCTCATCACCTTATGATTTTACCCTATAACCATTATATTATTTGTCATTTCTTATAATTAAATGCATATATATTGTTAGAATATTTTATTTCAAAAAACAATCTTTTGAATAGAAAAATGATTAATATGCTTGAAGTGGATGCAACTAATTACATCTTCAATTCCTTATAATGTATTTTCGAATGTTCATTCTTTCCACATAAGAAGAAAAAGACTCATATTCACTATTTTAAATTTCAATATTTTCTCTCTCTGAAGGATGTTATTAAGTATCTTTTATTTTTAGATTTTCCATGTGATCTTCATCAAAATATTTAAAACTTCAAACTATAAAGGATGGATAAACATGCCACAACCAATACTTATCATCATGGTGAAGCATGGAAAAAAGTTTCATGATTGAATTATCAATTTATTTATCTAGGTGTGTATGAATAAGGATAACCATGTTGTAAATAAATATAAAGTAATATTAATGTATAATTTTTTATCCATATGGAAGCCTAATTATTTCTAATTTTTCAATACCCCAACATTTTGAAATCATAATCAATAGCTAAATAGCCTTCTTTTAGATTACACTGATATACTGAATTGAAAATATTATTTATCTCATACATTCCTTTTCCTCTCAAGAAAATGGAGGTGATATATTATGGTGTAATTATCCCTTTCTGTATTTTATATCATCAACACTATATATATGATTTATAATATAATACATCAGACATAGGAACCATCCTCTACTTATTAGTAGCAAGCATCTTTTTTACCTTTTCTCACCTATTATGTTGTTATAATAGGAATAGGGGATTCGAAAACAAAATAATAATTTTTTCATAATATTGAATCAAATAAATGATTAAACCATATCTGGAAATTTTTACTTGTAAGTAATTATCATGAGTAAAGAAATGATCACAGTGCTTTCAGGGTTTCAATTTCAAGATTTCAATAAATATTAAAATAGATTATTGACAATTTAATTGATTAAAAATGAGGTGATGCATAATAATTTAAATTTTATCATGTCTCCCACTATTCTATCATGTCTCTATAATCATCATCATCAAACTCCAAATTTATAGTTGTATGGGGATTATAGTGGAAAGGATATATAATTCCCTTCTTTGTGATGTACACTATGGCCATGAAAACCATAAGATGAAATTTAAGTAGGCGGACCTTCCTAATCCAAATAGGAAGCTTCATCAAATGTTGATTGGGATCCACAGTCCCCAAAACCTAATGTAGATTTCAGCAACAACTGCCTCTAAATATTTATTAAAATACTATGACTTTTAAATTCAATTCAATTTTTGTTAAGTTAAAACCAAACATTTATGATAACTCTATAATACAAGTACATATCTAGACTATGGCTATGTAAAAACATAGTTCTAGGGTTTGATTCCCAATCAAGTAATGGGAGACTTTGTCCGAATTAATATTAGGTTGGGGGAATTTTATTTATTATGAATTAATTTTTCATATTTTATCCTTTAAATTATTTTTTGGAATTTATTGGATTTTACTAAAGTGATTAACCATGTTTTGATAAAACATTTATTCATAATCATGTTATTTAAAATCCATCAATGCATTTTAGTTGATTTTTTATGTGATTTCAGACTTAAATCTATAAAATAAATAATTAGTGAGACAAAAATGTATAAATAAATAAATAAATGACTTAATAAAGATCTTTTCTAGTGGTTGACTTATTGAGTAGAAAATAAACCAACCAATGAACCAAGGGGAGACCTAATTGTGTTGGTCTTGAAATGATTAACAACAATCTACCTTTTTTTCCTATGTATCTCTCAAGTTGGTTTCATTTTGGTTCCATATTGAATGCATCCATGTGGCTTGTGATACTCCTTTAAGTACATATTTTTATAACTCACACACTTGTGAGGGGAACTAATGGATTCGTTAATTGATATTATTCAAATTACCATTCAAACATAGATTCTACATAATAAAAGATCGAGGGATGACTTGTAGGGAATTACATATAATTTAATAATATATAATTCCAAACCCATGAAATGAAAATTAAACAAAATTATAACAAAAAATACATATGTCTGGTCAACTCTCTAAATCGGTAACAAAAATGCAATGAAAATATAAAATTACATTAGGTGACATTCACTTAAATTTATTCTTTTTTATTAAGATAAAAATTATTTCATTAATTAATTACCTTTATCATAATAACCATCAAAAGTATTGTGGGTATACACATCCTAAATACATTCATTTAAAACAAAATATCTTAATAAATAATGATATATAACTATAATAAATTAATTTTGCATTTATAATTTCTTCAAATCCATTATTATATAGTCAAACACATCATCTGACAACTAAAATTTTTTTATTCAATGCTAAAAGTAATTATTTTAATGAAATTTAAATTTTTTCCATTAATATAATACAACATGACATGTAATTATGAGCTACTTGTCATGTTCGTCGATTGTCATGTATCTTGTATAAACACCTAGGGATTCGGAATGTTTCTCGTCCAGACTACATGACCTATACTAATTAGTTTTACGTCATTTGGTCTCATTTTTTGGTGCCTTGGATAAACACATGGGTCTTTGACATGTATCTCGACTTGATTTTGTGACATATAATAATGAGTTACATGCCGTGTGGTGTACCTTCCATGTGTCCTATTAACTCACTAATTGACTCATGAGTTCTTCATATGTGGTAATTAATGTGTTACATGGAATTTATGATAGTTATTTGTTATTTGTCTCATTAATTTTATAGGTTTCTAGTATTATATGGTTAGTAACAATGTTTTTGACCACATATATAGTGAAAAAATTTCTGTTAAACCATGTAGAATACTTGACATGTACGTCAGCTACACGCTGTGTGATCATACAAACCATGTTCCAGTTTGGTCCAGTCTACACAAAGAGTGTAATAATTGTACTTTGTATAATAACTTGTTGGTGTATCGTGTATACCATGACACATCTAGATCCAGTGCAGTTAGTTATGTGATAAATACTCTAGCTAAGTTTCGTGTAACCCAATCATCTAACCATAAACTTTGAAACCTCTTAATGGGATCTATGATCATTCTCCATCAATTCATATTCTCCAAGAAAATTATGTATCTTTTATGATGAATATTAAAATTTGAAAATCATGTTAATAATAAAATTATTAAGGAATGAATAATAAGGAAATGAATGAGTTACCCACCATTACGCCTAATCAAAAATAAAATAAATAATTATAAATTTAAAAATGCACATGTGATACCAATTAAAGGTTCTAGATGTAGTGGAATTTCCTTTGGGTGAACAATAATTAATTTTTTTTTACTTCATTAGATCATTTTTCAATTTTAAAATACATGAACATCGTGACCAATGAAATGTTTCCATCGAATATTTTTATAAAAAGATCAAAACATATATATGACTTTTTTTCTTAAATTTTTAATTAATTTAAGAATATTGGAAGAAAAAATACCTCATTTAGGGTCTTTCATCAGAGATTTTTTTATCCTCAAAAACCCCTTTTTGGATTACTATAATTTCATGGGGATGAACCATAGTAGATCCCCTACAATAGTGATACACACATGGCCCATTGATCTCAAAATTACACAAACCGAATTTCAGGATATACTACGTAGAAACAATCATATTGTTACTTTCATCTTGATAACTTTTAGCTGCTTTATTCATAAAAGAATCTCAATTTTTCTTCATGTTCTTGATAGGACGTGAGAAGAAAAATTCTATGAATAAATGTGTTTTGAACAATGATTCTCAACTCTATATTAACCCTACATTATTGACATATTTATTTATTTATAACGTTATAGTTAAGTTTAGAATATTATTTGATTGCATAATAGCCCATAAATAATGTAATAAAACATATTTAACCACATTTGATATAATAATAATAATAATATTTTATGGCATGTACTAATTGGCATAACAAATTACTATTATTTCACCAGCCTACAAATTAATATTTATCACCACACACAATCATGATCCACTCTCCCTCCTTTTGTTTATCAAATACCTGGAAAAAATATTAAATAAAATATTTATTCGTAAATAAATATTCTATTCACAATCCTAGGAATATATATTTATTAACTATATAATAGATAAGGTTAATATTTTATTCACAGTGTAATAAATAAATATTTATTAAATATTAACATAATTATATTAATTATTAATTAATGAATATATAATTATAAACTTCATAGTGAATATTTACAATTAATAAACCCATCAATAAATTTATTCCTCAGTCATGAGAATATTATTTATTCCAATATGTATATATAAATATGATATAATTTAGAACAAATGAAACACATAGTGTGTGACCCTCGAGGATTTTTTTCATCAGTGGAATTAATCATTATTACCTAGAGTCAAAAATTACAATCTATAAACAAGTCATTGAAGGAACGATAAAGAAGTTAATATCACAATATGGCCAACAAAAATGTATTGTGTTATACAATACCTTTATCATAATATCACACCCAGCACATCGCAGACATGTTTCATCAACCTATGTTGTTGAAATGTATTTATTTTACAATCTAAAATAAACTAATCATTACATAATGTCCATAGAATTTAATTCAATGGTTATATTTTAATAAAAGGTATTATATCAACTGCCATAAATATAGAAGGGAAAAATCCTTCCTTGACTTATTCATTAATAACATTCCATTCATGAAACACCCAACATTCCCAAATTCACCATGAACTAATACCATCATGGTTTATGAAAAACATATAAATGATCAATTCATGAAATTCATTAATAATAATACTAAAATTGATGAACCATTACATATACTCATATAAAGTAAAATCCAATGACAAAAAAACATGTGTAATTTCTATTGGTGGGACTACTCTCATAGTCTCCCATCTTAGAGATTACAAAGTGTGAAATTCATGGAAAAATACTTATTTTCATAAGAGTACAAGAACATAACAATAAACATACTATGTACCCAATCATAGAATTTTATTCAACCATAGGAATGTATTTAAGAAAATCATCAATTAATTTCATGGTTCTAATTATTATGGGGAACTTTTATTCCCTTTTCGAAAAAGTAAATACTCTAGGACATTACCAAATTAGATTTCTGTATAAGAACAGTCAATACGTGATAAGAAATTGAAATTTATATTCACTTACTTGAATATAAATGTAATATCATGTACAAAATATTTAGTTCTGGGGTACCAGGTCCAATATTTCATACATTCATCCTAATTCATAGGGGCTGTTACTTCACTTATTTTCAAGAGAATCCAAGGATTATTTAAAAAAAATTATGAACATTAATTACAATATGATCACACTCTACTAATAATTTATATTATATATTGTTCATCTAATAGTCACTTCCATCTAATCATAACAAGATGACTTCCTCTTGAGCCTATATTTGTGGAAGAACCCTTTACTCAGTCAAATTTTTCCATTGCCTATACATTCTCAATTAGAATTTTGTTCCCACTTACAAAGATCTCACACAAGGACTCCACTTCAACTTTATTTTCCATAAACTTCCTCCATAATGTTGTATCATCCTTCAGCCACACCCAAATGCCTTATGGATATCCAACATCTGGATATATAGACCTAATAATTTTATGCCTTCAATATTCATCTAGACCACTATACAATTGTTTAGAATAACTTATCCTTCCTTTTATCCTAATGACTTCAGAAAAAAGGTTTTTTCCAAACTAAAACACAATAGGGAAGAGGAATTAAAATATATTATATTGCTTGGAAGTTAAACAATTGTGGAAAAATTATTTCTACTTCAACAATATAGTTCATTATAGTGAAAATATAAAAAATAACTAATTTATAGTAAAATAAATAATGAAAATATGCAGGTCACATTCCACTAATATAATTAGTTTTAATAAAATATAAATTCATCATTTCATATATTTTATTAGGTGGAGGAATAAATCACCATTCTCCTAAAATAGTTTCTCAAAAAAATATGTATAATATATAATCAAAATAACAGTTCTATAATTGTAGCTAAAATTATCCCCCATTATAGGAATGACTCTTCATTAGGAACACTGAAAATATTCCCCGTTATTATATATTTTCACTCAAAATTTCCTTTTTCTATGAATCTCTTCATTATTCTAAATTGATTACAAGATCTACTATAATCTTCCTGTTATCCATGCATTTTAAAATGAAATGGAATCATTTTTCTTTTTATTTAATGAAACCATGAAACATGATATTCTTCATCAAGGAAATAATATTTGTTTTAATGAATAATGTCACTATATTAGGTTAAATCCTCATTAAATATTCTACAAAACACCATATCCAAAATTCTTCACATGTTGTAGTAGTGGACACTATGAACCTAGATTTATTAAATAAAAATTTAAGGGTCTTATATTTCTATGAATTCCAACACACAAAATTAGAATTCAAATAAAATTGAAATTATCCAAAACATCTCTTATCATCCAACTCACTATCTAAATAACTATTGATATTTTCATAAAGTTCCTCTTCATAATGCCTCATTCTGAAAATGATCCTAAAATTAACATTTCCCAATAGATACATTAGAATATGATTTACAACCCCATGATGCATTACAATAATCATCCCCATGAATTATTTTTTATCCTGATAGAGGATGAGAGATATTTCCTTGTATTGATAACATATTTTAGGAGACAAATAAATCACTGGTATGCGGTGTCACTCATTTGTACTCTATCACTATCTTTATACATCTTTAAAATGGTACCCATGGGATGTCTAGGTGAATTGACCATATTCATACTAAATTAGTGTAACACCTTTCTCAGATATAAATATTTATTGAGTGTGTTCATATCATATAGAAACTATAAATCTATACTAAGATAAGAAGTGAGTAGTTATTAATCACACATTTAAATTTCAAAAATTATCTCTTATTTAAACACCTTGATATATTTAATTATTTTCCCAATGATAATAATTTCATCAATATAAACAAAATTCATAATACTTGTGGTCTTTTATGCACTTATGTAGACATATTTCTTCTATGAACACATGTTAAATAAAATGTATTTGTGGTTCCTATATATCCAAGTAATCTATAATCATGGAGCTTACTGATGATTGCATACTTTTATCGACAACTTAAATATTCACATTTACTTGTTTTTATAAGAAAACACTATATATGTGACACATGATTTTATTCCTCTAAACCCCTATTAAAAAATATCGAATTAATGTCTATATTATGTACTTCTTAACCCTAGTTCATAGATAATATAAGAGTGAAACATATTTTGTCAAGTTTAGAGACCAAATTAAACACCTCTTCAAAATCCACTACATACCCTTGTATATACCCTTTCACTGAAAAAAAATCTTTGTTATTTACAATGATTCCAATGGACTCCTCCTTTAATTTATACATGCAATTTATTTCATTGGGTTGGTGTTCCGGTGGAAACTCAATGAGATTATATATATCATTATTATATATTAACGCATAATCCTTGATTGTGGACTATATCAATGAATCATATATAGCTTCTTTAGGGTAATAGGTTGGATACTCAGTCTCAAAAAAATGAAATTCGTCTTGTAGTTGTACATATTAAGTCTGAACATAGATGTATACAATCTACTGGTGTGTGCAGGGGCCTACATTGAGACTTTCCTTGCTTCCATTTGACAACGATATGTATAGAGTAGATTAGAGATTAGTGAAAAGTTATGTATTATTATTTTCTACTAAAATTTGAATTAGAACTAGTAATATACTCCCAATAATAGATTAAATTTGGTTTTATACTAGTTCTTTATCACTTTGTGGTGTGATTGGCATATCACCTTCTAATATTAAAGAGAATTCCACCAAAACACAAGATAAATTTTAGTAAATACACAACATCTACATCTTTACCTATATTCATATTCCACTCCACATCTTCTTAAATAATGAAATACCTAATTATATTTAGATTTTTTTATCGAGAGTGAATAAATGGTTGTCTTTGTTACCATTCTCCAAAAAATATATACAACTTAGTATGGCTATTATCACCATAGTATTTCATGTTAAGAACAACAACATTCTCATGGTTTGTTCATCCAAACACCCTCATATGATTATGGTGAGGTTTCTTCTTATTATATCCTTCAATGGAAATGTATTCACCATGCCCTTTTATTAGTAGGTGGTATAAAATGTATACTATATGCCTCATCACCACTTCCCAAAATTGCATGGAGATGTTCATATTCTTCTATTATTACCTTATCAAAGCCATGTACATATGGTTCTATTGATCCACTATACAATTGTTTTAGAGTGAATGGTGTGATGATGTACCTCTTGATCCCCACTCTTCACCCACAGTAGTGAATTTAGACATAAATAATTCACCACCATGATTTATCCCTAACATCTTCACCTGGTACCAAGATGTGTTCTCAAACATGAGCTTGATTTTTTTGAAATAATTATAAGTTTTATTATTTTATTTGATTATATGGAACAATATATAGTGAGTTAAATAATCAACTATGATAAGGAAATATTGATTACCATTGATGGTGATTGGGGTGATTATTAAACAATAGTTTACATGTAGATTTGGTTGGTCTAGGAAATACTAGCTTTTCTACTTGGTAATCATACATGTTATACATAAACTATTGGTGAAAGTAGGGAAGGGAATCCTGACCTTCATCTACATTTATCCTATGAATTTCAATGCTATGAAGATGACCTGGTCGAGTCTCCCATGCAAAAGATATATTCATTGTTTGATGTTTTACAAGTGTGAAACTAGTTTAGAGGTTTACAATTCAAAATAATAAATCTATTTTGGTGAATACCATACAATAATTAAAATTATTCCCCTCATGTAAGAACCCTTTCTGTGATTTCTGATAAATTTCACCTCATTACCATCTATTATCATATACCAAAGACTTAAAATATTTTTGAAAACTCTAAGAATCTCTTATACATTTTTGGGGATATGTTGATCACAATTATTAATTTGGAACATGAAAGAACTTATCCCCATGATTATAATTGTAGATCCACATCTGAATTTTACCTTGTTTATGATTATCTCATCAAACTCATGTAAATTTTCTCCATGTCCCCTTATATGTTTACTTTCATTTTTCTAAAGAACTATGAATTAGAATAGATATGTTCATTCTCAATGTATTTCAACACTAAAAACACATTTAATTTACTTAAAAGGGTAGTATCCAATCGACACAACTTGATCTAATCCTTCTTTTGAGACACAATGAGAATCAGGGCATGTTCCTAGTCATTGACATGAGTGAAGTACACTTTATCATCACACTACATGCTCCTTCACGCAATGGTGTATTGTATAATTATGTCACAATTAAAATACTTAATGTGGATCTTATATTTTTTATATGCTAGACCCATTTGAACCATCGAATATTGATGTATTGATATGGTTATTACAACCCTTGTTGTGGTTCCTCCCATGATTGTGACCCATTACCTAGCTCACTCCTTCCTGGGTAACATTACTTCGTGATATTCCAAAAGATTGTGGCTCACCACTAACATCATTATATCAGATCCTCTACTCAAAATTATTGAGAGGAATTTGTAAATCATTATTATGGATGTAGCTACAGAGTCACACCCACTTCTCACAAACCTTTAGTTCACTAATAGTCTCCTCAATTAGAATGTGGTCAACGATGTAAAATTTGTTAAATTCTTCCATGACTTGGTAGTAATTTTATAACATATAATTATGTAATTTATTTACTATAGGGAAATACTCAATATTTGTTCAAGGGATTTTAGGATTTCCCTTAACACTACTCATCTTCCTTGAAAACTCATCAATAGTACCCCCATACATCATGTGTAGTGCATCTAAATCACTTTTTAGGGTTTGTATTCATACATTCTTGATATGATATTATCTATTGAATATCACCTTAAGTTTATCCCAGACTTATTTTTTGGTCTTATTCTCTGAAAACTTTAAGATTGCATCCTTGGAAAAGCTTAGAGTTGATGAGTTCAAATCATTTTTTCTTTCCTTATCTCTATGACCACCCTATCTTATGTTTCGATAGTATCCCGTACTATAATGTCCTGCTTGATAGCCTCTATCTTAATCAACAATGTGGTAATGATAGATGATGTCGAGGTTACGTAATGGAACAATATAACAATGGTATCGTTTCCTGTTTTAAGGGATCTATTACCCCATTATCTCATACCATTGATACTTGGGCATATATCCATGGTGTTATAACACTAGATTCTAGATTTCAGATCCCTACTTTAAGATAATAAGAGTAGAGGAGAAAAAAAATAATATATAACTTGGATGTACAAATTAGTAAGATGAGTTTACCAGGTGGGAACTATTCCACCTGAGGATATATCTAGGTATATAGGGTGGTTATTTATCCCCTAATGATATATTATTGTATTTGGAATAGTCATTATAATGACTCAACCATTAAATTAACATTGCCTTCAATATCATGTGTCACACTCATCAGGGAACTATCAAACCACCAAACTAAAAAAACTGAGACATATTAAAATAAAATGAGTAATATAGTCATTAGTTGATAAAAAAGATGAAAGTAAATTAAAATAATTTCATAATTTTATTTTTCATTACTTTTTCTAAAAAATGATGCCTTTAAAAGAACCATTTACCCAAAATTTTATAGTATATTACGTTAATAAATTTAATTGAACACATTTAAAATTACATTATATTAGTTATCATTTATATTTTTAAAATATTTTTCCAATATTCAATTATTTATAAATTTTTATGAAATAATATTAAAGACACATGATGTTTAAAAATCATTTTGGACTAAAAATGTTTTTATTTATATTTATTTTAATTTTTTTTTCTATTTAAATTTCTAAATATATAAATTATTTAGTTTTAATTTGTGAAAAATAAATTCACATTAGAATTTATAATGTCAAAATTATCTTAGGTTTATTTTTTGTGGTTTTTTAAAAAATATTTTTTTAGGGAAATAGTGAAAAATAACATTTTTACAACTAACATGACTTCTAAGAAATTTTTAGTATATATATATATAAATTAAAAATTCATGAATCCTTATTCTAAGACAAAAAAATTTTAAGTGAATTTATAATTTTAAATATTTTTTTCATTTAAAACCCTATATTTTACATTTTATAACTTATGTTATATTTTTCAAAAATGTTTTTTTAATTTATTATATATTTATTATTTTAAAAATATTTTTTATGAATCTAAAAAATTGAATAAAAAAATTAAAATATTTAATCTATTATCAAAAATTATATAATAAAAACGAGTTTATTTTGTAGAATTAAAAAAAATACCTAGGTAAAAACTAGTTACCTTGTTGAAAACCAAATGGGTAAAAATGGGTAACCTATGAGGGAGAAGGAATAATAGGTTAGAAACACATTTTAATTAAGTTTTTAGGTTTCTATCTATCCAATATCTTCCTCAATCTATTATTTATAAAATTTGGAGCCACTTTCCAAGAGAGTGAATTCCTATTATTGAAAAGTTATGGGTATTAACAAAAATTTCATCCCTTTTCACTTAAAAAGGGGCTCTCCTCTCTTCCCATCCCGTCACACAAAAACCTACTTTTTTAACCAAAATATAACATAAATTATTTTTAACATTACTACATACATTAAATATGTTCTAGGATTATGAAAATGTGGTCCCTCAAAATCCTAACACCTTTTGCAAAGGAGAAAATTGAAGAACTAAGGTATAAATCCCATATCACCTTTTCCCTTTTTCTATTTCTTTATACTCACTTATTCTCTATAAAATTCCATCAATATATATTAAAATGAAAAATCTGTATCATTGGTATAAATTTATGTTATTAAAATTATTTTAAAATTATTTTAAAATTATTAAACACCTTTCCCTTTTCTATTCGAAAAAAAAAAACAGTCACTCATGAATTATGCAGACTACCGCCTCCATGACGTAATGATTGTTATTTCCATTCACATTCATACAAGGATGGTAATAATAATAATTTTCATATATACGTATTATATTTATGAATTGTTTTATATTCTAAAATCATAAAACATATTATTATTTTTCTCATTCTATAGAAAATTAAATCATCATCCTTGCATATGTGTGGACAAATGCATCTATAGAATGATTGATTTCTATTTTTATTTTCATCACTATCTTACATAACATATCATGAGAATTGGATTAATATCTAAATATACATTAAATGAAATTTTAAGGTTTTATAAATAAAAATTTCAAAACATATTAACAACATTACCATTGAACAACCATGGGAAATTCACCCATCCAAATAAGCGTTTTAAAAGAAAAAAATCGTTTCATCATACTATGAAAAATAAATTTTTATAGGTTACATTATTCTTGTAATTCATTAAAATTATAATAAAATAAACTAATAAATATTAAATAAGTCGATTATTTATTTTAAATAATTATATAATAACTCAATCACTTCACAATCATCCATTAATTGTGATATGTTCTTATATGGGATTGTTTAACCACCTTCTTGAAAAATGCTATATGTTTATATCATGGATGACTATTAGAATTCAATTTAGGAAAACATATGATAAAATTAAGTAATTATTATTATTTTTTTGATTCTAGGATGTTAATAAAAATATCTTACTCACTATTAAAGAAAACACCCATCAATCTTCTTGAATCATTAAAACTTATTAACTGAAAAAAATCATATTTGTGAATCGTAACAAAAAATACTGTAGAATGAAATTATAACATTATAAATAATTAAAATTTATAAATTATATTACCTTTATGATTTATAAATTATATAATTTTTGAGAGTAAGGAAGAATAAAACCTCTTTAACTAAACTTGTTCAAGATAGTCAATATTACTCACACATGGTATTAAAAATAGATAATAACTAACTAATATACACATAGAGAATAATTATAAATTATTTTTGTAAAATTTATTTATATGAAAAAGGTTTTAAAAAGTTATTCAATATTTTCATGTTCTTTATATAATACATTTGAGCGAATTTGAATAATTGGGGAAACAGGGTAGGGGATTCTTGTCTCAAATTTTCACTCATTGAGATATATTTCCTATAGTAAAACATGTACTATTTAAAATGGTATATCTAATTTACAATTAATATTTTTTTAATGATCCCATCATTTATCATGATATTTATTTATTAATCTTAAATAATAAAGTTGAATTTATTTACTCAATTGTTTCAATGTTTGTTAGGGTTTTCTTGGTCTCAATTATAATTTATTGAGACATGTTACATTTTATGAACCATGGTTTATTTATATGGTATTCTATTAATTTAATATCCCAATTATTGTATGCACATTATTTCCTTGTAATTATTGTATATACTAATTTATATAAAGTTCCTTTCTTCAGATTACTTTTTAATCAAGTGATACCCTAGTTGTAATATTTTTTAGTAACTCAATTCTCTATCATTGAGTTATGGTCATTAGCTTGAACATATTTAATATTTTTTAGAAACATTAAACCATCTAATTGTATAATGTTTTATTCTGTTGTTGTTTAAAGTTTCACCACATAAAAAAATTCAAATACTTCATGCTTCATGGAATAATTGACCTGTAAGTGATATTGGTAACCCAAATCTCCTTTATTTGGGTTATAATGTTTTATCTTGATATTTGTTCTTCCATTAAAGGATTCTCCCATCTTAATATTCTATTATATTTTATTTATAATCCACTCTCGGAAAATTAATTTCTAATTCAAATGAGGTTTTATAAATCTTTTATCAATGTCAATTTTCAACAATGGTATTCTCAAACTATTAAAAAGTTTCATTTCCTTTCATTACGAAATAGTTTTTTCATTGATGGAACATTTCCTATAGAAATTTTTATTTCATTTTAAAGTTTCCATTATTGGATATTTTTATTTAATATAATATTTATCAAAATATTTCACTTCAGCTTTTTGAAAGATACATTTGAAATAGACATGTATGTTTTTAATTTAAATCAATGTTAATTTATTAAATAAAATTATAGTTTTTGTTTTTATATTGATTTTCAATTTATATTCAAAAGGATTTACACTCATGGGATTTATGTTACTTGATTTATTCTCTAATTAATATATATATTTACAATTTTGGGTACTAAACTCTTACTATATTACAATTCAATTCTTTACCCCATCTTGGTTAATGTAATTTAAAGTATTCTTTTATAATGATGGTTTTCGTCTATGTTAACATACTTGTGTGTTTCATTTATAACAAAGGGGAAATGATCTTTTACAACCACCCACATCCTTTTTTGCATGGTCCATTTAATTCCATTATATTTTGGAGGAATGATCCATCACTATCTTTTTTTTATAACAATCATTGTGTACTATTGTATTTTTTTCCTTTGAGTACTTCCCCTCAATGAATAACATATTTTGATTCGATTAACTCAAGGGTGTTCACCTAGGTTCCATGTAATGATTGAATGGAGAAATTATTTTCTTCATTGTACACACACTATCTATATAGTGTAAATACCATATTCTCTGTTATATTTATTGAATGATATTTACTTATAAATTTACCTGATACCTATTTCCTTTTCATGGTTTTTTTATGGTATGATTTTATATAGCACACATGTGTATGATTAATCATTACCTGATGGATGGGTTGGATATAGTGATAAGAAAAATCCAAATATATATTTTGGATAAATTTAATTAATGATCATTCATGTTTTGTTTGACATTACATTGGTTTTTGGGTTGTTTTGTAGGAATTATTTATTGAAAAATGAAATGTTGGCAACATGTCACTAATCATCATCACATGACATGAATCTGAAGTACACAATATGTAATAGTCACGTAGAGAACCTGTAAGCCTTGGCTAGCATGTGAATCCCAATTACAAGGTATAAAGAATATACAAGACACGAATCCTTGTTGCAGGTCATGAAATAATAAAATTTCAAATTGATTTAAGATGTCTGACATGAACTCAATACATGATGACAAAAGTGTAAAACATAATTTCCATAAAATATTAAATAAATAAAATCATTGATATCTTATGTATTCAGAGAAAAATGGGGCCTGAAGTACATGGTGTGTAATTCAAGTACATGCCATGAAAGTATTGATGAAAAATCCACATAAATCACTAAAATGTCATGAACCATTTCTGTATTGTGTGGTGCTTGGGGTATATATATTTCCAGAAACCCGAAAGTGTATAAGGAGTTCGAATTCCTAGTTTTTTCTTCTACTCCTCTTCGATTTACTTTGGTTTTCATTCCCATTTTTTTCCTTTCCTTATTATTTTATTTTAAAAAATCTATTTTTGTTGCATTGTATTGAAGGAGTTGTTTGTTTTTCAATTTTGTTCATTAATTAAGATTCAAATCCCTATTTTTTTAAACAACTACTACCACCATGTTCTTCATTGTTTCCTCATATTATTTAGTCTTTAATTGTATTCACATAATCTCAATTGTGGATTTCTTTTCATTGAGTCATTTATTTTTTATTCCAATCATGTTTCCATCTGTCTCCCGGCATTCATTCAAATACATCATCCACCACTAATCTGATTAGGGTTTGGGGTCGAGAGTATGGGTGATTTGAAGATAAATATTATCTAAAATTTAATCATTGAAAACCTTTGTATAATACCCTTCATTGAATAAATTTTCAACACCTATAATTTGAAACTACCCTAACCATCAGAGGTGAAAATTAAATTGGCATTAACTAGTTGGAGTTGATCAAGCTAGGACCAATATCATGTGATTCTTTCTTCCTATAATCCATGCTTCCCACACATATGTTTGCAACTACTCTAAAATATGGAATAGTTTCCCTCTTAGGTTGATTCAATTTCTTTGACCGAGATCAATTGGTGTATTTGCACCACTTTATGACCTATTTCATAAGTCTCCCCCATTTTATATTTTGGATTTTACATTGTATATATCCTAAAATTGTCCATAACACTTCTTTTAAATTACTTTAAAACTCAAGATACATAGTTTTAGTTAAATCCAAACCGGTGATACTGAATATCGAGAATCATACTCAAAAGGTTCTTTCCATTTTTTTCCTATATAACAAGTTTAATCTGTGGTTAAGACCCAAAACATCCAATTATTATGCCTTAGTTATTGAGTGTATTTTTGGATATAAATATCTAATATGATTTTCCCATTTTTATTCAACAACCCTGTGTAGGCTAGTAAAATTTTGGTGATTTTGTCATGGACTATTGTACATAGGCATAGTGACCTTTGATACAAACCTCATATTACCTCACCTCATTCCACTTTATTCCTTTCCATTCATCTTTTCATTTTATTTTTTTTCTAATGGAATAAAACTTCTGTATGCTTATTCTCTACTATTGGATGTGTTATGGCCCTCTTACTCACTCAAGGATCCTTGAAGCACAATAATTTCTTCCTTTAGATGCTAATATAGAATGACCAACTGTATCATAACAATGATTTAAAATAATTGTTTGTGATGATCTTGTACCACCACACCCACTTAATGATCAATTTTTACCACCTAAAATTTAGTCATAGTGACCAGTGTCATAGGAACACAGTATAATGGATTAAAATTTCTTGTCCATTTGGGATGTTTTTCCAATAATTTTATCCCACCAATTCTAGTTGAATATTTCAAAATTAATCTCGGACTCATTCATATTATATATAACATGGGTAAATTAAGTGGAATTCATATTTAAGACCCCCATAAACACATTTCTAATTTCTTATAGGTTTCTGATGTCTTTCTCATCCATGGAATTTCATCTGATGTGATCAAACTGAGAGTTTTACCATTATCCTTGTGTGAAAAAGCCAATGATTTTCTAAAATGTCACAGTCCTATATCAATCATGATTGGGGATGATATATACAAGAAATTTCTAGATAAATTCATTCCAGAAATCTGAACCTAGAAACTAGGAAATAAATTTCAAAATTGAAATTAGGAAGATAAACAATCATCCTTGGAAGCATGGGATCACCTTAAGGTGATAACTCATAATTTATTTCATCATAGATTCGATGAGTGGTTTTGGATTCGAGATTTTTACCAAGGACACTAACATCAAACCCACATTATTTTGGACATAACCAATAAATATGGCCTCAATATAAAGACTCCTAAATCTTATAGGGTTCAATTTCATGAAATATAAAAAAAAATAGTTTGTAGAAAATTAAAAGGGTACCAGGTAGGTGGAAAATCCATTATGTTGAATAGACTACTTTCCTAGAAGACCTTGATAATTCTCTCATGAAGGAGATGAAATATTTTGAGCTTCATTCTTTACTACCATCCAGTATTACCTCGATCATAGAGACCTAATATTGTGATATGTGTGGATTCTTACACATTTATTTAGACTGTAGTGTAGAAATATGTGAGACATAAATCCCATAATGTAATTATGTTAATTAAAATAAATAAAAAATCAGTGGTACCATAAACCCTAACCCTACCATCATTCATACTATCAGAAGAGGTCGGATTAGTAGCCACAACAATGAAACAAGTTTTATTATTAAAATATGAGTTTTCAAGCCCCACTAATAAATTTGGGACCACCTAGGAACTCCCCTCAAGGATCAACTACTCAAATATAACAACAATTTTAGAAAACATTTTCTTTGAGAGAATATTAGTTTCCAACTACTCTGCTGAATAAATTTCAACATGCTCTAATAATACCACCATAAAAAAGCCTAAACTCTTTATTGTAATCATGAAAATCTACTAACCACCATCATATAGAAATCATATAAGTAGATAATGACCCACGTTTCTAAAATAAAACACTAAAGGGATTACCTATGAAACCGTTAGCACCTAGTGGGACAAATATCAGTGACCATTTCAGATCAATTTCCAGTTACTTTGATTAGTAATATTGGAACTCATCTAAATGAGGAATCTATGTTTGTGGTTATTAAAAGTGGAAAATTGATGTATTTTTAGTGTTTATATGGAGAGGACGAAAATAATACATAAGACCTTGAAAAAATGTTTTATTCATCAGAAAAGATTATAATTCTAGCACAACTAAAGCTGGTCAAGAGACAAATTATGAATCTGAGAAAACTAAAAAACATTGGTTCAACACCAACATAAAAAATGATAAGTTTATATGGAACTCCAATCATACAATCCTAATCTTCCCTTTTTCTAGAGTATAGACAATCCAAAAGAGGGGATCAATATAAAAAATATACATTTTTAAACAATTATATATGAACATTACCCTTGTAGAAGAAATTGAAAAAATTCCTACGCATTCAATGTTTTTGAAATATATTATCTCAAGTAACAGTAATATGGAATACCAAGGAGTCATCTCTTTAAATGAAAAATTCTCAATAGTTGTTTAGCAGAAGCTACCTTCAATATGTGAGATAGAGAAATTTTATTCTTTCCCTACATTATGAGGACATGCTATTTTGGAAGAACCTTGTGTTATCTTGGTACATGTATAAATCTAGTTTCTATGAGTTTAATCAACAAAAAAATAGATCTCATAGAGTTAAAAACAATAAAATTATAACATCAAATGACTAACCAATTAGTCAAATAACCTCAAGGTGTTCATGAGGATATCCTATTAAATGTTTCAAAATTCAACATTCATGTGGATTTCCTTATCATGGATATAGAGGAAGCGAGAGAGGTTCATATCATCTTATGTAGATCTTTTATCACCACTAGGTAGGATATGATTTTTTTTAAATCATGAATGGTTTATATTCATAGTTACTGACGAACATGTAATGTTTGACCTAGAAAAATAATCCAAGAAAGTTGATGACTCATTTAACTATCAGGCCATCTTTCTTACTATTTAAAAAGTTGATTTATGACCATTGATGATAAAAATATACCTAGTATTTAGATGAAGATGAATATAGTGACTACCAGGGTTTTAATTTCATTGAAACTATGAAAAGGGGTATCTTCCCACAATTCATACCATCATTCATCAATCCCTTAATGTTGGAATTAGAACCTATGCCTAGCACGCTAAAGTGATCATTATTAGAGACTATAGCTACACTACTACTCATTATCTTTGCATAACTAATACACGAAAAAGGAAAAAAAACATTTTAATGTATTTAAGAGTAATAAAAAATAAATTTCAGTACGAGTAGCTAAAATTAAAGGGATCGTCACCATGATATAAACCATTACGTTTTTATTGGAAGAAGGTATAAAGACCAAATTTCAATCCCAAGGGTGAATCATCCCTCTAATAAAAGATGTAGTAAAAATAGAAGTATAAAATCTTCTTGAGTTTGGAATAAATTTTTCAATCTATGACAGTGAGTGGGTGATCCCACTATAAGTCACACAAAACAAAGGAGTCTTAACATAAGTTAATAACAATGAAGAGGAGTTATTCCCAACACGAACCATAATAAGATGGTGAGTATTCATTAAATATAGAAACCCAAAAATAAAAACCATAAATGATAATTTCTATATATCTTTAATTGATAAAATTATGGAAATACTAGTTAGTAGTGAATTCTATTATTTCCTAGAAGGATATTCTAGTTTCAATCTAATTACATTTTACCCATAAGATTACTTTAAAACTACTTTTACATGTCCTCTGGGAACATTCACCAATAAAAAATGCTATTCTAAATGTGAAATAGACCAGTGACCTTTCATTGATTCATGAAACATATATTTCATGATATAGAGATGTAATTCCTGGATATATTGATGAATTATTTCTTAGTTTATGGTAGATCCTTTGATGTTTGTCTTTGTAATTTTGATTTGGTCTTAAAATGATGTGGATAAAATATCATAGTATTTAACTAGGAATAATTACACCTTGTGGTCCAATGAAGATTAATCCATGGAAAAAATATCAAAACATGTCATTGAATTTGATCAATAAAAAATTAATTTCATTAAAGCATTACATGAACCCTCAATAGTAAATGGTGTAAGTGGTTTTCTAGTCCACGTAGGATTCTAACTCTATATCATACAAGAATTCACAAAAATATCTCATCCATTAAGACACCTCTTATCGAATATAACTCCATTCAATTTTGATGAAGAGTCTTAGTGGTAATTTAACACATTAAAGGATGATGTGGGGTCTTATCTTGTTATCCCAATACCTATTAAAAATAAGGTCTTCGATTTTATGTGCAATGATAGTGATTTTTCAATATGAAATATTTTTTGATCGTAGGATGGAAATATCTTACATCCCATTTATTATGCCAGACATACAATGAATGAGGCTTATGTGAGTTAGATGACCACCAAAAAGGAACTGGTAGAAATTGTCTACGAATTTAAAAATTTCTAATCAAACTTAATGTTTTCCAAAGTAGTGGTCGGTACTAGTCATTCAACACTAAAATTCAAATTCATTAAAAAGGATACCAGACCATGGATAAAATGGTGGATCCTAACACGACATGGATTTGATATAATAATCAAGCATAAAAAAGGGATGAGAACTTCAGTGTTGATCACCAATCTTGACTACCATTACCCAACATTAAGGATGATGAATATCTAGATATAAATGATGATGTTCCTAATGAAATTATTTTTATTATAAGTAAAAAACCCCAAAACTTATTTTCAAATATCTTGAAATTTCATTCCATGGGAACAGTTTTCTCTGACATCTCTTACTATAAAAGATATTCTTTATCAAAACATCACAATATTACTGGGATGAGCCACTATAATTCAAGCATTTTTCTGATGGATTAATGTGATGTTTCATCCCACAAGATGAAGATAAAATATTTGTCAAGATGTGTCACATGTCTCCAGATGGAGGACATCATCGGGCTTAACACACAATGCCTAAAATCATATAAATTATAATTTTATCACCCACACTCCATCAGGATGCAATAAGTTTCATTCACTGTTGTGATTGATGATAGTGAATATGAACCATTAGAAAAATAAAATAAATACCCTAATTTAAATTGTAGAAGTTATAATATTTTATTTATGGTGAATTGACATTATGGTTCTATTCCCAAATTTTCATAGGAAATTTCATACACGATTTGGTGTCTATTACTTTACAAAGTGGGTATAATTTGTGGAAACCACCATGACACAACCTTGGGGGTCATAAAATTATTATGGAAA
The DNA here is from genome assembly GCA_963277665.1 of Viscum album. Taxonomy (NCBI): domain Eukaryota; kingdom Viridiplantae; phylum Streptophyta; class Magnoliopsida; order Santalales; family Viscaceae; genus Viscum; species Viscum album. The sequence goes on from OY728165.1 coordinate 1,211,814,160, forward strand.
AACATTTTTTATAGATTTGGATTTATTTTATTACTCATTAATGATTAGGTAACTCACTTTGAAAATATTTTCATGAAAGGATTGGTCATAAATTATATAATCTGTTATAACAATGGAACTCCCTATCACCCATAGACAGAAAAGAAAGTTGAATTGTGTAATAGTGATACTAAAAAATTTCTAGAAAAGATAGTGGCTATAATTATAAATCACTATATTCTAAAATTGGATGACAAAATTTGGCTATATCCCACAACATATATGACACCCATCAAAATTACTTCATTGTGTCTTGTTTATGGGAAGTCATTTCACTTTCCAGATGAATTAGAGCATCACACTTATTGGTAAGTAAAGAAAATAAATTTGTATTATAAAATGGAAGGCAAAGTATGTATGATAAAAATTGATTATCTAGAAGAAATAAGAGGGGAATATTATGAAAATCATCATATTTACAAAGAAAAAGACAAAGAAATTGAATGACCAAAGCATTATGCAATGAATATTCAAACCCTAGTATAAAGTAATACCATTTAATTCCGAATTGAAACAATTCCCCAGGAAGCTGAAATCATAATGGTCAGGTCCCTTTATAGTTATCAATGTGTTACCTTATGGGGTGATCAAAATTCAACAAGGTGAAGGATGACCCATCAAGTTCAGTAGAAAGAGAGTAAAAATTCAGAAAAATCCAATTAATGTTGGTTTAACCCTTTATTCTGAGTTTGATTGACACCCTTTATCATCAATATAGTTGATGATATTATTGTTAGTGCTTTATATGAGTCAAAGAATATTTGTTTATATTTAATTTTATTTTCAGGTTAGGACCATTTTTATATTCTAGAATTTTATATTCACCAGGCATCACAGACTTCTATATAGTCTATTCATGTATCTTTAAAATCTATTTTCTCTATACATTGAATGTTTTAAACTATCATTTTTTAGCTTCGATATTGATTAACCCAAATAGACTATCGGTTTTTATAGTGTCTATGTTTGTTTTTAACAATATTTATAGGTAATCCATTATTAAATAAAAATCCAAAAAAAATTCCCTCATAATTAAATTCACTATAAGGCGACCTCGATTCCCTAATTGTAAACTTTTTCAATTTTCATTTCATTTTTCTATATAATATACTCAACTTATCCCCCAAAATAATTTATATTATAGTACATACACTATCTCATTTTAATTTTGGGAATGACTTTCCTGAGTTTTACTATTAATAAAATTGGATTATTGCTTTTTTCACTTATTTAGCAGAAATTTTTCATTGAAATAATTCCTTAAACATGAAATATAATCACAAACATTTAAATAAAAGACAATTTTTTTTTGATTATTTAAATCCATTTTTATTTATTTTTATATTTTTATTATGATTGATAAGTTCATTAATTTAATCTTATTATACACTCCTTCAATTGTATTTGACTAACTTACTACTATATACTATGGCCTGATTAATTTTCATTTATTCGGTATACTCCCATTCTTGAAAGGGTTATAGACCTATATTCTGATATACTATTCTATGTATATTTATTGAGCGATACTTGGGGCATGTAAACCTATCAGAACATATATTGATATCTTATTAACGATTTTTTTTGAACAAGTAAAATTTTTGAATGAGTGATTCAAATTTTTATGGGCCTTTTTTCTAATACAACATTGTTCATGTATATTTATTTATATCATAGTATCTATGAATAACCTTGTTAGTATGTAGTAATTTCAATCCTACTATCCCTTCCCACCCTACACTTAGTATGATAAATGATTTTTTTAAACAAGTGTGTGGTATTTCTCATGACTGATGGAAAAATGATGTTTTTACTGAGGAGATGCACCATGGAACATTCAATAGATTGTTATTTTTTTGTTCATAATTACTTTTAAATTTTTTTATTCTTACCTAGTTCCTTTGAAAAAATATTTATAAAATAATGGTATTTGTATTAGGAAAGTCAAAAATCACCAATAATAGATTATTGAATCCTGTGATGGATCATACATGGTTAGGAGATGAATGTGAGGTCTAACATAAGCATTATTTTTGAAAAATAATGTAAAATAAAATAGGAAAGGAACAAAGAAAATTCTTTATTGTTTCTTGAAATATTCATAGACCTACTTTGAGATGTTTAGATCATGGATACTTTTTTTCCTAGACGAGTTACTTCATAGCATTGTTCATGATTATGAAGCATTATACTATAGATCTAACCCACCTCTTGATATTGATTTTTATCATTTTCCCACATTTCTTCAGTCTCAGAGACATTAAAACAGTATTTTTGAACCCCTCATGATTAGTTTTATATTTTTATTTACTAAGTATAGATGACATAACTAATTCAAGCCCATTGTTAGAAACACTAAATCCGGGTATGAGCATAACTCTGACAATATTTTACCATTGAGTGATGAGAATGAAAAAAATTATGAGATAAATTTAAAAATAAGTATGGATTATAAAGAATAATAAGGAATTTCTTTATTAAAATATGATAGAATACAAATAAATAACTTGACTATGATCCATGGAATGTTTTCTCTACTAAACTGATTTTATAAGCCTTTCATTTTACTCTTTCACTTTGTTTTATTCTCTTTGTTTTAATACACATTTCCTAATTAGAAATTTTTTCTTTTGAAATCCCTATTGAGATTCTTTTTTATTGAGGATAAGAAATTGTTCAAGTGTGGAGGAATTTTATAAGACAAATTTATATACATATTTTGGATACATTTAACTAATGATTAATCATAATTTTTACATTATAATGGGTTTTGGGTTGTTTATAAATAATTATGAATTTCGGGATTAAAGGTAAAATTCTAGAGAAATGAAAGAAATCATTATCACATGTCATGAATTTGAAGTGCACAATGTGTACTCTGTGAGTATAGAACCTATGAGCTGAATTCTTGGCCATGAATCCCAATTACAATCCATGAACCACATACATGATGTTGATCCTGATTAAATGTTATGAAAGACTATAATTTTAATTTTGATGAAGATACGTGGTTTAAACTCAATACATGACAGGCAAAGTTTCAAACCTAATTTCTACCTAATATTCAAGCTATAAAATATACAACATCCAAAATGATTAAAGATTAATTTGGATATGATGTATAGGGAATATAAGCCAAGTACACATCATGATAGTATTGATGTATAGGAACTTAAAAAACTACATTCCATATATCAATTACAATATATATAGAGCTTGAGGTCAATATATTTACAGCAACAGTGTTGTTTATTTAGAGTTTGAACACCCAGTTTTATAATATTCTACACTTTTTTGTTTTCCTTATATTTTCATTCCAATTGGTTCTTTTTTATTTGTTTTATTAGTTTTGGAATTCTTTTTCTATTGCATTGGATTCAAAGAGTTTTTTGTTGTTTCCTTTTGTTCTAATGTTCTGATTCTAATCCCAATAGCTGTGAAACTTATATTTCCACTGTATTCTTCATCCTTTTCATCCAAGTTATTTTTTCATTCATTTCATACAATTTAAATTGTGGATTTTTTTTATTAATTTTTTTATTTTCAATTCCAATAATGTTTCCATCTATTTCCATAATTCCCTTCAATAGTTCCATTCATTGATAATATCCATAACTTTAGGAGTTGATAGTAGGGGTGGTTTTATCTTAATGATTTTATAAAAACAAATCATGGTAATCATATGGATAGTAACTAGGTTTAAAAAAATTTATATTCTCATTATTTTGCGACATCCCTTACTATCAGAACATGCTTGATCAGAACATGCTTGATCATGCAGCCTTCTTGAATGAAGTTGTTAGGAAGTTTCTTCTAGTGTTTCAGATATTTTGGCTAAAGAGAAGCATCATTTCATGGATTCTTATGTCTTCCGTTAACAAAAATTCTTTTTTTCATAATGTTACCAAGGGCTACTGTTTGGTTTTCATTGCATAAATCCTCTTTTCTTTTGGGATGGTCTCTCTAGTTGGGATTCTAGTGTCCATAAAAATGACTTGAGTGATGATTGGATGATGAAGTGATCAGTAGGAACCATCTTTGGATTTTATCAGTGTCTGGTACCTGCTGTTTTCCCACCACACTAGCCTCCTAGTGTCCAATAGAATTCTACTGTTTGATGCCACCAATGAACAAATTGATTCGGTGGGGAGTTGGTATGGCTACTGCAAATTGTTTTTCTATTTTCATCAAGTTGTATTATTGTGCATGATAATTGCATCTCATGTTTTCATTGTACATCTTTCATTCAATAAATTTATATAAGTGTGAGTTTGGTTTCCAATTCACATTTCAATCTATTAAAAAAAGAGTTGGGAATTTAACGAACTTGACCTATTTTGTGTTTATCCTTCATGGACCAATAGTTTGTGATACTTTCTTCTTAGAATCCAAGATTCATGCAAATATTTTTTCAAAAACTCTATAAAAAATAGTATTTTTCATATTAGGTTGATCCAATTGGTTTTACCATGATCTATTGGTGTTTCTTACACGTCTTTTTAGCCTATTCCATAGGTCTATCCTACGTTATATTTTGGATTATCATTTTCATATTCCCTAAAATTGACCCTTAACAATTTTTTTAATCTATTTTAAAATCCAATATATTTAATTTTAGTTAAATACAAACCAATTAGGGTGGACATGGGGAATCATACTAATAATTTTCCTTTCACTATGTTTATTTTCTAATAAGCTGCCTATGTGGGTTCAACCCCAGACTGGAACTTACTACACCTTTGTAGTTGAGTCTAGTTTGGGATATAAATTTCGAATCGAATCATGCCCACATATATTCAATGACATTGTATGGTCTATTTATATATCCCTCCAATGCATTGGGAAAATCATTACATCTCATGAGATAATTGTGAAATGAGTTGTGATGCTAAAACTAAAATGGGAAATAGGTTAGTAAAGTCTGATCTAACAAGTAAAATATTTGATTGAACCATGATTCACCTATGGAAATAGGTGAGTGAATCCTGATCCACTAAGGGGAACATGTCATGTTACAGGATCCACTATGTTTGGGTTTTTATTCTTATATATGTACCATAATTGAGAAGTTTTAATTTTTATGGTGTGTTACAATTTTATTCCATGATTTATCTATTCTTTATTTGGTATAAATTTCTTATGCATCCTGATTATACCCCTATATTCATCTCATGATCACTTATGATTGATGATTATTATCAATTATATTTACCCTTATTTATTATCTAAACCCACCCATTTCCTATGTTTTAATTTTATAAGTTATTAAGATAATAAAGTGAGAAATTTGTAGAACATTATCTTATATAAATAAATAGTGGGATATATTAAAGATCATTTATTGATAAAGAGACTTCATATATAGTGGAAATAAGTACTTTAGTTGAAAATACATGGGTTTTCTAGATAATTTTTTATCCTAATTCTACAAAACACTAAAGATAATATGACTTGGGAATGTATTATAATGAAAAATTTTCTATATGTCATGTAATTTGATGGGCACATATTAGGGATTCTGTAGTTGGTATCATGTTGGGGTATATAATGATTTGGAGATTCAGATGTTATTAGTTGAGGAAATTTTTGAGTTAAAAATGTCATCAATATTTGATAAGATAAGGATTAACCAAATTTCATAGTTATAGATAGTGATTTAGGTTAGTTGATGTAACATGGAAAACTTTGAGGCCTAAGATACGATTTCTTCAGTGAAATCCCTTTGGATAAGTATATAGGATATATCTATATATTGTATTTCATCCTAATATTTTGGTAAAGTAATAATTTTGTGATTCTCCTAGAAATTACATCCGTATTTTTATACTAGAAAGTGGATGCAGCTATGTCATAGATGCACCTAGGGGTAATCACAATGTAAAAGGATGGTTCACCATTCAATAAATCTTCACTATTTTGCATTATTAGAGGACCTAAGACTATAAATCTAGATAGATATTCCAAGGGGATATTTTTTGGTCAATAAAATTCTCATTACAAAATATTATAAAGGATTTATTTCCAATTAACATTAAGTGATTCAGTTAAGAAGTATGGGAGAACACAATTTAATGTAACCTAGGAAAGACCAAGAGATTAATAGGATGAACCAAGTGTGACATAGTTAGAATGAAAATATTAGGGGTTGAAATGAATGTTTCATTTTAGAATACATCTTGAGATTGAGATTTTATATTCATATGATAAATTAATCTAATTGTATAGAATATTATCATAATTTCTTTTTTTAGTATTTGGTTGAAACATGATAATAAAACTGATCATTATAAAGGTATGTATCCAGAAACAACTATGCCTTATAGACTTATAATGGATAACATGTTAATGGTTTATAATTATAGTATATTATTTTTATTATAAAAAAAAGTTTAATTTTATTGCATTGACAATGGTAGTGAAGTTGATTTCTTAATAGAAATTAAATATTTATACTCTGAGCTATTTTCATTAGTGATCGATATTTATCAATAAGATTATAATAAATTATAAAAGTAATGAGGATTATATGAAACATATAAGGACTTTTATTCTCTACTTTTTCATTAAAGGTATAGGAACATATATTAAATGGTTTTTATAACGTTGAATACTAATTTTATTAAAATTTTATATTTTGGGAGGAAATTATCATAGAAAAAAAGATTTAGTTATGAATAAATATTGGTTTTAATATAATCTTATTGATAAACGGTGAATTGATTATGATAAATGTGAGTTATATAGTATTAATAGCATTTGAATTGATTATTTATACAATGGAAAAGTGTTCCAATATATTCAAGGGGAACTCAATATCATTTTTTGAAATATGATATATATATATATACTTGTGTCTTGAAGATTTAAATGGTTTTGGGAAAGGTATTTAATGGATGATATTTTATTATCATACATAAATAGAAGAGTGCATGATTGTATGAATTACTAAAATTGAGGAAAGAAAAAATAAGTAACCTAGTATAGTTTAAGAGAGTAGGGTATATTTTAAATTTAGAATTTATATCCTCAATGAGGTAAATTTTAAGATAACCCTCACATACTTTCATTAGTGATTAAAAGTCTAAATTGTGAGGTTGTAATTTTTTTAAGGATCATAGAATTTTATGAATCAAAATTTTGGACCCTTTAAATTAATTATATCTTCAATAGCTCATGTCACATGAAACATGGAACTAATAGAACACTTAACTAAAACTAATTGAGACATATTAAAATTATATGATGAATATAATCTTTAGTAGAGAAAAGGATAATTATCAATTAAAAAAGTTACACAATTTCATTTTTTTTAATATTTTTTTTAAAGGAATCCTTTTGAAGAACCTTTTAAAAAAGGTTATAGTATTTTCCTTAAATAAATTAAATTGATCACATTAAAATTTATATTATAATATTTATTACATATATTTTAAAATAATTATTTTAATATATAATTATATATAAATTAATATTAAATAAGAATAATGATACCTGTAGTTTAATAAGTCATTTTCAATAAAATCTATTTTCCATTGTATTTTTGATGTTTAAGAAAAGAACTAAATGTATAAATTTTAAGAATATAATTTGGTAAAAAATAATGTTTAAATTTTTTATTTCAATATTATCTCATTGTTAATTTTGTAATTTTTTTAATATTTTTTTCATAAATAGAGAATGATACCATTTTTTCAAATAACGTGACCTTTATGACATTATTATTATATATAAGTATGAATTTAAAAATCATAAAACACTTTTATAACACCAAATATGTATTTTATAATTTTATTAATATTATTTTTATTTTTATTTCACATATAAACCCAAATTTTACATTTTCAAAGTTAAGTAAAAAAAATTATAAAGATGTGTTTAATACATAATACATTTAAAATTTTAAAATTTAATTTTTATCACTTTTAAAAAATGAATCATGAAAATTAGATTTAAAACATATATTCATTATTAAAAAATTATATAATAATTACCGATTGTTTTCATAAAGGATATGTTACCTATGAAAAAACTACTAAATGTGGTGAAAACCAAAATTGTAAAAATTAGTAATCTTGTAGGTAAAGGGGTAAAAAAGTTAAATACATATGTTTAATTATCATTATTAGGATTTTATAAATACTATTTCTTCCTCACTCGATTATTTATAAATTTTGGAGCAACATTATTGTATAGTGACATTCCATTACTTAAAGGTTTTTGGTATTTACAAAAAAAAAATCCCTTTCATTCATTAAAGGATCCCTCCTATCCTCACTCCCCCTAACACTACAAAAAACTTAATTAATCCCAAAGTCTTCCCAAAAATATTATAAAAATTATTATATACCTTTAATAGGTTGTTTTCTTCTCAAAATACACTCCATTTTAGGTTTAACCCCCTTTGAAAATGATAAAAACCAAGATGTGTGGTGTGAATTTCAAACAACTCTATTCGCTTATTCTATTTATTTATTTATTTCACTTATTCCTCATTAGATTATATTACACCATATAAAAATCATAACTAAATTATCGTTTTCATAATTTAATATTATTACAATTATGGTACAAACATTATCCACCATTAATTTTTAAATTAATAAAAAAAATTTCATTCATGCGTTGTGAAAACTACAACCTCTACGATGCAACATGTTTCTTTTTCTTTTACCACATTGAAAGCATAGTCCTAATAGTAAATTAAACATATAAGTATTATATATATGAAATATTTTTTATTTTTAACTGAAAACCCACATTAATCATTTTCCCTATTAAATGGAATATTAAATCTTCATCCATGCATATGTATAGACTACCACCTCCATTGAATGATTGATTTCTATTTTTATTTTCATTATTTCCTTACATAAATTCACATTATAATGGGATTAATGATAAAATATTATTTTTATTAAATTATAATGTTTATAAAAAGACGAATTGTACAATCTTTTAAAATTGCGATCAATAAACAACCATGGTGTATTCACCTATCGAAAAGAGAATTCTAATAGATAAATTGATTTCCTCATACTATAAAATAACTTAATATAGGTTAACCAATTATAATAATTACTTAAAATTATGATAAGAAATACTAAAAAAACTAAATAATATCATTATTATTTTAGTATAATGATATTACTACTAAATAGTTTCATCATAATTCAATAATTATGCCATGTAGATGTTTAGGATGGTTCACCCACCAACATGAACAATGTTATAAATTTATGTCATGATTTACTAGGTGAATTTAATTTCTATTAATATATGATATAAATAATTGAAAAATTATTTTTTTGGGTTTCGAAAGGAAATATAAATATTTAACATATTATTTAATAATACACCCATCGTTCACTAAAAATCATCAAAATCTGCTCATCACAAATTTCTACATAATTGATTGTAACAAAAGACGCATAGAATGGAATTAAAACATTATAAATAATTAAAATAATTATTTTTAGTAACTTTATGATATTTAAATGATTAGTTTTTTTAGAATAATGATGAAAAATATTTCTTTTAAAAAACTATTGCAAAATGATCAAGATTGCCAACACCCAATATAAGAAGAATATAATAACAAACTAATATAGATGTAGATGATAGTTATAAATTATTTTTATAAAATTGTTGTGTATGTAGAAATTTTTATTAAAATTTTAATTACAAAATTTTTGTTTTTCATACAGGATCCAATAGTTCATCTGACTAAGTGGGGAAACAAGTTAAGATTTTAATGTCTCAAAATTTCACTCCTTTAGAAATATTTCTTATTGTAAACTATGTTTTTTTAATGGATTCTACTAACAATTTAATAATTTTTATCATTATCCTATCATTTTTATGATATTTAATGTTTTATTTCAAGTCAAATCCTTCAATGGGTTTTTAACTAGAATTTTTTAAGGTTGTAAGTGTTTTATTGGTCTCAATTCTAATTCTTTGAGACATGTTACATGTTATCACCACATTTACTTTGTTTTTTTCTAATAAGTTACTATCCCATGATTTTTATATACATTATTTCCTCATAATTATTGGGATATAATAATCCAAATCAAGTTCTTTAGTTCAAATTCATTTTGACTCAAGTGTTAACCCAGTCATAAGAGTTTTTTGTAGCTCAATTTGTATTCATTGAGTTGAGATAATTGTATTGAAATTATTTCATATAAGTTTGTAATATCTTACCCATTGATTTTATTATGTGGTATTATATAATTTTTTACATTTTAAGAACAGAAACCCCCTTTCTAACATTTCATGATTCATGGAGTGTGTTTCCTATAAGTGATATTAATAACTCTGATATCTTTTCATTGAGTTATAAAGTTTTATCTTGAACTTTGTTCTTCCAAGAATGGGTTTTCATGCCATAATATTCTATTATATGGTATTTTATAAACTACATTGTTACAATTTCCTTTTTAAAAAATATTCTTTTAATTACCTTTTTACAATGTGGGGTTACATTAAAGGAACATTCAAGGTATTAAAAAGGTTCCATTTCATTATTTTTCATGTATTTTATCTGTGGCTCTTCATTTACTATAGTAATAATTATATCATTTTTAAGGATCCATTATTGGATATTATTATTTCAAAATTAAATTATTCCAAATATTTCACTAGACCTTGTAAAAATTTACTTTTAACAGTGACATGTAAATTTTTATTTTATGTCAATGTTAAAAATGTTTTCAAAAGCCCTTCTATGTTTTAACATCTATTTTAATTTTCATATTAAAAATGATTCAAACTATTGGGATTTATGTTACATGATTTATTATATAATATATATATATATAATTAATCTGATTGAACTTTTAGTATCAAAAAATTTTATTCTTGATCCCTTCGTGGGTGATATCATTCAAAGAATTCTTTTTAGGGGTGTTCTTCCTCTATATCAACATCCATATATGTTTCCATTACTACTCTAGGGTAATGGTCTTTTCCAACCATCCAATCTATTTATATGGTTGTATTTTGTAATTATATTCTCTTTTTTAGGAATGTTTAATCAATACGTCTTTCTTTCATAATCATCTTTGATGTATCACCATAATATCTTTGTTCCAATACCTTTCCTTTACGAGTAACCAATTGTTAATTATATTGATTTAATGGGTGTTCAACAAGCTTCCATACATCTATTTGATTCAGTAAATTAATTTCTTAACCATATTCCCATTATATATACATTAAAAAATGATATTTTATACTATTCTGATTTAATTGTATTTATCTAGAATGTTACTAAATACCCATTTTATTTTCATCATTACATTATTATACGATTTTATGTGGAATTATTGTGTATTGTTGAAATTTAATTTATAATTTGACCCTATATATACCTCTAATTAATTGGATAAATTATTACATATCATTAGATAATGTTTAAATGGGTGGTGATTGTCAGGACCCGTCCTCGAGACCTATTTCGTGACTACCCCAAGCCCGCCTTCCATAGGCCAGGGGCTGGCGACTAGCACCAAAGGCGCAAATCCCGATAACTGGGAAGGAATTGCCTTTATAAAAGTAAACAAAACACCACAGAGTACAAGCAAAAGCAAAACACTAAGTACGAAAGAAAGTGCTGAAAAGTAAATGTGCCAGAATACAAACCCAACTAAAAGTGCCGCTACAACTAAAAGAAAGTACAACAGAAAAAGGAAAACAGCTGGAAGAAGGAATCTACTCCTGGGTCGTCCTCCTCGGATCCTACCTGAAGGGTAGGTACAGATAGCGTAGCTCCTTGATAGCCCACCACGTATCCTACCTGAAGGGTAGGTACAGATGGCCTCCTCGACGCTCTCACCCATCAACCTCCTTCGTGGGTCGTCTCTCCGTGAAGTCCTCCTCCAGATACTGACTCGTCGTGTAGTCCACCTCCGGGTACCATCCAGTCCTCGAACACTCAACCTCCGTCAGCACTATCGTCGTCTTCAACAAACACAATGAGGTGCGGGCAAAGCCCGTGCAGGGGTGAGTATAACGATACTCAGTAGGGACCCCGAGACCCTCAAGGTCTCACGAAATCCAACAAGGATAACCACAAAGAAGATCTCAACAGATAACCTCTACTTAGGTATATGCCCATACATATACCTAAGTTATCAAGTAACCCATATCAATCATGAGGAAACACAAGGATTATGAAATCAACGGATAACCATTTCCCAGGTATATGACCATATATATACCTAAGTTATCAAGTGACCCATCTCAACCAAGAGGTAAACACAAAGGTCATTGACTCAGCACAAACCAGGATTTTCATTATCGAAACTGTAACTGCTGAAGAGCTCTGTCTCTAGAGTGTACAGTGGTCCTGTCATGACTTCGAGGTACTGCTCACTAACCTAAGACTGCTGATGTACTCCTCCTGTCGAGTACCGCGGGTCTGCGGCCTACTACCGGGCGCTCCGTCCGCTGTGGGTCTGTCGCCAAATACCAGGTGATCTCCCTAATAGCCTACAGAGGTACTGCTCCGATCGAGTACCGCGGGTCTGCTTCCAACTATCAGGCGCTCCGTCCGCCGTGGGTCTGCCGCCAAATACCGAGTGCTCCGTCCATTGGGCTAGTCGACTCACTCCAAGTCGAGTGAGTCAAGCAGTCGTCAGGTCTCAGTCATCTACACGGTCTCAGTACTCTGCTCGATCGTCTCTGGGAGGGTCCGCTCCAAGAGCTACAGGTCGATACTCCAAGTATCTCAAAGTCCCATGAAGAAGTATCTCAAAGGACCGCCTAGTCAGAGGGGTCTCAACGCATCAGACTGTTGGTTTCATGAGAGAACGAACCTGGTCGTATCTCAATTGTACCCCGAAATCTCATAGGGTATACTCATAAGGACCGTTTCTCAATGTGATCACCAACGCCACTGACGGTTCGTCAAACGGACGTCTTGTCTCTAAGATATCAGCTTTCCTGATCCAGGGGCCCGGTTAGACTTCGGGTACAATCCAACCCAGCCACTAACCAACTGTATCCAAAACTCGGGCAAAGTATGCCAAAAGTTCTGTCTCATCAAGTGGAAAACAACGAGACAGACAGCGCATCAATCGGACGCCCGGTCTGTGAGTTATTGGCCTTTTCGTTCCAGTGGCCCGGTTGGTTTCGTGAGCGAACCAACCTGACAGCACTCCGACGGCATCCAAACCTCGAGCGGAATAATCCAAAATATCCATCTCACTTATAGGAATCCATCAAGTCGACGACACGTCATTCGGACGTCCGGAGCTCAAGATATGAGCGTTTCCGCTCCGAGGGCCCGGCTGGTTTCATGTACGAACCAACCTGGCCGAACTCAAGTAATCTGGAACCATGAGTGCGATATACCGAAATGCCTGTCTCGTTCCAAGGATCGTGTTTCCACTGACGGCGCATCGATTGGAGGTCTGTAGCCCATGTTATGGGCAATTGAACCCAAATAGTCTGAAAACGGGGGTTTCGGGCCCGGACCGACCCGGCCCGAGACCCCCCCAGTTGGCCCGTACCGGGTCGACCCGCCCCGGACTGGGTCGGCCCTGCCCGTCAGAGCTCGGCCCGGCTGGGCGCGGCCTGGCCCGGCGCGGCCAGGCCTGGCAGACCGGCCGGGCACCGGTCTGGCTGGGGACAGCGCGCCCAGCGCGCTGTCTGGCTCGACCTTTGGCCGATCCATTTCGGCAAAAGGGGGGTCGCCTGCCCCCCCCCCCTTTGTAACCCCCCGCCCAATTTATGGGGGGCCATTTGAACCAGCCGAGGGAATTTAATTCCCCCGACCCCTCCCCTTCCGGCCGGCCCGACCTGGCCGGCCAGCTCCTTCTCAACGGGACCGGAGGTGGCCGGTCCCCTTCCAGCTCCATCACCGGTGGCCCGGTCCGGCCGCCGGTCACCTTGCTCCACCGCGGCCCAGAATTGGTCGTGGCCCTTGTCATCCGGCGCGGTGCGACGGCACCGCGCCCCTTCGTTGCGGCCCCGCTCCGGCCGCGGCGCCTTTGATTTCCTTCGACGCGGCGCGATGGCATCACGCTCTTAAACTTCTTTCCACGTCGCAGCGCGACGGCGTTCCGTAATACTTGTTTTGTGATTCCGACGTGGTGCGACGGAACCACGCCATTCCGTTCCATCCACAATGAATCAAACATGAACATATGAGGGGGGTTCGACCGTGTTTGTGCGGTCCGTCCCCCCTCTCGTTAAACGATAACATCTAGTCAAAAATCCACGATAATCGATGAACTAGAATCATGAACGGAAATAATTAAATAAAATAAAAAAAACCCAACCTCGGTTCAGGAACGGTGCACGTCAATCGAACCACAAAAGATGAGCATCGTAGAGGACGGGCATCGCAAAAAATGAATGTCGATTCCATTGTCGTCGAGGTGCGTACAAAGAGGAAACGTTGTTGGAAGAAGACGTCGCGTTCTTCGGCGGAGGTGTTCTTCGTTGAAGAACGGTGTTCTTCGTGTTCTTCGTCGAGGTTGAAGAAGAAGAAGACTCCATGCTTCCCAATCCTCTCAGGGTTGCAAAATTCTATCAATTATAAAATAAGACCAAGTCTTATTTTATTATCACAACCAAACCATTTGAATTTCAAGAGTTTGAAAATCAAAAACCACACACAACTCACCTCATTAAACTTATTACATTAAAGTCATAAGTTATATCTTAAGTTAACAAAATTAAAGTTGTAGTTGAGAGGGGTTAGAGGATATAAAGGGGTGGGGTTCGTGTGGGCCCCACCACCCACATAACCTCGCAAGAAAGGTTGGGTGGTCACCCAACTTCCATCAAGAACTAACACTTAGAGAAGAAATAAAAAAAATTGTAGAGTAATTATAAAATAAACTTCCACAATTTTTATCATCATCACTCGTGTAAACGCAACTCCGGAACAGGAGTTCCTAAGAAATTACCAGCGCTGCGGTTCCATCGGTGCCCTCGGAATTCGATTCCGGGCACTGGGTCAAAAGTTAAAAATTCCCACTCGTTCGTTCACTGAACGTACCCGAGCTAAACTTCGGATAGAAATTCCGGGCACACCGGGCCTCGGAATCAGGTGCCGTCAAAAACTGTGTTCTTGTAAAATCCCAAAGAAAATTTAGAAAAAATTTCCCTCGAATTTTACGGGTCTTTAAAAAACTCCCACCTCATGGATTTACGTCCCCGTAAAGATTCATCAAAACTAGGGAAATAAATGAGGGTACTGAGCACACATCTGAGCCTCCTACTCTCATGTGCTCACCTGGAGGTTCCCGTACTGCCAGAGAAAGTGCACCCGAGGAATCGATCGTCCTCAAAGGATCTGCTCATGTCGATCCTTGATCCTCACTAGAACCTCCGTGGAAGTAACCCCATCGCCATTGACCTGCTCTTCATGGTCGATGATACGCGAAGGGTTGAGCATGTATCTCCTCAGTTGAGATACCTAGAAAACGTCATGCACCTAGTGCAACTGAGGTGGATGGGTCAAGAGGTAAACCACCTTGCCTACCCAGATGAGGACCTAGAAAGGTCCATTGAACCTTGGAGATAACTTGCCTCCCTGTCCACATCTCCGTAAACCTCGTCGAGGTGAGACACGTCTAAGGACGTGATCGTCATCCTCAAACTCTAGAGGCCTCTAAGTCCTTTCAGCATAAGGCTTCTGTCAGCCCTGTGCTGTCCTCATCCGCTCTTGGATGACCTGGACCTTCTCTAGTCTCACAAGAGCTGCTATGATTTCTTCTTTGCCGATAAGAGAAATCTGGTCTTATCCCCTGGATGAACCACATTCATTTCCTAATACATTCAATCCTGGCATGAATGATGCATTCATTCCATGGATGACGTCGTAAGGCCTCGACGTAACTACCAAGAGATCCAACTATAACTCTCACCTCCAAGGGTCGAGTCACACTGTCGGCATCAGTGTGAGGTCACTAGGTCTCCTCCAGTAGAAATCTAGAAAGTGAGGGTCAATTCAACAGTCTTAACCGGGACCACTCAGTATCAACCAAACAAAAAGGACAGGAAAGAAAACTTTACAAAGATAAGTGTCTTTTCATTATTTCAGCTCATAGTACAAAGACACAAATCAAATACAGACAAACATCAACAAAACTAGAAGAAACAAGATCAATAGCCTCCAGGTCTGAAGATAGTCCTGCTCCTGTCCATCTGCTTCCGGAGCTCTATGACCGTAGGCCTCAGCTGCCTGAAGCTGAGCTCTCTCATGTCCTTCTGTCCCCTGCGGTCGGGGTGGGCCTCCTGGTGGTGGTGGTGGAAACACCCCAAAGCATCGTCCACCTCCAGCTGCACGACCAGCTCCTCTCCCATGGCCTCCTGCTCCTTGCAGTCTGCCCTGATCAAACCTCTGCCTCTGGCTGGGAGGTTGTTCATTTAACCGCTGGTCATCTGCATGGTGGGTCGGAAAGTCACGTGCCATGTGACCAATCTCGCCGCAAGAGTAACACTGTCCACTCTCGGTACGACTGGCTCTGACTCCACCCCGGTTCCCCCGCACAACTGAACCTGAGTCGTTCAGTCGGCCACCGGTAGGTCTGGTCCTCTTGGAACTCTGCGTCATCTGTCTACTATCTGCTGTAGAAGACTCTACCGCAAGCCGGCAAGGGGTGGGGCGTGCTGCTGGAAACTGCTCAGTAACGAAACTCTCCACTAAGAGGGCTCTCTCCAACACTCCTGTCTGGGTTGGAATGCTGTGAGAAACAACAGAAGCTCTAATCTCCCGCCTGATCCCCTGCTCGAAGGTTCGGGCCCTGAAGAACGGGTCCCGTACCATATATGTGGAGTAGCGCGAGAGGTCTGTGAACCTCACTGAATACTGTGCCACTGTCATTCTGCCTTACCACAGCTGAAGTACCTCCTGAATACGCACCGCTCGAAGGGTGGCTGGTATAAACTCTGCCCGGAATAGGCTCTCGAAGTCTGCCTAAAGAAGTGTCGCCTAGTCATGCATCTGGAGCATCAGGCTCCACCATCTGCCTGCTGCTGCCTGAAGAAGGCTGGCAGCAAGGATCACCATGAAGTCTGTCGGCGTCCCCACTAGCATGAAGACTCTCACCACAGCCTCCAGCCAATCCTCAGCCGCCTGCGGGTCCATCCCTCTCTGGAACCTGGGTGGTCTCTGGCACTGGAACTCGTGCAGTGCACTCAAGCGACGTGCACTCTCTACTGCTGGGGCTGGTGGCATCGGTGGCCCAATGGGTAGTAGTACCGCTGGTACCTCCACTGGTGCCTCAACTGGGATAGGGCCATGTACTGAGGCCTCGTCGCTCGGCGGGCTGCCAGTACGTACCACTCTCGTGGCTCTAGTTGGTCGTCCACGGGGAGGCATCCTGAAAGAAACAACGTGACATGGTCAAAAGATTATACCTGGTGAGTTGTCCTGTTTTGAGCTGATATTTATATAAAACTTCTGTAAAACACACATGCAATTAGTGTTTTCGTGCACAGAGTCGAAATTCAGTTGTCAGGGTCCTGGTGTATGGATACATCGGCCGCCCGCACCAACACTGGACTCCCTGAACTGAAGACCACACTCGGTACCCTTAACACTATTGCTTCACAGAAAGAAAATATCAGAGTTATAAGTTTTGCGGTAGAACCGACTCCTCGATACCAATTTTTCACGACCCGTCATCGGGGCCCGTGTCGTGACTACCCCAAGCCCACCTTCCATAGGCCAGGGGCTGGCGACTAGAACCAAAGGCGTAAATCCCGATAACTGGGAAGGCATTGCCTTTATAAAAGTAAAAAAACAGCACAGAGTACAAGCGGAAGCAAAACACTAAGTACGAAAGAAAGTGCTGAAAACTAAATGGGCCAGAATACAAACCCAACTGAAAGTGCAGCTACAACTAAAAGAAAGTACAACAGAAAAAGGCAAACAGCTGGAAGAAAGAAGTAGCTCCTAGGTCGTCCTCCTCGGATCCTACCTGAAGGGTAGGTACAGATAGCGTAGCTCCTTGATAGCCCACCACGTATCCTACCTGAAGGGTAGGTACAGATGGCCTCCTCGACGCTCTCACCCATCAACCTCCTTCGTGGGTCGTCTCGCCGTGAAGTCCTCCTCCAGATACTGACTTGTCGTGTAGTCCACCTCCGGGTACCGTCCAGTCCTCGAACACTCGGCCTTCGTCAGCACTATCGTCGTCTACAACCAACACAACGAGATGCGGGCAAATCCCGTGCATGGGTGAGTATAACGATACTCAGTAGGGACCCTGAGACCCTCAAGGTCTCACCAAATCCATCAAGGATAACCACAAAGAAGATCTCAACAGATAACCTCTACTTAGTTATATTCCCATACATATACCTATGTTATCAAGTAACCCATCTCAATCATGAGGAAACACAAGGATTATGAAATCAATGGATAACCATTACCCAGGTATATGCCCATACATATACCTAAGTTATCAAGTGACCCATCTCAATCAAGAGGTAAACACAAAGGTTATTGACTCAGCTCAAACCAGGATTTTCATTATCGAAACTGTAACTGCTGAAGAGCTCCGTCTCTGGAGTGTACAGTGGTCCTGTCACAACTCCGAGGTACTGCTCACTAACCTAAGACTGCTGAGGTACTCCTCCTGTCGAGTATCGCAGGTCTGCGGCCTACTACCGGGTGCTCCATCTGCTGTGGGTATGTCGCCAAATACCGGGCGCTCCCCCTAATAGCCTACAGAGGTGCTCTTCCGTTTGAGTATCGTGGGTCTGCTGCCAACTACCAGGCGCTTCGTCCGTCGTGGGTCTGCTACCAAATATCGGGCACTCCATCCACTGGGCTAGTCGAGTCACTCTAAGTCGAGTCGGTCAAGCAGTCGTCAGGTCTCAGTCGTCTACACGGTCTCCGTACTCCGCTCGCTCATCTCTGGGAGGGTCCGCTCCACGACCTACAGGTCGATACTCCAAGTATCTCAAAATCCCACGAAGAAGTACCTCAAAGGACCTCCACGTCATAGGGGTCTCAACGCAACAGACGGCGCGTCAATCGGACGCCCGGTCTGTGAGTTATTAGTCTTTTTGTCCCAGGGGGCCGGTTGGTTTCAGTAGCGAACAAACCCGGCCGTATCTCAACTCTACCCATAACTCTCATAGGGTATACTCATAGGGACCGTTTCTCAACGTGATCACCAACGCCGCTGACGGTTCGTCAAACGGACATCCTGTCTGTAAGATATCAGCTTTCCCAATCCAGGGTCCCGGTTAGACTTCGGGTACAATACAACTCGGACACTAACCAACTGAATCCAAAACTCGGGCGAAGTATGCCAAAAGTTCCATCTCATCAAGAGGAAAACAATGAGACTGACGACGCGTCAATCGGACGCCGGTTCTGTGAGTTATTGGGTTTTTTGTTCCAGGGGCCCGGTTGGTTTCGTGAGCGAACCAACCTGGCTGCACTCCGACGGCATCCAAACCTCGAGCGGGGTAATCCAAAAGATCCATCTCACTTAGAGGAATCCATCATAGTCGATGACACGTCATTCGGACGTCCGGAGCTCAAGATATGAGCGTTTCCGTTCCGAGGGCCCGGTGGGTTTCGTGTACGAACCAACCCGGCCGAACTCAAGTAATCCGAATCCTTGAATGCGATATACCAAAACGACCGCCTCGTTCCAAGGATCGTGTCGCCACTGACGGCGCGTCGATCAGAGGTCTGTATCCCGAGTTATGGGCAATTGAACCCAAATGGTCCGAAAATGGGGGTTTCGGGCCCGGACCGACCCGGCCCGAGACCCCCCCCCCCCCCCCGGTTGGCCCGTACCGGGTCGGCCCGGCCCAGCCGACCCGGCTCGGCCCTGCGTGGCCCGGCCTGGTAGACCGGTCGGGCGCCGATGTGGCTGGGGACAGCGCGCCCAGCGCGCTGTCTGGCTCGGCCTTTGGCTGAGCCGTTTCGGCCAAAAGGGGGGGTGGTACCTGCCCCCCTGTGTAACTGCCCCCCCCCCCCAAATTTATGGGGGGCCGTTTGAACCGGCCAGGGGAATTTAATTACCCCATCCCCTCCCCTTCTTGCCGGCCCGACCTGGCCGACCGGCTCCTTCTCAACGGAACCGGTGGTGGCCGGTCCCCTTCCAGCCCCATCACAGGCGGCCCGGTCCGACCGCCGGTCACCTTGCTCCGCCGCAGCCCGGAACCAGTCGCGGACCTTGTCGTCCAGCGCGGTGCGACGGCACCGCGCCCCTTCTCCGCGGCCCCTCTCCAGCTATGGCGCCTTCGATTTCCTTCGACGTGGTGCGACGGCGTCGCGTTCTTAGACTTCTTTCCACGGCGCGGCGCGACGGCGTCGCGTAATACTTGCCTTGTGATTCTCGCATGGTGCGATGGCACCACACGATTCCGTTCCATCCACAAAGAATCAAACATGAACATAGGAGGGGGGTTCGGCCGTGTTTGTGCGGTCCAGCCCCCCTCTCGTTTAACGATAACACCTAGTCGAAAATCCGCTATAATCGATGAACAAGAATCATGAATGGAAATAATTAAATAAAATAAAAAAACCCCTACCTCGGTTCAGGAACGGTGCACGTCAATCGAACCGCAGAAGATGATCATCGCGGAGGACGGGCGTCACGGAAAATGAATGTTGATTCTGTTGTCGTCGAGGTGCGTACGAAGAGGAAACGTCGTTGGAAAAAGACGTTGTGTTCTTCGGCGGAGGTGTTCTTCGTTGAAGAATGGTGTTCTTCGCGTTCTTCGTCGAGGTTGAAGAAGAAGAAGACTCCACGCTTCCCAATCCTCTCAAGGTTGCAAAATTCTAACAATAATAAAATAAGACCAAGTCTTATTTTATTAACACAACCTAACCATTTGAATTTCAATAGTTTGAAAATCAAAAACCACACACAACTCACCTCATTAAACTTATTACATTAAAGTTATAAGTTATATTTTAAGTTAACAAAATTAAAGTGGGAGTTGAGAGGGGTTTGAGGATATGAAGGGGTGGGGTTCTTCTGGGCCCCACCACCCTCATAACCTCCCAAGAGAGGTTGGGTGGTCACCCAACTTCCATCAATAACTAACACTTAGAGAAGAAATAATAAAAATTGTAGAGTAATTATAAAATAAACCTCCACAATTTTTATCATCAACACTCATGTAAACGCAACTCCGAAACAGGAGTTCCTAAGAAATTACTGGCGCTGCGATTCCATATGTGCCCTCGGAATTCGATTATGGGCACTGGTTCAAAAGTTAGAAATTCCCGCTTGTTCGTTCACTGAATGTACCCGAGCTAAACTTCGGATAGATATTCCGGGCACACCGGGCCTCGGAATCAGGCGCCGTCAAAAACTGCGTTCTTGTAAAATCCCAAAGAAAATTTAGAAAAAATTTCCCTTGAATTTTACGGGTCTTTACAGTGATGCTTCATCAAAAATGGAAAAAATATGGGTGAATTCTGATCCACTAAAGGAAATAGGTTAGTGGTTACTGATCCCCCAATTGAAACATGTGAGTGAATCGTTATCCACTATGGGAGAAAAGACTTGATACCCGATCCACTATGTTATGATGTATATTCTTATAGAGATGACATAATTCATAATTATCCCATGTTTCTATGATATGCATAATTTTCATGATGTAATATTATGTTGTGATATTATTTATGATCTACACTTTCTTGGGTATTACTTTCTTATGTATCTTTACTATACACAAATGATAATAAAATCTTACAAATGATCTATGATTGGTATCTATTATTTTTAAACTTATATATAATACTAGATCGCCCCTTTCTTATGTTTCCTTTTCCCAGGGTTATGAAGATAAGAAGAGCATGAAATGTATAGAATAGTAATTTATGTTAAGAACTAGTGAGCGATATTGATGAATTGATATAGATTTGGAGGATTATTTTATATTTGGAAAACATATATCTGTTGAAAAATACAAGAGTTTTGTTTGTTATTATTTTTCCTTAATTATCTTAATCTATAAACCTAAAAGGTCTTGGGAATGTAATGTAATTAAATATTTTCCTTATTTGAAATAATTAGATGGCCACGTATATGGTCTGTTATATTCCCTTATCCCATCAATGATATGTGATGGTATAAAATGTTCATTCTTATCCTATCATTTATATATGATTGCATATAGGGTGGGATCTTATTCCCCTGATGATATATGATATTACACAAGGTTGGTACTTATCACCCCAATGGTACATGATGGTATACAAGTCACCCACCATTACCCCCTGCAAAATATGTTTGTATAAAGTGATGACGGTTATCCCCCAAATGATATATAGAGTTATGAGGGGTTGGAGATTACCATGCTATTATAAATTATGGTATCCAAGTTGGGTGATATTTCCATTGAGGGTAAATATGTCGATGGTATCATGGGAAGGAATCAATATATCACTTTATTTGGGTAATGTGGCCTATTCAAATACACTTTGGATTTGGGTGAAGTATGTATGGTAACAATCATGTGAGATAAAATGTATTTGTTGTCATGACATGTATTCCTTATACTATGGTTTTTTTATCATGAGTATATAAACTTGTAAATACAATATATACACTAGTTATGTTAAACACATTATTAGATTTTTCATATTGAGTTTCACTCACACATTGATAAAGAATCCCTGGTAAAATGTTATCAAATAAGGAATCATGGTCGTAAATACGTGTATGTAAAAGATTCAACGATTGATGATTGAGATAAATAACTTATATGGAATGAGTAGATTGAATTTCTTGTTAGTAAAAGAGGCAAAATTTTTATTTATATTTATTTTAGTTTTCAATAAATATATTATATGTGTGGGGTAACTTGTTGATTCCTACATGAATTATGTTATATATTAAATAAAACAAACTGTTAAAGCTTATGGTATTCTAGTATTTTATATAGGTAATTTTTAGTGGTGTAGTAATTATTCTTTTAGGTATTGTGATAAATAGTTGTATATTATTATTTATTTATTTTCCCAATCAAATATGAGGTAATAACCTTATCATAGTATTTTCATAGACCCTTATGACATGTTTTTAATGTCCCGAGACTAATCCACCAATTAGGGACCTGACCCGGTTAGAAAAATGGCCTCAAGAACGCGTCCTTGTACACCAGAGAGATTATACTCGTAGAGAATGTCTATTTTGGTATATTTGGAGGACTATACCCTCAGGAGCAGATTGGAACATAGTGGTATGAAATAATAGAATAGAAAATTGAAAAAATAAGAATGTAAATATTGGTTGTAAACATCGAGAAAAAAAGTAAAATTACATAAATATTACCCATCATCGTATACATAATAATGACATCATGTCTGTATGTTATACAAAAATGGTAATTGTAACACCCCGGCCCCATTTACCTAGATTCAGTGCATTATTAAATAACATTGGCATGATCACAATGGATCAAATACTGACAGACCGATCTGTGTAGTAGCCTTGGATATACTAGATACATACATAAGTTTTACATTACATTATAAAATGAAAAAACAACAAAATTGTATCATTTGAAAACATTCATATCCCTTAGACTATCCCTACAGGTCATTCATAATATATTTCTTTGCATCTTGGGAAAAAATTAAACATAGAAAGGGGTGAGCTTAGGTGCTGAGTAAGGATAACAATATAGTGAAAACATTCATAAATAATAATAAACATTTATGGCAATGTATAAGAATAAAACAGAAGCCTTTTAAACTGAAAATTCAAATTAATATAGAAAAGATAAATCTAATAATTCCATTTACTTATTCGCATAGATATTCTAATGGTCGAATAATCACATGTAATATCAGTAGCCAATTTCATAATGATGGAATGCATAATGTTGGACAACATAACCAAATAGTCAAAGCCTCGTTCCAATACTACAAATAAGATTTTTTCAAGGCCTTGTTCCAAGAAACTTTTTTGTCTCATAAGACCTACCAATGCATCAAGGAGATATAGCGGGCTCCACCCGTTACTTACTAAGTATAATGCATTCCTCATATGAAAAGGTTGAATCATAAGATACACATTCGTTTTAAAACTAGCATACGAAATGTCAAAACATTATCCATAAACTATGAATGGTATAAAAACAACATATACACAATCAAACATATCAAAAATACTTAAATACAATATGGAATATTTTATCATAATAAACCAACTTCAAAAAAGTGTAAAATCAATCAAAGGATGTTGACATAGACGAAATCAAAACTATTAGAGAAAAATATCTCGTTATATTTTGAAAACATTTAAAAGTCGCATAATTATAAAAGAAAAAATTAATTTTGAAAATATTCTTGTAATATTGTGATTTAATCATAGAATGTATTATAAGGGTGGAAAATACATTCACTCTCCATATAAGTTAAAAAATGTTCTTTCTTTAATTAATCGAAAAGGTCATAAAGTCCCTTGTTTGGATAACGAAGGAAAGATTCATTTCAATGAATTTTATAAAAATTCAATCAGTGGTATAAATTACTTTAACCCATATTGTGGGAAATAGTAAAAATCATTTTAAATATATTTTAATAAACCCGGATGTGGATGATAAAGAGTTCCCAGTAGATACTCACATATAAACAACCTCAGATAATTAAGAGATTGTAGAATTAACCCTTACCTTGTTTTTTTAATTAATCAAGGGTATGTTAAACTACTGTATAATAGTTAAATAATTGTTATTAAATTATACAAGTACAACATACATAAATATAATATCACATATGATCCTCTAATATTGCTTTGTTAATAATATTTCAGTTGTATTATCATTTTTGGTGTTAACTGATTCGTTTTCCTTTATATTATTGGTTACCTAAACCATGTTTGTTATGGATAGGATGTATATGATTAAAATAAATAATGATATTATGTTATTAAAATTTATTTTTTAAACATAAAATAAAAATTATTCTTGAATGGTTATGATGGGGAATGAATTTCATCACGTTCGTGGAGACGGTTATCCGAACATACACACGAGCGACAATATCAATCTATTGATGGTGAAATTGTATGTAATTAGATGGAATATGATATATAAATAATCCTTAATCTTTTAAATTTATTATTTAAATCAGTTATACTCATTATTATACCAATCAAAAAAATGACGTTTTTGAATAACAAACTACGCCATGACGTGGAGACGACATGTTGTACATACGTACGTATAGTGACCTGTCATTCATAGGATGGATAGAATAAGGAATATGTTTGTACCATATTTATTATAACATCTAAAAATTTATAAGGTACCATGTTTATTATTTGTTTATGGAAACAAAAATGAAATAGGAAGTGGAAGAAGAAAAGAACATTGAAAGAGGTGGTGAAATTATTAAATCTTCTTCGGGTGTTTCCTTTGGATTTGATAAAAAGGGGTCCTAAGGTTGGATTATGATCAATGTAATGAATCTAGGATTAAGGGAGGGCAGTTGGGAGGACATTTGAGTAGGGTTTGGCTGATCCAAATGGCTTTGGAGGTGTTATTTTGAGATAAGGGTAAGTACTCTTTTATAAGAGAGGTGAGGGTCACTTATGGAAAAGCATGAAATATTATTTTATTATACAATAATATTATGTTTATAATGGATAAAAATGATTTTTTTAGATTATAATGTGGTTATGGGTCTAAAGCCTCTCAACCAATTTGTTTTATACAGGTTTAGGTCAACTTATTAACAATGTCTCTTAGATTTAACTCTTAGTTGAATAGTTTATCTTTTACCATGTATTCTTGTATTATTATAATAAATGGATAATAAACATACTATAAAAAGAAAATATAACACCAAGTGGTTTATTATTATATATATAACCTTATATAAGTCCATTGGATGAACCATTGATTTTTAGGCATATTATAACAATTAATAAATGAGTATTTGTTTTAAAAACTCATTTTTGTCAATTTTGACACTATTTGGTATTTTGTTTTTGTGAAAGTCATAACCACATTATCACTTCGAAAAAAAATTAATAAACCCTTAAATTTTATATTAACCTATAAAATTAGTTTAATTCATTAGAAGTCTCAATTTAAATTTATTTGGATATTTATAATATCAATTATTTTAATCCTTAATTAATAAGGTAATTATTGCCTCATCATTGTGTCATATATAAATTTAATTATTTAATGTCTAAAATGATTAATAATATACCATTATGTAGGAAATATTTTTATATTTATAATTAATATTCATATTTTATTTTATCTTTTGTATCACCATATGATAGAAAAGGTTTAGTTACTAAAATTTGAATTTAACATTTTTAACTCTTCTTTAAATAAAATAATAATAAATGTCCTAATCAAATCCAAGTGGACCAATATGATCATATTTTAATCCTAATGTTTCTTTTGGTAGAAATAAACTAATCCACCAGAATTAGGACATGTGTTACGATAATTATAATATGATTTTATACCATTAATTACCCTATGTAGTTTTAACCGTGGTAAATAAAAGTCAAATGTTACTAATCACAAAAAATTATTTTCATATTATTGTACGACATTTTAAAAAATGATGTCAAGCTTGTCTCTCTTATTTTTAAATTCAATTCATAGAAGCGGTATAATTACGTTTTATGCAAATTTTCAAATGCGCTTAGAAGGTGGGTAAAAGATGGTAAAAAATTCAATAAAAGTTTATATATCTAATATTATTATAAAATGACTCCAATGAATTACATTGAACATATACAGGTTTAATGTATCTATTTTTACCTAATATAAATTAAAATAAAATAACTATTTATTTAAATAAATAGTTTGTTTTAAACAAAAATGCAGTGTTTTTCACTATTCCTCAAAAATTGTAAGTTTTCAGAAAAATACCAAAAATTCACCATATGATAATTTTGATATTATGAATCCAAAAATAAATCCATTTTGAAAAGTAAAATTTATAAAATTTCAAAAAGTGGGTATTAATATTCATAGAAGCTAGTTTGATTGGTCATGGTGTTCTAAAACACCATGTTGCATACATCGCAAGCTATTGCATTATTCAAAGAGAAACGTACCATTGAAGTTTGGGGTGTCACATTATTCAGTCCTTCAAATAATTTCATCCCCAAAATTTCTAGAATACTAATGTATAAAAAGATTTGGGTGGTTCTTCCTCATATGTTTCTCAGGTTCCCACGTTGCCTCTTCCATCTTATGGTTTCTCCATAGAACTTTCACCAGACGAGTCATCCAGTTTCGCAAAACTTATTCTATGGAATGAAAAATCTTGAAATTATCTTCACAATAATACAGATCGGGTTCCAGTTTTATTTCTTCAAAGGTGAGTACATGCGTTGGGCCAGGCATGTATTTACTTTACAGTGATATGCGGAACACATCATGAATTTGGAGAGACTTGGAGGAATTTCCCAAAAGTAAGATAGAACTCTAATTCTTTCTGGAATTTCAAAAGGCCCGATGTACATGAGAATTAATTTACCCTTCTTACCGAATCGTAAAACACCCTTCCATGGAGATACCTTTAAGAAAACATGATCTCCTACGTGAAATTCCAAATCCTTCCTTCGGTTATCAACATAGCTCTTTTTCTTACTTTTATCTTCTTTGATGTGGGTTTGGATAACCTTCACCTTCTCCATTGTTTTATCAACAAGTTCTAGGCCTATGAGTTCTCTTTTCCCAACATCATCCCAACAACTTGATGTGCGACATCTCCTTCCATATAATTCTTCATATGGTGCCTTCAGAATACTTGAATGAAATATATTGTTATAGGAAAATTCTACAGTGGGTAAATATTGATACCACATACCTTCAAAGTCAAGGGAGAAAGATCTCGACAGGTCTTCTAAGGTGTGAATAGTCCATTCTGATTGTCCATTAGCTTAAGGGTGGTAGGAAGTCCTCAAACAAAGTTCAGTATCTAGGGCCTTCTTAAGACTTTTCTAGAATCATAATGTAAAATGGGGATCACAATCGGAAAACATTGTTAGGGGTACTCCATGAAGTCTTACAACTTCATTAATATATAGTCTTGTTAAACATTCAAGTGTTAAATCTTATCTTATAACAAGAAAATGTGCTGACTTCGTAAGAAGATCAACAATGACCCATATTACATCTTTCCTTGTAGGATTCTTTTATAGTCCCATGACAAAGACCATCATAATATCATCCCATTTCCACTCAGGTATAAGAAGATGTTGCATGACTCCACTAGGATGTTGTCTTCCAGCTTTCACTTGTTGACAAACCATACATCTTGACACATAATCATAAATCTCTCTCTTCATGTAGTCCCACTAAAAATTTTCCTCTATATATCTATACATCATAGTGCTAGTAGGGTATATATAGAAATTGGAGCTATGAGCATCATCTAAAAATTCCATTTTCAGATCAGGTATATTAGGAACACGAAGTCCTTTCCAAAATTTTAAAATTCTATCTTCACATTCGAATTCAATCAATCTCCCATCATTCACAGATTTAATTTTCTTTTGAAACACCTCATCATCAGTCTGATAACTTCTTATCCATTTTCATAAAGATGGTTTTGAATCCATTTGAAAAAGTATTGATGATTAACCTTCCATGTTTATTCCTATATCCATCATTACTTGATCTATGAATATAGGATCCCTTTCAACCCTCATCTTCTTCAAAACTCCTTGATCCATTCTACTCATAGCATCTGTTACCTTATTTACCATCCCTGAGTGGTAGTGTATAGTTCAATAATAATCCCTAATTAGAAAGATCTATCTCCTTTTCCACATGTTGAGTTCTTTTTGTGAGAAAATATACTTCAAACTCTTGTGATCGGTATATATCTCTCATTTTCACCATAGAGGCAATGCCTCCATATCTCAAAAGAAAATATTACGGATTCTAACTCAAGATCATTAGTGGGATGGTTTGGTTCATGAATTTTTAGCTGTCATCATGCATAGGCAATAACCATATCATTCTACATAAGGACACAACAAAGTAATTTCTTTGAAGCATCGCTATAAATTACACACCCATCTTTCCCTGATGGTAGATTCAAGATAAGAGCATTGACTAATATTCTCTTCAGTTCTTGAAAACATTCTTCACGTTCTTTTGTCCAAAAAAATTTAACCCCTTTACGTGTGATCTTGGTTAATGGGTTTTCTAATCAGGAAAAATTCTTAATGAAATGTCGATAATAACCTACTAAACCAATAAAACTGTGTACCTTAGTTATACACATTGGTGCTGGTAATTCATTTATTTCTCTTCTATTAGAAGGGTCAACAGATAATACATCCTTAGAGACAATACTTCCAACAAAAGAAACTTCTTAAATCCATAATATATTCTTGCTAAACATCCCATATAATTCATTTCTTCTGAGGCTTTTCAGAATAGTGCGCATGTGATTTTCATTATCTTCATAGCTTTTGGAGTAAACCATGATGTCATCAAAAAATCCCCTACAAAATCATCAATATATTCCGTGAATAATCTATTCATTACATCCATGAAAACAGAGGGTGCATTTTTCATTGCAAAAGGCATTACAATAAACTTGTAATGCCCATAACTAGTTTGAAATGTTGTTTTTGGAATTTCTTACTTCTTCACAGAGAACTGATGATATCCAGATAGAAGGTCAATCTTGGTAAAATATTCAACACCATGAAGTTGATCAAATAAATCATCAATGCGATGTATGGGATACTTTCTCTTTATTGTTATAGTGTTGATCTCTCTGTAGTCAATGCACAACATCATAGATCCATCTTTCTTATTAACAAAATGAACAGGGGCTCCCCATGGAGAAACACTACGAAGAATAAATCCTTTATTACTCAATTACTCTAGTTTTTTCATTAGTTATACTAATTCCACAGTGGAAATTCTATAAGGGGTCATAGATATGGGCCTTGAACCAGGAATTAACTCAATGGAAAACTCAATTTCTCATTCTAGAGGATTTCCAGGTAAATCCTCTAGAAACACATCAACATATTCTTGAAAAATAGGTAAATCCTCTATTTTAACATTCCTTTACTCACCCAAAGTTACTTCATTCTCCTCCTCCCCAATAATTGAATTTTGTAGAGATACTGGGGGTGGATCTAGATAAGAATCAGGTGGTGAGGTTTCTACTATAATGATAAGGCACTCCTTATCATCATCAAAAATTGTAACCTCCTCCTTCTTACAATAAATTTTCCTATCATGGTGAAAAAGCCAATCCATACACTGATTATATCAAATTAAATCATGGTTATGATGATGAGATTAGCAAATAAAGAAAATTTATATTCCCTAATGGAAACTGATTCAAAAAACATTATTACAATGATACTTCCCATAGGAGTTTTGACTGACAACTCCTTTGTTAAATCAAATTAGAAATATCTAATTTTATAAGAAAACTAGGAAGATATGAAACAATGCAATGATATAGAATCAAATAAATCATTGGCTAAATTTGAGGAAACCATTATATTGCTTGCCACCACATCATTTGGAGCTTCAGACACAATAGTAGCGATCACATAAGCTTGGCCTTTCTCCCTTGGTATTTTATGATGTAAGTTTTCTTGCTGATTAGGACATTCATTTTCATAATGCCCCATTTCTCTACAACTGTAGCATTCAACATTGACATCTCTTTCTTTCCCTTTCAAAAAACGATCATGGTGGCCCCTTTCACCACACTTGTAACATACTCCCATTACCTTCAGGAGAGTACCAGGGTGTTTCCTCCCAAATTTACCATAGGATGGAAATTAAACTTTACCCTTCTTCCCCTTATTTACATTTCTGGATTGTTTAGTAGATCTATTCTTCTCTTTCTTTTCATTAAATTTATAAGACTTAGAGAATTTCTTTTATATATTGATAGCACATGAGCCAATATCTTTTTACGATGATAAGGATTGTGAGACTAATACTCAACGGAGAAATGGTTTAAACCCATTGAATAATAGATCTATCTTACTCCTTGGGGTACGTATATAATTTGATTCATGCCTTTCTAACCTTGTAATGTTAGCATCATACTTTGTGACATTCTCATCATCATTTTTTTCTCAGACATATAAATTTTCATTACATATCCGATCGATGGAAATGAGGAATGTATTTTTATACGAAAAGTTATTTAAACTCCATCTATTCCATATTTTATACTTATTCATCCTCTTTGGTGTTTTGAATTAATGACGACCATTGATATGCATCTCCCATGAGGCGATAAACTACCATGAAAACTTTTTCTCTTTCACTACTCCCTAAGGCATGAAATATTTTCTCTAAAGAACTTATCCATTGCTCAGTTGAAAATGTATTTGTATTCCCATAGAATGTTGGTGGTTGTTGCCTCATGAATCGGTCTAACATTGATCCTCCACATTGTGGATCAGGGTTCTCTATAAGAGTAAGTTTATTATTCATAACCTGAGTGAGTTGTCCCAGTATGGTGATAATCTGATCCGCACTAGTTGCATCACCAACACTACTATAATTATCTTGAGTAGGAGGAAAATATCTATATGGATTACATGTGTGGATATGGTTTCCATTCCTTCCACTAGGAACCATTTCAAATAAATGTTATACAGTATATTAGTTTATGAATAGCAACACATAATTCCAAATTTGTAAAACACGCAACATAAATTGAATAATTTATGGATATAATCCTTAATCATACAAAAATTCATTGAGGAGGTGTATACTTATAAATCCTTCATAATGGTTTGTAATGGAAATGTGAATTATCCTAATAATATCCCATGGTAGTGTTGTAAACAAGAGTGCAACAAGGATCGTTGTCATGTACCAGGACACCCCTAGTCAAGCCCGAAACTCCTTGTCGGATTTTTCACTCATAGGTACATCTATTCCAAAGATGCCTCTACCTGCTCGTATCCATATAGGGATGTATTACTTGGAAATCAAAAAAAAATCTCCACATTAATAAAATTCTAAGAAGTTATTCAATACCGATCCTCAAAGATTATCTTAGGGTAATGTTCTCTAATCAATGTTTTTCTAAATCTAGCTTCTAAGGATTGTACTAAACTTCCTCTGATACCAACTGTAACACCCCGAACCCAGTTACCCAGAGTCAGTGCATTATTACATGACATTGGAATGATCACAGTGTATTAAATCTATAATGACTGATAATTTTAGCAGACTTGGATGTACTAGATACATACATAAGTGTTACATTACATTATAAAATAAAAAACGACAACAACATTGTCTCATTTGAACACATTCATAACCCTTAGAATATCTCTGCAGGTCAGTCATCATATAATTATTCACATCCTAGGAATAAATAAAACACATAATGTGGTGACCTCAGGTGCTCAATAAGGATAACAATATAGCAGAAACTTTTATAAATAAGAATAAACATTTAAGGCAATGTATAAGAATAAAATAAAAGCCTTTTAAACTTAAACATCATCATAATATGGAAAAGATAAATCAAACAATTCAATTTACTTATTCACATGGATATTATACTAGTCGAATAATCACATGTAATATCAATATCCGAATTCATAATTATGGAATGCATAATTCCGAATATCATAACCACATAGTGAAGTCCCTGTTCCATGTCTTAAAATAATATTTAGTCAATGCCTTGTGCCCAGATACTATTTTGTCTCATGAAACCTACCAATGCATCGAGGAGCTATACTGGGCCCTACCTGTCACTTACTAAGTTTAATTCATTCCTCATACGAAAAAGGTTGAAACATAACATAAACATTCGTATTAAAACAAGCATATGAAATGTCAACACGTTATAAATAAACCATTAATGGTATAAAAATAATACATCCACAGTCAAAAATATCACAAAATCTTCAACATAATATGTAAGATTGTATCATTATAAATAAACTTCAAACAAGTGTAAAATCCATCAAAGGATGTTGACAAAGATGAAATCAAAACTATTTTAGAGAAAAATATCTTTTTATTTTGAAATCATTTAAAAGTAAAATAATTATAAAATAAAACATTTATTTAGAAAATATTCATATAAACTTGTTTGGGAACCTTTGAAGGTATTATAATGGTATAAAATAGCCTCACTCACTATATAAGTTAAAAAACATTATTTCCTTAATTCTTTGAAAATATTATAAAGTACCATCTTTGGAAAATGATGGAAATATTCATTTCAAAAAAATTAATAAAAAGTCAAAAAAGAGTACAAATAAATTTAACCCATGTTATAGGAAATAGTAAAAAAAAATTGAAATACATTTTTATGAAACACGTATGTGGATGATAAAGAGGTCCCAGTAGATACTCACATATAAACAACCTCAAAAAATAAAGAGAATGTAGAATTAACACTTACCTAGTACTTTTCTTTGATTGAGGGTACGTTAAACTCCTCTATAATAGTTAAATAATTTTTATTAAATTATAAAATATCCACATACATAAATATGATATCATATATGTTCCTCTAATATTTCATTGTCACTAATATTTCAATAGTATCATTGTTTTCGGTGTTAAGTGATTCATTTTCCTTTATATGATTGGTACCATAAGCCATGTTTGTTAAGGATAAGATTTTTTAGATTCATATCAAAAATGATATTATGTTCTTAAACATTATTTTTTAATCATAAAATGAAAATTATTCTTGAATGGATATGATGGGGGAAGAATTTCATCGGGTTCTTGAAGACGGTATTTTGTACATACGCAAAAGTGACAATATCATTATATTGATGGTGAAATAATGTAACAGCCCGAGATTTTATGAAAAATATTCTTTTTAATTTTATTAATGTCTTGTGTTGTATGCTACACCAAAAGGAGCTTGCACAACAAGCATCCTTGACTTGCCTTGCATTACACGCAATCGCGACCATCCTCGATAGCGTGTGTTTTACGCAATACCGGGTTTTAATAAACAATGATATATTATTATAATATTGTCATGAACTAGCCGTTATGAATATTATAAACTAAATTTTGAATTTTATAACATTATTATTCATCTTACACATTTTCTAGAACATGGTATAAGAACAAAATAAATTTTTCGGGTAAAATAAGTATTTTTCAAAAAATGCAGTTTTGCCGCCTTTTGATGGGGCACCCACATTAAATCTAGTTTTTGACATGTTTATAAGTTCAATTTGACAAAATAAAATTATTATTTGGAATCAAGAAATAAAAATTTACTTTGGATAAATTTTTCATATTATTCTGGTAACTTTCACATTTTAATGAATAGTAAAAACACGCTATATTTTAATTAAAAAAAATTTTTCATCGTAATATCTTATGTGGTTAAATTATAATATTGAATGGTTTTAAAGTATAAATAGAATATATTTTTACCATTTAATATAATGTATGTCATTAGCATTGATTTTACCTTGAATTCATAAGTTAAATCAATTCAATCTTTTGTAATGTTTTAAACAAAAACCCGTTTTTATTCGACAACAGGATTAATTTTAATTTAATTTCTGCAACTTCTGTGTTTTGAATTTTAAAAAATAGATTCCATATTTGGAGTCAGTGGGTCCAAATTATGTTAATAGGATACTTTTTATTTTTGGGAATTATGAATAGTAACTACTGTAAATTTTATTTACCATAGTTAAAGGTAAATCGGGTAATTAAGGGTAAATATAATATTTTAAAATTACCCTAAAAAATGTCAAAATTCTATTGTATGACTAAAAAACGACCCATATCACCTAAGGGTCGGATTAGAATCATTTAATGGACATTTTTCCATGAAAATAACTTAATTATTATTAAAACCAAAGAAAGTGAAAACATGTCACTCTCTTAAATCTTATAAGTATATTAATTTTAATTTAGTGATAAACTTCATGAAACTTAGAGCATGAATATTATCCAGAAATCTAATGAAATTATCTACATCATAGGAATTTATTTATAATTTTTAGGGATTATATAATTATCATTTATTATGACAGAAAGATGATGCAGTAATTGTCTTATTAATGAAATATTGACAGAATTGATGTTATAAATGCCCAAATAAATGTAATTTGAGACTTTTTATGAATTACACTAATTTTATAGGTTACTATGATATATTAGTGTTGATTTAATCAACTTTTTTCGAACATATAATTCTGTTATGACTTTCACAAAAATCATATATCAAATAGTGTCAAAATTGACACAAAATAGTTTTTAAATCTAATATTATATTATTAATTGTTATTTTATACCTAAAAATCTAAGGTTCGGCCACATTACTTAGATAAGGATATATATATTAATAATAAACAATTTGGGGTTCGTTTGGCATGTTATAGTAAGTTTATTAACCATATGGTGTAAGAAAACAAAAAGACACGGTAAAAGTTAAATTATTTAACTTAGAGTTAAATCTAATTGATAAGGTTACAATAATAACCTAAACTTGTCTAAATCCTATTGGTTGATAGGATTTAGACCCATCCCCACATTATCTTCTAAATAAAACCCTTTGGAACCATTATAAACCGATTTTGACTTTAATATAAAGTAGTATTTTGAGATATTCCTAAGGTGCCCCTCTCCTCCCTTATAAAAGGGCACCTCATCCCCCTTCTCCTCACACCAATTTGAGCACTCAAGCTCGTCCAAACCCTGCCAAAATCTCTTATCCACTTCCCTAGAAACATCCTAGAGGTTCCGGTCTTCCTCAAAGACCAATTTTAGTGCCCTAAGAGGAGGTCTCAAAGAGGCGCTTCAAAGAAGAGGTAATTACCGTTACCAATTCTTTCATCTTTATTTCTTCTTCCACTTATTCTTCTTAGGTTGTTTCATTATGAAGTAATAACATCAGTATCACTCATATACTGATATTTTATTATAAGTATGAAACAACCCTATTTCACCATCTATCCATCCTACGGAAAAAGAAATCATCGCGCGTGCGTACGTACGGAATACCGTCTCCACGCCGTGGTGTAATCTATTTTCCACCACCACCTTACATGGATGGGTATAATGGTGTAAAGAATAACTATACATAGTTATTACAACATCATATTGATTCTGATATCTTGTATAATACACTCCAATTCAATTCAATATTTATGGAAATGATATCATCACTCGTGCGTACGTACGGACTACCGTCTCCACGACGCGATGAGATTCATTCTCCATGTTAACCATTTAAGAATTATTATAAAGTATGTATAAGAAATAATAATGAAATATATGACATTATAAAGCTACTGGATTTATGTATATATATATATATTTATTTCATCTACTTACTTCCATTCAAGACAATAAGGAAAGGAAAACAGCGTTCATGCGTACGTACGGACTACCGTCTCCATGAACGGTGTTTTTCATTTCATTTATCTATCTATTATATATATATATATACTGAATATATATGATATATAAATCATATTTTATATTCTGGAAGTAAGTAAATCATGATATAAGTAATAATAATGTCAAGAACAACAAGTCAAAACACCTATGATAAATGAAACGATTTTACCCAAAACGCTTCTTTAACATTGAATTTACAAAAGAATGGGTAATATAAAGTCATAAGTGAACCATATATGATATCATAACAATGAATATGATTCTGTAATAAGTCAATGAAATTATTTAAATCATTATACAGGAGGTTCAGACACTTACGAAGCAAATAGGACCTAAGGTAAGGGAAATATCGCAATCTCATTTTTATCCGAGATTGTTTGTACTTTGAAATTTACTGAGGTATATTTTATCATCCACATCCATGTTTCCTCAATATGTAATGTTATTTACATCCACCTACAATTGTTTAAATCCAATTTTACCCTTCGGTGAGTTTTTAGTAAAAGATATGAAAGGAATCTTTTGTCGTTTTTCATACGAGGAACTTTTTGACTTTTCCGACAAAAGTACGAGAAGAATGTTTCTTTTAACTTATACGGCATGAATGGATTTTTAAAACATTATTTCCAAGAAGCTTCCTTTACAAGTTTTAAAGTTTATTTTTAATCATCTTCTTTTGTTTTAAAGCCATATGACATGTTATGAATGGAAAAATGTTTTTGAAATTGAAAGGATATTTTCCTCAAGAATGGAGTTCAAGTATTTTATCAAAATTATTGTCCATCTAAGGTAATAAAAGGGTTCTGTTTTTATCCCCATTATTACATTGGTTTGATTATGTTGTGATGGAAATATTTTTATGAATTCCTTTATCTTATATGAATTGTTTTATGATGTTATGTCGTTTAAGAATTCCATTTTTATTACATGGGTTGCGCTATGATGTATGATTTATGATTATGTGGCACACATAAGAAAGGATTCATTATAAGATGGGTGGGACCTATATCTCCCTCCAATGCATTGGGTAAAGATTTTATATCTCATGAGATATACAGGGCTGGAATGGTAGGTTATACCGGTTCAGTGAAATAGGACTGAAACGAGGGTTACTCGATTCAGAAAGGGACTTTGTCCACTAAGATAGTCTTGGCAATGAGTCTTGACTAACAAGAAATGATTCTCTATGATTATGTGTGAATGCCACAAAGTTTCATGTTTTAAGTTATGATTATTGTGAATACATTTCACTACCATGAGTTATCCCAGGTTATGAAATTATGATCTCTTTTGCAGGTTAAGATTTCCAAAAGTTATGTTCTTATGAATATGAAGTGATTGATTTTTCTTTTGTTTACCCTTACTGAGCATTTGAGCTCACCCTTTTATGTTTTATTTTCCCCAGGATATAAAAAAGGTATTAGGTAAGAAAAAAAAGGGGAAGATCTTTATGGGAGATATTGAAGATCTTTCACCAAGATTAGAAGATTACGTTCCGAGTTTCCAAAGACACTAAACTATTACGATCCTTGTGTGTGTGTTTTTGTTATGTACTAAGTATTCCGCAAAAGTAATGTAATGTCCATGTACGTCAAGCTTCGGGTCTTTACAAATAATATGTAATTGAATGGCATATCATATAAAAATAATCCTTATCAGTGTTATATTAATTATTTACATAATTTATACTCATTGTTATACACATCCAAATAATGAAGTGGTTGAATGACAAACTACTCCATGATGTGGAGACAACAAGCTGTATGTACGCACTTATGGTGACTAGTCATTCATAGGATGGATAGAATAATGTATTTGGTTGTACCCTATTTATAATAACATCATAGTATGTATAAGGTACTGGAGTTATTATTTTGTTATGGAAACAACAAATAAAGAGGACGTGGAGGAAGAAAGTAACTTTGAAAGTGGTGGTGAAATTATTACATATTCTTCGGGTGTTTCCTTTTGATTTGATCAAATCGGCTCCTTAGGTTGGATTCTGATCAGAAAAATTCCTCTAGGTTGAAGGGAGGGTATTTGGGAGTATATTTGATCATGGGTAGGTGAAGCCAAATGGATTTGGAGTTGTGAGTTTTAGATAAGGGGATGTACCCTTTTATAAGAGAGGTGAGGGTCTCTTTAAGAAAAGCTTGAAATATTATTTTATTATACAATAATATTCAGTTTATAATGGATCTGAAATGATTTATTTATAGGATAAGGTGGGTATGGTTCTAAAATCTCTCAACCAATATGTTTTAGACAATTTTAGGTGACCTTATTAACCTTATCTTTTAGATTTAACTCTTAGTTAAATAGATTAACTTTTACCATGTATTTCTATATTATTATAATAAATGGTTAATAAACTTAATATAAATATAAAATAGAACCCCAAGTGGTTAATTATTGATATATCTAACCTTATATAAGCCCTTTGTCTTACCCTTATATTTTTAGTAATATTAAATCAATTAAAATATAGTATTTGTTTTAGAAACTCATTTATTTCAATTTTCACACTATTTGGTATTTTGTTTTTGTGAAAGTAATAACAATTTTAACACTTAGAAAAAAATTATTTAATAAACCCTAACATGTCATATTAAACTCTAAAATTATTGGAATTCATCACAAGTTTAAATTTACATTTATTTGGATATTTATAATATCAATTATTTTAATCATTCATTAATAAGGTAATTACTACATCATCATTGTGTCATAAATAAATATAATTATTTAATGTATAAAAATTAAAAATCAAATAAAATTATGTAATAAATATTATTATAAATCTACTGAATATTTAAATTTTAATTTATATTATGTATAACCCTATATTAAAATTGTTTTAGTTATTAAAATTTGAATTTATCACTTTTAACTCTTCTATAAATAATATAATAATAAATGTCCTAATCTAATCCATGTCGGACAAAATGATCATATTTTATTTCTAAGGTTTATTTTTTTCGAAATAAACTTATCCAATTGAATTAGGACATGTTTTTGGTTAATTATAATATCATTTTTACCTTTAATTACCCTATTTACTTTTAACCGTTGTAAATAAAAGTCAAAAGTTACTATTCACCAAAAATTATTTTCATATTATTAGACCACATTTTACATGTTGATGTTTACCGTGTCTCTCATATTTTTGAAATTAAATTCATGGAAGTGGTAAAATTATGTTTTATGCAAATTTGAAAATGCGTCTAGAAGATAGGTAAAATACGGTAAAAAGTTCAATAAAATTTTATATATATAATATTATTACAAAATCACTCCAATGAATTACATTGAACATATATATGTATTATGTATCTATTTTTACCTAATATAAATTTCAATAAAATAACTATTTATTTAAATAAAAAATCCGTTTTAAACAATAACGCACTGTTTTTCAATATTTATCAAAAATTAAATGTTTTCAAAAAAATACAAAAAATCACCCTAAGCTATTTTTGATATTCCAAATCCAAAAATGAAGTCCATATTAAAAATAAAATTTTAGAAAATTTAAAAAGTGGGTATTTCTATTCATAACGTCTAGTTTGATTGGTTGTGGTGTGCTAAAACTGCATGTTACGTACAGCGCAAGCTATTGCGATATTCAAAGAGAAGCGTACCTTGGACGCTTGGGGTATTACAGTAATACAAGGGAAACAGAGAAGAAAGAATATTTAAAATTCAATAAAAATATTAAAAAAGACCAAAGCTGTTTTTATTAGCATCACGAGCATATGATTAGTCTTATGCTCCCATGCTCCGTCTAAGTATAAAAAATTATTAATCCAAAGTTGGTATCTTCCTATAGAAACAGGTCCTTTTTCTCAAGCTATGTTATGTTTCTATTTCAGTTTATGTCCTTTTTTTATATTGGTAAAGGAGAAATATGGACTAAGGAATGTAGTAGTAATGTTTGGGGCCTATTAAGAGCCAAGATATCTAAGAAATTGGCAAAAGAGTGGGCCTTAAGGTTACCTCATTGTTAGTACAAACCATGTGTGGTAACTGTGTGGGGATATTTTTGAGTAGTGTGGGTTTTATAGTTTTTTTGAAACTATGTTCCCTTAGGCTCATGACTGTGTGAGATATTAGAAAATATTGACAGTGGGTTATTTCATTATTTGCACTCTTTTAGGGAAACCATGCTCCATATCTATGTGGGTCCCCTCCTTAGACAGTAAAGGGAGTAAGGTCTGTGTACGGTTTTTCCAAACCGTGTGGCCAAACCATGAACCCCTATTTTTAGGGTGAATTTACCTTTTTAACCTTAATGGAAATAATACATCATCCCTATTCTATGTTTTCTCATTTCTAGTTGGTGAACACCCATCCTTCATCCCATTGAGATTTATTCCTATCTAATCTAGGGATTTACATTGATATTATATGTGAACTCAAAATCAAGAATCATTAGTCATGTTGGATCCGCAGTTTCAAGATATTGAATCCTCATGATTCCTATTTTAGTTTCTCCTCAAATCCTTTAAATTATTTAAGTTCAAACTCATTTTACCTATTTTAAGTACTTGCATCTTTCTTCATTTTTTTCTAATCTACATTGAATCTGAAGACGATATTAGATGAGGAGTCATATATGGCTCTAAGGTAGGTGGTCAAGATTTTATTCCAAATAGTTATGAAGGTTTCATAGCCTCATCTTTGTTCTGCAATCTTAACTTTTCCACACCTTTCATATAAACGAGTTATTTGATCATAAATAATTTTTCATGTGTTAATATACTCATGGGGATCATTGTTAAGTAATTTGAAGTTGCTAACCTCATTCCTGGCCACCCCATGGGTTTGTCGGATTGAAATTCACCTTTATATTTAATTGTTTAAATGAACCAATTCCTTCTAAGAATTTGAATTGGGTTGTGAATAGAATTAACCCCTTGTATGTAATTTCCAAATTGATATTAGCATATTCTGAATGCTCAGTTTAATGTTAGAATTGTACCTATTCACCAACTTATCTTAAATGGCTTGATTAAATGGATGTAAATGGAATTTCCATGGCTAGATTATCTGAAAGGATTGTTTATGTTGAACCTATTTCTTTAATACAGTTTTCATTTCTAAAATTCATTAAGTGAACTTATTTAATAAATTATAAAGGGTGTAAAGGCCACACAAATTATTTTATGCTTATTATATGGAATGTGCACTTTTCTTGAGACTAACTTCTTATTAGACAAGTTATGGATGCATATGTTAGGCCTTGGGTCTAGCCAACATCTATTATCCAGGTATATGACAACTTACATCTACATGTACATAGTGTATATAGGGGGATGAACATATTAATATACTATAAATATAATGTTAATATAAACATCATTACCAAAAAGACTCATTCTGGACAATGCTAAAGAAGGTGAAGTCTTCTAGGTGTCCAATAAGAACCTAAGTTGGATGTTATTTTTTTATTTCTAGTATTTTTTATTATTTATTATTACTTGAATACTTCTAATGTTATGTGAATTTCTTGGATTATTTCTAGACACTATTGGTGGTGGTCTACTGGGATTTTATCTCACACCCTACTCGGACCACCTTTTTTATCTGAGTAGAATAATTTTCTATGGGTATGGATATGGGAAAGCACCCTAATAATGACTATTGATATTATTTACTTATATTTGGAGCATGGTATCGGAGGACCGATCATATGCTTGAGATGCTGGTGGATCAGTCTTTTGGAATTTCTTATTTTTAATAGCATGTTCTATATGAATGTTCCCTATTTCACTTTTTTATATCAGCATTCCATGACATTAGCATGAATAAGATTGAGCTTTTTGGGTTTTTATATTACTATTCAGGGTCATAGTTTTTTTAAAATGTTGGGGCTGAAGCCTCAATTTATTATTAAATCAAATACCACTTTGGAGGGTAGAGGGAGACCTAATACATAGCCTGAAGGCCCAAGGCCAAGTGGCCTGAATACAAGGCTTGAAAGCCCATTTTTTGGCCCAAAGGACCCTCTGTGAACAATACTGCTACAATACCCTATGCAGCTAGAGTAATTACTACAATACCCACCGCCGCTACAGTACCCTGGAACAGTACTCACCACCGCTACAGTACCTACAATAGTTCCTCCACCGCTACATTGTTGTCGCAGCTACAGTACCTGAAAATTCATCCCTACCCGGATTTGAACCCGGGTCTTTCGGATTCCAAGAAGGAGCCTGTACCACTTGGGTATAGGCTCATTGGCTTCAGTGTCATAGTTAGTTATGCTTCCACTATTTATTATTATATATATTTTATATGCTTCTTCTGTGGATGATTATTAGTTCACTCATTGTAGTTTCATTGTATATATGACTCCATTGATATCTATTAATAAATTATATCTATTTTTCACTCATATATGAGTGTATAATCACCCAACTACACTACCTTT
The DNA here is from genome assembly GCA_963277665.1 of Viscum album. Lineage (NCBI taxonomy): Eukaryota > Viridiplantae > Streptophyta > Magnoliopsida > Santalales > Viscaceae > Viscum > Viscum album. The sequence continues at coordinate 1,211,856,971 of OY728165.1, forward strand.
ATTCCCTCATTGCTAGTTGAAAGCCTCTAGCATATGGGGAGGCATTCTTTAGGCCATGTGACCCACCGACTCGTGGAACAAGTTAAGTGAATCTCGGGCTAGTACATTACAATGTGGTATAAGTGGTGTTTATTTTTTGTTGTCTTACTATTTGTGTGTTATAATAGAGATTATGATAAAAAGGAATTGGTTATGAGATTGTTGATTGGAATAGCTTAGTCACGTATAGGGAAAACCCAAATTACCTTGAATGGGTTAACATCATTCTTTTATATAAATGTTGAAGTTGATATGACTTTGTTGTTAGGTGACACACATGTATTATGATGTTATTATAATTGGTGTTATTGAAATGGGATTTCATTACTTCATCATGATCAAATGTGTGAATTTCGTGACATGTATCATTATAGGAACAATAGGAATTATATGCCATGAATTTTCCAATGCCACATTTATTTTCAACATGCATTTACATGTCATGAATTTTTAGTTATTGGACCATTTATTGGAAATTTTATTACATTTCTTACAAGAAATAGATAATATAATTGATACAAAAATTATCTTCCTTAGTCTAATATATTATTTCTACATAGTTTAATGTAGACATCATGGTTAGTTAGTTATGGCATGTTGATCCATGTACCATTGGTTGTATGGGGTGGAACATGTTATGGTATGGATTAAGTGGATGCCACATTGTGATTTTTATGGAGTATGGTTACTTATAAATTGGAAATTGTGATCAATATAATTCAACCATTCAAATATATTTAAATACTTAAATGATAACTACTTTAAAATGATTATTACTTTTATAGTAAAATGGTCACCTTATAAATGTGATAAAAGACTCTGACCCTAACCCAACCTTAGTAGTTGGTAGTTTGGAGACTCTGACATTCTTCTGGATTGGTATGGTATTTTTTTAACCTAGAACTATCTTTAAGAGTATAAAGATAGGGTTGAGCTATTTAAATAAAGGATATATACTTATCCTACTTATATATTTGTGATCTATACAATATTTAAATTCTCTTCAAAGGCATTCATTTGGCATTGTAGAATCATGCATCCCTGAAATCTTCAAGTCTTAGAACCTAAAGATATTGATAACCACACACCAGAGGTGGTGGGCCTTGAGCTGCGAGTGACTCCTCATGGACTTAAAATTATGAATCCTCTTTCTGTTCTTGATATTGGCATTAATGCTCAGTCCTGTGATATTTTCTTTCACAAGTTGAAAAATAATCAAGGCGTTTCTTGACCTGCCATGAGTATCATAGATTTAACTGTGGGGTTTCAATAGTATAATCCCCCCACCATTTTAGGGGATGGTGGACCACATGCTTCCAAGTCATTTTTGGAGGCCACTATTTCTATATTTGACCATCTAGAGACACCTCTAGAGTGAAGGGTTAATCATTCTTCATATATGATATGAGATTTTTCAAAGTGATTATGGAAAAATATTACATAGGAATATCGACAAAGAGTTATGGTATGGGAAGACTTCCAAATGATCCTTTATGACTACAACATTCCATATACATTTAAGGATGACCGAGATAGAGTGTTTATAAACATGTCGTATAGAGATATGTTTTTTATGGAGTATTATACTGTCTTTACTATGCTACAAAGGTTCACAACAACTCTATTTGGTGATGATCTTATGATCATTAGGTGATTCGAGTGTGGTCTCGTATATATCATATGATAAAATGTCATTGATTTTAGGTTGAATACTATTTTTGAGATAGTCAACAAGTCCCTTATAACATAGAATAATTTTTTTGAATATGATGGTATGATCTAGTTTTGTTCATCACCTATATATTTCAGTGCTTATTCTAGTAGATGTAAGCATCACTATGAGGATTCTCATAGGTTTAGTAGTTGTCCTACATCATGTAATTATTATTTCATTAAATGTCACCATTATGGGATGTTGGGAAATTTTAAACCCCAATGTTTGTTGGATGCATTTGAATGAAGAGTTTTTGGAAAAATGGTATATATCAATCACTTCTATAGGTCCTTTCCATCAGTTCCTAGAGGGCTAGAATCTTCAACAACCCCTCATTACGGAGAAGGGGAAATAGTAATTTTCATGCAGGAAGATGGAAAACCACTGGATTCTTAGGCTGGGGTGTCAGTCAAGGAATAGGTATTCAGACACATGATTCTTATATCCAGTAAAACAGGTTTGCTTTGGGTAGTCATGTTTTGACTCAAAGCCTTGGTACAAGACAATTATATACATTATAGCCTATACTAGAGAAGTAGAGTACCATAACTTCTATTGTTATAGATACTATTCTAGTACCGTCTAAATTTGTGTCAGCTTTATTTGAAATATACAATACACATTCCTTTATATCTGAGATCATTATAGAGAGTTTGGGCCTCGATATATAACACTTTTGTGGTGTGATGACACTCAATACCCCATTAGGTATATGATCTTAAATAATATACCAATTTAATTATTTTCCCCTTGAGATAGGTGAATATCTATTCATATGGGATCCCTTCATCCTTGACATGATAGGGTTTGATGTAATCATCACGATGGGATGGTTATTTCCCTATCAAATTCATATTTACTACTATCATCGGTGGGTGATGTTTACATCACTAGAGGGTGGTTGGTATGTTTATTAGGGAGAGTGGGTTGTTCATTCAAATTGAGAGAGACTTAAGCAGCAAAGTATGGTTAGAGTGACATCTTATATCACCTATCCATACATGGATGATCGTGGGTTACGACCTGTCTATTTTATCTCCAATAGAGGATCGATTTAAGAATGTATTCCCTAATGAGATTTCTATTCCACATCTAGTGTGAGAGGGAGAATTTATTAATGATCTAATTCAAAGAGAGTCACAGGTTTCCATTCCTCCTTTCAGAATGTCACCTATGGACCTTCTTGAGCTCAAGAAATAGTTAGAAGATATAGAGGATGAAGTCGATATATGATATATCACTTCTTCATGGGGTCCAATGGTTTTTTTGGTGAGAATGAAAATGGTACCCTCGGGATTTATGTGGATTATTTTTGGTTGAACCAACTTATAGTAAATAATTGGTATCCACTACCTTGAATATATGAACTCTTTGATCAGATATGAGTAGAAAGTGTTTTTTTAAAGATTGACATGTGGTTATGATATCATCAGGTTCATGTAAAGTCATCATTCATACCTCGCATAGATTTCAGAAGCAAGCATGGTCTATATGGGTACCTAGTCATTTCGTTTAGTCTCAAGAAGGAACTTTCAGTTTTTATAGATCTAATGAATCCTGGTTTCCACATGTATTTCGATTAATTCATTGTGGTATTTACAGAAAAATTAATAGTGTATTATTGGTATCAACATGACCATGCCAAGAATCTTGAGATCTCACAAAATACACTGAGATAATTCCATCTTTATGCTTGGCCTAGTAAATTTCACTTTTGATGAATAATGTCTACTTCTTGGGCCACATTATCTTAGAGTCGGTAGTTTCAATACACTCAGAGAAAGTGAGAATTGTAGTTTCATGGGAGAATCCTAAGAACATCTTTAATATATTGAGTTTCTTGGGGGAAATTTGGGTATTAGAGATACTTCATCCTGTAATTCTCACACCTTTCAGTACCCCTTGTTTGTTTGACTAAAATGTGTGGGAAATTCTTATGGTCATAATCTTGTGAAAAAACTATTCAGTATTTAATGGTCCATTTGACTTCAACACTGATACTTATTATTCCATATTTTGTAAAGAGTAATGGTGTCTATTGTAAGGCATCCAACATTAGAATTTGAGTTTTTCTTAATGTAGGAAGAGTGACTCACAAAAAATAGGACTTGTAAATTGAGCCCTCATGAGTGGAATTACCCAATGTACAACTTCACACTTGATGCAATATTTTATGATCTATGTTTTTGGAGACACTATTTACTTGGAGTGAATTTTTTTATGTTCACTATTAACAACAGCCTCATGTACATATTTACATAGTGTGAATTGAATATCAGGAAGTGAAGATGGTTTGAGTACCTCTAATCCTTCCATTTCAATCTTTCCTACACACATAGAAATGGTAATCCTTTAACTGATGCTATAAGTTTGAAGACTCTGACACATTAGGTATAGGAGGCCAGTGGTGAGTGTTAACTCTTGGAATTGTCTTTAGAGAAGTGTATTGAGGTTTATGAGGATCATGGATAGACTATCCTCCCATCCTTAGTAGTGACCTCTACCCTTATAGATCAGGTAATAATGAGGAAACTTTCATATCCCAAGGGCTTTGTCCTTAGGTAATGTATCTCAATTGAGGATGCATCTTCTAGTTGGACTATAGATGGGGATGAGACTCTACTATTTAATTGGAATGTATGGGTCCCAAGATATATGAGAGAGAAAATGATGTGAGAATATCATGCCTCAACATGGGAGGTACACCCCGGTATCACCAAAGTGTATCAAGACTTACGTCACCAATATTTGATGTCATCCATGAATTGTATGATTTTTCTAATTATCACTATTTGTTCAACCTTTCAACTAGTGGAGGTGGACCATTAGTGACTGAGGGATTTTGCAGCTATTTTCCATTCAAAGGTGGAAATGGGACAATTTTTATATAGATTTTGTGATTGGTTTACTCAGATCACCTCATAGAATTGATATAGTTTAGGTAGTATTTGATTATTTGATAAAGGCCAGACACTTTATACATGTGTGATATACTTTATAGATAGTCAATCTAGGGATTTTTTATGTCATGTAGGTAGTTCATCTTCATAAAGATCTAAATTATATCATAACTAATAGAGATTCTCTCTTTATATCACATTTCTGATAGGGGTCGCAAAAGGCCTTGGGTACAAAGGTACTTTTGAACATGGCCTTTCACCCTAATGCTAATGGAAATATAGAGCGTACGATTTAGGAGTTATAGGAAAATCATTGTACAATTTTCCTTGACTTCGGGGGTTCTTGGGAGAAACCCATACCCCTTGTAGAGTTCTCATATAATAACATATTTCAAGATACCATTCATATGGATCCTTATGAAGCTCAATATGGTATGTCATTCCAATCACATATGTGCTGGTTAGAGGTAGGGGAGGTAGCTTTACTTGGACATCATCTTTTTTATGATGCTACAAAGGAGGACTCTTTCATAAAAAATCACTTTATGATATATCAGTCCATACATTAGTCATATTACAAGAAATATTGATGACCTCTTGAGTTAGAGGCCAGGGATCGAGTTTTCATGAAATTCTCACCCATGTTAGGTTATAGACATATTCATAGGTAGGTTATGTATTTTTAATGATTCCTTAGATCAATTTTTTTTTTGAAATGATTTATACCATTGGATTACCATTTAACACTTCCTCAATGATATTGTTCCACACATGATGTCTTTCATGTATCTCAGCTTCACCGATATTATCAATAACCATATCATGTATTAAAAACTGATGATTTTGAGTTAGAAAAGGATGATTATTTTGAGGAGTATTCATTATGTATTATTGATTGGGTCATTAAGACACTCTGATGAAGGTTAGTTACTTTTTTATGGGTGTTATGGTATCATGACCAAGTATAGGATTAGACCCAGGAGTGGGGAGATGATATACGAGCTCAGTGTCCAGAACATTTCTCAATTGATAAATATTTACCCATAGAATTACAACTCGAGGATGAGTTGTTTTAAGGAAGAGAGGTTGTAACAACCCATCCATTTTCTAGTGGTGTGACACATTTTTATGATATTTTAATTCCTTTTTTATCTTAGTTTTTGTGAACTATATCCCATAGAAGGTCCCTATAGATTTTGAAGGTATTTCAGAGCCTAGAGTTTTGGATAATGGGTAAAAGGGTAGTCTCCAAGGTTATCATATGTTTATAAAAAAACCATATAAGGTAATCGTATGGGGCACTCTTTTAGCATTAAGGGCCAAATAGTTTGTCTGCATCCATGAGAACCAAGGCACATTCCTGTTCGAGGTCTTAAAAAATCATGATAGTGTGTTTTTGCATGTTTTTCACACAGTTAGAGAAACTGTGAACCATAACTGTGTGGGGTCCCTCCATAGACAATGAAGGTAGAATGTTTTGCATCCAATTTTTCCAAATTGTGTGGCCAAACTGTGGGACCTTGTTTTTTGGGGTGAATTTAAATTTTTATCCTTAGATGATTTAACACCTCACTCCTCTTATGTCTTTTTCCATTTACATCAGAGGAACACCCCTCCATACTCTTATTGATCTCTCTTACTCCCTAATCTAGTGATTTCCATTTCTATTAGGTATAAACTCCAAATCATGTGATGTCAGTCTTGTTGGATCCCTAACTGTATGATCTCAAATCGCATTGCTTCCTATTTCACTTTCTCTTCACATCCTATGTGCTAATTAGGTTAGTTCTCAAATTCACTTTTTCATTGTGTTAGACCATTATTTTTTTTCCATGTATCAACATTGAGTATGAATCTTATGTTGGATTTGGAGTCATATATAACACTAAGATTGGTGGTATAGATTTTATTATTAAAATTTGTGGTTTTTTTATATCCTCTTCATTGTGACACACAAAATACTTTGTCTCACATTGACTATAAATGAGGTCTTTGATCCCAAATTTTATATCACATGTTAATATACTATAGAGGATCATTTATAAGTATTTAATGGATTCTAACCTCGATCAAAGACACCCATTGTGATTTCTGGCTTGAAATAACTGTTTACATTTAATTGTTTAAATGAACCAATTCCTTATTAGAATTAATCATCGGTTGTAAATATAATTTACCCCTTGTTTCTAATTGCCTAATTTGTAGTAAAACATTATAAGTTCTTGGTTGAACCCTGTAATTTTAATAACTTAAATATATATATATTAAATTTCATGATTGAACTGATGGAAATGGAATTTTCATTAATTGATTATTTGAAAGGATTATTTATGTTGAAAATCCTGCTTCAAGAAAGTTTTAATTGCTTAAATTAATTAAGTGTGCCAATTGAATAAATTACAAATGGGGGAAAAGCCATGCCAATAGATTCAACCTTATTATATGTCTTGTATGAACTGGGATCTACATATATAAATATTAGGATTGATGAAAATTTTTACAAATTAGTGATCCCAAAAAATTTAGATTTTTTACTACTCTTAGATTGGTTGTGGAATGATGGTTAAGGGATTTTTCAGAAGGATAATTCACTATCCCTTACATTGGTTGTGACAAAGACATTTTTCACCATTATAATATTATTTGGGCGATGGAAATTGCATTCCATGTTCCTCTGTTTAGTGTGCTGGGAAGAAAACCACCCAAACTATCTTAAATGATGATCATGAAATTAAAATTCACTATGATATTTCGAGGTTGTTCCCCCTTATTAATCCTACAAACTTGTTAGACTGGTTATGGATGTCTGTGCAACACTTCGATATACTGTTACTATATGGTTATGGATCTGACTAATTTCAACCCAAGATGAATCTAGTAAAGTTCGCCAGGTGTCCTATAAGAACATGAGATGGTGGTTATTTTTTGATTTCTAGCATTTTTTTATACATTTTTACCTCCACAATATTGATTTTATGTACACTTCTTGGATTATTTCTAGACATTGTTGTCATTGGAATACTAGTATTTTATCTCGCAGCATACTCAAGTAGCCTTTTGTACCTGAGTAGATTACATGGCCACATGTATGGATAAGGGAAATTTACATGCCAAAAATTCATGATATACATTACTTATAGTTGGATAATGGGAGCAGAGGACCAAACATATTATCTATATTTTAGTGGATTAGCCTTTTGGAATTTTTTAGGTTTTTATATCATGTTTTATATGAATGTTCCCTAGATCTATTTTGTTTATCAGCATTCAATAACATCATCATGTATCTGACTCATCCTTTTTGGATTTTGATAATATTATTTAGTTTTTTAATTATTTTCATGTATTCAATTTTTTATTATATCTATTTTATATTCTTATGCAGTGGTGGGTTACTAGTCTAGTCTCTATAGTGTCTGTTAATATATTCTTCTATTATTATTTGTTAATCTATCATATTTGATGTGACACTCTGGTATAAGGGTATAATATGTATATTGTACAACCTTTACATCCTCTCTACTACTTAGCACCCAATGGAATATAGGTAGGTACGCTTGAGGGCATGTGACCCACCATCTTGGGGCACATGTTATGTGGATACCAAATAGGGATGTTACATTTACCTTTATCACTACCTACAATCTTGAAGTATGTTTTGGTACCAATCTACATCCCAAATAGTTTGTGATAAAAACATAATAGTCCACCCCAAATGGACTCTAGTATAATCCATCCACTATTTATAAAATTATGAGTGTGATGGAATAACAAATATACAGTAGTGATGTAACTGAGAACAAGAGATCGCAACTCCCTAAAGGACACAGAACAGAATCTACCTACTTTGGTGTAAGCTGGAATGTATATACATAGGTTTCAACATCTATATATATATATATATATATATATATATATCTGTGTGTGTGTGTGTGTGAATTTGAATATGTATATATATATAATTATATATGTGTATAAGACTATAAATACACACACACACACATAATAACAGCTAGGACCAGATGTTTATAACCAAGGAATCTGTACAGAATTGTAAGATTCATAAGCTTTAAATAAGGGAATTTTCCCAACACTCATACATGGAGACAAAATTTAATATCAATAATTCCCAATCAATGATGTGGTTCATAATGCCCAACATCCTAACCAAGGAGAATTAGGCATCATGTCCAACATTTCAATAAAATATTTAAATTTTCATATCCAACAATGTCAAGGGATAATGAAACCCCTTGTCTAAAATATACCATAATCATTAACAATGAAAAATATCAATGGTCCAATATTAATAAGAAATAATTTCATTTAATACATTAATGAATGAAAAAATTAGAATACAAACCAAATTTAGTTTTAATTTAATTCTATTTAGACATGTGCTTCACTCTTAATTAGAAAAGGGCTAAGATACATTGTCTTACAACTTCTATTTCATTTTATTAAATCTAAACATGTCAATTTAGTAACAACCAGACATACCAAGAAGGTAGTTTGGGTCTGCATCCATTTATGATTCTCAATATTATTTCATTAGCACACTATATGGGTGGTGATAGTCATTGTAGACAACCTATGTTGACAACAAGGATATATGGGAGTATCTCTAACAATGTAAAATTAATTTAATATGATTTAATCATTTTTAAGGTAATGCATTGAAGGTCTTTCATGTGGCATAATGGAGCCTAGGATAAACAACAAGGATTTAGGGTATGTGTACTATACCACGTACCATTTGGTGATAGAAAACTCCTCATCTAGTATTCTCCTCTAAGTTGGGCTAGTGTGGGAGAAAACATGAGAATAGACAAACACCCTAAAAATAGAGAAAATTATACAACAAATATTTATCATTACATATGGTTAATGAAATGAATAAAATAATGAACAATATTGATGTACATACCATTGGTTATCCAATTATATGAATGAGGGACAAATTGGGAATTTTATAAAGGAGGATTGTAAAAGCCAATCTTAAGGTAGAATAGGTGCTCTCAATAGAGGGGGAGATACTTTGCATGAAGTGGGAGGAGAAAAGAGATAATATGCTTTAATGGAATGTGATTAAAATGTACTTTCACCCACTTTTAAGGGGTGCATTGTTTGGATTCATATTTTTCCAAACCAAGTTCTAACTGTGCACTAGTACTGTTCGGGGTGTTACCCCCACACACTAGGTAGGTTCAATGCTTAAAATACCATAAGAAACCTGGGAGGCCCCAATATATTTTTTCAAATAACCCATGCAAAGTCATGAGGAATATATCACATGGTGTCTATAACCTTTCACCTATTTATTGACACCACATGGTTGAGATGTACAATTATCACAAACAATGTTCCATTCATGTACCTCCTCTGCTTACTCAAAAAACTAAATCTATGGGCTCTAAAATAGTCCCAATCACTCCTAAAAGATTCTTAAATTCGTTACCAACATGTTTTTGAGTACAAAAAACTTAAAACTGCAAATTAAAATATTCATAATTCATCAATAAGATGTGATGTTTCCACTTCACCTCCATAAAAAACTCATCCTTGTGGTTCCCACCTGAGGTTTCAAAAACATCATATGAGAAAATCATCATCCACAGAGCATGCACATAAACCACTCACTCCCATGTCTCATCTTTTAGATGATCGTGATCCAATAATAACCATACTAGAGGAACTGACCTACCTCATAGATCTTTCATTCTCTTATCAACTATATAGATCATATATTCCTCAAAATCAGCATCAATATCCCATTCAAACTCATCAGGCTAGAAAACATGAGATGGGAATGAATAGTAATTATGTAACAGAGATACATGAAAACCATCATGAATGAACCTATATATCTAAGGGAATGTTGTCTAAACAAAATATTCCAAGACACTCCAAAACCTCAAAAGGTATGATGAACTTAGGAAATAACTTCCCTTTCCACATGAATCATTGACGACCCAGTCATGTTGAATCATGAAATAAGAATCTATCACTATCCTAAAACTCTAGAGGTCATCGATGACAATAAACATATGAATTTTATCTATATTTATCTATATCCATTAACTTCTAGATAACTAATACCTTCTCTAATGACTCTTGTATGATATGAGGTCCCAATAGTACTGCCTCACCTTCCTCTGACTTGCATATGTCTGAATGACATGACCAACTATATAGGGCCTCATAGGGATCCATTGAAATAATATCTTTGAAGTTGTTATAATAATAAAAAATATCAATAGGTATTTTTTTCACCCCAAACATCCAAAAACATTGACACTTTCTCTATGTACTTCTTATAACATCAGTATCTTACACTCAAACTATCCATCGATCTTTTGGTGATAGGACATAATTAAAATTTCTAAGAAATATAGTGCCTTTTACAACCCCTACCAGAAGAAAAAATGTGAATCATGTGTCCATGTCAGATAAAATAGTATATGGAACCCAATAATGTCTTATGATATCCCTCAAAAATAGACTCCCTCTCTCACCCACTGAAATGGTCTCTCAGATAGGAAAGTAGTGGGCCATATTCATTAATTAATCCCTGATAACCCATATTGCATCACTACCTCTAGGAGGTTTTAGTAATCTCTTCATGAAATCCATAGTGACATCATCCCCTTTGCAATCTATAATAGGTAACATTTTCAAAATCCAACCAGGTCAGTGGTGTTATTACTTCACCTACTGATAGGAGTGACACCAATTATTAAAGTTAATTATATCCCTCTTCATGTCTGGCCACTAATACTAGTGATGTACTTCAAGACATATCTTGGTAAGATCTAGATGGACTGACCCAGAAGAATCATGTGACTCTCACATAAACTCATTTCACATGTCATAATGAACTCAAACACATCCATGAATATACAGGATTTCATCAACATCAATGACCCAATCTGTCTGTGGGTCCACACCAAAACTTCTCTCCCCTATGGCCAAGAATTAGAGATCAGAAAGCTATCTCATCTTCACTCTATCTAGAAGTGAAGAAGTGATATATTTTATTATGGTTATAGGCTACCCAATATGGTCCTAAATCATTAAATTCAACTCTATAAATAGTTTCATCAACTTCCACTCACTACTAGACTTTTTGACCACCTGTTTCTATGTCTTCCATATAAGAGTGTCATCCACAACATTCCATTTCCCCGGAATCTACACGAGCTCCAAATCAAAGTACAATAGGTATTTAACCCATATTCATTTCCTAAGGTTTACATTAAAATGAATGAAATGTATTTAAGGATATTATAATCTATCTATATGACAAATTATTCCATAAGAATATAGTGTCCCAAATGATGTAAGAAAGGAACTATTACTACTATAATAAAAATTTTTTTGTTGATTAATTATTATCATGATGCCAAAACTGATTAGACCATTATTCCACATATTACTCATCCTATATTAAAACTACTCCCTGCCCAATTGATGGAATTTCCTAATAAAATTTACAGATATTTCCCATCTCTTAAAGAATCAATATTGACACTGATGTCAATCTTCCTTTCATCTCCTGAAAGAAGTTCTCACATAAGTTAGACCATATAAACAAAATACCATTATTTATCAATCCCATGAGTGCTTTTTCATGTCATGATAGATTCTTAACAAATTTCATACAATATTTATCTATCCCCAAGAAACATTATATGTCAAATAAGTACACAAAATGCTCATAAGAAACCATGACTATCACCTTCTCTATGTCCACAGATACTCTTGCCTCCAAGATGATGTGACCCAATAAGTTAAATTTATTGATCCAGAAATTACATTTAATGATCCTAGAATACAACCTATTCTCTATCAGTTTATTTAATATGTTGTCGGGGTGTTTGGAATGATTGGTTCTTGTATGTGAGTACACTGAGACTTCATCAAAAAATACTACAAACAATTAATCCAAATACTTCTGGAAAACCTAATTCATCAAAGCCATTAAAATGATTGATCTTTCATAAGATTGAACAACATAACCAATTAATCATAAAATTCATATCTACTATGTAATTTTGTATGTTGTAAATTTTAGGGTCTTACGCATACCTAATGATAGCCCAAACTCAAATCAATATTCAATATGACTCAACCTCCACATATTTGGTTAAAGAGACCATCTTTATTAGGTAAAGGATATCTGTAGTTTATCATAAACTGATTCAATTTCATAAAATTTACACAAATAAAAAGGGTCTCATACTATAAAAAAATATGGGCGAACCCCATTGTGAAGTATTGGTTTATATAAACCCCTAAGATTCTATGTAATGAAACTGCTTCTTGGGAACATGTAACTTAGTAGTAGCCATCCTAAGAGGTGGGAAAAATACTTGTTCTACTCATAAAATAATTTCAATAATTAACTATACCTATCTCTCTCTCTTGAGGTAGCCCAGAAAATTAATCAAGGAATACATATCTAAAATGGTCCACTACTAGATGGAAATTGGTACATCTCATTCCCCAATATTCAAAATAAATACTAGAAACATGAGTTATCACTCCACTTATCCCATGATTCTAAAGTCTAGATAGACACACCTGTAAGTCCCATTATATCTTCTGGATTTAAAAATTTCCCTTAGGTGATGAAAAAGAAACCCTTCAATGATAACTTTCGATAAAGGATTAGTAGTGAACCAACCATCCCATTCCAAAAATGACCTCAATGCCTTTCATTCTGAGGAAAAAAGATTATGTACAGTAAAGATAACTACCTATATCAATGGGGTTCCTTTCATTGGTGTATTCTATAAGATCAAATCCCCAATTAATATTATATGGTCATTACACCTCTTAAATACTCCATATTAAGGATCACACATTCCACAACTCTTGCTGATATAAGTGAATGATATGTGCCTATATCAAATAAGACATAAAGTAAATTAGTGGATACTAAAATCAAAACTTTTACGCTGGAAGGATCGAAACTCTACTCCTAGGGTTTTGGTTATATTGTATATATCTGTCGTGATCCATGACCCTGATATTTAACATGACTACCTAGGGTAGGTTTGATCTACTAATTTAGTATGTTTTGTGTCTGTATCCATCACCCATGACCACCCCCTTAGCTTGAATGGATATTAGTACTCTATTTATCTTCCTTTAAAATAGTTATTGAACCCTATATTAAATGTGGAGTTGGTGAAAATTATTTTTTAGTGGGTATTATAGTAAAGTTTCTATATAAATAATGAATATAACCCATCCTACCAAAAACATAAAACTCATATGGGTCCCTACTATACAGGGGTTTTGTGTGTCATACCTTCCCACACTGATAAAATATCATGTAACTGTCATTTAATTTTATTTTACTGTCATTTCCCCCATGAGAAGAATCAAGGATTCACTTCTTGCTTCCAGATGAACTAATCCCTTATCTAGGTATTGAACCGCCATTACCATACCTTCATCTTCCATCAAATTCCACTATGTAATGAGGTCTTGGTTAAAATTCTTAAAAATAATGTTCAACCAAAATACATTAACCTAATATCAAATAGATTATATAATAAAATCCTTTAATATCTCACTATAGTCACTTCATCACCAAAAAGAGTTAGTGTGAGAAGTTGGAGCACAATGAAACAAGTTAAATACTCTGTCATAGAGAAATCACTCTTATGAAGGTGCATAAAATACCAAGCCCGATTAGCTATTAACATCTATAGAAAAGTAATCATATAATACAGTAATAACATCCCAAGAGAATATAACTCAATGATGATATTCCTAGGTAATAACATCCCACCAATTCATTGAATAATACCAAGTTATATCTGATGTGATCTTGACCCTTTGTACTGGATGTGTCTCCAGATGATCAAATATAGATAGCGTGGACTAGAACAGTGACTCATAAACCATTGGGAAAACATTCACTATAAATTTTGGAGTTTTATTCTATTAAAACACCCCAGTCAACTCTTCCATGTAATGGAAAGGTCATGGAGAATAGTTTTTAGACTACATCAATCACTAAAAACCCTATCAGAATTGATCATCAGTTCCGCATTAGGTATAATAGGGGGTGCTTCTAGTGGAACCACAAGAGGTAATAGTAGTGTATCAGGTCCCACTAACTCTACAACATGTTCTTTACCACCTTCTTCCCACACAACTTGAAACCATCATGGTGGAATATTTCTACAATGTAAAATGCACACCTCAGAGCTCAATTTTATAAGGGAAATGATCATAGATATGAGAATAGGATGGGTGTAAGAAATTCTGTATAAGAGTAAAACCCCCATTTCCAACTCCTAAGTATAGTTCTATGTGACATATAATATCATAAGGGATTATAAGAGACACTCAAATTTCCCACTATTAAGGTCAGGATTGGTTCAAATTATCATATCCCATGGCAATTGTTCTAGTATTTGGGTTTTTAATTGAACGTTATAGAGGAAAACACCCTTTATGTTACAATTGGAATCCCCAATTAGTGGAAACCATTTCAATCTAGAATTTCAACTCCATAATTTATATATATATATATAATGGTTTAGTTAGATTCATATTTCATTCCAAAGTTATAATGTCTTGTTCTTCATAGTTTGAAATTATTCACAAAGTTAATTGAAATAATTCTTTTACATTTAGCTATAGAATATAATAGGTCTTCAATGATGTCTCAATTAGATAAATTACCAATCATAATTTATAGATTCCCAACCTTTAGAAATTATAATTGGATCCCATGAAATCACAACCAACTAACATTTCAGTGCACACAACCACATTTTTATATCCCAAATATGTAATAATTGTCTTACATAAGGATCCTCTATAAAGAAATATGATAAAAACACATTTTTTGTTTATTTATAAACTTAAATTAAAAAATTATATTTCTTATTCTTCCTATAGAAATGTTAGTCAACTAATAGATATAATGTTCTAGACACTTCTAAATACTACAGGAAATGTACATAGTAAAATAAATTTGACATGTAATTATTTTGAATTGTGAATCCTTATGTGAATGTTATGATGCATGAAACAATAATTCCTCATCATGTCAGGCTAGGTGAAAAAGGTCACCCATAATGATAATAAACACCACAAGTCATGTGTGTAACACAATAGTGAAATCAATAAAACAGTAATAGGAAAAAAACAGAACATAAAGTCCTATATTAGGAAACATTGATTTCCCCATATACAAGGGTTAGATACATCTAGGAATAAGATCGTTGACAATTTATGACACATCATAGTCTCTATTATACCATCCCAAAATAGTAAGCAAACGAAAAGAAATCCCCAATACCACTTGGAACATCCCTAGTCTAATCCACTAATAAGTGACCCAAACTAATGGTTCATATAGCCAAAAACATTCCTCCTTGTATTCTAGAGACTACCGAATAGTTTTGAGGGTCTACAGCGGTATAGTGAGTAGATTCTTCCCTCATGATCAGAGTGGAATGTACCAGTGTAAAAATTACAAAATAAAAAAAAGAAAAAAATAATCGAAAGATATGAACTAAATATCGAAATAAAAGAGAACTATCATCAATAATACCTATCATCATATACAAAATAAGTATTTCATGTCTATATAATATATGAAAAATTTGAATAAAAGGGAACTAGAGAAGAAGGAATATGAAAAAAATGCTAAAAAAATAAATAGAAAGACTAAAATATTTCTGTTATAGCATCATGAGAATAAACTGAATCCTCTACTCCCATGCTCCATCCTAGTATAGAACTTTAGGCATCTATATCTGGGTGTTTCCCATTGTCCCTACCTATATCCATGTGTTAATTCCAAACTCTTCTTTTGACTTTTATGTTTTCTGTTTTAGAAATCACAGATATCTTTATACTCATTTCTCAAATAAAGGACTTACTTTGAATACAGTTTCTATGTTTATCATACTAACTCTGTTTATCGTACTGACTCTGTCAATTGTACTGACTCTGAAAATTGTATTAACTCTTTCAATCGTACTGACTCCATTAATCATACTGAATCCGTTAATCGTACTGAATCTATTTATCATACAAACTCTTACCATCATACTCATATTATGAATTCTTACAACTTTTCATCATGACTGTATTTTACACTAAGTAATATTAATCATACTCATGTGTTACTTTTATAACATGCATGATTTCATACTTTTATCAAAACAGATGTTTTATATATTTCATACTCATTATTATAATTTTCGTTTATATTTTTTTGACCAAAATGATGTCATGGTGTTAGTTATAAACTAATCATAATGATGTCATGTTTTTTGTGTCAATGTGACTGTTATAATGCAAGGTGTCCAACTCCCACCAAGTTTTCTAGAGAAATTTACCGTTGGAGGAAATATTATTGTTGGAACCCGAGGCCTATAAATGGGAGGCCATTTGAAGCTAAGAAAATAACTGAGCAGACGTTGATCATCTTTTTTTTCTATCATGTTTTTGATAGAGAAGCTATGACTTCTCTCTTACTTCGTGCGAAATCCTTGGAATTACAAAATGTGAAGAGCTCGTTCTAAGGTTTTATATTTTAGTAAGTTCTTTTTTTTCTTTGTGTGACTGATCAGGTGATAAAAATAGAGGGATTCTAGGGATAGGCAGACGGTGTGACCGATATTCGTATTGAGGGATTTCATGTGTTTGAAAGACATAGATACCGATTACTTGTAAAATTGAGGGCTTGTGGGGATATCAAGAAAGACATTCCAATCATCATATTGAGGGATTGCAGGGATTGCAAGATAGACATGTTGATCATTGTATTGAGGGCTTAACAAGGTGCTGGTAAGACATACCTTTTCTCCTAGATGAAAGGATACCCTTCTCTTTGGGAAAAAATAATTTTAATACTTTTACTTTCCTTTTCTGTTTATATATGAAAGTGAATTGTATTGTTTCCTCTTTATTTTCATATTCATTTCAACTGTGACTATTTCAATTACGATTATTTTGTTACGTATTGTATTAATAGATTCTATATGGTATATGGTATAATCTTTCTCATTTTTATTACTCTGATTATTGTATTCATTTTGAATATAATTGTTTTACATTACTTACAATATTACATCGTATCATACATATTATATCATAGAAAATTGAGGTTAATTGTATTGATTGCTAACTGTATTAGTTTAATAGTTTTAAAATAATTTATTTCTTAATAATTTAAAATTAAATGTTTTTAAACCTACAATTCACCCCCCTTGTATTGTGTCATCTAATATACATATACAATCATATTACAACCAACAATTGGTATTAGAGGAGGTTTACACTTTTTTTTCCTTTTGACATTACAATTGTATTGTTATTACAAATATCTATTTATAACTACATGTTGCAGTAACATCTGGAGTGGAAAATTATTGTTTTATTGGATGGAAAGAATGAATACTGGATCAGTTGAAAATCAAAATCCATCTTTACCACCTATTTTTTGGGAATGATTATGAGTACTAGAGAGACTGAATGAAGACATTTGTTATCAATACTGGTGTAAATAATTTTATTATGCTTACTAAAGTGATAAAATACTTGACAAAGATGTTTGTACTTTCACCAATCAAGAGAAGCAAGAATATCAACTGAATTACAAGGTACACAATACATTGTTATGTTCTATGACCAGGAATATATATATTCCAGATATCATCATGTGAAATATCCAATTGTATATCAAAGAAATTGTAAGTCACACATTTTGGTACATCTAAAGTTATAGAAACATGAAGAGAAATCCTTCGTGCAGAATATCATGGGTTTCTTTTTCCTTATGGAGAACTAGTATGTAAGGTACAGAAAAGATTTAAGACAATTGTCAACAGTTTATAATCTATGGGAGAAAATTCTCTTGATGCCGAAGCTCTTGTAGACATGATTATTGATATAATTCCAAATGAATTGGAATAAAAAAGGACTGTTATTGATGAAAACAGAAAAGTTTCCCAGATTACTCTTGGTGATCTTTTTCAAACTCTTATGTAGCACGAGACAAGAATGAAAAGATATGATGATTTCAATAAGTATACAAATGGAAATAGAAATGTATCTTTTACTACTTCATCCAAAACTATGACACTAAAATGAATAACAATATCTCCAGCTAAAAGGCTCTTGTTATGTAAGAATCAAATGATAACGATCTTTCAGATAATGAGTTAGCCAATATTTCTTGAAGGATGAACTAGATTGTGGGAAAGAAATACTTTCAATACAGATTTAAAAAGAAAGATAGGAAATACCTGAAAGACTCATAAGTATCTGGTTATCAATGAAAAATTGCAGGGCATATAAGACCAGATTTTCCTATGCTTAAAAAGTGATCGAAAGGAAAATCATTCTGAAATGAATAGAAAATGTTTTACAATACTAAAGGGAAGAATTTCTTGAAATCTAATGACACATGGAGTGCTAGTGGTGGTGAATCTTCAGATGAATCCTTAGAGTATTAGTCTTCTAGTTAGAAGAATCTTGGTCTTCTAGAAAATCTAACCATTGAAAATATTTGTCTAATGGCCAAGGTACACAATGCTGATTCACTTAAAAATGTTTCCTTCAATGAAAATTATACTGATGAAAAATATTGTGAATCTTTAGATGATGAGTCTTTGTCATCAGAATATAATAATTTACCTTCTTATGAATAAGTTTCTTGGTTTTCTAAACACATTGAGAATGAAAATTCTAAAATCAAGAAAAAGCATGGTAATGAATATTCTAGAATTTCCATTTTAAGTAATTAAGTATCAGATCATTCTAATGATATTGATAAGAAAACTTTTGATTTTGAAAGTATTTTAAAAAACCATAAGAAAGTAAATTATGGAAAGGATAAGCTTTTAAGGAACTTGAAATTTTAATTTCTATGAAAAATACTTTAGAGACAAACTCTAGTTCAAAAAATAATTATTTTAAAGATAAAAACATAGTTTTAAAACTAAAATCAGAAATACTTTCCTTCAGGAAGTGTTTTTTCAAACTTTACCTCTGGTAAGGAAAACCTCTCTAAAATGTATTCAGACGTTTGAACTTTAAGGAATCATTCTGTAATTGGTTATATTAATCCCAAACCAGTTTTTAGTAATAACTATTTTGTTCCTCAAAAGTGCCTCATTCTGTAATAAATGTCAATGTGGTGGACACTGGGATAGAAATTTTTCACTTTACAAAACTCAATCATTAGGTTTTCATAAAGATCGATTTGCAAAAAAAATGTGGATTCTCAAAATTCATTTATCTAACCCTTCCGGATCCAAACAAGTTTGGGTTTTGAAAAACTAATTGTTTATTTTTCAGGTAAACAAAAAGTGTACCATCAAAAAAAATTGTACATGGATAGTGGTTGTTATTAACTCTTGACCAGAAAAAAAGATTTATTTGAAAATATTATTGAAACAATAGGTTGAAAAGTTACCTTTGGAGACAATTCTCAAGGAAAGACTATTGGTATAGGTAATATTTTTATTCCTTGGAAAAGTTTTAATTTCAAATGTTTTTTTTTCAAAGTTCTTAAGCACAACCTCATTAGATAAGTCAATTTTTTGATGAAGGATACCTTGTGAATTATACGAGTGATAAATGTTTAGTTCACAATTCCAATGACGAATTCATTCTAACTACCCATAGGAAAGAGAATGTATACACCATTAACTTAGAAGACCATATGACTCAAGACTTACCTTACTTAAGTGCAATAGAAAACCAATCTGGGTTATATAATAGAAGGCTAGGACACTTTAACCTTACAAACCTTTGTAAACATTCAAAGAAAATACTTTTTAAGTATCTACAATATATTAAATATGATTCTTCAAAGGTTTGTGATCCTTTTAAATATGGAACGAAACATACAAAAATCTTTAAATCAATCAATAGAGTTTCAACTTCTAATGCATTACAGCTAGTACACATAGATCTTTTTGGTCCTACGCAAACTGGAAGCATTGGAGGAAAGTATTCTGTATTTATTTTAGTTGATAACTTTACTATATTTACAAGCGTCTATTTTTTAACAATGAAATTTGAAGCTTTTTTCTATTTCAAAATTTTTTGAGCCGAAGTTAAAAATGAGAAAAACCTTCCATTGATAACTATTCATAGTGATCATGGTGGTGAATTTCAGAATTCATATTTTTAAACATTTTGTAGTAAAAAAGGTAACACTCAAAACTTTTCATCTCCAAGAACCCCTCACCAAAATCGCTTCGTTGAGAGAATAAATTTTATTCTTCAGGATATGATATGAACCATGTTATGTCAATATAAAATTGCTAAGCATTTTTGGGATGAAGTTGTTAGTACTACTTGTTATACTATAAATCGTGTTTTAACTAGTCTTTTTCTTAATAAAACACCTTACGAATTTTGCACTGGATGAAAACAAAAAGTTTCATACTTTAGAATATTTGGATGCAAAGTATTAATATTGAATAAACAAGATAATCTATATAAATTCTCTCCCAATGTGATGAAGGAATGTTTCTTGGTTATTCTATAAATTTTTCGGATTATATCATTTTTTTAAAATCTCATGTACTATTGAAGAAATAGTGCATGTTAAATTTGATGAAAACAATACCTTTGTTTTTAAACAACCTCAACTTATATCCTCAGATGTTTCTTTCAAAAAGTAATTATCAACCCTTGATTTAAAACCCTTCTGATAAGGAAAATGTTCAAGAATGTATTACTGAAACATTTAGCCTAGAATATTTCATACCATATGTTGATGAAAATGTTTTACAAAACACAAATCAAATTGATTCGTACGAATCAACCCATTGATAATATCATTGGTGATGTAAATCAACCTATAAGAACTAGAAATTCCTTGAGAAATGAAATAGAACAACTTTATTTTCTTTCCCAATTCGAACCCAAAAAACCGTGTGAGGAATTAGGTGATGAATATTGGATTAATGTAATGCAACATGAACTAAATGAATTCGAAAGGAATCAAGTCTGGAATTTAGTTGAAAGACCTAAATAAACAACTGTATTTTGTGTAAAATGGGTCTTCATAAATAAATGTGATGAAAATTGAGTCATTGTAAAAAATAAAGTAGGACTTATTGCTAAGGGATATAACCAACAAGAGGGAATATATTATGAAGAAACATACGCTTCAGTAGCTAGACTTAAATAAATTCGTATTTAGTTAGCCTTTATAGCATACTTCAATTTCAAATTATTTGAAAAGAATGTTAAATGTGATTTTCATAATGGTTTTGTACAAGAAGAAGTTTTTATTGAACAACCAACTGGTTTTATTGATTCAAAATATCTTTATCATGTTTTTAAACTTACCATAGATTTATATGGCCTTAAACAAGCCCCTAGAGCATTGTGTGATAGGCTTATAAGATTTGTTTTATAAAAAAATTATGAAAAACATACAAAAGATCCAACCCATTTTATAAAAATGGAAAATAAAAACATTTTTATTGTTCAAATTTATGTTGATGACATAATATTTGGGTCAAATCAGCAATCTCAAATTGATTCCTTTGAGAATCTAATGAAATATGTGTTTTAAATAAGTATGATGGGTGAGTTAAAATTATTTTCAGGCTTTCAAATTTCTCAAAAACCGGAAGGAACCTATGTATACAAACATAACTATATCAAATACTTACTCAAAAACTATTTATATGATAGTACTAAAAGTATTAGCACTCCAATTACAGCCTCAAATATACTTGATCTCGATGAAGCTGGGAAACCAGTGGATCAAACACCTATTAGAGGTATGATAGGAAGTTTGTTGTAAATGATATCTAGTCATACCTGCTTAATGTTTTCCATATGATTATGTAAAACATACCATTCAAGTCCAAAAAAATCCCTTTTAAAAGATGTGAAAAGTATTTTCTTATATTTAAAAGGAACTCTGAATTTTGGCCGTTTTTATTCTTCTGGAAAAGATTTTGTTTTGAAAAGTTTTTCAGATGCTAACTTTGGTGGTTGTAGAATAGATAGAATTGGTAAATTGGAAACATGTCATTTCTTAGGTGGTTATATAGTTTTTTGGTCATCCAAGAGACAACACTCAGTAGCACTTTCCAAAATTGAAGCTGAATATGTAATAGCTGGAAGTTGTTGTGCTCAACTGTTATAGATACAACACACACTAACTGACTATGAAATGTGTTTGTCAAAAACTCAAATACTATGTGATAATACTATTACCATATCTCTTTGTAAAAACCCATAACATCACTTACATAAAAAACACAGAGATATTAGGCATCACTTTCTTAGGGATCACGCGCAGAAAGGGGATATTATTTCACAATTCAACAGAATGCAAGAACAACTTGAAGACATTATTACAAAACTGTTTCCATCTAGTAGATTTTTATCTATTAAAGAGAATCTTGGAATGATTTAACTAAAATAATCATTCATATCTACTTAATTTTTTACAGTTCTATCTATAATCAATATCTTTTTTTCAAAGGCGGAGAACATTAGATTTTTGTTTTGGTTTTTATTATCTTACTTTATTTTGTATCTTAAGTTTAAATTTATACCTATTCACCTATTTATTCTATTCGGACAATTTGTTTATTTTTTTGATATTTTATGTTGACTTTATATTTCATTTTCTTGTCTGTCTGGTCATCGGCTTGACAACCTATGGTAATGACATTGTTTTCCATCATCTTGGCATCCTATGGTAATGACTTCGTTTTCCATTGTCTTGAAAACCTATAGTAATGAATTTTTTTTCATTTTCTTGACCACCTATGGTAATGAATTTGTTTTCCATCGTCATAACAACCTATTGTAATAACTTTGTTTTCCATCAGCTTGAAAACCTATGGTAATAACTTTTTTTCCATTGCCCTGACAACCTATGGTAATGACTTTGTTTTCCATCAGCTTGACCACCTATGGTAATCACATTATTTTCCTTTTTCTAGAAAACCTATGGTAATGAATTTGTTCCCATTGGCTTTACAACCTATGGTAATGACTTTGTTTTCCATCGTCTTGACAACCTATGGTAATGAATCCTTTTTCCATCATCTTGAAAAGTTATGGTAATGAAATTATTTTCCATTTTCTTGACAACCTATGGTAATGACATTGTTTTCAATAGGCTTGACAACCTGTGGTAATGAATTTTTTTTCCATCGGCTTGATAACCTTTGGTAATAGTTTGTTTTCCATCAGCCTGACAACCTATGGTAATGAATTTGTTTTACGTCATCTTGAAAACCATGGTAATCGATTTTTTTCATCAGCCTAACAATCGATGATAATGACTTTTTTTTCCATCAGCTTGAAAACCCATGGTAATGACTTTGTTTTCCATCATCATGAAAACCTATGGTAACGACTTTGTTTTACATCGGTCAGACAACTGATTGTTTTTTTGGTCTCATATTTTCTTGTATTTTTTTCATAATAGTATTGTATTATATCTAATTTCATGATACTATGAAACCAACAAATTACTTGAAATCTCTGACATGTGCATTATTTCATTCTTTTGTCTTTATTATGTTTTATTTTTTCTTGTTTTTGATTACGAAAATAAAAACCCCTTTAACTCTCCTCCATTGGATTATTTATCTTATAGTCTCAACTATAGAGGACCATCGGTCGTATTTTTTCACCTATAAATAGAGGACCCCCACTCATCAAAACCACAACATATTTTTTTATTTTCGTAGAGAAGCCCTACTTCTATGTTTTAAGATTCTGTACGATCTTTTCTTTTTTCCCTTATCATTATGTCTCAGTCTTCATCCAATACTCCTACCGAAATGTATTCAAATAACTCTCATATGAAGATTTATTCAGATAATTTTTAGTCTCTTGAGGTTACTTTGACAGATATGATTCAAAAATCAAGAGGATTATTTAGTTTCAAGGCAGGGAACATCATTTTGTTAAGAAAACCATATCTCAAGACCCAATCCTTGTCGAATAGGTTAGACAGTTCTACAATACAGTGCCTTTTGACAAGAGTATGATGATCAATTTTTTTGTGTATGATAGAAAATTCTCAATTTCTATTAAATAAGAATCCCATTTCTTCAATGTTTAAACAAAAGGTGACTCTTTTTGTATATCTTATAAAATATTTGAGGATGTTGGTACTTTAAATAAAGGAAGAGTTGAAAATAATTATTCTTTATAAATGAAGAGAAGAGAAACGTAGCTCATTTATCTTCAAATAACCGGTTTATTGTTCTTTGGATAAAAGTTTTTCTTATCCCAAGGAAAGGGGAAAGAGAACCCCTTAAGGTTTCTGACATTTTTATGCTAGATTATCTTGTAGACATGAGAAAAGTAAATCTCATGGGATATATTTTCAAAACCATCAAGAATGTAATGTCATGAGCGATCAAGTCCCATATGATCATGTATCTGTCAATTCATATAAAGTTTATTCTTGAATGATGGAAGTTTTGTAATATTCCTCTGAAAGCAGAGTTGAAATATCTAAATCCTTCTTTGATAAGAAAGAATACGCTGAAGCAGTTGTTTTTTTGTTTTGATGATAATTCAAAAAAATTTATCAAAGATGTGGAAGGAGAATTGACACCACATCAATCGGCACCTATGCCAATTGAATCAATTCCAACTATGGTTACTTCTAAGAAATCAGATCCTCATGTAAGTACTAAGCTGAAGAAGAAGAAAAAATACAGTAGGGATGTTGTGTCCAAGTGGATAAAGGAGAAAGAACAAAGAAAATAAGGTGATCCAAAGTTTAGTCTTGATCCATCTGAAGTTCTATCTTAGAATATAAGTGTAGAGAATACTCTACAAGATGAGAAGAAAAAGAAGAATCTTTTGAAAAGAAAAGCTCAATATTTTTATGTTGCTATAATATGGAATGGCATTGAGTTGGGAAGTGCTCACTGAATAGAAGAAGTGCAACAAGAAATAGTCATACAGAGTTTTCCAAAAAAATAGAAAGGGAAATAAATACTGAAAAAATTTATGGTAGTTAAAGAAGAGGAAGAATAATTTCTTTTAAAATTAATTTAGAGTTCTAATTAGAGTAGAGAATAATCTTCTCTTCAAAAGAAAAGTGAAGGAATACATCAAAATCCTCATGCCAATCAAGCACCGGCTCAATCATTAGAAACCCATTCAAAAAGAATTCCTTCTCGAGTAAATCAAGGTTCTCAATATTCTCATACCAAAAAATTAATTTTCATTAGTAAAAAAGTGGAAGAAGAAAGAAAGAAAAATAAAAACAGCATGTTGAAGACTCGAGCATATCAAATGAACTCGAATTGTATAATGATGATACCTATTCAGAACACACAATTTCATTGAAGAAAAGTGATTAAATTTTTCCTATGTTGAGAATAATTGAGAAAAATATTCCTTATTTTCCTATAATTGAAGGGAAAATTGATTTCATCACAAACAAACAAAATAAGAAATTTGGTTCAGTAGGAGTTCTTAGAAAGAGAGTTTTGTCGACAGAAGCTGATTTAAAAGTATGAGTGATATTTCTGCTACTCATAAGAAGGTTTGCAATAAGATGACTATGTGGTCATAAAAAATAGAGAGCTCAGTGAATGAACATGAGGAATCAATTGAAGACATAAAGAGGCTTTCAAATGATCTGGATATTTCTTTTAATAAGCTTGAAAAAGAAACTATTTAAATGATGAATCAGGTCTCAAAGCCCCCTTGAGCTGATACTCCTTCAATAAAAGAGCTGCAAAAATGTTGAATTCTTTCTAGTTATATTTTACGATGGTTTCATCTTTAAGAGATGAAATAGTTTTGTTGAAGAAGCAAAATACTTTGTTGAATCAAGAGAAAAAGAATTTTCAAGATATAATTAATACCCTTGAAGAAGTGATCATAGTTCAAGAAGATACTATAAAAAACAAGGATCAATTTTTTTCCGATCAACAAGAGATTATCAAATCTAAGGGTGATTCTATATTAGAAGACAAGAAAGAGATAAATAAGATGAAGGTTATTCTTCATGAGTTGATCAAGAAATAGAAAGAAAGGAAAAACAAATGAATGTGTTTTTGTGTCTTTCCTTGGTTTGTATTAATGGTTTTTAATCTTTTAAGATTCAATGAATCAAGTCTATTTTAATTTTTGTGCATTTGTTTTCACTCTAACCATTTCAGGATACTCAAGGCTACCCCATTCATTTTGTAAATCACAAAGGGGGATAATGTATTATAAAAAGGGATTATGTTTCACATAGAGAGAGAATTTTTATTTAACTTACTCAATTTTAATACATCAAAATCAAGGAAAAACTGTGAATAAAATCCTTAGGAAATTATATCCCTAAAGGGGAGTTAGTTGTATTAATTTTCATATTCATAAGAGTTTTCATAACTCAGTGAGAGATAAGTATTCCTTTCTTGTTTTACATTGTGTCATTTTCTTTCCAAAAAGGGGGAGATTATTTAGCCAAAAGTATTATTTTGGCTTTTATTTCTCTTTTTGGATATCAAAAATATCTTTTATACTCATTTATTAAATAAAGGACTTACTTTGAATATAGTTTTGAGGTTTATCGTACTGACTCTATCTATCTTACTGACTCTTTCAATCGTTCAGACTCCGTCTATCATACTGACTCTATCAATTTTATAGACTCTGTAAATCATACTAACTATGTCCATTGTACTGACTCTGTTAATCATACTAAATTTGTTTATCAGACAAACTCTGACCAACATACTCATACTATGCATCATACCCACTTTGCATCATAACTGTATTTTACACTATGTAATATGAATAACACTCATGTGTTACTTTTATAACATGAATTATTTCCAACTTTTATTAAAACACATGTTTTATATATTTAATACTCATTATTATAATTTTATAATATCTTTTGTTTTAACCGAAATGATGTCGTGGTGTTATTTATAGACTAGTCAAAATGATATCATGTTTTCTGTTTCAATATGACCGTTACAATTTCAGGTGTCCAAGTCTCTCTATGTTTTCCAAAGAAATATGACCGTTGGAGGAAATATGGCTGTTATAACATGAGGCCTACAAATAAGAGGTCATTTTAAGCTGAGAAAACAACTGAGTATACTTCCATCATCTTTTCTTTCAATCAAGTTCTAGAGAGAGATGTTGTGACTTCTCTCTTTCTTCATGTGAAATCCTTGGAATTACTAAATGTGAATGGATCGTTCTTAGATATTGTATTTCAGTAAGTGATTTGTTTGGCTTTGTGCGACCGATCAGGTGATTACGATCAAGGGCTATCAAGGATAGGTAAATGGTGCGACAGATCTTCATATCAAGGGCTGTCAACTATTTGAAAGACAGAGGAACTGATTACCTGTAAAATTGAAGGCTTGCGGGGATAGAAAGACAGACGTGTCGTTCATCGTATTGAGGGCTTGCGGGGGTATCAAGAAAGACATATCGGTCATTGTATCGAGTGCTTACCAAGGTGGTGGTAAGAAATAACATTTATCCTAGGTGAAAGGATACCCTCCTCTTTGGGATAAAATAATTTCAATACTTTTACTTTTTGCTTCTTTTTGTATAAGAAATGGAATTTTATTTTTTCCTCCTTATTTTCATTTTAATTTCTATTTTTATTGTTTCAAGTATGATTATTTTTTTACATATTTTATTAATCAATTCAACTTTATATACGGTAGAATATTTTTCATTTTTATTACTCTAATTGTTGTATTCATTTTGAATACAATTGTTTTACATTACTTATAATATTACATCGTATCATACCTATTATATCCAAGACTGTTGTGGTTAATTATATTTATTTTAAATTGTATTAGTTTAATAATTTTAAACTAATTTGTTTCATAAAAATATAAACTTCAAAGTTTTTAAACCTACAATTCACCCCCCCCCCCTCTTGTATTGGGTCATCTAATATATATATATACAATCATATTACGATTCAACACCATGAAGTCTCATTGGGTACTAATCAGTGGCTAAAATAGGGTGTTCTCAAAACTCATTAGTCCACCACCAATGATTATATAATCCATAATTTTTATATAAAAGGATTAGTTTGTGGGAATAATATGTATAAAGATGTAATTTAACTAAAAAAAATTCATCATAGCTTCTCAAAATACACCTGACTGACTCAAAATGATTTAGTCCAAGCCATAATGTCTCTAAATAGCTTTCAACATATATATATATATATATGAATGCATATATGTATATATATATATATATTCACAAGTATATATATATATACATAATACTAGCCAGGACCCAAGATATATAACTAAGGAGTCCATGCATAATCACAAGAGTCATAAGATTTAAATAATTGAATTATCCAAACATTCATAAGGGGATAAAAAACATCATTTCCTTCTATATGAATCAATGATATGGTTTATAGTTCCCAATATCCCATCCAAGGAGCATGATGAATCATTTCCAATGTCTCAATAAACGATGTGATATTCCCTGTTCAACATCTAATGATAAGGGATAATGAAGCAACCTGCCTAAAATTTCCATTAACTGTTGCACAATAAAAAATATACATGGTCTAATAATAATAATAAGTTAATTAATTTAAAACATTAATAAAGGAAAAAATTAGCATAGATTCCAAATTCAGTTTTCATGTAATCCCATTTAGACATGGGCCTCACTCTTAATTAAACAATGGAAAATAGTACATGGTTGTACCCCTTTCATTTCATTTAATTAATTCTAATCATTTAAATTTAATAACAACCAGTCACACCTAAAAGTTATTTTTGTTTATACATACAATTATGAGTATGAACAGTATTTAATAGGAAGACCCCAAGGGTGGTACTAGTCCAGGTAGAAAACCTATGATAACAACAATGGTATATAGAAGTATCTCTAAAAAGGTATCATTAATTCTAATGGATTTATTAATTTTTAATGAAAAAAATGGAATAGATGACATAGAGCATAATGACACGTAATCTAAACAATGTGGATTTAAGGGAAGTGTAATGGACCACCTATTTATGGCGGTATATGACTCCTCATCCAATGTTGGACTCTAATCTTAGATATAACATGAAAAAAATTGGAGAATAGATTCGCACCCTAAAAATATGGCACCTTAGAAATCATGGATTTAGTATTCCATATGGAGAAATAAATCAACAAAAGAATGAAGAATATTGAAATACTTATTTTTGTACATACCATTGACAATACAAAGCAATAAATGATGATTGAATCAGACATTGTATGATATATGAGGCTCAAATCCTAGCTTGAGGAAGAGGAGGATATCTCAATAGAGGTGTAGATATTTTTTGTTAAGTGGTAAGAGAAAAGGGATAATAGTATTTATGTGAATTAATTTCACCCCTTTTAATGGGTGCACAGTTTGGCCACATTGCTATCTAAGACTTGTGCCTATCATGCACCAAAACAATATGGTGTGTCACCCACTTGAATAGTTTGAAATATATTGAATAAAACATGTGACCCCTCTACACTTTCATCCATCACCCATTCATGGTTGTTATTCCTATCTCACACAATTTCTCAAATAGTTAACCTCCTCCTCGAATCCACATAGTTGAGTTACATGGATATCCCAAAAAACATACCAATTGTGCACCTCATCTATTTCCTCAAAAAAAAATTACTCCTAGTTCTAAACAGGCCTTAGATGCTCCCAACAACTTCCTGAACCATTTATCCACATTTATTATATGAAAAAACGGATTAACAATGAAATTAAAAGGATTTTTACCTCATCAGGATGACAAGATATTACAATGTTGGAAGACAATAGCATATGGGGAGTCATGATTGATATTTCATCAAGCTTATATCTAGTGAATGTCGAGTGATATTGGTTAGTATTTTAAAAAAATTCTTAACCAAAACAATATTCAAGAAACATAATAAAAATCATTGTGTTCAAAAAAATTAAACTGTTTGGTAGGTTTAAAACATTTTAATTCATTTTTTTATGATATTATTTCTCATCAGTGCCTTTTTTAGAATTATATTATGATATTTTAAAAAGGTGGGAAAACATGGAGATGAATATTTATAGCACACAAATGTAGTGTATACACTCATATCAAGGGTGAAAAATTTAGTCTTAAATCTGAGTTATTTGAATATATCAATTAGTAGAGATACAACGCATAGAGAGCTATATCAAACTAGTTGTCTATAAACATGAAGGTATAATTTAATCAAAAAATCAATATATATTTATTGGTTTTTACACCAACCACTAGTCATGTAGTCCTAGTCTGATGTAAGGGACTTTTTTTACAATTTGGTTCTAGACATGGATCCTTCACTAGTGCAAAAACACTTTTTAGCGTCGTTTTTTTTTAATTTATAACGTCGGTTATAAACCGACGTCTTTATAGGCGATGTTAAAAATACAGTTTTCGCGTCGGTTCATAGAAACCGACGCGAAAAATAATTCGCTTATGAGCTTCGGCGTCGGTTTTTTATAAAACCGACGCCGAAACTAATTTACACAGGATTTTCGGTGTCGATTTTTTAAAAAACCGACGCCATAGCAAACTTTCGGCGTCGGTTTTTAAAATAACTGAAGCCGAAAATAATTTTTTTTTCAAATAAAATACATATATTTTCTCCTCCAAAAAAATCGGAACCCTGAAAAAAAAAACGAAGTATACAAAAACAATTAAACAGCTTTAACAGAAGTACTTGAGAAAACTCAAAGTAAAGCAGAATTAAAATACACGTACCTACATGGTGCATTTTCTTAATCTAACCATACTCAGTATCAATCATTGTAAGTTTCCTCCCATAGATAGCACCAATCCTGTCAAAACAGTAATGAAACTAAGGAGATGTGCGTGAAAAAATCAATCCAAGATATTAGTGCAATGAATATACATTAAATGAAAATGTGTAATTTATTTGAATCATTCATTTTTTCACAAAGTAAATTACCAAAATGAAATGTTACGACTCCTGATCAAAATTCCAGGAACACTCAGCTGATGCAACCTCTTCCTCACCTCCCCCACTGAAGATGTTGGGGGTGTCTTTTCACCATAGGATCCCCACCACCCCCAACCTCAGGTTTTTATATTTGCTCTGTATAGACGTGCATTACCCATTCACTATTGTTATTTGTTTAAGTTATGGAATAACATAGAAATAAGTTTGAGTGCAAAAAATAGGTTAGAAAATTGAAATCAAATGCAGATTGAAGAGACATAAAGAAACATACCTTAAAAATTGACGCCTTCTATTTTATCTTTGTGCAAACCCACTAATCGCTATTTCAGGTATTATGTGATATGCTTCTCGGCAATCATTTTCCGATATTTATTTGCATAAAAAATAAAAAGGCCTAGAAGATATTGATGTGAATGCAAGGGAGACAATTTTTAGTGTTTGTGAATGTTATTTCTCTATACGAATCTCTATGTTCATGATCCAAGTACCACCCTCCAGATCTGTCACTGTACAGACAAATGATTTTAAGAAATAACAATGAAAAGAAATATAATAACTAATTCTGAATTAAAATACATGTACCTGAAATATACGACATGCTTATTGTTGGTTATTGTTGAAGGATTCATTTGATTATTAGTAGATTCAATAAAATAGTTTTTGCAGAGGCACTTGAGAAAACTCAGTAAAGCAGAATTAAAATACACGTACCTGAAATATATGACATGCTCATTGTTTGTTATTATTGAAGCATTCATTTGATTATTAGTAGGTTCAAACACCTAATATATCATAAGAGTTAGTTTTTTAAACCCATATATATTATTATTTATAAATATTAGTATATACATACCTCAAATCTTAATCAGACTTAACAAATAGTCTGCAAAAGTAAATTGAATATGGATCATATCAGATTGAGAATATGACTGTGAATCATTAAATACCTACAATAATAATGAATGATATGAAATTAATAATTAGAAGAAAGTGGATGAAAATATATAAAAAAATTAATAAAACTAACCTTATGAAAATCAGTAGTTTCCCCAGTTGTGATTATCTCGTACATAAATCGTAGAATATAATAACCACATTCAACATGTCCATTTTGACGATGACACTACAGTTATAAAACATTTAACTAATAATGAAACCCAATATATAACAAAAATATAAAAACTAATTACCTGTACTTCCACATATTTGATTTTCATTGGTTTCTTTTCCTTTGTAAAATGTTTCCATGAACTGCATTTTTTTATATAAGAACTAATAAAACTTGTGTAAACAATTAAAATTAAACATAACAAACTTCTAAAAATAAAAAAACAACTTACCTATTTAATAAGTTGGAAAACGGTTTACGCACTTTTCCTAATAAAGAGCAAAACCAATATAAGGTGCATTCATTTGGGCAAAATAAACCTAACATCCAATGCCCCCCTATAATACAAAAAGTTCACAATTAATGACATTATAATGATCATGAGTTCAAAATTACGTTGATATTCTTACTTATCAAGAAATGGCAAAAACCAGCACTGAATCTCTGTTTGTGATAATCTCTCGGATATATATTGAACTCTTTCATCATTTTTCACATGTTTGACTTCCAAGGAAATGTACTCTGGATCTATAAAGCTGTAAATGCTTGTAGTTTCATTTTTTCAAAGAATCCTGTATAGATACCTAATTTAAAAAGAAAATATAGTTAGTCAATGACATAATAATATTTTAATAAAGAAATAGCAATTCAAACGTCAATTTACTTACATGTAAAACAACTGCACCACATTCAGCCCGATCTCTTCAAAATTAACTAAATTCATGATATCTTCTTTCAATATTCTCAATTTATAATTTCTTCCACATATATTGGACGTCATCCGAAACTCATAGATAAAATTCAAGGAAGAAGAGCACTGAGATAATCTTTTCAACCCAGAAGAAATATCAGAAGTATCTACAGCCGACTGTTTCTAAACATTTTGCTGCATTTGTACAGTTTATTTTGCTTTCAGATATTGCTATATAAGTTAAATGTCAGAAAACATTATAAGTAATTTGGAATCATTTCTAATTACTATTTAAAAAAACTCATACCTCATGTGAAATATAACGAAGAAGTGCTGTTGGCAAAAGTAAAAAATGGCCCATACATTCCCCAACACTGGTGATCTCCGCAGTAGGAAATGGTAGTAGAGCAGTAGGATCTATAATAATAAGTACTGATACTCTAACCTGACCCATCTGCATAGGCTGATGATGTACCGAGTCCCCCAAAAAATACACTTGTCCTAACGCAACAATATGTACATGAGGATCTCCCGCAAACAACTCACAATTTAAGGTTCGATCTGATGGAGGAGGTGGAGGCTCAAAGTTAGCAGGTGGGGCAGGGTAGTCAGGGTGAGCAGGCTGAGAAGTCAGAAAAATGAAAAGGGTATATTAGTGTTTAAAATTTATAACATAGAAAAATTGATTAAAAATTAAATAAAATAATATACCTCAAATGGTTGCGCAGACGGGGCAGGGT
This sequence comes from Viscum album, assembly GCA_963277665.1. Taxonomy (NCBI): domain Eukaryota; kingdom Viridiplantae; phylum Streptophyta; class Magnoliopsida; order Santalales; family Viscaceae; genus Viscum; species Viscum album. Next base: position 1,211,891,133 of record OY728165.1, read on the forward strand.
AAGAAGATGGGGCAGGGTAGTCCGGGTGAGTTCGCTGAGAATGTTGAAAAATGAAAAAGTTATATCAGTGTTTATAATTTATAAAATAGAAAAATTGATGACATTAAATAATATACATCGGAAGGCTGACCAGACGGTGTTGGGTAAGCATATGAGGCAGGATAGTCTGAGTGAGTAGGCTGAGAATGTTGAAAAATGAAAAAGTTATATCAGTGTTTATAATTTATAGAAAAGAAAAATTGTTAACAGTAAATAATATACCTCGGAAGGATGAGCAGACTGTGACTATCTTGCCAAGTGTTCTAATAAAGCCTTCTGTACTGCTGCTTGAATTTGATCACCCATAGACCATTTCATATCCTGCAGCTCTTCTTTTAAGGATTCGATTTCCGGGTCTCTTGGTTGCTTACTCTTACCAAAAACCTTCCGAATACTAACACCCACCTGATATCCTCTAACACGGTCGGGGTGTTCAGCCTTTCCCAAAGCAGTGGCTAGGATATCCATCCTACCCTTGGGGATAAAAGAGCCTTGTGTCTCTTTCTCCTGAAGTTCATCCTGAAATGAAAAATAAAAAATTTATATTAGTGTTTATAAATTATAAAAAAGGAAAATTGTTAGCAAAGAATTAATATTTACTTACAATTCTATCAGCCACTTGATGAGCTTCGTCTGTAAGATATTGTTCATTTTTTCTTCTTCTTGCTCATTTCCATTTTTCATGGCGAGTGGGAGGAGATGGAGGACCATACTGGACCTCTTCTGAACCACTACTTGATCGAGCTCTTAAGGCTTCAAATTTTTCTTCAATAATTTTCTGCTCCAAATACGATTATCCTCCACGTGATAAAGTATGAGGGTATATGTTTTTCAACTGGATCTCTTGATGAGATCTTCTGGAGGCCTGTTACATAAAAATAAACACATAAGTAATAAGGAAAATATAGCATAAATTTTAAAATATAAAACAATTACAATACCTGAAATTTCTCTTCCTAGCGACTGTCAACAAATCGCTTCCATGTTTCTTCATCTATATATGGATACTTAAGACATGGGCTTTCAAACCTTCTCTTTCCAAAAACATAATCTTTCTTCAGTTTGTTTTTAAAATCTCTCCATCGAACTGCCGCTAAAGAGAGATGCCTTTTCCTAATTTCTTTGGTTTCCTCAAAATTGAATGTCATCTGTAATTGAAAAAATTAAATATGTCATTTAAACTAAATAATATTAAAAAAATGAGATAAAATAAATAAGTAAAGATATTTTACCGTCACGGCCTCCCAAAGCAGTTTCTTCGCCGTCCTGTCCACTGACTTCCAATCAGGATATAAAATACTAATCCTGCAACGGCTTTGCATCGCTATATAACTGAAAAACTGAACCGCATTTGGTCCAACAGCATTATTATTATCATCAAAACGGATGTGTGATTTGTTATCATCACGAGCGAGTGATAGTTTTGGTAAACGTGTAATACCACGTTTACCAACTAGAGAACTTGATTTTTGAGTAGTAACTGGAGAAGTCTCCTCCGCCGAGGACGCATCAGTAGTCCTGCAATTTTTTTATATAAATTAACAGTTTTATTTCATTAAATATGTATATTACTGAATATTTAATAATATGTCAAAATAGATATACCTCGGTAACTGCTCTTCTATATCTGTATTTGACATTGCTACTAGAAAGTGTAATGAAATTTTGGGTACCTGCATATCATTAGAAAACTGAATAATTAGAAACAAGGAAATGAAAAATAAATATGTAAAAATAGAGGCATGCATTTGTAAGTTTTAAAAATAGACACAAAATATAAATATTTACTAGAAAAATTAGGAGACTAATTTAGTGTTTTCCCACGTCCCTTCATCATGATCGGTACGTACTGCATGCACTATGTCTGTCTTATATTCATTGTAATCATCTGAAAATTGCATAATAGATGAATAAGGCTCATGTAAATCACTAGCATCATCAGAATCATCATCATCACCCAAATGATATCTTTTCCCTTGCAAAACAACTGACCACTGATCATTCGACGGATCAATGACATAAAATACTTGTTTTGCATGTGTCGCCAAGATAAATGGTTCCTCATTGTGATTAAATATTTTCAAATCAACCAGTTTAAACCCATATTCATCATGTTTCACGCCACTATTACTATCAACCCAATTTCACTTAAAAATAGTGACTTGAAATTTAATATAATCAATTTCCCATATGTCTTCAATAACTCCAAAATATGATGTTGATGCAGAAATTGGGTATTTATCTTTGGCACTCGAAAAATGCACTGCTTCAGCGAATACCATCACACCACTATTCTGAACGGTACTCTTTTCATCCAAGTTTTTTGTGTAAAATGTGTAGCCATTGATATCAAAACCAGAACAAGTGATCACAATAAAAGATGGTCCCCCTGATAACCACTTCAATGTTTCTGATACAGATATATCTGGGGTGACTTTCTCTTTAAACCATGAAACAAATGTCTTCTTATGCTCAATCATCAACCACTTTTCATTTATTTTCTGATATCGTAACATTAATTCAGCAATATGTGAGGATATATATGGTTGAACCTCATATGTGTTGTTCAAAATGTATAAATGTGCTTGCATCACTTCATCGCGTGGAATGAACATTACCTTTAAGCCTCAAACCCCTCTACCTTCTCTGTCAACTGTCATATGTTGAGATAGAGGGAGACCAATATGCTCCACCTCATTCAAATAATCTGTATAGAACTCAATCACCTCTTCTGATACATATTTTTGAACAATAGAGGCCTCTGGTCGATAAGGATTTTTAACATATCCTTTCAAAATTTTCATATATCTTTCAAAAGGATACATCCATCTTAAATAAACAGGCCCACACATTCTTATCTCACGCACCAAATGAACCAATAGATGATCCATTATATCAAAAAATGTGGGTGGGAAATACATTTCTAGTTGACAAAGATTAAGAGTTGCTTCATTCTCCAACAAATCTAACAAATTTGGATCAACGACTTTGCTACAAATGGATTTAAAGAAATTACATAACCTGATGATTGTCTTCCTGACAGCTTTCAGTAATATACCACGCACTGCTACTGGTATAATTTGTTGCATTAACACATGGAAATAATGTGATTTCATACCTATTAATTTACAATCCTTCAATGACACAAAATTATTCACATTTGAAGAAAAACCGCTGGGTACTTTAATACCATGAAGACACTGACAAAAATTCATCTTTTCAATCTTGCTTAATGTGTGACAAGCCAGAGGTAAATATGTTCTTTTTCCATTCACAGCGGGAGCTAACTCCAAACGTATTCGCATTAATATCAAGTCCAATCTAGCATGTAATCCATATTTTGTCTTTCCTTTGATGTTTAACAAAGTTCCAATAAAACTATCACATATGTTTTTCTCAACATGCATAACATCAATGTTATGTTTTATCTCTAAAAATCTCCAATAAGGTAGTTCGAAAAAAATAGACTGCTTCTTCCAGATATGTTTTTGTAAACCAAAACTTTTTCTCTTTCCAAATGTTGAATCAATATCTTTCACTCTGTCATAATATTCTTCAGCTGACAATGGTTGAGGGGGGAGGTTGTATTCTTGTAAACCGTTAAATGCTTTTATCAATCTACGATAAGGATGATCAATTCGCAAAAATCTTCGACGTCCCATGTACATTGTCTTTCTTCCATTCTGCAATTGATAATATGAAGTTTGTTCTTCACAAATTGGACATGCTTTATGTCCCTTAACATTATATCCAGATAAGTTTCCATATGCAGGAAAGTCGTTTATAGTGAACACTATCATAGCACGCAAAAGAAAATACTCTTTCTTGTATACATCGATAACTGTAACACCTTTCTCCCATAGCAGTTTTAAATCCTCAATCAATGGTGTAAGATACACATCAATATCATTTCCTGGTTGTTTTGGTCCAGAAATCATCAAGCTCATCATAACATATTTTTTCTTCATACATAGATGTGGGGACAAGTTGTAAAGTACCAGCAAAACAGGCCATGAACTATGTTGGCTACTGAGGCTCCGATATGGATTCATTCCATCAGTACACAATCCCATTCTGAGATTTCTAACTTCACTTCAAAAATCATGAAATTTTTTATCAAAACTCTTCCACTATGGTGAATCGGCAGGGTGACGTAAGTTACCATCAGAAATGCGCTCATCTGAATGCCATCTTAACCTTTTTGCATCATTTGAATTTGCAAATAGACGCTTCAAACGAGGAATAATTGGAAGGTACCAAATTGCTTCAGATGGAGTTTCGATTTTGGTACCTAAAAATAAATCAGAATTGAATTATCATAATTGTTTGAAAAAAATATTGGATGATATCATTGGAAAGTAAAAAAAATTGATTTTTCACAACGTTACATGACATCACCTGAAAATGAATCTGAGTTGACTTTCTCATCCATCTTATAGCGCGATGTTCCACATGTAGGACAACTTGATAAATGTTCATTTTCTTTCCTATAAAGTAAACAATCATTGGGGCAAGCATGTATCTTTTTATACCCCAATCCCATTGGGCATAATATTTTCTTCGCCTCATAATTGGAATCTGGAAGCCCATTGCCTTCTAGAAGAAGCTCTTTTAAAAGCTCAAGTAAACTGGAGAAACTTTTTCTCTCCACCCATTTTTTTCTTTTAAGTTAACTAATCTCAAAACTACTAATAACACTGTATATTTACTGCAACCTGGGAATAATGGTTTCTCAGAATCTCCATACAATCGTTCAACAGTTGGTGTTTTTTCGATGGTTTCAACACCTAAATCATGAATTAATTCCTCAATACGATCCTCTGCCTCATTATGAATATCGTCATCAACATTGGATGTTGAATTTTCAGTTCTTTCACCATGCAAGATCCAACGTGTATAATTAATGCTAAAAACATAACAAATGAGATGATCCTTGATTTCTCTGAAGTTTAACTTTCTCATATTTACACAATTCACACATGGACAGAAAATCAAATCAATATTTTGATTATGCCGTTTAGAAAATTCCAAAAAATTGTCAACTCCTCTTTCATATTCACTAGTAGTTCTTCGTAGATAAATCCAATTATGATCCATTAATACCTGATATCACAATATAATTGATGAATATATTAAAACATAGAAACATTTAAATATCTATCAGATAAATTGTAAACAAAAATATATTCCATAAAAACTATTGATAATAAGATAAAAGACATCAGATATGAAACACGTTTACAAATAGAGTAAGTAGTTTATTTTCATATTATATACATGTGTGTTATATTGAAATACATGGACAAAATGGTTAAATCAAAGGTTTCATTTTTTGAAAATAAAGTTTCATGATATAAATATCATATGAATGACATACAAGATAATATGATTTCTCACTATGACTACTATTGATCACACTATATTTATTTTTTTATTCATTTGATGTAACATGAATGAATCATGGAAAAATTAATGTGAAAAATAGTGCAATAACTATCCTTATTTAAGACAATATGTATTAAGAGACATGATACAATTTTTTGTGACTATGATAACTCAACTCCCTCAATCCATGAGTTTTATAATAGGGAATTATGAACATATAAATTCATTATGGAGGGATAAAAATTCCATTGCATATTGTAGGTGACAACTTACACCCCCTTCCATGGGTCTATTGCAGCAAAACATGTCAAGGAATGGATCAACATGAAGAGAAATATATTATCCATCCATGAAAGATTTGATCATGAGAATGTTTTATTTGCAGCCTATGACTTAGAGGGGGGAAATAAATCATTTCATGACTATTATTTAGAGGGAGAGAAAGATGAATAAATATAATCAATGGAATGAGATAAGTTTAAGAGGATACTTATTAAAAATGCATGAATCTAACCCCACATATGAAAGTGGAAAGGTATTTTTGAATATTAATAGAGGGATAATGATTATATTATTATCTACGAAGAAATAATTACAATACATTAAATGTATGATTCTAGTCGTATTATGGACATTGCAAGAAAAATTATTTATTATATAATGGCATGAAAATAATTATTCAAATTTTTTTTAACATAATAAATAGTGGTAATTATTCATGTCTTAGTTAAATGAAGAGAACCAAAGAGAATTGAGGAATTTGGCTTGGTAAATCTCAAGAAGGAATGAAATAACAACAAAATACATGCAAAAATGTGAGTGAATTCATTTAACATAATAAAATTATTGTTTTGAAGAAGAATTTATTAAAATGGAAATGGAATTAAAAATATAGTACTTCATAATGTAATGAAAGATCATTTTAAACAGGAATAATGATAATACAAACAAAAAATTTGAAGTTCAACCCGAATGGAGATGTTAAATCCAAACTGCGACCGGTATAATTACTTCCAAAAACAAACAATATCAAATCTACACCAACAATGATAATACAAACAAAAAATAATGATAAATTACAACTAAAATCTAACCAATAATCAAAATCACGCAAAATAGGGTTATTGATAAAGAAATAAACAATGGGATATGAAACAAGAGATAAAGAGGAAGAACACATACCCAAAATCGTGCAGACGAAAAAAACCTTCAACAATGGCCGTCAAAGATCGCAAATCAGGTTCGAAGGTCGCCGGGAGTCCGAAGCGCCACAGCGGAACTCGATTTCGACGATCGAACAAAATGAGGGTTTTTGACCGTGAATATTTTTAAAAGAATTTTTTGCGTCGGTTTTAAGGAAAACCGACGCCGAAATGTTGTTTTAAAATATTCGGCGTCGGTTTTTAAAATAACCGACGCGGAATATATTGTTTCAGCGTCGGTTTTCATGAAAACCGACACCGAAACATTTTTAAAAATTTATTTTCTGCGTCGGTTCTCAGGAAAACCGACGTGGAATATATTTTTTTTATTAGTTCCAGCGTCGGTTTTAAAAAAACCGACGCTGAAAACTTTTTTTAATTATTTTCCGCGTCGGTTTTGAGGAAAACCGACGCGGAAAATATGTATACTAATATTATTGGCGTCGGTTTTCTTCAAAACCGACGCGAAATATCAACGAATAATTATTTTTGGCATCGGTTTTTTGTAAAACCGACGTTAAAAATTCCCCGCACATACTATTCGCGTCGGTTTTTAAAAAACTGACGTTATTACGATGACGTTAAAGCCCGTATTTCCACTAGTGCTTAAATGACAACATGATGACCATCATTATTCTAATATACTACATCTGTAATTTAAAACAAATACTTTGGGTAATTAGAATAAAAAATTTCATATTCATATTTTCTCTGTGTATATAAATGAGGATAGAATAGTTTTGTTTTATTAGTATGGAATTATTCCCATTTTCTATTGGAGTAATTAGATTCCTGGTCTCTAGGGGTTTTCATAAGTTGTTATATATGAACTCGTTGCCCGTGCCTGATAGGAGGATAGTGTTGGGTCCATGGACACCATCTGATAAAACCAAAAGTTGTTATCTCTGCTGAAACTAACCATTTGGAACAAAGTCCCAAAATGTGAACTCATTCTATGACATGGAAATATTGAATGATTATAGCACGCTATGAAACACACCATAAAAAAATTGCGAATGAGATAGAAAATATTACTATTATAAGTAATGGTATAAATGAACTCAAATTCATAAGAATGACTCAATTTTATATGGTTAACAAATTTATTCTAATTCACTACTGGGATACTACATAACTTATATTTTAAAAGAATCAAAGGTTTCTTAAAAATTTTCTAAGTGCATCCATCACAATGTGATTGAACCCTACTAATATAAAATATCCCAAGAAGTTCTTCTAGTAATTTTCATCATTTTATCATTATGAATTACTATAGATAAGACTTTTATTATAGATAGAATAATCTTATACTCATGCTAAAAAAGGTTAATACTTTTAGAATCATTAAAATCCAGTCACTTTTATAAATTCTAAAATAGTTCTAACAACGATTTCCTTTATCAATTCTTTTCGAACACTAATAAAATTATTTTATATTTTTTATCATAAATTTTTTAGGATTGATAAAATATTCAAGGATTATTTTGCAAAAAATAGGAAAATATAAATTAGGGTGACAAAAAATGTGGTATGTCCCCATAAGGGACACCAAACAGGTCACCGTAAGAACCTACCCGTGTGAGATCCCACCCCATTAAGTCCACCAAACATGTTACCCCATCCCTTTAGTCTTGAATTAATTTTAAGTAGGTTAGATTTGAACCCCTACCCACCTCATTCTCAACAATCACCCTTACCGGTGACATGTATGATTTTTCTTTTCATATATTAACACACACACACACACACACACACATATATATATATATATACATATTAGAATATAAATATATGTTAATTTTTTTTATTAAACTGCATATATATTTATATTTATACATTATATATTAATTTTGTATATATATATATACATAATCATACAATCTTATAAGGTAAATAAAAGAGATTTTGTTTAATTTTAAAAAATGGATAATTAATTATTATTTATGTACTATTTATATATTTGAAATAATATTTCATATTTCAATATGTTCAAATATTTATCTGTATAATCAAATTTTTATATGTAAACATATGTATAAATATATATAATGACAAACAATACTAATGTATAAAATTAATAAAATTTCCACACCATAATATCATTATTATTTTATTCCCAAGGAATAAATTCAGTATCTATAGAAAATTATAAATAACCACATAAATAAATCTGATATACTATCGAATGTTTAGAAAATTGGGTATTTCAAGTAAAAACTCTACTTTGGAGGCCATTGGGTCATTTTAAACCAAAAAAAATTGGGTAGAATGGGTAAATGATGTTAAATGTTGTATATCTCTTCACAAGATTTGATTGGACATCTCATGGAACCTAAATGGATACCCACATAAAAAATTGTGGTTTTTTTAGTTCAAACAATAATTTTATCGTATATTAAGATATTTATTAATTTATTAATTTTTCCTATGACAAAAAATTTATTAAATACATTTTTCTAAATAAAAATTAGTAAATTTTTAATTAATATTATTTTTTAATTAGTTATTAACCATTTTTAATAGATCAATTTTATATTAAGATTAAATACATATATATTATTATCTAAATCTTATTTAAGAAAAATATTATATCAATATAAAAATAAATATATTTATATACTATAATATGAGATTTAGTATTATATTACATGTTTTTAAGAATTATACATATTATCGCTATTAAAAAGAAGCGATTTAGAACTATTTAAATTATTCTTCTATGAGAGTTGAAAATTGAACTGATATAGGGTTCCATTTATTTACACTTTTTACCATCGATAAAGGTGAAATTTATCAATTATTTTGTTTCATATGATAAAAGTGCACTTATATAAATGTTTTTTCAATAATAAGTTGTGTCTATTAATAATTTGCTTATATAGTAGTCATAGGATAACTTCCATATATGCCAATCATTTTGGATGAACCCCCTTCTTGGTCAGAAACATTGAATGCCTCAAACTTATTTATTGTTATATTATTCCCACTTACAACGATCTGACAGGATGACTCTATCTCAAATTTCATTTTCCCCACAATACCGTCTCCTAATCATACATTCTATTAGACTTCGTATCTATTACATCGGGACTATATGAATTTGGAAATTTGGATGTATCTATGCCTCACCAACCATCATTATCAGAAACCTCTGACAAATTTTAAATGGAATTTATTCTTCCCATGATCCCAATGTCTTACCTAAGAAATGGTTTTCACAACTAAAAACCGAAAAATCTTCACATCGATATTATTTTCTAGGATTATTCCACCAAGACCTCCATTATATTTCTCATACCTCTATCTATTCCCTAAAAATCCATTACAAATTTAAATGTTTCCTTTTTTATGAAATTCCTATCAACCCAATCTGACTAAGGAACAACATATCCTCATCACATCCAAATTCATGAAATTTTTCAACATGTATATTGGATTTACAGTTTTCCATATCTTCCAGATATCTATTCCTCCATAATCCACTAACATTAGGATGAATTGGTAATTAAAATAAATGTTCTTTTTCTGAGAATCAAACATTGGATTTCCAGCCATGTGGGTTAAACTTTTTGAATCAAATAACCAAAATTCAACATATTTTCCCTTCATAGATCCTATAGAACCCACTTAAATAGAACCAAATCATTATATGATTATTTCAATGCAATATACTCCACATCCTTTGTTGTTAGTGGAACTACTTCTTTATGTTTTGACATCCAACTCATTATCATTCCACTAAAAGTAAATATGCATCCATAGGTCCTCTTACGTGTTTCCAAATCACCATTTTATTCTATGTCTATAAATCATTATAAATGATCATCCAATCAAAAGAAAATCATCAAATATTTAATATCCTTAATGTACCATAGAATTCACTTCATGGCCTCCCAATTCTCTCTTCTAGGTTTTTATATAAACTTAATGACCATTCATACTGATTTTTAAATGTTTAGTTGAGTACATACAATGGTGTTCTTTAAACATATGATAGTTGATACATATATAACCATCACCATCTACTCAAAATTTTCTTCTATTCATGGTGAATTATCCATGCTGAACCTAATGTTTCCCTCGATGGGTGTGGAAATATCCTTTTCTTATGAAATTATGATGTTTTCCACAACCTTTTTGATGTAATCTGATTGGATCATATACAATGTACTAGTACCTAACTATCTCACAATATTCATACCAAAAATGAATTTCACAAAATGAAGACACTTCATCTAAATAATCTAAAAAATCATATTTCATCTAATTAATTATTTAATTTATTGGACTAATAATCAATATTTCATCAATTCAGATAAGTTGGATAATAAAACTGACATCATCAGACACCTTCCAGTGACAACAATTATCATCATTACTCTAGAATAACTCCTTATCCTTCATTAAATGAATGAAATTTATGTTCTAATTAATTGATAATTCTTTCAACCAATAATTTATATATTTGATTTGGAATTCAACTCCCTAGTTTTTTTAATCGTTGAAACAAGATGTTTTTCTCATATAAATTTCCTTATCTAAGTCCATATGAAGAAATTTTTCCTTCACATCCAATTATTCAATATGAATTCCTTCAGATGTAATAACATCTATTTGTTTCTTTAGCAGATTAACCCATTTTTTTCAAGATTTTCCTCCCAGTATGCTTCTCCTTCAACTCTCATGTTTCAGAATCATAAATTGAATCAAGTCTATACCTCATATATAACTCCCAATATTCCAATTCCTTTAAACTCCATAACTCTCCCATATATTTGGCGTAACTTTCTTAACCTAGATATCAATAAAAGGTGCCCCGAGCCTAGTTGGACATGTGACCTGAAGCACATATCCCAATGTAAAAGAGGATACTTACTATTGGTAGGAGAATAGGGTGATTATATGGGGAGATGATGCCCTATTATCAGATTGTAACATAGTGGTATCAATCATACATATAATAGTGGAATCCATAAAATAGTCTGACAATAGATAATTGAAAATGAGATAAAAATCCAAGATAGATATAAATAAACAACACCATAAGTTATCCCATACACAAAATGATGATCGTATATGTCATGGCATGTGTCTACAAAGCATCCAAAATAGGTATCCAAGAAATTTTACCATACATATCAAAAAATACTAAAAAAGAAAAAAGTGAAATATCTATATAGCATTATGAGACTCAGCACAGTCCTTTTCTCACCTTCTCTTAATCATAGAACAAGTTCATGTATGGAACTATGAGAGCTTTCCCCGGTCCCTAACTTCTTCTATACAGTTTGTTCAGGTACCTATTAGTGGACCGAATATGGTTTGAGATACGATCTTGGAAGGCTATCACCCATAGGTCTAATTTCATCCTGTTAGTGAATATATAATAATAATAGTGTTTTGGACGTAGTATAATAAGTAAATAATGTAGCGAAAGTAAATAAACCACAAAGATCTATGTTCCTAAGGAAACTCATCCTCTGCTACCTACATCATCCTTAGCATAAATATCTCATAATAAATATCTATTCTTGTACCAATTTAAATCCATGTTCATTTAACTAATAAGTATCGAGGCCTTTCATATAGCCTTGCATCCCCATAATGATATGTGGTCAAGGTTTCTTAACCAAGTCATCATTATATTATATGTATCTAACTACAGCCAATCTTGTGAGTTTCTTGGAAGAAAATTCATATAATTCATTCCATTATTTTTAATAAATAATGAACCTGATCCTTTCCACGTAATTCCTTATTTTTAATACTTGTATATCCCCATCCATGACATGAACTAAGAACCTTACAAGCCCATCCTAGTAATTCCTCTTTGGAATTCTTGTATCAATCTAGGTGTGGTATAACCTCACCTCTCACTAAGTTCATCTTTAGAGATCTTCTAAAGGATCCCAAGTGTCACCCATGGAATATATAATCAACCACCCTCTGAGTCTATCCTTGGAAACCCATATGGATTTCATGTATCACGCATGTGTGCAGTAAATCATCCCCATGATTCTGTCCTCGGTAGTCCATATGAGGAGTCCAAGTGTCACTCGATCAAAATTAGGGTAGGAGACGAATGATTCTATCCATGTAATTCTTATAAGAACCCATGTGAAACCCAAGTCATTTATTAAAAATTCAAGTAATATCATTTTACTATGTCATTTTCATCACTAAGAACATTTCCTTAAAATATCACCTCAGAAGGTGGCTCGGTGCATGGTCTAATCTAATAAGGCTTAACCACATATTTATCCAATTTGAACACATCAACATTAATGAAACTCATTATTATGTAATAAATTACCTAGCCAAGCCAAGTTACATGGTCATGATTTACCTTTACTTAGTAAATTCAATTTAAAATTTAAAATTAATTATTAAACATCCCCCTTCAATGGGTAAACAAAAAAAACTAAAAGTCATCATATATCATATTCCACCCATGGTGGTCTAATTAATTATACAACATACGCACTGGATGGTTCCAATTCATGGTCCATAATATTTAGTCATTCATCAATGGTCACATTAATTATACAAGACATGCCTTTCCATTTTAAACAAGTATTAAATTGAATTTCAAGCATGTCACTTTGATAATGGGGAATTCTGAAAAACTACATATATATAAACACTCTGACATTATGTAAAAATGTATGAGACTGCATACCATAGGCATATAGTAGAGTTCCCTCCAGTATCATTTCATTATTCAACTTATATCAGGAGAAAATCGATGAATTGGTTAATATCCTAGAAATAAGTAATATTAGCTTGCACCTAAATAGTGCAGTTGACAAAAAGAAGAATGAGGAACATCACAAAATGAATTTAGTACTCATCAATGTAGATCCAATGATATGATAATCCCTCTAATCCATGTTCTGACGGAGGATGGGGATCAAATGTTACAGTCTTACTCAAAGGATATCTCTCAAATTCCCATGAATACCAATCAAGAATGAAAATATAATTATGTTTAAGTTATAAAATTTTTAATGGAAAATTTATAATTTCAACCAAAAAATTAGGTGTAATGGTTTGGAATGTGGTTGGAAAAACTTTTCATGAACTGTGAGCCCACTATTGTAGGGAGGGGTTCTTTTCACGTTTTACACACATGGTTGGACTAACTATGTGAAAAAAACATCTCATCCCGCTGTTAAAACTATAGTGGGTTCCAAATGGTCATTCATCTTAAATTGCACGGTCTTCCAAACCATACGGGCTCCTCCATCCCACTATCAAGCATATCACAGTTTGTAGTTACTCTGTGGCCATCCTCGCATAGTTCATACTAACCATGTGGAATGAATATTTCTTTCCAAAAGATGGGTTCTAGGCTCCATTCATGCCCTACACACCCCTGATATCTCTGTGACCACAAAGAGCATTCACAATAGGCTATATGTAGGAATTTAAATAGAAAACTGATGGAACGAAAAAGATTTTTTACCTCAAGAATTATCAAGGTTCTTAAAAACTTCCTCCCTTGAATAAATTTGTCCCTTAATTTACCTTCCATGGTTGGTGAAGCATAATTTGAGAACAACTTTGGACACTATTCTTGTATACCATCCTCTCAATCCTAGGTCTCATCATGTACATGGTTTGGGTTCCAAAACACCTATACTATATTAACCAACCAGCCTCAAAGTACCATTGTTCTATGCTCCATAATACAAATATGATGATCCTCAGAAGAAAAACCTACCTATAACTCATTCTCCTTGTGATAAAAATCATGATATGGTTCAGAATGATAATGGAGTAGCTAAGATATGTGGAAGACGTTACGCATGGACCGATACCTCTAAGGAAACTATAACCTATAGGCTACCCACTCGTCTCTATGTAGAATCTCAAATTTCCTGAAATATCATATAAAAAAGATTACCCTATCTTATGATACTACTATGTACCATCCCAATTGATTCATGGGAAAAACCCGATCCCCAGACTTGAACTCTAGAGGTCATCGATGGAGATCGGTGCAAGATATCCATTGAGACGGTGTCGTATACATCTATTTCCAAATCCTCAGAATAAGTTGAGTAGTCTCCTAAATGAGATGAGGTCAGAGAATAGATACCTCTCCTACATCTAACCATCATAGGGTTGATCTTCATGGCCTTCTATAAAAATCCTCATAAATCTCCATTTGTATAGTATCTTGAAGGATATTGTTGTAGGTGAACTCAACATGGGTTTTATGCCCCTCCCAAGATACCCAAAAATCAAGGACACATGCTCAAAGAATTTACTCAAGTACCTGAATCCTATGTTCTGACTAGACATCAGTCTGAGTGTGGTATGCCATCCTCAGAATCACCTGTGTGCCCAACGCCCTCTACAACCATTTATAGAACTACGAATTAAACTGGGCATACCTGTCTAAAATGATAGAATGGGGGACCCCATGAAGTCTTAATATCGTAAGTATATACAAAATTCCCATCTCATATACTTAAAAGGGATCCTTTATATGTATAAAATGTGATAATATTGTGATCATATCAATAACAACCCAAACAACATCATTTCCTCAGGGTGACCTCGATAACTCAGTCATGAAATCGATTAAAACATCATCCCATTTCTACTCGGGAATGGGATGTTGCTATAATAGACTGACTAGTCTCTTTTATTCCACCTTCACCTACTGATTGGTGGAACACCTGATGACAAAACTCGTTATATCTCTCTTAATACCTAGCCATCCACATTGGAAATGTAAATCCTGATATATCTTGGGTAAACTAAAGAGTACTACCCAAGATGAAGCATGGAAGTCTCACATCAACTCCATGCACATGTCTACTGAAACTCATACATGACCACAAACATGAAACATTTTATCCTCTCATGTGGACCAACCAATAGGAGGGTCCTCACCTACCACACTTTCATATAATACAAGGATCTTTGAATCAAATAGCCTCTTTATCCTCATTCTATATATTAAGGAAGAAGTCACAACTAAGGATGGAAGAATGCTCTTCCCCTAACTATGTTGCACCACCAAGTGTATCTCAGAGGAATAAACTATAAGATATCACTCACTTATAGTATACTAAACTACATATATATGATCCATGCTACTTAGTGCATTGGATACTGCATTACCCTTCAGATGCATGTTGTAAATAATGCTGTTGAAAGACTATTGTTATTTAACCAACCTATACTTCCTTGGATTTAGATCGTACTATTTAAATATGTACTTGAATATTTATTGGTTTATGAACCCCAAAAAACTATCTCCAATTAAGTTTTGTCTCCAACAATTCAACGCATGAACAACTGGAGCTAACTCAAGATAATTTTTTGGTTAATTTCTCCCATGTGACCACAACTATCGAGATGCTTAGGCCACGACTCTATCTCCCAGCATCAGAACTGATCGAAGACCAATACCTGAGGTGTCTCAACAAATAGTGTATCTTCCCCATGGTTCTAGAAAAATTAGTATTGATGATGAATTCAATCTTGCTTTTATCTCCTGAAAGGATGAAATTCAAGAATTTATCCATACAAACTAAACACCCTACTTAGTCAATCCCTTCTGTGGAAATGCTAAGAATGAAATGTCCAGAATGAAATTCCTAAAATATCCAACTAGCCCCAAAGAAAACATTGCATATCAATGAAATTATTAGGATACTCCTAGGAAACACTATATTTCACCTTCTCTAGGTCAACTGATACTTCATTCTCTAAGATAATATGACATGGGATGTAAATCTAATCAATCCATATGAGGCTCATTGTGATAATAAAATATAACTAATGTTATCTCAATTAATACAATATGATCTCAAGATGTTTGGAATGGTTCTGTGTATTTAGAGAATACACCAAGATATCATCCATGAATAATATGAAAACAAATCTAGATAATAATGTAATACTTAATTCACTAGTTCTATGAGAATTTATAGAGCATTAGTGAGACTGTGTGACATAAGAAAATACTCGGATAGACTATAAATTCTATGAAAAAAATTCAAGGTTTGTCTGATGGTATTACATGCACCAAATGATAACCAGATCTCAACTGAATTTTCTAGAAAACCTAATCTCCTCAGAACTGATCAAAAACATCATCTATCTATGGAAGAGGATGTTATTTCTTAACCATAAGTTGGTTTAATTTTTAGTAATCAACTGATAGCCTAAGGGTACCTTCCACCTTTTTTACACAATTTACCAACAAATCCCATAGATAAGTATTGGTTTGGATAAGCTCCTCTTCCAATAAATCCTCAAGCTTCTTCTTAAGCTCATGCATCCTAGTATTTGCCATCTTATAATAAGGAATTGAAACTAGTGAATCTCCTTGAACAATATGAAGTGATAACTCTACCTCTATGAATAGAGGTAATATTGAAAAGTCATCCAGAAAAAGATCCCAAAAATGATCAACCAATGAAGGGAAATCCACCTGGTGTGTTCCCTGATCATCTATAAATAAACTCACAATATAGGATATCCTCCCACCTAATCCATGATTCGCATTTCTGGATCACCTCACCTAGAAATCCCATTAACCCATTAGAATAAACTGGCATCCCTATTTTGATGTGAGTGTCACCCTTTGGTGATAAAAATCATCAAAACCATGAAATAGAAAAAAAACCATTTCATCCTAATAATGATGTAGAAACATTTCATCCTAATGAAAATGGTTCATATATAATGTTACACCCACTAATCTCAAAGGGAACTCCATTTACTAAATTACAACCTCTATTTGAATCCCTAATAGAGTATCAATCATCATAACACCATCAAAAAAACTAAAATTTGAGATGAGGAATCTCCACAACAAGCAGCGATATAAAGCTATGAGAAGAACTTATATCAAGAAGTGTAGATTATAAAGTATAGGATATTAAAATAATATCTCTTGTAAAAGAAGATTTATTATTCAACTATTTGGATGTAGGTTTATCTATATATTTGGCCTAATTCATGACCATGTGACATATCCTGCTACCCTGAGCTGATCCGCTCTACTGTCACTACAAATCTGGGATCTGACTACCATGTCCCCGACCACCACCACATCTTGATCGGCTAGTTTTAGACCTTCTCCTTACATGAATATAATTTTCTTACACTGCTCCATCAGGTGGAGTTGTTGTGGACCCTCTCTCTCAGGCTGTTGGAGGAAATTATCTACAAAAAACACTATAGTTGGACAATTTTTTCATAGGATAGGAACTCGACTGGGTCTCTCGTGCACTGAGGTCTCATATATCCTAGTCTATTGTATTGGTGGAACCTCACCTCACTACCTTATTTTGTGATATGGATACAAATATCATTTCATTTAATATCCATATAATGCTTCCTACAATAGGTTGATGCAGTACCATATGTAGGTGTCGAGCCACCCTAGATCTTAGAACCAACAACTCTTAGGTTACTCTATGTGATAAGTGCCTAATTAATTATTTCAGAAATGATATTCATCCAAAATAAATTATCATATGATAATATTTCATACCTAATACCATCCTCAGATCACCGGGTTTTATAAAACATGTCACCCATCACAATAGGCGGGAAGCATTGGATATTTGTAAAACGGGACGAATAATCCATAACTGATAATACACCCTTCTCCAAGTTCATGAACTCTCAGTCTCTTTCAACCATAAACATCTTTGTATAGAATAATCATATAATTCCTTATGAAAATCCCTCCAATATATCTTCTGATGATGTTCCTTTTGAATAATGACATCTCACTGTATCATGGAGTAATCACACAACATAGATACAACGATCTTTACCCTCCTCCCAAGATGAATCTCAAGATGCTCAAAAAAGCATGTCCTTTAAAAATAAATCTTAACCCTTTGGTGTATCATCCCCCAAGAACATGGTTGGATATTGCTATTGGAACTCACACATCAAATCTACCATAGGCGGGGAACATCGCGATTCTCCCTGAATGGTCTGTATGAAATGTATAAAGCCTTCATGAAACTATTCCTCGAAACCTGTGTCTGGAAAAATCATTGGTTTCCCATCTGTAACTACTAGAGTATCTACTGGTAGCCCATATTCCACTTGCTCTGAACTATGATCTCCACCACCCTCCTGGGGTGTGGTTGGAGCACGTCATTATGGCATACCTATAAAAATTCCTATAGAATGCCTAGATCAATAATGATATCAATTTTCACAGATAAAAGTGAAGATAGAGAAATAAGATAGGTACAGGCCTTCCTATTTAAGAACACACCTCTATTCCATCTCTTAGAGTGAGGTCTAGGTGACGTGCATATCATATAAAATTAGGAGATAATTTCTAATTCCCACTACTGATGTTTGGTCATGGTAAAGTTCTATACTATAAACAATTAATTTCCATTTTATTCTCATATTCATTTCAATTATACCTCAATTCATTTTAAATGGATGAACCATGTGGTTCACCAAATTCTGATACATAAGGTCCCATACTACTCATGAACCTAAATATACCTTCCACTGAATCCACACCATAACACATTCCAGTCCTTGTAACTCAGGGTCCATAACTCAAAGGGCCACAATTGGATTCTTAAGGTTACTATTGTAGTCTAATCAGGAAAACAATTCTTAGGTTACAGTAGGCACTCTAAGTTCCAAACCTATTTCTCAATTTCCTTCAAAACATTTTATTAAAGAGTATGTATATTAATCATAGAACATATCGCAATAGCATGAAATCAAGCAATGCACCCTATATGGAATGGTGCAATGCATGGAATGTGAATTATAATAGGTTCATAAATGATGCATGAGAAGTAATACCCTCATCGAATCGGGTTGAAAAAAAGAAAAACCCATAATCATATTAACAATAACATCACAATTCAAGTTAATCACCTTATAGTTGAATCAAACCAAATATAATAGCCAAAATCTAGAAAACAATAATCACCATTTTAATCAATTTTCCTTGTTCCTATATCTGTGTTAGTTTCACCCTGAAACAGCTCATTACCAAATTATTATTCTTTTATGTCCATTTATAATTTCTCAAAATAGTAAATATAATCCAAGAAGAACCCTCTGATGCCACTTTGTATGGTCCGAGAAACGAATTCCCCTGAATGGTTCCCTGAGACTAATTGTCGTCCTAAACCCTAACACATCTCCCCATATTCCATAGGCTACTAACTAGCATTAAGGGACTATTGTGTGTCTATAGATATACTATTCCATCTTATCATGGTGTAACGTAGTGGTATAAATCATACAATAAATAGTGGAATTAGTAAAAATTTTAAACAATAGATAACTGAAAAGGAGATAAAAATAAAAGGAATATATAAATAAACAACGCCAGAAGGAATCTAACACAAGAAATTATGAGCATTCATTCACCCCATGTTTCATCATGTCATCCAAAAAATGTGTCTATACAACCATTCAATACATGTAAGAAAGCACGGAAATCAAAAAAAAGTGTTATCTCAAGATTTAATCGCATGCATCATCTCGGTCCCAAGCTCTCCTTATTCTAATAATGGCACAAGGTCAAGTATCTAACTATGGGAACATTCCCCAGTCCCTACCTGCATCTATATAGTCTATTCGGGTACCTAATTTTGGCCTGAAAAGGGTGTGAGATAAAATCTTATTAGGCTATCACCAAAGGTCTAATTCCATCCATTCGTAGAATATATAATAATAATAGTGTGTAGGCATAAATAATAAGTAAATAAAGTACTAAAAATAAACAAACCACAATATTATGGGTTCCCATTGACACCAATCCTCTAATACCTGCTTCGGCCTTATCTAAAATGTCTATGAATAAAAATTTAGTCTTGTATCAATTTATAATCAAGTTCATCTAATTAGTAATCTTGGAAATTCGCACATATCGTAGTGTACCCAGGAAGAGATGTGTTCAAGTATTCCTAACCATGTCATCATTATAATATACGTATTTGACTGAATACAAGATTATTCTTTGGATTTGAAGACACATCACATAAATCATTCCCTTAATATAATCAATAAAGAATCAAATACCATACTTTTAATTCCTTATTTGAAATTTAGGTATATCTCTTGGCATAAAAACAACCAAACACCTTAAAATCTTTTTTTAGGCATTCATCTTTAGAATATTTGTATCACCCTGGTTGTGGTATAACATCAGTGCTCTCTGAGTCCATCCTTAGTGGTCATCTTTAGATCCCAAGTGTCACCCATGGCCTATATAATCAACTTACCTCTAGGACCATACTTGGAAAACCATAAGGATTAGATGTATCACTAGGGTGTATAGTTAATTGTCCCTCTGAGCCCATCATTGGTTATCCATATAAGGAGTTCAAGTGTTTCTTGGGGGTAATAAACGAAAGATCCCAATGAGTTAATCCAGGGAATTTATATATAAACCCATGTTTCACAAAAGGATTTTATTAAATAATCCAATAATATCATTTAATTATGTTAAGGATATTGCTAAGAAAATTTAATTTAAATATCATCTTATAAGGTGGCTCAAAGAATGGGCTAATCATATAAGTCTTAAAATCTTATTTATATCTCTTGAAAACATCTAAATTTTAGAAAATCATGATTAAGAAACAAATTTCATGGAAAATACTAGGGACATGCTCATCCATTCTCATTCATTAATCATTTCAATTTAAAATAATGAATTCATTATTAAACATCCCTTAGACAGGGGTTAACAGAATACCTTAAAGATATCCAATATCATATTCCACCAATGGTGGTCCAATTAAATATACAAAAAACCCAATGGGTGGTTCCAATTCAATGTTGATAACCTTAATTCATTCATCAACAGTGTCATTCAATACATATGTCTTTCCTCTCTATTTTAAACAAGTATTAAATTCCATATCATTGGAATCTCAATGATAATTTAGAACACATCAGGATAAAATGTAAATAAACACATTGAAATTTAGGAAAAGGTACAAGACCACTTACCATAGGTCTATAGTTGAGTGCTCATCCAATACCAGCTCCTAATTTGACTCAAATCGGGAGAAAATAAAAAAAAGGATGAAGATATTGGAAATATGATATATTGGATTTCACATAAATAGTAAATATGATTCTAAAAATAATGAGGAATGAGACAAAAGAAATTTATTACTCATCGATGTGCATACAATGAGGCTATCGATGCTCGAATCCGAGTCCAGATAGAGGAGGGTATCAAAGTATACACTTTTTCTCAAATGAGTGCTCTCAACTTCCAACAGTTCCCAATGGTGGAGGAAAATATAATTTGGAATAACATATAATGATTTAAATAGAAGTTTTGTGATTTCACCCAAACAATCGGGCCACACAGTTTGGTTGCACGATTGGACAAACCATGAAGCAAACCATGCACCCACTACTATAGGGAGGGACACTTTATATGGTTTATACTCATTGTCTGAAAACCCATGGACAAACTATGTCTCATTCCAATATCAAAACAGTATAGGGTCCTTCATGAGAATACCCCTCAAATCGCATGGTTTGTCAAACAATGTGGGATCCTACATCCCACTGTCTAGCATCACAAGGTTTTTAGTAATCGTACGACCTGACCCACATGGTTTCTACTAACCATTTTACAAGACTATTTCTTCCCAAAAAGTCATGTTTTGGGCTACAAAAAATCCTAAAACACCACTAATACCTCTTTGAAATCAAAGGTAATTCACATTAGGATGTTTTTTGGAATTTAAACTGAAAATTTATTGAAATTAAAATATTTTTACCTTAATAAAGAATTGGATTTTTTTCTTTCAGGTTGACCATCACCTATTTGAAGTATAAAGTTCCAACTCTATTCATACCTTTGTATTGGGTACCACCCATAGTTATATTTCTATATTTTTCCTTGTTTCTGATTACCTTCCATTACTAAAACTTTTAAAGCTTTTAATTTTATTTTATGTTCTTCACCCTTCATAGTTCCTTAACTTTCCAATACAAATGGTCTAGGAAAAACCATCCACACTTTATGTTTTTTTCTATTATCTCAACTAGATGTTATGGGTTTTCTAGAACTATAATTCTTCGGAGATTCTTTGTAACATATTTTTTAAAACACTCATTTAGGGGAACCTTGTATTTAAATGATACTTTTCTTTCATTAGAAATTTCAATTAGGTTATGATCCATCTATTGGATCTCCTCATTGAAGATTGCATTTCAAATTCAAATGAATTTCCAAGAGTCGTTAACAAATATTAAATATCAAAATTCTTCAAATATATATCAAATAAAGAAAAACTTTGGAGTCTTAACCTACAACCTATATATATATAAATTGAAATAATAAAATTGTAGATTACTTCCCTATCATTTTGAGATAGATGAAACCTAAAATAATTTTAGACCAATAGATCACTATAATTTGCTGGCTAACTGATGACGAAGAACTGAAGTTGATTATGTAATCCTTAAAATTCTGTAATTTATTCCAAAAACCTGGGGCAACCCCATGTGAATTCTCATTACCCTATAATTCTCCAATAGTGTTCAGTTTATCTTACCTGTGACTCTATAAGGATCTATATTATGTATTATTGTCTTCTCAAACTGAATCCCCTTCTAACAGTAGAACCTATAGAACTCCCTACTTTCGTACTTTCAACCATTTCCAAATCATAATCATTGGAACTCACATCCATCCTCTTTAATCCACCATTTCCCTCCTTTAGATAAATATTTTAAAGACCTCATATTTTTTTCTTAATGAAGTATACACACACACTTCTCATGTAGCAGCATCGATGAAGTTCATATATAAACTTAATCATCTATGATAACACATTGGAACTGACACCCAAATGTATGTGTGAACCAACTCTAAGCTATGGTGTTATGGAATTTAAACTTATATCCAAATAGAAAATTTATACTACATTATAAAGTTAAAATCCTTTCACATTTCATATTGTTGGATTATAGCGTTTAGTAGTACTTTTTTAGTGATAAAATTCATCACTTTATCATTGTGATGTCCTAAAAAATAATACCATAACATCACATTAGATAAATTTACATCATTCGTATCTCCTTTTAGTGAAACCGTAAGGTACATGGTATTATCCATAACTCCCTTTATAACAACCATCGAACAAAGTGATAATTTCTTCATAGAATTTGTCGACATTGTATGCAACCCATGTCATCATGTTAACCCTTTAAAAATATGTTTTTCTTCATACCTTATAAGATTCGCACGTCCTTCAACTCCAATACCCTTCAGTTCCTTGTCTATATTAGATAATTTAATATCCCCACAATCTTGAGATAATTTTATAAAATATATTGAACAATTAAAAACATTATTATAGTGTAATTTATCATGATTTCTCTATCATATATAGAAATGAGTTCAGATTAGAATCAGTCACCCAAGACCCCAACAAACTCAAAAAAACTCAGAAGCAAACACCTCTTATATTATGATACAAGGTTCATAGATACATTTATAGAAATATAATTTCCATAATTATCCATCCATTCAATTTAATAATTTTTTTGGTGGCCTTTCCTCCTTCAATGCTAGTATAGGGGAGCATCATTTCTTGAGATACTATTGCTTTAGATACCCCTTTGTTTCCCTTTATTGTGATTATTATATCCATCAGTTTATCCTAATCCATCCATATTATATGAATTTATATTGGATACAGTAATCTCATCCAAATGAATTTATTTATTCAAGATTAGGTCTCAAATTTTAGTGAACTTATGATCATCTTTTCCTTTGGAATTTCTCGTAGTTGTCAATATTCTTACCCAAGACATAGGGAATGAAGATAGAAACAACAGTGCCTATTCCTGATCTCTGATGTTCACCTTTACTAACCCCAACTTACTTTAGATCAGATTAAAGTTGATAATATGACTAGCAATTTAATTCCCATCTGATATAGATATTATAAATTTTATCCTTATCAACCATACCTTACCCATTGGTAGGGGTTTTCAAACATGTCTCCAATGGTATGCATGAGTTTTGAAGTAGTTTTTACCTCTTAGATGTTTAATACCACATTTTCAGTGAGTGAAATATGTATCAATCAAAATGATTTCATGTTGACCCTCCCTCATTCTACCACATTCATCATTTCTACGTTGGAACTAATAAATGGAATATAAAGGTCTTTTTACAGAATGTAATCTACTATGTATATCTTTTAAAACCTAAAATTGGTTCAATCGAATATATCTAGATAGACCTTACACTCATTAGACATAATTCCTTTGGATATTTTGAACTCATGCTACTTATAAAAAATGTAGACAGAGAGTTCAATATATTTCTAATGATTTTTTATTATAATGAAATGGTTAAAAATCCCACTAAATTGAGCTATAAAAAACCTTCCCCATGGATTTTCTATTTAGAACACTCTAACCTTGAACATTGACAAAAATAATTGGTACCAAAAAACTATATAATAAAATAACTAAATGGTATATCTAGAAAAATATACAATGTAGAATAATGTTCCAAAATACATACCCATTCTATACTATAAAAATCATGGGAGGTACTCACCCCAAGCCAACACACCACAATGAAAAACCTCTGGAAAAAATATAGAAAAAGATTCGGAGGAATACTTAAAAAAACATCAAAGGCATAGGAAAAATTAAATTTTATTTTGTTTTAACTTCTTCCCAAAACTATAAGGGGTGAGTCACTTATATTCAAGATGTTATAAGTATGATTACAATGTTCTAGGTCTATCTATCACAATGAGATCACACCAAAATGATATAGTAATTCCCATCCAGTGAACCTGGCAGTATCTACCAACCAATTTTCATGGGATGACTTCCACTGGGATATATCATCATAGATGAACACTATTCTAAATCAATGACTCCAATCACCCCAACCTATACAAATGTTGTACTGTTCCACCTTCCAAATATATAATATGATGACCCCATCTTAGCATTCCTTTTCCCACAATGCCTCCTTCCAATTTTACTTTCCATCACCTCAGTCAAAAGAAATTTCACTCACCCTATATCTACAATTTTAGATTTTTTGATGTCGTGTTTACCATATTTATCAAGACTATCATATATTTTTCTCTTAGAAATTGTTCTTCTATTTAAACTAAATTCACAGATAAAAAATGGTTTGCACAAATAAAATCCAACAAAGATGAGGAAATAAAATAGAACAAAGAACTTAGAAGAGATAAAGCGGGGAAAACTTTTTTATTTCAACTTCTATAGGGAACATTCAACTAATTTAGAGAGATTTAAAAGACACACGACATCACAACCTAAATTTTCTAGTGTGGAGGAATTATACTACATGCTCCTTGAAGAGTCTCACAATAGGTTCTCTCTACCATACCTACTCAAATAATCCATGTTATAATTATCGAAAACGTTTCTCCCTAATATAGGTGTTAATCAACATTATGAACTCCCAGTAGATTTTGTCTTATTACATGCTTCACATATGAGAATTTCCTTGCCAGTGTATATGTTCATTGTTCTCTAGTTCTAACAAACCCAACTATAATGTTCCCTTTTCACACACATTCATGAATGAAATGGAATCAGGGGTCAATGTGCTTACTAAATTGAAGAACACTGAGTTATTTATCAAGTCTATAAAAAATTGATTTCAAATAAAAGAGTATTCATCTTGGGTTATCTTCTCATAAATTATTCTACAAAACTTCATAGCCACGATGTTTGAAATAATGAAATAATTACGACCATGAACCCCAATTTACATAATGATAATAGAATGTTCTTCTATTTTTGGAATTACAAGATTCCATATTATAATTAAAATTAAATTAAAAACCTAAAAATGTTTTCCTATCATACTTGTTACCATAAAAACCATTATACATGTAGTAGAAAAGATACTCTTCATAATGACCCATTGTGTAGATGAGCCTGAAACGAATTGTTCCATTAAAATTACTTAAAATTATATTCACAAAATTATCATGCATTACTGTAAACCTCCCCATGTATATATTTACATATTGATAGAGGATAAGATATATGGACTTCTAGGGATTATGTATCTTATGAAACAAATGACTTGCAGGTATACATTGTCACTCAATGGTACATTGTCAGTATCTTTTTCTAACAAAAAATTGGGATCAATGTGCAATTTAGTTGTATTAAACATATCTATTTTAAAATGGATTGGAAACATTCAAGGATATGAAAATCTCTTGAGCATGGACCAATATTATTCTTATTTTCAAACAATAGTATGATAAAAATATAGTAATCCAATATCTCATATTAAAAATTCCATCCTCATCCATTCATTGAACACCTTTATCTCCTTGATTCTTATCCCTATGAAAAATTTATATCAACATAAAAACTCACAATAAAAACGGTGTTTGTGTCTCCTCTCATGGAAACAATTTTCTTCTAGAAACTCCTTGTGAAATCTATATATTTGAGTATTCTTTCTATCATAGTATTTTTTGTTCATCAAGACTACCTAGGAACATAGAGTGATTTTATCAACTTTTATTCATGACACTCATTATTTTTAATAGTAAAACTCTCTTTCAGAGTCACATAATCTTATTACTCTGAAACCTCATTAAAAAAATGTAAAATTCACATCTATATGTTAAAATTATCTACCCAAATTATTAAATAAGGTATGAATAAAATGTACCCTATCAAGTTTAGCCATCAGTGAGAAAACATCATCATAATCCAGACCATACCACTAGACATACCATTTCATGAACATATTTATTATGCATAATAATGTTTCCAATGGATTCATTCTTCAAATAATGAATTCATTTTAATACAATTGATCTTATTCCTAGTGGATGATCAGTGAGATTACATGTATCTCTCGTATCTATTTACTCAACACCCTCGATCACAGATTGTTTCTATACAGTATCTCAGGCTAATTTATGGTAAAAGGATCCCTCCTCACCCTCTAGAGAGACTAATTCATCTGGGATATGAACTTACAAATTATATTTATAGATGTCCGCAATATATTGGTATCATACTTGGACTTCATTAAAATATATTATGGTTCTATTTCTTAGTGATGTGGATATAGTAGATTCTATATTATTCATCAGAGAGGTGTTTGGAATTTCCATTACAAATGAAATCAACATAGATCATCCACTCCTACTCAGATTTTATAGTACGTTTTATTCATGTTCTATGTCAATTTGTAGTGTGGTTTTTTAGCACCTTCCATAATAATAGATACTTAATCTACTAATACATGTTGATGATCATCCAACATAACGAATTATGGTAAAATCTCAATATCCAAATCTTCACCTATATTCAAGTTTCAATGAGGATATTATTAAAAAATTAAATCCCAACAAGCATTTAGATCACTAAATTTATGATCAAATAAATGATTAGATTATCATCCCACCTTTACATAAATATACACCTTGGATTCATTGTGATCTATATATTTTTTCAATTGTGGATCCACCACCTTCAATAGGATGTTTAACCAAATAGCCTTAAGAGAGAAATGAACATTATATGTCTATGATTTATACAAGTCTTATTCCCCAAGACCATTTATTAGATATTTTTTTAGTATTAAGCCGCCTGCCTGACCTTCCCTCCTTGGAATCTGGTGGGGAATTACATAGTGTTGAGTAGTGACCTCTCTATAGACATGACTGTATTTTTTGTTTGATCTACAACATAATTGTTTTAGATCATATATCATGATTAGGTGACTCTTTATCCCTCAATATTCACATATACTAGGGGACACATTCATCAGAAATTCATCTTCATGGTTTGCTTTAACTTTTTCACCATTACTCAAAGCCATTCTCAACCATGTGCTTGATTTTAAGGAAATTATAGGGATTTTGATTCTTTTCATGGATTATATAAACCCACATACAATGAAAAAATTAATTAATAATTATATAGAAATATCACATACCGGTAATGGTTCTAGGGGCGATCAATCAATAGAGGTCAATGTGTAATACCTCTAGTGGTTTCTTTGATTTAAACTTTTCTTGGTATGGGAATGTTTTCCTAGTGAACTTGGAAATCAATAAACCTTAACACAACTTATTGAGGTAATAAATATAGGAAATATTGATCTTATGATACTATTTATGCAAGTTTTAATGTATTTCAGTTATGTTTGAATTTTTATAGGTTATAATGTATCTAGGTATATTGTGTTTGTACATGTGATATAATGGGTCAAGTTATACTCATGTATAGTCCTTATGGGTTGTAATGGATTGCTGTTATGATATGAATTTATTTATATACATATGTTAAAATGTATTAATATGAAGTGTACACACACACATGGGCTATATGGGATCAAGGTTTTAGGTTATAAAACTATATATGGGTTTTAATAACTTAAGGTTATAACATGTTAAAGTTTCCTTAGTCTACATTGGATAAAGGTTTTTCCTTGTTCTTGGGATATAATTTTTCTCAATTATAACACAATTCAATGAAGTTTTGATTTAGTAATGTGGTGGTGGTTTTGAAATCAATGTGTTTGGGGAGATGTGATTACTAGATGATGATATAGATATATATTTATAGTTGTGATGTGGTTGTATCATTTTTTGTACAATGATGAGGTGATGATGTCGAGATGTGGTGGTGGGGTGATAGCATTCATGATGTGGTTGTTTTCATATGATTACAATTCCCAAATTGTGGTAATTGTTTCCATAAATTATCTATTATTATTATGATTATAGAAAATTTATAGTACACTCATTTATTAAATTAATTAATCTTTTGAATTTGATTGTTTTGTTTTATGATGATATTTTCTAAGAGTTTTCTTTTATTGTTTCATAACCCTAAAAATATGAAATCACCAACAATTATTATATTAATATAAAATTATAAATTTTATATGATAATTGTATGAAATTGAACCAATGATGATGGAAATGTTAATATTTGATATTACATTTACTTTTGACTTTGCCTACAAAAATAGGAAATACCTTTTTCTTTCCCATGATTTGATTATTTGATCCCACTAATTCTTATCCTGACACATTTATTTCACATAGATACAAACCTATTTAGAAATATTATCTTACTAAGTACTCCCAAGTGCTCCCCTATCTGTAGTTTCTTGAGTTTTTGTAGGAAATTTTGATAGATATTTGAGGATACTATTGTTTGGGTTATTGGAGTGGAGTCTAGAAGATAATCCTTGCATTTTTCAAGTGTATATTTTATTTATTAAAATGTAGTGAAAATCTTTGGGAATTACATTTTAATGTTTTTGGTATTTATGGATGTTATTGATGGTTTGGATTTATTTTCCTAGGATTTATGAGGTTGAAACCACCCATTTATGTTACCAACACCATTGTTGTAGTCACCAACCCATAGTATATTGGAAGTATGCTTCAAGGTTCACTCCCTTCCCTTATATTAATCCATGAGGAGTTTCACTTAATGTGTTTCATAAAAAATTTCTACTACAGATTTTGTATGAGATATATTATGGATTTTTTTTGTTCGGAACAACTCCGGATTTCCTAGTATCGATTGAAAAATAATGAAATTTAACATAGCTAGTGAAGATGGTGGGGATTGTCGAGAAAAAATATATATTTAGGTCCTATTTTGCATGATTTCAAAATTCAATAATGTTATATAGACTAGATAGCGTAAATTTATCATATCCCCCTATTTACTGATGTAGGTACCTTGAAATCAAACTAAGCTTGTTTAGGTAAAAAATGCACTGATTACAAGGCAGATTATGTTGGAAGGGTGCATGCATCATTGACCTAGTTGAATTTAATTTTTAAATTTTTATTTTAATTATGTTTTGTGTGTGTATTTATGTTATAATGTGATATAGGCTTTTTGATTATGTCACATTAAATTTATAAATAAATTGATTCAGGAATGTTTAATAATGATTTCTTATTATCAATGACATGATACAATATTTAACCCTATTTTAATAAAATTCAATGTTTCGATTTTTAATTTAATGTTTAATACATGTTAATTAAAAAACAAGTAATAAAATTTGAGGAATAGAAATTATTATTTTAAAATAAAATTATTATATATTCTTTGTTATAGTGAATAATTTTTAAAATAATATAACTTCTATGAGAAAAAAAATTGGAATGATGAATTTTCTAAAAATCCTTTTTTGAGAAATTAATTAAGTTAACAAATTGTGAAATAAATTTTTTAAAAGCATTATACAAACTTCAACATTCCTTGTCATGAAATTTCATTGCATGTTTTAATCTATATTAGTAAAAATGGAAAGTTCATTGGAAATAAATATTTATTTTAAGTAAAAATTAATTTATTTTTAGCATGTGGTAGAGTTAGAAATACTTATTACTTAGCATGTATAACCAGATGATATAATGTAAATAATTACTAATATATATAAATTTTATAATGAATTAATGATCCATGATTTAAATCAATAAATATTATGATAACTATGAACTAGCTATTATAGACAACATACATATGGTTGATAAATTCCATCAGAATTTTTTTATACACACATGCTAGCTTATGTGATGTGCTAATTACTGTTTATTTAGTATTGATAATGATTATTTCTAAATTTCACACCATTAATTAAACATGATACGTTATTTATTATTCAATTTTTTGAATAAGTATAAATAATTAATGAGAAATGTGTAGATATTTTGTGATGAATTGGAAATCCTGATAAAATGTTCATAAATAAATTGTATGGTGCAAGGAATATGATGCATCTGGTAATTGTAAAATCATTGAATATGAATATTCTATGAGCACCACCCATCAAATTATTCTCGTAATAATTTTTAATAATATGTGTTGAGTCATTGATTACTTCCAATAATGATTAAATAATAGAATGGAATGTTATTGATATATTAAATCACTAGAATTGATTATTTTCATCATTTATTTTTCACTTCTTGTTTTATGAAATAATCTATAAATATTTTTTGTTGATTCTTGATTTGAATCTCCCATAGTTAGTAAATTAGTTAATTAATTTAAAAGATATTGAAATAATTTTTTTGGGTTTCTTAAGCATATTATTTCATAGTTTCATCTTATTTTCTATGCCTGAACACATGGTTATTGTTTATTGAAATTAGTTATTTTTTGAATAATTATTTTCTACTAATTTTTTATTGTCTTAGTGACCTTACTGTAATTAAAATAAAAACATTTTTTTATTGGATAATATCGAAAGGGTTAGAAAATTTGATATTATGCGAAGGATATGGTTAATTGATTATAATGGATATCATGTTAGGATATTATATGATAGGGAGGAACTAATGATCTATGAATTTATTTATGGTTTTATTCAAATGAAAATAAATTTTATTTTTTGGTTGATTACTTTGTAATTGTAATTTATTTATATTATAGCTATTAAATACTTATTTTCTATATTTTGTCTATTAAATTAATATATATTATATAGAACTACATTTTCAATATTTATTTAATGATTATTACTAATATAGTTTCTATTATAAATGTTATTCATTCTTGATGAAAATATTCTTTTACCAAATTAAATGAATTAATATAATATTTAAAATATGATATTTATGAAATTGATAAGAGTCCCTGAATTTATTTGTTCTGTGGTTTCATTTAGATTTCATTCTCTAGTTGAATCATTGTTAATTTGTTATATATATTTTTTGACATAATAATTTTTATTTGGTTTATATATATATAAATTATTAATATACCCCTTCCTATTATTTAAATATTTTAAAATGATTCTGGTTTTTTTGGAAGGCTGTAATGTTTTTTTCATTGTGGATATGACTTAGAAATTTTGATCTAACACTATTATTTCCTTCATTTGTGGTTTTATGATTATCTATGAAGTAATATATCCTAAAGGATGTATATTAATTTTTTCCTATTTTTTTCATTGTGGTATTACCAACATGAATAATATGAGGATTGGTGAGTCTCTCAATATTTGGTGGTTACTTATGGTTTAGGGTGTGAGTTCTGTTATATGATGGTAAGACCAATTCTTCCTTTAAATAATTTCTAAGTGAATCTTAAATATGAACCTAATTTTTTAAAATGTAGTTTGTATTTATTTCTGTTAAAATAAATAAATTCCCCACATATTAAAATTAATAAGTGATATTCAAAATTTATTATAAAATAAAATTTGATTATAAATTTTTTTTGGAATTTTATATGATTTATGGTCGAATTAAAATATTTATTTACATTTAAGCATGTTTGAGGGGAAATGGGTAGTTAGTAAGAGGTCGGTAGTGAGTTAGGGTGGTTGGCACTGCCATTCTTTACTATATTTTTTTCCCTCAATGATAATATTATTTTTTGAGAGGAATATTCCCATTTATAAAATTATTTAGGAAATTCTTGATTTTGATATATATTAGATTCTAGAGAACAATATTTTTTTATAGGTATTTAATTTGAATGCTTGGGTTTCCCTATCTTTCACTTGGGTTTGTTTCTCTTTTTTCGAGGTTTTATTGTAAATGTTGAGTATGAAATTTCTTTCAATGGTATATGATGTAACATCTAGTATTTTAAAAAATAGTTTAATTTTCCATTTATTAGTTGTTTTAGGTGTTTGAGTTTTTTTTTTGAGTATTTTTTGATGTTGGGGAAGGTCAGCGGTGATTTTAGTCTTAGGTTTTGTGTGATTCTACATTTTGTG
The DNA here is from genome assembly GCA_963277665.1 of Viscum album. Lineage (NCBI taxonomy): Eukaryota > Viridiplantae > Streptophyta > Magnoliopsida > Santalales > Viscaceae > Viscum > Viscum album. Next base: position 1,211,924,505 of record OY728165.1, read on the forward strand.
TGTTTTCCTTATTTTTTATAATTTATTTTCAAAGGCCCTTATGTATTTCCTTTCAATTTATATATACCCTTACGAATTTCTAAGTCACTAAGAATGGACATTAAAAATTCTATTTCTCTCTATAGTAAACCATACCCATCACCCCATAACCCTTACATAACACCCTTTATCGCTAAATTACCCTTACATTTCACATTATTGCCTCATAATTTATAATATTTTCAAAACATAAGAGTATTCATTGGGATATGTAAAAGTAATTTTTTCAAACATTGATTTCAAATATTTTATTTGTTGAGGGTCTTAATCACATCTTCATTATCATAATTAAATTATGTGACGAAGGTTACGTTGTGAATTTTAGGAATGAAAAATTCACAGTACACTATTCAATGGATGATTTTATCATTTTTGCCCATAGGAAAGAGAATGTATACATGCTAAACATAAAAGACCTTACGAGCCAAGATCCACCTTACCTTAGTGCAATAGAAGATCAATATTGGTTATTTCATAGAATGTTAGGACACTGTAACCTTAGGAACCTATAAAAACTCTCAAAGAAAAGACTTGTTAAGGATTTACTAAAGCTTATATTTGATTCTTCAAAAGTTTGTGATCCTTGTCAATTTAGAAAGAAAAATAAATCAAGCTTTAAATCAATTGGTGAAGTCTCAACATATGATGCATTACAGATAGTGCATATGAAACTTTTGGACCGACACAAACTGGAAGCATGAGATCAAATATTATGTATTTTTCTTAGTTGATGATTACACTAGAATTACATGGGTCAATTTTCTATCAAGGAAATATGAAGCTGTTTCTTATTTCAAAATTTTTAGATCCCAGTATAAAAATGAGAAAAAACTTCCAATGATAACTATTCATAGTGAACATGGAGGAGACTTTCAAAACTCAGATTTTGAAACTTTTTGTAGTAAAAAAAGAATTACCCACAAATTCTTAGCACCAAGAACTCCTCAATATAATGGTTTTGTTGAAAGAAGAAATCGAATTCATCAATAGATAAATAGAACCATGTTGAGTGAATATTCGATAGATAAATTTTTTGGGATGAATCTGTAAGTACTAATTGTTATACTATAAATCAAGTTTTAATTATACATTATTATAATAAAACCCCTTATGAGTTATAGAATGGTATAAACGTAGAATTTACTACTTCAATGTATTTGGTTGCAAAGTATTCATTCTGAAAACTAAAGATAATTCAAATAAATTCTCACCCAATTCTGATGAAGGAATTTTCTTAGGATAATCTACATATTCCAAGGATTATAGAGTTTTTAATAAAAATACTTTTATTGTTAAAGGAAACCATGGATTTAGGACTCTTTTATACTTATAGAAATTATTTTTTTTAAACGTTTTTCAGATGCTGACTTTGGTGGATGTATAATAGATAGAAAAAGTACATCTGGAACATGTCATTTCATATGAGATTCATTAGTTTCTTGGTCATGAAAAAAGCAGCACTCGGTAACACTTTCCACTGCTGAAGCCGAATATGTAGAAGTTGAAAGTTGTAGTTCCCAAGTGTTTTGGATGCAACACACACTCATAGACTATGGTATGAGTTTTACCAAAACACAAATATTGTGTGATAACACTAGTTCCATTTCTCTAAGAAAAAACTCTATACATCACTCTTATGCCAAAAAATAGATATTAAGCATCACTGTTTGATGGATAACACACAAAAAGGAGATATCATTCTTCAATTTATCAGAATGCAAGATCAATATGATAATATTTTCACAAAATCATTACCCTTTGATTGATTTGAATAAATTAAACAAAATTTATGAATTATAACCATAAGGTAATCTCCAATATTAACTTTTTTTTGAAACCTATCTCCTTACAGTAAAAAACACTTTTTCATAGGGGGAGTAAATTTTCTTTCTAGTCAAAATTTTTTTGTAGTCAAATATTTTTCGTAGGAAATTTTTTTTACAACCACAAATTTTTCGTAGTAAAAAATTTTTTATCATCAAAACTATTTCGTTGACAACATTTTTTCATAGTCAAAATTTTTTATCGAGTCAAATTTTTTTTTGTATTCATAATTTTTTTGTAGTGCCTTTTTTTTCATAGTCAAAAAAATATTAGTAGTGAAAAATTTTTCTTAGTTAAAAATTATTTGTATTGAAAAAAAAATTTGTAGTCAACTTTTTTTTTAGTCAAAATTTTTTCATACTCAAATATTTTTCTTCGTCATTTTTTTTGAGTTTTTTTTTTGCAGTAAAATTTTCATAGTTAAAATTTTACAGAATCTAAAGTTATCTAAGAATAATTTTCCTTATTAATGTTTTTTCCTATAAATCCACCAGGTATGTTTTCTTTCTTAGATTTTTATAATCATTTTTTTTTTTGGTAATATCATCTTATTTAAGAAAAATTTTTGGATTTACTTTTCCTTAAATCTGAATTTTTATCTTAAAACCTCAAATGATATGAACCAAAAAAATCCTTCTTCAGCTATCATTTCAATCATCATATCTGATCACAATTCTTTCTGCTGTTGGATCCCTTTAGGAAGATGAACTGTCCCCTCAAACTCCTATATTAATGTCCCTTGGATGCTTTTCCCACATCGATTTTCAAGCCTTAGCATGTTAAAATGCTTCTCCCGTTCTTAAGGACCATTCTGAATCTCTTAGTTTACATCAAATATGATTGTCTTTGGAAGCATATTCTCAAAATCAAATGACATCGGTAGAAGAAATATTTGAATGGAAGATATATATATATATATAATAGTTAGTAGATCCAAAATTCTTTGTGTAGTTTGATTCTCTAATTGCAAAGAATATCATGTTGATTTGTTGGTAGAGTATGGGTGTACCAAATCCAAAGGGACAAGATCTGGTTTATCCTCAGTTTCTATTATAATTTTATGAATCTATAAGTTCTTTTGTTCAAGATGGAAAATATAATTTTTCTTTCAGGAGTTATGGAAAAAATTATTCTCTTTCCTTCAGTATGGTTGTTAATATCATTGAAATACCTTATGAGGGAGAAGTTGAGTTCTACACTCACAATATTCAATATTTTTTAGGATGTTTTATAAAGGAGAAGTACATAGAGTGCCTTAGTTTGTCAAGGGTTAAGACACCAAAGATAAACCTTCTTTTTAAAAATTTGAGGATTCCAGAATTATGGGTTCTAGGGTTTATCATTTCGAGAAAAGGTGATAAGGACACCCTGAAGAAAAGTGGAATTTATATTCTGGATTTTTTAGTAAACCTCAAGAAGATTATTCTTGTGCATTATATCTTTTACAAAATTTCAAATATCAAGAATAGAATTATCATGTCTCAGATAATTATGTATCCAAACATTCTTTCCAAGCTCATAGTTCTCTGTCTTGATTCGTTCAAAATCCCATATAGCTCCCAGCCATGGATTTTAAAGGCCATATTTATTAGTGATGATACACTGAGAAGAATTAAAGTTGGTTTTTCTAGTGAATTATTATAATTATATGGTTTACCTGAATCTGAAATATAAGCCTTATCAAAGAAACCATAAGTTGCTGAGACTTCAAAGAAGGGTGGAAATAAGAGGATGGCGAAGGAACCAGAAAAGAAAGAAAAATCTCTTGCTGCTAACGAAAATCAATCAGCACCACCTAATACAAAGAAGAAAAACACTTATCCAGATAAAGTGGTTTCCATGTGGATAGAAGAAAAGAATAATAAGAATGAATGGGAGCCTAGTTTTGGCTTGGATCCTTTTGAGGAAAAATATTTAATGCTATAGGATGTTCAGGATCTTGAGAACTAAGAAAAATAAAAGAATCAAAGGAAGAAAATGTCTAAAGCTGATATTGTACAATCTTTTCTGAACGATAATGATAAATCCTCCGGTAATCTTCAATTATTGGAAAATTTTCTTAACGAACTAGTACCCATAGAGACTTTAGGAAAGAAGATGGTGATTATGGAAGTAGAAGAAGATGAATAAATCTTTCAAGAAGAGGAAGTAGAAGAAGAAGACAAAGAAGAAGAAAAATAAGGTGATGACATCGATGATGTCATAAGAAAAGTATTTCTTTATCATGAGAATGAGAGTCTTTATGGAAAATGGTCGATCCGGACTTCTCAAGACAAATCTTCAAAACTTTCTACCTGAGGGAATGAAGAAAAGGGTTAGGAATAAGTGAATAAACTATTTGATAATGAAAGCAGAAACCATGACTTCATTCATCCAAAGGATATAGTGGTAGATGTTGAGAAAGAAATTAATAGGGTATAAAAAATAGTTCAACAATCTGATAGTTAACATGAATCTTCAAAGGCTGCAATGATCATATCGAGAACTGATAGGGGAAAACAGGTGTTGGTTGATACACCAAGAAATTTCATAGTGGAAAATAAATCTATTGGTGCTTCTTCAAAGAGAAAGGCTGTTTATATAGAAAAATAATCCACACCAACCAATCAATATGATTTCGAATCATCTTCTCTTGGACATGACTTCATAGTCCAGTCTTTGAAGAAGTTGGTTGATTCCATTCTGTTGTTTCCATGTATAAACTCAAGGTGCCAGTTGCTTCATCACTCCTTCAATAAAAAATTGTATTTTGTTACCAATCATATGGATAAATATTTCATGTTTTAGGATGATTTAAAATAATTCTTCATTGGATATGATGCACACAAAAGATCATGCAAGGAAATCACAAAGTGGTCAAGGAAAACAATCAAAGAGATGAGAATCGTTGATGATTTTTAGAAATGTTTGAAGGATGATTTTGACACCGAATATGGAAAGTTCAATTATTTCTCTAAAAGTTTTGAGGAAAAGCTATGTCTCTAACAAAATACCATGAAGCATGAAGTCAAAGACCTAAATGGGAATCTTAATTTAGTGGATTTGAATTGGAAAAGGGAAAGAGACCTTAGAATTGAGTTTAAAGAAAAAATAAATATGAAATAATATCTTTTGAAGCCTCAAGTAGATATTATTAAGGCTCAGAAAGAAAAATTAAAAGCCTTAGAAAAGAAAAAAGAGGATCAGGAACAGCTTCACAAGTCTGTTGAAGAAGATCACAAGGAGTGTTAGAAGCTGAAAAAAATTTTGAATAAGAAAATATTGAAGGAGAAAGAATGATAATTTTTTCCAATACGATATTTAATTTTATATTAATTATTTGTACAAATCCATTCAATCATAATGATGTTTTTTGGTTTCTCTTCATATATTTTTTTGTTTAATTACTAATATTTTAGGTACTAATTATTTTTCCATTAACTTTGTTCCTTTTTGAAAATCACAAAGGAGGAGTAAGGAATGATAAAAAGAATAGTAAGTAAAGAAGTGAATTCCCTAAGTATGAGGGAGTCTATCTATGGGGGAGTTTCATCAAAGAATTTTTCCTTATATAGGAAAATGCAAAATATATTTAAGGAAGTAAATAATATGATCCTTAGGTATTTTAAAACCTAATGGGGAGTTATTTGTATTCACCTTGATTCAAAAGTAAAGGGAGATAAGTTTTTATTTTCAAGTAAATAAATATATATTCTTTTTGAAAAGGATAATTGTTCATTCCAAAAAGGTGGATATTATTGAGTCAATAAGGTTTCCTTATGAATTTTCAATTCCAATATGTTTTGAAAATAACAAACACTCTATCATAAGGAAAATTATATTTTCCCTAAGAATTATCTTAATAATGAAAATTTTCCTTCCCTATGAAAATTTTATCCTTACCAATGTTTTCAATGGTAATTTTATTGTATCTATAAATCTAAATCATTTTATTCTTATGTTTAAAAATCAATTTCACATCTAAAACCTTGAAATCCTATAAATCTTTGGTTTTAAAGTATTCTTTTTTCAAACATAGAATTGTTCAAAATTCAGACTCTCAATTCTCTAAAATTCAGACTTCAAATTCTATGAAATTCAGACTCCAAATTCTCTGAAATTCAGACTCTCAATTCTGTGAATTTTAGACTCCAAATTCTTTGAAATTTAGACTCTGAATTCCCTAAAATTCTGACTCTGAATTCTCTAAAATTCAGACTCTCAATTCAATGAAATTAGTAATCTTAATTCTATGAAATACAGACTTCAATTTTTCTGAAATTTAGACCCTGAATTATCTGAAATTCAGACTCCCAATTCTCTGAAATTCTATCTCCGAATTGTCTAAAATTCCATCTCTGACTTCCTCATAATTCAGACTCTGACTACCTCAAAATTTAGACTATAAATTCCTCAGAATTCTTACTCTGAATTTGTAAAGACCCGTAAAATTCAAGGAAATTTTTTCTTAATTTTGTTTGGGATTTTACAAGAATGCAGTTTCTGATGGCACCTGATTCCGAGGCCCGGGGTGCCCGGAATCATTTTCCGAAATTTAGCTCGGGTACGTTCAGTGAACGAACGAGCGGGATTTCCTAACTTTTGAACCGGTGCTCGGAATCGAAATCTGAGGACACTGATGAAATCCCAGAGTCAGTAATTGCTTAGGAACACCTTTTCTAGAGTTTTGTTTGCTCGGGTGTGGTTTTTAAAATTTTGGGTTAAGTAAAAGAATAAAATAAAATTGTGTAAACAATTTTATTTTATTTAAAGTAGTTTAACCTAAGCTATGTGGTTGGAGTGGGACCCACTATATCCTTCTTTACTAGGTAGGATATTTGTGGTGTGGGGCCCACACAAGACCCACCTTTTCAACTTCCTCAAACCCCCCCCCCCCCTTTAATTATGTAACACCCCCCTCCCCCATTAAATGAAAGTCAACTCTTGCGTTTAACGAAATTTTAAACGCATCTTTAATTGAGCAGTTTAAACTTCTCAATTAATTCAATTAATTGAATGATTCAATTTTGAATTTCAAAACGTTTGGCTTAAGTAATAAAATAAGGCAACTCTTATTTTATTAGTGTTGTTTTGGTTGTGTGAGAGGATCTTGGGAGAATTTGCTCTAAGTCTTGAAGTTCTCCTTCCTCGACGAAGAACGCGAAGAACATCGAGCCTTTGATGAAGAACTCCATCACCGCAAAGGGGAGTTCGTCATACCATCCTCTTCCCACTCCACAGCCGATAAGAGACACCATCCTCGGAGATCGACAATGAAACACTGATGAATCTTTCCCTGCATCATCGACGATCCTCCTTCTGCAACGCCTTCTTCCGCGACGTTAAATTCCGTGACGAACATTCGTTCAACCTTTTCTTCGAGGTAGGGGTTTGGTTTTATGTCATGAATAATTTTGGGCGTTCATTGATTAACATTTGCCGCATGTTATCAATTAACGGGAGGGGGCCAAACCGCACAAACACGGCCGACCCCCCTCCCTTACTTTTATTTATCCTTTGTTGTGGTGTGGAACGGAGATGGCGCGGTGTCGTCGCACCGCACGGAAATGAGAGAACCACGAAAAAGCAGTGCGGCGCCGTCGCAATGTGCTAGGGAACCACGAAGACACCGCGGCCGGAGCTGGGCTGTGGAAGAGGGGTGTGATGCCGCCGCGTCACGCCGGTCAGACCAAGGCCACTGCCAGTGGCCGCAGCAGAGAAAGGAGCGGCGGCTGGTGACCGGCCGCCGGCACCGGAGCAGGACGGCGGGACTGCGGGGCCCCGCGGAAGCCGCACGGCCGGCCAGCCAGGCTGGCGAATGAAAAGCTGGGGGTCTTAACCCCCGTCCGGCCGAATGATCGGCCCCCCACATGGGGGTCGCGGTTTGCCAAACAGGGGGCAGCCCCCCACCCCCTTCCGCTAGGCCGTTACGGCCGAGCCGCCTGGCCACGTTGGCCAGGCCGAGCGTGCCAGGCCGGGCCGCCAGGCCGGGCCGCGCGCACTGGGCCGGGCCACACCCTATTCGGCAAGACCCAGACCTGGTTCAGGTCGCCCTGTTCGGGCCGACCCAGGGGGTATCGGGTCGGGTCAGACCAGGCCCGAACCCCCTTTTTCCAGACCTCTTTCGGTATTTTACCCATATCTTGGGCTGCAAACCTCCGATCGACACACCGTCAGCTGCGATGTGATCCTTGGATCGAGAAGGTCGTTTCGGTATATTACACTAAAGGTTTTGGAAAACTTTGTGTTCAGCCGCATTGGTTCGTACACGAAACCAGTCGGGCCCTCGGAGCGGAAACGCTTATAACTTGATCTCCTGACGTCTGATTGACGTGCCGTCGACTTTGTTGGATTCCTCTTAGTGAGACGGACCTTTTGGCTTACTCAGCTCAAGGTTTGAATGCTGTTGGAGTGTGGTCGGGTTGGTTTTGAATTAAAACCCAACCGGGCCCCTGGAACGAAAAAGCCAATAACTCTCAGACCGGGCGTCCGAATGACGCGTCGTCTGTCACGTTGAGTTCCTGTTGACGGTACGGAACTTTTGGATACATCAACTCTGGACTTCGTGTTAGTTGATGTATCAGCCCTTCGGCTCATAAAGAGGACCCTCCTGAACGGGCTTTCTGTGTGCGGGAACCCTACAGCTGGCTGGGACTGCGACGACGATGACGACTGTACAGGAATCCTCCATGGATTCGATGGCAACGACTACAGCACTCAGTGATCCTACATAGATCACTGATATTGATCATGTGTGGGTCAGATCCTGTGTGGTTCAGCGCTTAGCGGTCATGTATGGGCTAGCGCATACCGATCCTATGTGGGTCAGATCCTGTGTGGGTCATTGTGAGGGTTAGTACCTATTGATCCTTTGTGGGTCATTGCTGGGGTTAGTAACTATCGACCTTGTGTGGGTCTGACGGCTTAGATGAATCTATGGCTGCATCTGATCATCTCTATCATCTTACGAAGAAGTATACCTGTCTGAGATGAGTCTTGACTTTCAATCCTTATCTTTGATAAGATTGACTTGATATCCTGTGTGGATTACGTTATGCATTCCTGTGTGGATTGGGTTGTGTTTTCCTCTCTGGACTGGGTTGTACTTGGGCACGGATGTTGGAGCCAAATGAGAATTGATGACTTAGGTATATATATGGGCATATACCTATGTAGTGTCAGATGTTACTTCGTTATTGTATCTTTCCTTTGTGGATTATCCTTTGCGGATTCTGGGAGACCTTCAGGGGTCTTGGGGTCCCTACTAAGTAGTGTATACTCACCCATGCACAGGCTATTCCCGCACTATTTTGTGTTGGTTGCAGACGACGGACAGCGCTGATCGTGGTTGTGGCTTGCGGAGCAGGTCGGTACCTGGAGGTGGACCACTGGCCGGAACGTACACGGAGCGGACGGCTGGACCCGAGGAGCTAAGGTGGCTATCTATACCCACCCTTTAGGTGGGAGTACCAGTGGACATCTCGACGTTGCGGCTTTACTTTTCAGTTGTTGTACTCCCTTTTTCAGTTGTAATTTACTTTCAATTTATGTTTGTATTCTGGCCCATTTACTTTCTGCACTTACTTGTACTCAGTTTACTTAGTGTTTACTTCCGCTGGCTTACTCTGTGGTGTTTATTTACTTCTAAAGGTAATTCCTTCCCTTTTGTTGGGATTTACGCCTTGGTGCTAGTCGCCAACCTCTGGCCTAGGGAAGGCGGGCTTGGGGTACTCACGGCACGGGCCCCGAGGACGGGTCGTGAAAAATTTGTATCATAGGAGTTCGGTTCTACCGAAGAACTCAGGACATTGATCTTTCTTCTATGTGAAGCAATAGTGTTAAGGGTATTGACTGTGGTTATCATTCTAGGGAGTCCAGTGTTGGTGCAGCGGCCGATGTATCCATACACCAGGACCCAGACTTCTGATTTCAGACTCAATGCACGAAAACATTGATTGCATGTTTGTTTTAAAAGTTTTCTTTATGATTACTTTGTGTCAGCTCACCCGGTATACTGTATTAACCGTGGCACACCTGTTTCTTTTTCAGGATGGCCCCATGATGGCAGATAGCTAGGGTTCTGAGCGTTTTGCGAGACGACAGCCCACTGAGTGACGAGGCCTCGGTGTAGGGCCCTTTGACAGCAGAGGCACTGGCGGTACCTATACCCGTCGAGCCATCGATGCTACCAGCCCCAGCCGCAGATAGTGCACGTTGCCTTAGTGCACTGCATGAGGTTCAGCGTTAGCGACCGCACAGGTTCTGCGGGGAGACAGACCCCCAGACATCCGAGGATTGGCTGGAGGCAGTTTTACGAGTTTTCCATTTTGTAGGAACACCATCAGACATCATGGTGATCCTTGCAGCGAGTTTCCTGCATGCGGCAGCATGCAGATGGTGGAGCTTGATGCTCCAGATACAAGACGAGGAATATCTCCTCTGGACGGACTTTGAGAGCCTCTTCCGCTCGGAGTTCATTCCAGTCACCCTCCATGCGGTGTGCATCCAGGATCTACTACAGCTGCGGCAGGGCAGCTTGATGGTCGCCCAGTACTCGGCGAGATTTACCGATCTCTCGCGCTTTTCGACGGACATGGTACATGACCCATTCTTCTGGTCCGGGACCTTCGAGCAGGGATTGAGGCATGAGATCAGGGCATCGATGATCTCCCTCAGCATTCCGACATAGGCAGGGGTACTGGAGAGAGCCATTCTCATTGAGAGCTTTCTTGCTGAGCCTACATCAGCTGCGAGACCTACCGCAAGACGGCACGTAGCAGAGTCTTCTGCAGCTGGAAGTCAACGGATGACACATGGGTCTAGGCAGACCAGACCCTCAGGCGGACGACCTCAGGACATTGGCTTGTAGGTGCGGGACACATAGCGCAGATCCATTCTTTCAAGAGGCAGACAGTGCTACGCATGCGGTGGCCAGGGCCACATGGCTCGTGACTACCCGACCAGCCATGCAGATGAGAAGCAGACGGTTGAGGGACCACCCTGGAAGTGGCAGAGGGTCGAACGTGGTGGTCTACATGGGGCAGGAGGATGAGGCAGAGGAGCTGGCCAAGCAGCAGGTGGTGGGCAACGCTTTGAGGCCTTACAACCACCACCACTAGGAGGCCCACCCCGACCACAGGGAGCTGGCGGGCAGAGGCAGGCACAACTCCAGGCAGTGGAGCCTTATGACCACGGTGCACCCAAGAAGATTTGAGGTACTATCTATGTCTATTCCACCCTTTTTGTAGTTCTTATAGACACAGGATCAAGTCATTCTTTCATAGACGATGCCCTTGTTTGGAGCTCAGAGATTCCGACGGAGCCGTTGGCTCGATCCTTACGGCTAGAGACTCCTACAGGAGCAGACTCAACGATTACGCACTAGTTCCGGTAGTGTGATCTTACTCTAGGAGGCAACAGCTTCGGCTGGGATCTTCTTGTAGCAGCGTCGAGGCCTTACGATGTCATCTTGGGCATGGATTGGTTATATATAGTACATGCTCAGATTGACTGCATTAGGAGCAAGGTGCGATGTGTTCGCACCGATGGGAGCAGGTTCACCTTCACTGGTGAGAATGGTGCCTTTGCAGCACAGTATGGACTCACGCAGAGGAGAGGACAGCCCATCACTCATCAGTTGGCTAGCCTCATCCTTGGAGCAGTTGACGTGTGGAGTCCGAGCTTACCTGCGGTGGTGGATCAGTATGTGGACGTTTTTCCCGAAGACTTTCCAGGACTACCTCCTCGAAGAGAGGTAGACTTTTATATTGAAATGTACCCTGGGATAGTCCCGAAATCCACCCCAGCATATCGGATGGCTCCCGCTGATCTTCGAGAGCTACGGGTACAGATGGAGGGCTTGCCGGGCAAGGGATTCATCCGACCGAGTGTTTCACCCAGGGCATCCCCGATATTGTTTTCCAAAAAGGCGAACGGGATCATGCGACTATGTGTCGACTATCGTCGCCTGAACCAGGTGACCATGAGGAATAAGTATCCACTACTGAGTATTGACAATCTCTTAGATCAGCTCAAGGGATCACTGTGGTTCTCAAAGATAGACCTCAGGTCAGGCTATCATCAGCTCAGAGTTCGGGACGAGGACGTGCAGAAGACGGCATTCAGGTGTCGGTATGGCCACTATGAGTTCTTGTTTATGCCATTAGGCATAACTAATGCTCCAGCAGTGTTCATGGGCCTCATGAACATGATCTTTCAGCCATACCTCAATCGATTTTTTGTGGTCTTCATTGACGACATTTTGGTATACTCGACCACTGAGGAGGAGCACGCCTTCCACTTGCGGGTTGTACTAGACACACTTTGAGAGCAGCAGCTTTATCAAAAGCTCTCGAAGTGTCAATTTTGGATACCTGAGGTCCACTTCTTGGGGCACGTCATCTATGAGGCGGGAGTTTCAGTGGATCCTGCGAACATCGAGGCAGTGCTACCTTGGGAGCCACCCAGGAGAGTGAAGGAGGTGCGAAGTTTCTTGGGGCTAGCTGGGTACTACTGGATATTCGTTCCAGACTTTACCAGATTTGTGGCACCACACTCAGCTTCGAAGAAGAATTGGAAACACTTTTTTTGGTCAGACATATGTCATCTGAGCTTCCAGGAGCTGAGACAGAGATTCACTAGCGTGCCTATCTTGAGGCTACCGGAGGAAGGAGTAGGGTACGTAGTCTACTTCGATGCATCAGGAACTGGACTCGGATGTGTACTGATGTAGGAACGGGCCGTGATGGCCTATGAATCACGTCAGTTGAGTTAGCATGAGCAGAACTACGCTACCCATGACCTGGAGTTAGCAGCAGTGGTCATCGCTCTGAAGATGTGGCGACACTATCTGATGGGTGAGGGCTTTATATTCTATTCTGACCATCAGAGTCTTAGGTACATCTTCTTGCATAAGAACCTAAACCTAAGACAGTGGCGATGGCTCGAGTTCCTCCAAGACTATGAATTTGAGATAGTCTATACTCCTGGAAAGGGGAAAGTAGTAGACGATGCTCTCAGGAGGAGGACGGGCATCCAGCTACTCGGGGAGGCGACCGAGAAGCTAGCCGCTTTGCAGATATCCTTCATGGATAGTGATGGAGCAGCCTTTATACAGTCACTCACAGTCACTCCTCCACTTCTAAAACGGGTCAGAGAGGCACAGCGTGGGGATGATGACTGTGAGATACAGCGTGCACAGATATCTTCAGGAAAGACACCTAATGGATTCTCTGTGGGAGGAGAGCACGTCATCCTTTTCAGAGGACGTACCATGGTACCAGCTGCTTTACAGGAGGAGGTGCTGAGGTAGTTTCACACTTCCCCTTTATCGGTACATCTTGGAGTGGCGAAGATGTAACAGGACCTCAGACGATAGCACTGGTGGCCGGGCATGAAGAAGGCTATGGCAGAGTTCGTTTCTCGATGCCTCACCTGTCTACAGGTGAAGGTGGAGCACCAGGTACAAGCAGGCTTGGTACAACCTTTGGAGGTCCCGGAGTGGAAGTGGGATGGGATATCTATGGACTTCGTGACTGGACTTCCTTGCACTTCCAGAGGTCATAACTCCATTTGGGTGATTGTCGAACAACACACCACGTCGGCCCACTTCATACCCATCAGAGAGAAGGGCTCAGTAGAGAGCTTGAGACGTCTATACATTCAGGAGATTGTATGGCTTCATGGTGTTCCATCATCTATCGTCTCTGATTGAGATGCTCGCTTTACTTCCCGGCTTTAGAAGGGGTTGTAGGAGGCATTCGGGACCCAGCTACGTATGAGCACCGCCTTTCACCCAAAGACAGATGGTCAGACGGAGAGGACCATTCAGACTCTCGAGGACTTGCTTCATGCATGTGTCCTCGACTTTGGTCGCAGTTGGGAGGACCACCTACCCATGGTGGAGTTCACATACAACCACAGATACCACTCCACCATCGGGATGGAACCATACGAGGTGTTGTACGGCCAACCATGCAGATCACCACTGTGTTGGACAGACCCTGGGGAGTCAGCACTTATGGGACCGGAGATGGTCCAGACCACGACAGAGAAGGTCCAAGTCATCCAAGAGCGGATGAGGACAGCTTAGAGCCAGCAGAAGTCTTATGATGACGGGAGGCGGAGGCCACAGGAGTTCGAGGATGGTGACCACGTCTTCTTACAGGTCTCACCTTGACGTGGATTACGGTGATTTGGCCGAGGCTAAAAGTTGTCTCCTTGCTTCATTGGACCATTCCAGGTCCTCTGCAGGATTGGTGAGGTGGCTTATTGCCTAGATCTACCACCTCAGTTGCACCGGGTGCACGGTGTCTTCCACGTATCTCAGCTGAGGAAATATGTGCACGACCTGACGCATATCATTGACCATGGGGAGCTAGAAATTAATTATGGGGCAACTTTTAGAAATTTCCCAGTGGAGATTGAGGATCAACATGAACGGGTCCTACGTGGACGGTCGATTCCTCTAGTGTGCAACAGATGGAAGAACGGGAACCTCCATGAGAGAACTTGGGAGCGAGAGGCTCAGATTTGTGCTCAGTACCCACTTTTGTTTCCCTAGTTTATGATGTATCTATACGCGGTCGTAAATCCCTGAGGTGGGAGTAATGTAAAGACCCGTAAAATTCAACTGTAATTTTTTCTTAATTTTCATTGGGATTTTACAAGAACGCCATTTATGACAGCACCTGATTCCGAGACCCGGTGTTCCCGAAATCATTTTTCGAAATTTTGCTCAGGTACGTTTAGTGAACGAATGAGCGGGATTTCCAAACTTTTGAACCGGTGCTCGGAATCGAAATCCAAGGACACCGATGAAATCGCAACGCTGGTAATTTCATAGGAACACCTTTTCTGGAGTTTCATTTCCTCGGCTGTGGTTTTTAAAATTTTGGGTTAAGTAAAAGAATAAAATAAAATGGTGTAACCAATTTTATTTTATTTAAAGTAGTTTAACCTAAGCTAAGTGCTTGGAGTGCGACCCACTATATCCTACTCCACTAGGTATGATATTTGTGGGGTGGGGCCCACACGAGCCCCACCTTTTCAACTTCCTCAAACCCCCTCCTTTAATTAGGTAACGCACCCGCCCCCCATTAAATGAAAGTCAACTCTTGCATTTAACGGATTATTAAACGCCTCTTTAATTGGGCAGTTTAAACTTCACAATTAATTAAATTAATTGAATGATTCAATTTTGAATTTCAAAATGTTTGGCATAAGTAATAAAATAAGGAAACGCTTATTTTATTAGTGTTGTTTTGGTTGAGCGAGAGAATCTTGGGAGAATTTTCTCTAAGTCTTGAAGTTCTCCTTCCTCGACAAAGAACGCGAAGAATGCGAAGAACGTCGAGCCTTCGACGAAGAACTCTGTCACCGCAAAGGGGAGTTCGTCGTACCATCTTCTTCCCTCTCCACAGCCGGTGAGAGAGGCCATCCTTGGAGATTGACGACACGATGCCAATGAATCTTTCTTTGTGTCACTGACGATCCTCCTTCCATGATGCCTTCTTCGGCAACGTTAAATTACGCGACGAACCTTCGTTCAACCTTTTCTTCGAGGTAGTGGTTCGGTTTTATGTCATGAATAATTTGGGGCATTCATCGATTAACATTAGCCACCTGTTATCGATTAATAGGAGAGGTCCGGACCGCACAAACATGGCCAACCCCCTCCCTTACTTTTTTTGTTATCCTTCATTGTGGTTTGGAATGGAGATGGCGCGGTGTCGTCGCACCGCACAGAAATGAGAGAACTGCGACAAAGTGGCGCAGCACCATCGTGCCGCACCGGGGAACCACAGAGACACCGTGGCCTGAGAAGGGCCACGGCGGAGGGGTGCGGTGCCGTCGCGTCGTGCCGGTCAGACAAAGGCCGCGGCCTTTGGCCGCTGCAGAGCAGGGAGCGGTGGCCGGCAGCGGGCTGCCGGTGCCGGAGCAGGAGGGCGGGACCGCGGGGTCCCGCTGCAGCAGTACTGCCTGCCTGCCGGGCCATCCGAATGAAGAACCGGGGGTCGTAACCCCCGGCCGAAGGAGCGTCCCCCCACATGGGGGCCGCGGTTTTCCAAATAGGGGGGCAGTACCCCCCCCCCCCCCCTTCCGCATGGCCGTTACGGTCGAGCCGCCCAGCCGGGCCGGGCGCGCCAGGCCGGGCCGCTAGGTCGGGCTGCGCCCAGGCCGCGCCGGGCCGCACCGGCTGGGCCGTACCTAGACCCGTGTCAGGTCGACCCAGTTCGGGCCGACCTAGGGGTATCGGGCCAGGTCGGACCGGGCCCGAACCCCCTTTTGTCCGACCTCTCTCGGTCTTTTGCCCATATCATGGGCTACATACCTCCGATTGACGCACCGTCAGCTGCGATGCGATCCTTAGATTGAGACGGTCGTTTCGTTATATTACACCCATGGTTTTGGAGAACTTTGGGTAGGGCCGGGTTGGTTCGTACACAAAACCAACCGGGCCCTCGGAGCGGAAACACTTATAACTTGAGCTCCGGACGTCTCATTGGCGTGCCGTCGACTTTATTGGATTCATATTAGTGAGATAGAACTTTTAGCTTACTCGGCTCGACATTTGGACGCAGTTGGAGTGTGGTGGGATTGGTTTTGACTAAAAAACCAACCAGGCCCCTGAAACGAAAAAAGCCAATAACTCTCAGACCGGGCGTCCGAATGACGCGTCGTCTGTCACGTTGAGTTCCTATTGACAATAAGGAACGTTTGGATACATCAACTCTGAACTTCATGTCAGTTGATGTATCAGCCCTTCGGCTCATGGAGCGGACCCTCCCAAACGTGCTTACTGTGTGCGGGAACCCTAGAGATGGCTGCGACTGCGACGACGATGACGACTGTTCAGGAATCCTCCGTGGATTCGACGGAGACGACTACAGCACTCAGTGATCCTACGTGGATCAGCGCTACCAATCCTGTGTGGGTCAGATCATTTGTGGGTCATTGCGGGGGTCAGTACCTATCGATCCTTTGTGGGTCATTGCGGGGGTTAGTACCTATCGATCCTCTGTGGGACCGACGGCTTAGATGAATCAGTGGCTACATCTGATCATCTCTATAATCTTACAAAGAAGTACAGTTGTGTGAGCTGAGTCTTGAATTTCAATCCTTATCATCGATAAGATTGACTTGATATCCTGTGTGGATTACGTTTTTCTTTCTTGTGTGGATTGGGTTGTGTTTTCCTATGTGGTTGGGTTGTACTTGGGCACAGATGTTGGAGCCAAACGCGAATTGATGACTTAGGTATATTTATGGGAATATACCTAAGTAGTGTCGGATGTTACTTTGTGATTGTATATTTCCTTTGGGGATTATCCTTTGTGGATTCTGGGAGACCGTAGGGGGTCTTGGGGTCCCTACTGAGTAGCATATACTCACCCCTGCACGGGCTATGCCCGCACAACGTTGTATTGGTTGCAGACGACGGATAGCGCTGATCGTGGTTGAGGCTTGCGGAGCAGGTCGGTACCTGAAGGTGGACCACTGGGTGGGACGTACACGTATCAGACGGCTGGACCCGAGGAGCTGAGGTGGCTATCTGTACCCACCCTTTAAGTGGGAGTACCAGTGGACGGCTTGACATTGCGGCTTTAATTTTCAGTTGTTGTACTCCATTTTTTAGTTGTACTTTACATTCAGTTTGGGTTTGTATTCTGTCCCATTTACATTCCGCACATTCTTGTACTCAGTTTACTTAGTGTTTACTTCTGCTGGCTTACTCTGTGGTGTTTGTTTAATTTTAAAGGCAAGGCCTTCCCTTTTGATGGGATTTACGCCTTGGTGCTAGGTGCCAACCCCTGGCCTATGGAAGGCGGGCTTGGGGTAGTCACGGCATGGCCCCCGAGGACGGGTCATGACAGAATTCCTCATCATTCTGACTCTGAAATCCTCATAATTAGGACTCCTAATACCTAAGAATTCGGACTATACATTCCTCAAAATTTAGACTCCGAATTCCTCAGAATCTAGACTCTAAACTCCTAAGAATCCAGAGTCCGAATTCAATGGACTTCAGACACCGCAATCTATAGAATTTAGGTTCCGAATTCTTTGGAAAATAGAATCTGAATATCCATGAGTTATAGTCACCAAATGTTTATTTGGTTAGACTCTGAACATTATTTTTCCTTAGACTCCAAAAATTATATTTGGTTATGAAACCATATTTTTCTTATACATTTTATAGTTATGAAACGATGTCCCATAATCTGTTTCTAACTAACAATTGTTCTAGTGAAACTTGTATAGACTCCATAGTGATTCAAGGTAAAATATTATTGTTGGAATATGGAGCTGACCATTGGAGAAGTGGCTATAAATAGGAGATCATTTGAATGAGATCAATATAATGAACTACATGTTGATCACTCTAGAGATTTCAGGCTGCTGAGGTGACTTCTAAAGAGAGAGACGCTAATGCCTTGTGCGTACTACATATCTTGTTCAGATTGCTTTCCGCGACTCCGATTGTTGTTGTGTACAATCGAGAACTTATGGGGATAGGAAGACAGAGGTGTCGACTAACTTAAAGTTCGAGGACATCCGGGGATAGGAAGACAGAGGTTCTGACTAACTTAATGTTCAAGATCTTGTGGGGATTGCAAGACAAATTCTGATATTCCAATCGAGGGCTTACCCTGGTGTGGGTAAGATTGGATTTCTTGAAAGTATAAATCATGGGACCTTTATCCTTGGTTTTTTATACCGTACTCTTTAGGTTAAAAGATTTCTTAAATTTTACTTTTTTTATTTAATGTTTATTTCCACTGTATTTTGATAAAGGAAGACTCTATAATCTTCTTATAATTTCTTATACTTTTTTATGCTCTGATAAGTGAGATTCTCTACACTTTAAGGTAGAATATTTTCATTTTAAACATTCCTTATGTTTTATTTCTAGAACCATTTTTTCAGAACATAGAATGTTTCTAGAACTAAAAGAGGTCTTGTGAATTTACCTTCCTTAACTTTGTTGAATATAATTTTTCTTTAAGGTTAAAAACGAATGTTTTTGTACTTACAATTCACCCCCACTTGTAAATTGATCATCTACATCATTATTTTGATCCTAAAATTGGTATCAGAGGATGTATCTAAAATAATTATATTCACATATAAGTTTTCTTGCTCAAGTTTTCATTGTTCTAAATGTTTTCCTTGCATATGATTTTTATCATTAATTACAAAAAATTACAATTAACAAGTTTCTACGGAAAGATATTTTCTTAGAATGGTAGGAATGAATGTTGGTTTCATTGAAAATATAAATCCTACTAGACCACATATATTTCATGGGAATGATTATGAGTACTGGAGAGATCATATGAAGACATTATTAATTAATACCATAGTGGAAATTTTTTTATTCTTACTGGAGATTACAAGATTATTGATAAAGAAGTCAGAACCTTTACCAATCAATAGAGATCGTAATATCAACTAAACTACAAGGCACATAATACTTTGTTGGGTTCCATGACTTGGAATATATATATTCAGATTTTTTCTTGTGAAGCTGTAAAGTGTATCTGGAAGAAATTAGAAGTCACACATTTTGGTACATCCAAAGTTATAGAAACTAGAAGATCAATGCTTAGAGAAGAATATCATGGTTTTCTGTTTCCTTATATAGAACCTGTATGTAAGGTAAAATAAAGATAAATGACAATTATTAACATTTTACAATCTATGGGTGATAAAGGTTTAGATGATGAAGCTCTTATGGATATGACTATAGATATCATGTCTAATGAGTGGGAATCTAAGAGAACATATATTGATTAGAATATTTAAGTATTTAAAATTACTCTTGATGATCTTTTTGGAACTCTTCTTCAACATGAGACAATAATTGAAATTGATAATGATATGAATAAGAAGAAAATGGAAATGTAAGTAAAGTCTTTTACTAAATCCAAGACTCTTGAAAGGGTTGAAAGATCAAAGTCTAAGAAAGTCACTATTTTATCTGAATCTAATGAAGGTGAATATTATGAGAAAGAGCTAGCTAATCTTTCTCAAAGGAGGAACATGATTGTTGGAATGAAATACTTTCAATGTATATATAGAAAGATAGAAAGATATAGATAATCATGCATCTCTGATTGTTGTTGTTTACAATCAAGGACTTCTGGAGATAGGAAGACAGAGGTGCCGACTAACTTAAAATTCGAGGTCATGCGGGGATAGCAAGATAGATTCTGATATTTCTATCAAGGGCTTACCCTGGTGTGATTAAGACATAATTTCTTGAAAGTATAAATCAAGGGACCTTTATCCAAGGTTGTTGGATACCCTACTCTTTGGTTTAAAATATTTCATAATTTTTACTTGTTTTATTTAAAGTTTATTTCCACTATATTTTGATAAAGTAAAAAATTATAATCTTATTATACTTTCTTGTACTCTTGTATAATCTGATAAGTGAGGTTCCATGCGCTTTAAGGTAGAATCTTTTCCTTGAACCTTTCCTTATGTTTCATTTCCGGAACCATTTTTCCAGATCCTATGATATTTATAAAACTAAAAGATGTCTTCTAAATTTACCTTGTTTAAATTTTTTTAACACAATTTTTTATTATGGTTGAAAACAAATGTTTTTAAAAATACAATTCATGCCCTCTTGGAAATTGAGCATCTACATCATTATTTCTATCCTACACTATGTTTCATAGAAACATACATTTATTAGTATACTTATTTATGCATGAAAATTATAACCATGTAACCTAGAAATTAGAATGTAAGGTATTAATAGAATTAAAAAAATTATGATATTATGGTTTAAATTATTTGACCAATTAATTATAAAATAATGTAATATTCTTTTTAAATAAAAGGAAATGTTTTTCTAAAAATTATTTAATTTTGAATTAATGTGTTTTATATGAATAAATAAAAAAAAATAAATATTATTGAATTATATTAATTAATTATATATATAACATTAAATTTAATGTTTAATATTCATCATATGTTTTTTTATACGTTCTATATGTTCAAATCCAATTTTATGCAAAGAATAAGTATTTTTCCAAAAAAGCAGCATTGTAGACTTTTAATGGAGAACCCATTTTAAATATAATTATTGACACATTTATAACTTTTATAATAAAAAAATAAACTACCTATTTTAAAAATGGTTATCAAAATTTACTTTGGCTGAATTTTTGACATTTTTCTCATATGATTCATGTTTTGGTGAATAATGAAAATAATAAATTTTAATGGAAAACATATTTTCAACAAAACAATTTATATTGTTTAATTATATTTTTATTTTTTTTTAAATTTATAATTAGATGAAATTTTTGTTATTTAATCTAATTTATGACATTGGAATCAATTTTCCATTTAATTTTGATATAAAAAATTGTCAACCTAATGGACGTTTTACTAATCCATTTTCTTAATCCGTTAATTGAATTAGTTTTTATTTACAATCTAAAAATTATTATTTATTATTTGTGACAAATGGATTCCATATTTTGAGTCATAATTTAAAATTTTATTTAATATTTCCCATTTATTTTTGGATATTTTTAATAGTAACTTTAGTAATTTTTATTACAACATTTAAGGGTAAATTGAGTAATTAAGCATAGAAATAATATTATAAATATTTGTAAACCACCCTAACACTTTCCAAAATGTTATGGTATTAAATTAATCAGAAATTTAAGACATAAGGATCTAAATTTAAAATTTTAATGGACACTTATCCCTAAAAATGACATAAATATTTTTAAAATCAAAGTGAGTGCAAAAATGTCACACTCTTACATTGTATATGTATAATATTTTTAATATGGGGATAAATAAAATATATTCTATAAAATATATATTAATTATAAATATAAATAAATTATATATCATTTAATGGTTTTATATTTATTTATTTAATTATTATCATAAATAATTACAAAAATGATGATGCATTAATTACCCAATTAATGAAACAATCTATTAAATGATATTAGAAATATTATCAGAAATGTATTTTGACTTAATTAAAGTTAAAAAAGAAATTTAAATTTCAATTAGTCATATTTTTTTATATTAAATGAATTGGTTTGATGTAATCTTGTTAGATTGGTTTTCTTAAAGTCAATGTTATGAATAGTGTCAAAATTGACACTTATGATATTTTATTAAAATTATATTTTATTAAATGATTTTAAAATTATGAAAATATTAAATAAGTACAAGGGGATGATATACGGTCTAAAATATCTAAAATTTTCCATTTATGGTCCAATTGAACCATTATAAATTAAAATTACATCCTCTTAATATTAAAAATGTTGTTTCTATAGTTAAATTTAAAAGGAATTAACTTAGGGTTAATCAAAATGGTAAGGTTTAAAATAATAAATAAACATGTATAAAATATATTTTTTATGATATTTAAACATTATATCATCTTATTTTTTAATAAATGGAATTTTGGAGGTATTATTATTGAGATTTAATTTATTATAAATTAATCTTTTATGAAAATCCAAAAGTACCCCTCCCCTCACTTGTAAAAAGAGAACCTCTTCTTCTATTTTATTCACATTTTATAACCTATTTGGTTCAGAATAAATATATAATAATACCCAAAAAAATCCCTAAATGAAACCTATAATCCCGTATTTTGAATTAAATCTGATCAACAAAGTTCCTTTGTGAAAATCAGATGGAGATACCCAAAGAAGAGGTAATGATCATAAATGAACGTTTTCATTTTGTTTCTTCCTTAACCCCCAAAATTATTCTTATTATATGGTTATAAAATAACCTCAGTAGGATAAATATATTTATATGTTGTTATTATAAGGTTTCTACCTACACTTACAAACACTTCCACCAAATGGGTAATGAACTTACAATTCCATTGTACGAAGAAGTATCGCATCACAAAATGATGTTGTTTTTTTTTCGTTTACCACCTCTCAAGGATGGAAATTATAATTTAAATTATAATTTAATTTGATATATATGTTATTTATGCGGTACTTATTATTCATTAACTACTATATAAAAGTTACCTTCATACATTCCATTTTTTGGAAATACGATAAATTTTCTTATGGATATGTGGACTATCGCCTCCTCAAAGTAATGTGAATCATTCACACTTTACATGGAATGTATTAAGGATGCGTTTATTTAAATTATATGATATTTATGAAATAATAATTCTAATATAATTATAATATATATGTAAATATATGACATTTACCTTCTTTCTTTCAATATGCCAAGAAAACGGAAACAACATTCATGTGAACGTATGGCCTCTCGTATCTATTAACGGTATATTTCATTTGCTATTTCAGAATTTTATATGTTATTATAAATAAATATATAATGAATATATATGATATTTATTTCATATTTATCTTTATACAAATTAAAAAATAATTATATAAGTGTGTGCACCAAAAATATGACAACTCTAAACAGATGTGAAAAACAAAGCAATTATTACCCGAAATGTAACTTTTACATGGAATTATTGATAAAAAGGTAAAAGAAGACCATAATTAAATAATCTATGACATGATATAATTTAATAAAGTTAATTATTAGATTTATAAAAAATTTATATTTATTATAATTAATTTTTTTACATGTATGATGGAAGTCAAGACTTGACAAAAGGGATTTATGTCTCACTTTTATTTTTGTGTGACACATTCTTTATACACTACTTATTTCTCCAACATGGTGTTTATATTAACCATTAATGTATTTGATGATTTCCACCTAGAATATTATGGTATTATCAAGTCCATATAATTTATTTATTTCACAGGCCATGTAATTCTACTAATTATAAATAAATGAGTATTTATTTCACAATCTCATCAATATTTGGGATTTTCTCATTTTAAGTATGTTTTGGGGAATACTTAACTTCCATGTCCATGTTTTCTAAAAATATTTTAAAGAATAATTTTTATATACTCTTAAGGAATTTTAAAGTCATATTTACCCATTTTATGATCGTTTTCTACATGGTTTGACAGTAATATTATTTTTATTTTCCAAATGAGAATCTTTGTGGATTTTCTGACAAAAGTAAAAAAGAAATGTTTTTATTTCTTTATACAACATTAATGGAATTTCCTATAATCATTAAACATTAATTATTTTAAGATTATATTACAATATTATAATTTTATTTTCAAGGAAAATATTTTCTTTCAAAATTTCATGGCATTTTATGAAAAGAAAATGTTTTTGAAGTATAAAATATATTTTCCCCAATATTCTTTTCTATGTGATCTCCCAAAATTAATTTCCATATAAGATAAAAAAATTGAATTTAATTATGTTTCAATAGGGATATAATTCAATCCTAATAATTTTTTATTTTTGTGATGAAATGATTTTTATGAAACCCATTTCTCTTCAATAGGTTATTTTATGATGGAATGGTGTTAATGAAACTAATTTTTTTCCATGGGTTATTATATGATGAATGATTTATATTCTTGTGGGAAAAAATGTATGATTTCATTATTCTATTATTGGGACCTATATCCCCATCCAATTAATTGGGTAAATATTTATATATCATGAGACAGACATGTGTAGTATATGGAGTGAACTCGATTTAGTTAAGGACTTTTCCCACTAATATGATCTTTGTAGTGAACTTTGACTAATTATATGGTCAAGGGAGTAAACAATGACTACAGAGATGGTATGGGGAGTGATACCATAAAACTAATATATCCATGTAAGTGATTCATTGAATACTATGGAAATCATTTTATATTCTTATGTGTCTACCAAAGATTCCATGTCTTATTTATATATTATTATTTCATGGATTATGTTCATTATTACCTTATGATTCATGTCTTATGAACTACAAATATTTATGTAATGATTCTTGTTTATGATCATTGATACATAGGAGATGATATTCTATTTTCAAGATCATTTTATCATACCCATAATTTCAAGATTGTTTTTACATGTCTCCATTGTTTACCCTTACTAATAATCTAACTCACACATTTTTATGCTTCCCTACATCCATATTATAAAGATATGTATTATATTTCACGTGTCTAAGAAGGGTTCTAGATAGGAAGAACCTAGTGGGAGATAATATAAATCTCTTATGCACCCATTTTTATGTTTCCTTGTTTCCAATGTCACTATACAAGCTTGGTATTTGGGTATATGTTTATGTAAGATTTTAAGTATTATGAAAAATTTATGTAATATCCATGTACATCAAGACTGGTTCATTACAATATTGAGGGAATTTTTCAACAATATTGATTCCATGGGAGAACAAATTAAGCAATCAGATCTGCCATTAAAATTACTTATTGTCTTACCTTCTACATGGAATGGATTATCTTCTACCATACTTCAATCCATAAGAGTTAAAGTATTATCAATGAAATAACTTATCATAACATTGATGATGTTTGAAGATGAGATGTAAGATAAAACTGGAAATCATATATCTATCAAATATGAATAATCAGCACATAAAATTGTTGTGGATGAATCCTATGATCCATGTTATCCATATTCTAGTAATTATTTATCATATCTTTCTAAAATAATTGAAAAAATGTGCAAAAAGTGAGTGAAAGGGGTTAAGTAAGATGGATTACATGAATGCAATGGAAAAGTTCACAAAAGACTGATTTTCCAAAGATTAAAGGTCATTGGAAATTTAATTATAAAATAAAAGAATATATTTTTTTGAGGGATACCTGGAGTGATTCATCTATTTTAAATGATGAATCAAATATGATCAATTAGGGTGAGCATAAAAGTCAAATTTTATTTCTTAAGGATTATACTGGCAAGGTAAAAAATTCTTACTCTCAAAAATCTAATTCTAAAACACATTTTTATGATGTAAAAATAACTATTCTTTTATTAAACAACATAAATTTTAATACTTAAATAGATAATATAAAAAAATATATAAAATCTTATTATATTATTTCAAATGATAGAGAGTTCGGGAAAACAAATTTCAGATCTATTATCTAATTTGTTTCAAAATTTTATTTTGATCAACCTAAAACTAAAATTTAAGAATTTTTGTATAAATTAAATACATTGAAAAATGTCTATAGAATTATTATTATAGGATAAAATTATGTAAATTAAGTTCTTGGTAAAATGAAAATTCAAAATATGATGTAATGGTGTAATCCCAAAATCATTTAGGTATTTTTTTGTACCTAGTTAAAAATATAACACCTTATCTACTATTAAGTTTTTTTACTATGGAATAAATAGACACTATAAATAAGACTATTACTTTATAAAACCTCAATTGTTTTCTTAAAAATGTTTATTGTTTTAAATAGTATTTCAAACTTTAATCATTGAATCTATAATAAAAACATATTTAGTTACCTTTAACATTAATTTCAAATAGTACCGGACCCAGAATAATATGGGTACAAAAATGCCCTTTTATTTGAATTTTTAGATATAATCCACAAAACCAAATAATTAAATAATAATGTGGTTTTCTTAAAATAATATGGAAATTCCTATTTTAACGAAGTAGTGGTCAACTCTGAGTACTTCATTATGTGAATAATAATTTTAGATTGAACAGAAATTATGAGAAGTATTTAATTTCCATTTCTATTTGTTGAAATTCAATTAACTATTTTATTTAGGGGGAGAGAAATATTTTATGATTAATTGTTTAATATTTTCTCACAAATTGAATAAAACTGTTAAAACATAGTTTATATAATTTCATATTTAAGTGTATAAAAAATACTCAAATTTCATTAAACATTATTTTATATATGTCTCTATTAAAAAAGATCTCAATAGAATATAATAATTATTTAAATTATAAAAATAGGATTATGAAAAAACTATATTCTTATCATAATCTACCAACTTATATTTTTTATCAAAATTATTTTTCATGTATATATCACTCTTTTATAGATTTTCATTCTTAATAATGTTCTTATATAAAATTTCCATTTCAAAATTAAAATCTGAAATAATTAATCTATATTTTCATCTTTAGAATATGAATCATCATATTCAAACTTCAGAATGAAATGTATCTTCTAAATATTATAACCCTTGAATTTTATTCCTGGATCCTCTTATGTTTTTTTCATTCTTATTAAAATTATAAATTTAAAATAATTTGAAGAATCAAGTTTGAGTGAAATGATGCAATCAAGTGCTTCAGGTTCAGAGAAAAAATATTTCTCAAATAAAAAAACAGGTAATCATTATTCTAATATATTAAAAGGACACTCAGTTTCCATATTAGGTATTCATTGGAAAAATATTCTTGAAAAATTAAGTAATATCATGGTTTTGAAGAACCTATAGTTTAATCATATAAAATGGCTAAAATTTGAGTGTCTTATAAAGAGATATTTTTATGTTCAATCTTTTAAATGGAGAAATTGTAATGATTCATAAAAATATAAATTCATATAATAAATCATATGAGTAGCTAAAAAATCATCAATTTCAAACAAAATTATACACATCAAAGGAATTATAAGAATGTAAAGGAAATGTTTATTTTTAAAATGGAATTTGAAGCATTGAAAGTATAAATGAAATGTCATATGGAGTCACTATGAAGATATTTTTATACTAACTCATATATTTATGAGTTAAAATAGTTTTTGGTCACACAATTTTCATCCACTTCATTGGTTAGAATTTCTAAATCTTTTCAAAAATGAGTAGAAACACATTCAAAAGTTTGAGCTGATATGAGTGAACAACTTGGGAGTTTGGATATTTTAGATGATCAATCTTACCCATCCTAAAAAATACTTTTCTTCATCTCTATAAATTATTTAAATTCTATATTATATTTTGTTTTTTTAGTTTAAATAGATTTTCATTCTCTAGGTCTGATAAAAAAAATTCTATAAATTGTTTCATAATTTCTTTGTCATGCCAAAAAGGGGGATAAATTTATGAAATTTTTATAATAAATCTGGGGATAAAATTTCAGAGAACATTATATGTGAAATTTATGATAAATTCTTATTAAATTAATATGTTTACAAATTTTTAAAAAAATTTAAAGGGAGAGAAATTTTTCTCAAATTTATATTTGTAAGGGGAGGAAATGTTCTTGAAATTTATTTTTATTTTTAATTGAAAAAAATCATCTATTATTTTTTAAAATTTTAATATTTGTTTTATGGGTTTTTTTAACATAAAAAAATGTGCCATTGTTGAGAATATTTTGACTGAAAAATTTATTAATTTCATTTTTATTTTTGTCCTCAAAACACCCACATTTAGGTTATAAATAAAGTTGTTTTCAATTGAATTTTTAGATGATATTCATTGGAATATTTGTTTTATTCTTTATGCATTCAAAATTTATTAAATCCATCAGAGGATATTTGATTATGTATTTTGGGGTGTAAGGAAGTAAAATGGAAACATTCTTTATACCCTACATTTGTAAGTGGAATGTATTTTTTGGGAACTATATGTTTGGAATAAAGTGTATGGATTAGGAACCCTATTTTTTGGAAAAGTATGGATCAGAAACAAGAAGTTTGTAAGAAACCCTAAATTTGAAGAACATATATATGGTTAATTAACCCTAATTTTGTAAAAAAACTGTATGTTTTCAACCATAATTTTGGATTTTATCACTATATGAAGAAACCATATGTTTGAATTGGTCAATAATGGAAATATAAATCTAGGATAATATTTATTTTTTCTATAATGGTCTCACTGGAAGTAAATAGCTATTAAAATATATTTTATGAATGATTCAAAGGCTTGTGCTCAATGTATTAAATAGAAACTCTTTACAAAGGAAGTTATGACTCTCTTTATGATTAGATTTCAAATATTAATGATTTATTATATGGTATTTTTTAAACCATTTGAGATGAATATATACACCAATTTCGACAAATAATGATATATTTCAACTTTTGAAGACAAATATATTGTTCTCAAGAAGGATTTGACTGCTTTTAAATAATAGTGTGTCATTTCTATCAAAATATCACTTTGGAGGCATACATGTTTTTTATAGTTGAACAACCGGTTGTTGTTATTGTATCTAATTATTAAATACACTTCTATATTTTGACAAAGAATATATCAGAGTTATAATTTATAGACATACATGATTATTCATCTTCTCGGTGTTTTCTCTTTCACTATTTAAATAAATCTTATGTGATATTGAAGATTAGTTTGTTGTTAATATTAATTTTTTAATATCAAACACATCTTTCAGTTCCAGCATCAACTATGAGTGAAATCTTCTTTCTCTACCAAATTAATATTTACTGATTTATTGGTGTTTTAACTACTCAGACTCAGTCTTGGTGGTAGATTATCCGCTTCTCAGACTAATCTGTGGATATTTTTATTCCTTGTAAAATAACTCCAAGTCATTATTAAATCCTTATTGTAATTTTATCAAAAAAAATTACTTTGTTCAGAATTCACCAGTAAAAGGAAATACAAGTGAACACCACTATTCTCATGGAGAGAGTATTTCTGGAGGTTACTAGGGGATATTTGTTCCCTGAACCACAATACAACACTATGCTTCTTTCTTTATTTCCATTTCTCACTCATCATTAATAGATATGAAATAATCACTACATTTCAATAGGGTGATTTTAAATTCATCAATTTTTTTACAGGATCCGAATTCACCCCCCCTGTACTTCATCGTCTTCTTTTTGACATAAAAATAAGAATCATATGTTATTCCTTATTGTGTTATTTCCATTGGTAAGGTTTATATAGAGACCTAAGCTTAACATATATCGATATTTCATCATTTTAGATGAATATTCAATACATTAAAATAGTTCATTTGAAAGGACTGTAATACATTAATTCCTTTGGAAACATGGAATGTAATATTTTAATCTAGTTATATATGTTCAATCATTTCCACAAAGAACATCCCATTTAGAACTCCTACTTAAAAAAGATTCATAACATGGGGAAATCTAAAATAAGAAAGGGTGAGGTCAAATTCTCATTTATGGTAAATAAAGGATCTATGTAATCTTAACTTGAACATAAGGGTATGAGAACATGATCATAACATTAGAAAACAATACCCTGTATATCAAAGATCATAATCATGACTCATGGAATAAATAATGGTAGTTCCTAAGACATGAATTCTATTACAAAAAAAGAACACGATCCATGATATCATAACATTAGAATAAACCAGAGAATTTATTACATACACAAAAGTATACAAAATAATTTCCTTATATTTCAAGGCTCACTTCCAAGTATACAATAGTGGATAATGTCCTTTACATTACCAAGTTCAATCCAGATTCTAGCCTTGTATTGCTGTCATGAAATCACTCCTTATTCTAACCATATATTACTATATATGATTTACTCCTCATTCATGCCTTGTATTACTGCACCAAGTTCAAACATCATTCCAGCGATTTCTATATCATGAGATATATAAATATTTACCCTATAAATTGGATGGAGATATAGGTCCCACCCATCACATGATGAAATAATACATTTTTATTCCAGAAGATCATAAACATTCATCATATCATAATGCATGAAATTAAATTTGTATCATAAATATGTCATCTTATCATAACCTATGAAAAAGACACCAGTTTAATAATCATTCCATTATAGAATAACCCATGAAAATAAGCAATTTTCATAATAATTTTATCATGGCGTAACCCCTGAAATATAAATAAGTTTCAAAAAAAACTTCTCATCATAAATACAAAAAATTCTTCTAATAATAAGAATGGTTCCCTTAGATCATATCCCCAATAAATTATAATCTCTATCAAATGACGTCATCATATTTAGAGAAGGATTTTGAAAGTTCAATCTAAACACTTGTTAAGTAGAATAACCATTCTTTTAAAATCAAATTTTAAAACATAAATCATTTTTAAAAACATTTTCTTTGAAAACAAATTTGAAAACATATAAATGGAGATTTGAAAATTATTTAAAACATTTCTTGAGAAAAATATCATTTATTATTTGAAAAATATTTTTAAAATATAAAACATTTTCAAAACCTTTATCATTGAAGATAAAATTGAAGACTTATAAAGGAAGGTATTAATTTTTTTTAATTTGTTTTAGAAAAATAAAACATTTACGAAATCCTATTAATTGAAAGAAAATTTAATCTAAACATATTTCAAAAAAATTAGTAAATATTTCCATTTTTAAAATATTCTTTGAAATATAAAATTCCAATAATAATGAATTTAATGTTCATTAAGGGGTATAATTCTATATATGATTTATATTTATTGATAAATATTCATTTTATATAGTCAGTAGAAGTAAAAAAATCCTTGATCAAAAAACAACAAGAATATTAATTTTAATCTCATTTTGTAATAATAAAAAACATGACTAAAAATTACATTTTGAAATCATATTATAAAATTTTTGGAAACATTTTTAAAAATAATGCTTTTAGGAGAAAATATATTTCTAACCAAAGAGGGAAATAATGTTATATTTTCATAAAAATATATATTAATTATCTTAAGTACCAAATATTAAGAAAATAGTATAATTAAATAAATATATCATGAATAACATTATAGAAGAAGAAACATGATAATTATTGCCAAATGGATCCAAATATTTCATGAGTAGATTCATAATCATAAACAATCCCATTAAACGATAAGATTGTAGTAATAAACTATTACCACTTTAGTAACTTTGAATCATAACAACAATGATATAATACCACTATATGAAGAATAAAATATCATTAAAATAATTATATTCATGATATAACATGTAAAAAGGGTTATTATATACACCTCATAAAAAAATATAGCTACATAAGATAACATGCCTCTCAGAGAAGGAAAATTGAGAAAAGATTCACTTACCGCTTTGGTAACATGAAACTCTAAACCCCTGAAAGATAGATACATAAATGGTTTGTAAATAAAATAAAAATTAATTATAATAACCATAAATTACATTCATTGGTAGTATATACACCACATAGATGAAAGAAGTGGTGAATATCTCATGTGTCCCAAAAGTAAAAGGTGGGACTGAAATCCCTAAACTTACTCATTAACTTCATTCATAAATGTGAATACCCCATATATAATAAATATAATTCTATTATAAATATATAATATTTAAATATTCATAAATATCCTAAAATATACGATTTTATTATGCCTTTATATTTCTCATTTATTAACAATCTCATGCTAGAGATACATTTCTGGTCATAACCGCTCTGTTTTTCATATTAGTTTTGAATTGTTATTTCGGCTCCACTTACATAGATCATGATTTCATAATTTCATAATTTAAAAATTATTATAAATATAATATATATTTAAAAATTATTTATTTATATTAACCCATAAAATTTGTTGACATTAAATGAAATACACCGTTCATTGAGGTGGTATGTCGTACATATGCATTAACATTATTTCCATCTTCTTGTTGTATTGAATAAAAGAAATTAAATGATATATATATACAGAATGTAAATATAGTAGATATAATATTTCATAAATATAATATATTTTTATTTAACTCAACCTAAATAAATTCCATGAAAAGCCTGAATGAATCATATCGCACCGTGAGGCAGTAGTTCTTCGTACACACGAACGACATTATCATATTCCAAAAAAAGGAAAGAATTTACGTATGTGTAATATAATAATTACAAAAGAAAATTAATGTCATAAATATCATATATATAATATTTAAATAATATTTCCATCATTATTATAAACCTTGATAGGTGGTAATGGTAAAATTAATAACATCAGATCGCAATGCGGTAGTCCACCGTACAGACGAAAGATGATTTAATAAGCCATTTGATGGAAGTGTTTGGTTTTGTATGTCTTAAAAATAACATAAAAATATGAAATTATATGTAATATACTATGGTTATAATATAATCAGGTTATAATATATTTTGAAGGATGTGTAGGAAGATATAAAATAAAACACTCATTTGAAGATTTTTTCTTCTTCTTTAGGTATCCTCCTTGATTTTGTACTAAAACCACCAAAATATGGATTTATGGACAGAATAATGTTTCTATGATTAGGTTATGGAATTTGTTGAATATATTTTGGTAGATAATTTTTTATATAGAATGATTTATATGTGTGAAGATGTGGCGAGAGTGAGTTCCCCTTTATAGTAGAGGAGGTGTGTCATTTTTGTAAATACTCAAAAGTATTCACTATTGGGAGGTCAAGATCACCTCAAATCTCGCAAAAATTGATAATTAAAGGTGTGTAGGGATTATATGGTTTATAAACTCCTCGTAAAAGTATTTATACACATTTTAAAATCATTTGGTTCCTTAACTATTAGGTTTACTTATCTTACAATTTTTTTCATTACTGTAACTAGTTTTCAAACCTATATAATTTAAACATAGAAAATATCATGTGAGACTAATTATATTATTTGAACTATAACTCCCCGACCCTTGTTACCTAGATTCAATGCATTAATACATAACATTGGCATGATCACAAAAGATCATGTCTCGAAATACCGATTAGTTTGGTAGCCTTGGAAACACTAGATATATTCATAAGTCTTACATTACATCACAAAGTGAAAAACTACAACAACATAGTCTTTATATTCCACACTCATAATCCCCCAGACTATCCCTGCAGGTCAGTCATAAAATATTTCTTCACATCCTTGAAAAAATAAAACATATAAAGGGGTGAGCTCAGATGCTCAGTAAGGATAACAAAATATCAAAAACTTTTATGAATATACATCAACATTTAAGGCAATGTATAACTAAATAAAAATCACTTTAAACTTGAACTTCAGCATAATATGGCAAAAATTAAATGAAATAATTCCATTTACTTATTCACTTGTATATTCTACTATTCGAATAATCACGTGAAATATCAATAACCACTTTCATAATGATGGAATGCATAATACCAGACTATCATAACCACATAGTCAAGGCCTTGTGCCAAGACTACAAATAATATTTGGTCAAGGCCATGTTACAAGACACTAGTTTGTCTCATGAGACCTACCGATGCATTGAGGAGCTATAGCGGACTCCACCCGTCACTTACTAGGTCCAATGCATTCCTTAAATGAAAATGTTTAAACAAATCATAAACAATTCCCAAGAACCATAACATAATCGTATCACATAAAACATGCATAAAGGAAACATAAAATTTCACCATTTCAATAATAAAATATCAATACAACCCATTGATATAATCAAAACATTATCCACACTATTTTCAATACCAAAGTAAAACATGGTATTTATTTTTCATTTAAAAAACGTTATGACTTGTAGAGGAAGCCAAAACTCAAATAATGGTCACGGCGGCGGAGAAGTTGTTGTCCCCGCATACGTAAGACAAAACATTCCTTTCGTCATTTAGTAAAATTATTTGTATAAAAAGATTCCTTTTGAATAAAAGTCAAGGTCAGAGGGGTTTATACAGCATATAAAAGAAATATGGCTCAATGAAAGGAGATTGAGATGAAGTCCCCTACCTCGTGTCCGACTTGACTCGATCATTCATTAATCTCCTGAATAATAAACTATAGTTAATTTCTATTTTCTTAAGAACCTTTTTCAAGTTTATTATTCCTTTTACATAACTTATTACCATGTTTTGAACATTATGTAATCATTTAATTTAATAACGGTCGTTTTATTGATCCTTGGTACTTGAGTCAAAAAGGAACTTGTTTGAAAAGAATTGTCCATGTAGTTATAAGTAGATAATCTCCTGAATAGTATTAATGATTTGAATATAATATATATCCATTATATATTCATTTTATATGATTCAATTACATTTGGTGATAAAAAATGAAATGCATCGTTCATGGAGTCGGTAGGCCATACGTACGCATGAATGCTACTTTCATTTCTTTATCATATTAATGGAATTACAACTAAATGAGGGATATATATATTATAATTCCATAATTATATTCATCATTTATATATAATATATATAATATATATCCATTATATATATGAACTTATAATAGTACATAACATTTGGAGATAAGAAAAGAAATGCACCGTTCATGGAGACGGTAAGTCGTACATACACATGAACACTACTTTCATTTCTATTTCATACTTTAATGGAATGAAAAAAATAATGATACATATTTATATTATAATTATAGAATAATATCATATATAAAATCATTATATCAATCCATTATACGTCCCACATAAGGCATTAACGATTAAAATAACTTTGAGGGGGCGGTAGTCCGCCCTTCCTAAAATGAAATTATCGTGTTTAACCATAGTGGAAACCATAAAGGTATTCCATAAATGAAAAATACATAAGCATATGGAATACATAAACCTAATATATACCATATATAAATATACTTACATCTTAATGGATACCATGAAAGGTGTTAAAAGAAGTTTGAACAATCATCGTTTCGTGAGGTAGTAATTCACCACTCACAGAAACAGTATGTTCTCTAACCATTATACGGAGGTGTGTGTAAGTTTAAATCAAATCATTCCCATAAAATATCATAGTATATTGAATATACTGGTTTTGTTACAAAATAAAGGAATAAAAAGAGTTTAGGGGGTTAGAGAAGCAAAATGAAACAAAATAACATAAGAAAAGACATTACCTTTAAATCGGGTAACTCCCCTTAGTTTGAACCAAACAAATTTCATGAAGAGATTTATGCCAATGTTAAGGAATATAGGATTAAGGGATGAAAGTTTATAGGGTATTTGGGTAGATTTTGGCTGATACAACTGACTTTGATGCTGTGAATAAGGTGGTATAGGTGGGGGCCTTTTATAAGATGAGAGGAGGGGCTCTTTTGGAAAGATTGAAATGTTACTTTATTATGAAATGCTTTTCGGATTTTAAAGGTCCCCAAATGTTATATTTCGAAAAATAGGAGAGAAGGGTTCTAAATACACCCATCCAATAGGCTTTAGACAAGTTTTTGTCTGTTATTTACCTTATCTTTTCATTTCATTTAAATTCTTTATTAATGAGGTAATCACTGCATCATTATGGAGTCATAAATAAATTTATTTACTTAATATATAAAAATTATAAAAAAATACCATGATTTAGAAAATATTTTTATCTTTCCAATGACTATTTATAGTCTAAGATATAATTTATGTAGACAAATTTAAAATTGTTTTACTTAGGTGTTACATACATTTGTTAATTTTCCTTTAAAAAAATAAAAAGATAAAATGCCATTATCACACAAAAGTGATTCCATGGGGTCCCTAAGTTGTAACAAGGAATCCCATGGTCATACATGACACAAAAAAGATCATTATAACACATGTTGGGTTCATTTTATTTTATTATGATATTATTTCATTACCCTTAACTACCAGATTACTAATTAATCATGATAATTAAAGATAATTGCCAACATTACTATTCATAATGTCCAAAAACAAGAGTCTTAATTACATAATTTGGAACTAATGATTCCAAATATGGAATCTATTTTACAAAATTCCAAACACATAAATTGTAGTAATTAATTTAAAAATAATTCTCATTGTCAAAACCAAAGACGTGATTTTATGAAGTAAAATATATCAAAAGATTTACTAGTTTTTACATCCAATTCAAAAGTGAAATTACTTCCAATGAACAAAATTTTGTTAATTGATAAAAACATAATTCAATTTTACTTTAAAATCAATTAAAATGAAAATCTTACTATATAAATAAATTGTATGAAAAGGCAGTTTTGAATTAAAATACAACATTTTTCCCTATTCATTAAAAATGAACATTATTAGAAAAATACCATATATTCATCTGATGTTATATTTTATATTCCAAATTGAAAAATGATGTCCATTTTACCAAATTCCAAACATATAAGTTTCATTAATAAATTATATAGTTAATTCCTGTTATCCAAACAAATAGCGTGTTTTTAAGAAACAATATCTATCAAAAGATTGACAATTGTTTATGTCCAATTTCAAATTAAAATTAATTCTAAAGTCAACCATTGGAAAAATGGTAAAATTATATTCTAATTATACTTTAAAAACACTAAATAGTATAATTTATCACTACAAGTTATTTTTATTAAAAATGTTGTTTTTAAGTATCTTTCACTATTCATCAAAAAATGGATATTCTCAGAAAAATACCAAAAATTCAACTTATGATAATTTTGATATTCTGAATCAAAAAATGAAGTCAATTTTGAATGTTAGAATTTATAAAATTTCAAAAAATGGTTATTACTATTCATAACGGCAACTTTGATTGGTCGCGATGTGTTAGAATCTCAAACTTGCGTACAATTCAAGCTATTACATTATTGAAAGAGAAGCGTATCATCGAAGATTGGGGTGTTAAATTCTCTCCTCTTTAAATAAATTTCATCCTTGCAATTTGAAATTTTTCTTTGAAAATAAAATATGGAAAATAAAAAATACCTTTGGGGAAAACCCATATCGGAAATAGGGTTAATAAAATTTAGTCTTAATAAGAGGAAAAGGGAAATGAAAAATTCATCCCCAAATTATGATCTATATTAGGAGATCATTGGTGGAAATTAAAGACACATAAATGGAGGAAAATGTAAATATATGTAGGGAGTGATTGAGGTCATCAATCACAAACAAGTGTAAAATTGAGGGCCTCAAAGCCTTCAATATATGGTGATTTAAAATATCATCAGTTTAACAAAACATAAGGTATTAGTATAACACATTTTTGTTTTAATATCCCTTCCCTAATGTTTTATAATTAATTTATTCATAGAATAAGATATATATATATATATATATACTTGACAAGTAGAGTTTCAACCTTCAACTAATTTCTACCACAAACTCATCTGTCAATCAAAAAGATAATAGAATTCAAAAATATTATATTCATCCTAATCGTACAAAGTTCCAGATATTAACACATACCATTTTGATTAGGAAAACTATTTTTTAATAACCAAGGACTTCCTGTAGGCTAGTGGGATGTAATAAAGGCATGTTGCACTATGGTTGTGGGTTCGATTCCTGCAGCTTTGTCCGACGTGACAGGTTATCCCCCGACCTGCAGGTCGTCCTTTTCATAAAACTATAGTATTATAATTTTCAAAAAAAAAATCTTCAGAAATGTTTTAACCTTAAACAATACTATCCAAAGTTCAACTTAATCCATTCCATCCATTATATTTATTCAAAATACCTCTATCTAGACTTTCTCTAAAAGGTCTCTAAATTCCAAAAGAAATTGTAACATCAGATTCCCCAAACAAAGTAAAGTTCCTCTTATTGTCACATACTAAAAATATGATTACCTTTATCACATTAAAACCTTAATGAAAAAAACAATTACTGTAGTACAATCCTTATATATATCACATTATTCTTATAACCATAATATAGTTCTTGAGTCCAAAAACACAAATACAATAATTATTGAACTTCATCTGTAGTAACAGCATAAGGTTGGCCTTGCTCCCTTGGCCTTTTCTGAGATAAGTTTCCTTGGCGCTTAGGGAATTCATTTGCATAACGAACCATTTCTCTACAATTGTAGCATTGAACATTGGAAGCCTATTTTGTTCCCTTGCAATCACAAGTCTGGTGACCTTTTTCTCAACATTTGTAACAAACTCCCATTCCTTTGAGGCAATTACCTGGGTGTTTCTTTCCACAATTATCACATAATAGAAAATCCTTCTTTCCCTTTTGCCCTTTATCTGTCTTTTTCTCCACCGTTCTCTTCTTCTCTTGCTTTACTTTGTTGTCATAAGTCTTAGAGAATTCATTTTCTGCCTTGATAGCACTTGAGGCAATATCTTCGTACGATGAGAAGGATTATGATACTAAAGCTTGACAGATAAATGGTTTTAAACCATCAATGAAATGATCAATCTTACTTCTTGGGTAACGTATATAATCTGCAGCATGCCTCACTAACCCTGTAAGGTTAGACTCATACTTTGAAACATTATCGTCCTCCTTTTGCCTCAAACTCAGAAATTATCTTTCCATATCTGCTCAATGGTCAAGAGGAAAGTATTTTTCTAATAAAATATCTTTAAACTCTCTCTATTCTATACTTTATACTTCTTCATCTTCCTTTGTATTTTGAATCAATGACCACCATTGATCAGCATCTCCAGTAAGGCGGTAAACTGCCAGGACAACCTTTTCCCTTTCACTACTCCCTAAAGCCTAAAATATTTTCTCTAAGGGATTTATCCATTTCTTAGCGACTAATGGATTTTTAACCCCATTAAATTTTGGTGGTTTTTGCCTCATGAAGCGGTCTAACATTGATCCTCCACGTTGCGGATCAGGGCGCTCCATACGAGTAAGGTTATTATTCATAACTTGAGTGAGTTGTCCTAGTATGGTGACAAGCTGATCAGCACCAGTTGTATCACCATCTCCAATATAATTATCTTTAGTATTAGTGAAATCCCTACATGGAGTGCATTCATTGATATGGTTTCAATTCCTTCCACTAGGCGCCATTTCTAAACAATGTCATAAACTAGATTAGTTTATGAATCGAAATAGATAATAACAAACTTGCAAAACACCTAACATAAATTCAATAGTTTATGGATATAATCCATAATCATAAAAATGCTTTCTTTGAGGAATTATATACTCATAAACCCTTCATAATGTTTTGTAAATAAATTTTCAATTATCCTAAGCATATCCCCCGGGAGTGTCATAACCAAGAGTGCATCAAGGCCCGTTGTCGTGCACCAGTTCCCGTTCGCGTGTAGCTCAAAGTGGTATTTTCATGGTTTACCCTTAGGGACATCTGTTCCAGATCTTCCTCTACCTGCTCATATCCAGATATGGATGTATTTCTCGGAAAATACATAAAATATATACTTTACCAAAATTCTAGGATGTTCTTCTATACTAATCAGGAAAGTCAATCTTAGGGTTATGTGCTCTAATAAAAGTTTATCTAAATCTAGCTTCCAAGGTTAGTACTAACTTCCCTCTGATGCATACTGTAATGCCCTGACCCCAATTACCCAAATTCAGTGCATTAATAGATAACATTGTCATGATAACAAAAGATCAAGTCTCGAAATACCGGTTAGTTTAGTAGCCTTGGAAACACTGGATATATTAATAAGCCTTACATTACATCACAAAGTGAAAAAATACAACAACATAGTCTTCATAGTCCACACTCATAATCCACCAGACTATCCCTCCAGCTCAGTCATAAAATATTTCTTCACATCCTGGAAAAAATAAAACATATAAAGGAGTGAGCTCAGATGCTCAGTAAGGATAACAAAATATCATAAACTTTTATGAATATGAATCAACATTTAAGGAAATGTATAACTAAAGAAAATCCTTTTAAACATGAACTTCATCATAATATGGGAAAAATAAAATGAAATAATTCTATTTACATATTCACATGGATATTCTACTAGTCGAAGAATCACAGGAAATATCAATAACCACTTTCAAAATGATGAAATGCATAATGCTAGACTATCATAACCACATAGTAAAGCCTTGTTCCAAGACTACAAATAAGATTTTGTCAAGGCCTTGTGACAAGACACTATTTTGTCTCATGAGACATACTAATGAATCGAGGAGCTATAGCAGGCTCCACCCGTCACTTACTAAGTCCAATGCATTCCTTATATGAAAAGGTTTAAACATTTCATAAACAAATCCCAAGAACCATAACATAATCGTATCACAAAAAACATGCATAAAGGAAACATAACATTTCCACATCTCAATCACAAGATATCAATAAAATGCATTGATATAATCAAAACATTATCAAAACCATTTTCAATACCAATGTAAAACATGGTATTTATTTTTCATTTAAAAAAAGTTATGTCTTGTAGAGGAAGCCGAAACTCAAATAATGGTCACGGCGGTGGAGAAGTCATTGTCACCGCATATGTAAGACAAAACATTCCTTTTATCATTTAGTAAAATGATTTGTATGAAAATACTTTTTTTGAATAAAAGTAAAAGTCAAATGGGTTTATACACCATATAAATGAAATATGCCTCAATGAATGGGGATTGAGATGAAGTCCCTTAATTTGTGTCTGAAGTGACCCGATCATTCTTTAATCTATTGAATAATAAACTATAGTTAATTTCTATTTTCTTAAGAACCTTTTTCAAGTTCATTATTACTTTTACATCACTTATTTCTGTGTAGTGAACATTATGTAATCATTTAATTTAATAACGGTTATTTTGTTGATCCTTGGTACTTGAGTCAAAAATGAACTTGTTTGAAAAGAATTGTCCATGTAGTTATAAGTAAATCATCTATAGAATAGTATTAATTATTTAAAAATCATATATATCAAGTTTATATTCATTTTATACTATTACATAGCATTTGGAGATAAAAAATTAAATGCAACATTCATGAAGACGGTAGGTCGTACGTACGCATGAACGCTTCTTTCATTTCTTTGTTATATTAATGGAATTAAAAATAAATGAGTGATATATATATTATAATTCCAGAATGATATTAATCATTTATATGTAATATATATTATATATATACATTATATATAATCACTTATAATAGTACATGACATTTGTAGATAAGAAATGAAATGCACCGTTCATGGAGACGGTAAGCCGTACGTACGCATGAACGCTACTTTCATTTTTATTTCATACTTTAATGGAATGAAAACATAATGACACATAGGTATTTTATAATTAAAGTATAATATCATATATAACATCCTTATCTCAATCCTATATATGTCCCACATAAGGCATTAACAATTCAAATCACTTTGAGGGGGCGGTATTCCGCACTTCCTAAAATGAAATTATCGCGTTTACCCATAGTGGAAACCATAAAGGTATTCCATAAATGAAAAATACAGAAGCATAAAGAAAGAAAAAACATAATATATACCATATATAAATATAGTGACATCTTAATGGCCACCAGGAAAGGTGTTAAAATAAGTTTGAACAATAATCGTTTTGTGAGGCAGTAATTCACCACTCACAGAAACAATATGTTCTTTAACCATTACATGGAGGTGTGTGTAAGTGTAAATCAAATAATTAACATAAATACATCCTAGTATATTGAAGATACTGATTTTGTTACAAAATAAATTAATAAAAATAGTTTATGGGGTTGGAGAAGAAAAATGAAACAAAAGAACATAAGAGAATACATTACCTTTAAATCGGGTAACTCCCCTTGGTTTGAACCAAAAGGGTTTCTTGAAGAGATTTATACCTAAGGTAAGGCTAATAAGATGAAGGGACAAAATTTGAAAGGGTATTTGTGCAGAGTTTGGCCGAGCCAAATGTCTTTGAAGGTGTGAATAAGGTGGTAGAGATGGGGGCCTTTATAAGAGGAGAGGAGGGGCTCTTTTGGAAAGATTGAAATGTTACTTTATTATGAAATGTTTTTCTGATTTTAAAGGTCCCAAAATGATATATTTCTAGGATAAGGTGATAATGGTTCGAAATCCACCCATAAAATACTCTTTAGACAAGTGTAAGTCT
Source organism: Viscum album (assembly GCA_963277665.1). Classification (NCBI taxonomy): domain Eukaryota; kingdom Viridiplantae; phylum Streptophyta; class Magnoliopsida; order Santalales; family Viscaceae; genus Viscum; species Viscum album. The sequence goes on from OY728165.1 coordinate 1,211,966,942, forward strand.
TATATTTTACCTTATCTTTTCATTTTATTTAAATCGTTCGTTAATGATGTAATCACTGCATCATTATGGTGTCATAAATAAATTTATTTATTTAATGTCTAAAAATTATAAAAAAATACGATGATGTAGGAAATCTTTTTATATTTTCAATGAAAATTTATAGTCTAAGAGATCATTTATGTTGACAAAATTAAAATTGTTTTACTTAGGTGTTACATACTTTGTTATATTTTCCTCTCTTTAAAACAATAAAATGATAAAATGTCACTATCACACAAAATGGATTCCATGGGGTCCCTAAGTTGGCACAAGGCATCCCATGGTCGGCCATGACACAAACAATAGCATTACGACACATTTTGGGGTTATTTTAATTTATTATGATATTATTTCATTACCCTTAACTACGTGATTATTAATTAATCATGACAATTAAAGATAATTGTCGTCGTTACTATTCATAATGTCCAAAAACAAGAGTCTTAATTAAATAATTTTGAAATTATGATTCCAAATATGGAATCTATTTTACCAAATTCAAAATACAGAAATTGAAATAAGTAATTTAAAAATAATTCTCATTGTCAAAACCAAAGACGGGTTTTTACGAAGTAAAATCTATCAAAAGATTGACTTGTTTTTACATCCAATTGAAAAGTGAAATTACTTCCAATGAACAAAATTGTATTAATTAATAAAAAAATAATTCAATTATACTTTAAAACCAATTAAAATGAAGACCTAACTATATAAATAAATTGGACGAAAAGGCAGTTTTGAATTAAAATACAACATTTTTCACTATTCATTAAAAATGAACATTATCAGAAAAATACCAAAAATTCACCCTATGTTATATTTGATATTCCAAATTCAAAAATGATGTCAATTTTACCAAATTAAAAACATATATGTTTCATTAATAAATTATATAGTTAATTCCCGCTATCCAAACAAATAGCGTGTTTTTAAGAAACAATATCTATCAAAATATTGACAATTGTTTATGTCCAATTTCAAAGTGAAATTAATTATAATGACCACCATTGGATAAAATGGTAAAATTATATTCTATTTATACTTTAAAACCACTCAATAGAAAAATTTATTACTATAAATTATTTTGAATAAAAAGGTTTTTTTAAGTATCTTTCACTATTCATCAAAAAGTGGATGTTTTCAGAAAAATAACAAAAAATCAACTTAGGCTTATTTCGATATTCAGAATCCAAAAATAAAGTCAATTTTTAAAGATAAAATTTATAAAATTTTAAAAAGTGGATATTACAATTCATAACGGCTACATTGATCGGTCGTGGTGTGTTAGAATCTCAAACTTGCGTACAATGCAAGCTATTTCATTATTGAAAGAGAAGTTTACTGTGGAAGCATGGGGTGTTACATGAACTGACTAATTATAAAATTTATATATAATTTATAAATTATAAGCCCTATTTTTCATTAAAAATTAACTTTAATAAAATCTCATATAATGCTCAAAAACACCACTTAAATCTTAACTTTGTCGACTGAGATTTTTACTACATAACAGCAAGTATAGTCATTATAATAGAAAAAATGGACCACTAATTGAAAATAGTTGATATTTAATAATATTTAAAAATCACTATATATAATATTTTATTTTCAATAATTTTAAATAAATTAATAAAATATCATTTATTATAAAATAGCCTTATTGTCGATTTTGACATTATTCATTTAACAAAATTTAAAAATATATAAATAAAATTTTCTAAAAGAAATATATTATTTTAAAAAATTTATAAGCTTATATTCACATACAAAAATAATTTAACATAATAATTAATTCAATTTACCTCACTTTTAATGTTTTTAGTGTCATTTAATTTATTCAATTATTAACTAAATAATTTAGGAATTGGAATTTCTTAAACTTATAATATAATTATATCATATATAAAAAATTATAATAAAATATAATTATAAAAAACACATTTATCATCTGAAATAATATTCATAAATAAAAAAAAGTGTATTTTTCCCCTATTCCAAATAATTATATAAATTTAAAGGAAGAAAGATACATTTTTTTTCTTTTTCATTACTTAATTTATTATATGGGTCACATTCAGGTAAAGGTTTCCCAGAAATGTATAAAATTTGATCATAGAGTCACAAAGTTTTAAATATGTCAAGAAAAAGATTTTTCAAAAAATTTTGGGTCATTCTTACCCCACATATTCTATGTTTATTAATACGTAAACTTCTTTTACTATAATCGCTGAAATTAATTTTAACTTTTTTCACTAATCACGTTGTTAAAAAATTATTTTTCCCTTATAAGAGATTATAAAATATGATTATTCAAAATATGGAATCGATTTTTACAAATCCAATTGACATAAGTGGAATAATTAAATTTAAAATTAATCTCGCAGTCGTGATGAGAAAGTGGGTTTTTAAAATGAAAATGTTCAAAAGTTTACAAAGGTATTCATTACAATTAAAATATGAAATTGATTCCAATGGCATAAATTTGATTAATATATTTATTATTTAACCACTTTCACTTTAAAAAAAATTAAAATATTATTTGACCTAAATAATAGTTTAGGTTAAAATACAATTTTCAATTAAAAGTTTGTATTTTTTATGCTTCATCAAAAATTGAAAAATCTTTGAAAACTACAAAAATTCCAAATAAGATAATCTTGATGTTACATATCAAAAAGTGATTTTTAATTTGTAAAATACATTTTCTAATGGTTATAAATTTTAATTCTTAATTATTTTCCTCAAACATGATTAAACCATATTTTATAAAAGATATAGTTTTTTTAAAAAACATTTATTTTCCTTTTAAATGATTCAAATTTTATTTATAATTAATAGATTACTAATAAAAATGGAAATATAAGTATTTATTAATAATTTATTTAATATTATCCATTCCTTAAATTTCAATGGTTGGGAGATAAATATAAAATTTTATTATAATATAAATAGTATATCATATTTCGATAAAACTCAATCTTGCATGTAACACAAGCTAACAAAAGAACATGTTATTGTGTATAAAAAACACAAACATAGTGTTTTGTGTAATTAAAGATAAAATAAGTGTTTATTGTAGTGAAATATTGAATTGTTATTTTGTGCACAACAAGCTTAATGTGGTGTAGTGTGCAATTCAATCTAGCAATGAATTTTAATTTATTAAAATAATAATTCTAGGAGTTTTATATTATACCCCACATAAAATTAATTTCATAATCACAATTTTTCTGGGTCGTTAATATTTTAATACTATAAATTTACATTCATAAAAACCTACATTGTAAAAATGAATAAAATATATTCCACTGAAAAGAGAATGTTGGAAACATAACTGCTCCCCAAAGTAACTCATAAATAAGTTTCCACATAGGTGAGATGTTAATATTTGTAAATGGAAGAAAAGTTTAGATAAGTATAGAGGAAGATATAGATCATTGGTTATAATAAAGTGGGTGAACCATAGAAACTTGACAACAACAAAACCGTTAATCTAATATGCATGGAAAAGGCCATTGATATCATAAAAAATGATGATAACATCACAATTTTTTTCCAAGTTCCTTTAACTACTGTTGGAGAATTTTCATGATAAGATATACTTACTTTATTTAATAACTATCTCACCCTTTGGTTGTCCCCTAATCAATTTCAACATTATTTCTAACTCCTAGAGATTAAGGTGAATTTTTGATGCTTGAGTAACTAATGAATCAAAATATCTATTGAAGCAATGATAATTCATTCTTTCTATCTATTTTTATCATAAAATAAAAATGGTTAGAATAGGTAATCTAATATACATAAATATTAATATGAAAAAAATAATATATTAATCTCTAAAATCCCATTAAAATCACAACATTAACCATTTCATAATGGTTAACCTTTTGAACCTTCATAAATAAGAAAAATAAATACTTTATAATTAAGGTCACTAAATTATCTTAACATTGATCCCCCATTTATCATAAAATACCTTTTGATTGTCACATACTGAACATGTGAATACCCTTATCATGTCTTCTCTTGAAACATGGTCATTACCATAAATCTTTATTTAAAACATGAATACATCCAAATTATTTATACATATTATTATGTATATCACATAAATCTAAAAATGATGTAAACTCTATCAATGTTATCATCAATCACTTTGTCAACAATTCAAAAATTAGTTCTAAGGTAATCAATACTGTCCAATTTACTTATTTATATCCTACGTCTTTTTATTCAAATGTCATTATCACAACATCTAGAATGTATTAAGTGTCATCTTCCCTTAATAATAATTACATGTAATCATGAAATCACTTTTCTAGTCCATCAGAATCATTTAACATATTCTTTACTATCCATAATGATGAACTTATATTGAACAGTCCTTTGATATTTCATAATTCACATAGTCCAATCATTGAATTCCAATACATAAATACTTCATTTACCCCAATTAATTCTCAAATAATTAAATAATCTTGATGTTCCTATTATTTAACACTTATTTCCTTTCACATGTCATTTATAGTCTCATCCTCATCATAAATATAACCATTACTCATACCTTCTTTTTTATTTTCTTCACATGTTTTCCCTTTAAGACATATATATTCATAATGCCAATACTATCCACATTTAAATCAATGAATAGCTAATGATATCTTAGGAAAGCCGTTATTCTCATCCATTGTGTAAACAAAACATTAAATTATCCCTCTATAGTTAATTCATATGTTTGCTTATTTTCCTTTTTTTCCTTTATGACATCCACATGGGTGTTTCTTCCCTCATTCCTGACACATAAGAAATTGAATCCTCTTTTCTTCGTGGTCTCCATTCCCTGAACTCTCACTAGACTTCTTTATTACCTTCATTTGTGAGTCAAATAGTTGATTAAGGTATACGTTTTAAATCATGTTACCTAAAAACTGATTAGGAATAATCAAGTCATTGAATCTAGTCATCATCCCATTTGAATACTCATCATTAAATTATCATTTGAATTCAACATTATCCCAGTTCATCCTAGTTCCCACTATTGAATAAACATAGAAATAATAGTGTGTGCAACACTTATCATATCTAAAAACCACATAATCATGAAAAATCACTAAAAATATATCGAAATCATGAAACCTTATTTTTATAATCTACGATAAATTATGTTTATCCTAGTTCAATCATAGTAATAATCTTTTTAAATTTTTCGTGATTGTTTGTAAAGGGTTTGGGAATTCCCAAATCATATACCCTATGACTGTCAAACTAGGTGTGCATCAAGACCCATTGTCATGCACCAGTTCCCAATCGACTCTATCTTAATACAGTGTTTTCTGGGTTTTTACCCCTATGTAAATCTATGAAATATCAACATCCACTTTTATTATTTAGAAAAGAATGTAACTTCTTGGAAATAACTTTCTCTTTCCTTTACCAAAATTCCAATACATTTTCCTATACTTTTATAATTATCTTTCAATATGTCCTTAGGGATCTCACTAATGTTTTCTCATCCAATTTTCCTATATTTAATTAAACCTTTCCTTTTATAGAAACTATATAGTCCCCAACCAAATATACAAGGATATTTCATCTTTTTAGATAATTATTCAATACATTACAAAAGTACACACATGATTATCATAAGATTTTAGTTCATATAGAATCTGTGAACTTAATCTTATAATATAGTAAATAATATTAAATGTTTCCCTTAAATATCCTCTAAATTCATACTCCAACTGAAATCTTTTCTCCATAACCTGGGAAATGGAAACGTAAGAAAGGATAAGCTCAAATTCTCAGTAAGGGTAAATAAAGAAGATACAGAAGCATAACATGAACATAACAGTATGTGAACATGATCGTTACATTTGAAAACCATACCCTACAAATCAAAGATCATAATAATGATTCATGAAATAAATATTGGTTGTTCGTAAAACATTAATCATACTATAATCAAAGAAAATGATCCATTAGAATATAAAATTGGAATAAAAAATGAAATTTTTGGTATACAAAAAATCATAGAAAATCATTTCCATATTGTTCAAGGGACACTGGCAAGTTCATCATATCAGACAAAGTCCTTTACTGTACTAATTTTACACATCATTCCAGCCATGAATAACTATACTTGGATAACTCCTCATTCTAGACATTTATTACTATATTTGGTTGACTAGATATTTCATCCATGTATTTCTATACTGGGTTCACACCCCATTTTATCGATTTCTATCTCATGATATATAAAAATGCTTACCCAATCTATTATAGGTAGATATAGGTCCAAACTATCACATAATAAAATCATATATATGTGTGTCATAGGATGATTAAAATTATTTATATTCAAACCCACAAAATGAAATGGGTATCATAAACAGGTCATCATATCATAACCTTCAGAAAATAGATAGGTTTCATAATCATTTAAGTATAGAATAACCTGTTAAATGAAGTGGGTTTCATTAGCCTTTTATCATGGTAGAACTTGTTAAATATAAATGGGTTTCATGAAAAAAAATCTAATCATAAACAAAAACCATTCAGAAAATAATAAGAATGGTTTCCTTAGATCATATAACTAGTGAATAATAAAATGGATCAAAGGATTTCATCTTATATGGGGAAGGATTTGGATAGATCCCTTATGATATTTCTTATAGAAAATATTGTTTCTTTCAAAAATCACTTTTTACAACCTAAAATATTTTCAAAATAAATTTCTTTGAAAAAACATTGAAAACTAAAAAATAAAGCTTTAAAGATAATTTAAATTTTTTTTGAGGAAAATATTACTTCAGTTGTGAAGTGTTCTATTTTAAAAATTAAAGCCTTTTTAAAATCTTTTTTCTTTTAAAATAACCTTGAAAACATATATATGAATCTTTTAAAATTAATTTGAAACATTTTTTATAAATTAAAAAATTATGAAATACTTTTCTTTTAAAATCAATTTAAAGTAAAAAAATTATTACTAAAATATTTAAGAAAACCTTATCCTTCTAAAATTATATTTTATAACATCTAATAGATTCTTTGACTAATGGAGTGATCATGACAGTAGATAATTTTATATGTGAGTATATGAAAAGAAAAAGGGTCCTTTTATATTTTCAGTAGATGTAAAAAAAACTTGATTATAAAATGAAAAGAATATTAATTTTAAATCAGTTTTTTAAAAAGGTAAAATAAAGGTAAAATTTCATTTATAAATCATTGTGAAATATTTTTGAAAATATTTTTACAAAACATGGTTTTTTGAAAAAAAATAGAATATTGGCCTAAGAGAGATATAATGTTATATTTTCTTAAAAGCATTTTACAAATTATTTTAAGTACCAAAGATTATAAAAATGGTATAATTACAAAAAGATATAATCTATAACCATAGGAGAAGAAAATTCCTGATAATTCTTGAGATAATGATCACATTATTTAATCATTTGAAGAATAATCATAAAAAATCCAAATAAAAGATAAGATTTTAGTAATAAACTGTTACCACTTTGGTAATAATGAATCATAATCCCCATAAAAGAATAAAATTATATGAATAATAAAATATCATGAAAATAATTATATTCAATATATAACAAGTTAAATGGGTAGTATATACACCTTGTAAAATAATATAGGTCCATAACATAACATGTTTCTCAAAGAAGGAAAATTGATACAATATTCATTTACCGCTTTGGTAACTTTGAAATTGTATCCCAATAAATGATAGATTCATATATGTATATGTAAAAAACAAAAATTTAAGTATAATAATCATAAAATAAATTAATTTTGTTTATATTCACAACATATATGATAGAGTTGGTGAATAAATCATGTGTCTCACAAAAGTAAATAAGTGAGATGAAAATCTCTTACCTTTAGACTTGAATTCCATCGTACCTGCTAAATCCCCCTTTATAATAAATATAATATTACAATAAATACATAAAATAATCATATTCATATATATACATTATTATTTTATTTTATTGTTACTTTATATTACTCATTTATTAACAATATATTAATAATGTTATGTTTTGGGTAATAATTGTTTAGTTTTTCAAATTAGTTTGGATTTGTTATTTCTGGTCTTCTAACATTGATAATTATTTCATAACATTAAAAATATTATCCATGACCAAAATTTTAGATATATTTATTATATATTTATTCATAGTAAACCCAAAAAAATGTGATATTAAACAAAATACAATCATTATAGAGGTGGTAGGTTGTACGTACGTATGAACATTGTTTTTATTTTCATGTCATATTGAATGAAAGTAAGTGATATATATATATATATATATTATTTATACTATAAATACAATGACATATATATCCATATTTTTATTAAACCAATCCTTAATATATTCTATGTAAAGCATGGATGAGTCACATCACTTCGTGAAGTGGTTGTCTACCGTACACTCGAACGGAATTATCATATTCACACTAAATGATAACGTGAAGTTATTTTGGATATAATAATTCCATAATCTTAATAACATTATAAATATCATATATATCATATATAAATTGTATTTAAATCATTATTCCCAACCATGATAGTTGGTAACGGAAAAACGAACGACATCAGATTGTGAAGCGATAGCCAGTTGTGCCCACAAACGATGATTTTAAAACCCATTTGATGGAAGTGTTTGTTTTTTTGGTTTTAACCTTAAAATAACGACATATTATTATATTAAAGATTCTGAGATTATTTTAAATTCGTGATATAATAATATTTTAAGGATGTAGAAGAAGATATAAAATAAAAAACTTGATTGAAAGTCATTACTTATTCATCAAGTAAGTCCATTGGGTTTGAACTAATGATATAAAAGGATGTATATATTCCCAAAATAATGTTTATATGATTAGTTAATGGAATATGGTAAATGATTTGGTATGATCTTGGTCAATAAAAAAGACTGTATAGGAGTGAAGTGGGGAGAGTGAGTTCACTTTTATAGTAAATCACGAGTAACATTATTATAAGCACTCCAAAGTATTAAGTGTTAGGAGGTCAAACATAAATAAATTTGATAAAAACTGATAATTAATGTTTTCGAAGGATTTTATGGTCAATAAAATCATCCATTAAACATTTGAATTCATGTTTTAAACATTTTTTCTTTAACACTTAATTTTTTTTATTTTACTATTTTTGTTTTTCATTATGGTAATTAGTTTTCTAACCTATGTAATTTAACCTTTAAGACTAAATTAAAGTGAGCATTATTTTATTATTTGAAATCAATGATAAAAATAATATATCTAATTTATAAATTATAAATCCTATGTGATATTGAAATTAAATTTAACACAAGTGAATCTAATGGAAAGAAACACTGATTAAAGCTCAACTATGCAAACTATGTTTTTTACTAATTAACAGTCAATATAATTATTGTAATAGAAAACTTTTTACATGAATGTAATATATTTGATATTTATTAGTATTCAAAAAAACATTTAAAAAATATTCTCTTTTTATAACTTTTATATAAATTAATAAAATATCAATTATTACAAAAAATAATTGATGTCAATTTTGACATTATTCACTTAACTAGATTTAACAAATATCAAGACTATGATGGAATTAAAATATATTATTTTACAAGAAATTAAAATGATATATTCATCTTAAAAATTAATTTAAAATAATAATTCATTAAATTTAATTCACTATTAATTTTTGTAGTATAATTTTATTTATTCAATTATTATCTAAATAATTCATTTTTTAGTGTTTCTTAATCACTTAATGTAATTATATCATCTCTAAAATAATATAATAATTTAAAAAGATAAAAAATACTAATTCATATTCCAAAAAAATATTTTCCACTAATCCTATTTTCTTTATCCCTTATTCGAAATTTATTTATAAATTAAAATGAATAAAGGTATTGTTTTTGTCTTTTTCCTTATATAGCTAATTATCTGAGTCAATTTCATGAAATATTGTCCCAAAAACTAAAATAAATTGAGAATAATTTAACATGGGTCTACATATTTCCATAAAATAGTTTTTTTTAAAAAAAATTTCCATTTTTACACCTTATATTTTAAGTTTAACTGTTAACTAAACTCATTTTTAATTTTTAAATAATCTCATTGACGTGACGAGAATGTGGGTTTTTAAAGTGAAAATGCTCAAAATATTTACAAAGTTTATATTTCCAATTCTAATATAAAAAATGATTTCAATGAACAAAATTGTATTAATAAATATATATATATATATATATTTACATATATATATATATATATAATTTAACTATTAAACTTTTAAACCAATTTAACATTGTAATTAATTTAGGCAAAAAGGAAATTATAAATTATAATTTAGTATTTTTTATTATTCAACAAAAAATGAAACTTCTCATAAAAATAAAAAAATCACCATAGGATATTTTAAAATGACACATTTAAAAATGAACTTAATTCTCTCAAATAAATTTTCGAAAATTTGTAATATATAATGTTAAATTATGTGTGACAAGTATGATTGAATGGTATTTTAGAAAATATATTGTTTTTTAAAAAACATTTTCATTTTTAAATGATTCTTATTTTATTTCAAATAAGTAGATAACTAATTAACATGAAAAAACAATATATTTTAACAATTTTATTAATCCAATTCATTTTATCCATTCCAATATCTAGGAGATAACTATTTTTTAAAAAATATTAATAGTGTATCATAGTTCTATAAAACTAAGCCTTTCATTTAACGCAACCTATCCTAAAAATCGGTATTGTGTGTATCCAAATCAAAAAAAATTAACAAAATCTAAACTCAGTTTTGTGTGTGGTAAAATATTTCCTTGCTGTTGTGTATAAAGAAATATTGACTTTCTTTCTCATGAAACACAACCCAGTAAGGAATTTTAATTTATTAAAAAAAATCTACATCATATAAACTAGGGTTGTTATAGTTTAGGTTAGGTTATGGTTTTTTCGAGTTGATAATGTTTAAGTAGTTATAATTTAATAATTATTTGACATAGAATAATAGAATAATTAATGATTTGGCTATAAATTGGTGTGTTCTTATGGTTTTATTTGGTGGTTATATCTTGCATGATACAGTTATTTAGTGAGATACTGTACTGATGTTGTTTATTTAGGATATATTTCTATACTGAATTTTATTATTATTGTATGTGTTTATTTGGATTTATTATCTCATGTATTATTTCTTATTTATTTTCATGATTTTCAGTGATCTATTTATACTATAAATTTAGGATATAATGGATTTTAGTTATTTGTATACTTCCATGGGATATAATGGAATTAGTTATAGTAAATCTATAAATGGGTTTCAATGGCTCAAGTTATTCAAAATTATAGTTATTTTGGTCCATAATGGCTTTTGTATGTGATATGAATTTATATATATACATGAGTTATAACAGTTTATAGAGTAGTGTACATGCTAGCACACGTGTTTTTGTGTCTGTGTGTGTGTGTTTGTGTGCAGTTAATAAAGGCTAATGGTTTTAACATGAGAACATATATGTGAGATTTAATGTATTAAGGTTATAACAAAAACAAATTTCCTTAGGTTTTGATGGCTTAATGTTTTGTCATGTTCTAGGATTGTGATATCTCTCAGTTGTTACATGTGTCGATGAGATGATGACATAATGAGGTGGTGGTGAATGTTATGTGGTTATGGCTATGGTGATGTGATGATGTGATGATGATTATGTGGTGGTGGTTGTGATGTGGTTGAGGATGTGGTGATGTGTGATTCATTTTAATATGTACATGTAATGATTCAACATTGGATTAAAACCATGGAATTACATAAACTATCTTAAATCAAGGCAATATTATATATAAACAATGAACATAAAAATGCATGTACTATTGAGTTATTCAAATTTTACTCATTGAAATGAACTTGATAAAAATTTTCTAATCATCCAATGAAATCTTCCTACCTCCAAGTGGATTACACTATATATAGATCCTCAATCATATCAAGAAAACCCCAAACCACCAAAGGGGTACTCGTATATTCATAGAGTGATAGAAGGTGCCTTAAGATGAATAAATATTTTGTTCTGACATGAAAGAATAGAGTTTAAATCAACAAAATGAACACCCCCCTTGTGGAGGCTCTTTCTGAAACTCTTAATTGAATAAATACAGAGGAGTGTAGGATATAATCTAATGGCTTCCAAGGTACGATATTCATTAACCATGTCCATTGAATGAACTTGATTTTTTGAAAATTTCAAACAATTATTTATCAATTGATGAATCAATATTCATTGATTCGAAATTAAATAAATAATGTAGAAGGATATGAATGATTCATTAATTTAATATCATATATTGTGTGCCTTATGATATCTTATATCATAGGCAGACCATCATATTGTATGATGGAATTCCAATCATAATATATGATATAGAAAACAACTTTTCTATATCTCAAGCTATGATTTAGGGGTATCATAATACATGATGCCACTAGTTTTTGTACTTCTCCAAAAATCACCCTTTTTTAATAAAATTCTATAAAGAAATTATGAAAACATCAAAACACATTATAAATCCATATGAAAATCTTTTGGATATGGTTTATCAAACTCACATTACTTTTGAACAGACACTTTGATAAGAATTTAAACCTTATCCAAAGTCCTAGAAATATGTATGTACAAGCCTTATTATAATTGGCAAAAAATATAAATTCCATATCTCATATATTTATTAAAAGACTGGCATCTATCAAAGAATCAGGGGTAATCATGATACTAATGGATATATTGTTATCCTTATCAAATATACTCATATCTTCATATAAAAATGTCCACCATAATACGTACCATGTATATTTCTTGTATACTTATATAATACCTTTTTCCATGACATTGAGTGAAAACTAGACATGGAACGTTTCAATCAATTATATAACATCTCATTGTTTTTATATTATTTGAAATAGATTGACATTGTTGATTAATACAACATATATCATTTGTAAAACAGGTGATCACATCACATGTCCCTCGTACAAGTATTTAAACCCATCATATGTGACTCAAATAAGAATACCCATGAATTTCATAAGTATAATTCAATCAATGGCCCAAATTCCTTATCTAATCATATGAGTTGAAAATTCATATCTAGTTTAAACTCTAATCAATTACTTGATCTATAATATACCCACCCCTAGTTATACATTCCCCAAGTATTTCATAATAAAGGTGTAAAATTTTAAGGTTCTCATTCTATGTATCTTCCTAACCTTGGGTAAAAAGGATTCATAATAACTAAAAACACCTACGTAAATTAATGATTGTGTGGCCTTCCCTTTGATATAAATTATCTGGTTTGTCTAAGTAATAATTCACAATTTATAAACATATGAATTTATTTTTTGAATTTAAGATTTTATTTTGTATTAAGTTAAATATTATACTCCAGATAAAGATAACATATCACTATAACCCATAATACTCCATGTTGAACATCAGTTAGGGAATAATCTAAGTTATACTTTTAGGGGATATTATAATTCCACTATTCATGCCAAATAAATTTAAAAATGCATGAATGAATGATAAAAAATATATAGACTATATTTATTATTTTATAATACATTATTTTACCTTAAAAATACATATTTTATGTATCTTATACCAAGATATTTACAATGACCCTATTATTGTTGATTAGATAATTCCTTCAATAATAAATGTATTAAATGTTCCTCTACAACCACCCAAAAAGGCCTTACACCACCCCTCTCAAAGATCTCTCATATGAGATGGTATTTTTGATCGAAGAGTTTAGTCTTTTTATGAGACTATGGTTCCTTGGCCTTAGAATTGCCTCCATTGTTGTCATAATAATGCTTGTTTTCTTTATCATTTCAAAGAACTATCCCATGTTTAGTGGTTAACTTCTTGATATAAATTATTTCCTTCATTTTATTTTATGAAAAGATTAATCTCACCTATGTTTGTGTGTATTTCTTGGTGGATTCCTTATAACTCTTCCAACTAATAACTCTTTTGTTTCGGAACAAAACATGATTTTGATATTCATTCCATATTTATAAGATTAAAAAAATCATCAGTGTAAACTTTTATATAAAGAACATCCTCTCCTCCAAACACCAAGAAAATATGTTTATTTTTGGCATGTAATTCAGGATTTTCTTAAGAGAAATCTAGTGATTCTCACCAAGATTGGATTACTATATACTTGTTATTATGGAAGCTTATGTGATATCATAATGAGTAAAAAAGAATGAAATTCATGATACCATATGGGGAGGAAATATAAGGATTTGTATCCATCCTTTCTCACTTCTTAGATGGACTCTGAATTTTATTAATATATGTTTATTGAAATGCTGGTAAACACCACTTTTTAAGGTTATCTAAGCTAAAATGATTTAGAATATTTCCAATTTCTTTTTCTGGAATGAGTCCAAGAGGCCTCTTAGATATATCTCTATAGATATTGAAATCAATTTGGTAGACTAATTTAGCCATGTATTTCATTGAAAATAATTTATCCAATCGCATCTTTAGAGTGTGTAAACACAACATTTCATTTATGATAAGAAGTATTTCATCTAATACAATATCACAGACACTATAACACATAATTGAACACACCTACTAATATTCTTGTATAAAAAATAATCGTTCACATTCTTAATAAAAACACACTATTTGTTCCATAATAAAACTAGATATTCTAATAACTAGAAGGTTGATTTAGTCCAAAAATATACCGTTATAACTTTTATAATTTAGAATACCCATTAGCAACTTCAAAACTATTAGGATTTATAATATATACATTCTTGACTAAATTACAGTTAAGGAAAGTGGTTTTGAAATCCATTTTATATATCCCATTGTAACAACCTAGATATTATAAATTATAATTTTTTCTGAATAAATATTTATTATATTATATTGTATATTATTATACACATAAAATACATAAAGATACAAACACCACTTTATTTCACTGAAGGAGACCATTAAATTAATAAAAAACCCTATGAAAATTCCAAAAAATTACAATGGGATAAAAAAATAAAAAATAAAAAAACTGGAATAGAAAATTTTTGAACCTCCCTAGCTTCTAGAATTACAGCTGCCTAGAACAAAAATATGAAAAAGAAAAAAATCTTTGTAAACCAATCAAAATTTTAAAAATAAAAAATATTGAACCTGGAGAGGAATTGAGGTGAATGATTAATGAAGAAATGAAGTGGTTTTTATTGGAATTTTTGTTACAATTATAATAATAATTTTACCATTAATAATAGAATCTTTATTGTTATGAATATCAACATGACCACAAAGAAAAATAACCCATCTTTTGGAAAAAGGATTTAACCATAAAATATTAAAATTTAATATAAATTATATTTATCATTAATAATTTAATAAAATATAAATAATTTAATTCCATAAAACAAATACCCATATTAAAAACTCAAAAAAAATATAATCATTTTTAAACTAAATTATATTTTAACATATTTATAAAAATTGTAAATTTTATATTAAAATTTTCAAATAACCTAGGCCAAAATTTTATTTTCAGAAACATAATTTCATTTTTATAATTAATTAATCTAAATTTTCTATATGTTTTTTTGGTAGTTTTTTTAAATAATTATATTTTTAGGTGAATAAAAAGAATACATTTTTTCATAGCTGGTATGTTTTAAATAACATCATCCATGTTGTAATAAGGACCCAATAAAATATAAAATTTTAGGACTTACCAAATATATGTTAAATAAGTTAAATAATAAATTCAATTCAATTTAAAAACCGAAAAATTATTTTTCAATGTCTAAAAGTCTAAAGTGTCTCTTTAAATAACAATTTTTCATTTACACTTTTCCTTTTGATTAAAGTAATAAATTGAAATTATAAAGTTTTTTAAAACTCAAAAATCATTTCATTTTGTAAATATATTTTATAATGTCAAAAAATTACTATTACAAGTTTTAATTTAAAATTTATATTTTATTGAATATTTTACCCTAAAAACCCCCTCTCCAGGTGTATAAATACCCCCTCCTAATCCCGTTAAAACTCGTATAAATTACAATTAAAAAAGACATACATCTACCAATTTACCATATAATAATTCCCTTAGAATACTTAGTTATTTTTTGAGTAATAAAACTTTAATATTTTAATATTTTAAGGTTCTTATAAAAGGATCAACTAATAGAAAGAGGCAATGTACCTTCATTATTTTATTCTTTTTTCATTTACTAATTCCATATCCAACTTTTCTTTTCTAATCCATAAAATATTTAAAATATTACATATTATGATTAAATGATATTTATAATGTTAATATCTGAAAAATGTTATTTATAATTGCACAAATTATACATATCACACCTCCACTTTGGAAAAATTCTCCTTAATGTTTGGTTAACCGCCCATAGTGACATTTTCAATGCATTAATTATCCAAAAAAAATATAGATGATTATAATTAATTGTTAATACCATAAATATTTATAGATATATTTATTTATAATCTTATAGAGTTAATTTTTAAAATTTACAAATAGAAATAAATGGGGATAATTAAAATTAAGCAAGATGGGATATTTTAAGGAAATTGTGATATCAAAACATTTTACCTTTAATGATGGGAATTAACAAAATATAATCCACCAATTAAAATTCATCAAGTGTGAGAAAATAAACATATTTTATATTTTGTTCCATGTTTTAATGAACCTATTTTTTCTATATAGGATGAACAAAAGTGATGATATAAATCGAGATTTAAGGTAAGGAGATTCTCAAACCGAGATCTTTCTTTTGAAATTTTTCTCATTATGGATATTCATCTAATGTCCTTAAAATTTTTTTTTACTATTATATCAATTTTATTTTTGGTGATATACATGTTTTTACATTGTTGAAATTTTTCAGAATCCAATTTCAAATATTTTTCCAAATAAATTTATTCTCCAAAACATCATATTGACACCACTTGAGTTGTTTATTATCAACTCAAGAAAGATTTTTTTTATTCCTAATTTTTCTTAATTACCCATTTTTGAACCCCAAAGGTAATTCAAAGAAATATTATTTATTAAATCCTTATTAAAACCTTTCCTTTTCGTCAGTTAATTTCATGACTATGATATTTATATTTTCACTTTCCATATGTATTGCAAGATTATAAGCATTTATAAAGGTATGGGTGGGCCTGAAATTATATTTTGTTCCATTTAAGTGGGTAATGTAGTATATCATAAGATGTTATGTGTATAATGTGTGAACATGATTCTAGATTTTTTTATAACTGTGATTTTATTATTTATGCACTTATGTTGTGTATGAACATGATGGAATCATTATTCACAACCATGTGTGGTTTTTAACCACTATGTTATGATGATTTATTATTAATAATATTCCACGTTTAATCCCTTTTAAAAAAAATCCATCATGATTATGATGATTATCCAATGATTATTTTCTAATGATTATGATTATTCTCACCCATGTACTATTGAGTAATGCCTTTTATTCCTTCTGTGCCATTCCTCTCCTTACTAGGATTTTAGATCACCCCTTTCATTGATACATATCCTCAGGTGAATATATATATATATATTATAGTGTTAGATATTTTTTGAGGATAATTAACAGGTATTTAATTAATGTTAATGTTTTATTATGAACAAATGATGTATGAGCCTGTTTTCCAAATAATGTTAAACCTTTGGATCCTAGAATGTATAATATAACATTATTTATATTAAAAATTATGTAATAGTCAAGTAAAAAACGTTTTCTCAGTATTGTTGGCACCATATCATGGTTTAGATAATTTGGGAATTAATATTTGAAAATATTCATGAAAAAACATACAGATAAGTCTAATTATAGGTAAATATCCTTGGTGTTTGTAAATTAAAAGAGAATGTGGTTTTCAAGAAATAAAATCAATGCTTGGATACTGTAAGTTGATGTGGATCTAGCATAGATTTAACAGGGGTAAGTAACCCTTAAAATTGAATA
Organism: Viscum album; assembly: GCA_963277665.1. Lineage (NCBI taxonomy): Eukaryota > Viridiplantae > Streptophyta > Magnoliopsida > Santalales > Viscaceae > Viscum > Viscum album. Next base: position 1,211,985,078 of record OY728165.1, read on the forward strand.
TTGGGTATGAACTTGATCATCACTTACTGGATGACAAAGAGGCCTTATTACATACATGGTTTGAGACTCCTGGGGGATATGTTTTAGTTAATCATAAAATATATTCAAACCTTTATCAAGGATATATAACTGATGTAATAATTCCTCTTAAATTAGAAAATGGTTAATGTACCTGCTCCGAAAATCATTTTTATAGAATAGGGTTATATCAAACATAGCTATCCCATATGATTTGACTTTATAATTAATGTTTCCATGAAAATTAATTTATTATTTATAATTCAATAAAATAATTTTTTTAGAGAATTTCTATTTTTAAAAATTTTTAGAACCAAGATAAATCGGATCAAACAACCATGTGATGGATAATGCAATAATTGTCTGAATGAAATTCCCAATGAAATGATAAGTGGATTTCAAAACATCACAGTGACTTTAACCTCGCTATATTTGGCTATAAAAAACAACATCAACCATGTAGAACATCTTCCTTGAAAAAATAAATAGAAATTAGTTATCTAGTACTTTATGTATCAATGACTACTAATGTTTAGTGGGCCTTATTATCCAATTATCAGAGAAAAGTTTGTCAAATTAATGGAAAACATCTTTTTTGTGCTCTATTATTCGCTGAAGTAGAAGTTAATGTTTTTAGATTATCATTTATATAGATAGGTTTATCAATAGTGGGTATTGATAATGAATAAGTTTATAAAATATGAAATGGAATAAATAGAGTGGAAAGACATTAAGATGTTATTTCATAATAAGTATTTCCCATGAACTCTTCAAACAAATATGGAGATACAATTTATAGAGCTTATTAAAAATGATAGTGAATATTTCATGGAATATAAGAAAAATTACACAATTTTTTAAGATATGCCTCAAGTTTTGTTATTGACAATGATAGAAAAATAAATAGATTCTTCAGTGGTTTAAAACAACACATCTAAAAGGATATAGTAATCTGAGACTACAGAAGTTATGATGAATTAGTTTGATGTGATTTTAAAGTAGATATGGAGTTTGGATAATGGTTCCATGGACATAGAGATAATAAAATAATAATGGACTTTAAACCTATAAGATAGAATGAAAAAGAATTGAAACTGATCCAACCACACATATAACAAATATGTGTGAATAAGAATAATAGAAATTTCCTATAAGGGATTATAAAATGCATTAACTATGGGAGGTAAATCCACCAATCTCATGAATGTCGAAGGAACATAAATAATTTGACCAGCATATTGGAGGAAAGAATGAAATCTATGAATGTATTACTAATGGTTCAATGCTTCAACTATAAGAAATATGGGAAATATACAAGATAATTCTCTAAATCATAGGCCTTTTAGGTTAATTTGTTTCAGAAACCACTAAAGATGAAAGTGAAAGGGAATTACTATGACTTCATCACCACTGAGGGGGAATATGAAAATGAACCCTTAAATGGTAAAATTCCTATTCACTCAAGAATTTAAAAGATTTTATTTGATTCTAGTTCCATAAATTTCATTATATCCAATAAGTTTTTTAGAACTGTTGAATCACATCCTTGATACCTTTAAATATGTATTCTTATTAAAAAACATAATGGTATAATCAATGCAACCCAGTTGTTGGAATCTTCTCCTATTATAATTTGTGGAAGTATTATTCCAATTAATCTCATAAAACAAACCTTGGTGGAATTAAATTCTATACTGGGTATAAATTTTCTCTCTTTATATTGATCTCACATCAACTTTTGTGAAAAGAATTTCACTTCATATATTTTAAACCATCCCATGCTCTTATAATAATAAAAGAAAGATAAAAAATCCCCTTATAAGAATCTATGAGTGTTATAGGTGTCCATACCTAGTGAAGAAGAATATATTTCCCAAACTTTGTACTATTAAAAGAACCAATATTGAAGAAATTCCCATTTTAATAGAATATATAGATGTATCTCTTAAAGACTTCACTGGACTTACCCTAGATTGTGAGGTATATTATTTAATATATATTATACATGGATCCACTCCTATATCCAAAATCCTTTATAGTATGACACCAGTAAAACATTAAGAGTTTAAGAAGCAGCTATAAGAACAGTTTTATAAATGGTTTATATTCCCTAGTGAATCACCATGGCATTCATTGGTTATCAATTTAATAAAATGGATAGATCAATGAGGCTATTAATTGAAAATCAAGAGATTAATAAGATAACCATAAATCAACATTATCCCTTTACTAGGATTGATGACTTGTTCAATCAACTTCATGGATCTTATTACATTTCAAAGGTGGATCTTCATTTTAGATATCAACACCTGAAGGTAAAGATTAAAGATATTTAAAAGATAGCTTTACATTCATGGTATGGACACTATGAGTTCATATTTATTACCTTTGGTCTTACTAATGTGTAAAGAACACATTGTGTCTGTAGTGTTTTTTTTCAACCCACAATAAGTATTTAATGTAAATACATTGAAGAAGAATTAGAATTGAGAATAGGTTCTTAGTAGTTTTTTACAAAACTCAAGAATTTTAAAGAAGATATTCCCAAGCCAAGAGTCACCAAGGCAAGACAATTTAAAAATAAATTATATAAAATAAAGTATAGTATTTTCATTATATAGAAACTCTATTATTTACATGTAAAAGTTTTGAAAATTTTAAGGATTTTTTTCAAAATCTAGGCACTGATTCAGCATGGGATTCAATGTCCTGGTGAGACTCAGAGTTTATATATTATAAATATTAAATATATTATACAACAGACATGGAATTTTACAAAAATAATGGAATAAATTCAAAACATATTCATAGATGGAAAATCTATAACCGCTATTAAATCAATAATATGGGTTTTACCCTAGTTGTGACATAAACATTGTGCACGTCAAGTGTTTTTATTAAGTATAGGCAGGATATAATTAAAAATAAATGAATTTATTTATTTATTTATTGTTTATTGAATTTTCTAAACCTAACCCTCTAATATTTAAATCATATTATAGAAAAATCCTAGGGTTAGCTATATAACCCTAGGTATTTTATGGGATCTATATAGGAAACCCATTTATTAATGAAAATGGATCGAGGTGCAATGATCATTTTACCAAGGAGTTTTCTTCCTCAATAGAGTTCTTGAATATCACCAATGATAACAACAATGAATAGTTATTCATTATTGGTTGATCAAAACTAATGATAGGATATTTTTTATCCTCATTTAGTTTATCCTATGATGAACATGAATCACTTCTACTAATAAATTTATTTGTGGTCCCATCAATTATTTTTGGCTGTTGATTTACTTTTCTAGAATTAGGAATTGATATTGTTTATTAATCATTTATTATCCCTTTTTTGACACATTACTAATAAATAGATTGAGTTCAACCCAAAAATGGCCAAAATTTATTCCCCAATATTTTGTGTTGTTCTTTTCCCCAATAGTTACTTATTCATTCATCATCAGTGATCAGTTTGACTTGTGATTTTCCATTACCTATAAACTAATTATTGAAAATTCAATCTTTCGCACAATAGATCATTTTCATAACATTAGGTTCATGATAAAGGGAATGAATGAGGATAGTTGTGGTGTTATGGGATATAAAATAGGTATAAAATGCTGGATCAATGGGTTTTATCAGCATTATGGTGATACAAAGGTGTGGTTCATTGGGAGGTGAATCCTAAGAAGTAGTGTGGAAAGAATATGTCCACCAGTGAAGATTCAATATCATTCATCCAAAGATATGATTTCCCTTGAAGATTTTTTTTGGATCAATGGATGGATTGTAATGGGTGGATACACATAAAGATTATAGGATTCTGAAAAAAAAATATTTAGATACATGGAGAATAGTTAAGATAATCACACGTTGTGTGGACCATTATTGTAGTATAAATGGTTTCCTAAAAAATTGAAAATCACAAACCATTTGGTCAATTTTCAAGTGAATTGATGATCGAGACTAGGCATGTACCCTAGTGGTATATGGGAATATTCACAGCTAGGTACATGAGCATGAATAGTGTACATCGGCGTGAACTACATACATGGACATGGATAAGACCAGAGTACCCTACATAATTAGGTACATAGGCACATGCCTAGTGCATGGTCATGGGATAGAGTACACGAGTATAGCTAGACTAACTAAGAAATTGTTTTTAATCCTGGTACACACTATTTACTTCTCCCATGTCTGGTTGATTCCCCACTCTCTTCAGTTTATAAGATTATTTGTAGGGTATTTTCCATTGGTCCATCCCTAAAAAGGCAGTTTTCAAAATCCCATACTAATAGAAGAATAAGTGATCCTGTATATAGATTAGTTTTAAATAGAGTTAGTTATTCATTAATATTTACTAGGCTGTGATTCACTATTATTCCACCCTAGGATGGGTTAGGTATAATGTTATTAACATCTAGGGAATGTGATCCCCATCCCATTGGATTACTCTGGGTTGGGTAAGGTATCCCCATAGGCCCTGGGTGAGATCTCTTATCTATGTCTCGATGTAAATTGAGGTCCACCATGTACCTATTTATTTTGAGGCCCAATAGGTACCTCTTCTAAAATGAGAACTATCAATGTTATCAAGATTCTATGAGTGAGATCACTCAGATGAGTGTTACCCTGAAGACTCAAGTATAATCATAGGCTATAAGTATGGTTGTAAACTTAATTTGAGACTTTTTTTCTAGTTTGATTGTATTTGGGATATTGATTTTATTTTAACTTATGAGATGAATATTTCTTGATTCTTATTATTTTTTGATTTTAGGGTATCCTACTAGGCATGTTATACTCACCCTTTCATGGGATCTTCCCACACATGTCATGTCTTATGCAGACAATAGGGTTTTTGATGGTGTCCTTTGTGGACCAGGAATATGTTGATCATAGTTGAGAAATATGGACTATTGTCTAATACAGGAGTTTCATTTGATAGCAGTATCATCCTTTATATCATGCTATACTCTTTAATTGTATTATTGGACATATATTTGGAACATTACATTACTATAATTAATTTATACTCTGATGTGGGATTTAGTTATATGCATTCATACTCGTATAAGTTGTATCATTCCTTTTTCTTTATTATATTGGTGGTGAAGATATGTGTGTTCATAAAGGTGATTTTGGAAATGTACTCCAATTTTTTTCATATACCTACACAGTTCTTATAACCAACCCCATGCCTATTGATGGTGCACTCAGGGTGTAACTGATCATACCAAGATTCACTGCTTTATTTCACCTTTACACCACCACTTTATACGGGTTTTATATTTAAAATTAAAAATATAATAACAAATTTCACTTCCCATTTAATTTTTTTATTAAATTTTTATCAATGTTAAATAGGAAAATTATTTTAGTTTTTTTAATTTCATTATAGTATGAGGTGAATTGGAGGGCCTAAGATGATGCAAATTCAAAATGGGCCAAACTTCATTGAATCCCAAGGAAATATTTCCACTATATTACACGTTTCAAGAAATATTTGTATTTAAATGGGATGAAATTATATTTTTGGATCCAAATTTTATTAGGATACGAATATTTTAATGACTACCAAGATCAATTCATCCCAAAAGGGTCACAAATGAGTAGATCTATCAGAGAAATAGAATCTTCTTGAAGTTGAATATTTGGTACTATATTTCCGCCATATCATAAGTTATAGTCATAAATTGGCTGATAAATTTGACATAAAGATATTACATGTTTTGGTCAAAAACTTTATCTTTTTCCAAGTAAATATAATTGCTTTTACTAACCCAAAACCGATACACAATTGGAATCTCAAAATATGGGTTCCTAAAACCACATCTCGTTTAAGCTATAAATTGGCACCCTGGTCACCCTATTAAAAAGTATGGACAAAGAGTGAAGTGAAAAAAATTTAGAGTTATATATGAGCCCTCTCATCATCTCTGAGGTTTCGTAACTCTATATAATCATTTTTATGGCACTTTAATAAAGGATCCCTTCATCGAATCCTTCGTATCTTTCTCTTTTTGTAATGTTTGTGTTTTCATAATAAACTAATTTTTTCCCATTTTATTTCTTATTTTTTTCTTCTGTTTTGTTCAACTATCTTCATAATTACTCATCCAATTTGGTATGATATTCAAGATTACAAATGTAATTGTTTTATACCCTTTCTAAACCATTTCATATGCAATACATTTATAAAATGACTACACTACACATGGAATAATATTTCTTTTAAGTAATAAATACACCTCTTAACATATTAATTCATTTATTTTGAATAAATGAGTTGTAATAATTCACCTAATATGATATATTAATTCAGTTTTTAATTTAATTGAATATAATTGATGAATTGAACAAATAATAGATAACATGTGTGGTTGAGAATTTTTGTGAATTGTTGGAGCACAAACTTAATCGGTGATACGAAATCAAAAATGGTCAATTTATAGAGTTAAAATATAATCCCTAAACTCAATTAATTCTTATTTATAAGGTTGATATATTCCCTAATATACCACTTTCCATAATCAAGCCTTATAACATTAAACAAATTAGGTTATTGTGATTGCATGTTCTGAAGCTTGCCTAATGTTTAATTAATTTCATCTTTGGTGTCAAGTTAACTCATGTAGGGTTTGAGGGTTAAATTATTAGGGGATTATAATTAAGTTTATATTAATTTAAATTATGATGATTAATATTTAAATTAAAATTAAAAATTAGTTTGAACACTCCTTTTAAAACTATTTTTTTAAAAACATATTCTCATTGTGTTTTCTAAATCACATTTCAAAAACAAAAAAATGTTCTTACAGAATACATATTATAGATTTATAAATGGAGACCCCCATACTTTTATGTAGTTATTTCTGTAAATTTATTTTATTTTCAGAATACATTAAATATGTTTTTAAATTACTCCCTCCTTTTAGAGATGATCTTGGTCAACAACTTTGTTGCACCTATGTACCCTAAAATCACACTTCATTTGGGAGCGCCCACAATAGTGCCCTTTCAAATTCATGTCATTATTGAGGAGGAAATTATTTTATTTAACTAATTCGATTTATTTTTTAATTTAAATTAATCCTTTTTTCTCTTCTTTCTTATTTCTTCTTTACTCTTTATCTCAATTTTTTTTAGTTTTGTTTCTTTGTTTTGTATCTCTTTTATTACCTTTTATACCATAAATTGAAAGTTATAATCATTATATTATGGTATTATATTATTAATTTCTATTATTTATGAAGAAATAACATCCCTAATATCTCATTGATCTATACCCCGATATTGAACGCATCATTTGGGGTTGAATTAGACCATCTAGGTCTACAGGAAGTGTCGACATTTACCAAACTGAGGAATTTCTCCAAAATAGGAACATAGAAATTGGAAACAGTTTTTAATATAACATAAAACAATAACCAATGGATGAAAATAGTAAAAATGAACTAAGTAGAACCTCTATAGAATTGGCTTTACCCAACATTAAATACCAACCAAATTGTATTACATTTCCAAACCATGAATTAAACTTTGAATTAAAATCGATGTTAATTCCCCTTTCTTCTGAAGTTTTAGGTATTATCTAGTGAGGATCAAAAAAACATTTAAGATAATTTAATTTGGTTTTCTACACCTTTAAAACCAATAATGTCTCTAAAGATCAAACAGAACTAAGAACATTCCCATTATCTCTATATGGAACTACAAAAGACTAGATGTATTATTTACAAACTAAAGACATAACATGTAGGAATGATTTGAAATTTATTTTTTTGCAGATATTTTTTCCATAATCGAGGACCAATTCCATTTTTAAGGAGATATTATTGATCAAGAAATCACAAGGGGAACCAATTTATGAGTACAGGTAGAGATTCAAGAAGTTGTGCCCAAGCTTTCCACATCACCAAATCAATGAGAAACTCCTCATCTAGTACTTTTGTGAAGGCCTAAAACCTATGTAGAAAAGCATGGTGGATGCCATAACTGAAGGGAATTATTCTAAAAAATAGAAATAGTCGTACATGAATTGATTAACAAGATGGAACAAAAATCCCAATAATTCGGTAATTGAGGTACAACACATGTTAGAGGAGTACATCAGGTAAGGCCTTCTTCTATTGAATATCATTTAATTGATACTAAGTTGGAAGAATTAACCTTTGTGGTGAGGAAGATTACTTTGTCTTAGAAGGCATCCCAACCCTCTTTAATATGGCCATGTGGTATTTTCACTAAAACAGACCACCCAACTGATTGTTTCCCCCAACTACAAGAAATGGAGGATTGCATAGTCATATTCTTTGGGAGACCATATCTGCGGCAATAAAAATAAGCACATCCCTATAAGAAGTTTTATTTTTATTCACCAACCTGAAACCAATGGTGTAAGGATAAATCGGATAAGAGGTTTGGGTCTAGACAACAAAAAAATCCCCCTTTTCGACAAAATTCTGGTAGCCTATACCATGCCAATACGGTTTCCAACAACCCTGAAGAATATTCTATGCTCAACCAACAAAAATTAAACAATAATGGAACTATCAACCAAAGGTAGATTCCAATACTTATTATCTTTTCAAACTAAAATTTTTTAATAAATATAATGAGATGAAGAGTCAAGGGTCATATTTAAGAGATTTAACGACATTAATGAGCCAGATTTCCATCCCCATCCATGAACTGGTAAGTATGAACATTATAGATCTACCTTCCCAGCCTACATCAAATACCAAGGGGAATGTTAGTGAAATCATATTAATAAGTGGGTAGAAAATAGATGATATATCTTTGTATACCATTCCACCTGGATTTACCTCAACACTAGTGAATCCCCATTCAAGACTAGCTATTGAGAAGCCTAAAGAAAAAGAAAAAGGTAATAAAAAATTGATAATATTCCTCCTAGACTACTTTCATTTGCAAATATATTTGTACCAAACAAGAATTTGGCTGAAGTGGCTATTAAAAAAAATAGGTTTGGATACATTCAAGCATGTTGATATCAACATCCCTCTACATGATTCAATTAAGAAAATCCCAATGTATTCCATCTTCTTAAAAGAACTTTGTACCAATCGAAGAGGTCTCAAGGGAAATGAGAGTATCACTCTTGAAAGGAATGTGTCATCACTCATTACACAAACGCAATTAATTCCATCAAAGTTCAAGGATTTGGGGTTATTCACCATCCGATGTGCTATAGGAGAGTTACACTTTTATTATATTTTATGTGATTTAAAACATTCTATAAATGTGATACCTTAGTTTTTATTATCTTCATTATAGGTTAGTGATTTGAAGCCTACAGGAGTAGTGGTGTAGTTGGCGAATAGATCTACAGTATATCCAGTGTTATTCCTTGGGAGATGTACTTGTTCAGGTAAGAGACCAGATCTTTAAAGTATAATTTATAAGTGATTAACATAGAGGATTGTTGGGTAAATTGTCATGGTCCCATTATCATAGGTATTCACTTCATCAAAACTACAAAAACTATCTTAAATGTCCATAAGGGTACACATTCCATGGAATTTGGAGTTTATGTTCTCATATTTAATGTTATAGACTCCATGAAGTACCCCTCATAGGGCCATTCTACTTTTTTTATCTGCCATTTTGAACCACCCAGTAAGAACCCCATGGATTTTGATTATCCCATTCTTAGAGAGACTATGAGAATTGGATCCAGTTTGATGTCTAAGAAAACATCCACATCTAAATATAATGAAAAAATCACTCTTAGATTTAATTTTCAAATAGATTTATATTCTAATTTTAATCAGGTTCACTCTAATTATGACTTGGCTGTCGAGTATGCTGATGAATTTGATTCATTATTTTCTAACTTTGACAATGTATATTCTAGAAATAATGTTCATTGTGACCATATTTCTATTCCTCAAATGTATCCATTCATACATCACCCCCTTATATTGGAACTCAAGCCATTACAACCAAATCAAAAATATTGATACTTGTTTTGTGGTGAGAGATTACTAGCTATAATTGCTAACAATGTCCCTTTTATACAAACATAAAAACTTTTTAATATTTTGAGGGATAAAATTAGGGAAATAGGGTGGACCTTCGTTGACATATCAGGTATTAAACCTTCAATAATAGTCTTAGGATAATTTTTTAGGATAGGGCTAAATTGGTTAGGCATCCAAAAATGAGACTAAATCCAACCCTTTCATAATTTGTTAAAAAAACAAGTTGAAAGTTTTCTTGAGGTAGGTATAATTTATCCCATTTAAGATTCCCAGTGTTACTTCCTATTCAGGTTGTTCCTATGAAAATCGATGTTACTGTTGTTAAAAATGAGAGAGTGGATTTAGTTCAAATAAGGGTACAAAACTATTGGCATGTGTGCATTGATTATAGGAAACTAAATAAATCCACTTTCATGGACCATTTCCACCTCCCATTTATTGATAAGATAATTGATAGAATAGTAGGTAAGATGCAATATTGTTTCTTGGATAGATTTTCTAGATACTTTTAGATTCTTATAGATATAGAGGATTAGGGGAAGACAAATTTCACTTGTCTATTCAGTACATTTGTCTACCTAAGGATTCTATTTGGACTATATAATGACCTAGGTACCTTCCAAAGATGTATGGTTAGTATTTATTTCAGATTTCATTGAAATATACATGGAGGAATTTATTTATGATTTTACATTTTATGGATCTTCATTTAATGAATGTATATTTTATTTAGAAAAGGTGTTGAAATATTGTACTGAGATGAATCTGGTCTTGAACTTTTAAAAGAGTCATTTCATGGTAGACAATGGAATTGTCTTTGGTCATGTAGTGTAAAAAGAAGGGATAGAGGATGATAGATCCTAATTAGATATTATTTCATCCTTACCCTATCCTTCATGTGTGAGTAATGTTAGATCATTCATAGGGAATACAAAATTTTTTCGGCACTTCATCAAATATTTCAATAAAATTTACCTTACTTTGTAATGATTATTAAAAAGGATTCTGATTTTGTGTTTAATGATTCTTGTAGGACTTCCTTTGTTGACTTATTGAATCATTTGACCACTCTAAACATCATAAATCCCCCAATGTGGGACATTCCATATTATCTTATGTGTGAGGCTTCAAGATTTTCAAATTGAATTGTTGTATCATAGAGGGTGGAAAGATGTTCCCATGTGATTTCCAATGCATAAAGGACATTGGATTGAACCAAATAAAACTAAAAAATAGGGGGGAAAGAGTTTCTTGTCATCATATTTTATTTAGATAAATTACATTCATATTTATTAGGCTCTATTTTTTTTTAATCATGATGCTCTGAGATACCTCTTGAAGAATCTAGACACAGATTCTATAATCCTATGATATTTTCTCCTTTATTAAGAATTCAATATTTAGATAAAGGACAATAAGAGGTCAGAAAACCTAGTGGTGAACCACATGAGTAGGATAAATCACATACTATAGGATGACACCATGGAATAGGTACTACTTTGAGACACTTTCCCCAATGATAATCTTTATTCCATCTTAGGTACACATCCCTAGTATGCTGATTTAGTAAATTATCTTTTTGCCTCTGAAATTCCTACAAATTTAAGGAAACACAAATTCCAAAAATTATAAAGTGAGTCTGGGTTTTATGTGTGGGATGATCAGTACCTCTGGCACATGTGTAGTGATCAAGTTATTATGAGGTCTGTTCCTAATCAAGAGTTTGATTATGTTCTTCATTTATTATATACACATTCATGTGTAAGAAACTTTGGAGCCTAATAAAGAACAAGTAAAGTCTTAGACTCTTTATTATATTGTCCTAACTTATTCCATGATGCCCATGTGTTTTTTTAGTCATGATCTTGTTGCCAACACATTGGGACCATTTCTAGGAGACATGAGATTCCCCAACCACCCATATTTTTTTGGGATATTTTTTATAAGTGTAAAATTTATTTTATGGGTCCTTTTCCTAGTTTATTTTGTTTTTTTGTATATTTGTTTCCATTAATTATTTTAGAAAATGTTTGGAGAAAAATACCACCAGGAATGATGATTTTCATATTCTAGTTGACTTTTTCAAGGCTCAAATTTTCTACATGTTTGGACTACCAATGGCCACAATCAATAACCAAGGGAAAATATTTTTCAATTGGAATTTGAATTCCATCATTCAGAAGTTTTGTTTGACACACAAAACAACAACACCATACCACCCCAAACAAATTTCTAGGATGGGGTTTCAAATCGGTGGTTGAAACACAATTTGGAGAAAATCGGGCAGCCAAATAGAAAGGATTGGATAAAGTGATTCGATGAAGCACTTTGGTATTATATAATGTAATACAGAACACCCATCGATATGTACCCATTTTTTATTTTTTCTGGGAATGTATGACGTCCCCCAATGGAATTCGAGCATCAGGAATATTGGGAAATAAATAAATGCAAAATTGATTTGGTTCAGTTGGAATTCCAAGGAAACTAAAAATTAAAGAGCATGTGGAGATTTTAATGTAATAATATGAGAACTCAAATATATACAAGGAAAGATCAAAATCATCTCATGGAAGAATGATCTAATAAATGGATCTTCATGTTGGAGAGAATGTCCTACTCTATAGTTCATTAATAAAGCTAATGTCCAACAAGTTTCTTTCCTGATTGTTAGTTCCATATATTGTATCTAATATTTTTCCTAAGGGAATAGTGTAGATCACACAAGAAGACACTAGAAGAAGATTTATAGTCAATGTGATATTTTTAAAGAAATACATTTATGGACTTCCCACTCATACAGTTGATTTCATCAAATGGAAAGACTCGATTGTCAATTGCGAATATCAGGTTGTTATTAACCCTTTCACTTTTATATTATTTTTCCTATTTAAAATTCTACATTTCATGTGCACATATCATCTTATAAGATTACATTAAGGAAAATTAAATATTTTATGTGTGGGTTATAGGATGACATTTGGGGGTAGTTATTTAGGATTTTTTGTTTGTGTGATTTTCATGTTTTTTCTGTAATGTTGTTGGTTACAATTTTAATAGAAAAAACCAAAAAAGACCAATAAAAACATATCATGTAACATGATAATTTACATGTGGAAAGTATAGAAAATTCATGTTTTCAAAATTCATTAGTATCATGATAAGCATCATCATTATTACATCATCAAGGGTTGATTTTTGTAAAAATGGATGTTTTTGATGATATGATCAGTTGTGTCATTAAAAAACCTTATAAAATATTACACCATTCATTATGATTTTATTTCATGGTAAATTATTTAACTGATTTATCCACACAACTCTTCATGAAACCATGACTTGTGAAATTTTTCATACTCAATTGAAGGTGTATTCAGGTTTGGTAAAAAATCATCTTATTATAGTGATTGGTTCATATGTTTTTTTCTCTTCCTCTCAATTTCACTATTATACTGAATTGAACAATGTGTGTGTACCTTTAATAAAACCATTGTACGCCCTCAAAAACAAAAACAAAAAACCAAAAATTATAAACTAAAAAATAAGGATTTTATCTTTGGTAGGTCAAAACACACTCTTCCTTGACCTTTGATATTATTATTACTATTGAAATTGGTGTCTTAAAATGATCAAAAAATGGTTGAAAGTTGAGTGGGATATTTTTTCAAGTAAAATTTTGGAAAAAAATAATAAATGAGGGGAGTGATGAAATGTACAACATGTGGGAATATCTAGGTCGGGAGATTTTAGTTTGACATTCAGGAATTCTTAAGTGAGTGGTTCTTCAAATTTGACTACAAAGGAATATAGAAAATGTTTGTTTAATTAAACTAGGTAAGAATAATTTCTCTACATGACCTGAATATACTAAAAGGGTGGATATATGATCTTGAAATGGTTTTCACGCACACACAAGGGGAATTATTTACATTATGGAACCATTAATTTTTTCTCTATAATTAGTGTCATTAATCTCACTAGATTCTATTTTGATACAACTTATGAGACGACTTTCAAATTTATTGATATAAACTCTTGATGGGATTCATAGTTTTCCTATATTTTTAATATAGATTAGGAAATATTAACATGTATACCATTTCACAATTTTTTTTAAATACAAGATATGATATATTCCTAGGAGTTCAAAAGGGTATGCGTGTGTGGGTGATCATACCACGATTCACTACATTATTTTAGTATTGCACCACTTCTGTAAACTGGTTTTATATATAAAATAACAAATATAATAACAAATATCAATTCCCATTTGATTGTATTATTCAATTTTTATCACTTTTTAAAAGGTAAATTATTCCTATTTTGTTGATTTCATTGTAGGATGAGGTGAACTGAAGGGTCGGAGTTGATTCATAATAAAAATGGGCCAAATTGCATGGAATCCCAAGGAAATATGTCCAATGTTTTACATATTTCTATAAATATGTGTGTTAAAATGTGATTGACTTTTTTGGTAGGATTCAGAATTTTGTTTTCTACAAGACTTCTAAAGACCACCAAACCCAATTCGTCTATAAAGGGGGCCAACTGAATTTATAGGTCCAATAAACCAAATCTACTTTAAGTCAGAGATTTTGTTCTATATTTTGGTAATATCTCAGGAAATATTATTAAACTGGACTTTAAATTTTACATAGAGATAGTAAATATGATTTACAACAACTTTTATATTTTTTCTAAGTCTAGATAAAGCCATTTACCAACCCAAAACTAAGACACAAGTGGGTATCTAGAAATCTGGGTGCCCGAAACCACATCCAATTTTGGCTATAAATTGGAAACATGGGCACCCCATTTAGATGTTCATCCAAGGAGTGAAGTGATATAATTTTGGAGTTATATAGAATTACAATAATTATACTATAGGTTGTATAATTCACTACACTCATAGGAGAATCTCTTGAAACAAGGATCTCCTCATCTAAGTCATCCTATATTTCACATGTTGTAATGTTTGTGTATTCATAATAAACATCGTAGTTACTCTTTTATTTATAATATTTTATTCTGTTTTGTTCAATTCTATTCTTCTTTGATCATCCTATTTGGTATAGAAATCAAGAGTATAATTGAAATTGTGTTATACCATTTCTAATCCATTTCACAAGAAACATGTTTATAGGATTACTACATCGTCCAAGGAAGAGTAGTTATTTTTAAAAATTGATCAACCTCTTAACTACTTAATTAAATTAATTTGAATAAAAGATAAAATTTAATTAAATTAATATGATCTATTAATTGAGTTTTTAATTTATATTAAACTAAATATGTAATTAAAAAATTAACACAAAACATGCGAGGTTGAGTATTGTGTGAATTTTTAGAGTGAGATCTTAATCAGTGATACAAAACCACATGGGATCAATTTGTGGTGTTAAAATACAGTCCCTAGACTCATGTAAAACTTATGTAAAGAGTGGATATATGCCCTAATTTAACACCGATCATAATATATCTTTATGACATCAATCAAAGCAGGGTGTTGTGATTGCATGTTCCGAAGCTAGCCTAGGGTTTAATTAATTTCATCTATGGGCTTAAGATACCTCAAATAGGGTTCAAGGGATAAAAAATTAAGGGATAATAATTAAGTGGATATTAATTTAAATGATAAGTATTAAAAATTAAATTAATAGTTAGAGTTAGATCGATTACACCATTTAAAAATATTTTCTAAAAAACAACTTCTCGTTGTGTTTTATCAGTCACGCTTCAAAAACAAAAAAAATCATATAGAATAGTTCTTGTAGAATTATAAATAGAAAACCATCCAAAATTTTATGTATTTTTTTCTTATATTTTATTTCATTTTAAAAATACCTTTAATAAGTTTTTAAATTACTTCCTCCTTTAAAAAATGATCTTGGTCAGCCACTCAAATGCACCTAAGTACCCAAAAATCACAATTCATTTGAGATAACCCATGACTACACCCAATCAGTGAAACTCATATTTTTTCTAGCTTGGGGGGATCTAGTGAGTTAGTTCATGATAGTGGCATACCATAGCTGGTTTTCTTAGGAACAGAGTTTTGAGATTTTGTATCTGTGAGGTTTTGTTTATAAATCTAGTGAGATTGTGTTAAAGTGTTTTGAGATTGGATCTCATGATAGGGAATGTCATGATGGTGCAGTGGACATAAAATTCATTCACCAGGACTCTGAAAACATAATTGATCACTCAGTACATGTTATAACTAGTTTTCAGGGAAAACATTAGTACATGAATTATATACGAGGGGTTTTTAGTTTCCATGTACTTATTAAGTATGTTCCCCATTTATACTCTTTGACCATGGTATTTATTGACCTTTTCAGCAATTCTTCATTATGAAAACCATCAGGGATAATATAGTTGAATGAAAAGATTGATCCACCTAATGATGAGCCTTTAATATAGGGATATGTTAAGTAGTTAGTGCCTTCGTTTGGTTTTTTGATCTGGAATCTACATTAGAAATACAAGTTTTCTCATCAATACCAATAGATAATGTGTGTAGGATAAGAATGTTTCATGCTTTTTAGAGAAATATATTTCTCATGTTTTGGGTGACCCAGATCCCATATAAATAGAGTACTGTATCATGGAAGTTGGGACATTTTTCTTCATTGTTTGGACCCCTCTTGATCATATGGTGTTCATGTTATAAATTCTTATACATTCCTCAATGGGGTGATGGTGTATTTTGGTGACTGAGACACATGATTTACTGAATCTATCATGGAATGATTTCATACATCACTTCAAAGATGATTTCTACAAAGCTATGTTTTGTGAAGTGTGTATCTAGGAGCTCCATGAGTTCTAGTAGGGTAACACGAGAATACCATAGTTTTCATTGAGGTTTACTAACCACTCTTAATACTCCGAGGATAGATTTTTCAATGTATTATTTTAATTCAAGACCTTTGATCGTGTAATTCACTTATATATCTAGCTTATAGAAGTATCTATTTACATTACTACTCATATTTGGATTCTACAGCATGCTTTATAGTGGATAGATTCTTGGATGAGAAATAACTGATGGTCGGATCAGGTAATAGGTTCTCTATATCTAAAACTTTGGTCACTAGTAGATGACATTATAAAAAGGGATCTAAGAGTGAAAGGTATTTTTGATGTAATTTTAGGATAAGTGATTTTAATTTCAATTCTCATAGGATGGTAATTTTCAGCTGGGTTAGAGGCAGTTTCATCCTTTTATGGAAGGTAAATATCACATGGGATTATCCAACTAGCCATGGGGATGAAAAGAATATGGTTAATGGACCACCTAGGTAGATAAAAAAGTAGATAATATTGGTTTATAGGGTGGAATATGTTGAAGAGGAGCTAAAATTTTGGAATGAGTTGGATAATGATTTGATTTTTTTTTCACGACCACCACTAGGTGTTCTACGCTAGGCTCATGGAGATGGTGGTCAAGTACGAGGGAAACTATAGGCAGTGGAGGCTTTTGACCCAAATGCTCCATATATTATTTGAGTCAGGATTTTTTTATTCTCTACTTTAGCTATAGTATTGACAAAAATAACCATGAGATTCTATTTTCTTTTCACATCTCTTGTTTGAGACCTATAGATTTTAGTGGATCCTTTGGCTTAAACCTTGCATTTGGAGACTCCAATTAGAGGAGATTTAGGGATCCCACACATCTTCTAATAGTGTGACCTGACTCTTGGAGGAGAGATATTCTCTTAGGATCTTTTCATAACTGTGATGAGGCTTTATGATATAATCTTATGTATGGACTGTGTGTCCATATTTCATGTACATATTGGCTTTTTTTGGCAAAGGATGTGGTGCATCCAAGTTGATGGGATAAGATTTTCCATCTTTGGTGAGAAATAAGTATGGATAGATTAGTATAGGCTTGTATATAGGAGGATACAAATGATTTCTCATCATTTTCCTAGTATTATAATTGGATACGTAAAACCTATGATCTCTCAACCTCTTGTAATGATGGTGGATTTTGTATACTTATTCTTTGAGGATATGTCAAGATAACCTCCCTACAGAGAGATGGACTTCTATATAGAATTAAAACCATGGACTACCCCAATATGTTTTCCAACATATCATATAACCGTTGTAGATCTTCATGAGCTACATGTGTTGTTCAAGTATTTTCAAATGATGGGCTTTGTTATACCTGGTGTTTCCCCCTAGGCAGACCCAATTTTGTTTTCCAAGAAGTCAGAATACAGATTTGGGTTATGTGTGGATTGTCATCACCTAAATCATGTGACCATAAATAATATGTATCCAATCTTGATAATTGATTATCACTTATATTTTTTGAAAGGGGTGAGGTGGTTCTCCCAGATTAGCCTCTGGTCAAGTTATCCACAACTCTGAGTTTGATATGAGGATATACCAAAGATGACATTCTGATTTCCATATGGTCACTATAAGTACTTAGTGATTCCCATCAGTATGAATAATTACATAGTAGTATTTATGTGACTTATGAATAAATATTTCATCACTTATTGAATCTATTAATAGTTGTATCGATCGTTGAAGTACCAGTGTTCTTGATGTCAAAGTAGTTCCATATGAGACACCTAAGGATGGTCCTAAACACCCTTGATGATAAATAGATTTATGGAAAGATCTTGAATTACCATTTATGGATTTGAGAGATCTACTTTCTAGGACAATCCATCTCAAAATTGGGATTAGCTGTGGATTGATAACTGGATTAGGTAGTGAACTAGTCTATGACTGAGGTACAAAACGTCCTTTGTTAGGTAAACTACTATCAGTGATTCGTGACTTATTTATCCCGGATATTGCAACCTTTAACTACTTTGACCTAGAAGGGGAAACATTCATTTGGTAAAAAATGTTTCAGTGGTAATTTCTAGATTTTTGGTATATATTGATGAGAACCCCCCATCTTGAGAGTTCTAGAAGAGATTGTTGAGAATGTGGTGTTCTATGATGGCACCATAACTAGGTTTACATGTGTTCTGATGTAGAGGAATTCATTAATTACATATTGATCCCAACGAAAAAGACCCAATGAGTTGAAAAATATAAACCACAATATATATATGGTAGAAAAAGAATTTCCATGGATATATGGTAACACTACCTTATGGGAGACAAGTTTATTATCTATTCTAACCACAAGAATCTCATGTATATATTTTCATATAAATATATCAACATGAGATAGAGGTTATGTGTATAAATTATTCAAGATTATGAATTTTAGATAGTCTATACTCTCATAAAGGGGAATGTGGTTGTATATTATCTTTGCAATAGATCTTGTTCAAAAATTTTGAGTGAGACATTAGAGATGCTAGTATTGTTGTAGTTGTACTTTTTGGATGAGGGTATTGCATCTTACCTATAGTCGATGGTTGTTACCCATATTCTTCTTCAGTGAGTTAGGGGGGAACAGCTTGTTGACATTGATTATGATAACATTAATATTAAAATATCTACTTCATGATTTCCTAATATATATTTTGAAGTTGGAAATAACATCATACTTTTCTAAAGGAAGATGATGGTACTAGTGGGCTATTAGAGGATTTTCTAAGGGCGTTTCATACATCCCCATTGGTATTATATCTAAGAGTGGAGAATATATAATAAGACCTTGGATGTTAGTTATGCTGGACAACAATTAAGATGTTCATAACTAGAATGTTCTCTTGATGTCTTAATTTTTAGTAGGTGAAATATGAGAAATGGGTTCTAAAAAGTTCATCTCCCCCCCTTCAGGTGATGGAGTGGAATTAGGGTGTTATATCCTTGGAATTCATGACCAGACCTACATGATCATCTATATGGGAAGATTTTTTTTGGGTGGTCATATATTTTAACACCTAGTCATCCCACATACTATCCATCCAATAATAGATTTTAGTAGAGAGATCAAGTGACCTAAACATGTAGAAGATATTATGAATTCATGGAATTTCTGTGATGTTAATTTTAGACCATGACGATTTCTTCACAACATAATTATTATGAGTATTATTGGAGTCTTTTGGGATTGTGTGGTTGTTGATAATGGTATTTCACCCATATAAAAATGGCCATATAAAAACCCATTTAGGTTTTAGATGAAATAATTCAATATTGAAAGTCTTACTTTGACCATACTTGGTAGGACCACCAACCCTTGGTTGAGTATGTGAATACCAATAGTTACCACTCTACCATTAGTATGGTACCATTCGGGGCCTTGTATGGGTGAAGGTCGCCACTATGTTGAACTAATCTATGGGAGTCAGCACTCATGGACCTAAAGTTGGTGTGGGTGATGAAAGAGAAGGTGTAGATCATCTTGGAGTATATTTGGACTACCCACATCCATTAATAGTCTTATTAAGATCAATGATTTAGGACATTGGAGTTTAACAAAAGTGGACATGTGTTCATGAAGCCTCACATCCGAAAGTATTATACATATATGGTTGGGGTGAAAATTTTCATTATAAGATTCATAGGAAATTTCGTGTTATTTTATAGGGTTCGTGAGGTGGACTACCAATTAGCCCTTCCTCTATAGTTAGATCGAATATATGACATCTTCTATATGTCATAGATCAGGAGTAATGTGTATGAGCCTTCACATGTAATCTAATGGGGAATTCTAGACATCAAGGATAGAGATACCTTCATTGAGTACCCGATAGCGATCAAGGACTAGTAGAAAAATATCTTAAGTGGTATGTGATCCCCTTGGTGCATTACTGGTGGTTTCATAATAATATTTAGGAGAGAGCTTGGGAGTAGTAGAACCATGATTGATATCAGTACCATCATCTTTTTTGTAGTATTTTTTCTTTTAAAGAAATAAATCCTTCATGTGGGGAGAATGTAACATATATATATTTACCTTGTAAAAAATTGTAATATTAAGGAACAATTTTGAATGTCGGGAACCAATCTAGCATGGGATTCTAGGGCATGGGGATCCTCGGTGTGGACAGAATAAAAATATTAAATATTTTATATCACACACAGAATTATTTTCTGAAATAATGGAATTAATTATGAAAATAATATTAGATGGTAAATATAATACCTTCATTTAATATATAATGTGGGTTTTACCCAAGGTATGACATAATCATTCTATTTACTCGGAGTTTATCTTTAGTGTAGTCATGGGAAGATTAATAAAAATATATTAATTGTTATATTTTTAATTTAATTTCTTAAACATGGAAATACTCTTTTTAAACCCTATAATATCAAAATCATAGGATGATCCACATAACCCTTGGTATTTTAAAGGATCCATAGAGGATATCCTCTGATGATTGAAAATACATTGAGGTGTAGTGATAATTTTACCAAGGATTTTTCTTCAGCAAAAAAGTTGTTGAATGTCTAAAAAGATAATGGTAAAGAACTTTTATTAATTTTAAATCAATCCAATATTGAGGAAATATGTTTCTTTTTCATTGTATTTAGTCCCCATTTTTTTATACCATTTTTAAAATGAATCAATTCTACAGAAAATTTGATTCATAGGTTGATTATTGATTTGCATGTGCTGATTTATCCTCCCAGAATTTGGAATTGATAATGCTTATTAATACTCGATTATCCCTTGTGTTCAAAGATTTCATCGTCAATAAAATGAGGTCAACATAAATTATGGACAATATCCATTTACACGTTTTTGTTTTCTGCTTTTCTCCCCCACATTCTTTTTGTGTTCATCATCAGTGTTCCATTTAACCGTCAGTTCAACAATACCTAAACACTTATCATTATGCATTCAATATTTGGGGCAACATGAAAATTTCCCTAGGTTCATGTTATAGATAAAGGAAACAACTGAGTCATGATCTGGCGTTATATGATATTAGAAAGAGATTAGAGACTATATCAAGGGTTTTCATTTGTGGTTTGGAAATACCAAGGTTTAGTTCGAAGGGAGGTGATTCCCAAGCAGTTGGGTGACCGGAATCTGGCCACAATAATTAATCATATCTTAGAAAACTATATGTGTGAGATCATTATATGATTTCATGGATGGATTGAAGGAAGTAGTGGTCTGGTTAGATACACATCAAGACTTCAATATTCCATAAAATCTTAAGTTACACGAAATGTTGTTTGAATGAACATAGTCATGTGGACCAATGATGTGGTGGATAGGGTCTCACAAAAAGTTATGTATCACATGTTCTATGTTCTATCGACATATCATGTGACTCAGGGCCGATGACTAAGTCTGTAACCTAGGGGTATATATTCACAGACACAACCAAGTACATGGGCACAAATAGTTTACAAGGGCATGACCAAGGTACACAGGAATGAACACATCGAGAGTACTCATACATGGCTAGGTATACAGGCATGGTCTAGGTATAGGGGTAGGATATATAGTACATGGGTTGACCTGAACTAGAAAATATATGTCTTTTACTTCTGAAATAATTTGTATAACTTATACTACCTATATAAGGGTACATGCACCTTTACACAGGTAATGTAGGGGTACATTCACCTTTCTACATGATGAATAAAGGAAGTCCATTACCTATGTAAGGGTAACCCAAGTTATTTATTCACTTCATGATGGTACATTGACATTCCCACTTTTACATAAATGTTAACTAGGTGTTACATAATGTTAATGTCTATATTACACTACCCATATAAGGGTATGGTGAGGCTATGTAAATGCAGTGTGAACTTTGTTGATATTGTGATATTTAAGGGTACACAAATCTAATGTAAGGTTAAATCATTATCCATGTAATTTTACAAAAATCTCACATGAGGGTAAATCCTTAGTCCCATATGGGTATAAGCACACCTACGTAATATTAACAAGGCTAAATTAAGGTATCACAAACGTAATTTCGAGGTAATATATGATTTAAATGACATGTATAAAGGTAAGGAGATAATTTTTATGGCTATGTAAAGGTGAGTTTTCACATGTTTACTTTGGATGGACCATTCCTAGAATGATCACCTACATGAAAATTCTCAAATAAACTGAATAAAGAAAAAAATTGACCACACCTTATTAGAATCATCCATGATTTGTTCATTAGATCAAGAAAAAAATTTTGATCGATCATGCCAAGTTTTATTGACCGTATGAGTTGTAATATATGGAATGAAGAACACTACTTCCCTGATCAAAGCCACCAACCTCCAGAGATAAAGGTGAGTCTAAAGATAATATTGCATATGATATTCATGAATCTTTTAAACAATTACACATTCATTATTTCAATAAGAATTATTTAATGGTTATGGAATTATATAATAATTATTCTTTATTATGAAATGTGAATCAATTCATATTTAAATATGAAGATTCCACATGAACAAATAGGATAGATTAAATCTTTCATGCATTATAAATGAAAGGTATTAAAATGGTGGTTCATGATTTGTACAGAAATTGAAATGATGATCAAATATAAGTTATTTGATATTTCATAAATAAGAGATTAGTTAATATATTTATTTATACACATCAATAATTAATAGTGATATATATAATTGGGTATTTAATGATTAAGGAAACACTTCTTGTATGATGGAATGTCATGTGAACAAATAAGGAAAACCTAAAATCTTCAAGTTTTTCAAATGGTGTCCATGAAAAATGCACAAACAATTATATGATAATTAAAATAATGAAATATAATAACGTAAATATTTTTTGTATTTATATTTTGTCAAATTTGGAATGTTTTTTTGTTAAAAATTAAAATGGTGTGTTTTTTATTTGTTTTATCCATGAATATTCCCTTGCTTCCTATTTTTTAATCCTCTTTTATTTTTTTCTTATATTCTAGTTTGGTATTTCATTGGATTGACTTTTTACCTTTATGTGAGTTTTATTTTACCCTTACATGAGAGTAGGATTCCCTTACCTGAGGTAGTTTTCACCCTAAAGTGAGTGGGTTGTTACGCTTATGTGAAAAAAATTTTCTGGGATAACTCTCACATAATTGGTTGTTTATGCTTGTGTATTTTTTAATTATAGGGTTATTTTTACATTGGGTTTAGGTTACCCATAAGTAATAGTGGGACAAACCTTTCATAAAGTGGGTAGTGATAGTGTTACCTTTATGCGAGATCAGGTGGAAAAATACATGGTAGTGAAATGGTGTAGGATTACCCTTGCATGAGAACCATGATAACCTTACAATGTTGTGGTTTCAGTATAAATACCCTTATTTAGTGGGTGTTGACCATTATATAAAATCAGTTTACCCTTACATAGCAGTATAGAGACCCTTATGTGTCTGTTTAATACCCTTAGGTAGCATTCCAACGTGACCTTTACATAGAGAATCCAATGAATGCTATTATGTAGTGAAACTATTCCAGATTTATTATAAGAAATTATTCGAGAAAAAATTTAATCATACACATGTCTCGAATTTGTTAAAGGATTTTAAATGGTTTTATTCCTTCAGTATAACCCAGTAGATCACCCTTATTGTACCAATAGGGATAGATATAAAGATCAAATGGTACAAGATGTGATAAATAGAAGAGGAAACAGATTATCTAGATAGAGAGAGCTCATTAGTGTCTCTAATTGGAGACGTTATACATAACCTATTCTGCGAATATTTTTCTAGTGTAGATATCATGGTTCTTGAGTTCTTGTGGGGCATAAATATGAGGCCCCGACCTTAAACATCTCTTAATATTGAATTAAATGAATAATTCACATTGAGAATCTTTTCAGGTTTAGAGTTTTAGAGAATTATAACATAACTACTACATCTCAAAAGATTACAAAGTAGACACTTCTACTAAGTTTCCATAGAATAAAAAACTCTTAAAAAGAAACATGTCTAGTTCCAAGTTTTATATAGCATGACTTTCCCTTGATCCCATCCATGACCCTATTCTACATTAGGTCCTGTGAAAAATATTTCAAAAAAACTTGGGGTGAGCATGAAGAGCTCAGTAAGGGATACGCAAAGAATGAAAACTGTTATTTTATCAAAACAACAAGTAAACCATGTATACTTTATCAAAGTAATACTTTTCACCTTTATGAAGTAGTAAAAACTATTAACTGATTAAAAGATCATTACTTACCTAGTTGTAACCAAAATATTACCATAAAACCCATAAAAAGATCACATAACATATAAAGGTAACTTTGGACATAAACATACTTAAGTGGAATAACCAAACGGTCGACTTCCACACATATCACTTAATGGAATAGCCATACGGCCATCTTCCATACATACTTAATGGAATAGCCATACAGCTGACTTCCATACCCAATGCATTGGAGGTTATAACGTAACCACCCGTCCTGGTATTCATGGCACCACCCGTCATATGGTTTATCACGTAACTACCTGTCAAAAGTCCAAGTACCATTATAAAAATCATAAGACATAAATCAAATATAATGGAATGAAAACATTTCCACACTTTGATCATAATATATCACTTAAATATATTGACATAACAAATCCATTATAAAAACCCATTTTCCATACCAAAATACATAAAAGATTATATGGTATTTATTCCATTTTAAAAAACATTACGGCTTGTTCAGGAAGCCAAAGACCTAATAATACTCGCGGCGGCGGAAAAGGTCCTTGTCACTACGTACGTTAAAAGAAACATTCCTTTTTCTCGTTTTGTAAAACACTTCATAGAAAAAGATTCATTTTGTATAAAAGTAAAATTCAAATGGGTTTATACACCGTATAAAATAAAGTTGTGTATAAAATGAAATATGCCTCAATGAACGGAGATTGAGACGAAGTCCCTTACCTCGGGTCCGACTTGACTCGATCATTCTTTAACGTCCTGAATAATAAACTTGAGTTAATTTATACTTGCTTAAGAACCTTTTTCAAGTTCATTATTACTTTTATATCACTTATTACCATGTTATAAACATTATGTAATCATTTAAGTTAATAATGTTTGTTTTGTCGATATTTGGTTCTTAAGTCGAAAGTGGACTTCTTACAATTACATGTTGTTCGTGTGGTCAAAGGTTCTTTATATCCAGTATGACATTCCGGATTTTAATATCATATATATCAAATATAACCAGAATATACATGTATTTATAATATTACATAATCATTTAGAGGAAATAAATGAAATGCACCGTTCATGGAGACGGTAAGCCGTACGTACGCATGAACGCTACTTTCATTTCTTTGTCATATTAATGGAATTAAAACTAAATGATAGGTATGTATATTTTAATTCCAGAATTATATTCATCATTTAGATGTATCATTCATCATATATATATATTATATACATGTACTTTTAATAGTACATTACATTTGGGGATAAGAAATGAAATGCACCGTTCATGGAGACGATAAGCCGTACGTACGCATGAACGCTACTTTCATTTCTACCTCATAATTTAATGGAAATAAATAATAATGATATATAGGTATATTATAATTCCAGTATAACATCATATATAATAACTTTAAATCCATCTTTTATACGTCCCACATATGGCATTAACGAATCACATCACTTTGAGGGGGCGGTAGTCCGCACTTCCTTAAATAAAGATATCGTGTTTACCCATAATGAAAACCATAAAGGTATTCCCAAAATGAAAAATAAAGAAGCTTAAGGAAAACATAAACATATTATATATCATATATAAATATATTTTCATCTTAATGGAAACCTTTGAAGGTGTTAAAATAATGTTGAACAATCATCGTTTCGGGAGGCCGAAATTCGCCATCCACGGAAACAGTATGTTCTTTAACCATTAGATTTAGGTGTGTGTAATTGTAGCTCAAATACTTCTTATAAAAACATCCTAGTATATTGATGATACTGGATTTGTTACAAAATAAATGAATAAAAAGAGTTTATGGGGTTGGAGAAGCAAAATAAAACAAAAGGACTCAAGTGAAGACATTACCTTAAAATCGGGTAACTCCCTTTGGTTTGAGCTCAAAGGCTTCCTTGGGAAGACTTATGCCCAAAGTGAGGCATTAATGAGTAATATAGGGAAGTGGAGAGACAAAATGGGTAGGGTTTGGCCGAGCCAAAGGCTTTGGAAGTGTGGGTAAAGAGGTAGAGGTGGGGGCCTTTTATAAGAGGAGAGGAGGGGCACTCTTGGTAAGGTATAAAATGTAACTTTATTTTCAAATGAGTTTCGGATTTTAATGGTCCCACATTGGTTTTTTTCTAGGATAAGGTGAAAAGGGTTATAAATCCACCCATAAAATAGGTTTTTGACTTGTGTAGGTCTTATATTTTACATTATCTTTCCATTTTATTTAAATCCTTTATTAATGAAGTAATCGCTGAATCATCATCATGTCATAAATAATTTAATAATTTTAATGTCTAAAAATTATAAAAAAATATCATGATGTAGGAAATATTCTTATCTTTCTAAGGAATATTTATAGTCCAAAAGATCATTTATGTAGGAAAAAGTAAAAATATTTTACTTAGGTGATACATTCTTTGTCACATTTTACATTCTTTAAATATAAAAAGATAAAAAGTCACTTTCTCACAAAATTGATTCCATGGGGCCCACAAGATTGGCACAAGGCATCCCCTGGTCGTCCATGAGACAAAAAGTAGCCTTAGGACACATTTTTTGGTCTTTTTGTATTATTATGATATCATTTTATTATCTATAACTACCTGATTACTCATTAATCAAGATAATTATCATCGTTACTATTCATAATGTCCAAAAATAAAAGAGTCTTAATTACATAATTTGGACCTTATTATTCCAAATATGTAATCCATTTTACCAAATTCCAAACACATAAATTACAATAATTGATTTAAAAATAATTCTCGTTGTCAAAACAAATAGCGGGTTTTTTTAAAAACAATATCTCTGAAAAGTTTGGCATTAGTTTATGACCAATTTCAAAGTGAAATTAATCCTAATTACCATCATTGGATTAAATGGTGAAGATATATTCAGATTTAACTTTAAGACAAATTAAAAGGATAATCCAAACATATAATTAAATTAAATGAAAAAGCAGTTTTGATGTAAAATGCAGTATTTTTCACAATTCATTAAAAAATGAACATTGTCAGAAAAATACCAAAAATTTATCCAATGTAAATTTCAATGTCATAATCATAAAGAATATGTTTATTTTGACAAATATAGATTATAAAATTGTCAAAATTTTGATTTAAAAAGGGTTTTCCATCAAAAGGCAGTAAAACAATCTTTTAAGAATATTAGTGTATTCCATGCATAAGATTGTATTTATTTTCATTTTAAGCCTCTAAAACACTATATTAATCATTAATAGACATAGATAAAAATATATATTATTCATTACTTACTTGGGATGTTACATCCTTCCCCCATTTAGAAAATTGCGTCCCCGCAATATATTTACTTATTGAATAAATGGGGGTACTTATCCCTCATTGCATTTTCATATTCCCATGTTGCCTCTTCCATCATGTGGTTTTTCCATAAAACCTTTACCTGATTAATCACCTTATTCTGTAATACTCGCTCCCTGTGGTCAAGAATCTGGACCGGTTGTTCCTCATAAGATAGGTTCTCTTCTAGCTGAACTACCTCTGGACTCAAAACATGAGATGGATCTGGCATATACTTCCTCAACATCGAAACATGAAAAACATTGTGTACCTGAGATAAACTCGGAGGTAAAGCCACTCAGTAAGCAACTGATCCAACTTTCTCTAGAATCTCGTATGGTCCAATAAACCCTGGACTCAACTTTCCTTTCTTATCAAATCTCATCACACTTTTCCAAGGAGAATCCTTGAGAAAAACATGATCACCTACCTCGAAAGATAGATCCTTCCTCCGGTTATCCACATAACTCTTCTGCCTGCTCTGAGCTATTCTCATGTGCTTCTGAATCAACTGAATTTTATCTGCCATCTCTTCTACCAATTATGGTCCCATCATCTTCCTTTCACCCACTTCATCCCAAAATGCTAGAGTTCGACACCGCTTCCCATATAATGCCTCAAATGGTGCCATCTGTATACTGGAATGAAAACTGTTATTATAAGAAAACTCAACCAAAGAAAGATGTTGGTCCCAACTTCCCTAATAATCCATCAAACAAGCTCGTAGAATATCCTCCATGGTCTGAATTGTTCGTTCTGACTTCCCATCTAATTGTGGATGAAAAGATGTACTAAAATTTAATTCAGTATCCAACGACTTCTGAAGGCCTTTCCAAATGTTAGAAGTAATCCTGGTATCACGATCGGACACAATAGAGAGAGGAACTCCATGTAACCTGACTATCTATTTAAGATACAAATGTTAAAGTTGATCTAGGGAAAACGTATCTCGTATAGCAAGGAAATGAGCCGATTTAGTCAAGCAATCAACAATAACCCAGATTGCATTATTACCTCTAGATGTCTTCAGTAATCCCACGACAAAATCCATGGATATATTTTCCCATTTCTACTCTGGCACTGGTAAAGGCTGAAGCATCCCTTTCGGTAACTGCCGCTCTGATTTAACCTACTGACAAGTCAAACACTTCACAGTAAAATCAGCAATATCTCTTTTCATTCCATTCCACCAGTAATACTCCCGCAGATCCCTGTACATCTTAGTACTTCCAGGATAAACTGAAAATGGGGAACTATGAGCCTCACATAACAACTCATTATTCAACTGTGAATCACCAGGGACACATAATCTCGTCCCAAACCTCAAAACACAATCATTATCAATGTTGAAATTAGGTAACTTACCCTTCTGAACCAGCTCTACCTTTTTCTGCAACTCACTATCTTGCTTCTGTGCTTCCTTGATTCTGTTTGATAGGGATAATCTCACTGATACCTGAAACAAAACAGAAGAACTTCATGCACCAACAACTTCTATTCCAAAGTTCATCAAATCAAAAACCAAAGAATCTCGTTCCAAATGTAGCATGGTTAATGAAGCATTACGTTTTCGACTCAAAGCATCAGCCACTTTATTTTCTTTTCCCAGATGGTAATGAATTGTACAATCATAATCCTTGATTAATTCTAGCCATCTCCTTTGTCTCAAGTTAAATTCTTTCTGAGTGAATATATACTTTAAACTTTTGTGATCATTATATATTTAAAACTTTACTCCATACAAATGATGCCTCCAAATTTTTAAAGAAAAAACAACAATAGCTAATTCCAAATCATGTATAGGGTAATTTACCTCTTGAGTTTTCAACTGACGTGAAGCATAAGCAATTACATGATCATTATGCATAAAGACACAACCAATTCCCTTCAACAAAGCATCACTGTATATAACAAACTCACCATTCCTGGAAGGAAGTTCCAAAACTGGAGCATTCACCAATCTTCTTTTCAACTCCTGAAAACAATCATCACATTCTTTTGTCTAGATGAAATTAACACCCTTACGAGTTAGCTTAGTCATTGGACTAGATAACCGTGAAAACTTTTCAACAAACCTTTGGTAGTAACCTTCCAAACCAAGAAAACTATGGATCTCGGTTACATTTGTGGGTCTTGGCCATTCTTCAACAACTTTTGTTTTAGAAGGATCAATAGTTATGCCATCTTTTGAAACAATGTGACCCAGGAAAGAAATTTGTTGTAACCAAAACACACACTTGCTGAATTTTCCATATAGTTTCTTTTCTTTTAAGGTTTTCAAGATAACCCTCAAATGAATTTCATGCTCCTCTTTACTTTTAGAAAACACCAAAATATCATCGATTAAAACAACCAGAAACTTATCCAACAACTCATGGAAAATTCTATTCCTAAGTTCAATGAATACAGCAGGTGCATTGGTTAAACCAAAAGGCATAACTACATATTCATAATGGCGATATCTAGTATGGAACGCAGTCTTCAGAACATCTGCTTCTTTTACTTTCAACTGATGGTACCCCGACCTCATGTTAATCTTGGAAAAATACTGAGCTCCCTAGAGATGATCAAACAAATCATCGATATGAGGCAAAGGATACTTGTTCTTAACAGTAATATTATTCAAGGCCCTATAATCAATGCAAAGTCTCATTGGGCCATCGTTCTTTTTAACAAACAAGACAGGAGCACCCCATGGTGATGTGCTAGGTTGAATGAAACCTTTATCTAATAACTCCTGTAATTTTTTGTTTAACTCTAAAAGTTCAACTTGAGACATTCAATAAGGGGGTTTTGAAATTGTCTTTGAATCAGGAACTAAGTCAATAGAAAATTCAACTTCCCGATCATGAATAATACCAGGCTACTCATCAGGAAAGACATCAAGATACTCATTTACCACTAGAACATCATTAATCTGAACAGTTCCTTTATTTTCAACAATATGTGCAAGGTAACATTGATTTCAATCTTTTACTAGTTTCTCAACTTCCTGATATGTTATCAAAATCAAGGGTTCATTCTTGTACACAAACTAAAAATCCTTCTGAAGAGAAACCATTTTAGCTCTGCAGTCAATCTTAGCATGATAAACAGAAAGCCAATCCATGCCCAAAATAACATCAAACTCTACTAGAGGCAAAACAATAAGGTTTGCGGGTAGATTCTTTCCTCACACAAGGATAAGAAGGTTCTTATAATTCCTTTTTGTCTCAACATTCCCTCTGGGTGTTTTTACTATAAGTTCAAGGTTCATATCTTGAGATGGAATTTCCAATTTACTAGAAAACTTCTCAGACAAGAAAGAATGTGTAGACCCTGAATCAAACAACACATTGGCATAATATGAACAAACAGTGTACCTGATACTACTTCAATCGATGGCCCAACATCTGCTGAAGTTGTTGCAAAGGATTTCACCACCCCTTTATGCTTGTAGTCTGGCTCCATTCCCCCAGTTGAGTTCTTAATTAGACACTCGTTTTCATAATGACCCATTTCATTACACTTAATACATCTTACCATTGGCTTTTCATTTCCTGCTTGATCTTCTTCCTTATAGTTACGAGCAATATGACCGGACTTACCACACCGAAAGAACTTACCAGACATGGATAAACATTCTCCAGGATGCATTTTACCACAATTCTCATAGGATGGATATTTGGTTTTCTTACCTCCTTGTTTATTTGATGAATTCTTCCCCTTTGCCTACCAACTGGACCTCTTATTCTGTTGTTTGTTATAGAAAACCTGATCATCGGCAAACTCCATTTCCACCTTCTCTGCACATCGAACAAGTTTTTCGTAACTTTTGAACTCACGAGAAGCTAAAGCCCTTCAATACATTTTCTTTAACCCTGAGTAAAAATGGTTTATTTTACTATCAAGATCTTGTATGAAGTTTGGAGCATACCTTGCCAATCGAGTGAACTTTGCTTCATAAGCATCCACTGAATCATCCTCCTGCCTCAATTCTAGGAACTATTTTTCCATCCTAAGACAAACCACCGTAGGAAAATATTTCTCAAGAAACATACCTTTGAATTCATCGCCAGTAAAGATCCTCAATCTCATCACTACCCCTGATATTTTTCACCATCGACCACCACTGAACAGCTTCACCTTCAAAACGGTAAACAGCAAGGCTAACCTTTTGATGTTCTGAGCACCCCATGACATCAAAAATTATCTCTAGTGCTTAAATCCACCCTTCAGCTTGTACGGGGTCAGATGAACCTCTGAATGATGGGGGATGTTGCCTCATGAAATGTTCCACCACTGACATGTTCCTCTACGGTTGATCTGGCTGATCTCGTGCATAGATACCACCACCATTTATAGCCTGATTCAACTGTGCCATCACTGCATAAAACTGTTCAGTTCCGATTCTGTCCATCTCAGGTTGCTGATTTGGAAGTTTTTCTTCCTCCTGATGTCGTCCCAACATAGCTGCTTTGTTTCCTCTACGGAAAACCATTCTGAACATAGAAATATCTTAGGCGAAGCAATATGGTAATCTTTAAATGCTATATCATTTCATTCATACCATAAATTAACTTATAATTTAACAATTTTCTAACTCCTAACGTTGTCTAAACCTTCCTTTGATACTAACTATGAGGCCCTAGCCTTAAACATCTCTTAATATTGAATTAAATGAATAATTCACATTGAAGATCTTTTCAGGTTTAGAGTTTTAGATAATTAGAAAATAACTACTACATCTCAAATATTACAATGTAGACACTTCTACTAAGTTTCCATTGAATAAAAAAACTCTTAAAAATAAACGTTTCTAGTTCCAAGTTTTATATAGCATGACTTTCCTTTGATCCCATCCTTGACCATATTCCACATTAGGTTTTGTGAAAAACATTTCAAAAAAACTTGGGGTGAGCATAAAGAGCTCAGTAAGGGATGCGAAAAGAATGAAAACTATTAGTTTATCAAAACAACAAGTAAACCATGTATACTTTATCAAAGTAATACTTTTCATCTTTATGAAGTATTAAAAACTCTTCACTGAATAAAAGATCATTACATACCCTGTTGTAACCAAAAGATTACCATAAAACCCTTAAAAAGATCACAGAACATATAAACGTAACTTGGGACATAAACATACTTAAGTGGAATAACCATACAATCGACTTCCACACATATCACTTAATGGAATAGCCATACGGCCAACTTCCATACATACGTATTGGAATAGCCATACGGCCGACTTCCATACCCAATACATTGGAGGTTATAACGTAACCACCCATCCTGGTATTCACGACACCACCCGTCATATGGTTTATCACGTAACCACCCGTCAAATGTCCAATTACCATTATAAAAATCGTAAGACATAAAACAAATATAATGGAAAGAAAACATTTCCACACTTTGATCACAATATATCACTTAAATATATTGACATAAAAAATCCATTATAAAAAAAAATTTCAATAACAAAATACATAAAAGAGTATATGGTATTTATTCCATTTTAAAAAACATTACGGCTTGTTCAGGAAGCCAAAGACCAAATAATACTCGCGGCGGCAGAAAAGGTTGTTTTCACTGCGTACGTTAAAAGAAACATTCCTCTTTGTAGTTTTGTAAAATGATTCGTAGAAAAAGATTCCTTTTATATAAAAGTAGAAGTCAAAGGGGTTTATACACTGTATAAAAGAAAGTTGTGTATAAAATGAAATATGCCTCAATGAAAGGATATTGAGATGAAGTCCTTTACCTCGGGTCCGACTTGACTCGATCATTCTTTAACGTCCTGAATAATAAACATGAGTTAATTTCTAATTTCTTAAGAACCTTTTTCAAGTTCATTATTAATTTTATATCACTTATTACAATGTTATAAACATTATGTAATCATTTAAGTTAATAATGTTTGTTTTGTCGATATTTGGTTCTTAAGTCGAAAGTGGACTTCTTATAATTACATGTTGTTCATGTGGTCAAAGGTTCTTTTTATCCAGAATGACATTCCTGATTTGAATATCATATATATCATATATATCCAGCATATACATGTATTTATAATATTACATAATCATTTAGAGGTAAGAAATGAAATGCATCGTTCATGGAGACGGTAAGTCGTACGTACGCATGAACGCTACTTTCATTTCTTTGTCATATTAATGGAATTAAAACTAAATGAGAGGTATGTATATTTTAATTCCAGAATTATATTCATTATTTAGATGTATCATTCATCATATATATCCATTATATACATGTAATTTTAATAGTACATTACATTTGGGGATAAGAAATGAAATGCATCGTTCCTGGAGACGGTAAGCCATACGTACGCAAGAACGCTACTTTCATTTCTATCTCATACATTAATGGAAATATATAATAATGGTATAGAGGTATATTATAATTCCAGTACAACATCATATATAATAACTTTAAATCCATCCTTTATACATCCCACATATGGCATTAACGAATCACATCACTTTGGGGGGGCGGTAGTCCGCACTTCCTTAAATGAAGATATCGCGTTTACCCATAATGGAAACCATAAAGGTATTCCCAAAATGAAAAATACATAAGATTAAGAAAAACATAAACATATTATATATCATATATAAATATATTTTCATCTTAATGTCCACCTTTTAAGGTGTTAAAATAATGTTGAACAATCATCGTTTCGGGAGGCCGAAATTCGCCATCCACGGAAATAGTATGTTCTTTAACCATTAGATGTAAGTGTGTGTAAGTGTAGCTCAAATCCTTCATATAAAAACCTCCTAGTATATTTATGATACTGGAGTTGTTACAAATGAAAT
Source organism: Viscum album (assembly GCA_963277665.1). Lineage (NCBI taxonomy): Eukaryota > Viridiplantae > Streptophyta > Magnoliopsida > Santalales > Viscaceae > Viscum > Viscum album. Next base: position 1,212,020,319 of record OY728165.1, read on the forward strand.
GAATAAAAAGATTTTAGGGGGTTGGAGAATCAAAATAAAACAAAAGGACTCAAGGGAAGACATTACCTTAAAATCGTGTAACTCCCTTTGGTTTGAGCACAAATGCTTCCTTGGGAAGACTTATGCCCAAAGTTAGGCTTTAAGGAGTAAGAGAGGGAAGTTGAGAGACAAAATGGGCAGGGTTTGGCCGAGCCAAAGGCTTTGTAAGTGTGGGTAAAGAGGTAGAGGTGGGGGCCTTTTATAAGAGTAGAGGAGGGGCACTCTTGGAAAGGTATAAAATGTAACATTATTTTCAAATGCGTTTCAGATTTTAAAGGTCCCAAATTGATTTTTTTCGAGGATAAGATGATAAGGGTTCTAAATACACCCATAAAATAGTTTTTGGACATGTTTAGGGCTTAGATATTACATTATCTTTACATTTTTTTAAATCCATTATTAATGAGGTAATCGCTACATCATCATGATGTCATAAATAATTTAATAAATTTAAGGACTAAAAATTATAAAAAAAAATATCGTGATTTATGAAATCTTTTTATCTTTATAATGAATATTTATAGTCCAAAAGATCATTTATGTAGGAAAAATTAAAAATATTTTACTTAGGTGATACATTCTTTGTCATATTTAACATTCTTTAAAAATAAAAAGATAAAAAGTCACTTTCTCACAAAAGTGATTCCATGGGGCCCCCAAGTTTTGAACAAGTCATCCCATGGGCGTCCATGAGACAACCAGTATCCTTAGGACACATGTTGTGGTATTTTTGTATTATTATGTTATCATTTTATTATCTTTAACTACCTGATTACTCATTAATCAAGATAATTAAAGATAATTAGCATCGTTACTATTCATAATGTCCAAAAATAAAAGAGTCTTAATTACATAATTTGGACCTTATGATTGAAAATATTTAATCCATTTTACCAAATTCCAAACACATAAATTGAAATAATTTATTTAAAAATAATTCCCGTTGTAAAAACAAAAACGGGTTTTTCTGGAAACAATATCTATGAAACGTTTGGCATTAGTTTATGACCAATTCCAAAGTGAAATTAATCCTAATGACCACAATTGGATTAAATTGTAAAAATATATTCAGATTACACTTTAATACCAATTAAAAGGATAATCTAACCATATAATTAAATTAAATGAAAAAGAAGTTTTGATGTAAAATGCAGTATTTTTCACTAATCATTAAAAAATGAACATTGTCAGAAAAATACCAAACATTTATCCAATGTAAATTTCAAAGTCCCAATCATAATGAATATGTTTATTTTGAAAAATATAGATTATAAAATTGTCAAAATTTATATTTAAAAAGGGTTTTCCATCAAAAGGCAGTAAAACAATCTTTTAAGAATATTAGCGTATTCCATGCATAAGATTGTATTTATTTTCATTTTAAGCCTCTAAAACACTATCTTAATCATTAATAGACATAGATAAAAATATCTATTATTCATTACTTACTTGGGATGTTACAATAAATTAGTTATATCACATCTTGAAGGGTTCTTCTACCAATGAGTTTGACCCTAATAATGTTGTTTGGGCTTTGCTTCTTATATTCCAAGATTAATTTTTCCTTATTTATGTTTTCTGATACTTTTTTGTTCTTGTGTTCATGGGAAAGAATAATTCCTCATGTTGTAGTATATTATTAAATTATTTTTCTTTTCATGAGTTTCGTTTGTAATCTTCCACAGTTTCTTTTCTTAATAATAATAAAAGGGGAGGGGTTGTGTTCCTTCCATGGATTAAGACCAAGGGGGTCTAAACAATAAAAAATTTATGTTCTATTTTCTTTTATGAATTTATCTTCCTCATTGTGGTTTTTTATATTTTTGTACCAATAATTGTCCTTAAATTTTATGGAATATGACTTTCCTTTTAAAGACATTTTTTACTTGGATTCTTCTTTTAGCATTGGGATATGTTACACTACCTCCTACTATGAATCTTTGTGTGTCACCATGGATTTACTCTCATAAAAATTTGTATCAGAGGGTTTTTCATCGAGTCTAAAGATTTCTTTTTTCAATACTAGAGGTTGAGAAGTCTGATGCAAAGGATGATATAAATTTTTGGAGAGCTAATATGTGTTATATTCTTTTACATTATGGACTCAAAAAATATTTTGAAGGATCTAAGAGGAAGATAACCCCTATTTCTTCTATAAGTAATACCATGAACATTTTTTAGTAAATTTACCCTAGTATTATAACAAATTCCCCTTAATTGTTATATTTGACCCTAGGTGACGAGGTTATGTGAGAAATAGTATATGTGGCTTTTACTAGTGTAATTTGGTTGATGTTAGAGAATCTTTACATGACTAGATCACTTTTTGGAAGGTAAGAAAATAAAATTCATCTTTATAATTTTAAAATGGTCATTGAAACATCTACATGGGATCATTTAGATAGATTTTATAAGATGGTAATTTTTTTAACAAATGTGGATATTTATTTTGATGATGAGGACCATGATTCTTGGTTGTTCAATTATTTAGATGGGTTGTTTAATCTGGATATAGATTCTATGATGTGTGGTATATATTTTATCAATTTAATGGATGTAAAATTAGTTATCTTGACTGAGGATTTTCAAATTCATTTTTTGAATATGGAGGGAAGTTGTGTAAAGGCTAGGCCTGAGTTACTCAATGTCAAGGGTAAACCTAAATACAAAAAAAAGATAAGAATTTTGGTATTTGGATTAATATTTTTATGTTCAATCATTGTGTAAAAACCATACTCTTTAAGGGAATATTCCCTAAGGAAATTTCTAGGGGTAATACAGAAAAAAATGTGGTATTCCCTGGTTATGATAATTCTAATATTTTTTGAGTTTATCTAGTAGTATATAGTATAGAGTAGTTATGTCTCAATGTTATCATTATTTCGTATTCCTACGACTATATGTACATGTGATTTGTAGGGGTGCCCGGTTGGAAGTTAGGGTAAGGGTAGGGTTGGATTTTCTGAGTAGTTTGGGACCATGTGAAGACTATTCTTCTATTATCTTGCAATTTGTTTCTTGTATTTTTTTTATTACTTTAATTATAAAAATTTTACTTTTGATATATTATATACTTATTATTATTGTTTTCTCATTTTTATTTTTTGTGTGAAGAATTGGGTACTAATATGGTTTATTTGGGTGTCATATAGGCATTGGAGGTCTTACTAAGATCTCGGATGGAATGTTTCTATTCATATATAGGTATGTGATGATGGAATCATGTGAATGAGAAAGTATGAGTTCTAGTTTATGTTTTTCCTTTAATTTTTTTCTACTTCAAGTCAATGTTTATGTGTTTTTTGAAATAGATCTATTAGTATGGCTAGACATGTTCCACTATGGTGCATGAAAGGTAATTGATCGGTTTGGGCTGATCAGGAATAAGATTAGGGTTTTCTAGTGAAGAGTATTGAAAATAGCTGAGAGGTTAGAATAATATAGGCCTAAAAGAACAATGGACCTATTATTAAAAATTTATTTTTATAATGTGGAGAATTGTTGGATTTTTAATCTTGTGATGTTACAAATTAAAATATTTTCTTTTTGGTTTTTTTTTTGTTTCGATGAATAATCTCTTGTTTTCTATTTTTAATACTATTTTAGTTTTATACTTGTTAGATTTTATTTTTTATATATTTTGAATTAATTTTTTTACCTTTAAATAAGTTTTATTTACCCTTACATGACAGTTGGTTAAACTTATGTGAGGTTGTTATTACCATTATGTGAGTGGTTTTCTACCATTACATGTATTTGATTCTTAGACTGCCCTTATGTGATTAATTTTTCACCATTCCATAATTTATGAGTTATAGGTTAACTTTTATGTGGGGTTTGGGCTACCCTTACGTATCAATAGGCTAAACCTTACATAAATTTGGTGGCCGAAATGTTAACATTAAATGAGATTTGGTGGAAATTTATGTGGTAGTGAAATAGTGTATGATCCCCTTATATTGGGGCCATGATACCCTTTCATGACTATGGTTTTAGTTAAATGACCCTTATGTTGCGATTGTAGACCCTTTTATAGAATCATTTTACCTTTAAAAATAGTCAAAATACCCTGATGTGGTGGGTTAGAACTCTTATATATCATTCCAATGTGACATTTAGGTGGAGTATACTATAAAGGCCATTAGGATGTGCAACTATCCAATATTTTTTGTCGCGACTTCTTCTGAATGATCTTCTACTGAAAACATTTCTCCAATATATTGAAGGTTTTTTGAAGATTTTATACCTTTGTTTTTTAGTTTCTGATTTCCCTTATTTTTCTATAAAGGTAGATCCAATTCCTAAAGGGTAGAAGCTAAGATAAATCAAAGGGTAAGTTGGTAATCTATAGAGGGATAGCTCGTTAGTGGATTATATTATTGATTTCATTTTTAGCTAGTTAAGGGAATATTGTTATGGTTTAGATCATGTGGTTCTCGAGTTCATATAGTGAATCAATCCACTATAAGTCATTTTAAGGGATCTTCTACAGGTGGTTCTCGCCCTGTTAAAGGGGTTCAATCTTGGTTTCTTATGTTCTTGGTTGAAGTTTTCCATATTTCTTTCTTGTTATTTCTTTTTTTTTTGTGTAAACTTGTGAATGGGTTGTTCCTATGATTTTGGGTTTTTCTTGATGTATTTCCCGTTTCATGAATTTCTATTATAATTTCTTAGTTTCAATGATTAATAATAATTAATGGGTGGGTGGTGTTTTTATTATGGAGTAGGACCAAAGGGGTCTAAACAACCTAAATTCTAGTGTTCTATATAATTTACATTATTAATCATTTATTCTATGGTTTTTCATACTGTTATTCCCACCATTTCTATTATCTTTTATCAAGTAAATATTTTCTCTTGATGCATTTTTTACTTGGAAGATATTTTTTTCTTGTTATGTCATTGTTTGTATAATATTTTCTCCTACTTTAGAGATTTGGGTATTTCTAGTGATTCCCTCCAATAACATATTTGGAATTAAGGAAAATAAATTATGATGGATTTTAATTAAAAAAATGAGAGAAAAAATTATAATCAGTTGACTTATTTAAATAAAATGATCCTACTACTGAAGATCATGGGGTTAAACAATTCAAATATGAAAACATTGAATATAAGGTTTTATGAATAATATATATTATTATTATTTTAATATAAATTCTTTAATAATGAGAATGACATGTGTGGATCAATTTTGTGATTTCAAAGAGACAAATTATTATGTCAATAGATACATTCAAGACAGTATCTGTTGATAATTTTATATATATTTAATTGAGATAAAGTGATGAACCATTGGATCACATCAATAAAAAAGTTTATACACTGAATAAGATGTATAATGAGGGTCATACTATTTTTGATAAAGAAAATATCATGGTAATTATTATCCATCCAATAATACATTCCTATATTGAAGAGGTGTGAAGAATGTCAAGGTAGACCCTTGGATTATTGTAGAAGAAGAAGAATATAAATTCCTATTGTATAGGAGGGAATCAATTCAATACTGGTGATCTTTATTCAAGGTGGTGTAATCATAATATATTTTACAAAAAGACACCAATACAACTCTTTTTTTACATGGTCGTTGCAAGGATACTGAGATCATGGCCATACCCTTGATTGTACTTTTTTTATGATAAAAAGGAATTCATGCCTCTGTGTTGGATAAAAACCATTATATACCATGTATGTAGTCATACAAAGGGAGGTAAAACACATTAATGATACTAGTTTTCTATGGTGATACTTTTCAATTTTATATATTAATTTACATTTACAAAAGAATATATAAAATAATGGAAAGAGAAATCCAATCAGTGAACAAGTGAGGAAGTAACAATGGGATAAAAGTTTTAATAGGTTATCCCACACTAATTATGCCCCTATTAGTGTTGTTAAATTCCTAGGAAATCCATTTTTGTTGGAATCTAATTTATGTGCCACCTTTATTAGATTCTATTTTATTGGATTCATTTTTATTCTACAAAAATAATTATAGAATGCAAGATTTAATTAATTATATCAAATACTGGTTATAATTTTATCTCTTCCATTTCATTGGAGATTATAAGGAAGAAATTGTTCAAAAATAATAAAAAATTGTCCCAATTATGTAAATAGGAAGACAAATATGTTTTCCCTAGCTTTGATTCTATAAAATATATTCCTAGAATTCAGGAATACCTCTTGGTAGTTCCATATACTTCCAAGTAAATGGGAAATATTTCAAACTCAAAAGTTTATGTAGAGGTATCAGATGTATTTTTTCAAGACCATCTAATATATTAATTAAAAAATAGTGGCAAATATTACATTAAAAATCTACTATATTTTTTTCTAAATAATATCACTGTCCATTAAGATGAAGTGGAAAAAGAGAGAAATCAATGTCATAGTAGGTAATCATGTGTGTAGGTCTCATCAAAAATGTAAAAATAAAAGTAAAAGAACCAAAGATTATAAAGAGGTATTCTATGGAGTTATCAAGGATTTGAATGAAGAAATCATATAGAAAGATCTGTAAATTGAGATCCTAGATGAAAATTTACCTATAGTACATGAGAAGAAAAGGTAAATCATTTAATTCCAAAATGTTAAGCAAGAAGTCAAGGCTAATAAGATCAAGGAACATGAAACACAATGAAAGATAAGAACAAAATTCATGATGACAAGGTTAATAAAATCAAGAAACGCATTTTATAAAAGTTTAATATAGTGGATAGTAAAAAAATACATTCTCAAAATGAAATTTGTAGAGATTAAAATTAAATTAATGATTATGGGAGTATCCCAATCTGTGTCTTCACAAAACTTTTATTGGAATGATGAAACCAAAAAAAACATTTAAATAAATAATCAATTTTTGAGATACCTCTATATAGGGTAAGACTTTTTTAGGTAAACTATTGAACAATTTACAGCTACAAAAAAGGAGAAGGTACCATCCACCTTTGTAAATGCAGTTTTTATAAAAAAATCTATGAACATTGTAGATTTGAAATCAAAATATGTACAAATGTGGATGAGAAAAATTGTTGATAAAATAACCATTACCAACAGGGTAGATGAAATTAATTTTAATTATATGCACCCCTATAATGGGTTATTCAATTAATGGAAAGGAATAAAATAAACACAAATGAAATTATAGAAATATTTATTCACAAGGGAAAAATATTAATATTTTGGGGGAATTTTTGGTACTTAAATAAGTTTATGAAAAAGGATACTACTAGGTTCATCTAAGAGACCCAAGATAAAATCTGGGTGGAGGTATATTTCCTGGTACTGAAGTAGTACTGTAGCTGGCACTGTTCAGTACTCTAGCCGCTGGAACTATTCATCCATCTGGGCCTTCGGGCCACCGGTTTGGTCCTAGGGTCCTGTAAGGCTTTCGGGCCACCCAACGCCTTCAGGCCAGTTGATTCTCAAGCCTTCGGGCAACCTTAGGGCCTTAGGGCCACCCCGAGGCCTTCGGTCCACATGAATGCAGGCCACAAACACACTACAAAAAAGGAGCAACCCTAGAAGATGATTCAGAGAAGGTGCACACACCAGAGTAGAGCCAAATGGACTGTCAGAATGAGAGGGTATGGCTATACCATCGGTATCAGTCTGTGACTACACGGGATTCCTAGCTAGATGGTCATGAAAAGGTGGAGAGCTACTATCAATATGCAGATGCTGGGGAGGGGCAGTTCCTTATAGATAGTCTTGTTGAATTCCCTAAGACCTTCGGGTCATGTAATCTCTTAATCCTACGGGCCATGTAATCTCTTAGCCTATGGGCCTTGTAAGGTTTTCCCCTCATCCCTTGAAAGTGGGATTATCAAAAATCAATAAAAATAAAGGCCTTCGGTCCATTCAGGAAAAAGGATACCACTTATTGTTAAAATTTGTCAACACCTAATGTTAAATTAAAGACTATATCAAGCAGTAGAAAAATTGAGGAGATGCAAAGACCACAAGAGAAATTAGAAAATCTATCAGTCACAAAAAAAAATGGAAAACAATGTGATATCTGGTATACTTTAAATTTTAGTTATCCTAGTGAAATATTATTCATGTATAAATCATTAAACAATGAAACTGAAACAAGTGAGAAGAAAATACTACAAAAATATAGGAATGAAGATAATCCCATCATGGGAAATAATTATAAAAAAAATGTTCTAGAAACAATATTTTTATGAAGTTCATGATGAAGGATAATAATTTATCCTTGGACAGTAATATAAAAAGAAATATTTTATCATAAAAAAATATAGAAAATCCTGAAAATGGTGTCACATAAAATGGAATAATTTGCTTCTTTTATGGAATGGTTGGTAAAACCATGTAATTTTTTAAATAATACATGAAATTAAAGATTTATATAATAAATCTGAAAAAATAATGTTCTGTATCAATCAAGGAATGAAATAAGAGTATTAATATGGTGGAGGAAATTACTATTATGTTATGTGGACCAAGCAATACATAGATACAAATTCCAGAACATTTTTTAGTTATTTGGCCTACTAACTAGGAATGTGTAAGACAAAATGTTGAAGTATATAATAAAAAATAATCCAAAGGATATCAAAATATTTCACAAGAAGAAATTAAATTTCATGGGAGATGTCAAAAATTGATGACCAAAAAATTTAGGATGTTTTGTGTGGGAGGTGAAAATAAGTAGGTCATCACTCAATGGTCAGTATAAAAATCACACTATAGTAAAAATTTATCATAAATAATATGAAATTTCCACTAGTTTGTAAATGTTTTGTAATGAACATAACCATATTAGCATAGAGTTATTGGTTACATTATTACATTGGAATAAGATATAAGGAATCACCTCCCGAATGACCGAATAGTTTATTTGTTTTCGAAAACTATATACATACATGAATCTCATATTAAAATTTATAATATCATATAAAATATAGGACTATATTTGAGAACACTATAATTCCATTTATCATATCCCTCCATATCAATCATTCTAACTCCCATATGTTTTTAAAGAATATTTTCATTAATAATTTTAATTAATCTATACCTTTCATTTCCTGCTAAAGTGAGTTTAAAAGAACAATGAGATACCCTTAATATAAAATCACCATTTTAACCTAGTTGTAATGTTAGAGGGAATAAATATAACTAACTTATGAAAATCTATGGTGAATTCATTTACTAAAAAATAATTTAAAAAAATATTAATCAATTATATATATATATTTTTTTGAATTGCTATTATTAGATGAAATGAAATAAATATATATTACATATTCTTAATTTTTGATATTCAACTAATGGATATTTTTTCATATGTTATGAAACCCTATTTAATTTTCCACCTTTTACTGGGAAACCCCATTTAAATTATGATTTTCACACATTAATAATTTTTTATAGAAACATAAACTTGTTATTTTGAATTTGGAAATAATAATTTACTTTGGATTAATTTTTAATATTTTTCTAATAACATTCAAATTTTGAAGAATAGTAAAAATACACTAAATTTTTATTGAAATATCTTTTTTTATTGAAAAAATTTATTTTGTGAAATTATAATATTGTATGGTTTTAAAGTATAATTATAATTTATTTTTATAATTCATTATAATTTATTTAATTAGCATTAATTTTACATTGAATTTATATGTAAAAGCATTTCAATCTTTGGTAATGTTTTAACATTTAAAACATGAGTTCTCTCATTCTGACAAAAAGATTGATTTTGAATAAATTACTGAAACTTTTGTGTTTTGAATTTTGAAAAATAGAATCCATATTTGGAATCATTAGGTCCTAATTATGTAAATATATTTATTTTATTTTTGGGAATTATTAATAATAACTTCAGTAATTCTTATTAATACGTTAAAAGGGTAAAACATGAAATTAAGGGTAATAATACTGTTATAAAATTACCCTAACACTTTTCATAATATACATGGAAGAGTTTTTCAACATAAATAATCCATGGGTCTAAATGGTATCTTTTGGAAGCCACTTTGATGATATTAAGATATTTATTTTATTTTATTTAAAGAAAATTTAAATATGTCTCACTCTAATTTTAGTTACTAAATATTTTTTAATATAACATCATATGAAAGATAATTTTGATTATAAAAAATCATTTGAAAGAAAAAATATTCTCATTTATCATGGTAATTTATGTATAATTTTTAGGAAATAAATAATTACTTTAATAGATTATACATTAATGATGCATACATTTTTTAATTGACCCTTTAGAGCCTTATATAAGGGATTATGACACTAATATTATTTAATTTAAAGTGATGTTAAAGTAATCACCTTAATAATTTAATAAGTACAACATTTTAAATGTTTGATTTTCGAAATGAAAAATTATTCTGAAATTATTATTATAAAATATATTATATTTATATTCATAATATTATTTTATTTTTAAATTTTAAACAAAATATAAGTATATTAAATAATTACACAAAAGTGATATAGTAATTATATTATTAATGGAGATATCAAATAAATGTTATTAAAAATATTGAAAATAAAAATAATATGGGATAATTCATATGTCAAGTGGATTATTTATATTACATTGATATCTTATTAATATAATAAAATTGTTTTTTCTAAGTTTTCTTGTTATATTAATATTTTTAAAAATCAATGAATTGAATAGTGTCAAAATTGACACTATTGATTGTTTTTCAAAATAATTTTTTATTAAATTATTTAAGAAACGTGAAACATTTTTAAAAACATATAATAATTATTATATGGTATAAAATGTTCTAAATTATTTATTTATGGTCTAATTGACCACAAATAAGTAAATATGGAAACCTTTTAATACTGAAATATTTGTTATACTAGGTAAACATTAAATATAATAACTAAGTGTTAATTACAATTATAGGGTCTAAATTTATTGAAATTCATGTCTTAAATCTATTTGTTTATGAGTTTAAAACCATATATCATCTTATCTTTGAATTTGGGATATTTTGGAAGTTTTTGGATGGGTTTTTAATTTATTATAAATTAATATTTTTGGAGATCCCAAAAGTGCCCCTCACCTCAATTTTAAAAGGAGACACCCTTCATCATCTCCTAACATAAATTTGTGCCTTCAAGATTAAAAATACCCTGAAATTTTACCTTATAAACTTAAATAGTTACATTATATATGTTATCGTATTTTTCGAAGACCAAATCTAGTTCTCTAAGAGTTGATTTTGAGAAAGCATGTCGAATAAGAGGAAATCTCATCTACTGATTCATTCAAACTTATTTCTTCTTCTACTTCCTCCTAATGAGTTATTTCATTATGAAGTAATAAATATGGTATCAATTATATAATTTGATGTTATTATAATTAATAAACAACCATATTATATGTCACGACCCGCCCTCGGGGCCCGTGCCCTGACTACCCCAAGCCCGCCTTCCATAGGCCAGGGGCTGGCGACTAGCACCAAGGCGTAAATCCCGATAACTGGGAAGGCATTGCCTTTATAAAAGTAAACAAAAAAAACCACAGAGCACAAGCGGAAGTAAAACACTAAGTATAAAAGAAAGTGCTGAAAAGTAAATGGGCCAGAATACAAACCCAAACTGAAAGTAAAGTACAACTCGAAAGGGAAAACAGCAACTGAAAAGTAAAAACTGCTACTCCGAGCTGTCCACTGGAAATCCCACCTGAAGGGTGGGTACAGATAGCTCCTCTGCTCCACGGGTCCCGCCGTCCGCTCCGAGCACGTCTCGCCTAGTGGTCCACCTCCGGGTTCCGACTCGTTGTCACGTCCACCTCTGGGTACCATCTCTTCGTATAGTCCACCTCCAGGTACTGTCCAGTCCTCGAACACTCGGCTTCTGTCAGCACTGCCCGTCGTCTGCAACCAACACAACGAGGTGCGGGCATAGCCCGTGCAGGGGTGAGTATAACGATACTCAGTAGGGACCCCGAGACCCTCAAGTCTCACTAATCCAACAAGTATAACCACAAAGAAGATCTCAACAGATAACCTCTACTTAGGTATATGCCCATACATATACCTAAGTTATCAAGTAACCCATCTCAATCATGAAGAAATACAAGGATTGTGAAATCAACGGATAACCACTACCTGGGTATATGCCCATACATATACCAGAGTTAACAAGTGACCCATCTCAATCATGAGGTAAACACAAGGTCAAAAGTCTCAGCTCAAACCAGGATTTTCATTATCGAAACCGTAACTGCTGAAGAGCTCTGTCTCTAGAGTGTACAGTGGTCCTGTCACGACTCCGAGGTACTGCTCACTAACCTAAGACTGCTGAGGTACTCCTCCTGTCGAGTACTGCGGGTTTGCAGCCAACTACCTGGCGCTCCGTCCGCTGAGAGTCTGTCGCCAAATACCGGGCGCTCACCCAGATAGCCTACTGAGGTACTCCTCCTGACGAGTACCGCGGGTTTGCTGCCAACTACTAGGCGCTCCGTCCACCGTGGGTCTGCCGCCAAATATCGGGCACTCCGTCCACTGGGCTAGTCGACTCACTCCAAGTCGAGTCGGTCAAGCAGTCGTCAGGTCTCAGCCGGCTACACGGTCTCCGTACTCCATACGCTCGTCTCCAGTATCGCAGGTCTGCCGCTACAACCGAGCGCTCCACTGCCAAGGATATGCTGCTACAACCAAGTGCTCCACCGCCCAAGGTAAACCGAAGATTCAGCTCACACAGGTTTGGTAGCATTGTTCCACGTAGGATCGCTGAGTGCTGTAGTCGTCGTCGAATCCACATAGGATCTCTATACTGTCGTCGTCGCAGTCACAGTCGCAGTAACAGTAGTAGTCACAGTAACAGTCGCAGCTAGCACTAGGGTTCCCGCACACAGCAAGCTCGTTCGGAGGATCCACTCCACGAGCCGAGAGGCTGATACATCAACTGTCTCAAAGTCCAGAGTTGATGTATCCAAAAGTTCTGTATCGTCAACAGGAACTCAACGCAACAGACGGCGCGTCGATCGGACGCCCGGTCTGAGAGTTATTGGCATTTTCGTTCTCGGGGCCCGGTTGGTTTTTAAGGCAAAACCAACCCGACCGTACTCCACCTGCGTCCAAACCTCGGGCGGAGTATGCCAAAAGATCTGTCTCACTAAGAGGAACACAACGCGACTGACGGCGCGTCAATCGGACGTTCGTAGCTCAAGATATGAGCGTTTCCGCTCCGAAGGCCCAGTTGGTTTTGTGAACGAACCAACCCGGCCGAACTCAAAGTAATCCGAAACCTGGAGTGTGATATACCGAAACGACCGTCTCGATCCAAGGATAGCGTTGCCGCAGACGGTTCGTCATTCGGAGGTCCGAGGCTCAAGATATGGCCAAAATACCGGAACAGGTTCGAAACGGGGGGGTCCGGGTCCGGGCCGACCCGGCCCGACCCCCCCCCCCCCCCCCCCCTGGGGCGGCCCGGCCGGCGCAGCGGCGCGGCGGCGCGGGGGCCGCGGCGGCCTGTCGCCGCAAGGAGGCTGCGCGGGGGAATTTAATTCCCCCGCTAATTGGATGTCGGCGCGGCCTTTGTGCCGCGCCCTATTGCAAAAAAACGGCCCCCGCACGTGGGGGCCGGCTGGGAATAAAACCGGGGGGCTATTTCCCCCCCTTTAAATGAAAACTGCCCCCCTTTAAGAGGGGGGTTTTTATGCGCTGGCCGGGGGATTAATTCCCCCGGTTTAACGTTATCCGGCCGGCCAGCTGGCCGGCCGGTTTTCTCCAACGGGACCGGAAATTCCGGTCCCCTCTTCGGCTTCCGACGCCGGCGGCCCAGCCACCGGTCTTCTCCTTCCGCCGCGGCCCGGAACCGGCCGTGGTCTCCTCGTCCCGCCGCGGCCCGGAACCGGCCGCGGTGTTCGTCATCCGGCGCGGTGCGACGGCACCGCGCCCCTTCGCCGCGCATTTGATTCCTTTCAACGCGGCGCGACGGCGACGCGTTCTTGAAGATTCTTCCTCGGCGTGGCACGACGGCGCCACGCAAAATAATTGCACGATTATCTGTGTGGTGCGACGACACCATGCCACTTTGCTTCCACCCGCAAGAATAAACAAGAACGATGGTGGGGGGTTCGGCCGTGTTCGTGCGGTCCGGCCCCCCTCACGTTAAGATAAAAATGCAACTTTAAATAATTCAAAGCCGCTCGTTAGACTTGATAAATTCACGATCAAAAATAATTAAACCAAAAAGAAATCAACAACCCCTACCTTGGTATAAGGTTCGACGATTGTCAACGTTCCGCGGAAGTCAACGTCGCGGAGATCGGGTGTCGCGGTCGTCGTTCGTCAATTCCGTTGACGAAGAGATGTGTCTGATGTGATACGTCGTTGGCGAAACCTCTTATGTCGACGAAGGGAATACGAGGAGGAAGCGGCGTCCCCCTTTCTTAGACGTGGAGAGAAGATAGAACGGTGCGTCGGTGTTCTTCGCGTTCTTCAAGGAGGAAGATGAAGTTCTTCAAAGTGTAGAACTCTTCTTCTCTCAAATCTCCACACAACACAGCAACTCCCCAAAATAAAATAAGCTACACCTTATTTTATTTTCACTTTGCCAACCTTTCAAAATTCAAAAGTTGAATTACATTAATTAAATCTAGAGTTGTCAAAAATTAAATGAAGAGATAAGTTGGCAAGAATTAATGTAGGGGAGAGTCACATAATTAAAGAGGGGGTTTAGAGGGGTTAGGGAATTTGAAAAGGTGGGGGCTCGTGTGGGCCCCACCTCCCTCCTAACCACACATGGGAAGTTGGGTGGTTGTGGGCCCCACCAACAACTTCCCATGAGAGAGTCTAACCACCACGATTAAAATAAAATTCAAACAAAATTTTATTTTACTTATCTTTTAATCCCCAAAACTAACTTTCAACCCGCAATAAACGCAACTTCCGAAAAGGTCTCTTTAAGCGAAAATCGGTGCTGCGAGTTCATCGGTGCCCTCGGATTTCGATTCCGAGCACCGGTTCAAAAGTTAGAAAAACCCGCTCGTTCGTTCACTGAACGTACCCGAGCCAAACTTCGGAAATTGATTCTGGGCACTCCGGGCCTCGGAATCAGGTGCCGTCTGAAACCGCGCTCTTGTAAAATTCTAAAGAAAATTAAGAAAAAAATTTCCTTGAATTTTACGGGTCTTTACATTACTCCCACCTCAGGGCTTTACGTCCCCGTAAAGTTACATCAAAAACTAGGGGAAACAAATGAGAGTACTGAGCACGCATCTGAGCCTCCCGCTCCCATGTGCTCTCCTGGAGATTCCCGTGCTGCCATCTAATGAGCACAAGAGGAATCGATCGCCCACGCAGGGCCCGCTCCTGTCGATCCTCTATCTCCACCGGGACCTCCGTAAAAGTCGCCCCATCGTCAACGTCATGCTCCCCATGATCAATGATGTGCGTCGGGTCGTGCACGTATCTCCTCAGCTGGGATACGTGGAAGACGTCGTGCACCCGGTGCAACTGAGGTGGTAGAGCCAGGCGATAAGCCACCTCGCCAACCTTGCTGAGGACCTGGAAGGGTCCGATGAAGCGCGGAGATAACTTGCCGCCTCGGCCAAATCTCTGAATACCCCGTCGAGGTGAGACCCGCAAGAAGACGTGGTCGCCATCCTCGAACTCCAGTGGCCTCCGCCTCCTGCCAGCGTATGACTTCTGCCGGCTCTGAGCTGTCCTCATCCGCTCCTGGATGACCTGGACCTTCTCTGTCGTGGCCTGGACCATCACGGGTCCCACAAGAGCTGCAAGATTTCTTCTTTGCCGAAAAGAGAAATCTGGTCTCATCCCCTGGATGAACCACATTCTTTGCCTAAAATAGTCAATCTTAACATGGATGATACTAATCCATACCAAGGATGACGTCGTAAGGCCTCGATGCTACTACTAAGAGATTCAACAGTTACTCTCGCCTCCAAGGGTTGAGTCACACTGTCGGCATCAGTGTGTGGTAACTGGGTCTCCTCCAGTAGATGTCTCACAAGTGAGGGTCAAGTCAACAGCCAAAACTGGAACCTCTTAGTAACATCACGAAAGAGGACAGGAACGAAAATATCACAAAGGTATGCGTCTTTTATTATTGCATCTCATAATACAAGACGCTACACAAAAGCAACAAGGAACTAGAAGTACAAAGGATGTTATCCACTAGTTCTGCTCCTGTCCATCGGCTCCCAGAGCTCCATGATCGAAGGCCTCGGCTGCCTGAAGCTGAGCTCTCCCCTGCGGTCGGGGTGGACCTCCTGGTGGTGGTGGTGGAAGAGCCTCAAAGCATCGCCCACCACCGGCTGCTCGTCCAACTCCTCTGCCTCGTCCGCCTCCTCCCTGCGGACCGCCACGGTCGAACCTCTGCCTCTGCCTGGGAGGTTCTTCACTTAACTGCTGATCATCAGCATGGTGGGTCGGACAGTCACGAGCCATGTGACCAATCCCACCACAGGAGTAACACTGCCCACTCTCGGCACGCCTGGCTCTGACTCCACCCCTGCTTCCCCGCACAACTGAGCCTGTGTCGTGCAGTCGGCCACTGGTAGGTCTGGTCTGCCTGGAACCCTGAGTCATCTGTCAGCTACCTGCTACCAAAGACTCCGCTACGTGCCGCCCCGCGGTGGGTCTCTGTGCTGGTGTAGACTCAGCAAGGAAGCTCTCGATCAGAAGGGCCCGCTCCAGTACTCCTGTCTGAGTCGGTATGCTGAGGGAGATCAGTGATGCCCTGATCTCGTGTCTCAAACCCTGCTCGAAGGTCCGGGCCCGGAAGAAGGGGTCCCGTACCATGTCTGTCGAGTACCGAGAAAGGTCGGTGAACCTCGCCGCATACTGAGCGACCATCATGCTGCCCTGCCGCAGCTGTAGAAGCTCCTGGATACGCACCGCACGAAGGGTGGCTGGGACGAACTCCGAGCGGAAGATGCTCTCAAAGTCCGTCCAAAGTAGAGATGCCTCATCATGCACCTGGAGCATCAAGCTCCACCATCGTCCTGCTGCTGCGTGTAGTAGGCTCGTAGCGAGGATCACCATGAGGTCTGCTGGTTTCCTCACTAGCCTAAACACTCGAACCACTGCCTCCAGCCAATCCTCTGCTGCCTGGGGATCCGTCTCCCTGCGAAACCTGGGCGGTCGCTGGCGTTGAAACTCATGCAGTGCGCTGAGGCGACGTGCATCGTCAGCGGCTGCTGCTGGAAGCATCGGGGGCTCGGCGGGTAGAGCTACCGCCGGTGCCACTGCTGACAAAGGGCCCTGTACCGAGGCCTCGTCGCTCGGTGGGCTGTCGTCACGCTCGACTCTCGGAACCCTAGCTGGCTGCCGTCGTGGGGCCATCCTGAAAGGAGACAGGTGCGCCACGGTCAAACAGTATACCTGGTGAGCTGACACAAAGAAATCACAAAGAAAACTTTGAAACACACACGCAATCAATGTTTTCGTGCATTAAGTCGCAAATCAGAATTCAGGGTCCTGGTGTATGGATACGTCGGCCGCCGCACCAACACTGGACTCCCTGGACTGATAACCACACTCAATACGCTAAACATTATTGCTTCACATAGAAAAGATCAGAGTTCGCGGTAGAACCGAACTCCTTTGATACCAATTTGTCACGACCCGCCCTTGGGGCCCGTGCCGTGACTACCCCAAGCCTGCCTTCCATAGGCCAGGGGCTGGCGACTAGCACCAAGGCGTAAATCCCGATAACTGGGAAGGCATTGCCTTTATAAAAGTAAACAAAAAGAACCACAGAGCACAAGCGGAAGTAAAACACTAAGTACAAAAGAAAGTGCTCAAAAGTAAATGGGCCAGAATACAAACCCAAACTGAAAGTAAAGTACAACTCGAAAGGGAAAACAGAAACTGAAAAGTAAAAACTGCTACTCCGAGCTGTCCACTGGAAATCCCACCTGAAGGGTGGGTACAGATAGCTCCTCTGCTCCCCGGGTCCCGCCGTCTGCTCCGAGCACGTCTCGCCTAGTAGTCCACCTCCAGGTTCCGCCTTGTTGTCACGTCCACCTCTGGGTACCATCTCTTCGTATAGTCCACCTCCAGGTACTGTCCAGTCCTCGAACACTCGGCTTCTGTCAGCACTGCCCGTCGTCTGCAACCAACACAATGAGGTGCGGGCATAGCCCGTGCAGGGGTGAGTATAACGATACTCAGTAGGGACCCCGAGACCCTCAAGTCTCACTAATCCAACAAGGATAACCACAAAGAAGATCTCAACAGATAACCTCTACTTAGGTATATGCCCATACATATACCTAAGTTATCAAGTAACCCATCTCAATCATGAAGAAACACAAGGATTGTGAAATCAACGGATAACCACTACCCGGGTATATGCCCATACATATACCAGAGTTAACAAGTGACTCATCTCAATCATGAGGTAAACACAAGGTCAAAAGTCTCAGCTCAAACCAGGATTTTCATTATCGAAACCGTAACTGCTGAAGAGCTCCGTCTCTAGAGTGTACAGTGGTCCTGTCACGACTCCGAGGTACTGCTCACTAACCTAAGACTGCTGAGGTACTCCTCCTGTCGAGTACTGCGGGTTTGCGGCCAACTACCTGGCGCTCCGTCCGCTGAGAGTCTGTCGCCAAATACCGGGCGCTCACCCAGATAGCCTACTAAGGTACTCCTCCTGACGAGTACCGCGGGTTTGCTGCCAACTACTAGGCGCTCCGTTCGCCGTGGGTCTGCCGCCAAATACCGGGCGCTCCGTCCACTGGGCTAGTCGACTCACTCCAAGTCGAGTCGGTCAAGCAGTCGTCAGATCTCAGCCGGCTACACGGTCTCCGTACTCCGTACGCTCGTCTCCAGTATCGCAGGTCTGCCGCTACAACCGAGCGCTCCACTGCCAAGGATATGCTGCTACAACCAAGTGCTCCACCGCCCAAGGTAAATAGAAGATTCAGCTCACACAGGTTCGGTAGCATTGTTCCACGTAGGATCGCTGAGTGCTGTAGTCGTCGTCGAATCCACACAGGATCTCTATACTGTCGTCGTCGCAGTCACAGTCGCAGTAACAGTAGTAGTCACAGTAACAGTCGCAGCCAGCACTAGGGTTCCCGCACACAGCAAGCTCGTTCGGAGGATCCGCTCCACGAGCCGAGAGGCTGATACATCAACTGTCTCAAAGTCCAGAGTTGATGTATCCAAAAGTTCCGTATCGTCAACAGGAACTCAACGCAACAGACGGCGTGTCGATCGGACGCCCGGTCTGAGAGTTATTGGCATTTTCGTTCCCGGGGCCCGGTTGGTTTTTAAGGCAAAACCAACCCGACCGTACTCCACCTGCGTCCAAACCTCTGGCGGAGTATGCCAAAAGATCTGTCTCACTAAGAGGAACACAACGCGACTGACGGCGCGTCAATCGGACGTTCGTAGCTCAAGATATGAGCGTTTCCGCTCCGAAGGCCCGGTTGGTTTTGTGAACGAACCAACCCGGCCGAACTCAAAGTAATCCGAAACCTGGAGTGTGATATACCGAAACGACCGTCTCGATCCAAGGATTGCGTTTCCGCAGACAGTTCGTCATTCGGAGGTCCGAGGCTCAAGATATGGCCAAAATACCGAAACAGGTTCGAAACGGGGGGGTCCGGGTCCGGGCCGACCCGGCCCGACCCCCCCCCCCCCCCCTGGGGCGGCCCGGCCGGCCGGCAGGCCGACGGCGAGGCGGCGCGGGGGCCGCGGCGGCTTGTCGCCGCAAGGAGGCTGCGCGGGGGAATTTAATTCCCCCGCTAATTGGATGTCGGCGCGGCCTTTGTGCCGCGCCCTATTGCAAGAAAACGGCCCCCGCACGTGGGGGCCGGCTGGGAATAAAACCGGGAGGCTGTTGCCCCCCCTTTAAATGAAAACCGCCCCCTTTTAAGAGGGGGGTTTTTATGCGCTGGCCGGGGGATTAATTCCCCCGGTTTAACGTTATCCGGCCGGCCAGCTGGCCGGCCGGTTTTCTCCAACGGGACCGGAAATTCCGGTCCCCTCTTCGGCTTCCGACGCCGGCAGCCCGGCCGCCGGTCTTCTCCTTCCGCCGCAGCCCGGAACCGGCCGCGGTGCGACGGCACCGCGCCCCTTCGCCGCGCATTTGATTCCTTTCAACGCGGCGCGACGGCGACGCGTTCTTGAAGATTCTTCCTCGGCGTGGCGCGACGGCGCCGCGCAAAATAATTGCACGATTATCCGCGTGGTGCGAAGACACCACGCCACTTTGCTTCCACCCGCAAGAATAAACAAGAACGATGGTGGGGGGTTCGGCATTGTTCGTGCGGTCCGGCCCCCCTCACGTTAAGATAAAAACGCAACTTTAAATAATTCAAAGCCACTCGTTAGACTTTCTAAATTCACGATCAAAAGTAATTAAACCAAAAAGAAATCAACAACCCCTACCTTGGTATAAGGTTCGACGATTGTCAACGTTCCGCGGAAGTCAACGTCGCGGAGATCGGGTGTCGCGGTCGTCGTTCGTCAATTCTGTTGACGAAGAGATGTGTCCGATGTGATACGTCGTTGGCGAAACCTCTTATGTCGACGAAGGGAATCCGAGGAGGAAGCGGCGTCCCCCTTTCTTAGACGTGGAGAGATGATAGAACGGCGTGTCGGTGTTCTTCGCGTTCTTCAAGGAGGAAGATGAAGTTCTTCAAAGTGTAGAACTCTTCTTCTCTCAAATCTCCACACAACACAGCAACTCCCCAAAATAAAATAAGCTACACCTTATTTTATTTTCACTTTGCCAACCTTTCAAAATTCAAAAGTTGAATTACATTAATTAAATCTAGAGTTGTCAAAAATTAAATGAAGAGATAAGTTGGCAAGAATTAATGTAGGGGAGAGTCACATAATTAAAGAGGGGGTTTAGAGGGGTTAGGGAATTTGAAAAGGTGGGGGCTCGTGTGGGCCCCACCTCCCTCATAACCACACATGGGAAGTTGGGTGGTTGTGGGCCCCACCAATAACTTCCCATGAGAGAGTCTAACCACCACGATTAAAATAAAATTCAAACAAAATTTTATTTTACTTATCTTTTAATCCCCAAAACTAACTTTCAACCCGCAACAAACGCAACTTCCGAAAAGGTCTCTTTAAGTGAAAATCGGTGCTGCGAGTTCATCGGTGCCCTCGGATTTCGATTCCGAGCACCGGTTCAAAAGTTAGAAAAACCCGCTCGTTCGTTCACTGAACTAACCCGAGCCAAACTTTGGAAATTGATTCCGGGCACTCCGGACCTCGGAATCAGGTGCCGTCTGAAACCGCGCTCTTGTAAAATTCTAAAGAAAATTAAGAAAAAAATTTCCTTGAATTTTACGGGTCTTTACATTATACCTTATATCCATCATATGAAAAATGAAATCACCACTCATGTGTACATAAGGCATACCGTCTCCACACCATTGTGTAATCAGTTTTTCACCACCACCTTACATGGATGGGAATAATGATTGAAAAATAAATATATATTATTATTATAACATTATATTAATTTTGAAATATTATACACCATCAAATTCAATACTAATCAACAAATAAGGGAATTATATTGTCGCTCGTGCGTACATATGGCCTACCGTCTCCACGATGTGATGTGATTCATTATACATGATCTTCATTAAATAATGATTATATAAATTTAAATAATGAATAAATATGTTATATATTATGTTAATATAATTTTTTTAATGATATAACTATGACCTAAGAAGTAAAATCAGAACTTATTTGACAAAACATCCATAAGAACATAAAGCAGTAAATATCTGAATAACAGGTAACAATGAAATGTTAATAAGAGACAGATGATAACATCATTATATATTATATCATAAAAATTAACGATTCATTAATAAGTCAATGAAATTATTTAAATCATTATATCGGAGTTTTGGAGACATACGAAGGATGTTGGACCTAAGGTAAGGGATAGTTTTGAAACCTAATTATTATACGATATTATTTATACATATGTATCTACTATGGTATATTTATCATACAGGTTTATGTTTACTAAATATGTAATATTTTTTTATTCTTATAAAAAATTTAAATGTAAATTTTACCCATTGATGAATTGATATTAAATGATATGAAATGAATCTTTTGTCATTAATTGATATGGTCTACTTTTTGACTTTTTCAGAAAAATTATGAGGATAATATTTTTTAAACTTATACGGCATGAATATATTCTAAATTATTCATAAGAAATTATTTCCATGAAGCTTAATCTACATGATTTCAATTTTAGCTTCAAATAAATCCTTTTATTTTAAAATTTCATGGTATTTTGAGAGAAAAAAAACATTTTTAAAGATGAAACGATATTTTCCTAAAGAATTAATTTCAAGTGTTATATCAAAATTATTTTCTGCCAAAGATGGAATTATATAATAGGTTTATTTTTCAATTATAATATATTTATTGTTCTTATATCCATTTGTTTTACATGGATTATTTTATGTTGGAATGATTTTTAAAGAAACCCATTTTATTCTTTTGGTTATGTTATGATGAATTATTTATGTTTTTTTGGAACACCTAAGAATGATTTCATTATGAAATGGTTGGGACCTATATCCCCCTATAATTACTTGGGTATATATTTATATCTCATGAGATAGACATATATGGAATGGGAAATGACCTCGATTCTATAATATATGGTTGGAATGAGGAGTGAACTCGGTTCAGCAATGGAATTTCTCCACTACGATGGTCTTGCATATGAGCCTTGACTAATATGAAATTATTTCATATGATTATGTGTATGACATAAAATCTCATATCTTATTTTATGAATTTTTCAATTGCGTTCATTTATTCTTATAAACTTTTATGATTTATCCCATTTAATGATATCATGATCTTTCATATGCGGGTTACAATTTTCAAATGTTGTGTTCGTAAGTCTTATGATTATGATATGATTTATATCACCCTTGTTTACCCTTACTTAGCATCTAAGATCGCCATTTCTTATGTTTATTTTCCCAATTTCATGAGGAAGGGTATTAATCATTATATGTCAAAAAGGAGTCTAGTTATGATGAAATAAGTTAAAGACAGTGTATATTTCTTATAAACTAGTTTTTTATGTTTTTGAGTTTCTAAAGACACTAAACCTATATGGTCCTATTGTGGACTTTTTATATTTTGTAATTAATATTATTCAAATTTAAAGTAATATTAATTTATTTAAATTTTGGTTTATTGTATCCAGTATCAATGTAAATGTATAGTTAACCATTTGAAACTGGGATGATAAAACCTTAGTAAGAACCCAAAGTATATGTCGAATTATAAGTTACAATCCTTGTATTTTATAAATGATCATGAATAACCTAGTATAACACCTAAAGTTTCATAAATTGAAATTTTATTTTTGATTATGTGTTTTTCCATTATAATTAGTGTTTCTCAAACTATGATTTTTGGTTTTAGTCAATGTTTGGAAGGTGAAGGAAACACTTCAATACAGAATGTGACAGGCAATGCAATGATTTTCCACTTGAGCAACCAAATGTTATGGGAGTTGGAGTGAAAAATTTTGTAGCTATGATCACAAAACTTTCTCAAGATATGAATCATGTAGAACATAGAAACGAGTAAAGGAGGGAAAAATACTCTATTCAATCCTTCATGAGGCTGCTTCCACCTTCTTTCAGCGGGTCTTCTGATCTATTAGTCGCTGAACAATGGATTAGTACCACTAAAAAGATATTTTTAGTTCTCCAATTTTTAGAACATGATAAATCCATCTTATTAGTCTATCATTTGGAAGGTAAATCTCTAGTATTGAAATTTATATGTATATTTCTCAATTACAAGTGGGGGTGAATTGTAGGTTTAAAGACATTCATTATTATCCTTAAGAAAATATGTATTTAACAAAGATAAACAAGATGAATTCACAAACCATATTTAGTTCTTAATAAAGAAAATAACTTTATTAGGATCTGATATTATTGATCAGATAAAGAAACATAAAAAAGTTTACTTAACCAAATATTCTACCTTAAATCGTATAGAATCTAAATCATCGTTATTATAAGAATAAGAAATTGTAAGAGAGTTACACTTTCTATCTATAAAAAATACAGAAGAAATAATTCTTGTGATAAAAACATGTAAAAAATTATAATAAATCTTTTAACCCAAAGGGAAGGGTATCCAACAACCTTGGATAAAGGTCCCTTGATTTATACTATCAAGAAATATTGCCTTACCAACACTAGGGTAAGCCTTCAATACGAATATTGGTATCTTTCTGGCTATCCATGTAAGCCCTTGATTAAGAAGGTAATAGGAATGTCTATCTTCATATCCCTAGAATCCCTTGATTGAATAGCAATAATCATAATCGCACTAGGTATTTTGAATAAGTTGTTCACAGCTGAACAATATGTTCATAGAATTCATACAAGGTAGATCGAGAAGAGATCTCAAAGAGTATCACTTCATTCCAAAGTTCAATAGCTATCAGCTCATTCAAATAGCTGGGTATTTATAGGAAAAAACAGCAATGGTCATCTTCTCCTCCAATGGTCATATTTTTCATTAAATTTCATAGGGACATTTACATGTGGCACTCAAGCAGTGGATAAGATAAAATAGATTGGATGACATTATTTATATGACTAACTATGAGAAACATTATTATGTTTAAGAAACATTATCACATTAAGGATCTGATAAAATGAAACTCTAAATTTAAGAAAATAAGGTAAATATAGCAAAATAATTTAATCAAATTATTAAGATTGTTAAATTTAGAATATAAAAATATGAACAATAATATTCTAAAATTTAGACAATTGGAATCTAATTTATGTAAAAAATTAGAGTCTGATTTCTAAGAAAATCATATTCTGATTTTGAGAGAATCATAGTCTATTTTATGATAGAATCAGAGTCTGTAATCTCAGAAAATTGGAGTATTATTTCTAAGAGGTATCAGATTCTCAGTTCTAGAGAAATTAGATTCTTATTTCTATAGAAATCAAATTCCAAATTCGAGAGAAAACATATTTTGAATTCCAGGTAAATAAGATTATAAGGAACTATAAGATTCCAAGTTATAGATAAGGATCAGATTTTTGGATTAATGAAAATATTGTTTTATTTAGTTAGAAAAACAATATATAAGGCATTGTAAACCAAATGTAAAATCAAATTCAATCTAAGAGAAAGAAAATTTTCCATAAGAAAATGTTTCTTAGAGAAAGTGAATTTTCCTTCAGAAAATGTGTTTGTGATTTCCAAAACATAAAAGAACTGAAAATTTATATGGATACTTATTGAATCAACAAGCTCCAAATTTTAGAAAGGTACCAAAAAAATTTCATAATAGAATATACGGATCTGAGTTTTTAATTTATGTGCTTTAAATAAATAATATTCTACCTTTTTATTTATATATCATGATGAATAGAACAAACTCCCCCCTAGGTCATGAAATCCATAAGGATCATATTCATTTATTTCATAGAGAAGTAACTCCCCCATACTTAAGAATGAATTATTTAATTATTCCCTCCATTACATAGACATTCTATTTCTTTAACTTAACTTTTTTTTGAACATTAATTTCTCCACCTTTCTGATTTTAAAAAATGAATGGAGGGAAAAAATTGTACCTGAAAGGGTAGGAAACATACAAGATGAAACAACGAAAATAAATACTTTCATTAATGCATCAAAAATGTTGATTATAAAAATACCATATTTGAAAAAAAAACTCTTCCTTGACAATAACATTTTCAAAGTTGCCTTTAGTTTCTTCAATCCTTTATAATCATCTTCAATCTTCTTGAGAAACTCTTCTAGGTCCTAATTTTTTCTTTCAATATCATTGATTCTCTTTTCTTATGAATTAACTATTTCACCTTGTGAATTGATCAATTCATCCTGGTCTTTGATTTTTTTCAGCCAAATCATCCATTATTTCTCCCTCTATTTTTCCATTAATAGCAAAATAGTTCAGTTTCCCATTCAGATATTTATCTTCTTGATGGAGGGTATCTTTCTATACTTTTATTTTATATGAAAAATATTTTGAGAAATTCTTGATATTGTCGTCATATTTATCAAAATAATCCTTAAATGTGTTATTGAAATCATAAAAAAATTTAAGACCATTAATAAATGACAGCAGCCACCTTGTTGTTTCTTTGCAAGATATTTTATGAGCATCATAGATGGTCTAAAAAGTATTAAACTCAAATTTGATTTTAATGAAATTTTTTATTAGAAATTTTATTGAATATTTCTTCTGATTGAATGATTCTTGAATAAGTTTACATCTTGAATCAATGCTATGAAATAAAGGGGTGGAGTTAACAAGATTATTAAAATACAGGACCACAAAATCATATCCTAATGAAGAGTAAGATTCTGAATCAAATTCTTATGTTGGTGAGGCAACATCATTTTACTCATCTTCTTTCATATTCTTCTAGATGTATATACTCTTATTTAACAATTGGTTTTAGAAATGAAATATACTTTTTTCCCTTATTTGGTACCAAAGTCTCATTTTCCACTGGTATCAGAGGAATTATGGGTTCTTGAAAGAATGATTCTGGTACTTGAACTTGTCTAGAGTCTTTCTTAGTGTCTATCAGCAAGGCTTGGATAATCGCAACATATGGAATTTTCTTCTTCAACTTATTTTCTTTATATTTCTTCTCAATATCTTCAATATATTAATTTTTAAGGACTTATAATCGATAGGATCTATCTGAAAAACT
This sequence comes from Viscum album, assembly GCA_963277665.1. NCBI lineage: Eukaryota > Viridiplantae > Streptophyta > Magnoliopsida > Santalales > Viscaceae > Viscum > Viscum album. The sequence goes on from OY728165.1 coordinate 1,212,047,101, forward strand.
ACATCACCATCCTTCTTATTATTTTTTAGATCTCTCCATTTGGCTACAACCTCATCAGAAAATGTCTTTTGCTTCTTGGTCTTGGGTGGAGCAGATACTGGTTCAGCATCCGGTTCTTTTTCCTGCGGTACCGGTTCTTTGGATTTTCTTTTCATAGGAGATGTCTTACTGCTTTCTCTAATTTCTCCTTTCTTACTAGCATATTGGTCAACTTTATCAAGAAGATCAAATAATTTTCCTAACTTGTCATTGAATCTGATCTTCATCATTCTAAAGGTATCGTCACTTAACAACATGATCGTGAAGGTTTTGGCTTTTATGTTTCATGGGATTTCAAAGGAGTCTAGGAATAAGATAATTATCTTATAAAAAATTGCAGGGTACATCTTGATTTTATATTTGATGGTTCTGTTCATAATATTCCTGATAGTTAAAATAATGAAATTAAAAAGGTTTAACTTTTTTATATTCACCAAAAATGTGAGGACCAGATTCCAGAAGCCCGAAGTCAGTGCCTAATACATGGTGTGTAATTTTTTTTTCTAAAAACATACTTTTAAAATTAAACCTCAAAATCCTTCATAGAGAATGTTCTCAATATATGTTCTAGAAAATCAGCTAAAACTAATAATTTTCTTCAAAAACAGCATAAGATAAGCTTCGTATTATTTCCATCACATAGGAGTACTCAATATTGACAAATATTCTAACCCTATAAAAATAAATTAAAACATATGGTGAGCACATGAATTCCCAGTAAGGGTTTTTAAAACCATTTAAAGAAATTAAATTTTAAAAAAACCCATTGAACAAATTATAAACATTTTCTAAAAAGAATACAACAACTCCTGTAGCATGTCATCATCATTTTTCAAAGGTTACTTGAAAACATGTTTAGGGAAATATCCTACATGATAATTTAAATATTAATTTTAAATCTACATATAAAACACATATCATAGTATGCATACATGTACAAAAATTCTTGGAATGCTGCATAAAATTACGAAGTTGATCCAACTAATTTAAGGGTGACATGAAAGGGTTTGGTAATGAATTAACACATATAAAAATACTTTCTTGGAATTGAAAAGTTCAATTTCATAATCCACTTAACACATAAAATGAAATTCATGATATGAAAGATGTAATATTAACTTCTATATCAAATTTATGAAAATGGAATCTAAACTTCCTTTAAAAATGACTTTCCATGTAAATACTTCATTATTCTATGTGCATTTATTACCTTTGGCATAAGTAAGTAATTCCTAACTAAGGATATTCTACTAGAATAATAACCACATGGTGGGTTAAATATTAAACACATATTGATGAAATGAATAATGTTCGAAAATCATAACATTCTATCGAGGGCTCGGGCCAAGACAATACATATTCAATCTATCAAGGCCTTATTCCATGACTAGGTTTGTCTCATGAGACCTGCCGATGCATCGAGAGGCTTTAGTAGGCCTCACCCATCACATAATCAGTCCAATGCATTCCTCATATGTCTAAAAGTCTATAAATCAAAGTGTCACATACCGCTTTGTTTATTAAATTATGTTATTTATTCGAAGTATCTCATACCACTAAGAATAATTAATTCATGTCTTTTATTTGAAGTATCCCATACCACTTCAGAAAATTAAATTGTGAATCATAAGATAAAATTTTAATTTTTCAGTTATGTCAACATTCATAAATAAAATAAATCATGAATTAACTGTAAACATTAATCTAATGACTTCATGGGCACATAGACATAAAATTGTACATGTGATGATAATTGGTGAACATAAAATAATAGTTTTTTTGGGTTTGTCACATAAAATAATAAAACTTAAATTTAAAACCAATGTTTCATGGAAATGATCGGTCTAAATACTTAAGATTCATGTCCACCATACACTGATAAATGGAGGCGTCAAATAGGTTAAATCACAAACCTAAATAACTAATAGAATTTATTTTGGCAAATTCATCATGAATTGAAATATAATACTTTTAAAGTTTTAACATTTATTTCATGTGACAGATTGATTCATGAACAATTAGACACACTTAACTATTCATGTATGTGTACATGTATTAAACAAAATATAATTCTAACTATTTATCCTAAAATAAATAATTTGGATTCATGTAATGTAAATTTCAATATAAATCTAATAACTACTTTTAAAAAATTTAGGCACACAATAACAGAACAAATATTTGTTATTGTTTTCCAATATCGAATTACATTTGTGATCATTCAGACATGAATATATGAAATTTTGGTTATTATTCATACATGTGGTTTTTGAAATCATAATTAATAGAATTTGTATAAGTATGGGAATAACATTTTAAAATAATTTTTTATCTTATGAAGAAATGAATCTTAAATAGATTAGGTAGAAAAACATTATACATATGTATATATATACTTATACATATATGTATTAGTTTAGAAACCGAAAACCATTATTATTAAACCATTTTACATGCATAAAAAATAATCTAATTACTAATAATTATCACTTGAAAACCCCCAAAATAGATTAGGTTTGAAGATTATATAAAATCATATATTTATATATATATAAAGTGTATACATGGGATTTGCATAACCAAAACAAGGTTTGATAAATAAATTTCATTCACTTAAAAAACATTATTTAATCCCTAAAATTCGTTTTATTAAAACATAAATCAGTTTAGAATTAATATATATATATATATATAACTATATATACACAAAGTGTGTATATGGGTTTTACATATAAAATCCAATTCTAAAATAACTCTTACATGTATTACATGGGTAAATAACATCATAATAGTACTCATCATTCGAAAAATATGAAATAGAATTGGTTTGTTATTTATATAAACATATATACACACATATATATACAAGGGTTAATCAAACCAAACACAAAACTAAATAAAAACCCTTACATGTTTTACATGCATTAAGATCATCATTTAAAAACAAAAGTTCATCATTCAAAGATCATTAAAACCATAATAGGGTTGTTTTATATATAAACATATATACATAAAAAGGTATATATATATATATATATTTGTGTGTGTGTGTGTGTGTGTATATGTATATATGATTATATAGGGTTTAATAAAACACAATGTAAAAATTATCCCTTACCAATCTTTAAGTGAGATCAAGATGAGCAGTGGTTGGAGGGATTTTGAAATGAGAGAAACATGTAGGGTTAAGGTGAAAAAGAGGGTTTATATAATCGATTTATATAAACTATATATATATATATAATTTTTATAAACCACTGTTCAATCGTAAACATATAAACAATGAAACCATATAAATTCATAATCTATCTATTCAGACAGAAAAAAATCATGATTAACCCAAGTCTCGAATGGATTGGTTATCTAATAAAATATATATATATGTTTATATAATATGGAAATAATCCATGGAAACAGTTCAGGTCATCTTTAAATTAAAATATTGTTGAATACTTGTGGAAAAAATAATGTTGGATGACCGGATGGTGGAGAGGGATACAAGGACTCACAGGAGATGGAAGAAGAGTGTGGTAGAATGATGGTTACTGGTTTAGTCGCGAGGAAGAAGAATGGATGGGGAAGATGTGAAAAAATAACAGGGGTCACAATCAACCAAGGTAAATCAGATGGCTGAGGAGAGTTCTTAGGGTTTAAAAATGGATGGACGGATGAGATTAGTCATGGATTTATTGGACAGTCATGGGAAACTGTGGGTTTTAAAAAAAGTTGAGTGGCTGAGATCAGTTGTGTCCTGATCATACTGCTAAAGAAAAACGTGGAGAAAGGGAGTGGTCAGTGGAGTTTGAAAGCGAGACCGGATCGGACAGTCCATATCTCGCATGGTGAGATTGAACGGCCCAGATCAGATCCCCTGAAAAAACCTGCATCCCACTTTGAAACGGGGGCGATTTGTGACTGCCTTATATACCTCGATGCCTTATCTACAATCCAATTAACACCCTTCCCCCACCCTGGTACCACCCTATACCAGTTCTCTTGCATGCACGCTCTATTCCCACCCTTTGTCTCTACGTCTCCCGCATGGTGGCGCCACCTCAATTCCTCCTTATGCCCCCATGTGGGTGTACACTAGCACCTCACAAAACCAGCCTATACTGGATGGCTTGGGATTCAAGGCTTGGTCAACCCACTCATAGTGGTATGTGCTGTCTCCCCTGGATGGCTAGTTGGCTTGGCCAGCCAAAGGCAATTTTTTGATAGAAACCCAAAAAACATAACTTATATATTAATGAATTTGTATACATATATTATTTATTTTCCCAAATTACATTATTTTAATATATTTTTATTAATTTTTAGCTTCAAAAAAATAAATTTCAAAATCTAAATTTCAACTTCAATTAAAACATTTATATTCATTTTAAATCATTTTAAAAGAAACGCCATGGTTATTAGTGTTATATTTTGAAAATAAAAATTCAAAATACATATTCAATTTAAATAATATTTTCTTTTAACTAAACATAACACTTTAATAAATTTAAAACATTTTAAAAAACATTTGAAATTATTAATATAATTTAATAGATTGTATTTATAAAATAATCAAAATACTTAAAAATACCAAATAGTTAATTAATTTTATAACCGTTATAGAACCAATAGTTATCTAAAGACCTCAACGGCCATAAACGGTCATATTTAACTTCAAGGCCTTATAAATACTAGTTTAGAGTGTTACAAACTTCAAAACCAATTCGGTGAAGAAGGTTCTCTACATCCCCTTGATGCTTAGTTTGGTTCCCATTGTTCTTTCCATAATATTTTTCATTGTCACAGACCCGAAGGACTTTCACTATTTTCTTAGTCTGTTTGTTGTGTTTGGTGGTCTCTTGGTGATTTTGATAGGTCTCTTAGTATGTATTCTAAGATAGTGAGGTCTTTGGCCCTATGAAAATGTAAGGTTTCAGCATTTATATTTAATAAAACTTTTTTTATTTTTATTCTGGAACTATTTATTTTCGATGGAACCATTATTAAAATAATAATAATAATAATAATAATAATAGTTGACAAAATATTATTATTATGAAAATAAATGTTTTCCTGGGCATCACATTATTCCCCCATTCAAAATAATTGCATCCTCTCAGTGCCATCGTACTCTTATGCTTCCCAAAACCATCCCACATGCATCAATCTTGATGTCCCTACAAAATAAAATTTTAATTATTATTAAGAAAACAAAAATTGAAAGAAAAATAGTATATTATTTATACTCTCACCAGGGCCACGACCATCAGAGACTTTCTTGATAAGTTCTTCAGGTTACATTTATCCTCAAAACATTTTTAAACTCTTTAATTTCATTTTCCTAGATACACCTCTCACATCTATATTTGAACTCATGTAGGCAGCAGTAGGTCCTCGAGTGTCTGTCACATGAGGTGTAGAGTTCCTATATATCAAAATGAACTTGGTTCTGATAGTCTAGTATGATAACTTGGTTTTCTAAAAACCAGATATTATAAATTCTTTCATACCTGCTGAAGCTCATAACTTGGAACAGATATCATGCATGGGGGTCTCCCACCTCTGCAGCTTCTCAGAACTTTTTTAGGGCTAGATAAGCCTTAGATAGGGTGAAACATAGGAATATTCCTTCTTAATACTTCCATTTGTGTGCATAATATTCATGTTATTCTCGTGACATAAGTTAGTAGACATGAATCGGTCCTTGGAATAGTTGAAGTATATTTGGGTTGTTTGACACCTGATAGAGGTGTTTATAGGTTAAACACAGGTTTACAAAAGGTTGGTATGTTTCTGAACACGATTTGACAATTATGTTCTCAAGTAATTTGGTATAGAGAGACAAGAGGGGTTTTTTAACCTTCACCTTCCATCCAAATATTTACTAAAAAATTTCTACTTAACAAAACATAAAAAAACTATTATGTTCTAATTATCCTGAATTTTCTAAATAGTTCCTCTAATACTGATAGTGAGGATCCGACTACAGAAGCCAAGAGTCAGTGCCCAAAACATGGTGTGTAATTTTTTTTAAAAACATACTAATAAAATTACACATCAAATTACATCACAGAGAATATTCTAGGTCTGGGTTTTGGAAAACAAAATACAAATGATAATTTTCTTCAAAACAGCATAAGACAGGCTTCATAGTGTTTCCATCACATAAGAGTACTCAAGCTTGACAAATCCACTAACCCTGTAAAAAAACTGAAATATAAGGTGAGAACAAGAATTCCTAGTAAGGGGTTTTAAAACCAATTAAAGAAATTCATTTTAAAAAAAACGTTTTGAACTAACTATAAGACATTTTCTAAAAATAAAAAGCAACTCTTACAGCACATCATCACTATTTTTCAAATGTTACTTGATAACATATTTAGGTAAATATCTTTAATAAGAATTTATATATCTGTTTCAATTCTATAGAGAAAACACATATCAAATTAATCATACATGTACAATGATTCTTGGAATGTGGCATATAATTCAAGAGTTGATCCAATTAATTTAAGGGTGACATGCAAGGGTGTAGGTACGAATTAACACCTGTAAAAATACATTCTTGTAATTTCATAAGAAGAATTTCATAATCTACTTACCACATAAAATTCAATTCAAGATATGAAAGATGTAACATTAAATTATGTATCAATTTTCTTAAAATGGATGTAATACTTCCTTTAAAAATGACTTGCCACGTGCATACTTCATTATGCCATGTCCATTTATTACCATTTCCATAAGTAAACGATTATTAACCAAGGATATTCTATTAGATGAATAATCACAAGGTTGATTAAATATTATACACATATTAAGGAAATGAATAATGTCAGATAATCATAACATTCTATTGAGGCCTCGTGTCAAAACCAAACATACTCATTCTGTCAAGGGCTTATTTCATGACCTAGTTTGTCTCATGAGACCTGCTGATGCATCGAGAGCCTATAGTGGGCCTCACTTATCCTATAATCAATCAGACTAATTCCTAATTTGTCTAAAAGTATTTAAATCAAAGTGTCTCATGCCACTTAGATTTATTAAATTATTTCTTTTATTCTAATTATCCCATACCACTTTGAATAATTAATTTAGGTCATTTATTCAAAGTGTCCCATACAACTTTATATAAATAAATTCTGAATCATAAGAGATAAATTTCATTTTTCAATTATGTCCATATTTATAAATAAAATGAATCATGCCTTAACTGAAATCATTAATCTAAATACTACATGGACACATCGATATAAAATTGTACATGTGAAAATTACTGGTGCGCATAAAATAATAGTTTATTTGGGTTTTTCACATAAAATAATAACACTTAAATTCAAAACCCATTTTCCTAGAAATGATAATTCTCTATACATAAGATTCGTTTTCACCATACAATGATAAATGGAGGTTTCAAACATGTTAAATCAAAATCTTAAATAACTAATAGAATTTATTTTGGAAAATTCATCATGAATTGAAATATAATATTTGTAAATGTATAACATTTATTTCTTATGAGGGATTGATTCATAAACAATTAAACAAACTTCACTCTACATGTATGTGTACATATACTAATCAAAAGATACATCCAACTAGATATCCTAAAATTATTAATTGGGATTCATGTAATATCAATTTGAATAAAAAAGTGATTACTTCTTTTAAAAAAATTATACACATAATAAAAAAACAAATTTTGTTATGGTTTTCCAATATCAAATTGAATTTTTTATGATTCAAACATGCATATATGAAATTTTGGTAAATATTCAAACATGTGGGTTTTGAAATCAGAATTAAAGGAATATGTATAAGGATAAAAATAACTTTTTAAAATAATTGATTATCCTAAGAAGAAAAGAAGATTAAAAATATTAGTTTTAAATGAATTATAAATATGTATATATATACTTACAGATATATTTATTAGTTTAGAAACCCAAAACAATTCTTAGTAAACCCTTTTACACGCATAAAAGCATTATCTAATTACTAATAATTATCACTTGAAAACCCACAAAATAGATTAGGTTTGAAGATCATATAAAACCATATATATACAAATTGTTTACATGAGATTTTCATAACTAAAACACGGTTTGATAAATAAATTTCATACACATAAAAAACATTATGTAATCAATAAAATTCATTTTATGAAAACATAATTTAGTTTAGAATTTATATATATATATATAATCGTATATACACAAAGTGTGTATATAGGTTTTACATATAAAATCTAAAGCTAAAATAACTCTCACATGTATTACATGGGTATAGAACATCATACTAATACTGATTTTTTGAAAAATATTAAATAGAATAGTTTTTTTAAATATATAAACATATATAAACATATATGCATACAGGGGTTAATCAAACCATACACAAAACTAAATAAAAACCCTTACTTGTTTCACATGCATTAAGATCATCATTAGAAAAAAAATCATCATTCAAAAATCATAAAAACCAGAATAGGTTTATTTTATAAATAAATAAATATACATATATAGGTATATATATTTATATATATGTTTTAATCGAACAAAAAGTAGAAATAATCCCTTACCTATCTTCAAGTGAGATTGAGTTGAGCGGTGGTTTGAGGGGGTTTGAGAAGAGTAAAACCTATAGGTTTAAGGTGAAAAAGATGGTTTATATAATAAGTTTATATAAATGGTATAAATATATATATATATATTATACCATGACTCAATCAAAAACAAAAAAAATGAAACCAAATGAAATCCTAATCAAACTATTCATACAGAAACTAAAAACTTTGACTAGCCCAAATCATGAATGGATCGGTTGTCTAATAAAATTTATATTCATTATGGAAAGATTTCATGGAAATAGTTCGGGTTAGTATTAAATAAAATACCCTTGAGGACTCATGGAAAGAAGAAAGGTGGATGACCGGGCCATGGAGAGGGATATGAGGAATCATAGGAGAGGGAAGAATAGTGGGGAAGAGCTATGGTTACTAGTGAGGTCGTGAGGAAAAAGAATGGAGGGGAAGATGTGAGAAAAATGGACAACCATGATCGATCGAGGACGATCTGATGCCTGAGGAGAGTTATGCAGGTTTAAAAATGGATGGATAGATTAGATTATTCACCGATTGATCAGACGGTCACAGGAAACCGCAGGTTTTAAAAAGAGTTGAGTGGCTGAGATCAATCGCATCCCGGTCGGATGTCTAAAGAAAAACAAGGAGAAAGGGAGTGTTTGGTGGAGTTCAAAGGTGATACTGAATCGTATGGTAGATATCTCGCGTGGAAAGATTGAACACCCTAGATTAGATCCCTCATAAAAAAACTGCATCCAACATTGAAACGATGAGCGATTTGATACCACCTTATATACCACGATGCCTCACCCACAAGCCAGTGAACCCCCTTCCCCCTCCCCAGTACCACCCCATACTGGTTCTCTTGTGGGCATGCTCTGTACCCACCATTTTTCATTGTGCCACCCTACACGGTGGCACTGCCTCGATTCCTCCTTGTGCCCCCTGTGGGTGTGCACTAGCTCCTCACATGGAAGGCTTATAATGGATGGTTGGGGAGTCAAGGCTTGGCCTCCGCAAACATAAATTATATATTAATGATTATGTATACATATATTTTTTCTCTTCTAAATTTCCATTATTTTAATATGTTTTTATTCATTTTTAGTTTCAAAACATTAAATTTAAAAATTTAAATTTCAACTTCAATTAAAACATGTATATTAATTTTAACTCATTTCAAAAGAATCACCCCTGTAAATATTGTTATATTTTTAAAATCCAAATATTAAATACAAATTCAATTTATACAATATTTTATTTCAAATAAAGATAACACTTTAATAAATTTAAAACATTTAAAAAAACATTTGAAATTATGAATATACTTAAATACTTAGTATACTTAAAATAATCAAAATACATAAAAATACCTAATGGTTATAAAAGTTTATTACCGTTAAAGAACCAACAGCCATCTAAATACCTCAACAGCCAACAAAAATCATATTTGACTTCATATCCTTATAAATACTTGTTTAGAGTGTTCCAAACATGAAAAATAATTTGGTAAATATGGTTCTCTACATCACATTGATGTTTTGTATGGTTTTCATTGTTCTTTCCATAATGTTTTTCATTGTGACAAACCTAAAGTACATTCTCTATTTTCTTGGTTTTTTGTTGTGTTTAGTGATCTTCCAATGATTTTGATAGGACTCCTAGTAGATATTCTAGTTTAGTGAGAGTCTTTTGACCTTATGGAAATGTAAGGTTTCATCATTTCAATTTAATAAAACATTTCTTGTTTTTATTCTGTACATATTTATTTTGGATGTAACCATTATTAAACAAAACAAAATAATAATACTAATAATTAAAAAATATTATTATTACAAAAATAAATATTTTTGGGGTGTCACAAAGAAGTCCATCATAAAGATATCACATATCTTTAGATATTCCTTATCTCGCTTCCTTGAAATAAAAAAGCCTTGCATCGAAAGGGATACTAATTTTTGGTTTGTTGAAAGATGGTCTATCTTGGGTATATTAACTCCCTTATGCCTAAGGCGCTAAATAACCATAATTTTCTCAAAATAACCTTCCTTATCAGTCAACCTATTCGAGAAAAAGATGGCCTCTCCTTCGTAGGGTACATCCAAAACAATTTCAAACTTCTTATAAAATAGAGAGTAAGTTTTCCCATAACTTTTAAAGGAAAACAAATCTTTTCCACCTTGTTTATAAAACTGAATAGTATAATAAAACTCTATAGAGAAAACAATATACACTGGATCCTCAATATTTTCCTTTTCTATACAAATGCTTTCCCATATATTCATCTTTATGACTTTCGAAATCAAAGAGTAATACTTGGAAATGAAATTCAGTTCCAGTAACATTTACCTAAATATTATCCAATATTTGAGTTCCTTGTTGGATGGAATCAGAATCTATGAGGAGATCTCAAGAGACATTCAGAGTTTAAGGATAAATGGAAAATATAATGTCTCACATGAAGGGGGTAGGATCTTCAGTAATAAAACCCTGAGAAACACAATGTGGGATTCGAAGAGGAGGGTCCCTTTATATAAACATTGGGGTAACAGTTTGTTTTCCTAGGTCAGTACAATGGTTAAAATTAACTTAACCTGATCTAACAGCTAATATCAACACTGAATAAGAATTTATAGGTTCCAATCCTTTGAGTTTTTAAGGGAAAAAATTAGATTTAAGGAAAGTGAATCTGATAAGGTTTTTGTACAACATGGTTGAAACACCAACAAAAAAAGATGAAATTATGATGATATAAGTAAAAAAACATACCTTCTAGATTACTCAAAAAAAATTGAATGTATTAATAAGGTTACTATTAGATTTTTAGGGAAGGAAAACTTGTTATGTTATGAAAAAAAATTAGGTTTTGAAAAAATTTAAGCTTCAAAAAAATTAAGGTTCGGAAAAAAAATCGGAAAGAAAATGTAAAAGAATAAAAATATTTAATACCCATATGAAAAGGATTATATTAATGTTAGGATATTATTTCAAAAGAAAGTAAATTTGGATGATTAAATTACGGTTATCATCCCTAACTTTTCTTTAATGTATTTGATTATATTAGAGGTCAATGGTTTTGTAAATATGTCAATAAGCTGATCTTGTGTTCTGATAAATTGAATTACGATATCTCCTTTAAGTGTGTGGTCCCTAATAAAGTTATGTTTTATGTCTCTGTTCTTTGAACGGGAGTGATGTCCATGGTTTTTTCTTAGGGAAATGACATTATTATTATCACACATTATCTATGTTTTGGTAAAACTCATTATATAGTTTGTGAGTGTGTGTTGCATCCACAACACTTGAGCACAACAACTTCCAGCTTCTATATATTCAACTTCTGCAGTGAAAAGTGATACTAAGTTTTATTTCATAAATGACCAAGAAACTAATGAATATCCTATTAAATAAAAAGTTTTGGATTTACATTTATTATCCATTTTATGACCACAAAAGTCAGCATCCAAAATTTTTTTAAAATAAAATCATTTCCAGAAGAATAGAAAATCCCTAAATCCATGGTTCCCATTAAAATAAAAAAATCACGAATTTTAAATGGGATTATTTTTTAATATATTGATATATTAAACATTAGAATACTAGAAACATTAATTATAGCGGACTCTCTATTAAGTATAATAGACTTCCTATAATACCTCTAAAATATGTTTGATCTACTTGTTTTCCTGCTTCATCAAGATCTAGAGTGTTTGAGGTACCGATTAGAGAACTTATAATTTTAGTGTCTTCGTATCGATACTTCTTAATATGATATTTAATATACTTAAGATTATATATAAATGTTCCTTATGGTTATTTAGAAATTTTAAAACCAAGAAAAAATGTTAAGTCACTCATCATACTCATTTCAAACTCAAATTTCATAAGATTCGCAAATGAATCAGTTAAGGATTTCAGAGTTGATCTAAATATAATGTCATCAAAATAAATTTAATCAATCAAAACATGTTTCTTATTGTTTTTTTATAAAAATGGCTGGATCACCAGTTCCATTAACACAATTATTATGTAAAAAATATCATTTAATAATGTCATACTACGCTCTAGAGGCTTGTTTTATTCCATATAAATCTTCGGTAATTTTAAAAACATGTTCAGGATGTTTTTTATTCAAAACATAGAGTTTTTTCAACATAAACTTCATATTTAACATATTTGTTAAGGAAAGAATACTTCATATCCATTTGGAAAAGTTTGAAATTGAAAATTTCTACAATGTCTAGTAGAATACAAATAGATTCAATTATAGCTACTGGACTGTGGGTTTCTTCATAGTATATTACTTCTTTTTTTTAGACTTTAGAAAATAATATTTCTTTATTTCTTAAAATGATTCCATTTTCATCAAATTTATTTATAAAGACCCAATTTACTCCAATTAAAGAAGTTTCTTTAGTTCTTTCAACTAATGTCCATAATTTTTTCCTTTATAATTCATTTACTTCATCTTGCATGGCTTTAATCCAATCATTATCACCTAAAGATTCATTAGTACTTTTAGGTTCTAATTGGGAAATAAATTCTATATGCTCTAATTAATTCCATAGATAACATCTTGTACTTGTAGGTTGATTTACATCATCAATGATACTATCACTAGGATGATTATTAAGAAACAACTGATGTGGGTTTTCTAAAACCTGTTCATTAACACAAGTTAAAAAATATTCTGGGTTAAATAATTCAGGAACACTTGATTGAGTAATTTCTTAATTAGAATAATCTTCCATCAAAGGTTGATAATAATTTTTTGAAAACACATCTGAAGATGTAGGTTGGGGTTATTTAAAAAAAAGGATCGGTTTCATTACAATTAACATGTGTTATTTCTTCCATAGTAAAATAATTTTTTTAAAAACAATATAATCCTTAGAAGTAGTGGAAGAGACTTAGAAAATTACATCATCATATTTGGGTGAAAATTTATTTATGTTATCTTTAGTATTCAAGATGAATATTTTGCATCCTAACACTTTGAATTAACAAACTTTAGGCTTTCACCCAGTCAAAAACTCTTAATGTTTTTTATTGAGAAAAGGTCTGATTAAAACTTGATTTACAGTATAATATGCACTACTAACAACTTCATCCAAAATGTGTTTAGAAATACAGTATTCAATCAACAAGGTTCTTGTTATCTCTAGAAGAATATTGTTTCATCTCTCATAAACACCATTTTGTTGAGGAGTTCTTAGATCTATGAAGTTATGAGTAATTCATTAATTATTACAAATGGTTTCAAAATATGAATTTTCAAATTCTCCTCCGTGATCACTATAAATAGTTATCAATGGAATGTCTTTATAATTTTTAACTTTGGCTAAAAAATATTTAAATTAATAAAAGGCTTTATATTTCATTGCTAGAAAATAGTCCCATATAAATATATTGTAATCATCAACTGAAACAAATACATTGTATTTTCCAACAATACATCAAGTTCTTTTTATACTGAAATGTTTTATATGAACTTGTTGTAATACATCAAAAGATGAGACTTCACTAATTGATTTAATTATTGACTTATGTTGCTTTCCATATTTACAAGTATCACATACTTTTGAAAAATTAAATCTAAGATCCAATAGATCCTTAAAAAGTATTTTCGTTGAGAGTATTCATATGTTTCTAATATTATAGTATACTAGTCTTATATTCCATAACCATGATGGATATTCTATTACACTAAGTCAAGGTAATTCTTGGTTCTTAATTTCTTCTATGTTATGTGTATAAACATTATCATGCCTATGGGTGGAGAGAATAAACTCTTCCTTGGAATTGTGTACTATGCATTTATCATTCAAAAAATTCATAAGGTAACCTTCATCATATAATTTGATTATTCTTATATGTTTTAACTTAAGGCCATTAATAAATAAAACATTTTAAATTAAAGGTTCTCCATGAAGAACAATATTACATATACCAATAATTTATCCTTGAGAATTGTCTCTGAAAGTTACTTTTCCACCTTTTTTCTTAATAATCCTTTCAAAGAAGTTTTTTTACCAGTCATTTTTTGAGAACATCCACTATCCATGTACCATGTATTGTTGATGGAACTTTCTTTATTTTACTAAAAATAAAATAGTTAAACTTTAGAAATCCAAAATTTTTTGGATCCAAAAATTTTAGAAAATAAAATATTATGTATCCATATTTTCTTAGAAAAATGGGCTTTATGAAAATCTAAGGATTGGGTTTTATTCAAATAAAAAAAATTCTCCCAATGTTCGCCCCATTGACATATAGAGCAAAAAAGGATCACTTTAGGTTACAAAATATCTATGAATAAAATTAGTTTTGAATGAGAATTACCAAATACAGAACTATTCATTATAAGAAAAAGTTTTGAATGCATTTTATCAAAACCCTCCTTCCATAAGTAAAATTTGAAAAAAGTTTATTTAATGAAAATATTGATATTTTAGTCTGATGATTAAATTATTATCCTCGTATTCATTATACTTATAATCTGAGTTTGTCTCTCAAACATTTTTATTGGAAATTACGTTTTTGAGATCCTTATAATGTTTATCCTTTTGAGAATTTACTTCCTCAAGGTTTTTGTAAACATTTTCCAAATCAAGGGTTTTTTTATCAAGATATTTTGAACGATCTGATACTTATTTTTTAAAATTTTGGATTCTATAATTTTCATTATCAATTTTTTTATTGATATTAATATTTTCATTCTTAATTAACTTGGAAGACCTAGATACTACTTCAAAATAAGGTAAAGTGTTGTATTCTGATGATGAATATTCTTTATCTGAAGATTCATAATATTTTCCATTAGAATAATTATCACTTAATAAAATATTTTTTTATGATTCAGAAGTGTTTACCTTAGCAATGAGCCAATGATTTTTAGTAGGATTTCTGGCTATAAGACCAATATTCTTCTTTCTATGAGATTCAATATCCAAATATACATTTGTATAATCACAACCACAGGCACTCCAGGTGTTATTAGATTTTAATACTTTCCTATACATATACATGTAGTAATTATTCTTGTTTCTTTATGAATTTTTATTGTTTCTTTGATTTCTTTTGCAAATAGGATAGTTTAGTCAGATATAACATCTCATCATGCATTTATAATAAGTCTCTTATGAATCATTCTTATTGTTTATGTCTTTCTTCTTGTATATGTATTGGTAATATTTCTTTCCCACAATCTTGTTCATTCTTCGATCTAGATTGGAAAGTTTATTCTCGGAATGATCATTATCAATTAATTGAGATATAATAGTAGATTTCTTAGATTTTGATCTAGTAATTATTTCAGGAGTCCTAGATTTCATATGATTTTATATAGTAGTGAAATGAAAACTACCATTACCATTATTTTTCTTATTTATCTTTGTATCTATCTTATTTCTAGTTTAATACTATAGAAGGGTCTCGAATAACTCATCAAGAGTGATTTTTGAAAATTTCATATTCTCATCATTGCTATTCTTTTGGATTCCCACTCATTGGGAATAAAATCTATTATCTTATCCATAAGAATCTCATCATCAATTCATTTCTCACCCATAGATTGAATACCCTTTACAATATTCATATTCTTTTGTTGAACTTTTCATACAAGTTCTTCATAGGGAAACATAAAACCATGGTATTCGTCACTAAGCAAAGCTCTTCTTATTTCAATGACTTTGGGGGTGCCAAAATGTGTAACTTAGAATTTCATCCAAATGATATTAGCAGCTTCACATGATGAAATACGGCTATAGATTTATTAGGTGATAGAATATAATAAAGTTTTGTGTACCTTAAAGTTAAGCTAATAGTCTTGTTTTTATTTATTGGTGAATTGTCTGATTTCTTTGTTTGGAATCTTGTAATCTCCAATTAACATAACAAAATTATCCAAACTAGTATTGATAATAAAATTCTCCATCCTATCTCTCCATTATTCATAGTCATTTCCATAAAAAAAATTGTTCTAGTAGAATTTATGTTTTCTATTGATCCAACTTTAATTCCTTTCATTCATTAAAAAATATATTTTCCACAAGATGGGTTAGAAGAAAATTTTTATAAACAAAGAGTTTATAATGAAAATAATTAAGAAAAAATTTGAACAATTAAAGTTAAATAAGAAAAGTTGATCAACAAAACTTAAATTCAAGTATAAGTATTTTAGAGATACCTCCTCTGATACCAATTGTATGATAGAAATTTATATGTAGAGTTCTAAATTACAAGAGGGGGGTGAATTGCAGGTCTAAAAACATGAATTTTTATCCATAAGAAAATATAGGTCTAACAAAGTTAAAGAATATTAATTTGCAACCCATATTTAGTTATTAATAAAAAAACTAACTTAGTTAAGATCCAATAATATAGATCCGATAAAGAAACTTAAACAAGTTTACTTAAAGAAAGATTCCAACATAAAGCGTATATAATCTAAATTAGAGTTCATAAATGAATAAGAAAGTGTATCAAAATTACACTTTCTATCTATAAAAAAATGAAGTGTAAATAGAAAAAGTAACAATAAAAATTAAACAAGTATAATAAATCTTTTTACCCAAAAATAAGGGTATCCTACAACCATGGATAAAGATCCCTTGATTTATACATTCAAGAAATTCTTTCTTATCCACACCAGGTTAAGACCTCTATATGAAGATCTATATCTATCTTACTATCCTTTAAATCCCTTAATTAATAAGGTAAACAACACCTCTTTCATCCAATCATTAAAATACCTCAATTGAATAGAAACAATCAGAATCGTACTAGAAAGGTTGAGTAATTTGTTCAGAGTTGAAAGCATTGTTCACAGCATTCGCACAAGGAGGATCAAGCAGATATCTCATTGAGTATCACTTCCTTCCAGAGTTCAACAGCTACCATCTCATTCAAATTATTAGGTTTTTATAGTCCAAAACTCCAATGGTCAAACTATCTTCCAACGGTGATATTTTTCACTAAATTGTAGAGGGCCCTGTAAACATGGCACTCAGGAAACGGTTATGTTAAAATAGATTGGATAAAAAAATTTATATAACTAAATATGAGAAATATTACTATGATTTAGAGACATTATCAAATTTAGGATCCGATAAAATGATACTCTACATTAAAGAAATTAGGGAACTGTGACAAAAGAATTTAATTGTATTCTTAAGATAGTGAAATTTATATTCTAAAATAAATAACAATTAGATTCTAAAAATATAGAAAACCAGAATCTAATTTATGTAAAAATTGGAGTCTAATTTCTGAGAAAATTGGAGTCTAATTTCTAAGAGAATTAGAGTCTATTTTTTGAGTGAATCGAAGCTTGATTTTTGAGATAATATGAGTCTAATTTCTGATAGAAATTGGATTCTCAATTCCAGAGAAATTGGATTCTGAATTCTAAAGAAATAAAATTCTAAATTCTAGAGAAATAGGATTCCAAATTCTAGAGAAATTGGATTCAAAGAAACTATAAGATTCTGATTTATAGATAAGGATCACATTTTAGACTTATGGAAAATATGGTTATATTTAGTTTTAAAAACATTAGATAAGGCATTGTAAACCAAAGGTATACTCGAAACCAATCCTATAGAAAGAAAATTTTCCTTAGCAAAATATTTCATAAAGAAATAAAAATTTTCTTTAGAAAATGTGTTTGTGATTTCCAAAACATAAATGAAAAAAATTTCATAAGGAAAATTATTTACTCAACAGAATCTGGTAAATGGTGTAACATAATCAAAAATACGAGGCAAAGACATAAAATTGAATATATATAATTGGGTGAGTTTAAGAATTTATTTTTCAATAAGTAATTTCCTCTTATTCTTCAAACAAATATGAAGAAGGATTTCATTGTACTTAAGAAAAATGATGATGAATCTTTTGATACCTATGAAGAAAATTTTACAAGACTTGAAAGGTATTATTCTGGAATTGTTATCCAATATGAGAGTAAAATTGATCGATTCTTTAGTGCCATAAAACCAATTCTATGAATGTAACTATCCATAATGTACTTCAATATAATTGAAGAAACCATTTGATGGTCTCTCAAGGTTGGTATGGATATTAAAGTAACCCATCAGTCCTTTGGGTTGGATTAGTATAGAAAAATGGAATTCAAGGAAAAATCTAAATACCAAACTGTAAAGAAGATGAGTTTTCTCTTATGCTCAAGGTGTGGAAAGATACATGGAGGAAATTGTATTAAAGGGACTGTTAAATGTTATAAATATTGAAAATAATTTCATCGGGAATTTTAATACTGAAGTGATGGGAAAAAGATTTTTTAATAATGAAAATAGAGAAAAGGATTCACATAATTTACCTCCTACACTCCATTATTACCAGTGGAAAGAAATGGGGCATTATGCCAATCAATGCCCTAATCCAAGGGTTATTGATTATGATCGATGACAGCAAACTCTTAATGCCAAAGACAAAGGAAAGTCACAAGTGATCACTATTGAATTTTTAGAGTATGATAATGAAGTTGGGAAAGATACACTAAACATCCACTCTAAAGTAGAAAATGTTTTATTGATTCTGGATACACCCACCCTATTATTTCTAAATAATTTTTTAATGTTATCTCAATATTACCTCAAAAATTAGATATTGAGTTAGGTGTGATAACTCTTAATGGTCCAACAATCCCAACAAAATCTTATAATTCTTATTTGATTGAATTTTGTGGGAAAGTCCTTCCAGAAAATCTCATGATGCTTCTTATATTGTAATTTGATGTGATTCTTGGCATGTATTTTCTTTCTCTATATGGATCTCATGTCAATTTCCATGTAAACGAAGTCACATTTCATATTCTCGATCAATATATGATCATCTATGAGTGCAAGGATGAATATATTCTTCCAATAGAAATTTCTTTTATCTTGTGGGTCTTGATTTCTATAAATTAAAGTTATTTATTCCAAATTGTTGGGGATAAACTCACGATTAAGAATACAACCATTGTACGAGAATGTGATGATGTATTTCCAGAATAATTATTAGTTTTTCCACCAAATTGGGAAGTTGAGTTTTCAATAGAACTCATATTGGGTCCTATGAATATTTCAAATACACCTCATAGAATATCACCAATTGAATTGAAGGAATTGAAGAGACAACTCTAAGAGAATCTATATAAGGGATTCATACGTTCTAGTACATCACCATGGGAATCACGTGTTCTATTTTTTAAGAATAAATATGTATCAATGAGACTCTGCATTGATTATCGAGAAATTAACAAGATCACAATTAAGAACAAATATCCTCTTCCCTAAACTAATGACATATTCTACCAACAATGTGGAGCTCAATACTTTTCCAAGATTGATCTTCATTTAGGTTATCATTAATTAAGGGTTAAGAAAAAGGATATATCAAAGACAACATTTCTTACAAGGTATAGACACTTTGAATTTATAGTGATGATTTCTGGACTTACTAATTTACCTGCTATCTTCGTGGATCTAATGAATAGAGTCTTTATAGACTATCTTGATCAGTGTGTAGGAGACTTTATAGATTATATTCTTGTCTATTCAAAAAGAAAGGAAAAATATGAAGATCAATTGAGAATTGTACTGAAGACCCTAAGAAAGGACAAGATTTAATGAAAATTTACCATGTGGAAATTTTAGCTTTAAAAAGTTTCATTTTTTGGTCACATAATCTCAAGAGAGGGGATATATATGAATCCAGAAAAAATAGAAGTTATTGAACATTGGATGAGACCAAAAATAGTAACTGGGATGTGAGGTTTTCATGGTTTGGAGGGATATTATCGAAGTTTTCTGAAATATTTTTCATGATTATCGAATCCAATCTCCAAGATGAATCGTAAAGGAGTTAAGATAATGTGGACGGAGGAATATGAAGAGAATTTAAAAAGGTTAAAAAGAAGGCTAGAGAGTGCACCTATGCTCACACTGCATTATAGTGGAGAAAGCTTTGTGATCTATAGTGATGTATCCAAAAAGGGGATGGGTTTTTTTATCATTAAAAATGCTATAGTGAAATATTATGCCTCATGGTAATTAAAAAACCATGAGAAAAATTACCTAAATCGTGATTTTCAGTTAGCTTTAGTAATATTTTCATTAAAGATATGGTGGTATTGTCTCTCTGGTGAAAGGAGTGATATTTATACTGATCATAGAAGTCTAATGTATATTTTCACAAAAAAAAATATATGAATATGTATCAAATAATATGGTAATAGTAGATTAAGGATTACGAATACTATATACATTACCACCCTAGGAAAGCAAACAAGGTGGAAAATGCTTTGAGGCAAAAGGACTATGCTAGCATATCCTTGATGAGGATAACAAATTATCCAATATTTATGGATTTTAAAAGTTTGGATCTTAAAATTTTAAATGAAGGGGGAAAATATTATCTTTCTCAAATTAATATTCAACCATCTATACAATTAAATATTAAGGAGATGAAAAATGGAAGTTGTAGAGCTAAAAAAGAAGGTTAGAATTTTTCTTAAATTCAACCTTGATTTTAATTGAAAAATAAGGTTCTGGAACTAGGATTGTGTTCCTCCCATACTAGAATTAAAGATGTATCTATTGGATGAGGCTCATTTTTCTTTGTTCTCTATTCACCTAGAAGAAAAAAAATATGTACATGGACCTAAAATAGTATTTCTGGAGCAATTTCATGAAAAGGGATGTTGTCGAATATGTCTCTTGGATCTTTTCCTATCAGCATATTAAGGATGAAAGATATAATTATAAGGGTATGTTACAACCATTACCCATACTATAATGGAAATGGAAAAACATCATTATGGTCTTTTTCATCAGACTTCCCAAAACATATAAAGGACATAACGATATAGGGGTTATAGTCGATCGCATTATGAAGTGAGAACACTTCATTGCTATTAGAGAGGATTTCTATATTGATCATCTTTCAAAGATATATGTAAAGGATGTAGTAAGATTTCTTTGAGTACCACCTTCCATTATATATAATTGGGAGATGAGGTTTACCGTAATGTTTAGGAAAATTTTCTATAGTATTTGGATATAGAGTTAATTTCAACACTACTTACCATCCTCAGACAGACGGTCAGTGTGAGAGGACAATTCAAACACTCAAAGAAATTCTAAGATCTTTCTCTATGGATTTAAAAATTGGTTGGGATTAACACCTACCTTAGGTGGAATTTTCTTACAACAATATCTTTCACTCTAGTATTTAGATGGCTTCATATGATGACTTGTATAGAAATGAATGCAGAAACCCAAATTACTGGGATTAAGTTGGGGAAAGAAATCTATTAGGACCTGATCTTATTGATAAAATGGTAGAAAAGGGATGATCTATTCAACAACACAAAAGATAATCTTAGAGTCGACAAAAAATTTATGTTGAAAACAAAAGTAAATACCTAGAGTTTGACGTGGGTGACAAGGTGTTTCTAGGAATGTCTCCCTAGAAGAGAGTAATGATATTTGGAATGAAGGGCAAGGTAAATCATAGGTATATCCCTCATTTTGAAATTCTGGATAGTGTCGGGAAGGTATCTTACCAATTGGGGCCTCCACCTAATCTTTCTCAAGTTGATGATGTGTTCCATGTATTTCTCTTGAAAAAATGCATACCTGATCCTTTACTTGTACTAAAATTAGAAGTCTTACAACTGTAGGAAGATCTTTCTTATGAACAACAACCAATAGAAATTCTAGATCATAGAGAAAAAATTCTTCAAAACACTACCACTCATTTGGTAAAAGATTTGTGACAGAATTTTAAATTTTAGGAGGATATTTTATAACTTGAGGATGTGATGAAAGAGAGGTGTACTCATCTCTTTTTATCTAAGTGACTAATTTGGAGGCTGAAATTCAGTTTTAGGGGGTATAATGTATTACCCAGATGTTTTTATGAAATATTTTCTTTAAATAATTTTTATTCATCAATTTCATTCATTGCACACAATCATGAGTTTAAACAAAGCACAAGATTCCCTTAATATAAAATTACCATTTTAACCTAGCTGTTAGGTTAGAAGTAATAAATATAACAAACTTATGAAAATGTATGGTGAAGTCATTCGCTACCAATTTTTTATGAAAAATATAAATCAATTTTATATTTTTATTTTTGTGAATTAATATTATTAAATGAAATTAATGAAATTTATATTCTATATACATAATTTTTTAAATTCATTCAAATGATATTTTTGTCATACGGTATGATTAAACCATATTTGATGTATAAAAAGCTATATTTTTTAAAAGGGTAATTTTCCATTATTTAATGGAAAAACCCCATTTTAAATTAAGATTTTAAAACATTAATGATTTTTATATGACAACATAAACATGTTATTTAGAAGAGGTAATTAAAAAAATTTCTTTGGATTGATGTTTAATATTTTTCTAATAACATTCAAATTTTGATTAATAGTAAAAATATACTAAATTTTAATTGAAAAAAATCATAAAACATTTTATATGGTTAAATTATTATATTTAATGGTTTTAAAGTGTAAATATAATAAATTTTTATCATTAAATATAATTTATTTTATTATCCTTAGTTTTACATTGAATTCAGATGTAAAACCTTTTCAATCTTTTGCAATGTTTTAACTTAAAAAAACGCATTCTCTCATTCTAGAAATGGGATTGACTTTAAATAAATTAATTAGAATTATGTGTTTTGAATTTGAAAAAATAGACTCCATATTTGGAATCAGTGGGTCCTAATTATATAAATATATTTATTTTATTTTTGCACATTATGAATACTAACTTCGGTAATTTTTATTAACA
Organism: Viscum album; assembly: GCA_963277665.1. Taxonomy (NCBI): domain Eukaryota; kingdom Viridiplantae; phylum Streptophyta; class Magnoliopsida; order Santalales; family Viscaceae; genus Viscum; species Viscum album. The sequence continues at coordinate 1,212,070,546 of OY728165.1, forward strand.
TAGTAAAAGGGTAAAATGGGTAATTAAGGATAATAAAACTATTATAAATTTACCCTAACACTTGTATTAATAACATTTTATGAGTTTGTTTCGACCTAAATCATCCTTGGGTCGAAACGGTGTCCTTTTGAATCCACTTGGACGAGATTAGGACATTTAAATTTTTTTATTTAAAGAAAATTTTAATATGTCCCACTCAAATTTTAATAACTAAATCATTTTTAATGTATGGTTATACTAAAGATAATATCAAATATAAACACTCATTTGATATCCAAAATATATTTCTTTATCATGGTAATTTATTTGTAATTTTTAGGAAATAAATAATTTCTTTAATATCTTGTATATTAATAATGGAGAAATTATTTAATCGATGAAAAATCAATAATATAGTTTTTATTAGAATATTAATACCCAATAAATGATCCAAAAACATGACCAAGTATTATTTTTCTAGTATATCTAGACCATAATACTCCATTTTTCTAGTTATTTACCATTATTATTTTTACATAAGGTATTATGACAATTACATTATTTTTTTAAAGTGATGTTAAATTTTTCATTTTCATAATTTAATAAGTATAACATTTTAAATATTTGATTTTACAGAAAATTAATTCAACTAAAAGTATTATTATATAATTTAGTATATTTATCTTCATAATAGTATTTTATTTTTAATTTTTATTCAATAAATAAGTATATTATATAACTAAAAAAATGATGTAGTAATTATTTTTTAATAGAGATATCAAATAAACTTAATTAAAAATATTAAAAATAAATAAAATATGAGATAATTAATACGTCCAATGATTTTTTTATATTACCCTGACCTTTTAAAAATATAAAAAATAGTTGGTTAAATGTTATCTTATTATATTAATATTTTTAAAAATCAACGAATTAAATAGTGTCAAAATTGACACTTTTGATTGTTTATCAAAATAATGTATTATTAAATTATTTAAAATAATAAAACATTTCTAAATATATATAATAATTATTATATGGTATAAGATTTTCTATGGTATTTATTTATGGTCTAACTGTAATCAAATTAGTAAATATGGCACCCTTTTAATACTGAAGTATTGGTAACACTAGTTAAAAATTTAATAGAATAATTAAGTGTTAATAAAAATGATAATGTTTAAATTGACATAAATACATGTCTAAAATATAATTTTTATAGTATTAAAACCCTATATCACCTCATATTTTAATTTGTGACATTCTGGTGGTTTTTGGATGGGGATGTATTTTGTTATAAATTAATATATTTGGAGATCCCAAAAATTACCCTCACCTCAATTATAAAAGGGAACCACCTCCTTCACCTATTCAGTTCAATTTGAGCATTAAATATCATACATCTCCTTCCCTTTTACCTTATCAACATCCTTAGTTAAATTATTGAGGTTATGGTCTTCTACAAAGACCAACTATAGTGCTCTAAGAGGAGGTTTTGAGGAAGCACGTCGAAGAAGAGGTAATCTCCTCTACTGATTCTTTCAAACATATTTCTTCATCTACTTTATCTTCATGAGTTGTTTCATTATAAATTAAAAACATTAATATAAATTATTTAATGAGATTTATTAGAATTATGAAACAATCTTATTCCACCTTCTATCCATCCTACGATAAACAAAATCACCATGTGTGCATATGCACGGCTTACCGTCTCCAGACCGTGGTGTAATCTGTTTTTCAGAACCACCTTACTTGGATGGGTATAATGATGGAAATAATAACTATATATAATTATTATAATAGTATATTCGTTATGAATATTATACACCATCAAATTCAATACCATTTAACCAATATGGGAATGATATACTTTCTCTTGCGTATGGACGACCTACCATCTCCACGATGCAATGTGATTCATTCTACATGGTCTTCATTAAAGCATGATTATAAAATATATACAGAATGAATAAATATTTTATATATTATGTTCATATCATTTTTTTATTATATATATTTATGACCAAAGAAGGATAACCAGAACTTATTCGATAAAACATTCAAAAGAACATAAAGTGGTTAATATGGGAATAATGAGTAATAATGCAATGTTACTAATAAACAGATGATAATATGATCATATATGATATCATAAAAATGATTATTATTTTGGAATAAGTTGATGAGATTATTTAAATAATTATACATGAGGTTTGAATATATACAAAGGATATTGGACCTAAGGTAAGGGATAATTTTGCAATATCGTTATTATACGAGATTGTTTAAATGTAAGTACTTACCGAGGTATATTTATCATCCACATCCATATTCCATAAATATTTAATATTATTTCTGTTATTATACAATTTTTTATAGTCAATCTTACCCATTGGTGAATTTTTATTAAACGGTATGAAAGGAATATTTTGTCATTATTCGATACGAGGTACTTTTTGACTTTTCTGGAAAATGTATGAGGACATTAAATTTTTAAATTATATAGCATAAACTGATTTTTATGTATTTGTAACACCTAATTTTCATGAATATTTCCCTAGATTATTTCATGTTTATTTTAAAATAAATTATTTCAGTCTAAAATTTTGTGTCATTTTGAGAAAAGAAAAGGTTTTTTAATAAAAAAGATGTTTTCCTCAACAATTAATTTCAAGTGTTATATCAAAAATATTTTCCATCTAAGATGTAATTCTTTAATAGGGTAACATTTCATGTATATTATCTCTATTGTTGATTTTATTTTATTATGTTTATAGTGGAATTTTATTTATGGAATCTATTTGTTATACATAGATTATGTTATAGTGGATTGAGGTTTAAGGAAACCCATTTTATTCCTTGGGTTATTCTATGAAGAATAATTTTTGTTTTTCTGTAACACATAAGAATGATTTATTTATGAGATAGTTGGGACCTGTATATCCCTAAAATTAATTGGGTAAATATTAATATCTCATGATATAGACATGGCTAGAATGGGAAATGATCTCGGTTTAGTAATGCAGGGCTCAAATGAGGAGTGAACTCAGTTCAATAATGGAATTGTCTGTTATCATGGTCTTGGAAATGAACCATAACTAATATGAAATTAATTTATATTATTATGTGTATAACAAAAAATCTCACGTCTTGTGTTATGAATTTTGGGATTATGTTCATTTATTCTTATGAACCTTCATGATTTATCCCATGGAATGATATCAGGATATTCCTTATGCAGGAAAATATTTTCAAATGTTCTGTTCTTATATCTTATGATTATGATTTGATCGATATCTCCCTTGTTAACCCTTAATAATAATATATTGTCACCCTTTCTTATGTTTTTTTTCAGTTCATAAGGATGGGTATTAAGTAAGAAATGTCAAAAATGAGTCTAGTTATGTTGAAATATGTGAGAGATAATGAAGATGTCCTATGAACAAGTTATTTATGTTTCCTAGTTTCTAAAGACACTATACCTATATGGTTATACTGTGGATTTGTTAAATTTTTTAGTGAATATTCCTCAACTTTGAATTAATATCAATGTATGTAAATTATGGGTCATTATAATCATAATACACTTCCTGGCATCCAAGGGAAGTGAAACAAAAAAATTAATGACCTCTAACAATGAGTAAGGGTATGTTTAAAACCGAAGATATCATGACTATATAATAAATAATAAATTTTACAAGGTAAATAATTTAAATAAATTCCATTTAATTAATAACACGAACATGAAGAATAATATGGAAGTAATAAATTGTGATCAAATAATTCCAGAAAAATAATCACATGATCTTAAAACTTATCCGTGGATACTCTAAATAATATAATAATTATATAAACAATAATAAATAATATCATAATTAGTTAATTATGAATTTTTTATATCATAATCATACCATTGAGTCCTCTTGCCAAGAAATATTGCATTAATGGGTAAAACCTTGTCCAATTATACAAGCTAGTTTTTCCCATGAGACCTACTAATGCATTGAGGGGATATAGTTAGCCTTACCCATACCTTAATAAGAAAAATCAATTCCTTATATGAAAGGGGTGATACATAATCAACATAAACATTCATATTGAAACACTAGTATATGTATTTTTATACTTTTTGCAATCAATAAACATAACTATAAACCTTACATAGTAATAAAGTGAATGGTATCTAAATAATACATCCCAAGTCAAACTGATCATAAAACATCTAGTTAAATAATGAGGATTATATAATTAAAACATTTTCCAAATGTTTAATAGGTAAAATAAGTATTTTTATCACCAATTAATGTGAATTCTCTAAAAAATCCGTTAAAACAGTCTTGATAAAAATATTATTTTCACATTGAAAAACTTATTTCAAAAACCAATAATTTCTAGAATATTAATAAAAAAATATTTAAATATATTCTTGTAAATTTTTAAATTATTATTCAAATAAATGTTTTTTCATTACAAAAATTAATTTTATACATACCGTATAAGTTTAAAAACATTTTTTTCACACGGTTGTAAAAAGGATAAAATTTGCATCATTTGAAAATGACAAGAAGGTGTATTTCAAATAATTTTTTTAAATAGTCAAACATGGGTAAATATTTATTTAAAAAATAATTTGGAAAATTTTAAACAATTATTTAAATGTTTTTAGAATAAATAGATATGGATGACAAATGATTTATCACCGAGGAGAGAGATAATGTCAATTTCCATTAAAAAATTATTTTATTTTGTTCTAAAAGACGTTAAAATGAGAGGAAAAAATTTATTCTTCAAAAAATAACTAAAGGAAATGGGAGTACGAGATTTTCATAAAAATATATAATAATATATCATCATCTTAAACATAATCATGAACAATCGAGATAAATCCTAAAATTGTAATATAAACATTTTCCACTTTGGTAACTTCTAAATCATAAGACCCTTGAAAGAAATAAATTAAAATGAAACACTAAATACCATGAATTTAAAGTAATTCATGATATAACACATCAAATTGGTATTAAATATACCACATAAAATAACAAAATGTGAATATGGTATACTTCTCAAGGAAGTAAAAGTGGAGAAAGAAACTCATACCTCAAGTATGATTTCATTTGTATGTGTTTGTTCCTCATGACTATTAAATTTATCTTGATCATAAAACTATAAAATAAAAATATTCATATATTTGATGATATATTTTATTTAATTATAGTCTTTTGTGACCCCCTTTAATAAGAATTCTTTTTTAAAATATCTGTTCTTGTGATAATTACTTTATTTTCATATAAGTTTTGGTTTGATAATTTCAGCACTTTTTCTTTAATCATGGTCCCATAATATCCCTAATTTTAGCCATGATATAAATATAATATATAATCATTACATAATTATATATAATAGTTCGTAAAGTTAGATATAGGAGAATAAGCTTCATCGTTCATGAAGATGATAGGTCATACGTACGAATGAACATTGTTTCTATTTTTTTCAATAGATAGAACATAAAAAAGGTAAATAATATTTAACACTCAAAGAAATGTTATAACAAATATGGAATTTATATTCATTAAATATATCCTTATTATTATCTATGTCAAAATAAAATGGAGAACATTTCATATCGTTATGTGGAGGTGGTAGTCCACATGTATGAATGAGGGACGTTACTATTTTCTAACATATTAGAAGGAAAGAAGTTAAATGTGTTATTATAATTCAAAAATTATATTTGTTTTTAAAATATAAAATATAGATATTACATCCATCCATGATAGGTGGTGATGGAAAACAAATTACATCATTTCGCGAGGTGACAGTTCACCATACACACGATCGATGTTTCATTTAACATTTGATGGAATAGTGGATAGATATAAATTTTGAAATTATCAAAATAAAATATAATTTTATATGAGATACTATTTTTATTATTTAATAATATTTTAATGATTTTTATAGGGGTTTATGGAAGAAATAAAATGAAGATGGATGGTTAAAAACATTACCACTTCTTCAGAAATCCTCTATTGGTTTATATATAAAGACTTCCTAGATTTTATTTTTATCAAACCTATTTCTATCAGATTTGGGGAGGTATGTAAGAAATATATTTGGTTAGGTATTTTAAGATCAAAAAGTATTTGTGAGTGTGAATAAGATACCATTTATGTGGCCTTTCATAAGTATGGGAGAGCACAAAAATGGAATATTTTAAAAGAAAAATTGATACACACATTTTTCACTTTCCATAAATGTAACAAATAGGCCCTAGTGATAGCACATACACCCCACCTTAACTTAGTTTTTTGGTATTTTCCTACCAGGTACCCCCAGTTTCCTCGCAGACACTTGGTCCCCACCCTGGGGAACACACACGTGCCAGAAAGGGTCATCTAACTAATGATTGTCCCCACATTCCAACGCATGTTCTTTCCATTGTGCTTTTTACTCACTCAAAAACACCTAGGGAAACATCCCAAAAGGTCAACCATCTTGGTCACTACTCTTGAGCAAGCAGTCTTAACTATGGAGTACAAATTAGGTAGACTCATGAAAAGAAAAGTACACCTTATTAACATGATCCATTTTATTTTATTCATTTAACTCTATCATTATTGGGTGTTACATTCCACCCCCCCTAGAGTACAATGTTCTCATTATAGGTCCTACATCTCATCCCAGGCAGTGCACCGCACTTATGGATGGGTTCCGGCTGTGATACAAAATGTAACAATTGGGCCCCAGTGACAGCACTTCCTAGGGCCCTCCCACATGCCTGAAAGGGTCATGTGACTATTGATTATCCCCATAGGCCAAGACAATTTCATTCCACTGTTATTTTTCCTCACTCATAAAAACCTTGTAAAACATCCCAAAAGGTCACCCATCCTGATCACTAATCCAAGAAAATAACCCTTAATTGTGGAGTTCTAATCAAGTAGGCTCTGGAAAAAAAGGTGCACCTTATTAATTTGAGTCATATTATTTTGTCATTTAATCTGTTATAGGTTTAGGGTGTTACATTTAATTTCTATTCCTTCTTTTTTGGCAGGGGTTTCTGATATGTTTTGGGAGAAATGGGTGGTTTCATCAAGATTTGGGCCAAACTATCAGCTCATTTCAAGATGAAAAAACAAAATTTGTTTCTTTTATAACTACATCATTTTTTATCATTTTTCACCCATTTCACTTCCCACTTTCCCTTCCCGACCTATTCAAACTTCCATATCCATTTGGACCCCTTATGAAATTATTTTCATGGTGGATTTGGGTGATTTATTTTGGCATTGGGCCAACTCATGAGCCCATTTCCTGTTTTAAAGAAATAATTCATTTATTTCATATCACATTCATTGTTTTATTGTTTTCGGTGATTCTACCTATAACTCGATACCAATAACCCTAGGATCACCCCCATGTTCCATTTTGTCCTCTTTGGAGCTCATATTTATCACAATTTTGGGATAAATATCTCAAGGATTCTAAAATAATCCAGATTTGAAAAGGTAATTTGTTTCTTTAAAAAATCATCCATTTTTTACTCTTTTCCCCCTATTTCAGTCCCCACTAGACCTCCTCAGAGTTATTCAAGCTTCCCTATCAGTTTTAGATACATAGTGTTTCAACTATGGTTATATTTGGGGCGATTTCTTCATGATATCTCATATAAGTGGGTTTCCATCCTCATCCCATTTTCTTAGGGTTTCTTCCATTTTTGTTTAGGTTCCTAACTTCTATCAAGTATGAATTTTAACATAGGGTTTGATCTTGGGTTTCTTGGTCTAATTTTTGGATTTAGGTTTGATTTAATTCCCTTGTGGTGCGGCAGTGGTGTGGTTGAACTTTCACACAAGGATTTGGTGTTTTCGACACTTGTGGTAGGTGATTCTATGTTTAGGCACTACTAGAAGAGTTATCCTTTCCTGATTTCTATTTTTTTAATACTCTTCCTTAATTGTTCTTTCGATGAAAATTATTTTTTTGGCATTTGTTAAGCAATTTATTTTTTAAAAAATTCAATTTTTTTATGAAAATGGGAGTTTTATATGTGTATTACTTATTGTACCATTTGGGGTTGTTTTATAATTCATGGAAGGGTTTTATTAAAAAAAATCTCCAATGAATTCTAGTTTGGGGTAATATTGGTGGGAATTGGTTTTTCAAAGAGGACTTTTAGATGAATTTTATTAGAAAAGATTGGTTATATTCCTTGAATTTGTTTAGGTAAATTCTAAGTGGTTTATTGAGTTATATAGAGGTTAAAAAGATTATGTAGCTGCTATTTTAAATGTGTGTGACCATAAATGATGTTTTTTTATTTGAAAATGGATTTTTGTAACATGTTGAAATTGTTTGAGCACAAAGGGGGAAGCATGGGTATCTAGGTGGGCTGATGTGTACCAGTACGCTCGTGATCTAGAGTGGTTTTGTACCTCTTTAACATAGCATGTTGGACATTGACACACTAAAAAACTATAATTATGATGATTGGGGACCACTAGTATATGGTTATGTTCCCTAATAGTGGCTCATGCACGATAATGTATATGGTTATGGTTACTTTACACTGAGATACGAGGTACAAAGGGCCCAAAAACTAACTAGTGCCTAGGGGTGTTACCATGATTAGTGATAGTTGACTATTTGGTATTTATCATTTTCTAATGGTGTGTATGGAACTAAATTTCTGTAACAATACTATTTTATTTAAATGTGTTCACTCTTTGAAATTTCCCTTGGAAAACTGTTTATTTAAAAAGTTTTATTCTTTAGAAATTATTGCCATCATTTCTTATTTATTAAAACTTGAATGTTTTTATCATGTATTGATTATTATATGGAATATTTTGGTGGATACCCTATTGGGAATAGTCTCTCACCCAACATACACCCCTAAGGATCAAGTAGACTTGATCATGTTTAACAAGGCTAAAGGCAGGGCCTTGGGTGGTTGAGGTTCGGGTTTTGTTGGTTTCCATCCATGGTGTGGTGTTATGGAGATGGATTGTGGGTGATGAACCCCTGTTATGTGAAGTTCCTTGGTCTAATTTTATGCAGCTTTTATATATATTTAGGCCTCTTGTATCATGTTTAGACCCTGGTATTCAGTTCTGAAATTTATTCAAGGCTTGTTTGGCATGAATTTTTCAGATTCGGTTTATTGATTGTTTTTTGTTTTTTTATGTATCCAGACTCAGGTAAATTGTTCCCAAACCAATATTTATGATACTCAAGAACTTGTACATGCCCGAAGAGAGAGGTAATTCCCTTCATCCCTTATCATATTCTGGGTTACGTTCTGGTTTTGACGACGACCAGATTATGTTCATTACAATAAGGCTTAAAAGTGGATAATTATTAAAATAAATTATGATATAATGTAGACATATATAAATAAAATAGGTATTTTACAAGTTTCTAAGTCATGTAAACCCTTATATCTTAAGTTTAAACCACCATTAAACATGTTTTAACCTTAAATGTGATGATTAATTTCAACTATTTTTACTTTTCATTATGAACAAAAATTATGTTGCAATTTTAATATAATATTAATTATTATGATTATAAATATTCAACCCATTTTTTCCCAAATTCATCTCAAATAAATGGAAGAATTTAATTTATAATTAATCCCACAGACATAATGAAAAAATGGATTCCCAAAAAAAAATTCATTAGTATAGTATATTTTAATATAAAAATTCAATATGAAATTGATAAAAATTACCTACATTTTATTTATAATAATATAATTAAACTAATATCACTTTTAAAATTATTTTAAAAAATATTTCAATTTTATATCATTTAAATGAAAAGATATTATTTAATTAAAACAGACTTCTTCATTATTCATCAAAAAATTAATCTTTTTAAAAAATTATCAAAACTTAATTTTAAGATAATTTTGACATGACAATTTCAAAAATGAAGTTAATTTTTAAAGAATAATTTTTTGAGTTTTTTAAGTTAATTTTAAATTATATATGCAAAGCATAACGGAATCACCTTTTAGAAAAAGTCATTTTTTCAAAAAAAAAACATTTCTATTTCTTTAATATGATTATTATTTTATTTCTAATCAATAGATAACCGTTGATTTTATTTAATACATTTTGGAACCATATAATTTTAATAATTTATTTATTACAATTCATACTTAAAAATTTAACACCTATGTTATAACTGTATATTATATTTCGGTACATTTTTTACTTGGTTTTGTGTACTATAAGCTATTGATGAAATTTAATTTAAAGAAATATATTTTTTTGGTCTTTTAAGTTAAGTTTTTCATGTAGTATAATCTATATAAAAATGATCTTATTTCAAAAATATTAGTGTTGTAAATTCTCCTCACCTTCAACAAAAAGTTTCCTCACAATTTAGACTCTCTTTAAGCAATAATGTGATTTCCATCTGAAATAACTTCATCAAAAAACTACATCGTAAAAAGGGTTAACAAAACATACTCTTAAAATAGGTAATGGGAAAAATTAAGGTCTTATGAAATAACAAATAACTAGGTTTCTAATTACAATAACATTGGTGGGAATTCAAAATATGTACACTGAAGAAAAGTATAAATAATTATATAGAGTGATAAATATCATTGATCTGAAAAAACTGAATGATCAAGAGAAAGTTAATGACAACAAAACCATAAATATGTGATGATATAAAAGAGCATTAAATAATTGGATATAAATAAAATAGGATATAAGTTTTGTTTCTATAAACTTTTTCTTGATTTGATGGATTTATTTACTATTAATACTGAGAACACCCAAAAATATACTTGATATTTCATTTTTTGGTTTCACTTTGATCAATTACCACTTCATTTTTTACTCCAAGATATAAAAATATAATATTAATATTTTATACCTCACTAAAATAAACTTTTAATAGATCATAAGATCTTCAAAAGAGTAAAAAGTACTTCAGAATGTCCCTAAATTTTTAGCAAAACCCAAATGGTTAGCACTAGTTATCCAATATAATACCAAAATATCTATACCTAAACAGTAACACCTGAAGTTAAAAAACACCTATTCCATAAGTATTTATACAGAAAATAATTTAATTATAAACAATTTCAAATCAATCGAAACATCACGCATGTCAGTGCTTGTTGTTGCACTATTGTCAACCTTTGGTTTTCAGTTCAAGACCTATTGACCATTCCTAAAATTACAGGTTGTCACCCATCAAGTAGCTTTTGATTTTTATAAAACCGTATTAATATAATTCCTATAATTTTCTTAATTATTTGATAAATATCCACAAAAATAAAACTGGTCATCAAATAAATTTTTAACCATGAGAGTTTTCTATAAGACTTATTTTTTTCATTAAATAAAATAATCTAAATTGAATAATATTCCATTAACATCAATGATCATGTTTGCCCTAAAGGGTATCAATTAATTTAATATTATTTACTCAAAATTCAAATACATTCTTCTTTAAATAATTTTTTCACAAAAATATATTCTTAAAAAAGGGGTTGTATTTCCATAAATATCTCCGAAAAAACACTAATCTTGATAAAATCCCATCAAATAAAGCCTAAAAAGGGGGTTTTTATCACATTGAACTTATGACCAACCTTAAACTCATAAACCCATTATGGTATCCATAAGTATAATGTTAATATTACATGAAGACACATAAGCTTAAAAAATTAACACAGTCCTTATATGTTTCATGATTCTTATAACCAAAATGCCATTAGTAAAAATACATATAAAACATAATTCATGAATCCAAATAAAGATCACTTTAATTATTACACTTAAAAAATATTAATTTGATAAGATTTACCCTTATCCTTGGGGTTCTTTTAATTTATATTACCTCGATTCTTGGGACATTTGTTTTCATAGTTCCCGATATCCTTACGGTTGAAATGTTGAACATTAGTGGTTTATTGATAACAATAACATTCACACTCTTGATGCAATTTCAATACACACTTAAAGAAATATCTCATTAACTTTAAGAAATTAAAAAGGTGTTTCTTTCCATAATTATCACATATTGTAAAATCTATATTTACCTTCTTCCCTGAATCCGTTTTTTATTAACCATACTCTTTATCTATTTCTTCCCTTAGAATCCATGAGACACGGAGAATTATTTCCCTATCATGATAGAACAAGATACTATGCCCTCATATGATAAGAAGGTTTGGTATACTAGTTTCTTTTAATCTATTGTCTTTAACCCATTAAAGAATCATCCAATATTACTCATTAGATTATGTATATAGTCTTTAGAATTAATTACTATACTTGTAAAGTTGTCTTCATAAATTGAAATATTTTCATTTTCATTTTATCTTAGACTCAAGAATTGTATCACCATATCTGTTAATTTTTTATAAGGAAAATATTTTCTTAAGAAGATTAACTTAAAATAATTCCACTCCATGTTCATTATTTCCTCTACATCCTTATTATTTTGAATCAATTACCAACATTTATTTTAATTCCCTGAAGGAAGAAAAAATTACAAGAAATTTTTTTCATTTCATTACATTATAGATTGAGAAATATCTTCTATAAGGTACTTATCCATTTCCCATCTAAAAATAGATTTGAAGACCTGTTGAATGATTGATATTATTGATGTGGGAAGTGGTATAACATTATTAAACCATGTGGTGGATCAGTAGGATACTTAATACAAGCATGATTGTTACTCATAATCTGAGTCAGCTACCCCAATATGGTTATAAAATGATCAGTTCCTACGATAGATCTAGTTCCAACTTCATTAACATTCTCATGAGGCAAATACCTGCATGCATTGTGTGCATTGATATGGTTCCAATTATATCCTCTAGGAACAATTTCTAAATAGTGTAATACACTATATGATATCATAAAATTATGAATCATAATGTATAATCCCAAAAATTGTTAAATAATTAACTTAAATAGAAACTTTTTTTCATAAACATGGTTTCTAAGGGAAATATTTGAAATCATATAAATATTTTCAATTCCTTCATATTTTTTGTAAATTAAATGTCAATTATCCCAAGCATATACCCTGAGAATGTCAAAATAGGTACACAACAAGACCCTTTATCATGCACTAGGTGATGATAAAGTTAAAACTCAATGTGCCCCTTTTGGGTTTATTACCCCTTGGTAAAACTATTCCCAAACCATTCCCACATGTAATATTTAGATATATATGTGTTTCCCAAAAAAATACATAATCTCTTCCCCAAAAAAAAATTTTGATGCTCTTCTAAAATTATCCTAAAAGAATATCATAATGTTTAGTTCCTTAATCCATGTGTTCCTAAATTTAGGTCCCATAGTTTCTTCTAAACATACTCTAATAACAACAACAAATACCCTACCCCTAGTAGCCTAGAGTTAGTGGTTACTTTATTAAATTGGTATAAGATACAATGAATTGTCTCCCAAATGATTGAATATTTTAGTAGTTTTTGAAAACATGATACATACTTGAATCTCATATTACAATTGAAAACATAAAATACAACATATTACATTATTTTATAACACCATAATTACCTTTAAAATAACCCTATATATCAATAATAATACAATTCCTAACATTATAGAATAATGAAACATAAAAAATGGGATAAGTTTAATGTTTGTTTAGGGTATGTGTACTAGAGATTTTATAATGAATACATAATACATAATCAACATGGAAAGGTAAATAATGAAAACAAATTCCATATAATCAATAACATGAACATGGAGAATAATTTGGAAGGAATATGTGATGGTAAAATAAATTCCATATAAAAAATCACATATATTGAAACTATTCAATAGATATTCTAATTGATCAAATAATCACTTGGATATCAATAAATAATCTCATAATGAGATAATTCATAATAACTTACATCATAATAATGTAGTTAAGGTCTTTTTTTAGGACATATTATATTAATGGTGAGGTTTCTGACAAATATCCAAGCTAATTTGACTAATAATACCTACTGATGCATCGATGGGCTATAGTAGGCCCCACCATTCATATACTAAGCACATTGAATTCTTCATATGATAGGTTTGAAAAATAATCAACATAAACTTCCATATTAGAACACTAGAATAAAAATGGTAATACTTTCCTCAATCAATGATCATAATCATAAACCATTCATAGTAATTTGGTGAATGGTATATAAATAGTACATTCCAAGTCTAATTAATCATAAAACAACTAGTGAAATAATAATAATCATATCATTATAACATATTCTCAATGGTTCGTAATTAAAATAAGGTATTTTTCCTTGATTAATATACAAACCATAAATATTCCATTAAAAAAATTATCATAGAAAATATCCTTTTATCGTTGAAAATTGCTTTCAAAACCCCATAATTCCCATAATATTAAGAAAAAAAATTTATTAAAAAAATCCTTGTAAGATTTTAATGGAATATTCAGTCATATGAGTATTCATGATGGTGGGTAATTCTATACATGATTAATAAGTTAAAAAAATCATTTCACATTTTTTAAAATTGATAAATAGTGCCTCATTCGAACAAAAAGAATATTCCTTTCAAACTATTTTGTAAAAAGTCAAATATTGGTAAAAATTTTTTTGATAAATTATTTATAGAATGTTAAAAATATCTTGAAACTTTTTTTAAAAAACATGGATATGGAATAAAAATAGTTTTTTACTGAAGAGGGAGGTGAAGTCAGTATTCCTAACAGATATTATTTTAGTCTCTTTTGTTCTAAAAGAGAGAAACATTAGATGAAAACATGTTTTCTCTAGAAATAACCTGATGAGAAGATAATTCATGAGTTTCTTGAATTATAGATTATAATGTTTCATTTTCTAAACTTAATCATGACCCATACCAATAAAAATTGAGATTGTAATATAAACCATTATTACTTTGGTAACTTCTAAATCATAAGCCTCATGAAAGAAATTATAATATACATGGACCCATTAGCCTAGATCCAGTGTCTTCTTTTTTACATTGGCTAAAAATATAGGTAATAGAATCCCAAGGAATTTTATAGTTTTTTAGTATTTCTAAATTGTATAGATACATGATTCCCATTTCACATATGAAAACACAAATTAAAACATTTTTTCAATAATAGAATTATTCCCTCTAAAATATCCTTTCATATCATTCTTAGTACACTTCATGGATTCATGGGAAAGGAAAAAAATAGGGTGGGATCAAATAATCGATAAGGGTTAAGTAAATAGAAAATTATCATGGATCAATAAGCATAATATTTGAATGGTAAATAACTGAAAAACATAACATTTAAATAATTTTACTAGCATAATAAATAAGTAGATGTAGATAACTGAAAACACATGTAGTTTAATTAACAAAATGTCTATCATAACTAGAAAATGAATACACAATATTAAAGTAAAGTAACTGCAAACACATTCCATTTAATCAATAAACTGAGAATAAAATACATGCACATATAATATCATTGTGAAAATATCATCGATAATAATAATTGAACCCTCAATGAAAAACATTATTAATGATTGGATTTCATAATCTCAAGCATCATGATGCATCTACTATCAAGATCTTTATTGAGACAATTTAAAACAAATGGGTATGTATACACTAGCAACCCATTCAACTAAGTCTTACCAACAAATTCATCTCATGATACTTATGATACATCCAGGGGGTACCTTTAATAGTTCCCCACCTATATCCTAATGTCCAAATAATTCTTCATAAATTTAATAATCAATTTAATTCATGAACAAAATTCTTTATCATCAAATATCTATATTGAGTAATGGAAATATGTTTATCAATATTACCCCAATCAACCAAATAAATATCATTATTAAAACAATTATGTGTAAATTATATATGGTTTAATAGGTAATAATATCCAAGATAAATAATGTTGATATTTAAGATAAATGTAATGTCCTAGTAAAATGATCACAAGAAAGTGATTATCTTAATAGGAAGTTAGCAATCAAAAAATTAAACATGAAATGAAAGGTGACCATAGATTCCTCGAGAATATAGATTTTTTTTAAAATTCATGAATAAATTATTCATAATTTTAAATACATAAAAGTTTTATTACATATACCTAATAAAATTCAATAAGTAAAAATTAAAAAATATGTCTGAATGAAATGGAAATTAGGATGAAATCCCCTAAAAATATCATAACATTTAAGTGAGAATTAATCAATGAATCAATTATGTGTAGAACATATAAATCCACATAAAAGAAGTTGGAATAATAAATAATATAATAAACATTCATTACTTAAATAATCTAACAATATAAAAGAAAATTAATAAATAATATAACCTAATGAAAAGAAATTGATTTATGAAATTATTTACCACTTTGTAATTTTCAATTCATATCCTATTGGATGAAATAATTCAATTTGAAACATAAATACGATTAATTATGAAGGATTAGTGATATTACATGTAAAATTGGTAGTATATACACCACATAAAAAAAATTAGGTTCATAACATTATAACATTAAAATATGCCTCAATGATGGGAAATTGAGACAAAGTCTCTTACCTCGGGCTTCTTTTTGGCTGAATATTCATTAAAATGTTGTATAATGGTTTGAAGAATTTTTAAAATTTATAAAATAACCATATTAATATTAATAATTCCATATATTATCCTCTTATAACATCTCATTACCCATTCATTATTAATCATTCATTATTTTTATTGTTTTGGGTGTTAATTGTCTTGTATTCTCATGTGTGTTTTGACAGAAAGGTTCGGTTCATGAGTATAGAATATAAATACATCATCTCCAAAATGAAATATATTTTTTAAATACAACTTTTTAATTAAAAACTATTTTGAATTATTATTGAAATTGGAATACGGATAATGGATCACATCACTTTGTGCAGATGGTAGATCATATGTACACACGAGCAACATTATCATTTCATTAATGGGTGAAAGGGTAAGTAAGTGTTTGATATATTAATTTCACATATTAAATATCATGTAATATATATCATATATATTGATTGAATTTTTCCTAATTAAATTACATTTAAAATGTAAGGGAAAAACAAATCGCATCACCTCGTGAGGCAGTTGTCGGTCATACACACTGGAGACATTATAATATTTTAAACTGAATGGAACGTAAGAAGGTATATAGGATATTAAAATTATATAAGTATAATTATATAAAAAATATAATATAAATTTCTTAAATCTATCATTATATTCATCCTTGAAATGTTGTTAAAGAAAACAAAATAAATATGTTCACGAGGTGGTGTCGGTCGCACACATGATCAACGATTTCGTTTCCCATTTGATAGAAGGAGAGATGGATATTGGTTATGAATATAAAATAATAACATATAATTATATGTTATATACTGGTTTGATAATATTATCATGATTAAATAATTCTTTATGGAGGTGAAAGAATAAATACTATTAAAATGGTCATTTAAGAATGTTACCTCATCTTCAGGGAACTTCTTTTGGTTTAAATAAATCCCTCCTATAATGGATTTATGATAAAACAAAGGTCAATTACTTTTTTAAGAGATTAAATAAGTTATTTTTTTAGGTATTTACTAAGATAAATTTATTTTTAGGTGTGAATATATAAGGAGAGTGGGTTTTATTAGATGAGGCACAAATGTAATTTTCGAAAAGATTTAATTAAACCAATGTTTTGATCATGCCAAAATCCTAAAAAATTGTTCATTTTGAACCATTATTGGTGATAAGGTCTAAATATTTCTATAAAATACATTTTTTAAAATTTTTATATTACTTCAACCATTATATTCTTTTTTAACCACCCGGTAAATCGGTGTTTACCTTATCCAGAATAATTAATTATTACTTATTTTAGTATTCATAATGGTAAAAACTAAATTGATTTTTTAAGATAATATAAATTATTTTGATTAAAAATATGAAATAATTTTTTTTTATTCAATTCATATATTGTTTTAGAATTCAATTTAAATTTATACCCACAAACACGAATAAATAATGCTTTTTCAATGAGAAAAATCGCATAAATTTAAATGGTTTTAATATGAAAATTCAAAAATAAATTGATTAAAAAAACCTAAAACATTTATTTAATAATATAATTAAACTCTTTTTTACTTTAAAAATAATTTAAATAAAATTTAACCTTTGGAATTATTTAAAACAAATGAAAATTTTAAATAAAAATTAGTATTTTTTATTATTCATTTGAAAATGAAACATTTCCAAAAAATGCCAAAAAATCACCCTAAGATAATTTTTATAGGATTATTTCAAAAATTAATTTCATTTTATCAACTAAACTTTCTAAAAGTGTTAAAAATTAATTTTAAATTATGTGCGCAAAGTGTGACTAAACTGCCTTTTAGAAAGAAACACATTTTTTCAGAAATTAGTTTTTTTATATTAAATGATTCATACTTTGTTTCTAGAAAATAGATTAACCTAATTTTAATAATTATTTAGTAATATTTATATTCAATTATATAATTTATATGTTTTAATGGTATAATATATTATAGTTCATTTCGACTCTCAGTTTCATGTTCTGAAACTTATCGAATAGATTAAATTTAAAGAAATATATTTCATCGGTTGTTTAATATTACTATTTCAGTACTCATAGACTATAGGATACAATGTTATTATTTTATAATTTTGGTGCGTCACTTTCTCACTAACTTATTGAATTTTTGTCCTCATGATTTTATCTTTGCCTCAAAAATCAAGGGTTTGATATTTGAAAATTCCTTTGTTGAAAACCCACATGGTAAAAAGGGTTAATAAAACATCCTCTTAATAAGACACAATGGTATGTATAAAGGTCATATGGAATAATATATAAATAGGTTTCTAAGTTTTAGAACATTTTTGGAATTTGATGATATGGACATATAATAAAGGCTTAAATAATTATAGAGAGTGATAAAGGTCATTGATCATAAGAAAATGAATAATAAATGGAAAGAAAAGGACCTAAAAAACCCATAAATTTGTGATAATTTAAAATAGAATTTTATTCATCGGATATGTTGTTAATAAGATAACATTTTTTAAAATATCCTTTTTCTAAATTTCTATAATTAGTTTATTATCTAAGAATATAATGAAATATACTTTCTAGATACATTATAATTTCACAAGAAAATTTTCCTCCATTGTTTTCCCTACGATAAATTTCTAATTAGTTTCTAAATACATGAAATGAATATCCTAAAATGAATTATTTATTTATGATCCACTAAAATTAACTTTTAATGGATCATAAGATCTATTAATTAGTGACAAATAATTTTATACTTTATCCAAATACTCTCCAAATCTAATATGGGTTTCACAAGATTACCAATATAATTAATTAGTCTCTAAACCTCAATAATAAAACCATAGGTGAATTATTAATAATTATTTTTAAAATAGTTTAGGTTAAAAGCTAAAATATTAACCAGAACATTGCATAGGCTATTAGTGGGTGCTTAACCCTTATATTCTTTTAGTTGTGGTTTTAATATTTGTAACCTTAACTAGATTCAATGGTTTTTCCTTTATCCAAAACAATATTAATATAATTAATATATATTTCCCAAATTGTGGTGACCCATAATTATTAAAACCTCGTATATAATGTAAACTATAAAGGATAAAAATAACTTTAATATTATCTCCAAAAAAATGTGATTTTATTCTTCCAAAAATAAATCTTTCATATACTAAACCAATAGGTTGTAATCCCATAATTTTTATCCAAAAATATATTTAGTCATGTTACATCCTTACCACACAATTTTTCAAAAGGGGTGTTTAAGACTTTTAACTAATTATTAACCATAAAATCATAAACACATTATTATATCCATGACCCTTAATTTAATAAATTCATATATTCTTTGAAACTTTTATAAAATCCTAATATAATTCATAATTTTTATGACCAAGAATACATTGGTGACAAAAACTTCCACAATTTGGTAATTGAATCCCAATTCATAAATACATCATCAATTTTATTTTAAAATCGGTACATCCTTAGTCTAGGGGACAAACTTTAAAATGGGAAATTACATGGATAATTCATGGGTTCCCCAAATTTAAGACAATGAACTATAAAATGATCCCTAGGATGAGATTTCTTTCTTTCCATTGACTCTTTATTTATTTATTCTCTTATTTTACAAACATAAAAAAATTTCACATTCCTTTTATAAATTTTCTTAGGTGTCTATTTATACATTTATAACATAAATAATATTGAGTCTTCTTTCCTATATGGTCTACACCAATTGAACTCTAAGAGAAATGGATTATTATTTTATTTAGTGAGTATATGAGTTGGTTAAGGTATATGTTTTTAATCTTATTTCAGGATAACTAAATAGGAACAATCATGATATCATTCATACATATGAATATCCCCTTTGGATTCTCATATGATTCACAGTTCCCTCCATATTCAATGTTAACATGGTTCCTTGATGTTCTATCCATTGACTAAGACTAGAAAACTTAGCGTGTGAAACAATAATCATAGTGGGAAAACCATATAATCATTTATAGGATGTCAAAATCAAGAAACATTCTTTTTAATATAAGACACATTAGGTTTAACTGAGGAAATTCATTTTCCTCATCTATTTAAATTCTTCCTAATGGTTAATAAGGAAAATTTAAATTATCCAAATCATATCCCTTGGTAGTGTCAAACCAGGTGTATAGTAAGGTCTCTTATTATGCACGAGGTGGTGATATGGTCAATCACAATGTTCCCTTTTTGTATTTATTATCCCTAATTATAGTCTTTCAAGAACCATGTCCACTTGTTGTATATATATAGTTATTTATTTATAATTAAAACCACATATTATCTTTCTTACAATAACATTATAATATTCTTCTATATTTATCCTTAAATTTTATCACAGGTGTATGTTCCCTAATGTTGGAAAAATCCCTCCTGGTTGTGAAGTTAGTTTTATTGTGTATTTTTGGACAAGGTTTGATTATGTTGATAAATTTTAGGTGTCAATAAAGTCATGAAGAGTGAGAATGAATGGATGATATCATGAAGCACAACATGTATGATCACATAAAAGCATGAAATGTATGATCTCTGAGAAGCATGAAATGTATGATCTCATGAAGTGTGAATTTATAATCTCACAGAGCATGAATATGAACTGATAATACATAGTGTGAATGTCTTATGTCATGAATAATGATATGTATGATCATCCATGGTGTGGGATTTGGGATTTCACGGAGATCAAGATGTTTGGTCTTGCAGAGTGAGGATTTGGTCTTATCTCACAGATCATGAATATTTGATCCTGTGGAGTGAATGATGTATTATCCAATATCAAGAATCACCGTATGATTATCATATGATCTTTCATTGAGAACATTTTATTCACTTGAATACACCACATGAATTTTCTATAATCTCATAGAGATATCATGCCAAGATCATGTAGACAATGAATGATTATTAGAGGATATCATAGAGAGATCATTAAAAGTACATGAATACAAAGAATTATTTTTTGAGGATCTCACGGAGATATCATAATAAGTTAATGAATAAAAATCCTAATTGTCATAGGATCTCATAGAGAGATCATATAATATGGTAGAATACATCATAAGATAATAAGAGGATCTAATGAATCGATCTTGTGAAGCACTTGCGACATGCGGTTGGTGATCATATGAAGTACTTGTTACATGAAGTAGGTGATCATGTGATGCAATCATAAAACTTTCATGATGATTATTTTTGAGGTGGTGTAATATAATGTTGTACATGTTTTTTGGGGTTAAGGGAGTGGATTTTTTCCAATAAATACAAAATGACCCATCTATACGAAGGGATTTAGTTTTTCTAAAAATATAAATTGAATGGAAAGTATATAGAAAACGTTTCTTATGAAGGAAAGGAGTATAAAGTATTAAAATTTCATAAATATTTTTCATGAGAAGAATAGAGTCTTATACTGAAGTCTTATGATTCCACATAGTTATTATAAGGTTTATTGAAACTTCTCATGAAGGATTCTTGTGAAGAGATGTATGTGCATGGTGTTTATTCACATATTCATAACTAGTGATATCTATCGATCCACATGAACTAAACAAGATCTTTAAATACACATGAATTGAAAAATATCTCGCAATCCACATGAACTGAATAAGATCTTGAAATACACATGAACTGAAATATATCTTACGATCTGTAAGATTTTAACAGGGTTTTTTGATCCATGTGAATAGAATAAGGTCTCTAGAGGGATTCTCAAAGAGAGGTCTTATGAAGGAGTCCTATAATATAGTCATGTGATCTGTGAGATCCAAAGGGTGTCTTTTGAAGGAGTCTCATTATAGGGTCTCATACAAGGGGTCTCTCACTAGGATCTCATGAAAGAGGACTCATGATAGGATCTCATGCAAGGGAAATCATGCTAGGGACTCATGCAAGTGGTATCATGCCAGGATATCTCACTAGGGGTTATGCATCATAATGTCAATTTAGGGTTACATGCTATGATCTCACACAGGAGGTTATACACCAAGATCTTGCACAAGGGGTTACATTCCAAGATCAATCACAAGGAGATATATTCCATCATTACCCTATGGGTAATATTATTTTCATATTTGAATATAGAAAAAGAAGATTATTTATTGGCACCATTATAAAATACTTATAGAAGGATTTTATTCCCTGCCACATCTAAGTCAGTAAAAAGTCAAATTAGAATCCGTTGGATATTTTGAAAAATATTTTGTGTATAATTTTTGTTTCTATAGACAATATAATTTTTTTAGGTTTTTGGATAGTGTAAATGCTACATCAATCTGTTTTAATCGAAGTGAAGGAGCATCCCTAAAAAACATCAATAGATCATCTACCTACATTTGAGGATTTCATAATTATTAAAAATTACGGGACATAAATGTTCATAAAATATTTAGGAATACTTTCTGAATTAGGGAGAAAATGAATTGTAATATGGTGATCTTTTCCCCTCATAGTAATCGATCAATGGAATGATCGAGGGAGTGACCCCTGATAAGTAGTGAGTTGTCCCAAAATATTTTAAAGTAGTGATCATAGTCATAGAAGGGATCTATCCCAAACCGTATATTAGAAGTGATATTTATTGAATTTTATAAATCAATACATTGTCTTTATATTCTCCTTGGACAAAAATCTATGTGGGTGAACCAAGAGAATAATTATGGATCTTTTTTATTCCTTTCATTCATTACTTTTTCTGCATCATCATTAGATAAAATTATTACAGATATGATCCTTATAAACTATAAATATCATAACAAGTTACCCTTATAATTACAAATTCACGATCTAGTGGGGCATGAATAATTTTATAAAAAATATAAATACCCTGATTCAACCCCCCCCCCCCCCCATCAGGGTATATAATACCCTTCTGTTCTTAAAAATTGGTATTAGAGGGTAGGTTTATTTATTTGATTTTATTCAATTTGAAGGTTTATTCTATTTTTGAAATTGAAGTTTTAGTATTCTCTTATTTCAATGATTCATGGAAAATGGAATAACATCAAAGAAGAATCAAAAGTCTAGTCGAATTCATTAGGGTGGAAGTATCTATAGAATGATTGTGAATCAGTTGAAGGAAACCAAAAATTCACTCAACAAAGCTTCAGCTAAATCCGATGGTGAAACTATTTACTCATTCAATGATGTTGTATGAACAAGTAAAGAACCTTACAAGCTAAGTGATGTTTTAACTACTGATAATGATAAAATTACAAGAAGAAAACGAATTTGAATTTGACAATGTGAAAAAGGAATTGGTTCTGAAATTAATATAATAAAATAAGTATCTTGTTATCTGGATCAATGTTTAGAAATTGAAGTCAAAAAGATAAATTTTTAAAATAAAATACTTATTTAAGTGTCTATTAAACTAAGTGAGAACAATTATTCCCAACTGAAGAACTGAAAGTGAACCCACAACTATGAAACAACTCAAAGATGATTAAAATCTAATTAAACTGAAATAAAAAGGAATTTATTATTTAGAATATAGGAATGATAATCTTTAAACACACCTATAAAAATTGATTTAGGATAATTCATTATTTAAATTTTCTTTTACTCAGATGAATTCTAAAATAGAGGAGAAAACAAACATTGTTGATAATCTCTATCAAGAAATTGAAGATGTGAGGACTATAGGGAAGACTCTAAAGAGAAAACTTACTGTTCAACTTCAATATAGGGGAAAGAATATTCAATAATTTGGAGAATATATAGAATAAATCTATAAATAAGTATATAAATATAATTTCAAAATCAAGAGAAAATTGAAGGATGATTTTCATTTATTATTTTTCTATACTTTAGTAGGTTAAACTGAAATTAGAAGAAAATATTATATTTCAGAGGAAAAAACATGAAATGGTTGTCTAATCCCAAAGGCCATGTAGTTTTCAAAAATATAATACTGGATATGATGAACCCTCATCCATTCATGAGAGGAAGATAGTTTTTAATAGATCTAGAAATATGGAAAATCATGGAGGTGAAGAAAACATAGCTAAAAAATTATAAAAAAATTGATGACAACATGTAATATTTTTTGGATGCTTGGTCATATTAAAGTTTCTTAATTTTAATCTATGGAATATATTTCATATATTTAAGATATAAATATTTGAAAATATGATAATAAATAGAATCTTCTTGAAAACATTTAATTAAAAAAAATCAATGGAAATTACCCATAAAATTATATTAGTTTTGAATATATGGACACCCCATGAGTTTGTGTCAAAAATCCTAAGGGATCAAAGTCAGAAGAAGAACTCTAGTTACTTGAACATCTCAACTGAGAAATAATGACATGAGGTTTGTTTTTAATGGCAGATATTTCATATGTGATAATCATGGAAATTTTACAAGATATTGGAACTATACAAAAGTATAAAAGGTAAAGGATCCTGAATGAATATCCCAAACTCCATTGGTGTATACAAAGGTATAATATATTGGAAGGAAATCTGAAAAGTTGAAAAATATGTTTATAGCATCGGAGGAAACATAATGATCTCAATGAAATTTTCACCAAGAATATCCTCTATTATAATCACAACAAATATCTTGGAAAGAATATAAAAAACCACTTTTACAAAAAAGGAAGGATCTACTACTATTATAAGTAAAAAAAAAAATTTCAGTGAAAGAATCACTCTCAACACATCAGGGTGGGTTTAATAATAAAAATAATAATATAAAAATGAATAAATAATTCCTTAAAAAATTCACATTTCATTCTATTAGGTGGGAAGTTAAGTTAAGAGAAAGATCCCTATAATGGAGGATGAAACTACAAATAATGACCAATTGAAATATTGCAACTCATAGAATGAATCATGATGAATGGAATATAAGGGGAGTGTCAAAGAAAGAAATTTTTACTAGCGGGTATAAACCTAAAATTGAGAAAAATATTAAGTTTATAGAACATGCATATCATATGAAATCTAAGCATGGATATAAAGAATATCTAGTTATATAGCCAGAACAGTTGAAGTTGGTTGGGCATTTGGAACAACCATAGAATGAGTACAATTATTTTACATAAAATATCAAATTTTTGGTCCATCAGGATCAAAAATAATCCTCATATTGAGGATTATAGAGGTTCCCCTCTCCCAGTTTATTAAATGTTTCTAATTTCTTCTAAATTTTGTGTAGGACTAAGGGGAGATACAATCCATGGGTTGTGTGTGCTAAAAGGGAACAAGTACATAAGTTGAATGGAGATACATGTGACAAGAACAATATAAATACTTGAAATTTACATATGGTATCACATTCAAAAAGCTTTACTTCAAAACAACCCTATTTTTAAAATCTATATCTAGAAGGAACGTGCTATGGAATATGGAGAATATACGATTAAGAGCCTAATGTGAAACTGAAGATCTGTTGAAGTTACACTTGAATGATCCATTGGTTCCAAGTAACATTTAATATTCAAAAATTGGTATTTTTTCTTGGTCTATTGTGGATTTTTTCCACCAAGAGAAGATAGGTTTTAGGATAAGAAAAAATACACATATATTTAATTTTTAACTAGTTTGTTCTAACAATGGGGTATTAGCTAACTGTTTTCAGGATACCGAGGAGCTATAAGATAAAATTAAAAGGGTATGCTTCTATATGTCTACATGTAACAATGATTAATTAAACATTTTGATTCAGCTCATTAATTGATATTAGTGATCTATATCATTCCAAATCTAGAGGTTTTCAGGGATATATAGAGAAAATAACTATATGTGATATAACCTCATCTTTAAAGATATTTCTCTAAATAATTGATAAAATTCATTTTTCTTGAATCTATAGAAGTAAGTGAGTGACATGTACAGAATTGGTGTTTATTGTCTTGAACTTTTTTTCAAACAAATTTTTTAAACTCTATTAGATTAGAACTATTAATGACTCAATGCAAAGTTGTAGTTTCACATACTGAAAATACTTTTTTAGTGTGAAACAATTAAAAGGAATATGGATATGATCATGAAAATTGATAGTAGAATCCAATTTTAATTATGAAGGTGATAAATGGATTCCAAGGTTAAATTAAAAATAGTTTAAATATCCATGTGGACATTGGATGTCAACCTATGGAGTCTTATGGGCTAATAATAGGTGCATGACAAAAGGGGGCAGTAATTTCTCTTTATCTAGATTTCAAGAGATAAATGAATAATGTGTGTCCCCTTATGATTTTGAAGATTATTTAAAATATTATGCATTAAAATAATTTACTAGGGGGAAGAAAATTCATAAGTCAAGGAATTCCATATTGAATTCTTTGTGAAAGGGGGAGATTGAAGTGAAGTCTCTGATCATCTTCCATTGTGATAATTCAAGTGATATAAATATTAGAAAAAAAATATAGTCCATCATTCAAGGACAATATCCATGGAAATAAAATATCACTTACTAAAAATGAATGTAGATCATGGTATTTATAAGCTGGATTATTTTTTGGCAAGCCTACAGGTTACAAAAATCTTAATGAAGGCCTTACCAAAAGGTAATTTTGAGGGACATTGACGGACTCTTAGAGTTTCATTGACTCCCCACACTTAAACATTGTGGATTCCAGAAACCCCCCGCCCCCACCCTCCTTGAGCTATGGTGTGTTTTCCATTATATACTAATATGTGTTCCTTAACATGTTGAAGACAAAAAAGTAGTGAACTATGGGTTTATTGACAAAGGTGTATAAAATATCTTAATTGAGACGGGGCGATAATATGATAGAGGGATCAATGAAATAAGGGGATCCTTAAATAGGATAATATTAGAACTTTTCTCTCACCAAAGGTTAATTATGAAAAGGAGTACCCTTTGTCTTTATTATAAAATAATAAGAAAGGTACTTTTTAATATGTGATATCGAAGGTTGAGTGTGTTCTATCTTTTTGTATCGATAAGGTTTCCAGTGGAAGGTCCATGAATGAAGTTATTCATCGATTAAATTTTCATATTGCTGTTGTTTCTCATTCCATGTTTGTATCATGTGGTTTTAGATTGTGTGTTAATGAATTCCTTGATCACTAACTGGTTTTGTATAATATAAATGGATTCTCATTTGAAAACCATTTCAACAAGTTGGTTATTGAAAATTATATGTGTTCTCAACAAACCTAGAGGGGGAAATTTTAGAAAAAAAATTCCACACAATGTTGATTTTTGTTTGATTGTGTTTTTTGACATTATATGAGGTTATTGGTTAAGCCTAATTGTCTAATAAATCATGAAGAGTGAGTATTAGTTTCTGATCTCATGAAGCATGAAATGTCATATATTTCATAAGCGTGAAATATCTGATCTTACAGAAGCAAGAAATGTCTAATCTCATGGAGTCTGAATTTCTGATATCACTGAGCTTGAATATGAACTTATCTCATATAGCATTAATTTATGATCATGTGGAGCATGATATTTCTAATCTCACAGATCTTGACATATCTGATCTCATGAAGTACTACATTTCTGATCTTGGGGATTGTGAATATGAACTGATATCACCGAGTGTGAATGTCTGATCACATGGAGCATGATATTTATGATATAATATCTTGAAGAAGCAGATGATTGTAAAATTACCTTTAATTTAGATCATTTGAAGTACTTAGAGACACCACATGATTGTTAAATGATCTTTCAGAGAGATCATGTGAAGCACATTAAGAAAATGCATGATTTTCAAAAGATCTCATGGAGAGATCATACGAATCACACGATGACAAAGAATAATTACTAGAGGATCACACAGGGAGATTATAAAAATCACATGAAGACAAAAAAATGATTTTTAGTGGATCTCATGGAGATATAATGAGAAAAACATGAATACATTACATTATTGTGAGAGGATCTCATGAAGAGATCACATGAATCAATTGCTATATGTGGTGAGTGATTATGTGAAGTACTTGTGATAGGAAGTAGGTTAGCACATGAAGATATCCCACGAAATGCTTGTTACCGATTATTTTGGTATTGGAATGTATGACCATCTAAGATTTTTGGAGTAAAGTTAATGGAATTGTTTCTATAAAAACCCAATAACCCCTCAATAAGAGGTGATGAAGTTTTCCATAAAATATTAATGTGATGAAAATTGAAAAGAAATGGTTTCATGTGAAGTGATGGAGTATATGAAATTAACATCACATAAGTATTATGAAAGAGTAGAATAAATAATTTCACTAGAGTCTTCAGATCCGCATAATCAATAGATAGTATTGTGAAAGGTCTCGTGATGTGCACATTGGTATACCTCGTGATATCTCATGATTCACCTGAATTGAACAAGATCTTCTGATATGAAAGAATTGAAAAAAATGTCTTGAAATCCACATTATATGAATAAGGCTTTTTGATCCACATGAATAGAATAAGGTCTCATGAAGGAGACTCTTAGAGAGGTCTTGTGAAGGAGTCTTGCAACAAATTCACTCAATCTGCATGATCTAAAAGGTGTCTCATTAAGGGGTCTCGCAGTAGGTTCTCATGCAAGTCATCTTGTACTGGAGTCTGATGCAAGGGGTGTCTCTACAGGATCTCATATAATGGGTATCACACTAGGATATTTTGTAAGGGGTATCATGATAGGATCTCATGCAAGGGGTTATGGTCTTGGATCTCACGCAAGGGTTACGTGCTAGGATCTCATGTATGGATTTACACACTAGGATCTTAAGCAAGGGGTTTCATGTTAGGATCTTCCACATGTAGATGTGTTCCAGCATTACCATATCATTTATACCATTTTCTTATATAAATCCAAAATAATAATAAAAAAATAAATCTTGAACATTAAATAATACATGAAAAGCAGATTATTCACTACTACATCCAAGTCAGTGAAAATGATAATTGTAATCCATTGGATATTCTTTCAAAGCAT
Source organism: Viscum album (assembly GCA_963277665.1). Classification (NCBI taxonomy): domain Eukaryota; kingdom Viridiplantae; phylum Streptophyta; class Magnoliopsida; order Santalales; family Viscaceae; genus Viscum; species Viscum album. Next base: position 1,212,100,064 of record OY728165.1, read on the forward strand.
GTGTTTATAATTTTTGTGTTTATATATGTTTCACTCTACATCTGTTAATCATGTTTTAATGATCACAAATCCTATTACTATTAATTAATATCAATCTTAATTGCACAAGATCACAAATCCTATTATTTTTAATCAATTTCAATAATAACTACACATCATGTTTTAATGATAACAAATCTTATGGATGTTAATTACTCTCTTTATTATTTACAAGTCTTATGCATGATCACAAATCTCACATATATTATCAAGCCTTTATATTTATGATTCAAGATCTATTACTCTCTGCGGGTTAAACTTAATCCATATTCTACATATTACTATCTAATTCCAAATACAGATATTTGTCTAAGTATGGACACACCGTGAAGGAATCACCGTGACCCAGACACTGTGACCCAGACACCGTGAACCAGACACCGTGAAGGACTCACCGTGACCCAGACACCGTGACCCAGACATCATGACCCAGACACCGTGACCAAGACACAGTGAATGAGACACCGTGAAAAACTCACCGTGACCCAGACACCATGACCTAGACATTATGATCTAGACACCGTGAACCAGACACCGTGAAGGAAAAACCGGACCTCGAAACCGTGAACTAGACACCGTGACATGGACATACCGTGAAGCTCATACCGTGAAGCTCATACCATGACCTCATACCATGAAGATCATACTGTGAAGCTCATACCATGACCACATATCGTGAAGACTATACCGTGAAGAAGACACCGTTTACATAATAACTGTGACACCATTTTGTAACTTTTTTTCAATATTATTTAAATAATGATAACTGTCATATTTGATGTTTTTAATGCAATTAATGTTATTTAATGATAGTTCTTGGCATTTCGGGAAACCATATCTCATACCTATGAAAAGGAAATCATTCATACTGCTAGAACATGAGGAATATAAGAAATATTGAGATGAAGTACACGTGAAAGAAGTGAAGCGAGAAAAGTGTGATGATACAACAAGAAGAACTTACATACACCCGAGAGCACTTTGTTGAACAAGAAGAACAATCCCGAGCAAGAAGGACATTGCAAGACTTTCAAAGAAATCTCATGAATGCAATCCAATAACATTGAAGAACACACAAAGAATCAATAGATCTTTCTCACTCCTGCAGAAGACAAGCTGAACTACGACACTCTGTTTTCAATAGAAAAACCAGAGGAGGGCTCAGAAGCATTCATGCTGAATCCAATGAGTCCAGAGCTGCATTGATAATCACTAGAGATTTCTAAACTCTTATCTAACATCTCTAAGTGATTTTTTTATTTAATTTCAAGCAGTGTGGTGTACTCTGTATTTCTTATACACACACTGTCTCCTGTACTGAACTGGAGGATATCAAATCCTCACTCCAAAACTCTTAACTCTTGTTTACCCACGTCAATTGTGGAAGAGTTCCTTGTGTGTCTTGGTCTTTGTTTTGCTTCCCATGATGAACAATGGTAGAGGTCCCAACGTGGCCTGGACAGTTTTGTAAACTGTTGTTAACCCCAATCCAGGGTGTGGATCAAATTTATATAAATTTGAGAGGACTAAGTCTCGGCTTGAGACTGAACCTCTTATTATATCTGATGTGTATCTTTAGATTAAGATCAAAGTATACTACATATATCTTATTTATTCTGCTAATATTACTTTGAAATACAAAACTATTTTTAAGATACTTTGATAGTTAAATTAGAAAGTGTTTACACTTATTGTAAATCAGTATGTTAGTTTCAAAAGTTAGTTTGATCTTGTGCTTAAATTAACTGAGACCTAATCAATCTTTGAGAAGCTAAGTGAACATTTACAATCAGTATAAATTCACTACAGTTTAACTTGTTTTATAAATTTGGGCCTTTTAAATAGACAATATTTTAACAGAAATCTTAATTGGAACTCAATTCACCCCCCTCTTGAGTATCCTCTCCGACCAACATTTGGTATTAGAGGATTTTTTTTTGTTTAATGATTTTTGAAATACTCTATTTTTTCAACTGTGATTTTAGTTTCATCTTTAAAGATCTTAAATTTCTGCTAGTTCTAAATTTTATCTCTTTAAATTATCTTTCTAAAATATAGCTATGGATAATAGACTAGAGGGTGCTGCTACTAACAGGACACCTTTCTTCAATGGTAAAAACTATTCTCAGTGGAATCTTAAAATGAAAATTCATTTAGAAAGTATGGGTTTTGATATACGGACTGCTATAAAATCTCAATATAAAATTCTAGAAATTGAAAGAATAACTTGGGATGGACCTACAAATACTGCCTACAATAATAATTGTAAAGCCATGAATGCCTTGTACTGTGCTTTAGGAGATGAAGAGTTTAATAGAATTTATGCTTGTAAAACTTCTTTTGAAATTTGGGATACTTTGGGTGTTTCTCATGAAGGAATAACCAATGTAAAATAAATGAGATTAAATACTTATACTATTAAATATGATAATTTTAAAATGAAGACTGATGAACCTATTTTTGATATGTATCTTATGTTTAATGAGATATTCAATACAATGAATTCACTTGTAAAAGTTTTTCCAGCAAAGGAACAAATTATGAGAATCTTGAGATGCTTAGCAAAACGATGGAGAGGCACATCTGTTTCAATCAGAGATTCATGTGACATTGCTGCTCTACCTGTCAAAGAACTCATTGGTAAGCTTATGATGTATGAGGAAGAACTCAAGGTGAATAAAGAGGAAGATTATGAACCTAATAGAAAATTAGTGGCTTTCAAGACTATTGCTTCAAAGATTAAGGACAAACAAAACACTCAAATACAAACTGAGAGTTCAACCAGTGAAAATTCATACTCCGATAGTGATGTTGAAATAGCTCAGATAGCCATAAGGTTTAAGAAATTTTATAGGAAGAAGAAATTTTTCATAAAATCAAATTACAAAGGAAAGTATGACAATAAGGGACATTAGAAGAAGGACTGGAAAAAGGCAGGTAAAAGTGATGAAGTTGATTGCTATGAGTGCAAAAAAAAAGGACACATTAATGTAGACTGCCCAAAGTTAAAATTCAAGAAGAAATATGATTACAAGGACAATAAGTACAAGAAATCAATGAAATCAATGTGGAGTGCTTCTAAAGACAGAAAAAGTGAATCTGAAATGTCTGATTCTGAAAGAAATTGTGCCAACATGTGTTTTATTACTAACACATCTGAGGTAACCTTAGATACTCTTGTTTTAAATTCTTATTATTCTGGAGATGATGCAGAATCTGATTCTGATTCTAAAAACATGAATAGTGAGTAATTATTTGAATATTTTAATATGAAGGAAGAGACATGCAATGAACTTAAGGTTAAATACAAATCATTAAAAAAACATCATGCTCTCACTAATACTATTAAAACTGAACTTACTATTGAAATGGAGAAAAATGCTCAACTGTTAAAGGAGAACACTGAACTGAAAATGTCAAATGATCAACTTATAAAAGACTTAGAGAAGTTCACAAATGGAAAGGATACACTAACTCAAATGCTAGGAAAGCAAGTTGCGCCAAAATACACTACTGGAATAGGCTATAAACCTGGACAGAGACAGCTTACTAAGAATAGATTTATTCCTAAATCTGGACAGAATACTACTAGTTCTAGTTCTGGGCATTTATATAATTCAACTAGTTAGTCAAATATTTATAAATCAAATAGATTTTATCTTTCAAAATATTTTGATTCTGTAAATTATATGAGACCCATAAGACAAATTTGGGTACTAAAAGCTTTGATTTCTAACCTTTCTGGACCCAAGAAGATCTAGGTACCAAAATCATTTCCTATCTAAATCTATTTTGTAGGAAACCTGCATGAAGAGTTCCCACAAAAAGACATGGTATTTGGACAGTGGATGTTCAATACATATTTTTGGGGATTACTCATGCTTCAAGACTTTAATAAAGTTTGGTGGAGTTTATGTCACCTATGGTGATAATTCTAAAGGAATGATTATCGGCCTAGTCCAAATTGGTAACACTGATTCCATTTTAATTTCTAAAGTTTTATTTATTGATAGACTTAAATATAAACGGTTATGTATTTATCAATTTTGTGATGATGGTTTTAATGTCAAATTTGAAAATGATTCTTGTAATGTTTTTAATTCTAAATTTTTTTTAGTATTTTTTACTCTATAAAATGAAAATGTTTATGAAGTTGATTTAAATTCCTTAGCTAAGAAAAATGTTACCTGTTTAAATACTTTTCATAAAGAGTCCTAGTTATGGCATTGAAGATTAGGACACTGCAATATAAATTCACTTAGAAAACTAAATAGGAAGAACTTAGTTAGAGACCTACCTAAACTTGAGTTTCCAAATGAAAAAGTTTGTAATCCCTGTCAAAAGGGAAAGCAACATAAAGTTTCTTTTAAATCATAGAAAGAATTTTCAACTTCTCAACCTCTCGAGTTGGTTCACATGGATTTGTTTGGACCATCTTGAGTTACTAGTTTAAATGGGAAGCACTGTGTCTATATCCTAGTAGATGACTTTTCTAGATATACTTGGGTATACTTCTTAGCTCACAAAAGTGAAGCTTGTTCTTACTTTGTTAAATACTCCAAGTCTGTAGAAAATCTTAGTGGACTTATTATTAAAACTCTAAGAAGTGATCATGGCCGTGAGTTTGAAAATCATGAATTTGAATCCTATTGCTCACATAATGGCTATAGTCATAACTTTTCTGCTCCTAGGACACCTTAGTAGAATGGTGTAGTAGAAAGAAGAAATAGAACCCTGCAAGAAATTTCTAGAACTATGCTTAATTAATATGACCTCCCTATTTACTTTTGGACTGAATCTATGAATACATCTTGTCATATTATTAATAGAGTCTTAATTAGACCTATTCTTAAGAATACCCCATTTGAGTTGTGGAACAATAGAAAACCTAAAGTTAATTACTTTAGAGTCTTTGGCTGCAAAGTTTTTATTATCAATACAAAAGATAGTCTTGATAAGTTATCTTCTAAGAGTGATGAAGGAATCTTTTTAGGATATTCCTTAACCAGCAAATCTTATAGAGTTTTCAATAAAAGAACCAATTTTGTGGAATAATCTGTTCACATCAAGTTTGATGAAACTGATCCACATGAGCCTAAAACATCTCTTGAAAATCTTGAAGAAGATTTATCTGTTCTGGACCTTAATGACAAATCTAATGAACCTGCTATAAAGACAACAAGTTCGGGACTTATTCCAAAATCTGCTTCTAATGAACCCGAACCTAGAGAAGATCCTGAAATTTCTAGTCCTAACTTTACTAGATCAACTAGAATTCTAAAGAATCATCCTTTTGATGTTGTTGTAGGAAATCTTGATAGAGGGACACGGATTAGAGATTCTCTTAGAAATCAGGTTGAACATCAAGCCTTCATGTCACAGCTTGAACCTAAAAACTTTGATGATGCTATTAATGATGAATTTTGGGTAATTGATAAGCAAGAAGAACTCAATCAATTTTAAATAAATAAAGTTTGGAATCTTGTTGAAAGACCTAAGGTCACTTTCACAATAGGCACTAAATGGGTGTTTAGAAATAAAGTAGATGAATCTGGAAACATAGTTAGAAATAAGGCTAGGCTAGTTGCACAAGCCTATAGTCAAGAAGAAGGTATTGACTATGAGGAGACTTTTTCTTCAGTAGCTAGATTAGAAGCTATTAGGATTTTACTTGCTTATGCTGCATATCTAAATTTCAAACTATATCAAATGGATGTCAAGAGTGAATTCTTGAATGGATATATTGCTGAGGATGTTTTTGTTGAACAACCACCTGTATTTTCAAACACCCATTTTCAAAATATTATTTTCAAATTATCAAAAGCTCTATATGGTTTAAAGCAAGCTCCAAGAGCTTGGAATGATATAATAAGTACTTTTCTAATTTCTAAAGGTTTTACAAAAGGAATATTTGATCCTTCTCTGTTTATAAAACGAATTTCTAAAGATGTTTTAGTTGTACAAATTTATGTAAATGATATAATTTTTGGATCTTCAAAAACTACATTATGTACTGATTTTTATAAAATGATGCAAAATGAATTTGAAATGAGTTTAATGGGAGAACTCAAATTCTTTCTTGGATTTCAAATCTTTCAAAATAATGATGGAATTATTTTAACTCAAAGTAAATATACTAGAGATATTTTAAAATGTTTTGGATTGGATAGCACAAAAAGTAATGACACTCCCATGAGTACCACCTGTAAGTTGGATCTTGATGAAGATGGTAAATCTATTGATCAAACCACTTATAGAGGAATGATTGGAAGTCTACTCCACCTGACTGCTAGTCATCCTGATATTATGTTTAGTGTGTGTATGAGTGCTCATTTTCAAGAAAATCCTAAAGAGTCACATTTAAATGCTGTGAAGAGAATTCTCAAATACCTCAATCATACTCCCAATTTAGGACTGTTCTATCCCAAAGGACAACCATTTGATTTAGTTAGTTATTTTGATGCTGATTTTGCTGTCTGTAAGTTAGATAGAAAAAGCACCTCTAGAATGTGTCATCTTTTAGGCAAGTCACTAGTATCATGGTGTAGTAAGAAAAAAAATTCCGTTGCATTATCTACTAAAGAAGCTGATTACATAGCTATTGGCAGTTGTTGTGCACAAATTTTGTGGACGAAACACACATTACTAGACTATGGATATAAATTCAGACATGTCCCAATAAATTGTGACAACACAAGTGCTATTAATATTTCTAAGAATCCTGTTTCAAATTCTAGGACAAAACATATTGATGTAAGACATCACTTTTTTAGGGATCATCATCAAAAAGGTGATATCACTTTGGAATTCATTAGTACTGAATATCAACTTGCTGACAAATTCACTAAACCATTAAATTGTGAATGATTAGACTACATCATACATGACCTTGGTATGATTAATCATAAGTAAATATTTTACTGATCTTAATGTTTAATAATTTACTGTATTTTACTTTACGGTTTCATAATCACTTTGTTACAGTTACTATTTCATGCTCACAGTCTCACCGTTAAGACTTCATGCTCTCGGTCTGTCTACTCACTGTCTCATCGTGACTACACAGAATGCTCACTGTCTCCCTGTGATGACTACCAACTATCTCACCATGATTACTAGTTTTCATCACACCGTAATTCCTACTCACAGTCTCACCATGAAGATTATTTATATTCTTATTTTTATCCCATATCGCCGTAATTTTTATTTCACCGATATTTGATTTCCCGCTTTTTTCTTTGTATGACGTTTGACATTCCCAAATGATTAAACATAAGGGTTTCATTTGATTCCTTACCTGAACTCTCTCCTGAACCTTCTCTTCCCTCTCGCTCGAACCTTTAGTGGATGCCAAGGATGAAGAGTCCATCTTTACCTTCGTCTAAGAATGGCCGCTCTAAGAAACAGAAGAGGATACCGAGGATAGATCCCGAAGGACCTCTAATCCCAAATCTGGTAAGCCATACTATTGTACCTGAAAAAGAGGTTTTACCTGAATGGTTGTTGTCTAGAAAGTCTTCAGTTTTGAAAGTTTTAAGAGAAAAAGGATGGCTTGAATGGTTCTCTATACAGAATAGACTGATTTACCCAAGGCTGGTATCACAATTCTATCAGTATGTGAAGTTTTCATTTAAGTTTGGAGAAATATTTATGGTGACAAGATGGATAAATGGTCAGAAGTGCTCTTTCTCTTCGAGGTTGTGGCCTGCATGCCTAAGGATTCCACATGAAGGAGTTTGTGAAGATTACCAGAGAGAGCCTCCTCCAACAACCGATATCTTCAACCTGGAGAATGATTTGGAAATTCTGACTGGAAATGGAACCAAGCGAAGGGCCATAGCTGTTGAATTAAATGGGGAGACAAGACTTCTTTTCAAATTTGTTTAGAATTTGATTATCCTGAGAAAAGGAGATTTTTTTTGTAATGAAGTATCAGGATGTGTTCCTGATTCACCTGTTTAAGAATGGCCATAAGAGCAATCTTTGTAAGTATGTTATTAACCATATCTGTGAGCTGATCAAAGTCACTTCCAAATCCACCTCCTTGTTTTACTTGAGGATGATTTCAGCTATGTTAGTTGCTAAAGGGATGGTTAGACCAAATGAAGAAAAGTTATAGGAATTTGATTTCTGCCTATCCATGCCTATCATCAGAAGGATGAAGATTAGATAAAACCCCTGGAAGAATACATGGGTTGAGGATAATGATAAACTCTATAAAAAGTTTACTCCTGTTGACTATCCAAGAAGGCCTAAGAATTTATCTGATCCTTGTTTGGAACCAGATGAAGTGGATGAGTTTTTAGAAGAAAAAGAAGAAGAAGAAGAAGTAACAGCTGAATTACCTCCTAGAGAAGAGGTTGAAATAACACAAATAGAAATATCTCCTATTTAAAAAGAAAGGACTATTTTCCCTACTGTTATCCCTACTTTAATACCTCAAGGAGATGAAGTTGTTGTTGGTTTGAGAGAAGATGAAGCTCCTACTTTTAATGAGGATATAAATCTAGAAACTCATCCTATGGCTACAAGAAAGTTGTTTTTCCCGGATTTAGAATAGCAAGAAACCATAGAGACAGATCCTGTTGAAAAGGATCTCCCTATTGAGAAAGAAGCAAGTCTGGAAGCTCAACGAGTGGAACAATCGGTTCCTGAGATTATTCCCTCTACTAAAGAGAGGATGTAAATTGCCTTGAAGATGGCAAGGCAAGAGTTTTCTAAGGAGATTAGAGATACTCTTGTGGTTTTTGACCATGTTCCTTAGCCTCAAGAATCTGAAAGGGAAGCACAATTTGAGAGGGAGGAACCTCAAAACCATGAGATTATAGAAGTTGGATCTGATGAAGCTTCTCAACCTTCTGCCTCATACTCTGTGCACACCAGATATGTTTTCCCAAGATTTTATGATGTGAATGAGTCAGAGAAAGTGTCTACAACTGGAATGGATCTTTCTTCTCTATTTCAACTGAAGTCCGTAGCTCATCCAAAACTAGAACCAGAGCCCCAACCTCAATCTAAGACAGAATCTGAGTATGAAGATAACTCTGAACCTCAACCAGAACCTACTCCTCTATATTTACCTATACACTTAACTGATCTACACTCCTTTGTGACCAAAGATGATATGAAAATATTTAGAGAAACATTGTTAGCTGGAGTTGAGAAAATTTTCTCCACTCGACCTCATCCAGTGACTCAGTTCAGTCGAGAAGATACATCAATTCTCTTAGAAAATATTATATTGCATATTCAACCAAGGATGTTCCAAGAAATTCAAGAAGTCGGAGGGGAAAATAAACTACTGAGTGCTGATGTTGCAAATCTGAAAAATATGATAGAAAATTTGCAGAATGATTTATCTTTGAGATTAGAGCATGCTCCTGTTTCTGCCTCTACACCTATTTTTGCTTCTCCTGAGCCATCTGATTCCCTCCTTACTAGGGAAATTGTGTCTCAAGTTCATCCATATATACTTTCTTTAGATGAAAAGATTGGAAAAAGACCCACCAAGACGCTGGAATTCATGAGGGAGTTTGTAGAAAATATGAATAAGCTTACAAATGAATACACTGGATTCCTGCAAAATTTTTTGAAACAGCTCAAAGTTCTAACCGAAGCTATCAAGGCTTCACCTGCTTCTTGTCAGACCTACACATCTTCTTTGGATGATTTTATGCTGAGATCCATAATCCAAGAAGAACTTCAGAATGCCTTCAGTGTCTTGGATCTGTCTTCTTTGACAGAAGTGGTTAAGAACAGTGATCGAGCATTGGACTTGGTTAGAATTCATTCTAAGGTATCCAATGATTCTCAACAAGAGATCACCAAGAAAACAGATTTTTATCTCACCCGGATTTTCTCTAAAAGTGATATGACATATCACTTTAGATATCTTGTGGAAAATTTGAGAATCCCTCCGGTGACTCAAGCTTTTAAAACTCAAGTTTAGAAAATTACAGAGTTTACCAGATTGTTGAAAAAAATTATGGAGAATAAGGATGATTTTGAAAAGGCTATGCAATATGGTGGTGAAATCATTACTGATTTCATAAATCTTTTGAAGCCGTATCTTCATGTAAAGAGTACTGCTATAGTTGCTCCACCTGCTGCACCCCTTAGACCTGGTCTACCTACCTCAGTCTCAACTGCCATGACAGTCAGCCAAGATCTTTCTCAGATCCAGCCAGTCATTCTTGACCAACCACTGCCTAGATCTTCTACTGTTCCTACTTTGGCTCCATCTGTTTTTGCAGGTCTACCCTTACCTTCTTTGTCTACCACATCTATGCCTTCTTCTACTTCAGCACCATCTCCTGCTACTAATAAAGGCTAGGAAAAGATGGATCCCTGAAGAGTCCAGGGACTGTTTTCTTTTTGATGGGATGTCATTTCTTATTTACTATTTGTACTTCTCCTATATGTTCTATTCAAAACCCTTTTTAATGAAAAATGTGGTGTTTTATTTAATTTTCTATACTTTTTGATAATCCCAAAAGGGGGAGAAAAACTACAAGTATAAAATGGGGAGAAAACTACAAGGGTCAGTACTATAATGCGATATGTTATTAAAGAATCTTTTATTCTTTAGTTTTTGCTATTCTAATATGTTAGTTTCTTTAATGTTACATTTCATTTATATTTTGACTATATATGATTTTTGATAATCAAAAAGGGGGAGATTGTAGTACTCCTCATGTGTTAATCATGTTTTAATGATCACAAATCCTATTACTATTAATTAATCTCAATCTTAATTGCACAAGATCACAAATCCTATTACTGTTAATCAATTTCAATAATAACTACACATCATGTTTTAATGATAACAAATCTTATGGATGTTAGTTACTCTCTTTATTATTTACAAGTCTTATGCATGATCACAAATCTCACATATATTATCAAGCCTTTATATTTATGATTCAAGCTATTTTACTCTCTGCTGGTTAAACTTAATCCATATTCTGCATATTACTGACTAAGTCCAAATACAGATATTTGTCTAAGTATGGACACACCGTGAAGGAGTCACCGTGACCCAGACACCGTGGCCCAGACACCATGAACTAGACTCTGTGAGGGACTCACCGTGACCCAGACACCATGACCCAGACACCATGACCCAGACACCATGAACCAGACAGCGTGAAGGACTCACCGTGACCTAGACACTGTGACCCAGACACCGTGACCCAGACACCGTGAACCAGCCACCGTGAAGTAAAAACCGTGACCTCGACACCGTGAGCTAGACACCGTGACATGGACATACCGTGAAGCTCATACCGTGAAGCTCATACCATGACCACATACAATGAAGCTCATACCCTGAAGCTCATACCATGACCACATACCGTGAAAGCTATACCAAGAAGAAGACACCGTTTACATAATCACTATGACACCGTTTCTTAACTTTTTGTCAATATTATTTAAATAATGCTAACGGCCATATTTGATGTTTTTAATGCAATTAATGTTATTTAATGATAGTTGTTGGCATGTCAGGAAACCGTATCTCGTACCAATGAAAAGGGAATCATTCCTACTAACAGAACTTTAGGAATATAAGAAATATTGAGACGCAGTACATGTGAAAGAAGTGAAGCGAGAAAAGTGTGACGATACAATAATAAGAACTTACATACACCCGAGAGCACTGTGATGAACAAGAAGAACAATCCCGAGCGAGATGGAGATTGCAAGACTTTCAAAAAAACTCTCATGAATGCAATCCAATACTACTGAAGAACACACGAAGAATCAAGAGATCTTTCTCACACCAGTAGAAGATAAGATGAACTATGACACTCTATATTTCAATAGAAAAAACAGAGAAGGGCTCAGAAGTATTCCTGCTGAATCCAACGAGTTCAGAGCTGCATTGATAATCACTAGATATTTCTAAACTCTTATCTATCTTCTCTAAGTGATTTGTTTATTTACTTTCGAGCAGTGTGGAGTACTCTGTATATAAGGCCCCAGCCTTAAACATCACTTAATCTTGAGTTACTTCAAGAATACATGTTGAGGATATTTTCAGGTTTAGAGTTTTAGAGAATTAGATCATAAATCATGCATTACATTCCACATTTAAACAAAGTGGTTACATAAAAGATAGTGCTCATTTTACCAATCAACGGAAACATATTTAAAACAAAACATGGATTGTTTCTTGACACTTCCTTGACACTATCATCACATCATGTACCTTTCCCTTGACCTGTGAAAAACATTTCAAAAACTTGGGATGGGCATAAAAAGCTCAGTAAGGGATATAAAAATATGGAAAGGAAACATGAGTACATGTATATATAAGAATCAATGAAATCATACATTACTCATAAAAGATAATCACATTAACATACCTCATCAAATCAGGAATAAATCATAGAAATCATAATACATACAGGTAACTTGAGGCATTCATAACATTCTTACGTAGGGAGTAACCCTCTTGGTTACATTTGGAATACCCATCACAGTATATTCCCTAAATCTATTTAGAGAAACCTTAATGTTTAACTTCTTCATGTTACCCAATGCATTGGAGAGCTATATCGGGCTCACCCACCTTAGTTTATCATGAAACCACCCGTCTTCATAACAATGCCCAAGAACCATAACATAATTGTATCACATAAAACATGCATAAAGGAAACATAACATTTCCACATTTCAATAACAAGATATCAATACAACACATTGATATAAGAAAAACATTATGAAAACCATTTTCAATACCAAAATAAATAAAAATTAAAACATGGTATTTATTTTTCATTTTAAAAAAAAGTTATGGCTTGTAGAGGAAGTCGAAACTCAAATAATGGTCACGGTGGCGGAGAAGTCGTTGTCACCGCATACAAACGAAAAAAACATTCCTTTTTATCATTTAGTAAAACACTTCATATAAAAAATATTCCTTTTGGATAAATGTAAAAGTCAAAGGGTTTTATACACCGTATAAAAGAAGGTTGTGTATAAAACAAAATATGCCTCAATGAAAGGAGATTGAGATGAAGTCCCCTACCTGGGGTCTAACTTGACTAGATCGTTATTTAACGTCCTTAATAATAAACTTGAGTTAATTTTTACTTGATTAAGAACCTTTTTCAAGTTCATTATTCCTTTTATATCACTTATTACCATGTTATGAACACTATGTAATTATTTAAGTTAATAATTGTCATTTTGTTGATCATTGGTACTTGAGTCAAAAATAAACTCTTTATAATTACAATTTGTTCATGGGGTAAAATATCCATTATATCCAAAATTATATTCAAGATGTAGATATCATATATATCATATATATCCAGTATATACATGCATTTATAATATTACATAACATTTCGAGGTCAGAAATGAAATGCACCGTTCATGGAGACGGTAAGCCGTACGTATGCATGAACGCTACATTCAGTTCTATTACATATTTAATGGAATTAAAACATAATGATACATAATAGTATTATAATTCTAGTACAGTATCATATATATCTATCCTTTATACGTACCATATATGGTATTAACGAATCAAATCACTTTGAGGAGGTGGTAGTCCGCACTTCCTAAAATGAAGATATCACGTTTACCCATAATGGAAACCACAAAGGTATGCCATAAATGAAAAATACAGAAGCTTAAGTAAAAAAATAAACATATTATATATCATATAAAAATATAGTGACGTCTTAATGGCCACCTTTGAAGGTGTTATATGAGTGTTGAAAAATAATCATTTCATGAGGCAGAAATTCACCATCCACAGAAACAGTATGTTCTTTAACCATTAGATGTAGGTGTGTGTAAGTTTAGCTAGAATACTTCTTATAACAACATCATAGTATATTGAATATACTGGTTTTGTTACAAAATAAAGGTATAAAAGAGTTTAGAGAGTTGGATAATCAAAATAAAACATAAGAACACAAGAGAAAACACTACCTTTAAAACGGGTAACTCTTTTTGATTTGAGATCAAAGGCTTCCTTGGGAAGACTTCTTCCCAAAGTGAGGCTTCAAGGATTAGGATAGGAATGTGGAGAGACAAAATGGACAGGGTTTGGCCGAGCCAAATGCTTGAGAGGTGTGGGTAAGGTAGTAGAGGTGGGGGCCTTTTATAAGAGGAGAGGAGGGGCACTCTTGGAAAGTTATAAAAGGTTACTTTATTATAAAACTATTTTCAGATTTTAAGGGTCCCAAAATTATATATTTCAAGGATAAGGTGATAAGATTTTTAAATCCACCCATACAATAGGTTTTTTACAGGTTTAGGTCTTATATTTTACATTATCTTTTCATTTTATTTAAATCGTTAAATAATGAGGTAATCACTGCATCATCATGGTGTCATAAATAATTTAATTTATTTGATGTCTAAAAATTATAAAAAAAATATCATGATGTAGGAAATTTTATTAGATTTCTAATTAATATTTATAGTCAAAACTCTGACTTGTAGAAACCCATGTAAAATATTTTTTATTAAAACAATACATGTTTGTGTCATTTTTACTTTTACTTTAAATAAAAGGCATTAATGTCATTATCTTACCCAAGTGGCTCCATGGGGTCCCAAAAATCGACCCATGGGTTTTCTTGGTCGGCCATGACTCATCTAATAGGGTTAGGACAAGTTTCATGTTATTTTCATTTTATTATAATATCATTTTTACCTTAAACTACACTAATTACCTCAAATCGCGATTAAAAACTTAAAAGTTACTATTCACCAAAAAATTATTTTATTCCCATTGAACCACATTTTACTTCCTAATTACAACCATTTATGTTTGATTTTCTGAATTCAAACCACATAGGTGGTAAATTTTAATTTAAACGAAAACTCAGTTTTTTAAGTACCACTTAGTGGTTTCACTGTTCATCAAAAATTGAGGTTTTTCAGAAAAATACCAAAACTTCACCCTAAGATATATTTTACATTCTGAATTCGAAAATGATGTCTATTTAACAAAATTAAAAACATATAAGTTACAATAATTAATTTAATAATTAATTCCCGCTGTCAGAACAAATAGCGTGTTTTTATGAAACAATATATATCAAAAGATTGACACTAGTTTATGTCCAATTTCAAAGTGAAATTAATTCCAACAACCACTATTGGATTAAATGGTAAAAATATATTCTAATTTAAATTTAAAACAAATTTATAAGATAATTTAATCATATAAATAAATTAGATTAAAGATAGTTTTTGAATTAAAATACAACATTTTTAACTATTCATTAGAAAATGAACTTTATCGGAAAAATACCAAAAATTCACACAAATTAAATTTTGATGTTCCGATTCTAAAGAATAATTTTATTTGGTACAATAGAATGTATAAGAGTGACCAAAACTATATTTATAGACGGTTCGCCATCAAAAGGCGATAAGTCGACCTTTAGTGAATGTTAGAGTATATATGCCTAAAATTGAATTCTTTTTATATTTTAAGACTTTATCCTTTATTGGATAACTATAAAAACATTTAACAAACATATATAATCATATTTTAGTTATTTTCATTCATTCCCACCAATAAAACGGCTACGTGTTAACTACCATTTAAAATAATATTATTTTATTACTAGTGTGCAACGTAATATTTCAAAGAATCTCTTTGTTGTGTATCGGGTATGCTATCGAACATAGAAACCCCTTTAAAGTAAAATTAATATTTAATTCGCAAATATTAATAAATGTGAAAATGTTTTATTCTTTATTTACCTGGGATGTTACATACTTCCCCCCTTTTGGGAATTGCATCCTCGCAATTTTATTCACTTATCAAAATAAGTGGGGGTATTTATCCCTCATAGCATTTTCAGATTCCCACGTTGCCTTTTCAACCATATTGTTTTTTCACAAAACCTTTACCTGGTAAATTACCTTATTTCGCAACACTTGCTCTCTTCGGTCGAGAATCTGGACAGTTTGTTCTTCATAAGAGAGATTCTCTTCCAACTGAACTACCCCTGGGCTCAAAACATGAGATGGATCTGGCATATACTTTCTCAACATCGAAACATGAAAAACATTGTGTACCTGAGATAAACTCGGAGGTGAAGCCACTCGGTAAGCAACTGATCCAAATTTCTCCAGAATTTCATATGGTCCAATAAACCTTGGACTCATCTTTCCTTTCTTACCAAATCGCATCAAACTTTTCCATGGTGAAACTTTGAGAAAAACATGATCACCTACCTCGAATGATAGATCCTTCCTCCGGTTATCCGCATAACTCTTCTATCTTCTCTGAGCTGTTCTCATGTGTTTCTGAATCAACTGAACTTTTTCTGCCATCTCTTCTACCAATTCTGGTCCCATCAACTTCCTTTCACCCACTTCACCCCAAAAATTTGGAGTTCGACACCGCTTCCCATATAATGCCTCAAATGGTGCCATCTGTATACTGGAATGAAAACTGTTATTATAATAAAACTCAACCAAAGAAAGATGTTGGTCCCAACATCTGTGATAATCCATCGAACAAGCACATAGCAGATCCTCCAAAGTTTGAATTGTTCCTTCTGACTACCCATCTGATCGAGAATGAAAAGCTGAACTAAAATTTAATTCAGTACCCAATGTCTTCTAAAGGCCTTTCCAAAAGTTAGAATTAAACCTAGGATCACTGTCAGATACAATGGAGAGAGGAAATCTATGTAACCTAAATATCTCTTTAAGATAAAAATGGGAAAGTTTATCTATAGAAAAAGTATCTCGTATAGAAAGGAAATGATCAGATTTAGTCAAGAAATCAACAATAACCCAGATTGCATTATTACCTCGAGGTGTCTTCGGCAATCCCACAATGAAGCCCACGGATATATTCTCTCATTTCCACTCTGGAACTGGTAAAGGCTGAAGCATCGCTTTTGGTAACTGCCTCTCTACTTTAACCTGTTGACAAGTCAAACACTTCACAGTAAAATCAGCAATATCCCTTTTCATTCCATCCCACCAGTAATACTCTTGAAGATCTCTATACATCTTAGTACTACCAAGATGGACTGAAAATGGAGAACTATGAGATTCACATAACAAATCTCTCTTCAACTGTGAATCAAACGGCACACAAAATCTCTTCCCAAATCTCAAAAAAAATAATTATCAATATTGAATTTAGGAAACTTACCCTTCTGAACCAGCTCTACCTTTTTCTGCAACTCGTTGTCTTGCTTCTGTGCTTGCTTAATTCTGTCTGATAGAGAAGATTTCACTGATACCTAAAACAAAAAAGAAGGACATCCAGCACCAACAACTTCTATGCGAAAGTTCATCAAATCCTTAACCCAAGTTTCATGTTCCAAACACAACATTTTTAATGAAGCATTACTTTTTTGACTCAAAGTATCAGCCACTTTATTTGATTTTCCCAGATGGTAATGAATTGTACAATAATAATGCTTAATTCATTCTATCCATCTCCTCTATCTCATGTTCAATTCTTTATGAGTGAATATATACATTAAACATTTGTGATCGATATATATTTCACACTTTACTCCATACAAATGATGCCTCCAAATTTTTAAAGTGAAAACAACAGCGGCTAATTCCAATTCAAGTGTAGGGTAATTAACCTCATGAGTTTTCAACTGTCGTGAAGCATAAGCAATTAGCTGATCATTCTGCATTAAGATGCAACCAATTCCTTTCAATGAATCATCACTGTTGATAACAAACTCCCTATTCCTAGAAGGTAGTGCCAAAACTGGAGCATTCACCAATCTTCTTTTCAGTTCCGGAAAACAATCATCACATTATTTTGTCCAGATAAACTTAACACCCTTCCGAGTTAGCTTACTAATTGGACTAGATAACTGTGAAAATTTTCTAATAAACCTTTGGTAATAGCCTACCAAACCAAGGAAGCGAAAAATCTCAGTTACATTTGTGGGTCTTGTCCATTCTTCCACAAACTTTGTTTTTGCAGGATCAACTGTTATCCCATCTTTAGAAACAATATGACCATGGAAAGAAATTTTTTACAACCAAAACTAACACTTGCTGAATTTCCCATAAAATTTCTTTTCTTATAAGGTTTGGAAAATAACCCTTAAATGTCTTTCATGCTCCTCTTTAATTTTAGAAAACACCAAAATATCATCAACGAAAACAACCACAAACTTATCCAAGAACTCATGTAAAATTATATTCATTAAGTCCATGAATACATAAGGTGCATTGGTTAGCCCAAAAGGCATTACTACAAATTCATAATGGCCATATCTTGTACGAAATGCGGCCTTCGGAATATCTGCTTTCTTTACCTACAACTGATGGTACCCCAATCTCCGGTCAATCATTGAAAGATACTGAGCTCCCTGGAGCTGATCAAACAAATCATCGATATGAGGCAAAGGATATTTTTTCTTAACAGTGATGTTATTCAAGGCTCTATGATCAATGCAAAGTCTTATAGAACCATCTTTATTTTAAACAAATAAAACAGGAGCACCGCATAGTGATGTGCTAGGTCGAATGAAACCATTCTCTAATAAATATTGCAATTGCTCCTTCAACTCTAAAAGTTCGATTTGTGTCATTCGATAAGGGGGTTTTGAAATTGGCTTAGCATCAGGAAAAAAGTCTACAGTACACTCAACTTACCGATCTGGTATTATTCTAGGAAACTCATCAGGAAAAACATCTGGATACTCATTTACCACTGGCACATCATTAATCTGAACAGTTCCCTTGTTTTCAACAATATGTGCAAGGTAACATTCGTTTCCATCTTTTACAAGTTTCACAGCCTCTTGATACGTTATCAACAGTAAGGGTTTATTCTTGTATACAAACTGAAAGTCTTTCTGAAAAGAAACTTCTCTAACTCTATATTCAATCTTAGCATGGTAAATAGAGAGCCAATACATACCCAGGATAACATCAAACTCTACTAGAGGTAAAACAATAAGGTTTGCAAGTAGGTTCTTTCCACAGATAAGGACAGGAAGATTCTTATAAATTCTTTTTGCCTCAATATTTCCCCCCAGGTGTTTTTACCAAAAGCTCAGGAGTCATTTCTTGAGATGGTATTCCCATTTTACTTGAAAAGTTTTCAGAGATGAAAGAATGTGTAGAACCCGAATCAAACAACACACTGGCATAATCTGAAAAAACAAACAAAGTACCTGATACAACTTCATTTGATGGACCAGCATCTGCTGAAGTAGTTGCAAAGGATTTCACCACCCCTTTCTACTTGTAGTCTAACTACTTCCCATCACTCGAGATCTTTGTCAGACACTCATTTGCATAGTTACCCATCTCATTTCGCTTAAAACATTTCACTAACTGTAAATCAAATTTGGACTTACCATCACCATGAACTTTTTTAGTACAATCACGAGCCTTATGTCCAATCATTCCACATCGGTATCACTTTCCAGAATTCAGAAGACATTCCCCAGAATGCCTTTTCCACATTTATCACAAATTGGAAGCTTAGTTTACTTACCGTCAGACCTTTTTGAAGAATTCATTCCTTTCTCCTGCCACCTCGGTCTCTTCTTCTGCTGGTTGTTATATAACACTTGATCATCAGAAAACTCCATTTCCACATTCTCAGCACATCAAAAAAGCTTTTCATAACTCTTAAACTCGCGAGAAGCTAAAGCCCTTCGATATTTTGGATTTAATCCTGAGTAAAAACGATTGATTTTACTATCAAGGTCTCTGATAAAATTTGGAGCATACCTTGCCAATCGAGTGAACCTTTCTTCATAGGTAGCCACTGAGTCTTCCTCTTGCCTCAATTCCAAGAATTTTTTTTTCAGCCTAAGTCAAACAACCTTAGGAAAATACTTCTCAAGAAACATACCTTTGAATTCATCCCAGTCGAGAGCATCAATCTCATCAGCCTCCCTGGTATTTTTAACCATCGACCACCACTGATCTACTTCACCCTCCAAATGGTAAATAGCAAGAATAACCTTTTGATTGTCTGAACACCCCATGAAATCGAAATTATTCTCCAGTTCTTTAATCCACCATTCATCTATCACATGGTCAGATGATCCTCTGAATGATGGGGGATGTTTCCTCATGAAATGTTCCACCACTGGCATGTTCCTCTGTGGTTCATTTGTCTGATCTCGTGCATGGATACCACCACCATTTATTGCTTAGTCAACTGCGCCATTACTGCAACAAACTGTTCAGTTCCAATTCCGACCATCTCAGGATGCTGATTCGGAAGGTTATTTCCTTTTGTATGCCTTCCTAGCACTGCTTCCCTGTTTCCTCTACAGAAAACCATTCTGAACAAACATGTCTTAGATAAAGCAACATGGTAATCTTCAAATGCTATATCATTTCAATTAGACCATAAAAAAATATTTTTGGATAATCATTTAATAGAATTATAACTCCTAAAGTTATCTAAACCGACCTTTGATACAAACTATAAGGCCCCGGCCTTAAACATCACTTAATCATGAGTTACTTCAAGAATACACGTTGATGATCTTTTTAGGTTTAGATTATTAGAGAATTATAACATAAATCATGCATTACATTCCACATTTAAACAATGTGGTTACATAAATGATAGTACTCGTTTTTCCAATCAACGGAAACATATTTAAAACAAAACATGGATTCATTCTTAACACTTCCTTGACACTATCATCACATCGTGTACCTTTCCCTTGACCTGTGAAAAACATTTCAAAAACATGGGATGAGCATAAAAATCTCAGTAAGGGATGTAAAAATATGGAAAGGAAACATGAGTACATGTATACATAAGAATCAATGAAATCATACTTTTCTCATAAAACATATGCACTTTAACATACCTCATTAAATCATGAATAAATCATAGAAATAATAATACATAAAGGTTACTTGAGGCATTGATAACATTCTTACATAGGGAGTAACCCTCTTGGTTACGTTTGGAATACCCATCACAGTACATTCCCTAAATCTCTTCGGAGAAACCTTAACGTTTAACTCCTTCGCGTTACCCAATGTATTGGAGAGATATAACAGGCTCACCCTCCCTTAGTTTATCACGGAACCACCCATCTTCATAACAATGCCCAAGAACCATAACATAATTGTATCACATAAAACATTCATAAAGGAAACATAACATTTCCACATTTCAATCACAAGATATCAATACTACACATTGATATAATAAAAACATTATGAATACCATTTTCAATACCAAAATAAATGAAAAGTAAAACATGGTATTTATTTTTCATTTTAAAAAAAAGTTATGGCTTGTAGAGGAAGCTGAAACACAAATAATGGTCACGGCGGCGGAGAAGTCGTTGTCGCCGCATACATACGACAAAAACATTCCCTTTTGTTGTTTAGTAAAATGTTTCGTATAAAAAGGATTCCTTTTGTATAAATGTAAAATTAAAAGGGGTTTATACACCGTATAAAAGAATGTTGTGTATGAAACAAAATTTTCCTCAATGAAAGGAGATTGAGACGAAGTCCCATACCTCGGGTCCGACTTGACTCCGTTGTTCTTTAACATCCTGAATAATAAACTTGAGTTAATTTATACTTGCTTAAGAACCTTTTTCAAGTTATTTATTCCTTTTATATCACTTATTACCATGTTATTAACACTATGTAATTATTTAAGTTAATAATGGTCGTTTTGTCGATTATTGGTACTTGAATAAAAAATAACTTCTTTATAATTACAATTTGTTCATAGGGTAAAATATCCATTATATCCAGAATTATATTCAAGACTTAGATATAATATATGTCACATATGTCCAGTATATACATGCATTTATAATATTACATAAAATTTGGAGGTAAGAAATGAAATTCACCGTTCATGGAGACGGTAAGCCGTACGTATGCATGAATGTTACTTCCATTTCTATTTCATATTTAATGGAATTAAAACATAATGATACATAATAGTATTATAATTCCAGTATTTCATCATATATATCTATCCTTTATATGTACCACAAATGATATTAACGAATCAAATCACTTTGAGGGGGCGGTAGTCCGCACTACCTAAAATGAAGATATCACGTTTACACATAATGGAAACCATAAAGGTATGACATAAATGTAAAATACAGAAGCTTAAGTAAAACATAAACATATTATATATCATATATAAATATAGTGACATCTTAATGGCCACCTTTGAAGGTGTTATATGAGTGTTGAACAATCATCATTTCGTGAAGCAGAAATTCTCCATCCACAGAAATAGTATGTTCTTTAACCATTAGATGTAGGTGTGTGTGAGTGTAGCTAGAATATTTATTATAACAACATCCTAGTATGTTGAAGATACTGGTTTTGTTACAAAATAAAGGAATAAAAAGAGTTTATAGGGTTGGATAAGCAAAATAAAACATAAGAACACAAGAGAAAAAACACTACCTTTAAAACGGGTAACTCTTTTTGATTTGAGCATAAAGGCTTCCTTGGGAAGACTTCTGCCCAAAGTGAGGCTTCAAGGAGTAATATAGGAATGTGGAGAGACAAAACGGACAGGTTTTGGCCGATCCAAAAGCTTGAGAGATGTGGGTAAGGTGGTAGAGGTGGGGGCCTTTTATAAGAGGAAAGGAGAGAACTCTTGGAAAGTTATAAAAGGTTACTTTATTATAAAATGATTTTCGGATTTTAAAGGTCTCAAAATTATATATTTCTAGTATAAGGTGATAAGAGTTCGAAATACAGCCATCTAATAGGTTTTTTACAAGTTTAGGTCTTATATTTTACAATATCTTTTCATTTTATTTAAATCGTTAAATAATGAAGTAATCACTGCATCATCATGGTGTCATAAATAATTTAATTTATTTAATGTATAAAAATTATAAAATAAATATCATGATTTATGAAATCGTTTTAGCTTTCTAATGACTATTTATAGTCAAGAATATGACTTGTATAACCCCATATAAAAATTGTTTTAGTATAACAACACATGTTTGTGTCATTTTTATTTTTACTTTAAATAAAATGTATTAATGTCATTATCTTACCCAAGTGGCTCCATGGGGTCCCAAAAATCGACTCATGAGTTTTCTTGGTCGGCCATGACTCATAAAATAGGGTTAGGACAAGTTTCAAGTTATTTTCATTTTATTATAATATCATTTTTACCTTAAACTACACTAATTACCTCTAATTGTGATTAAAATCATAAAAGTTACTATTCACCAAAAAATTATTTTAATCCCATTGAACCACATTTTACTTACTAATGACAACAATTTATGTTTGATTTTTGAAATTCAAAACACAGAGATGGTAAAATTTCATTTAAACGAAAAATCAGTTTTTTAAGTACCACTTAGTGGTTTCACTATTCATCAAAAATTGGGTTTTTTAGAAAAATACCAAAACATCACCCTAAGATATATTTGATATTCCAAATTTAAATATGATGTATATTTAACAAAATTCAAAACATATAAGTTACAACAATTAATTTAATAATTAATTCCCGCTGTCAGAACAAATAGCGTGTTTTTATGAAACAATATATATCAAAATATTGACACTAGTTTATGTCCAATTTCAAAGTGAAATTAATTCCAACGACCACTATTGGATTAAATGGTAAAAATATATTATAATTTAACTTTAAAACCAATTAAAAAGATAATCTAATCATATAAATAAATTATATTAAAAAGAGGTTTCGAATTAAAATACAATATTTTCACTATTCATTAAAAAATGAACTTTATCGGAAAAATACCACAAATTCACACAAAGTAAATTTTGATGTCCCAATTCTAAAGAAGAATTTTATTTGGTCCAATAGAATGTATAAGAGTTACCAAAACTATATTTATAGAAGGTTCTCCATCAAAAGGCGATAAGTCGACCTTTAGTGAATGTTAGAGTATATATGCCTAAAAAGAATTCTTTTCGTATTTTAAGCCATTATCCTTTATTGGAAAAATGTAAAAACATTTAACAAACATATATAATCATATTTTGGTTATTTCTATTCATTCCCACAAATAAAACGGCAACGTTTTAAATACCATTTAAAATTATATTATTTTATTACTAGTGTGCAATGTAAGATTTTAAAGAATCTCTTTGTTGCGTATCAGGTACCCTATAGAACATAGCAACCCCTTTAAAGTAAAATTAATATTTAATTCAAAAATATTAATAAATATGAAAATGTTTTATTCTTTATTTACCTGGGATGTTACATTGTATTTCTTATACACACACTGTCTCATGTACTGAACTAAAGGATATCAAATCCTCACTCCAAAACTCTTAACTCTTGTTTACCCCCGTCAACTGTGTAAGGGGTCCTTGTGTGGCCTAGTCTTTGTTTTTCTTCCCACAAAGAATAGTGGTAGAGGTCCCTGTGTGGCCTGGACAGTTTTGTAAACTGTTGTTAACCCCGATCCAGGGTGTGGATCAAATTTATATTAATTTGAGAGGACTAAGTCTCGGCTTGATACTGAACCTCTTGTTATATCTGTTGTGCATCTTTAGTTTAAGTTAAAAGTATACTACATATATCATATTTATTCCACTGCTATAACTTTTAAATACAAAAACATTTTAAAGCTACTTTGAAAGTTAAATTAGCAAGTGTTTGCACTTATTGTAAATAAGTAGGTTAGTTTCAAAAGTTAGTTTGATCTAGTGTTTAAATTAACTGAGACCTGATAAATCTTTGAGAAGATAAGTGAACATTTACAATCTGTATAAATTCACTACAGTTTAACTTGTTTTATAAATTGGGAGATTTTAAATAGATAATATTTTAACAGAAATTTAAATTGGAACGCAATTCACCCCCCTCTTGAGTATCCACTCCGACCAACAATATAAAATAGAATTCTTTTTCAAGCTATCTAGAAAGTGGAATTGATAAATTAATTTGTTTTCATAGAATTCCAGGAGTATCCCAAAAAGAACATCAACATATCATATACCAACAATTGAGGATGCATTCATTATTCCAAATAAAGGGACATATATTTATTTAAGCTATGTATGAATCATTTATATATTACTGAGGACCTGGAAGAAGGTGATCCTTTCAATTGGAAGTGACCCATCGAATGAATGATTGAGGGAGTGACCCTTGGGAATCAATGAGATATTATAAAATATTTTTAGGTAGTGATCCTAGGAATAGAAGTGATATTGGACAAACCTTGTGTTTTCAGTGAGATTTAGTGCATTTGGTACATTAGTCCATTGTCATTGTATGCTCCTTAGATGCATCCCAATGAGGGTAAACCAAATAAAATCTATGTTTCCTTATTCTTTATTTCTTTATTTATTTTTTTGAATCAACATCATATAATTTTTTTAAGGGTAAAATCAATATAAACTCCAAATATCCAAAGAAGTGGCCCTTATAATAATGAATTCCAAATCCAATTGGGTAGGAATAATTTTTTAAATAATATACAAACCCTAGTTCACCCGCAACCCAATATTAGGTTATATAAGCCCCTTCTTTGTCTATAACCTAATATATGTTTTCCTAAATCAAGTTATTAGGGTTTCTACTAAACTTCCTATGATGCCTACTACAATGACTCCAACCTCAGTATCCCAAAGCCAATTTTTTCTTAATTGAAATAGCATAAGATATAATTAATCACATACTCCATGTCCAAATAGTTTAATAGTCTTGGAAAAGAAGATAAATTCATAATTCACATATTAAATTTAAACAAAAAAATTATAGAAAAATAAGGAATATCATTATTCCCTATATAACATCCTTTAATTTTATTATTAGTACACTTACTAGATTCAAGGGAAAGTAAAAAAATAAGTGTGAACTCAAATTATTATTTAGAGTTAAGTACAACCTAAGTTATCATGAATCAATAAGCATAATCATGAAAAGGTAAATAGCTGAACCCACATTATATTTAAATAATTGAAATCTCATGATAAATATGGTATGATAAATAAATTAAAACAAATGACATTTAATTAATAACATGACTACCAAACTGGATAAGGCATAATCAATATGGAATGGAAAATAATGGGAAACACATTCCATATAATCAATAAATAGTGAATGAAATGAACCAAACATGGAATCATTTTGAAAATATCATGGATAATAATAACTAAATTATAAATGAAGGATTCATGATATTATATGTAAAAGGGGTTTTGTATTCACCATGTAAGATAAATTTGGTTCAAAACACTAAAATATGTCTTAATGAAAGGAAATTGAGATGAAGTCTCTTACCTCATGCTTCCTTTTAGTTGAACATTTTATAACCTAATTTATAATGGTTTTAATGGTTTTAAAAATTTATAATAGAACCATATTAATATTTTTAATATCATATATTATTTTATTTTAAAATCTTATTATCATTTCATTATTAATATTTCATTGTTTCCATTGTTTCAGGTGTTAATTTCCTTATTTTCTCATGTGTGGTTTAATATGAAAGTTCCAAATATTAATTATAGGATATAGATACATAATATAAAGAATGATATTAATTTTATAAATATCATTTTTTTCATTATATTCATTTTTATAATCATTTTCAAAATTCAAATGAGGAGAATGGATCACATCACATTGTGGAAAGGGTAGAGAAGAAGTTCACATAAGCGACGTTATCATTACCTTAATGGGTGAAAGGGTAAGGAATTGTATGATATATTTACATTAAACAGTCAATATAAATTAATATATATCATATATATTCATTAATTTTATCCTTATTACATCCCATGTAAAGCATAAGTGAAAAAAGAATCATGTCACTTCATGAGCCGGTAGTCCGCCGTACACATATGAGATATTATCACAATTTAAATAGAATGGAATTTAAGAAGGTATATGTTACATTAAAATTAAATAATCTTAATAGTATATTAAATATCATATACATTCATTAAATCATTAATTATATATATCCTTGTATGGTGGTGATAGAAAATAAATTACATCGGTTCATGAGGAGATAGTCTGTTGTACACACGATCGATGGTTTCACTTCCCATTTGATGGAAGAGTAAATACATAAAATATTTTAGAATAGAATAATAAAATATATTAATTTAGGAAAAACTTTTTTTATATTACCATGATTAAATAATATTATAGTGATGTTTAAGAATAAATTAGATGAAAATGATCGTATAATAATGTCACCTCTTCTTCGAGAAACATCTTTTGGTTTGAACAAAAGTCCTTCCAATGATGGATTTTTGATCAAAAAAATGGATCTAGTAAGTTGGTATGGAATTCAGGAAGAGATTTTTTTAGGTATTTACTGATCCAAAGAGCTTTGGAAATATGAAAATAGGAGGAGAAGGGTGTCCTTTTATAAGTGAGGGAGAAGACACATATGGAGTTTTTGAAAAGATTAAATTTTACCAAAATTTTTATCATTAAAAATCCTCATAATAGTTTATTATCAACAATTAAATGTGAAAAAATCTATATATGGACATACAGTGGGTTTTGGATAAATATTTTTCAAACATCCTGAGATTTTTTGAAATGTTTTTTTTAATTAATTTAATATTTTTGATATTTTTCATGTCACACAAAACTGAATACATTTTTATTTATATTAAAGTACAATATTAGGATTTTATACACAACATGAAACACATATATTATCATTAAGTACATGTAGAACTATTTTTTTCTTATATTACACACAATAATGAGTCCATTTGGCAGATTGTGTTACATGTAACACCAAGTTTTTACAAAACTACAATGTACTATAAAAAAGTTTATTAAAATATTATTATAGGTACAACCTATATTTTATTATGGAAAATATTAATTAAATTAATTAAATTATAAAAATATTATGTCCACCTGTATATAAAATGAATCCTTCGTTCATCAATTTCTATAAGTGAATGTAAGAACTATTTGAATGTAAATAAATTACTTTTCTAAGAAAACTATTTTTCAGTGTACAAACACAGTTTTATATTAGTAAATTATAAAAACCACTTTTTATGAATGTTTTAAATAACATTAATATATTAAATATTTAATAAATATTATTTATACTTGTCCAATAGATTTTATACGTATAATATAAGAATAAATCAAATTTTACGAATAAAATATGTATTCTTCTAAATATTAATTATAACATATTTTAAATGAGAACCCATATTAAATAAAATTTATACACATTTATAAATTTTATTTGAAAAATAAATTGATTTTTTTAAGTGGAACATAAAAATTAGGTTCGGGTGATTTTTTGGTATTTTTTTGTAAAGTTTCATTTTTTGATGAATAATGAATTTTAATTCAAAACTTCATTTTTGTATAAATTATTTATAAGGTTAAACTAGGTTTTTGAATTGTTTTAAAGCTAAATTAGATCAATTATAAATAAATTATTCCAATTTAGTTCATTTTAATCAATTTCACTTTTAAATTAGATATAAAAAACATAACAAACTTCTGAACATTTCTACTTTAAAAACACGATGTGTCGTCTCATCAGTAGTATTAAATTTAAATTAACTTATTCCACCTATTTTATTTGAATTTATAAAAATGGATTCCATATTTTGGATAAAAAAATTACAATGTATAATACGATTAAATTAGTTTTTTAAAAAAATATTAGGGAAAATGATCAAAATTAATTACAGTAATTAGGAGAAAAATTATCTTAACAAGGGACTAAACTGTACACTTAAAAGACCTAATGAGATATAAACATCTCTAAAATAAATTATATAGACATATATAGACCTTATAATCTTTTATCTATATTTTGGTTTATTATTGGAGTCGCTTTTTATTGGAACATGTGGGTGAAATTCTATATCTAAAACCTTTCAAGAATATCACTCCTCCTTCAATATAAAAAGGCACTCATCCCTCCCACTTATTCACACCACTAAATCCATTTGGCTCCAAAATAATATTACGAAATACCCTCCCAACATACCTAAATTCATCCTATAATCCTCCCTCTAGGCACAAATCCATCCAAGGAAGCTCTTTGGTGCAAACCAAAAGGAGTTACCCAAATAAGAGGTAAGATCCTTCCCCAATATTTTTTTTATTTTCATTGTCCACCCCATAAAATATTATTAATAAATGATTATATAAAAAACTCAGTATATTAAATATAATAATATGTTTTTATTCTATTTTTTATACCTATAATTACACACACTTCCATCTAATTGATAATTAACTTTCCATTCTTGGGTATGGTGAATTATCACCTCATGAAATGATATTCTTAATTTTTCCTTTACCACCTATCATGGTTTGAAATTATGATGTAAAATCTATTTTTATATTATATATATGATATATAGGATTTATTTTTGCTTCTGGAATTATTATATAACACATACATTCATTTTTTCTATTTTGTGTAAATATGGTAATTTCATTTGGGGAAGTGTAGACTACTGTCTCTTCAAAGTGATGTGATTCATAAAATTCTACATAGAATGTATTAAGGATGGGTTCAGTAAAGATATGTAATATATATGAAATAGTAATTATACTAGAATTTGTATATATATTTATACATATACTTTATTTTTTTTCTTTCAATGTGATAATTAAACAGAAACATCATTCATGTGTACGTACGACCTACTATCTCTATAAATAGTGTATCCCATTTCATAATTCTATATTTTATAGATTATTAAAAACACATATAAATTTAATATAAATAAAATTTATATCATTTTTTACTTTATTTAAATCAGGATACAAGTATGAGGATCTAAAATATAACAAATCAAGACACATGTAAAAAACAATGAGGACATTACCTGAAATGGGAAATTCACATGGAAGTGGTAATAAGATGGTAATATAAATTAATACATGGTATTACATATATTAATATGGATCTATGTTAAATTTATAATAAATATATATTTATTATATAGGATTTTTTAATTATTACTTTGAGAGTTGAGACTTAAGGTAAGGGTTTTCTCATCTCACTTTTATTTTCTATGAGACACAATCCATGTTCACCACCTATTTCTTATATGTGGTGTTTCTAATGCCCATGGATGCATTATATTATTATTATAATTAAATTTAGTTTTATTTACATATTTTATTGATGATCATTATTTCATGGGGTTTATGTTTCAAAATTTACCAAATCAGTAATGTATTTTTGTCTCAATTTTTTTTTTGAGACACATGTCATGTTATGAATGTATATTATTTAAAAAGGAGTATATAATTAAATTTGAAACTTTATATCATGATACTCATTTTTTTTAATTGTATTTTAAGCTTCATTTAATTTCATTTTCTTAAAGGTGGTGTATAATTCAAAGTTACCAAGTTGTAAGAGTTTATTAAAACAATCTGAACGTTTATTGAGTTATTTATCATTATGATTCCACTGATGATATCTTATTATCCATATTTCAAGATCTTGAATGAATGTTCTTACCCTATGTATATTCATGATTTATTCATTTTTTTACCATTTTAAAACTCATTGTTAATTAAAATAACTAAGAAAATGTATTTTTGAAAATCGAACTTTATATCTCATTTTGGTCATAAATCAGTGTTTGTTCAAAATAGTGTTTCCTAGAAATGTTTTCAAAAATTCTTTATTATTATCATATTATAATTAAAGGAAATTTTTACCCACGTTTACCTTTTTTTAAAATGTTTTTAAAATGAATCTTCTTGTCATTTTCCGATCAAGGCACTTTTCTAAACATTTATGGTTCAAAAGAAATATTTAGCATGTATGAACTTCCCCGAAATAATGACCATCATTTCCTTGAATCTTAACTTGTAAGTATAGATGGTTATTTATAAAGAAAAAAATTTCCTAATATTCTATAAATTTATTGACTTTAATTTTGTCTCCAAAAAATATGTTTTCAAAAAACATTTATATTTAAAAAATGTTTTAAATGATTTTCAAATATTCCATTATATATTTTCAAAATATTTTTTCCAATAAATTGATTTCAATGGTTTCAATATTTATTTATATGTTTTCAAATTATTTTCAAAGAAATATTTTTCAAAATGTTTTCAAGATTTATTAATATTTTTTCAAAGTATTTTTATAGAAATGGTTTTCAAAATGTATTCAAGATTAAGTTATAAGTTTTGAAAGTATTTTTAAAGAAATGTTAACAAATTTTTATCAATATTATTTAATAAGTTTTCCAAAAAAATGGTTTACAAAACGTTTTCAATATTTATTTATAATTTTTCAAACAAAAAGGTTTTCAATTTTTTTTCAAATATTCCTTTATAATTTGTTAAGTATATTTTCAATAAAATGGTTTTTTTAAAGGTTGTATTCAATTTCTAAAAATAAAAAGTTATTTTACTCAAAAAATGTTTTTCAATCATATTGAAAATCTATTTTCCAACTTAGTTGACATCTATTGGTGATACTAAAGACTTTTCTAGGGATATAATCCATGGGTTCCCATTATATTCTTTCTATTAATGGTTTATGGTTGGATGGGATGATTTTTATAAAATCTACTTCACTTTTACGAGTTATATTATTATGAAACGATATTTTTTTCATGAGTTATGATTCTATGAAATTATTTTGAAACCTATATTTTTTCCTAGTTTATGATATCATTACATGTTTATGAATCCCATATCATTTCATGGGTTATGATATGATGGTTTATGATTTTTTTTCATATGTATGTATGATGTAATTTTGAGATGGGTGGGGACTATATATCCATCCAATTAAAGGGGTAGAGATTTATATATCATTATATAATAATGGGAATCACATAAAAAAGCTTGATCCACTATAGGGATATGGGAAAACCTGGTCCACTATGGTAAGATGGGGAATCCCAATCCACTATGGTGAGATGGGGAAACTCGATCCACTATGGGAAGATGGGGAAACTCAATCCCCTAAAATGAAATAAATATGACTTGGTAAGGTTGTGTGTCACACCCATAAGGTTTAGTCCCCATGAAGTTCTCTAATAAGTTCTTTCAATAAATCTTGACTTATAGGGAATAATATTACATGTTTATATGTATTCCAAAATTCCCAGACATACTCCTTTGTCATGATTTCATGAATTATTCTCTTGGTTTCATTATTATTCATACCTTATGAACTGATAACCTTTGTTCCATTATTCATGTTTATGATATTTTACATGTGGGATATGATCGTAAAATGTTATGATCATGTTCTCATAACCATATATCCATGTTTATGAATAAATATATCCCTTTTCTACCCTTACTAGTCATCTGATATCACCCTTTTTTATGATTCCTTTTCCCAGTTTATGAAGATATATTTAATATATAATATTTCTAAGTGAATTATTAGTCTTGGAGAACCTAGTGGGAGATAATGTAGCTCACTCATGTACTAGTGTTTACGCTTACATGTTTCCAAAGGCACTAAACTAATACGGTCTTTGGGTGTCTATTTGTGTAATGTTTAAGTATTCCATAATAATAGTTAATCTCTATATATTTTAATACTAGTTTTTTATAGTTGGTATAAAAGAAAATGTTTAGTTATCCTTTGGAATCATGGATGAGAAACCCATAGTGAGAACTCCATGGATAGGTCTAATGATAAGTCTACGGAAAATAAAAAGTATATCAAAATATATTTGAATTTTGGTAAAGGATAGAGTAAGTGTTTTCCTATCAATAAATTCCTATATGTATACAAAAATTGGATGTGGTTATAAAATATACCTTGGAGTAACAACTCTGAGAATTTTCATCGGGCTGGAATCGAGCGTAACTTGATACAAGACAATGGGCCTTACTGCACACCTGGTTTCACACTCCATGGTGATATTCATTAGGAATTAACAAACTATTCGAAAAACATCACGAACAATTTAAAAATAAGTTTTCTATTAATAACCTAGTATAAACCTATGTTTTCAAATAAATAAAGAAAGAGTCATAATTTAAAAATCCTATAAGTGATTTTTTTTATTATGTGGTTCCTCCCTATGAAAAGTTTTTCTTACTCTATGCTTTTTTATTTAAGTCAATGGAGAGAACTAGAAGGAACAATGTTGATAATGAAAGTGTTTGAAAAATTTCGGATTAGTAGTCAAATGGGATAATCACTAGAGTGATGTAAATTTTAATTATACTTAATTAGTTTTCATGGAATGTGATTAACAACATGTACCTTAACTAACTATTATGATCACCAAAGAAGGTATGGAAGGATTTCACTGAGAGTTTGGATAATAGTGACCATGGAGGAAAGAAGATTTAGTTTACTTCATGTCAAGAATATGGGAAGAATCACCCAATTGAATATCTTACAGGAATAGGAATATATTTTTTTACTATGGAAAAGAAAGAAAATAAGCAAGTAACTTCAAAAGAAAAATGGAAAGTTCAGTTAACCCAATGGATGGGAATATTGGCCTCCCTAAGACATCAATGAATGTTAAATGTTTTAAGTTTGTGATCAATGGTCATTATAAAAATTGATATCCTAAGTAGAAAGCTCAATAATAAAATCATCAAAGTGGTATGAGTTCTGGTTATATTTCTAATGATGATTAGACTACAAGTAAAATGTGATAGGAATTAGGTATTATGAAATAGAATGAGGTAGACTTGTTAATGTTTTATGGATGAAGTAGAGTAACCTATGTGTTTATGTATTTATATTCAAGAATAATGAGTTGTGGAATATATTACGATTGTTCAATTTAGGATTTCACTACGGATTTACAAGGATATGTTGAATGGTTCTAGTTGACTAGAAAATTGATTTAATGAAAAGGTGATATTCATGGAAAAAAATGATTAATGGAAATATAACCCTTAATAAGTTCCTAATTTTAATATAATGAGGTTTGGATAAAAGGCATGTTAGATACCAATAATTGAATTTGATGGTATAGACTGCATTGGAATTGATAAAGGATTTGTTGAAAACGTGTTCTATGATATCATGTATTAAGTTTAAAACTTCTTGGATTCAAGGAATATATCCAGTAATCTTTGGAAAAAGTAATTATGAATTTTTTTTTTAGGATTTATAGAAATTATGGTTATTACCCTGTTTCAAGATAATATACGATGAAGGTATTCCCATGTTTGAAATGTGACAACCAATAGTTAATTTATGATATATGTGGGATCAATGTTAATTTGATATAGTGACCTTTTTTCTAAAGTTTTTTATTTTCATCATTTGAAAGAGTTATAAGGTTAACTATTTATGGAAAGTTTATGTTAAACTTTGGATGAAGTTTATGAGAGTTAAGTACTGTATCACCACATGAGGATTTATTCATATTTGATGACATGTTCTAAATACATTTTGTTGATGGTAACTAATGAAAGATTGGATAGCATATAATGGATCTCATGTTCTGTCAGTGCTTCAGGAATGAATAATTCACCTTCCTTTTTGGATAGAGAGGTGAGGTAGAAATTGATCTAAGCATAACAAAGGGTGAGATTGTACAAAATCAAGTAAGTATATATACTCATGAAAATTTTTTAACTCTAGGGAAATAATATTGAAACTAAAACGTTTATTCTAGTACCTTATTTTCGGATGAATCAAGTGTCCCCATAGATCATCATATATTTTTTTCTTTGTGATTGTTAACATTCTATTGAACTTGTTCCCTATAACTCTCCATCAAAAACTAATGGTTATATTTCTACTCCATTTCCTTGTTTTAACTTCCCAAAAATTTTCTCTGAGGTTAAAACCTAGTAATAAGTTACTTTGGGTAACCATCATTTTTCTAACATTCCTTTCTTTAAAGGAAGTTTTAGTATTCATTTTTACGATGTGTGTTTATATAAAAGGAATACTTAAGTAGTAAGCTTTTAATAACCAATATGAATTTTGAGGGAGAAAATAATTTTAATTGCGGTTGGAATATAATACACCAAGATTTTTTGAAATATTTTTTATCAAATTAATTTAATCTTTTTATATTTTTCATTTCATACAACAAAAATTATAGTTTTTTTAAATTAAATCAATACATTTGTCTGGTATTCAGTAGAATCAACACTTATATTATCTTATTGTACACACAATAGTATGTTTTTACTTATATTACACACATTACAGAGTCCCATCGATAGCTTTCATAACATGAAGAGCTGAGTTTTTACCAAACTACAATATACTATTAATATGATAATTAAAATATTATTATTGCTACCACCGACCTGTTGGAATGGAAGTTATAAATAAGATTAACCAAATAGTGAAAATATGATTTAAAGATATATATAAAATTAATCCTTTTGTAATCAGTTACTGTAAGTGAATGTAATAACTATTTATAAATAAATAAATAACTTTTATAAAAAACTATTTTTTATGGAAAATACAATTTTATCTCAATAAATTAAACAAACCACTTTCGATGAATTTTTTCAATTAAATTTATATATTATATAATCATTCAAATTTTTTGAGTATCATACAATTTATCTTATACATATAATATAATAATAAATCCAATTTATGAATAAAAAGATGTATTCTTCAAAAAAAATTACGACCTTTTAATGGATAACTGATTTTAAATATTATTTTGACACTTTTAAATTATTTATTTGAATAAATAATATTTAAAATATCCCAAAATTTCTGTGTAATTTTTTTAATTATATGAATTATTTCGAGACCACACGCTTTGACAGAACATGATTTCGAGACCCGGTGAGCACAGAACATAATTTAATACTTTTTTTAGTTCGTTTAAGTAAATGTGCAACCATGTTTTTCTAACATTTAAATTGGTACTCAAATCAAAAATTGTAGGGAAACATTTAACTCGGAACATTGGGATTATCCTAGAAATATATTATCTTCAACTGGAAAGGGTCGAATGGAAAAGATAATCTTTAGACTTTATAGAAAAAATGAAATAACATAAAAGGTATTTTATTATGTTTTTTCAAACACTTGGGAAAGTTGACAGTGGGGATGTTGTGTGACGAAAAGTGGCATTAAATGAAGCTCTTTAGTGGGTTGTAAATGGAGTGTAAGAGATATGTTGTTTCATAAATGAAACAGTGTAATGACTTGATAACGTAGAGTAACAGAAACATTGCGATGTGTTTTCTTTTTAATCAGTTAACGCGTTGTAGAGATGAGAATTAAAATATAGAAATTTTCTGATGAACATACACCAAGAAATATCTCCAACAATGAATGTCAAACGCTAGCAAACCTCTAGAGACATCGATGAAAAATAGGACCAATGAGTGAAAAATGTTGACGGATTTGATCAGAACCTAAATCCCTACAGGTGGAATTCTCCAATGATGAATGTCAATCGAGGTAGGGGTTGTTTGATTGAATTTTTTCCTTTTCCTATTATTCATTCTAAAGCGACGAATGCAGGTCAACCCATGAACAAGTTAACCCCTAGATCATTCTTCATTGCAAGAAGGGTACCATTTTCTTGGGGTTCTTGTATTGGTATTAAATATTCTTTGATATAACATCATTTCCAAACTCCCCCTATTCTGAAATTCTAACACGGAGGGTGTGGGCCGACACGAACAAGGCCCGATCCCCTCTGCTTGTGCGTTCTTTGTGGTCGAGCATTCAAATTGGTGGAAAGGTAAATTCAAGACCTTCGTAGGGAATTCCATACCCCACGGAGGCCAGAGATGTAGGTGGCATGAAGAACATAACACTAGTGCCAATATGGTGGCTGGAGGTAGGGATGCTGCCCCTCGGCTACATCAGTGGAGCAGCCCATAGCCACGGGTAGCGGTTCTCAGTGGCGATGGATCCCCAGACCACATGCGAGAAATGACACTAGACGGATCGGCTATCTTCATAGCAATAACATCGTAGTAAACCAACAGTGGAAGTGGTGCTTGCCATACAGATGACCCCTATGGAGAAGGGGAGTTGGACACAGCTTCCAGCTGCATCCCGGCCAGGTGGAATGGGTAGGGCGCGGTTCACAACCGCGGGCAGGACCCGCATCCCAACAAGCCTACGACCAATAGGTCGAACCGGGCAGGACCTAGGCCAGAATCGGCCAGACCTAGGATTTTTTGGGCCGGACCCAGCCTAGGATGGGTCTAGGTCAGGTCAGGGGACCTGGGTCGGGTTGGGTAGAACAAAACTTGGACCCCACGAGCCCCTTTTTTGGAAAAAACACCAATATCATTCAAATTGATTGTCGTATTGACAAGCCGTTTGCGGCGCTGGAGCCCTTGAGATGAGATGGATCTTTTGGAATGCTCTATAGAGGATTTCATGGATGGTGAAATATGATTAATTTCTTTGGGAACTATTCTCCCAATATCAAGCATGCTACATGTAGAAACCCTGTGGTTTGATGAGACCTGAAGACTTCTGAAAAACTACCCTGTGAGAATCAGATACTATGGCCTAGTGGTAAGCATATTTTGTGTAACCCATAAGGGCCACAGTGGCGAGCATTTTTTGTGTGACCTGACAGAACCATGATACTCAACAGGAGAAGTACCTTTGTACGGCAAAGGTGGGATGTAGCTTATGTGTGATCCGGCATGCCCATAGTGGGGAGCGGCTTCTGTGTGACCCAGTATACCCATGTTACTCATCAAGGATGAGTACCAAAGCAGTCCAAGGGTAATGTGATGTAGCTTTTGTGTGACCCAACTAGCCCTCTATACTCATTAAGGAGGAGTTCTCCAGCAGAACATGGTTTTCGACGTTATGACTGATTTTCTTACTTTCCTACTCTAGAATATACCTGGTGTGAGCTATCTTGTTTCATGGTCATGCTTCAGGATCATGTTTCATGTTTTTTTTCAATGGATTTCTTTGGGGCTTTCATTTATGTCTTGGCGTCCCTACTAAGTATATTGTTACTCACCCCTACAAGGTCTTCATCCGAGCGTGTTGTGTTCGGTGTAGATGATCGCCACCTTGGTGGAGGACTTTGTGGTCCAAGACCTGGTGGTGCCCAGTGAGACCAGGTAGGTGAGGCATACTTCTACGGCTTCCAGCTGCTACTCTATACTTACCCGTCATGTGGGGTTTCTAGCAGATGGCTTTTTGAGTTTTCCTTGTACTTTCATGTTTTCAGTTTATCCTTTGTTGGGTTTGTATTCTGTCCCATTTGACATACAATTTGTACTTTGACTCAGTGGTTTCTTAGTGGCATGCATTTTTACTTTTCTATCTTTGGGACATGGTTTTGTGTGCATGCGTATATGTACTTAGGAAAATTCCTCCCACTTGCATGTTGATACCTTCGGCACTAGTCGCCAACTGCTGGCCTTTAGGAGGTGAGATTGGGGTGTGTCATGGCATGTTCCCTAGGAGAAAGGCATGAAAAAGTGTTATCAGAGCTGGTCAGTTCTACCTCAAAGACTGAGAGTCTATTTTTTTGTTTTCTAGACAATACTGTTGAATGTTTCGAGTCTGACTTTGAAATTCAGGGAATCCATTTTTGGTGTGGCGACGGACGTATCCATACACCAGGACCCTAAATTTTTCTTTTAAGATCTATGAATGAGAACACTCATTACATAAGTGTCTCTGAATGATCATCTTGAATAAGAGTCAGTTCACTAGGTATAATCTTCTGACTGTGGTAAATCTTGATCTACTTCAGGATTCCTCCATGCAAAAAGCTTTCTAGGCTTCCGATACGTGATCCTGTGGATAGCCCTCCTAGAGATGAGGCGTCAGTTCAGGGACCAGTGCTAGAGATGGACCAACTAGATAGTGCACCAATGTGTCCACCACCTGTTGATCATTAGTTATTATCAGCATTACCGGTAGATAATATTCCCAGACTCAGTTTCTTGCATGAGTTTTAGAGACAGAGACCTCCCATGTTCAGGGGAGATACAGATCATCAGGTCGCCGAGACTGGATGGATATAGTGATGTGGGTCTTCCTCTTAGTGGGGACCCAACTTGACCAGATGTAGATCTTGGACATGATCCTTCTATAGGTCTTGGAAGGTATATGGTGGTGCTTGACCATCCAGACGCATGATGAGGCGACCCTCACCTATATAGACTTTGAGCAGATTTTCTAAGAGAAGTTTTTTCCCGTGACTTTTCACTCTGTGTGCATATAAGAGCCGCTTCAGCTACAGTAGGGTATCATATTGGTGGTTTATTACTCTACGAGGTTTACTGATCTCTCTTTCTACTCCAAAGACATGGTGCAACACCCTTTCTTCAGAGCCCAGACCTTTGAGAAGGGACTCAGATGGGAGATCAAGGCATCCATGGTGTCTCTCAGCATCCCCACCCAAGATAGAGTGTTGGAGTGAGCCCTTCTTGTGGAGAGCTTCCTAACAGAGTAAGAAACGACATCTTGAGCCACCAGAAAACATTAGGTAGCAGAGTATTCAGTAGTGAGTAATGTTTTATAGACGCGGGGACCCAAACGGATCAGGTATTTTAGGGGACGACCCTTGGACTTGGGGTCAGTAGTACGGGGCTCCCATAGTAGAGGGGGTTAGCTGGGAACCAGGATGTGCTTC
Organism: Viscum album; assembly: GCA_963277665.1. Taxonomy (NCBI): domain Eukaryota; kingdom Viridiplantae; phylum Streptophyta; class Magnoliopsida; order Santalales; family Viscaceae; genus Viscum; species Viscum album. The sequence continues at coordinate 1,212,139,589 of OY728165.1, forward strand.
ATGTGTGGAGGGTAGGGACATATGGCTCTTGATTTCTCGACCCACTACACATATGAGGAGAATAAGGTCAAGGGACCGCCGAGGCAGAGGTAGAGGTTTAAGCGGGGTGTTCTGTAGGGTAGCAGACGTAGAAGGGGAGAAGGTTGGCGGCAGGCGGAGGACGACGGTTCAAGGTGCTACTACCACCACCCCCAGGTGGTCCACCATGGGCTTAGGTAGCTGGCAGACAAGGGAGAGTCTAGATTCGAGCAATGGAGGCCTATTATCACGATGCTCAAGAGATTATTAGAGGTACGATATGTGTCTTCTCTACCTTAGGTGCAGTTCTTATAGACAAAGGTGAAAGTCACTCTTTCCTTTCCACGGACCTCGTTCAGGGCTCAGAGATTTCGGTGGATCCGTTGGCTCGATCCTTATGATTAGAGACTCCCACAAGATGTTATTCAATGATTACACATTGGTGACGGTAGTGTGAGCTTACTCTAGGAGGTGAGAGCATTGGCTGGGATCTTCTAGTAGAGGCATAGTGGCCTTACGACATCATCTTGGGTATGAACAGGTTATCTATAGTCCATGCTTAGATTTATTGTATTAGGTGTAAAGTGTTGTGTGTATACGAGGATGGGACCAGGTGTTCCTTCACTGGAGATAAGGGAACTTTTTCAGCATAGGATGGACTTTCTCGGAGGATGGTGCAGCCGATCACTCACTAGTTGGCAACCCTCACCCTCGGTGCGGTGGATGATAGGAGTCTGAGATTTCCTGTAGTTATGGATGAGTATGAGGATATCTTTCTTGAGTATTTTCCATGATTACCTTTTAATAGGGAGGTATAATTATACATCTATCTATAACCAGGTACAACACTAATATCCACACCATAATTATACGAGATTATTTATACATATGTATCTACTATGGTATATTTATCATACAGTTTTATGTTTACTAAATATGTAATATTTTTTTATTCTTATAAAAACTTTAAATGTAAATTTTACCCATTGTTGAATTGATATTAAATGATATGAAATGAATCTTTTGTCATTAATTGATATGGTCTACTTTTTGACTTTTTCAGAAAAATTATGAGGATAATATTTTTTAAACTTATACGGCATGAATATATTCTAAATTATTCATAAGAAATTATTTCCATGAAGCTTAATCTACATGATTTCAATTTTAGCTTCAAATAAATCCTTTTATTTTAAAATTTCATGGTATTTTGAGAGAAAAAAAACATTTTTGAAGATGAAACGATATTTTCCTAAAGAATTAATTTCAAGTGTTATATCAAAATTATTTTCTGCCAAAGATGGAATTATATAATAGGTTTATTTTTCAATTATAATATATTTATTGTTCTTATATCCATTTGTTTTACATGGATTATTTTATGTTGGAATGATTTTTAAAGAAACCCATTTTATTCCTTTGGTTATGTTATGATGAATTATTTATGTTTTTTTGGAACACCTAAGAATGATTTCATTATGAAATGGTTGGGACCTATATCCCCCTATAATTAATTGGGTATATATTTATATCTCATGATATAGACATGTATGGAATGGGAAATGATCTCGATTCTATAATATATGGTTGGAATGAGGAGTGAACTCGGTTCAGCAATGGAATTTCTCCACTACGATGGTCTTGCATATGAGCCTTGACTAATATGAAATTATTTCATATGATTATGTGTATGACATAAAATCTCATGTCTTATTTTATGAATTTTTCAATTGCGTTCATTTATTCTTATAAACTTTTATGATTTATCCCATTTAATGATATCATGATCTTTCATATGCGGGTTACAATTTTCAAATGTTGTGTTCGTAAGTCTTATGATTATGATATGATTTATATCACCCTTGTTTACCCTTACTTAGCATCTAAGATCTCCATTTCTTATGTTTATTTTCCCAATTTCATGAGGAAGGGTATTAATCATTATATGTCAAAAAGGAGTCTAGTTATGATGAAATAAGTTAAAGACAGTGTATATTTCTTATAAACTAGTTTTTTATGTTTTTGAGTTTCTAAAGACACTAAACCTATATGGTCCTATTGTGGACTTTTTATATTTTGTAATTAATATTATTCAAATTTAAAGTAATATTAATTTATTTAAATTTTGGTTTATTGTATCCAGTATCAATGTAAATGTATAGTTAACCATTGGAAACTGGGATGATAAAACCTTAGTAAGAACCCAAAGGATATGTCGAATTATAAGTTACAATCCTTGTATTTTATAAATGATCATGAATAACCTAGTATAACACCTAAAGTTTCATAAATTGAAATTTTATTTTTGATTATGTGTTTTTCCATTATAATTAGTGTTTCTCAAACTATGATTTTTGGTTTTAGTCAATGTTTGGAAGGTGAAGGAAACACTTCAATACAGAATGTGACAGGCAATGCAATGATTTTCCACTTGAGCAACCAAATGTTATGGGAGTTGGAGTGAAAAATTTTGTAGCTATGATCACAAAAATTTCTCAAGATATGAATCATGTAGAACATAGAAACGAGTAAAGGAGGGAAAAATACTCTATTCAATCCTTCATGAGGCTGCTTCCACCTTCTTTCAGTGGGTCTTCTGATCTATTAGTCGCTGAACAATGGATTAGTACCACTAAAAAGATATTTTTAGTTCTCCAATTTTTAGAACATGATAAATCCATCTTATTAGTCTATCACTTGGAAGGTAAATCTCTAGTATTGAAATTTATATGTATATTTCTCAATTACAAGTGGGGTTGAATTGTAGGTTTAAAGACATTCATTATTATCCTTAAGAAAATATGTATTTAACAAAGATAAACAAGATGAATTCACAAACCATATTTAGTTCTTAATAAAGAAAATAACTTTATTAGGATCTGATATTATTGATCAGATAAAGAAACATAAAAAAGTTTACTTAACCAAATATTCTACCTTAAATCGTTAGAATCTAAATCATCGTTTTTATAAGAATAAGAAATTGTAAGAGAGTTACACTTTCTATCTATAAAAAATACAGAAGAAATAATTCTTGTGATAAAAACATGTAAAAAATTATAATAAATCTTTTAACCCAAAGGGAAGGGTATCCAACAACCTTGGATAAAGGTCCCTTGATTTATACTATCAAGAAATATTGCCTTACCAACACTAGGGTAAGCCTTCAATACGAATATTGGTATCTTTCTGGCAATCCATGTAAGCCCTTGATTAAGAAGGTAATAGGAATGTCTATCTTCATATCCCTAGAATCCCTTGATGGAATAGCAATAATCATAATCGCACTAGGTATTTTGAATAAGTTGTTCACAGCTGAACAATATGTTCATAGAATTCATACAAGGTAGATCGAGCAGAGATCTCATAGAGTATCACTTCATTCCAAAGTTCAATAGCTATCAGCTCATTCAAATAGCTGGGTATTTATAGGAAAAAACACCAATGGTCATCTTCTCCTCCAATGGTCATATTTTTCATTAAATTTCATAGGGACATTTTCATGTGGCACTCAAGCAGTGGATAAGATAAAATAGATTGGATGACATTATCTATATGACTAACTATGAGAAACATTATTATGTTTAAGAAACATTATCACGTTAAGGATCTGATAAAATGAAACTCTAAATTAAAGAAAATAAGGTAAATATAGCAAAATAATTTAATCAAATTATTAAGATTGTTAAATTTAGAATATAAAAATATGAACAATAATATTCTAAAATTTAGACAATCGGAATCTAATTTATGTAAAAAATTAGAGTCTGATTTCTAAGAAAATCATATTCTGATTTTGAGAAAATCATAGTCTATTTTATGATAGAATCAGAGTCTGTAATCTCAGAAAATTGGAGTATTATTTCTAAGAGGTATCAGATTCTCAGTTCTAGAGAAATTAGATTCTTATTTCTATAGAAATCAAATTCCAAATTCGAGAGAAAACGTATTTTGAATTCCAGGGAAATAAGGTTATAAGGAACTATAAGATTCCAAGTTATAGATAAGGATCAGATTTTTGGATTAATGAAAATATTGTTTTATTTAGTTAGAAAAACAATATATAAGGCATTGTAAACCAAATGTAAAATCAAATTCAATCTAAGAGAAAGAAAATTTTCCATAAGAAAATGTTTCTTAGAGAAAGTGAATTTTCCTTCAGAAAATGTGTTTGTGATTTCCAAAACATAAAAGAACTGAAAATTTATATGGATACTTATTGAATCAACAAGCTCCAAATTTTAGAAAGGTACCAAAAAATTTTCATAATAGAATATACGGATCTGAGTTTTTAATTTATGTGCTTTAAATAAATAATATTCTACCTTTTTATTTATATATCATGATGAATAGAACTAACTCCCCCTTAGGTCATGAAATCCTTAAGGATCATATTCATTTAATTCATAGAGAAGTAACTCCCCCTTACTTAAGAATGTATTATTTAATTATTCCCTCCATTACATAGACATTCTATTTCTTTAACTTAACTTTTTTTTGAACATTAATTTCTCGACCTTTCTGATTTTAAAAAATGAATGGAGGGAAAAAATTGTACCTGAAAGGGTAGGAAACATACAAGATGAAACAACGAAAATAAATACTTTCATTAATGCATCAAAAATGTTGATTATAAAAATACCATATTTGAAAAAAAAAATCTTCCTTGACAATAACTTTTTCAAAGTTGCCTTTAGTTTCTTCAATCCTTTATAATCATCTTCAATCTTCTTGAGAAACTCTTCTAGATCCTAATTTTTTCTTTCAATATCATTGATTCTCTTTTCTTATGAATTAACTATTTCACCTTGTGAATTGATCTATTCATCCTGGTCTTTGATTTTTTTCAGCCAAATCATCCCTTATTTCTCCCTCTCTTTTTACATTAATAGAAAAATAGTTCAGTTTCCCATTCAGATATTTATCTTCTTGATGGAGGGTATCTTTCTATACTTTTATTTTATATGAAAAATATTTTGAGAAATTCTTGATATTGTCGTCATATTTATCAAAATAATCCTTAAATGTGTTATTGAAATCATAAAAAAATTTAAGACCATTAATAAATGACAGCAGCCACCTTGTTGTTTCTTTGCAAGATATTTTATGAGCATCATAGATGGTCTAAAAAGTATTAAACTCAAATTTGATTTTAATGAAATTTTTTATTAGAAATTTTATTGAATATTTCTTCTGATTGAATGATTCTTGAATAAGTTTACATCTTGAATCAATGCTATGAAATAAAGGGGTGGAGTTAACAAGATTATTAAAATACAGGACCACAAAATCATATCCTAATGAAGAGTAAGATTCTGAATCAAATTCTTATGTTGGTGAGGAAACATCATTTTACTCATCTTCTTTCATATTCTTCTAGATGTATATACTCTTATTTAACTATTGGTTTTTGAAATGAAATATACTTTTTTCCCTTATCTGGTACCAAAGTCTCATTTTCCACTGGTATCAGAGGAATTATGGGTTCTTGAAAGAATGATTCTGGTACTTGAACTTGTCTAGAGTCTTTCTCAGTGTCTATCAGCAAGGCTTGGATAATCGCAACATATGGAATTTTCTTCTTCAACTTATTTTCTTTATATTTCTTCTCAATATCTTCAATATATTAATTTTTAAGGCCTTATAATCGATAGGATCTATCTGAAAAACTACATCACCATCCTTCTTATTATTTTTTAGATCTCTCCATTTGGCTACAACCTCATTAGAAAATGTCTTTTGCTTCTTGGTCTTGGGTGGAGCAGATACTGGTTCAGCATCCGGTTCTTTTTCCTGCGGTACCGGTTCTTTGGATTTTCTTTTCATAGGAGATGTCTTACTGTTTTCTCTAATTTCTCCTTTCTTACTAGCATGTTGGTCAACTTTATCAAGAAGATCAAATAATTTTCCTAACTTGTCATTGAATATGATCTTCATCATTCTAAAGGTATCGTCACTTAACAACATGATCGTCAAGGTTTTGGCTTTTATGTTTCATGGGATTTCAAAGGAGTCTAGGAATAAGATAATTATCTTATAAAAAATTGCAGGGTACATCTTGATTTTATATTTGATGGTTCTGTTCATAATATTCCTGATAGTTAAAATAATGAAATTAAAAAGGTTTAACTTTTTTATATTCACCAAAAATGTGAGGACCTGATTCCAGAAGCCCGAAGTCAGTGCCTAATACATGGTGTGTAATTTTTTTTTCTAAAAACATACTTTTAAAATTAAACATAAAAATCCTTCATAGAGAATGTTCTCAATATATGTTCTATAAAATCATCTAAAACTAATAATTTTCTTCAAAACAGCATAAGATAAGCTTCGTATTATTTCCATCACATAGGAGTACTCAATATTGACAAATCTTCTAACCCTATAAAAATAAATTAAAACATATGGTGAGCACATGAATTCCCAGTAAGGGTTTTTAAAACCATTTAAAGAAATTAAATTTTAAAAAAACCCTTTGAACAAATTATAAACATTTTCTAAAAAGAATACAACAACTCATGTAGCATGTCATCATCATTTTTCAAAGGTTACTTGAAAACATGTTTAGGGAAATATCCTACATGATAATTTAAATAATAATTTTAAATCTACATATAAAACACATATCATAGTATGCATACATGTACAAAAATTCTTGGAATGCTGCATAAAATTACGAAGTTGATCCAACTAATTTAAGGGTGACATGAAAGGGTTTGGTAATGAATTAACACATATAAAAATACTTGCTTGGAATTGAAAAAGTTCAATTTCATAATCCACTTAACACATAAAATGAAATTCATGATATGAAAGATGTAATATTAACTTCTATATCAAATTTATGAAAATGGAAGCTAAACTTCCTTTAAAAATGACTTTCCATGTAAATACTTCATTATTCTATGTGCATTTATTACCTTTGGCATAAGTAAGTAATTCCTAACTAAGGATATTCTACTAGAATAATAACCACATGGTGGGTTAAATATTAAACACATATTGATGAAATGAATAATGTTGGAAAATCATAACATTATATCGAGGGCTCGGGCCAAGACAATACATATTCAATCTATCAAGGCCTCATTCCATGACTAGGTTTGTCTCATGAGACCTGTCGATGCATCGAGAGGCTTTAGTAGGCCTCACCCATCACATAATCAGTCCAATGCATTCCTCATATGTCTAAAATTCTATAAATCAAAGTGTCACATACCGCTTTGTTTATTAAATTATGTTATTTATTCGAAGTATCTCATACCACTAAGAATAATTAATTCATGTCTTTTATTCGAAGTATCCCATACCACTTCAGAAAATTAAATTGTGAATCATAAGATAAAATTTTAATTTTTCAATTATGTCAACATTCATAAATAAAATGAATCATGAATTAACTGTAAACATTAATCTAATGACTTCATGGACACATAGACATAAAATTGTACATGTGATGATAACTGGTGAACATAAAATAATAGTTTTTTTGGGTTTGTCACATAAAATAATAAAACTTAAATTTAAAACCAATGTTTCATGGAAATGATCGGTCTAAATACTTAAGATTCATGTCCACCATACACTGATAAATGGAGGCGTCAAATAGGTTAAATCACAAACCTAAATAACTAATAGAATTTATTTTGGAAAATTCATCATGAATTGAAATATAATACTTTTAAAGTTTTAACATTTATTTCATGTGACAGATTGATTCATGAACAATTAGACACACTTAACTATGCATGTATGTGTACATGTATTAAACAAAATATAATTCTAACTATTTATCCTAAAATAAATAATTTGGATTCATGTAATGTAAATTTCAATATAAATCTAATAACTACTTTTAAAAAATTTAGGCACACAATAACAGAACAAATATTTGTTATTGTTTTCCAATATCGAATTACATTTGTGATCATTCAGACATGAATATATGAAATTGTGGTTATTATTCATACATGTGGTTTTTGAAATCATAATTAATAGAATTTGTATAAGTATGGGAATAACCTTTTAAAATAATTTTTTATCTAATGAAGAAATGAATCTTAAATAGATTAGGTAGAAAAACTTTATACATATGTATATATATACTTATACATATATGTATTAGTTTAGAAACCGAAAACCATTATTATTAAACCATTTTACATGCATAAAAAATAATCCAATTACTAATAATAATCACTTGAAAACCCCCAAAATAGATTAGGTTTGAAGATTATATAAAATCATATATTTATATATATATAAAGTGTATACATGGGATTTGCATAACCAAAACAAGGTTTGATAAATAAATTTCATTCACTTAAAAAACATTATTTAATCCCTAAAATTCGTTTTATTAAAACATAAATCAGTTTAGAATTAATATATATATATATATAACTATATATACACAAAGTGTGTATATGGGTTTTACATATAAAATCCAATTCTAAAATAACTCTTACATGTATTACATGGGTAAATAACATCATAATAGTAATCATCATTCGAAAAATATGAAATAGAATTGGTTTGTTATTTATATAAACATATATACACACATATATATACAAGGGTTAATCAAACCAAACACAAAACTAAATAAAAACCCTTACATGTTTTACATGCATTAAGATCATCATTTAAAAACAAAAGTTCATCATTCAAAGATCATTAAAACCATAATAGGGTTGTTTTATATATAAACATATATACATAAAAAGGTATATATATATATTTGTGTGTGTGTGTGTGTGTCTATATATGTATATATGATTATATAGGGTTTAATAGAACACAATGTAAAAATTATCCCTTACCAATCTTTAAGTGAGATCAAGATGAGCAGTGGTTGGAGGGATTTTGAAATGAGAGAAACATGTAGGGTTAAGGTGAAAAAGAGGGTTTATATAATCAATTTATATAAACTATATATATATATATATAATTTTTATAAACCACTGTTCAATCGTAAACATATAAACAATGAAACCATATAAATTCATAATCTAACTATTCAGACAGAAAAAAATCATGATTAACCCATGTCTCGAATGGATTGGTTATCTAATAAAATATATATATATGTGTATATAATATGGAAATAATCCATGGAAACAGTTCAGGTCATCTTTAAATTAAAATATTGTTGAATACTTGTGGAAAAAATAATGTTGGATGACCGGATGGTGGAGAGGGATACAAGGACTCACAGGAGATGGAAGAAGAGTGTGGTAGAATGATGGTTACTGGTTTAGTCGCGAGGAAGAAGAATGGATGGGGAAGATGTGAAAAAATAACAGGGGTCACAATCAACCAAGGTAAATCAGATGGCTGAGGAGAGTTCTTAGAGTTTAAAAATGGTTGGACGGATGAGATTAGTCATGGATTTATTGGACAGTCATGGGAAACTGTGGGTTTTAAAAAAAGTTGAGTGGATGAGATCAGTTGTGTCCTGATCATACTGCTAAAGAAAAACGTGGAGAAAGGGAGTGGTCAGTGGAGTTTGAAAGCGAGACTGGATCGGACAGTCCATATCTCGCATGGTGAGATTGAACGTCCCAGATTAGATCCCCTGAAAAAACCTGCATCCCACTTCGAAACGGGGGCGATTTGTGACTGCCTTATATACCTCGATGCCTTATCTACAATCCAATTAACACCCTTCCCCCTCCCTGGTACCACCCTATACCAGTTCTCTTGCATGCACGCTCTATTCCCACCCTTTGTCTCTACGTCTCCCGCATGGTGGCGCCACCTCAATTCCTCCTTATGCCCCCATGTGGGTGTACACTAGCACCTCAGAAAACCAGCCTATACTGGATGGCTTGGGATTCAAGGCTTGGTCACCCCACTCATAGTGGTATATGCTGTCTCCCCTGGATGGCTAGTTGGCTTGGCCATCCAAAGGCAATTTTTTGATAGAAACCCAAAAAACATAACTTATATATTAATGAATTTGTATACATATATTATTTATTTTCCCAAATTACATTATTTTAATATATTTTTATTAATTTTTAGTTTCAAAAAAATAAATTTCAAAATCTAAATTTCAACTTCAATTAAAACATTTATATTCATTTTAAATCATTTTAAAAGAAACACCATGGTTATTAGTGTTTTTTTTGAAAATAAAAATTCAAAATACATATTCAATTTAAACAATATTTTCTTTTAACTAAACATAACACTTTAATAAATTTAAAACATTTTAAAAAACATTTGAAATTATTAATATAATTTAATAGATTGTATTTATAAAATAATCAAAATACTTAAAAATACCAAATAGTTAATTAATTTTATAACCGTTATAGAACCAATAGTTATCTAAAGACCTCAACGGCCATAAACGGTCATATTTAACTTCAAGGCCTTATAAATACTAGTTTAGAGTGTTACAAACTTCAAAACCAATTCGGTGAAGAAGGTTCTCTACATCCCCTTGATGCTTAGTTTGGTTCCCATTGTTCTTTCCATAATATTTTTCATTGTCACAGACCCGAAGGACTTTCACTATTTTCTTAGTCTGTTTGTTGTGTTTGGTGGTCTCTTGGTGATTTTGATAGGTCTCTTAGTATGTATTCTAAGATAGTGAGGTCTTTGGCCCTGTGAAAATGTAAGGTTTCAGCATTTATATTTAATAAAACATTTTTTATTTTTATTCTGGAACTATTTATTTTGGATGGAACCATTATTAAAATAATAATAATAATAATAATAATAATTGACAAAATATTATTATCATGAAAATAAATGTTTTCCTGGGCATCACATTATTCCCCCATTCAAAATAATTGCATCCTCTCAGTTCCATCGTACTCTTATGCTTCCCAAAACCATCCCACATGCATCAATCTTGATGTCCCTACAAAATAAAATTTTAATTATTATTAAGAAAACAAAAATTGAAAGAAAAATAGTATATTATTTATACTCTCACCAGGGCCACGACCATCAGAGACTTTCTTGATAAGTTCTTCAGGTTACATTTATCCTCAAAACATTTTTAAACTCTTTAATTTCATTTTCCTAGATACACCTCTCACATCTACATTTGAACTCATATAGGCAGCAGTAGGTCCTCGAGCGTCTGTCACATTAGGTGTAGAGTTCCTATATATCAAAATGAACTTGGTTCTGATAGACCAGTATGATAACTTGGTTTTCTAAAAACCAGATATTATAAATTCTTTCATACCTGATGAAGCTCATAACTTGGAACAGATATCATGCATGGGGGTCTCCCACCTCTGCAGCTTCTCAGAACTCTTTTAGGGATAGATAAGCCTTAGATAGGGTGAAACATAGGAATATTCCTTCTTAATACCTCCATTTGTGTGCATAATATTCAAGTTGTTCTCGTGACATAAGTTAGTAGACATGAATCGGTCCTTGGAATAGTTGAAGTATATTTGGGTTGTTTGACACCCGATAGAGGTGTTTATAGGTTAAACACAGGTTTACAAAAGGTTGGTATGTTTCTGAACATGATTTGACAATTATGTTCTCAAGTAATTTGGTATAGAGAGATAAGAGGGTTTTTTTTAACCTTCACCTTCCATCCAAATATTTACTAAAAAATTTCTACTTAACAAAACATAAAAAAACTATTATGTTCTAATTATCCTGAATTTTCTAAATAGTTCCTCTAATACTGATAGTGAGGATCCGACTACAGAAGCCAAGAGTCAGTGCCCAAAACATGGTGTGTAATTTTTTTTAAAAACATACTAATAAAATTACACATCAAATTACATCACAGAGAATATTCTAGGTCTAGGTTTTGGAAAACAAAATACAAATGATAATTTTCTTCAAAACAGCATAAGACAGGCTTCATACTGTTTCCATCAAATAAGAGTACTCAAGCTTGACAAATCCACTAACCCTGTAAAAAAACTGAAATATAAGGTGAGCACAATAATTCCTAGTAAGGGGTTTTAAAACCAATTAAAGAAATTCATTTTAAAAAAAACGTTTTGAACTAACTATAAGACATTTTCTAAAAATAAAAAATCAACTCTTACAGCACATCATCACTATTTTTCAAATGTTACTTGATAACATATTTAGGTAAATCTCTTTAATAAGAATTTATATATCTGTTTCAATTCTATAGAGAAAACACATATCAAATTAATCATACATGTACAATGATTCTTGGAATGTGGCATATAATTCAGGAGTTGATCCAATTAATTTAAGGGTGACATGCAAGGGTGTAGGTACGAATTAACACCTGTAAAAATACATTCTTGTAATTTCATAAGAAGAATTTCATAATCTACTTACCACATAAAATTCAATTCAACATATGAAAGATGTAACATTAAATTATGTATCAATTTTCTTAAAATGGATGTAATACTTCCTTTAAAAATGACTTGCCACGTGCATACTTCATTATGCCATGTCCATTTATTACCATTTCCATAAGTAAACGATTCTTAACCAAGGATATTCTATTAGATGAATAATCACAAGGTTGATTAAATATTATACACATATTAAGGAAATGAATAATGTCAGATAATCATAACATTCTATTGAGGCCTCGTGTCAAAACCAAACATACTCATTCTGTCAAGGGCTTATTTCATGACCTAGTTTGTCTCATGAGACCTGTCGATGCATCGAGAGCCTATAGTGGGCCTCACTTATCCTATAATCAATCAGACTAATTCCTAATTTGTCTAAAAGTATTTAAATCAAAGTGTCTCATGCCACTTAGATTTATTAAATTATTTCTTTTATTCTAATTATCCCATACCACTTTGAATAATTAATTTAGGTCATTTATTCAAAGTGTCCCATACAACTTTATATAAATAAATTCTGAATCATAAGAGATAAATTTCATTTTTCAATTATGTCCATATTTATAAATAAAATGAATCATGCCTTAACTGAAATAATTAATCTAAATACTACATGGACACATCGATATAAAATTGTACATGTGAAAATTACTGGTGCGCATAAAATAATAGTTTATTTGGGTTTTTCACATAAAATAATAACACTTAAATTCAAAACCCATTTTCCTAGAAATGATAATTCTCTATACATAAGATTCGTTTTCACCATACAATGATAAATGGAGGTTTCAAACAGGTTAAATCAAAATCTTAAATAACTAATAGAATTTATTTTGGAAAATTCATCATGAATTGAAATATAATATTTGTAAATGTATAACATTTATTTCTTATGAGGGATTGATTCATAAACAATTAAACAAACTTCACTCTACATGTATGTGTACATATACTAATCAAAAGATACATCCAACTAGATATCCTAAAATTATTGATTGGGATTCATGTAATATCAATTTGAATAAAAAAGTGATTACTTCTTTTAAAAAAATTATACACATAATAAAAAAACAAATTTTGTTATGGTTTTCCAATATCAAATTGAATTTTTTATGATTCAAACATGCATATATGAAATTTTGGTAAATATTCAAACATGTGGGTTTTGAAATCAGAATTAAAGGAATATGTATAAGGATAAAAATAACTTTTTAAAATAATTGATTATCCTAAGAAGAAAAGAAGATTAAAAATATTAGTTTTAAATGAATTATAAATATGTATATATATACTTACAGATATATTTATTAGTTTAGAAACCCAAAACAATTCTTAGTAAACCCTTTTACACGCATAAAAGCATTATCTAATTACTAATAATTATCACTTGAAAACCCACAAAATAGATTAGGTTTGAAGATCATATAAAACCATATATATACAAATTGTTTACATGAGATTTTCATAACCAAAACATGGTTTGATAAATAAATTTCATACACATAAAAAACATTATGTAATCACTAAAATTCATTTTATGAAAACATAATTTAGTTTAGAATTTATATATATATATATATATAATCGTATATACACAATGTGTGTATATAGGCTTTACATATAAAATCTAAAGCTAAAATAACTCTTACATGTATTACATGGGTATAGAACATCATACTAATACTTATTTTTTGAAAAATATTAAATAGAATAGTTTTTTTAAATATATAAACATATATAAACATATATGCATACAGGGGTTAATCAAACCATACACAAAACTAAATAAAAACCCTTACTTGTTTCACATGCATTAAGATCATCATTAGAAAAAAAATCATCATTCAAAAATCATAAAAACCAGAATAGGTTTATTTTATAAATAAATAAATATACATATATAGGTATATATATTTATATATATGTTTTAATCGAACAAAAAGTAGAAATAATCCCTTACCTATCTTCAAGTGAGATTGAGTTGAGTGGTGGTTTGAGGGGGTTTGAGAAGAGTAAAACCTATAGGTTTAAGGTGAAAAAGATGGTTTATATAATAAGTTTATATAAATGGTATAAATATATATATATATTATACCATGACTCAATCAAAAACAAAAAAAATGAAACCAAATGAAATCCTAATCAAACTATTCATACAGAGACTAAAAACTTTGACTAGCCCAAATCATGAATGGATCGGTTGTCTAATAAAATTTATATTCATTATGGAAAGATTTCATGGAAATAGTTTGGGTTAGTATTAAATAAAATACCCTTGAGGACTCATGGAAAGAAGAAAGGTGGATGACCGGGCCATGGAGAGGGATATGAGGAATCATAGGAGAGGGAAGAATAGTGGGGAAGAGTTATGGTTACTAGTGAGGTCGTGAGGAAAAAGAATGGAGGGGAAGATGTGAGAAAAAATGGACAACCATGATCGATCGAGGACGATCTGATGCCTGAGGAGAGTTATGCAGGTTTAAAAATTGATGGATAGATTATATTATTCACCGATTGATCAGACGGTCACAGGAAACCGCAGTTTTTAAAAAGAGTTGAGTGGCTGAGATAAATCGCATCCCGGTCGGATGTCTAAAGAAAAACAAGGAGAAAGGGAGTGTTTGGTGGAGTTCAAAGGTGATACTGAATCGTATGGTAGATATCTCGCGTGGAAAGATTGAACAGCCTAGATTAGATCCCTCATAAAAAAACTGCATCCAACATTGAAACGATGAGCGATTTGATACCACCTTATATACCACGATGCCTCACCCACAAGCCAGTGAACCCCCTTCCCCCTCCCCAGTACCACCCCATACTGGTTCTCTTGTGGGCATGCTCTGTGCCCACCATTTTTCATTGTGCCACCCTACACGGTGGCACTGCCTCGATTCCTCCTTGTGCCCCCTGTGGGTGTGCACTAGCTCCTCACATGGAAGGCTTATAATGGATGGTTGGGGAGTCAAGGCTTGGCCTCCCCAAACATAAATTATATATTAATGATTATGTATACATATATTTTTTCTCTTCTAAATTTCCATTATTTTAATATGTTTTTATTCATTTTTAGTTTCAAAACATTAAATTTAAAAATTTAAATTTCAACTTCAATTAAAACATGTATATTAATTTTAACTCATTTCAAAAGAATCACCCCTGTAATTATTGTTATATTTTTAAAATCCAAATATTAAATACAAATTCAATTTATACAATATTTTATTTCAAATAAAGATAACACTTTAATAAATTTAAAACATTTAAAAAAACATTTGAAATTATGAATATACCTAAATACTTAGTATACTTAAAATAATCAAAATACATAAAAATACCTAATGGTTATAAAAGTTTATTACCGTTAAAGAACCAACAGCCATCTAAATACCTCAACAGCCAACAAAAATCATATTTGACTTCATATCCTTATAAATACTTGTTTAGAGTGTTCCAAACATGAAAAATAATTTGGTAAATATGGTTCTATACATCACATTGATGTTTTGTATGGTTTTCATTGTTCTTTCCATAATGTTTTTCATTGTGACAAACCTAAAGTACATTCTCTATTTTCTTGGTTTTTTGTTGTGTTTCGTGATCTTCCAATGATTTTGATAGGACTCCTAGTAGGTATTATAGTTTAGTGAGAGTCTTTTGACCTTATGGAAATGTAAGGTTTCATCATTTCAATTTAATAAAACATTTCTTGTTTTTATTCTGTACATATTTATTTTGGATGGAACCATTATTAAACAAAACAAAATAATAATACTAATAATTAAAAAATATTATTATTACAAAAATAAATATTTTTGGGGTGTCACAAAGAAGTCCATCATAAAGATATCACATATCTTTAGATATTCCTTATCTCGCTTCCTCGAAATAAAAAAGCCTTGCATCGAAAGGGATACTAATTTTTGGTTTGTTGAAAGATGGTCTATCTTGGGTATATTAACTCCCTTATGCCTAAGGCGCTAAATAACCATAATTTTCTCAAAATAACCTTCCTTATCAGTCAACCTATTCGAGAAAAAGATGGCCTCTCCTTCGTAGGGTACATCCAAAACAATTTCAAACTTCTTATAAAATATAGAGTAAGTTTTCCCATAACTTTTAAAGGAAAACAAATCTTTTCCACCTTGTTTATAAAACTGAATAGTATAATAAAACTCTATAGAGAAAACAATATACACTGGATCCTCAATATTTTCCTTTTCTATACAAATTCTTTCCCATATATTCATCTTTATGACTTTCGAAATCAAAGAGTAATACTTGGAAATGAAATTCAGTTCCACTAACATTTACCTAAATATTATCCAATATTTGAGTTCCTTGTTGGATGGAATCAGAATCTATGAGGAGATCTCAAGAGACATTCAGAGTTTAAGGATAAATGGAAAATATAATGTCTCACATGAAGGGGGTAGGATCTTCAGTAATAAAACCCTGAGAAACACAATGTGGGATGCGAAGAGGAGGGTCCCTTTATATAAACATTGGGGTAACAGTTTGTTTTCCTAGGTCAGTACAATGGTTAAAATTTACTTAACCTGATCTAACAGCTAATATCAACACCGAATAAGAATTTATAGGTTCCAATCCTTTGAGTTTTTAAGGGAAAAAATCAGATTTAAGGAAAGTGAATCTGATAAGGTTTTTGTACAACATGGTTGAAACACCAACAAAAAAAGATGAAATTATGATGATATAAGTAAAAAAACATACCTTCTAGATTACTCAAAAAAATTGAATGTATTAATAAGGTTACTATTAGATTTTTAGGGAAGGAAAACTTGTTATGTTATGAAAAAAAATTAGGTTTTGAAAAAATTTAATCTTTGAAAAAATTAAGGTTCGGAAAAAAAAATCGGAAAGAAAATGTAAAAGAATAAAAATATTTAATACCCATATGAAAAGAATTATATTAATGTTAGGATATTATTTCAAAAGAAAGTAAATTTGGATGATTAAATTACGTTTATCATCCCTAACTTTTCTTTAATGTATTAGATTATATTAGAGGTCAATGGTTTTGTAAATATGTCAATAAGCTGATCTTGTGTTCTGATAAATTGAATTACGATATCTCCTTTAAGTGTGTGGTCCCTAATAAAGTTATGTTTTATGTCTCTGTTCTTTGAACGGGAGTGATGTCCATGGTTTTTTCTTAGGGAAATGACATTATTATTATCACACATTATCTATGTTTTGGTAAAACTCATTATATAGTTTGTGAGTGTGTGTTGCATCCACAACACTTGAGCACAACAACTTCCAGCTTCTATATATTCAACTTCTGCAGTGAAAAGTGATACTAAGTTTTATTTCATAAATGACCAAGAAACTAATGAATATCCTATTAAATAAAAAGTTTTGGATTTACATTTATTATCCATTTTATGACCACAAAAGTCAGCATCCGAAATTTTTTTAAAATAAAATCATTTCCAGAAGAATAGAAAATCCCCAAATCCATGGTTCCCATTAAAATAAAAAAAAATCACTAATTTTAAATGGGATTATTTTTTAATATATTGATATATTAAACATTAGAATACTGGAAACATTAATTATAGCGGACTCTCTATTAAGTATAATAGACTTCCTATAATACCTCTAAAATATGTTTGATCTACTTGTTTTCCTGCTTCATCAGGATCTAGAGTGTTTGAGGTACCGATTAGAGAACTTATAATTTTAGTGTCTTCGTATCGATACTTCTTAATATGATATTTAATATACTTAAGATTATATATAAATGTTCCTTGTGGTTATTTAGAAATTTTAAAACCAAGAAAAAATGTTAAGTCACTCATCATACTCATTTCAAACTCAAATTTCATAAGATTCGCAAATGAATCAGTTAAGGATTTCAGAGTTGATCTAAATATAATGTCATCAAAATAAATTTAATCAATCAAAACATGTTTATTATTGTTTTTTTATAAAAATGGTTGGATCACCAGTTCCATTAACACAATTATTATGTAAAAAATATCATTTAATAATGTCATACTACGCTCTAGAGGCTTGTTTTATTCCATATAAATCTTCGGTAATTTTAAAAACATGTTCAGGATGTTTTTTCTTCAAAACATAGAGTTTTTTCAACATAAACTTCATATTTAACATATTTGTTAAGGAAAGAATACATCATATCCATTTGGAAAAGTTTGAAATTGATAATTTCTACAATGTCTAGTAGAATACAAATAGATTCAATTATAGCTACTGGACTGTGGGTTTCTTCATAGTATATTACTTCTTTTTTTTAGACTTTAGAAAATAATATTTCTTTATTTCTTAAAATGATTCCATTTTCATCAAATTTATTTATAAAGACCCAATCTACTCCAATTATAGAAGTTTCTTTAGTTCTTTCAACTAATGTCCATAATTTGTTCCTTTATAATTCATTTACTTCATCTTGCATGGCTTTAATCCAATCATTATCACCTAAAGATTCATTAGTACTTTTAGGTTCTAATTGGGAAATAAATTCTATATGCTCTAATTAATTCCATAGATAACATCTTGTACTTGTAGGTTGATTTACATCATCAATGATACTATCACTAGGATGATTATTAAGAAACAACTGATTTGGGTTTTCTAAAACCTGTTCATTGACACAAGTTAAAAAATATTCTGGGTTAAATAATTCAGGAACACTTGATTGAGTAATTTCTTAATTAGAATAATCTTCCATCAAAGGTTGATAATCATTTTTTGAAAACACATCTGAATATGTAGGTTGGGTTTATTTAAAAAAAAGGATCGGTTTCATTACAATTAACATGTGTTATTTCTTCCATAGTACAATAATTTTTTTAAAAACAATATAATCCTTAGAAGTAGTGGAAGAGACTTAGAAAATTACATCATCATATTTGGGTGAAAATTTATTTATGTTATCTTTAGTATTCAAGATGAATATTTTGCATCCTAACACTTTGAATTAATAAACTTTAGGCTTTCACCCAGTCAAAAACTCTTAATGTTTTTTATTGAGAAAAGGTCTGATTAAAACTTGATTTACAGTATAAAATGCACTACTAACAACATCAGCCAAAATGTGTTTAGAAATACAGTATTCAATCAACAAGGTTCTTGTTATCTCTAGAAGAATATTGTTTCATCTCTCATAAACACCATTTTGTTGAGGAGTTCTTAGATCTAAGAAGTTATGAGTAATTCATTAATTATTACAAATGGTTTCAAAATATGAATTTTCAAATTCTCCTCCGTGATCACTATAAATAGTTATCAATGGAATGTCTTTATAATTTTTAACTTTGGCTAAAAAATATTTAAATTAATAAAAGGCTTTATATTTCATTGCTAGAAAATAGTCCCATATAAATATATTGTAATCATCAACTGAAACAAATACATTGTATTTTCCAACAATACATCAAGTTATTTTTATACTGAAATGTTTTATATGAACTTGTTGTAATACATCAAAAGATGAGACTTCACTAATTGATTTAATTATTGACTTATGTTGCTTTCCATATTTACAAGTATCACATACTTTTGAAAAATTAAATCTAAGATCCAATAGATCCTTAAAAAGTATTTTCGTTGAGAGTTTTCATATGTTTCTAATATTATAGTATACTAGTCTTATATTCCATAACCATGATGGATATTCTATTACACTAAGTCAAGGTAATTCTTGGTTCTTAATTTCTTCTACGTTATGTGTATAAACATTATCATGCCTATGGGTGGAGAGAATAAACTCTTCCTTGGAATTGTGTACTATGCATTTATCATTCAAAAAATTCATAAGGTAACCTTCATCATATAATTTGATTATTCTTATATGTTTTTCCTTAAGACCATTAATAAATAAAACATTTTAAATTAAAGGTTCTCCATGAAGAAGAATATTACATATACCAATAATTTATCCTTGAGAATTGTCTCTGAAAGTTACTTTTCCACCTTTTTTCTTAATAATCCTTTCAAAGAAGTTTTTTTACCAGTCATTTTTCGAGAACATCCACTATCCATGTACCATGTATTGTTGATGGAACTTTCTTTATTTTACTAAAAATAAAATAGTTAAACTTTAGAAATCCAAAATTTCCTGGATCCAAAAATTTTAGAAAATAAAATATTATATATCCATATTTTCTTAGAAAAATGGGCTTTATGAAAATCTAAGGATTGGGTTTTATTCAAATAAAAAAATTTCTCCCAATGTTCGCCCCATTGACATATAGAGCAAAAAAGGATCACTTTAGGTTACAAAATATCTATGAATAAAATTATTTTTGAATGAGAATTACCAAATACAGAACTATTCATTATAAGAAAAAGTTTTGAATGCATTTTATCAAAACCCTCCTTCCATAAGTAAAATTTGAAAAAAGTTTATTTAATGAAAATATTGATATTTTAGTCTGATGATTAAATTATTATCCTCGTATTCATTATACATATAATCTGAGTTTGTCTCTCAAACATTTTTATTGGAAATTACTTTTTTGAGATCCTTATAATGTTTATCCTTTTGAGAATTTACTTCCTCAAGGTTTTTGTAAACATTTTCCAAATCAAGGGTTTTTTATCAAGATATTTTGAACGATCTGATACTTATTTTTTAAAATTTTGGATTCTATAATTTTCATTATCAATTTTTTTATTGATATTAATATTTTCATTCTTAATTAACTTGGAAGACTTAGATACTACTTCAAAATAAGGTAAAGTGTTGTACTCTGATGATGAATATTCTTCATCTGAAGATTCATAATATTTTTCATTAGAATAATTATCACTTAATAAAATATTTGTTTATGATTCAGAAGTGTTTACCTTAGCAATGAGCCAATGATTTTTAGTAGGATTTCTGGCTATAAGACCAATATTCTTCTTTCTATGAGATTCAATATCCAAATATTCATTTGTATAATCACAACCACAGGCACTCCAGGTGTTATTAGATTTTAGTACTTTCCTATACATATACATGTAGTAATTATTCTTGTTTCTTTATGAATTTTTATTGTTTCTTTGATTTCTTTTGCAAATAGGATAGTTTAGTCAGATATAACATCTCATCCTGCATTTATAATAAGTCGCTTATGAATCATTCTTATTGTTTATGTATTTCTTCTTGTATATGTATTGGTAATATTTCTTTCCCACAATCTTGTTCATTCTTCGATCTAGATTGGAAAGTTTATTCTCGGAATGATCATTATCAATTAATTGAGATATAATAGTAGATTTCTTAGATTTTGATCTAGTAATTATTTCAGGAGTCCTAGATTTCATATGATTTTATATAGTAGTGAAATGAAAACTACCATTACCATTATTTTTCTTATTTATCTTTGTATCTATCTTATTTCTAGTTTAATACTATAGAAGGGTCTCGAATAACTCATCAAGAGTGATTTTTGAAAATTTCATATTCTCATCATTGCTATTCTTTTGGATTCCCACTCATTGGGAATAAAATCTATTATCTCATCCATAAGAATCTCATCATCAATTCCTTTCTCACCCATAGATTGAATACCCTTTACAATATTCATATTCTTTTGTTGAACTTTTCATACAAGTTCTTCATAGGGAAACATAAAACCATGGTATTCGTCACTAAGCATAGCTCTTCTTATTTCAATGACTTTGGGGGTGCCAAAATGTGTAACTTAGAATTTCATCCAAATGATATTAGCAGCTTCACATGATGAAATCCGGCTATAGATTTATTAGGTGATAGAATATAATAAAGTTTTGTGTACCTTAAAGTTAAGCTAATAGTCTTGTTTTTATTTATTGGTGAATTGTCTGATTTCTTTGTTTGGAATCTTGTAATCTCCAATTAACATAACAAAATTATCCAAACTAGTATTGATAATAAAATTCTCCATCCTATCTCTCCATTATTCATAGTCATTTCCATAAAAAAAAATTGGTCTAGTAGAATTTATGTTTTCTATTGATCCAACTTTAATTCCTTTCATTCATTAAAAAATATATTTTCCACAAGATGGGTTAGAAGAAAATTTTTATAAACAAAGAGTTTATAATGAAAATAATTAAGAAAAAACTTGAACAATTAAAGTTAAATAAGAAAAGTTGGTCAACAAAACTTAAATTCAAGTATAAGTATTTTAGAGATACCTCCTCTGATACCAATTGTATGATAGAAATTTATATGTAGATTTCTAAATTACAAGAGGGGGGTGAATTGCAGGTCTAAAAACATGAATTTTTATCCATAAGAAAATATATGCCTAACAAAGTTAAAGAATATTAATTTGCAACCCATATTTAGTTATTAATAAAAAAACTAACTTAGTTAAGATCCAATAATATAGATCCGATAAAGAAACTTAAACAAGTTTACTTAATGAAAGATTCCAACTTAAAGCGTATATAATATAAATTAGAGTTCACAAATGAATAAGAAAGTGTATCAAAATTACACTTTCTATCTATAAAAAAATGAAGTGTAAATAGAAAAAGTAACAATAAAAATTAAACAAGTATAATAAATCTTTTTACCCAAAAATAATGGTATCCTACAACCATGGATAAAGATCCCTTGATTTATACATTCAAGAAATTCTTTCATATCCACACCAGGTTAAGACCTCTATATGAAGATCTATATCTATCTTACTATCCTTGAAATCCCTTAATTAATAAGGTAAACAACCCCTCTTTCATCCAATCATTAAAATACCTCAATTGAATAGAAACAACCAGAATCGTACTAGAAAGGTTGAGTAATTTGTTCAGAGCTGAAAGCATTGTTCACAGCATTCGCACAAGGAGGATCAAGCAGATATCTCATTGAGTATCACTTCCTTCCAGAGTTCAACAGCTACCATCTCATTCAAATTATTAGGTTTTTATAGTCCAAAACTCCAATGGTCAAACTATCTTCCAACGGTGATATTTTTCACTAAATTGCAGAGGGCCCTGTAAACATGGCACTCAGGAAACGGTTATGTTAAAATAGATTGGATAAAAAAATTTATATAACTAAATATGAGAAATATTACTATGATTTAGAGACATTATCAAATTTAGGATCCGATAAAATGATACTCTACATTAAAGAAATTAGGGAACTGTGACAAAAGAATTTAATTGTATTCTTAAGATAGTGAAATTTATATTCTAAAATAAATAACAATTAGATTCTAAAAATATAGAAAACCAGAATCTAATTTATGTAAAAATTGGAGTCTAATTTCTGAGAAAATTGGAGTCTAATTTCTAAGAGAATTAGAGTCTATTTTTTGAGTGAATCGAAGCTTGATTTTTGAGATAATATGAGTCTAATTTCTGATAGAAATTGGATTCTCAATTCCAGAGAAATTGGATTCTGAATTCTAAAGAAATAAAATTCTCAATTCTAGAGAAATAGGATTCCAAATTCTAGAGAAATTGGATTCAAAGAAACTGTAAGATTCTGATTTATAGATAAGGATCACATTTTAGACTTATGGAAAATATGGTTATATTTAGTTTGAAAAACATTAGATAAGGCATTGTAAACCAAAGGTATACTCGAAACCAATCCTATAGAAAGAAAATTTTCCTTAGCAAAATATTTCATAAAGAAATAAAAATTTTCTTTAGAAAATGTGTTTGTGATTTCCAAAACATAAATGAAAAAAATTTCATAAGGAAAATTATTTACTCAACAGAATCTGGTAAATGGTGTAACATAATCAAAAATACGAGGCAAAGACATAAAATTGAATATATATAATTGGGTGAGTTTAAGAATTTATTTTTCAATAAGTAATTTCCTCTTATTCTTCAAACAAAT
The DNA here is from genome assembly GCA_963277665.1 of Viscum album. NCBI lineage: Eukaryota > Viridiplantae > Streptophyta > Magnoliopsida > Santalales > Viscaceae > Viscum > Viscum album. Next base: position 1,212,163,748 of record OY728165.1, read on the forward strand.
ATGAAGAAGGATTTCATTGTACTTAAGAAAAATTATGATGAATCTTTTGATACCTATGAAGAAAATTTTACAAGACTTGAAAGGTATTATTCTGGAATTATTATCCAATATGAGAGTAAAATTGATCGATTCTTTAGTGCCATAAAACCAATTCTATGAATGTAACTATCCATAATGTACTTCAATATAATTGAAGAAACCATTTGATGGTCTCTCAAGGTTGGTATGGATATTAAAGTAACCCATCAGTCCTTTGGGTTGGATTAGTATAGAAAAATGGAATTCAAGGAAAAATCTAAATACCAAACTGTAAAGAAGATGAGTTTTCTCTTATGCTCAAGGTGTGGAAAGATACATGGAGGAAATTGTATTAGAGGGACTGTTAAATGTTATAAATATTGAAAAGAATTTCATCGGGAATTTTAATACTGAAGTGATGGGAAAAAGATTTTTTAATAATGCGAATAGAGAAAAGGATTCACATAATTCACCTCCTACACTCCATTGTTACCAGTGGAAAGAAATGGGGCATTATTCCAATCAATGCCCTAATCCAAGGGTTATTGATTATGATCGATGAAAGCAAACTCTTAATGCCAAAGACAAAGGAAAGTCACAAGTGATCACTATTGAATTTTTAGAGTATGATAATGAAGTTGGGAAAGATACACTAAACATCCACTCTAAAGTAGGAAATGTTTTATTGATTCTGGATACACCCACCCTATTATTTCTAAATAATTTTTTAATGTTATCTCAATATTACCTCAAAAATTAGATATTGAGTTAGGTGTGATAACTCTTAATGGTCCAACAATCCCTACAAAATCTTATAATTCTTATTTGATTGAAGTTTGTGGGAAAGTCCTTCCAGAAAATCTCATGATGCTTCTTATATTGTAATTTGATGTGATTCTTGGCATGTATTTTCTTTCTCTATATGGATCTCATGTCAATTTTCATGTAAACGAAGTCACATTTCATATTCTCGATCAATCTATGATCATCTATGAGTGCAAGGATGAATATATCCTTCCAATAGAAATTTCTTTTATCTTGTGGGTCTTGATTTCTATAAATTAAAGTTATTTATTCCAAATTGTTGGGGATAAACTCACGATTAAGAATACAACCATTGTACGAGAATGTGATGATGTATTTCCAGAATAATTATTAGGTTTTCCACCAAATTGGGAAGTTGAGTTTTCAATAGAACTCATATTGGGTCCTATGAATATTTCAAATACACCTCATAGAATATCACCAATTAAATTGAAGGAATTGAAGAGACAACTCTAAGAGAATCTATATAAGGGATTCATACGTTCTAGTACATCACCATGGGAATCACGTGTTCTATTTTTTAAGAATAAATATGTATCAATGAGACTCTGTATTGATTATCGAGAAATTAACAAGATCACAATTAAGAACAAATATCCTCTTCCCTAAACTAATGACATATTCTACCAACAATGTGGAGCTCAATACTTTTCCAAGATTGATCTTCATTTAGGTTATCATCAATTAAGGGTTAAGAAAAAGGATATATCAAAGACAACATTTCTTACAAGGTATAGACACTTTGAATTTATAGTGATGATTTCTGGACTTACTAATTTACCTGCTATCTTCGTGGAACTAATGAATAGAGTCTTTATAGACTATCTTGATCAGTGTGTAGGAGACTTTATAGATTATATTCTTGTCTATTCAAAAAGAAAGGAAAAATATGAAGATCAATTGAGAATTGTACTGAAGACCCTAAGAAAGGACAAGATTTAATGAAAATTTACCATGTGGAAATTTTAGCTTTAAAAAGTTTCATTTTTTGGTCACATAATCTCAAGAGAGGGGATATATATGAATCCAGAAAAAATAGAAGTTATTGAACATTGGATGAGACCAAAAATAGTAACTGGGATGTGAGGTTTTCATGGTTTGGAGGGATATTATCGAAGTTTTCTGAAATATTTTTCATGATTATCGAATCCAATCTCCAAGATGAATCATAAAGGAGTTAAGATAATGTGGACGGAGGAATATGAAGAGAATTTAAAAAAGTTAAAAAGAAGGCTAGAAAGTGCACCTATGCTCACACTGCTTTATAGTGGAGAAAGCTTTGTGATCTATAGTGATGTATCCAAAAAGGGGATGGGTTTTTTATCATTAAAAATGCTATAGTGAAATATTATGCCTCATGGTAATTAAAAAACCATGAGAAAAATTACCTAAATCGTGATTTTCAGTTATCTTTGGTAATATTTTCATTAAAGATATGGTGGTATTGTCTCTCTGGTGAAAGGAGTGATATTTATACTGATCATAGAAGTTTAATGTATATTTTCACAAAAAAAATATGTGAATATGTATCAAATAATATGGTAATAGTTGATTAAGGATTAAGAATACTATATACATTACCACCCTAGGAAAGCAAACAAGGTGGAAAATGCTTTGAGGCAAAAGGACTATGCTAGCATATCCTTGATGAGGATCACAAATTATCCAATATTTATGGATTTTAAAAGTTTGGATCTTAAAATTTTAAATGAAGGGGGAAAATATTATCTTTCTCAAATTAATATTCAACCATCTATACAATTAAATATTAAGGAGATGAAAATGGAAGTTGTAGAGCTAAAAAAGAAAGTTAGAATTTTTCTTAAATTCAACCTTGATTTTAATTGAATGATAAGGTTCTGGAACTAGGATTGTGTTCCTCCCATACTAGAATTAAAGATGTATCTATTGTATGAGGCTCATTTTTCTTTGTTCTCTATTCACCTAGAAGAAAAAAAATATGTACATGGACCTAAAATAGTATTTCTGGAGCAATTTCATGAAAAGGGATGTTGTCGAATATGTCTCTTGGATCTTTGCCTATCAGCATATTAAGGATGAAAGATATAATTATAAGGGGATGTTACAACCATTACCCATACTATAATGGAAATGGAAAAACATCATTATGGTCTTTTTCATCAGACTTCCCAAAACATATAAAGGACATAACGATATAGGGGTTATAGTCGATCGCATTATGAAGTGAGAACACTTTATTGCTATTAGAGAGGATTTCTATATTGATCATCTTTCAAAGATATATGTAAAGGATGTAGTAAGATTTCTTTGAGTACCACCTTCCATTATATATAATTGGGAGATGAGGTTTACTGTAACGTTTAGGAGAAATTTTCTATAGTATTTGGATATAGAGTTAATTTCAACACTACTTACCATCCTCAGACAGACGGTCAGTGTGAGAGGACAATTCAAACACTCAAAGAAATTCTAAGATCTTTCTCTATGGATTTAAAAATTGGTTGGGATTAACACCTACCTTAGGTGGAATTTTCTTACAACAATATCTTTCACTCTAGTATTTAGATGGCTTCATATGATGACTTGTATAGAAATGAATGCAGAAACCCAAATTACTGGGATTAAGTTGGGGAAAGAAATCTATTAGGACCTGATCTTATTGATAAAATGGTAGAAAAGGGATGATCTATTCAACAACACATAAGATAATCTTAGAGTCGACAAAAAATTTATGTTGAAAACAAAAGTAAATACCTAGAGTTTGACGTGGGTGACAAGGTGTTTCTAGGAATGTCTCCCTAGAAGAGAGTAATGATATTTGGAATGAAGGGAAAGGTAAATCGTAGGTATATCCCTCATTTTGAAATTCTGGATAGTGTCGGGAAGGTATCTTACCAATTGGGGCCTCCACCTAATCTTTCTCAAGTTGATGATGTGTTCCATGTATTTCTCTTGAAAAAATGCATACCTGATCCTTTACTTGTACTAAAATTAGAAGTCGTACAACTGTAGGAAGATCTTTCTTATGAACAACAACCAATAGAAATTCTAGATCATAGAGAAAAAATTCTTCAAAACAATACCACTCATTTGGTAAAAGATTTGTGACAGAATTTTAAATTTTAGGAGGATATTTTAGAACTTGAGGATGTGATGAAAGAGAGGTATACTCATCTCTTTTTATCTAAGTGACTAATTTGGAGGCTGAAATTCAGTTTTAGGGGGTAGAATGTATTACCCAGATGTTTTTATGAAATATTTTCTTTAAATAATTTTTATTCATCAATTTCTTTCATTGCACACAATCATGAGTTTAAACAAAGCACAAGATTCCCTTAATATAAAATTACCATTTTAACCTAGCTGTTAGGTTAGCAGTAATAAATATAACAAACTTATGAAAATGTATGGTGAAGTCATTCGCTACCAATTTTTTATGAAAAATATAAATCAATTTTATATTTTTATTTTTGTGAATTAATATTATTAAATGAAATTAATGAAATTTATATTCTATATACATAATTTTTTAAGTTCATTCAAATGATATTTTTGTCATACGGTATGATTAAACCATATTTGATGTATAAAAAGCTATATTTTTTAAAAGGGTAATTTTCCATTATTTAATGGAAAAACCCATTTTAAATTAAGATTTTGAAACATTAATGATTTTTATATGACAACGTAAACATGTTATTTAGAAGAGGTAATTAAAAAATTGCTTTGGATTGATGTTTAATATTTTTCTAATAACATTCAAATTTTGATTAATAGTAAAAATATACTAAATTTTAATTGAAAAAAATCATAAAAAATTTTATATGGTTAAATTATTATATTTAATGGTTTTAAAGTGTAAATATAATAAATTTTTATCATTAAATATAATTTATTTTATTATCCTTAATTTTACATTGAATTCAGATGTAAAACCTTTTCAATCTTTTGCAATGTTTTAACTTAAAAAAACGCATTCTCTCATTCTAGAAATGGGATTGATTTTAAATAAATTAATTAGAATTATGTGTTTTGAATTTGAAAAAATGGACTCCATATTTGGAATCAGTGGGTCCTAATTATATAAATATATTTATTTTATTTTTGCACATTATGAATACTGACTTCGGTAATTTTTATTAACATAGTAAAAGGGTAAAATGGGTAATTAAGGATAATAAAACTATTATAAATTTACCCTAACACTTGTATTAATAACATTTCATGAGTGTGTTTCGACCTAAATCATCCTTGGGTCGAAACGGTGTCCTTTTGAATCCACTTGGACGAGATTAGGACATTTAAATTTTTTTTATTTAAAGAAAATTTTAATATGTCCCACTCAAATTTTAATAACTAAATCATTTTTAATGTATGGTTATACTAAAGATAATATCAAATATAAACACTCATTTGATATCCAAAATATATTTCTTTATCATGGTAATTTATTTGTAATTTTTAGGAAATAAATAATTTCTTTAATATCTTGTATATTAATAATGGAGAAATTATTTAATCGATGAAAAATCAATAATATAGTTTTTATTAGAATATTAATACCCAATAAATGATCCAAAAACATGACCAAGTATTATTTTTCTAGTATATCTAGACCATAATACTCCATTTTTCTAGTTATTTACCATTATTATTTTTACATAAGGTATTATGACAATTACATTATTTTATTTAAAGTGATGTTAAATTTTTCATTTTCATAATTTAATAAGTATAACATTTTAAATATTTGATTTTACAAAAAATTAATTCAACTAAAAATATTATTATATAATTTAGTATATTTATCTTCATAATAGTATTTTATTTTTAATTTTTATTCAATAAATAAGTATATTATATAACTAAAAAAATGATGTAGTAATTATTTTTTAATGGAGATATCAAATAAACGTAATTAAAAATATTAAAAATAAATAAAATATGAGATAATTAATACGTCCAATGATTTTTTTATATTACCCTGACCTTTTAAAAATATAAAAAAAATAGTTGGTTAAATGTTTTCTTATTATATTAATATTTTTAAAAATCAATGAATTAAATAGTGTCAAAATTGACACTAATGATTGTTTATCAAAATAATGTATTATTAAATTATTTAAAATAATAAAACATTTCTAAATATATATAATAATTATTATATGGTATAATATTTTCTATGGTATTTATTTATGGTCTAACTGTAATCAATTTAGTAAATATGGCACCCTTTTAATACTGAAGTATTGGTAACACTAGTTAAAAATTTAATAGAATAATTAAGTGTTAATAAAAATGATAATGTTTAAATTGACATAAATACATGTCTAAAATATAATTTTTATAGTATTAAAACCCTATATCACCTCATATTTTAATTTGTGACATTCTGGTGGTTTTTGGATGGGCATGTATTTTGTTATAAATTAATATATTTGGAGATCCCAAAAATTACCCTCACCTCAATTATAAAAGGGAACCACCTCCTTCACCTATTAACTTCAATTTAAGCATTAAATATCATACATCTCCTGCCCTTTTACCTTATCAACATCCTTAGTTAAATTATTGAGGTTATGGTCTTCTACAAAGACCAACTATAGTGCTCTAAGAGGAGGTTTTGAGGAAGCACGTCGAAGAAGAGGTAATCTCCTCTACTGATTCTTTCAAACATATTTCTTCATCTACTTTATCTTCATGAGTTGTTTCATTATAAATTAAAAACATTAATATAAATTATTTACTGAGATTTATTAGAATTATGAAACAATCATATTCCACCTTCTATCCATCCTACGATAAACAAAATCACCATGTGTGCATATGCACGGCTTACCGTCTCTAGACCGTGGTGTAATCTATTTTTCAGAACCACCTTACTTGGATGGGTATAATGATGGAAATAATAACTATATATAATTATTATAATAGGATATTCGTTATGAATATTATACACCATCAAATTCAATACCATTTAACCAATATGGGAATGATATACTTTCTCTTGCGTATGGACGACCTACCATCTCCACGATGCAATGTGATTCATTCTACATGGTCTTCATTAAATCATGATTATAAAATATATACAGAATGAATAAATATTTTATATATTATGTTCATATCATTTTTTTAATTATATATATTTATGACCAAAGAAGGATAACCAGAACTTATTCGATAAAACATTCAAAAGAACATAAAGTGGTTAATATGGGAATAATGAGTAATAATGAAATGTTACTAATAAACAGATGATAATATGATCATATATGATATCATAAAAATGATTATTATTTTGGAATAAGTTGATGAGATTATTTAAATAATTATACATGAGGTTTGAATATATACAAAGGATATCGGACCTAAGGTATGGGATAATTTTGCAATATCGTTATTATACGAGATTGTTTAAATGTAAGTACTTACCGAGGTATATTTATCATCCACATCCATATTCCATAAATATTTAATATTATTTCTGTTATTATACAATTTTTTATAGTCAATATTACCCATTGGTGAATTTTTATTAAACGGTATGAAAGGAATATTTTGTCATTATTCGATACGAGGTACTTTTTGACTTTTCTGGAAAATGTATGAGGACATTAAATTTTTAAATTATATAGCATAAACTGATTTTTATGTCTTTGTAACACCTAATTTTCATGAATATTTCCCTAGAATATTTCATGTTTATTTTAAAATAAATTATTTCAGTCTAAAATTTTGTGTCATTTTGAGAAAAGAAAAGGTTTTTTAATAAAAAGGATGTTTTCCTCAACAATTAATTTCAAGTGTTATATCAAAAATATTTTCCATCTAAGATGTAATTATTTAATAGGGTAACATTTCATGTATATTATCTCTATTGTTGATTTTATTTTATTATGTTTGTAGTGGAATTTTATTTATGGAATCTATTTGTTATACATAGATTATGTTATAGTGGATTGAGGTTTAAGGAAACCCATTTTATTCCTTGGGTTATTCTATGAAGAATAATTTTTGTTTTTGTGTAACACATAAGAATGATTTATTTATGAGATAGTTGGGACCTATATATCCCTAAAATTAATTGGGTAAATATTAATATCTCATGATATAGACATGGCTAGAATGGGAAATGATCTCGGTTTAGTAATGCAGGGCTCAAATGAGGAGTGAACTCAGTTCAATAATGGAATTGTCTGTTATCATGGTCTTGGAAATGAACCATAAATAATATGAAATTAATTTATATTATTATGTGTATAACAAAAAATCTCACGTCTTGTGTTATGAATTTTGGGATTATGTTCATTTATTCTTATGAACCTTCCTGATTTATCCCCTGGAATGATATCAGGATATTCCTTATGCAGGAAAATATTTTCAAATGTTCTGTTCTTATATCTTATGATTATGATTTGATCGATATCTCCCTTGTTAACCCTTACTAATAATATATTGTCACCCTTTCTTATGTTTTTTTCAGTTCATAAGGATGGGTATTAAGTAAGAAATGTCAAAAATGAGTCTAGTTATGTTGAAATATGTGAGAGATAATGAAGATGTCCTATGAACAAGTTATTTATGTTTCCTAGTTTCTAAATACACTATACCTATATGGTTATACTGTGGATTTGTTAAATTTTTTAGTGAATATTCCTCAACTTTGAATTAATATCAATGTATGTAAATTATGGGTCATTATAATCATAATACACTTCCTGGCATCCAAGGGAAGTGAAACAAAAAATTAATGACCTCTGACAATGAGTAAGGGTATGTTTAAAAAGGAAGATATCATGACTATATAATAAATAATAAATTTTACAAGGTAAATAATTTAAATAAATTCCATTTAATTAATAACACGAACATGAAGAATAATATGGAAGTAATAAATTGTGATCAAATAATTCAAGAAAAATAATCACATGATCTTAAAACTTATCCGTGGATACTCTAAATAATATAATAATTATATAAACAATAATAAATAATATCATAATTAGTTAATTATTAATTTTTTATATCATAATCATACCATTGAGGCCTCTTGCCAAGAAATATTGCATTAATGGGTAAAACCTTGTCCAATTATACAAGCTAGTTTTTCCCATGAGACCTACTAATGCATTGAGGGGATATAGTTAGCCTTACCCATACCTTAATAAGAAAAATCAATTCCTTATATGAAAGGGGTGATACATAATCAACATAAACATTCATATTGAAACACTAGTATATGTATTTTTATACTTTTTGCAATCAATAAACATAACTATAAACCTTACATAGTAATAAAGTGAATGGTATCTAAATAATACATCCCAAGTCAAACTGATCATAAAACATCTAGTTAAATAATTAGGATTATATAATTAAAACATTTTCCAAATGTTTAATAGGTAAAATAAGTATTTTTATCACCAATTAATGTGAATTCTCTAAAAAAATCCGTTAAAACAGTCTTGATAAAAATATTATTTTCAGATTGAAAAAATTATTTCAAAAACCAATAATTTCTAGAATATTAATAAAAAAATATTTAAATATATTCTTTTAAATTTGTAAATTATTATTCAAATAAATGTTTTTTCATTACAAAAATTAATTTTATACATACTGTATAAGTTTAAAAACATTTTTTTCACACTGTTGTAAAAAGGATAAAATTTGCATCATTTGAAAATGACAAGAAGGTGTATTTCAAATAATTTTTTTAAATAGTCAAACATGGGTAAATATTTATTTAAAAAATAATTTGGAAAATTTTAAACCATTATTTAAATGTTTTTAGAATAAATAGACATGTATGAAAAATGATTTATGACCGAGGAGAGAGATAATGTCAATTTCCATTAAAAAATTATTTTATTTTTTTCTAAAAGAGGTTAAAATGAGAGGAAAAAATTTATTCTTCAAAAAATAAATAAAGGAAATGGGAGTACGAGATTTTCATAAAAAATATATAATAATATATCATCATCTTAAACATAATCATGAACAATCGAGATAAATCCTGAAATTGTAATATAAACATTTTCCACTTTGGTAACTTATAAATCATAAGACCCTTGAAAGAAATAAATTAAAATGAAACACTAAATACCATGAATTTAAAGTAATTCATGATATAACACATCAAATGGGTATTAAATATACCACATAAAATAACAAAATGTGAATATGGTATACTTCTCAAGGAAGTAAAAGTGGATAAAGAAACTCATACCTCAAGTATGATTTCATTTGTATGTGTTTGTTCCTCATGACTATTAAATTAATCTTGATCATAAAACTATAAAATAAAAATATTCATATATTTGATGCTATATTTTATTTAATTATAGTCTTTTTTGACCCCCTTTAATAAGAATTCTTTTTTAAAATATATGTTCTTGTGATAATTACTTTATTTTCATATATGTTTTGGTTTGATAATTTCAGCACTTTTTCTTTAATCATGGTCCCATAATATCCCTAATTTTAGCCATGATATAAATATAATATATAATCATTACATAATTATATATAATAGTTCGTAAAGTTAGATATAGGAGAATAAGCTTCATCGTTCATGAAGATGATAGGTCATACGTACGAATGAACATTGTTTCTATTTTTTTCAATAGATAGAACATAAAAAAGGTAAATAATATTTAACACTCAAAGAAATGTTATAACAAATATGGAATTTATATTCATTAAATATATCCTTATTATTAACTATGTCAAAATAAAATGGAGAACATTTCATATCGTTATGTGGAGGTGGTAGTCCACATGTATGAATGAGGGACGTTACTATTTTCTAACATATTAGAAGGAAAGAAGTTAAATGTGTTATTATAATTCAAAAATTATATTTATTTTTAAAATATAAAATATAGATATTACATCCATCCATGATAGGTGGTGATGGAAAACAAATTACATCATTTCGCGAGGTGACAGTTCACCATACACACGATCGATGTTTCATTTAACATTTGATGGAATAGTGGATAGATATAAATTTTGAAATTATCAAAATAAAATATAATTTTATATGAGATACTATTTTTATTATTTAATAATATTTTAATGATATTTATACGGGTTTATGGAAGAAATAAAATGAAGATGGATGGTTAAAAACATTACCACTTCTTCAGAAATCCTCTATTGGTTTATATATAAAGACTTCCTAGATTTTATTTTTATCAAACCTATTTCTATCATATTTGGGGAGGTATGTAAGAAATATATTTGGGTAGGAATTTTAAGATCAAAAAGTATTTGTGAGTGTGAATAAGATACCATTTATGTGGCCTTTCATAAGTATGGGAGAGCACAAACATGGAATATTTTAAAAGAAAAAGTGATACACACATTTTTCACTTTCCATAAATGTAACAAATAGGCCCTAGTGATAGCACATACACCCCACCTTAACTTAGTTTTTGGGTATTTTCCTACCAGGTACCCCCAGTTTCCTCGCAGACACTTGGTCCCCACCCTGGGGAACACACACGTGCCAGAAAGGGTCATCTAACTAATGATTGTCCCCACATTCCAACTTATGTTCTTTCCATTGTGCTTTTTACTCACTCAAAAACACCTAGGGAAACATCCCAAAAGGTCAACCATCTTGGTCACTACTCTGGAGCAAGCAGTCTTAACTATGGAGTACAAATTAGGTAGACTCATGAAAAGAAAAGTACACCTTATTAACATGATCCATTTTATTTTATTCATTTAACTCTATCATTATTGGGTGTTACATTCCACCCCCCCCCCCCTAGAGTACAATGTTCTCATTATAGGTCCTAAATCTCATCCCAGGCAGTGCACCGCACTTATGGCTGGGTTCCGGCTGTGATACAAAATGTAACAATTGGGCCCCAGTGACAGCACATCCTAGGGCCCTCCCACATGCCTGAAAGGGTCATGTGACTATTGATTATCCCCATAGGCCAAGACAATTTCATTCCACTGTTATTTTTCATCACTCATACAAACCTTGTAAAACATCCCAAAAGGTCACCCATCCTGATCACTAATCCAAGAAAATAACCCTTAATTGTGGAGTTCTAATCAAGTAGGCTCTGGAAAAAAAGGTGCACCTTATTAATTTGAGTCATATTATTTTGTCATTTAATCTGTTATAGGTTTAGGGTGTTACATTTAATTTCTATTCCTTCTTTTTTAGAAGGGGTTTCCGATATGTTTTGGGAGAAATGGGTGGTTTCATCAAGATTTGGGCCAAACTATCACCTCATTTCAAGATGAAAAAACAAAATTTGTTTCTTTTATAACTACATAATTTTTTATCATTTTTCACCCATTTCACTTCCCACTTTCCCTTCCCGACCTATTCAAACTTCCATATCCATTTGGACCCCTTATGAAATTATTTTCATGGTGGATTTGGGTGATTTATTTTGGCATTGGGCCAACTCATGAGCCCATTTCCTGTTTTAAAGAAATAATTCATTTATTTCATATCACATTCATTGTTTTATAGTTTTCGGTGATTCTACCTATAACTCGATACCAATAACCCTAGGATCACCCCCATGTTCCATTTTTTCCTCTTTGGAGCTCATATTTATCACAATTTTGGGATAAATATCTCAAGGATTCTAAAATAATCCAGATTTGAAAAGGTAATTTGTTTCTTTAAAAAATCATCCATTTTTTACTCTTTTCCCCCTATTTCAGTTCCCACTAGACCTCCTCAGAGTTATTCAAGCTTCCCTATCAGTTTTGGATACATAGTGTTTCAACTATGGGTATATTTGGGGCGATTTCTTCAAGATATCTCATGTAAGTGGGTTTCCATCCTCATCCCATTTTCTTAGGGTTTCTTCCATTTTTGTTTAGGTTCCTAACTTCTATCAAGTATGAATTTTAACATAGGGTTTGATCTTGGGTTTCTTTGTCTAATTTTTGGATTTAGGTTTGATTTAATTCCCTTGTGGTGCGGCAGTGGTGTGGTTGAACTTTCACACAAGGATTTGGTGTTTTTGACACTTGTGGTAGGTGATTCTATGTGTAGGCACTACTAGAAGAGTTATCCTTTCCTGATTTCTATTTTTTTAATACTCTTCCTTAATTGTTCTTTCGATGAAAATTATTTTTTTGGCATTTGTTAAGCAATTTATTTTTTAAAAAAATCCATTTTTTTATGAAAATGGGAGTTTTATATGTGTATTCCTTATTGTACCATTTGGGGTTGTTTTATAATTCATGGAAGGGTTTTATTAAAAAAAATCTCCAATGAATTCTAGTTTGGGGTAATATTGGTGGGAATTGGTTTTTCAAAGAGGACTTTTAGATGAATTTTATTAGAAAAGATTGGTTATATTCCTTGAATTTGTTTAGGTAAATTCTAAGTGGTTTATTGAGTTATATAAAGGTTAAAAAGATTGTGTAGCTGCTATTTTAAATGTGTGTGACCATAAATGATGTTTTTTTATTTGAAAATGGATTTTTGTAACATGTTGAAATTGTTTGAGCACAAAGGGGGAAGCATGGGTATCTAGATGGGCTGATGTGTACCAGTAGGCTCGTGATCTAGAGTGGTTTTGTACCTCTTTAACATAGCATGTTGGACATTGACACACTAAAAAACTATAATTATGATGATTGGGGACCACTAGTATATGGTTATGTTCCCTAATAGTGGCTCATGCACGATAATGTATATGGTTATGGTTACTTTACACTGAGATACGAGGTACAAAGGGCCCAAAAACTAACTAGTGCCTAGGGGTGTTACCATGATTAGTGATAGTTGACTATTTGGTATTTATCATTTTCTAATGGTGTGTATGGAACTAAATTTCTGTAACAATACTATTTTATTTAAATGTGTTCACTCTTTGAAATTTCCCTTGGAAAACTGTTTATTTAAAAAGTTTTATTCTTTAGAAATTATTGCCATCATTTCCTATTTATTTAAACTTGCATGTTTTTATCATGTATTGATTACTATATGGAATATTTTGGTGGATACCCTATTGAGAATAGTATCTCACCCAACATACACCCCTAAGGTTCAAGTAGACTTGATCATGTTTAACAAGGCTAAAGGCAGGGCCTTGGGTGGTTGAGGTTCGGGTTTTGTTGGTTTCCATCCATGGTGTGGTGTTATGGAGATGGATTGTGGGTGATGAACCCCTGTTATGTGAAGTTCCTTGGTCTAATTTTATGCAGCTTTTATATATATTTAGGCCTCTTGTATCATGTTTAGACCCTGGTATTCAGTTCTGAAATTTATTCAAGGCTTGTTTGGCATGAATTTTTCAGATTCGGTTTATTGATTGTTTTTTGTTTTTTTATGTATCCAGACTTAGGTAAATTGTTCCCAAACCAATATTTATGATACTCAAGAACTTGTACATGCCCGAAGAGAGAGGTAATTCCCTTCATCCCTTATCATATTCTGGGTTACGTTCTGGTTTTGACGACGACCAGATTATGTTCATTACAATAAGGCTTAAAAGTGGATAATTATTAAAATAAATTATGATATAATGTAGACATATATAAATAAAATAGGTATTTTACAAGTTTCTAAGTCATTTAAACCCTTATATCTTAAGTTTAAACCACTATTAATCATGTTTTAACCTTAAATGTGATGATTAATTTCAACTATTTTTACTTTTCATTATGAACAAAAATTATGTTGCAATTTTAATATAATATTAATTATTATGATCATAAATATTCAACCCATTTTTTCTCAAATTCATCTCAAATAAATGGAAGAATTTAATTTATAATTAATCCCACAGACATAATGAAAAAATGGATTCCCAAAAAAAATTCATTAGTATAGTATATTTTAATATAAAAATTCAATATGAAATTGATAAAAATTACCTAAATTTTATTTATAATAATATAATTAAACTAATATCACTTTTAAAATTATTTTAAAAAATATTTCACTTTTATATCATTTAAATGAAAAGATATTATTTAATTAAAACAGACTTCTTCATTATTCATCAAAAAATTAATCTTTTTAAAAAATTATCAAAACTTAATTTTAAGATAATTTTGACATGACTATTTCAAAAATGAAGTTAATTTTTAAAGAATAATTTTTTGAGTGTTTTAAGTTAATTTTAAATTATATATGCAAAGCATAACGGAATCACCTTTTAGAAAAAGTCGTTTTTTCAAAAAAAAAACATTTCTATTTCTTTAATATGATTATTATTTTATTTCTAATCAATAGATAACCGTTGATTTTATTTAATACATTTTGGAACCATATAATTTTAATAATTTATTTATTACAATTCATACTTGAAAATTTAACACCTATGTTATAACTGTATATTATATTACGGTACATTTTTTACTTGGTTTTGTGTACTATAAGCTATTGATGAAATTTAATTTAAAGAAATATATTTTTTTGGTCTTTTAAGTTAAGTTTTTCATGTAGTATAATCTATATAAAAATGATCTTATTTCTAAAATATTAGTGTTGTAAATTCTCCTCACCTTCAACAAAAATTTTACTCACAATTTAGACTCTCTCTAAGCAATAATGTGATTTCCATCTGAAATAACTTCATCGAAAAACTACATCGTAAAAAGGGTTAACAAAACATACTCTTAAAACAGGTAATGGGAAAAATTAAGGTCTTATGAAATAACAAATAACTAGGTTTCTAATTACAATAACATTGGTGGGAATTCAAAATATGTACACTGAAGAAAAGTATAAATAATTATATAGAGTGATAAATATCATTGATCTGAAAAAACTGAATGATCAAGAGAAAGTTAATGACAACAAAACCATAAATATGTGATGATATAAAAGAGCATTAAATAATTGGATATGAATAAAATAGGATATAAGTTTTGTTTCTATAAACTTTTTCTTGATTTGATGGATTTATTTACTATTAATACTGAGAACACCCAAAAATATACTTGATATTTCATTTTTTGGTTTCACTTTGATCAATTACCACTTCATTTTTTACTCCAAGATATAAAAATCTAATATTAATATTTTATACCTCGCTAAAATAAACTTTTAATAGATCATAAGATCTTTAAAAGAGTAAAAAGTACTTCAGAATGTCCCTAAATTTTTAGCAAAACCCAAATGGTTAGCACTAGTTATCCAATATAATACCAAAATATCTATACCTAAACAGTAACACCTGAAGTTAAAAAACACCTATTCCATAAGTATTTATACATAAAATAATTTAATTATAAACAATTTCAAATCAATCAAAACATCACGCATGTCAGTGCTTGTTGTTGCACTATTGTCAACCTTTGGTTTTCAGTTCAAGACCTATTGACCATTCCTAAAATTACAGGTTGTCACCCATCAAGTAGCTTTTGATTTTTATAAAACCGTATTAATATAATTCCTATAATTTTCTTAATTATTTGATAAATATCCACAAAAATAAAACTGGTCATCAAATAAATTTTTAACCATGAGAGTTTTCTATAAGACTTATTTTTTTCATTAAATAAAATAATCTAAATTGAATAATATTCCATTAACATCAATGATCATGTTTGCCCTAAAGGGTATCAATTAATTTAATATTATTTACTCAAAATTCAAATACATTCTTCTTTAAATAATTTTTTCACAAAAATATATTCTTAAAAAAGGGGTTGTATTTCCATAAATATCTCCGAAAAAACACTAATCTTGATAAAATCCCATCAAATAAAGCCTAAAAAAGGGGGTTTTTATCACATTGAACTTATGACCAACCTTAAACTCATAAACCCATTATGGTATCCATAAGTATAATGTTAATATTACATGAAGACACATAAGCTTAAAAAATTAACACAGTCCTTATAGGTTTCATGATTCTTATAACCAAAATGCCATTAGTAAAAATACATATAAAACATAATTCATGAATCCAAATAAAGATCACTTTAATTATTACACTTAAAAAATATTAATTTGATAAGATTTACCCTTATCCTTGGGGTTCTTCTGATTTATATTACCTCGATTCTTGGGACATTTTTTTTCATAGTTCTCGATATCCTTACAGTTGAAATGTTGAACATTAGTGGTTTATTGATAACAATAACATTCACACTCTTGATGCAATTTCAATACACACTTAAAGAAAGATCTCATTAACTTTAAGAAATTAAAAAGGTGTTTCTTTCCATAATTATCACATATTGTAAAATCTATATTTACCTTCTTCCCTGAATCCGTTTTTTATTAACCATACTCTTTATCTATTTCTTCCCTTATAATCCATGAGACACGGAGAATTATTTCCCTATCATGATAGAACAAGATACTATGCCCTCATATGATAAGAAGGTTTGGTATACTAGTTTCTTTTAATCTATTTTCTTTAACCCATTAAAGAATCATCCAATATTACTCATTAGATTATGTATATAGTCTTTAGAATTAATTACTATACTTGTAAAGTTGTCTTCATAAATTGAAATATTTTCATTTTCATTTTATCTTAGACTCAATAATTGTATCACCATATCTGTTAATTTTTTATAAGGAAAATATTTTCTTAAGAAGATTAACTTAAAATAATTCCACTCCATGTTCATTATTTCCTCTACATCCTTATTATTTTGAATCAATTACCAACATTTATTTTAATTCCCTGAAGGAAGAAAAAATTACAAGAAATTTTTTTCATTTCATTACATTATAGATTGAGAAATATCTTCTATAAGGTACTTATCCATTTCCCATCTAAAAATAGATTTGAAGACCTGTTGAATGATTGATATTATTGATGTGGGAAGTGGTATAACATTATTAAACCATGTGGTGGATCAGTAGGATACTTAATACAAGCATGATTGTTACTCATAATCTGAGTCAGCTACCCCAATATGGTTATAAAATGATCAGTTCCTACGATAGATCTAGTTCCAACTTCATTAACATTCTCATGAGCCAAATACCTGCATGCATTGTGTGCATTGATATGGTTCCAATTATATCCTCTAGGAACAATTTCTAAATAGTGTAATACACTATATGATATCATAAAATTATGAATCATAATGTATAATCCCAAAAATAGTTAAATACTTAACTTAAATAGAAACTTTTTTTCATAAACATGGTTTCTAAGGGAAATATTTGAAATCATATAAATATTTTCAATTCCTTCATATTTTTTGTAAATTAAATGTCAATTATCCCAAGCATATACCCTGAGAATGTCAAAATAGGTACACAACAAGACCCTTTATCGTGCACTAGGTGATGATAAAGTTAAAACTCAATGTGCCCCTTTTGGGTTTATTACCCCTTGGTAAAACTATTCCCAAACCATTCCCACATGTAATATTTAGATATATATGTGTTTCCCAAAAAAATACATAATCTCTCCCCCAAAAAATTTTTTTGATGCTCTTCTAAAATTATCCTAAAAGAATATCATAATGTTTAGTTCCTTAATCCATGTGTTCCTAAATTTAGGTCCCATAGTTTCTTCTAAACATACTCTAATAACAACAACAAATACCCTACCCCTAGTAGCCCAGAGTTAGTGGTTACTTTATTAAATTGGTATAAGATACAATGAATTGTCTCCCAAATGATTGAATATTTTAGTAGTTTTTGAAAACATGATACATACTTGAATCTCATATTACAATTGAAAACATAAAATACAACATATTACAATATTTGATAACACCATAATTACCTTTAAAATAACCCTATATATCAATAATAATACAATTCCTAACATTATAGAATAATGAAACATAAAAAATGGGATAAGTTTAATGTTTGTTTAGGGTATGTGTACTAGATATTTTATAATGAATACATAATACATAATCAACATGGAAAGGTAAATAATGAAAAAAAAATTCCATATAATCAATAACATGAACATGAAGAATAATTTGGAAGGAATAAGTGATGGTAAAATAAATTCCATATAAAAAATCACATATATTGAAACTAATCAATAGATATTCTAATTGATCAAATAATCACTTGGATATCAATAAATAATCTCATAATGAGATAATTCATAATAACTTACATCATAATTATGTAGTGAAGGTCTTTTTTTAGGACATATTATATTAATGGTGAGGTTTCTGACAAATATCCAAGCTAATTTGACTAATAATACCTACTGATGCATCGATGGGCTATAGTAGGCCCCACCATTCACATACTAAGCACATTGAATTCTTCATATGATAGGTTTGAAAAATAATCAACATAAACTTCCATATTAGAACACTATAATAAAAATGGTAATACTTTCCTCAATCAATGAACATAATCATAAACCATTCATAGTAATTTGGTGAATGGTATATAAATAGTACATTCCAAGTCTAATTAATCATAAACCAACTAGTGAAATAATAATAATCATATCATTATAACATATTCTCAATGGTTCGTAATTAAAATAAGGTATTTTTCCTTGATGAATATACAAACCATAAATATTCCATTAAAAAAATTATCATAGAAAATATCCTTTTATCGTTGAAAATTGCTTTCAAAACCCCATAATTCCCATAATATTAAGAAAAAAAATTTATTAAAAAAATCCTTGTAAGATTTTAATGGAATATTCAGTCATATGAGTATTCATGATGGTGGGTAATTCTATACATGATTAATAAGTTAAAAAAAATCATTTCACATTTTTTAAAATTGATAAATAGTGCCTCATTCGAACAAAAAGAATATTCCTTTCAAACTATTTTGTAAAAAGTCAAATATTGGTAAAAAAAATTTTGATAAATTATTTATAGAATCTTAAAAATATCTTGAAATTTTTTTTAAAAAACATGGATATGGAATAAAAATGGTTTTTTACTGAAGAGGGAGGTGAAGTCAGTATTCCTAACAGATATTATTTTAGTCTCTTTTGTTCTAAAAGAGAGAAACATTAGATGAAAACATGTTTTCTCTAGAAATAACCTGATGAGAAGATAATTCATGAGTTTCTTGAATTATAGATTATAATGTTTCATTTTCTAAACTTAATCAGGACCAATACCAATAAAAATTGAGATTGTAATATAAACCATTATTACTTTGGTAACTTATAAATCATAAGCCTCATGAAAGAAATTATAATATACATGGACCCATTAGCCTAGATCCAGTGTCTTCTTTTTTAGATTGGCTAAAAATATAGGTAATAGAATCCCAAGGAATTTTATAGTTTTTTAGTATTTCTAAATTGTATAGATACGTGATTCTCATTTCACATATGAAAACACAAATTAAAACATTTTTTCAATAATAGAATTATTCCCTCTAAAATATCCTTTCATATCATTCTTAGTACACTTCATGGATTCATGGGAAAGGAAAAAATAGGGTGGGATCAAATAATCGATAAGGGTTAAGTAAATAGAACATTATCATGGATTAATAAGCATAATATTTTAATGGTAAATAACTGAAAAACATAACATTTAAATAATTTTACTAGCATAATAAATAAGTAGATGTAGATAACTGAAAACACATGTAGTTTAATTAACAAAATGTCTATCATAACTAGAAAATGAATACACAATATTAAAGGAAAGTAACTGCAAACACATTCCATTTAATCAATAAACTGAGAATAAAATACATGCACATATAATATCATTGTGAAAATATCATCGATAATAATAATTGAACCCTCAATGAAAAACATTATTAATGATTGGATTTCATAATCTCAAGCATCATGATGCATCTACTATCAAGATCTTTATTGAGACAATTTAAAACAAATGGGTATGTATACACTAGCAACCCATTCAACTAAGTCTTACCAACAAATTCATCTCATGATACTTATGATACATCCAGGGGGTACCTTTAATAGTTCCCCACCTATATCCTAATGTCCAAATAATTCTTCATAAATTTAATAATCAATTTAATTCATGAACAAAATTCTTTATCATCAAATATCTATATTGAGTAATGGAAATATGTTTATCAATATTACCCCAATCAACCAAATAAATATCATTATTAAAACAATTATGTGTAAATTATATATGGTTTAATAGGTAATAATATCCAAGATAAATAATGTTGATATTTAAGATAAATGTAATGTCCTAGTAAAATGATCACAAGAAAGTGATTATCTTAATAGGAAGTTAGCAATCAAAAAATTAAACATGAAATGAAAGGTGACCATAGATTCCTCGAGAATATAGATTTTTTTTAAAATTCATGAATAAATTATTCATAATTTTAAATACATAAAAGTTTTATTACATATACCTAATAAAATTCAATAAGTAAAAATTAAAAAATATGTCTGAATGAAATGGAAATTAGGATGAAATCCCCTAAAAATATCATAACATTTAAGTGAGAATTAATCAATGAATCAATTATGTGTAGAACATATAAATCCACATAAAAGAAGTTGGAATAATAAATAATATAATAAACATTCATTACTTAAATAATCTAACAATATAAAAGAAAATTAATAAATAATATAACCTAATGAAAAGAAATTGATTTATGAAATTATTTACCACTTTGTAATTTTCAATTCATATCCTATTGGATGAAATAATTCAATTTGAAACATAAATACGATTAATTATGAAGGATTAGTGATATTACATGTAAAATTGGTAGTATATACACCACATAAAAAAAATTAGGTTCATAACATTATAACATTAAAATATGCCTCAATGATGGGAAATTGAGACAAAGTCTCTTACCTCAGGCTTCTTTTTGGCTGAATATTCATTTAAATGTTGTTTAATGGTTTGAAGAATTTTTAAAATTTATAAAATAACCATATTAATATTAATAATTCCATATATTATCCTCTTATAACATCTCATTACCCATTCATTATTAATCATTCATTATTTTTATTGTTTTGGGTGTTAATTGTCTTGTATTCTCATGTGTGTTTTGACAGAAAGGTTCGGTTCTTGAGTATAGAATATAAATACATCATCTCCAAAATGAAATATATTTTTTAAATACAACTTTTTAATTAAAAACTATTTTGAATTATTATTGAAATTGGAATACGGATAATGGATCACATCACTTTGTGCAGATGGTAGATCATATGTACACACGAGCAACATTATCATTTCATTAATGGGTGAAAGGGTAAGTAAGTGTTTGATATATTAATTTCACATATTAAATATCATGTAATATATATCATATATATTGATTGAATTTTTCCTAATTAAATTACATTTAAAATGTAAGGGAAAAACGAATCGCATCACCTCGTGAGGCAGTTGTCGGTCATACACACTGGAGACATTATAATATTTTAAACTGAATGGAACGTAAGAAGGTATATAGGATATTAAAATTATATAAGTATAATTATATAAAAAATATAATATAAATTTCTTAAATCTATCATTATATTCATCCTTGAAATGTTGTTATAGAAAACAAAATAAATATGTTCACGAGGTGGTGTCGGTCGCACACATGATCAACGATTTCGTTTCCCATTTGATAGAAGGAGAGATGGATATTGGTTATGAATATAAAATAATAACATATAATTATATGTTATATACTGGTTTGATAATATTATCATGATTAAATAATTCTTTATGGAGGTGAAAGAATAAATACTATTAAAATGGTCATTTAAGAATGTTACCTCATCTTCAGGGAACTTCTTTTGGTTTAAATAAATCCCTCCTATAATGGATTTATGATAAAACAAAGGTCAATTTCTTTTTTAAGAGATTAAATAAGTTATTTTTTTAGGTATTTACTAAGATAAATTTATTTTTAGGTGTTAATATATAAGGAGAGTGGGTTTTATTAGATGAGGCACAAATGTAATTTTCGAAAAGATTTAATTAAACCAATGTTTTTATCATGCCAAAATCCTAAAAAATTGTTCATTTTGAAACATTATTGGTGATAAGGTCTAAATATTTCTATAAAATACATTTTTTAAAATTTTTATATTACTTCAACCATTATATTCTTTTTTAACCACCTGGTAAATCGGTGTTTACCTTATCCACAATAATTAATTATTACTTATTTTAGTATTCATAATGGTAAAAACTAAATTGATTTTTTAAGATAATATAAATTATTTTGATTAAAAATATGAAATAATTTTTTTTTATTCAATTCATATATTGTTTTAGAATTCAATTTAAATTTATACCCACAAACACGAATAAATAATGCTTTTTCAATGAGAAAAATCGCATAAATTTAAATGGTTTTAATATGAAAATTCAAAAATAAATTGATTAAAAAAATCTAAAACATTTATTTAATAATATAATTAAACTCTTTTTTACTTTAAAAATAATTTAAATAAAATTTAACTTTGGGAATTATTTAAAACAAATGAAAATTTTAAATAAAAATTAGTATTTTTTATTATTCATTTGAAAATGAAACATTTCCAAAAAATGCCAAAAAATCACCCTAAGATAATTTTTATAGGATTATTTCAAAAATTAATTTCATTTTATCAACTAAACTTTCTAAAAGTGTTAAAAATTAATTTTAAATTATGTGCGCAAAGTGTGACTAAACTGCCTTTTAGAAAGAAACACATTTTTTCAGAAATTAGTTTTTTTATATTAAATGATTCATACTTTGTTTCTAGAAAATAGATTAACCTAATTTTAATAATTATTTAGTAATATTTATATTCAATTATATAATTTATATGTTTTAATGGTATAATATATTATAGTTCATTTCGACTCTCAGTTTCATGTTCTGAAACTTATCGAATAGATTAAATTTAAAGAAATATATTTCATCGGTTGTTTAATATTACTATTTCAGTACTCATAGACTATAGGATACAATGTTATTATTTTATAATTTTGGTGCGTCACTTTCTCACTAACTTATTGAATTTTTGTCCTCATGATTTTATCTTTGCCTCAAAAATCAAGGGTTTGATATTTGAAAATTCCTTTGTTGAAAACCCACATGGTAAAAAGGGTTCATAAAACATCCTCTTAATAAGACACAATGGTATGTATAAAGGTCATATGGAATAAAATATAAATAGGTTTCTAAGTTTTAGAACATTTTTGGAATTTGATGATATGGACATATAATAAAGGCTTAAATAATTATAGAGAGTGATAAAGGTCATTGATCATAAGAAAATGAATAATAAATGGAAAGAAAAGGACCTAAAAAACCCATAAATTTGTGATAATTTAAAATAGAATTTTATTCATCGGATATGTTGTTAATAAGATAACATTTTTTAAAATATCCTTTTTCTAAATTTCTATAATTAGTTTATTATCTAAGAATATAATGAAATATACTTTCTAGATACATTATAATTTCACAAGAAAATTTTCCTCCTTTTTTTCCCTACGATAAATTTCTAATTAGTTTCTAAATATATGAAATTAATATCCTAAAATGAATTATTTATTTATGATTCACTAAAATTAACTTTTAATGGATCATAAGATCTATTAATTAGTGACAAATAATTTTATACTTTATCCAAATACTCTCCAAATCTAATATGGGTTTCACAAGTTTACCAATATAATTAATTAGTCTCTAAACCTCAATAATAAAACCGTAGGTGAATTATTAATAATTATTTTTAAAATAGTTTAGGTTAAAAGCTAAAATATTAACCAGAACATTGCATAGGCTATTAGTGGGTGCTTAACCCTTATATTCTTTTAGTTGTGGTTTTAATATTTGTAACCTTAACAAGATTCAATGGTTTTTCCTTTATCCAAAACAATATTAATATAATTAATATATAATTCCCAAATTGTGGTGACCCATAATTATTAAAACCTCGTATATAATGTAAACTATAAAGGATAAAAATAACTTTAATATTATCTCCAAAAAAATGTGATTTTATTCTTCCAAAAATAAATCTTTCATATACTAAACCAATAGGTTGTAATCCCATAATTTTTATCCAAAAATATATTTAGTCATGTTACATCCTTACCACACAATTTTTCAAAAGGGGTGTTTAAGACTTTTAACTAATTATTAACCATAAAATCATAAACACATTATTATATCCATGACCCTTAATTTAATAAATTCATATATTCTTTGAAACTTTTATAAAATCCTTATATAATTCATAATTTTTATGACCAAGAATACATTGGTGACAAAAACTTCCACAATTTGGTAATTGAATCCCAATTCATAAATACATCATCAATTTTATTTTAAAATCGGTACATCCTTAGTCTAGGGGACAAACTTTAAAATGGGAAATTACATGGATAATTCATGGGTTCCCCAAATTTAAGACAATGAACTATAAAATGATCCCTAGGATGAGATTTATTTCTTTCCATTGACTCTTTATTTATTTATTCTCTTATTTTACAAACATAAAAAAAATTCACATTCCTTTTATAAATTTTCTTAGGTGTCTATTTATACATTTATAACATAAATAATATTGAGTCTTCTTTCCTATATGGTCTACACCAATTGAACTCTAAGAGAAATGGATTATTATTTTATTTAGTGAGTATATGAGTTGGTTAAGGTATATGTTTTTAATCTTATTTCAGGATAACTAAATAGGAACAATCATGATATCATTCATACATATGAATATCCCCTTTGGATTCTCATATGATTCACATTTCCCTCCATATTCAATGTTAACATGGTTCCTTGATGTTCTATCCATTGACTAAGACTAGAAAACTTAGCGTGTGAAACAATAATCATAGTGGGAAAACCATATAATCATTTATAGGATGTAAAAATCAAGAAACATTCTTTTTAATATAAGACACATTAGGTTTAACTGAGGAAATTCATTTTCCTCATCTATTTAAATTCTTCCTAATGGTTAATAAGGAAAATTTAAATTATCCAAATCATATCCCTTAGTAGTGTCAAACCAGGTGTATAGTAAGGTCTCTTATTAGGCACGAGGTGGTGATATGGTCAATCACAACGTTCCCTTTTTGTATTTGTTATCCCTAATTATAGTCTTTCAAGAACCATGTCCACTTGTTGTATATATATAGTTATTTATTTATAATTAAAACCACATATTATCTTTCTTACAATAACATTATAATATTCTTCTATATTTATCCTCAAATTTTATCACAGGTGTATGTTCCCTAATGTTGGAAAAATCCCTCCTGGTTGTGAAGTTAGTTTTATTGTGTATTTTTGGACAAGGTTTGATTATGTTGATAAATTTTAGGTGTCAATAAAGTCATGAAGAGTGAGCATGAATAGATGATATCATGAAGCACAACATGTATGATCACATAAAAGCATGAAATGTATGATCTCTGAGAAGCATGAAATGTATGATCTCATGAAGTGTGAATTTATAATCTCACATAGCATGAATATGAACTGATAATACATAGTGTGAATGTCTTATGTCATGAATAATGATATGTATGATCATCCATGGTGTGGGATTTGGGATTTCACGGAGCTCAAGATGTTTGGTCTTGCAGAGTGAGGATTTGGTCTTATCTCACAGATCATGAATATTTGATCCTGTGGAGTGAATGATGTGTTATCCAATATCAAGAATCACCGTATGATTATCATATTATCTTTCATTGAGAACATTTTATTCACTTGAATACACCACATGAATTTTCTATAATCTCATAGAGATATCATGCCAAGATCATGTAGACAATGAATGATTATCAGAGGATATCATAGAGGGATCATTAAAAGTACATGAATACAAAGAATTATTTTTGAGGATCTCACGGAGATATCATAATAAGTTAATGAATAAAAATCCTAATTTTCATAGGATCTCATAGAGAGATCATATAATATGGTAGAATACATCATAAGATAATAAGAGGATCTAATGAATCGATCTTGTGAAGCACTTGCGACATGCGGTTGGTGATTATATGAAGTACTTGTTACATGAAGTAGGTGATCATGTGATGCAATCCTAAAACTTTCATGATGATTATTTTTGAGGTGGTGGAATATAATGTTGTACATGTTTTGTGGGGTTAAGGGAGTGGATTTTTTCCAATAAATACAAAATGACCCATCTATACGAAGGGATTTAGTTTTTCTAAAAATATAAATTGGATGGAAAGTATATAGAAAACGTTTCTTATGAAGGAAAGGAGTATAAAGTATTAAAATTTCATAAATATTTTTCATGAGAAGAATAGAGTCTTATACTGAAGTCTTATGATTCCACATAGTTATTATAAGGTTTATTGAAACTTCTCATGAAGGATTATTGTGAAGAGATGTATGTGCATGGTGTTTATTCACATATTCATAACTAGTGATATCTATCGATCCACATGAACTAAACAAGATCTTTAAATACACATGAATTGAAAAATATCTCGCAATCCACATGAACTGAATAAGATCTTGAAATACACATGAACTGAAATATATCTTACGATCTGTAATATTTTAACAGGGTTTTTTGATCCATGTGAATAGAATAAGGTCTCTAGAGGGATTCTCAAAGAGAGGTCTTATGAAGGAGTCCTATAATATAGTCATGTGATCTGTGAGATCCAAAGGGTGTCTTTTGAAGGAGTCTCATTATAGGGTCTCATACAAGGGGTCTCTCACTAGGATCTCATGAAAGAGGACTCATGATAGGATCTCATGCAAGGGTAATCATGCTAGGGACTCATGCAAGTGGTATCATGCCAGGATATCTCACTATGGGTTATGCATCATAATCTCAATCTAGGGTTACATGCTATGATCTCACACAGGAGGTTATACACCAAGATCTTGCACAAGGGGTTACATTCCAAGATCAATCACAAGGAGATATATTCCATCATTACCCTATGGGTAATATTATTTTCATATTTTAATATAGAAAAAGAAGATTATTTATTGGCACCATTATAAAATAATTATAGAAGGATTTTATTCCCTGCCACATCTAAGTCAGTAAAAAGTCAAATTAGAATCCATTGGATATTTTGAAAAATATTTTGTGTATAATTTTTGTTTCTATAGACAATATAATTTTTTTAGGTTTTTGGATAGTGTAAATGCTACATCAATCTGTTTTAATCGAAGTGAAGGAGCATCCCTAAAAAACATCAATAGATCATCTACCTACATTTTAGGATTTCATAATTATTAAAAATTACGGGACATAAATGTTCATAAAATATTTACGGATACTTTCTGAATTAGGGAGAAAATGAATTGTAATATGGTGATCTTTTCCCCTCGTAGTAATCGATCAATGGAATGATCGAGGGAGTGACCCCTGAGAAGTAGTGAGTTGTCCCAAAATATTTTAAAGTAGTGATATAGTCATAGAAGGGATCTATCCCAAACCGTATATTAGAAGTGATATTTATTGAATTTTATAAATCAATACATTGTCTTTATATTCTCCTTGGACAAAAATCTATGTGGGTGAACCAAGAGAATAATTATGGATCTTTTTTATTCCTTTCATTCATTACTTTTTCTGCATCATCATTAGATAAAATTATTACAGATATGATCATTATAAACTATAAATATCATAACAAGTTACCCTTATAATTATAAATTCAAGATCTAGTGGGGCACGAATAATTTTATAAAAAATATAAATACCCTGATTCAACCCCCCCCCATCAGGGTATATAATACCCTTCTGTTCTTAAAAATTGGTATTAGAGGGTAGGTTTATTTATTTGATTTTATTCAATTTGAAGGTTTATTCTATTTTTGAAATTGAAGTTTTAGTATTCTCTTATTTCAATGATTCATGGGAAATGGAATAACATCAAAGAAGAATCAAAAGTCTAGTCGAATTCATTAGGGTGGAAGTATCTATAGAATGATTGTGAATCAGTTGAAGGAAACCAAAAATTCACTCAACAAAGCTTCAGCTAAATCCGATGGTGAAACTATTTACTCATTCAATGATGTTGTATGAACAAGTAAAGAACCTTACAAGCTAAGTGATGTTTTAACTATTGATAATGATAAAATTACAAGAAGGAAACGAATTTGAATTTGACAATGTGAAAAAGGAATTGGTTCTGAAATTAATATAATAAAATAAGTATCTTGTTATCTGGATCAATGTTTAGAAATTGAAGTCAAAAAGATAAATTTTTAAAATAAAATACTTATTTAAGTGTCTATTGAACTAAGTGAGAACAATTATTCCCAACTGAAGAACTTAAAGTGAACCCACAACTATGAAACAACTCAAAGATGATTAAAATCTAATTAAACTGAAATAAAAAGGGATTTATTATTTAGAATATAGGAATGATAATCTTTAAACACACCTATAAAAATTGATTTAGGATAATTTATTATTTAAATTTTCTTTTACTCAGATGAATTCTAAAATAGAGGAGAAAACAAACATTTTTGATAATCTCTATCAATAAATTGAAGATGTGAGGACTATAGGGAAGACTCTAAAGAGAAAACTTACTGTTCAACTTCAATATAGGGGAAAGAATATTCAATAATTTGGAGAATATATAGAATAAATCTATAAATAAGTATATAAATATAATTTCAAAATCAAGGGAAAATTGAAGGATGATTTTCATTTATTATTTTTCTATACTTTAGTAGGTTAAACTGAAATTAGAAGAAAATATTATATTTCAGAGGAAAAAACATGAAATGGTTGTCTAATCCCAAAGGCCATGTAGTTTTCAAAAATATAATACTGGATATGATGAACCCTCATCCATTCATGAGAGGAAGAGAGTTTTTAATAGATCTAGAAATATGGAAAATCATGGAGGTGATGAAAACATAGCTAAAAAATTATAAAAAAATTGATGACAACATGTACTATTTTTTGGATGCTTGGTCATATTAAAGTTTCTTAATTTTAATCTATGGAATATATTTCATATATTGAAGATATAAATATTTGAAAATATGATAATAAATAGAATCTTCTTGAAAACATTTAATTAAAAAACAATCAATGGAAATTACCAATAAAATTATATTAGTTTTGAATATATGGACACCCCGTGAGTTTGTGTCAAACATCCTAAGGGATCAAAGTCAGAAGAAGAACTCTAGTTACTTGAACATCTCAACTGAGAAATAATGACATGAGGTGTGTTTTTAATGGAAGATATTTCATATGTGATAATCATGGAAATTTTACAAGATATTGGAACTATACAAAAGTATAAAAGGTAAAGGATCCTGAATGAATATCCCAAACTCCATTGGTGTATACAAAGGTATCATATATTGGAAGGAAATCTGAAAAGTTGAAAAATATGTTTATAGCATCGGAGGAAACATAATGATCTCAATGAAATTTTCACCAAGAATATCCTCTATTATAATCACAACAAATATCTCGAAAAGAATATAAAAAACCACTTTTACAAAAAAGGAAGGATCTACTACTATTATAAGTAAAAAAACATTTTTTCAGTGAAAGAATCACTCTCAACACATCAGGGTGGGTTTAATAATAAAAATAATAATATAAAAACGAATAAATAATTCCTTAAAAAATTCACATTTCATTCCATTAGGTGGGAAGTTAAGTTAAGAGAAAGATCCCTATAATGGAGGATGAAACTACAAATAATGACCAATTGAAATATTGCAACTCATAGAATGAATCATGATTAATGGAATATAAGGGGAGTGTCAAAGAAAGAAATTTTTACTAGCGGGTATAAACCTAAAATTGAGAAAAGTATTAAGTTTATAGAACATGCATATCATATGAAATCTAAGCATGGATATAAAGAATATCTAGTTATATAGCCAGAACAGTTGAAGTTGGTTGGGCATTTGGAACAACCATAGAATGAGTACAATTATTTTACATAAAATATCAAATTTTTGGTCCATCAGGATCAAAAATAATCCTCATATTGAGGATTATAGAGGTTCCCCTCTCCCTGTTTATTAAATGTTTCTAATTTCTTCTAAATGTTGTGTAGGACTAAGGGGAGATACAATCCATGGGTTGTGTGTGCTAAAAGGGAACAAGTACATAAGTTGAATGGAGATACATGTGACAAGAACAATATAAATACTTGAAATTGACATATGGTATCACATTCAAAAAGCTTTACTTCAAAACAACCCTATTTTTAAAATCTATATCTAGAAGGAACGTGCTATGGAATATGGAGAATATACGATTAAGAGCCTAATGTGAAACTGAAGATCTGTTGAAGTTACACTTGAATGATCCATTGGTTCCAAGTAACATTTAATATTCAAAAATTGGTATTTTTTCTTGGTCTATTGTGGATTTTTTCCACCAAGAGAAGATAGGTTTTAGGATAAGAAAAAATACACATATATTTAATTTTTAACTAGTTTGTTCTAACAATGGGGTATTAGCTAACTGTTTTCAGGATACCGAGGAGCTATAAGATAAAATTATAAGGGTATGCTTCTATATGTCTACATGTAACAAAGATTAATTAAACATTTTGATTCAGCTCATTAATTGATATTAATGATCTATATCATTCCAAATATAGAGGTTTTCAGGGATATATAGAGAAAATAACTCTATGCGATATAACCTCATCTTTAAAGATATTTCTCTAAATAATTGATAAAATTCATTTTTCTTGAATCTATAGAAGTAAGTGAGTGACATGTATAGAATTGGTGTTTATTGTCTTGAACTTTTTTTCAAACAAATTTTTTTAACTCTATGAGATTAGAACTATTAATGACTCAATGCAAAGTTGTAGTTTCACATACTGAAAATACTTTTTTAGTGTGAAACAATTAAAAGGAATATGGATCTGATCATGAAAATTGATAGTAGAATCCAATTTTAATTATGAAGGTGATAAATGGATTCCAAGGTTAAATTAAAAATAGTTTAAATATCCATGTGGACATTGGATGTCAACCTATGGAGTCTTATGGGCTAATAATAGGTGCATGACAAAAGGGGGCAGTAATTTCTCTTTATCTAGATTTCAAGAGATAAATGAATAATGTGTGTGCCCTTATGATTTTGAAGATTATTTAAAATCTTATGCATTAAAATAATTTACTAAGGGGAAGAAAATTCATAAGTCAAGGAATTCCATATTGAATTCTTTGTGAAAGGGGGAGATTGAAGTGAAGTCTCTGATCATCTTCCATTGTGATAATTCAAGTTATATAAATATTAGAAAAAAAATCTAGTCCATCATTCAAGGACAATATCCATGGAAATAAAATATCACTTACTAAAAATGAATATAGATTATGGTATTTATAAGCTGGATTATTTTTTGGCAAACCTACAGGTTACAAAAATCCTAATGAAGGCCTTACCAAAAGGTAATTTTGAGCGACATTGACTGACTCTTAGAGTTTCATTGACTCCCCACACTTAAACATTGTGGATTCCAGAAACCCCCCCCCCCCACCCTCCTTGAGCTATGGTGTGTTTTCCATTATATACTAATATGTGTTCCTTAACATGTTGAAGACAAAAAAGTAGTGAACTATGGGTTTATTGACAAAGGTGTATAAAATATCTTAATTGAGACGGGGCGATAATATGATAGAGGGATCAATGAAATAAGGGTATCCTTAAATAGGATAATATTAAAACTTTTCTCTCACCAAAGGTTAATTATGAAAAGGATTACCCTTTGTCTTTATTATAAAATAATAAGAAAGGTACTTTTTAATATGTGATATCGAAGGTTGAGTGTGTTCTATCTTTTTGTATCGATAAGGTTTCCAGTGGAAGGTCCATGAATGAAGTTATTCATCGATTAAATTTTCATATTGCTGTTGTTTCTCATTCCATGTTTGTATCATGTGGTATTAGATTGTGTGTTAATTAATTCCTTGATCACTAACTGGTTTTGTATAATATAAATGGATTCTCATTTTAAAACCATTTCAACAAGTTGGTTATTGAAAATTATATGTGTTCTCAACAAACCTAGAGGGGGAAATTTTAGAAAAAAAATTCCACACAATGTTGATTTTTGTTTGATTGTGTTTTTTGACATTATATGAGGTTATTGGTTAAGCCTAATTGTCTAATAAATCATGAAGAGTGAGTATTAGTTTCTGATCTCATGAAGCATGAAATGTCATATATTTCATAAGCGTGAAATATCTGATCTTACAGAAGCAAGAAATGTCTAATCTCATGGAGTCTGAATTTCTGATATCACTGAGCTTGAATATGAACTTATCTCATATAGCATTAATTTATGATCATGTGGAGCATGATATTTCTAATCTCACAGATCTTGACATATCTGATCTCATGAAGTACTACATTTCTGATCTTGGGGATTGTGAATATGAACTGATATCACCGAGTGTGAATGTCTGATCACATGGGGCATGATATTTATGATATAATATCTTGAAGAAGCATATGATTGTAAAATTACCTTTAATTTAGATCATTTGAAGTACTTAGAGACACCACATGATTGTTAAATGATCTTTCAGAGAGATCATGTGAAGCACATTAAGAAAATGCATGATTTTCAAAAGATCTCATGGAGAGATCATACGAATCACACGATGACAAAGAATAATTACTAGAGGATCACACAGGGAGATTATAAAAATCACATGAAGACAAAAAAATGATTTTTAGTGGATCTCATGGAGATATAATGAGAAAAACATGAATACATTACATTATTGTGAGAGGATCTCATGAAGAGATCACATGAATCAATTGCTATATGTGGTGAGTGTTTATGTGAAGTACTTGTGATAGGAAGTAGGTTAGCACATGAAGATATCCCACGAAATGCTTGTTACCGATTATTTTGGTATTGGAATGTATGACCATCTAAGATTTTTGGAGTAAAGCTAATGGAATTGTTTCTATAAAAACCCAATAACCCCTCAATAAGAGGTGATGAAGTTTTCCATAAAATATTAATGTGATGAAAATTGAAAAGAAATGGTTTCATGTGAAGTGATGGAGTATATGAAATTAACATCACATAAGTATTATGAAAGAGTAGAATAAATAATTTCACTGGAGTCTTCAGATCCGCATAATCAATAGATAGTATTGTGAAAGGTCTCGTGATGTGCACATTGGTATACCTCGTGATATCTCATGATTCACCTGAATTGAACAAGATCTTCTGATATGCAAGAATTGAAAAAAATGTCTTGAAATCCACATTATATGAATAAGGCTTTTTGATCCACATGAATAGAATAAGGTCTCATGAAGGTGACTCTTAGAGAGGTCTTGTGAAGGAGTCTTGCAACAAATTCACTCAATCTGCATGATCTAAAAGGTGTCTCATTAAGGGGTCTCGTAGTAGGTTCTCATGCAAGTCATCTTGTACTGGGGTCTGATGCAAGGGGTGTCTCTACAGGATCTCATATAAGGGGTATCACACTAGGATATTTTGTAAGGGGTATCATGATAGGATCTCATGCAAGGGGTTATGGTCTTGGATCTCACGCAAGGGTTACGTGCTAGGATCTCATGTATGGATTTACACACTAGGATCTTAAGCAAGGGGTTTCATGTTAGGATCCTCCACATGTAGATGTGTTCCAGCATTACCATATCATTTATACCATTTTCTTATATAAATCCAAAATAATAAGAAGAAAATAAATCTTGAACATTAAATAATACATGAAAAGCAGATTATTCACTACTACATCCAAGTCAGTGAAAATAATAATTGTAATCCATTGGATATTCTTTCAAAGCATGTGTTTATAATTTTTGTGTTTATATATGTTTCACTCCACATGTGTTAATCATGTTTTAATGATCACAAATCCTATTACTATTAATTAATATCAATCTTAATTGCACAAGATCACAAATACTATTATTTTTAATCAATTTCAATAATAACTACACATCATGTTTTAATGATAACAAATCTTATGGATGTTAATTACTCTCTTTATTATTTACAAGTCTTATGCATGATCACAAATCTCACATATATTATCAAGCCTTTATATTTATGATTCAAGATCTATTACTCTCTGCTGGTTAAACTTAATCCATATTCTACATATTACTGTCTAATTCCAAATACAGATATTTGTCTAAGTATGGACACACCGTGAAGGAATCACCGTGACCCAGACACCGTGACCCAGACACCGTGAACCAGACACCGTGAAGGACTCACCGTGACCCAGACACCGTGGCCCAGACATCATGACCCAGACACCGTGACCAAGACACAGTGAATGAGACACCGTGAAAAACTCACCGTGACCCAGACACCGTGACCTAGACATTATGATCTAGACACCGTGAACCAGACACCGTGAAGGAAAAACCGGACCTCGAAACCGTGAACTAGACACCGTGACATGGACATACTGTGAAGCTCATACCGTGAAGCTCATACCATGACCTCATACCGTGAAGATCATACTGTGAAGCTCATACCATGACCACATATCGTGAAGACTATACCGTGAAGAAGACACCGTTTACATAATAACTGTGACACCATTTTGTAACTTTTTTTCAATATTATTTAAATAATGATAACTGTCATATTTGATGTTTTTAATGCAATTAATGTTATTTAATGATAGTTCTTGGCATTTCAGGAAACCATATCTCATACCTATGAAAAGGAAATCATTCATACTACTAGAACATGAGGAATATAAGAAATATTGAGATGAAGTACACGTGAAAGAAGTGAAGCGAGAAAAGTGTGATGATACAACAAGAAGAACTTACATACACCCGAGAGCACTTTGCTGAACAAGAAGAAAAATCCCGAGCAAGAAGGACATTGCAAGACTTTCAAAGAAATCTCATGAATGCAATCCAATAATATTGAAGAACACACAAAGAATCAATAGATCTTTCTCACTCCTGCAGAAGACAAGCTGAACTACGACACTCTGTTTTTCAATAGAAAAACCAGAGGAGGGCTCAGAAGCATTCCTGCTGAATCCAATGAGTCCAGAGCTGCATTGATAATCACTAGAGATTTCTAAACTCTTATCTATCATCTCTAAGTTATTTTTTTATTTAATTTCAAGCAGTGTGGTGCACTCTGTATTTCTTATACACACACTGTCTCCTGTACTGAACTGGAGGATATCAAATCCTCACTCCAAAACTCTTAACTCTTGTTTACCCACGTCAATTGTGGAAGAGTTCCTTGTGTGTCTTGGTCTTTGTTTTGCTTCCCATGATGAAAAATGGTAGAGGTCCCAACGTGACCTGGACAGTTTTGTAAACTGTTGTTAACCCCAATCCAGGGTGTGGATCAAATTTATATAAATTTGAGAGGACTAAGTCTCGGCTTGAGACTGAACCTCTTATTATATCTGATGTGTATCTTTAGTTTAAGATCAAAGTATACTAGATATATCTTATTTATTCTGGTAATATTACTTTGAAATACAAAACTATTTTTAAGATACTTTGATAGTTAAATTAGAAAGTGTTTACACTTATTGTAAATCAGTATGTTAGTTTCAAAAGTTAGTTTGATCTTGTGCTTAAATTAACTGAGACCTAATCAATCTTTGAGAAGCTAAGTGAACATTTACAATCAGTATAAATTCACTACAGTTTAACTTGTTTTATATATTTGGGCCTTTTAAATAGACAATATTTTAACAGAAATCTTAATTGGAACTCAATTCACCCCCCTCTTGAGTATCCTCTCCGACCAACATTTGGTATCAGAGGATTTTTTTTTGTTTAATGATTTTTGAAATACTCTATTTTTTCAACTGTGATTTTAGTTTCATCTTTAAAGATCTTAAATTTCTGTTAGTTCTAAATTTTATCTCTTTAAATTATCTTTCTAAAATATAGCTATGGATAATAGACTAGAGGGTGCTGCTACTAACAGGACACCTTTCTTCAATGGTAAAAACTATTCTCAGTGGAATCTTAAAATGAAAATTCATTTAGAAAGTATGGGTTTTGATATACGGACTGCTATAAAATCTCAATATAAAATTCTAGAAATTGAAAGAATAACTTGGGATGGACCTACAAATACTGCCTACAATAATAATTGTAAAGCCATGAATGCCTTGTACTGTGCTTTAGGAGATGAAGAGTTTAATAGAATTTATGCTTGTAAAACTTCTTTTGAAATTTGGGATACTTTGGGTGTTTCTCATGAAGGAATAACCAATGTAAAATAAATGAGATTAAATACTTATACTATTAAATATGATAATTTTAAAATGAAGACTGATGAACCTATTTTTGATATGTATCTTATGTTTAATGAGATATTCAATACAATGAATTCACTCGTAAAAGTTTTTCCAGCAAAGGAACAAATTATGAGAATCTTGAGATGCTTACCAAAATGATGGAGAGGCACATCTGTTTCAATCATAGATTCATGTGACATCGCTGCTCTACCTGTCAAAGAACTCATTGGTAAGCTTATGATGTATGAGGAAGAACTCAAGGTGAATAAAGAGGAAGATGATGAACCTAATAGAAAATTAGTGGCTTTCAAGACTATTGCTTCAAAGATTAAGGACAAACAAAACACTCAAATACAAACTGAGAGTTCAACCAGTGAAAATTCATACTCCGATAGTGATGCTGAAATAGCTCAGATAGCCATATGGTTTAAGAAATTTTATAGGAAGAAGAAATTTTTCATAAAATCAAATTACAAAGGAAAGTATGACAATAAGGGACATTAGAAGAAGGACTGGAAAAAGGCAGGTAAAAGTGATGAAGTTGATTGCTATGAGTGCAAAAGAAAAGGACACATTAATGTAGACTGCCCAAAGTTAAAATTCAAGAAGAAATATGATTACAAGGACAATAAGTACAAGAAATCAATGAAATCAATGTGGAGTGCTTCTAAAGACAGAAAAAGTGAATCTGAAATGTCTGATTCTGAAAGAAATTGTGCCAACATGTGTTTTATTACTAACACATCTGAGGTAACCTTAGATACTCTTGTTTTAAATTCTTATTATTCTGGAGATGATGCAGAATCTGATTCTGATTCTAAAAACATGAATAGTGAGTAATTATTTGAATATTGTAATATGAAGGAAGAGACATGCAATGAACTTAAGGTTAAATAAAAATCATTAAAAAAACATCATGCT
The DNA here is from genome assembly GCA_963277665.1 of Viscum album. Taxonomy (NCBI): domain Eukaryota; kingdom Viridiplantae; phylum Streptophyta; class Magnoliopsida; order Santalales; family Viscaceae; genus Viscum; species Viscum album. Next base: position 1,212,201,612 of record OY728165.1, read on the forward strand.
CTCACTAATACTATTAAAACTGAACTTACTATTGAAATGGAGAAAAATGCTCAACTGTTAAAGGAGAACACTGAACTGAAAATGTCAAATGAGCAACTTATAAAAGACTTAGAGAAGTTCACAAATGGAAATGATACACTAACTCGAATGCTAGGAAAGCAAGTTGCGCCAAAATACACTACTGGAATAGGCTATACACCTGGACAGAGACAGCTTACTAAGAATAGATTTATTCCTAAATCTGGACAGAATACTACTAGTTCTAGTTCTGGGCATTTATATAATTCAACTAGTTAGTCACATATTTATAAATCAAATAGATTTTATCTTTCAAAATTTTTTGATTCTGTAAATTATATGAGACCCATAAGACAAATTTGGGTACTAAAAGCTTTGATTTCTAACCTTTCTGGACCCAAGAAGATCTAGGTACCAAAATCATTTCCTGTCTAAATCTGTTTTGTAGGAAACCTGCATGAAGAGTTCCCAAAAAAAGACATGGTATTTGGACAGTGGATGTTCAATACATATTTTTGGGGATTACTCATGCTTCAAGACTTTAATAAAGTTTGGTGGAGTTTATGTCACCTTTGGTGATAATTCTAAAGGAATGATTATCGGCCTAGTCCAAATTGGTAACACTGATTCCATTTTAATTTCTAAAGTTTTATTTATTGATAGACATAAATATAAACGATTATGTATTTATCAATTTTGTGATGATGGTTTTAATGTCAAATTTGAAAATGATTCTTGTAATGTTTTTAATTATAATTTTTTTTTAGTATTTTTTACTCTATAAAATGAAAATGTTTATGAAGTTGATTTAAATTCCTTAGCTAAGAAAAATGTTACCTGTTTAAATACTTTTCATAAAGAGTCCTGGTTATGGCATTGAAGATTAGGACACTGCAATATAAATTCACTTAGAAAACTAAATAGGAAGAACTTAGTTAGAGACCTACCTAAACTTGAGTTTCCAAATGAAAAAGTTTGTAATCCCTGTCAAAAGGGAAAGCAACATAAAGTTTCTTTTAAATCATAGAAAGAAGTTTCAACTTCTCAACCTCTCGAGTTGGTTCACATGGATTTGTTTGGACCATCTAGAGTTACTAGTTTAAATGGGAAGCACTGTGTCTATATCCTAGTAGATGACTTTTCTAGATATACTTGGGTATACTTCTTAGCTCACAAAAGTGAAGCTTGTTCTTACTTTTTTAAATACTCCAAGTCTGTAGAAAATCTTAGTGGACTTATTATTAAAACTCTAAGAAGTGATCATGGCCGTGAGTTTGAAAATCATGAATTTGAATCCTATTGCTCACATAATGGCTATAGTCATAACTTTTCTGCTCCTAGGACACCTTAGTAGAATGGTGTAGTAGAAAGAAGAAATAGAACCCTGCAAGAAATTTCTAGAACTATGCTTAATTAATATGACCTCCCTATTTACTTTTGGACTGAATCTATGAATACAGCTTGTCATATTATTAATAGAGTCTTAATTAGACCTATTCTTAAGAATACCCCATTTGAGTTGTGGAACAATAGAAAACCTAAAGTTAATTACTTTAGAGTCTTTGGCTGCAAAGTTTTTATTATCAATACAAAAGATAGTCTTGATAAGTTATCTTCTAAGAGTGATGAAGGAATATTTTTAGGATATTCCTTAACCAGCAAAGCTTATAGAGTTTTCAATAAAAGAACCAATTTTGTGGAATAATCTGTTCACATCAAGTTTGATGAAACTGATCCACATGAGCCTAAAACATCTCTTGAAAATCTTGAAGAAGATTTATCTGTTCTGGACCTTAATGACAAATCTAATGAACCTGCTATAAAGACAACAAGTTCGGGACTTATTCCAAAATCCGCTTCTAATGAACCCGAACCTAGAGAAGATCCTGAAATTTCTAGTCCTAACTTTACTAGATCAACTAGAATTCTAAAGAATCATCCTTTTGATGTTGTTGTAGGAAATCTTGATAGAGGGACACGGATTAGAGCTTCTCTTAGAAATCAGGTTGAACATCAAGCCTTCATGTCACAGCTTGAACCTAAAAACTTTGATGATGCTATTAATGATGAATTTTGGGTAATTGATAAGCCAGAAGAACTCAATCAATTTTAAATAAATAAAGTTTGGAATCTTGTTGAAAGACCTAAGGTCACTTTCACAATAGGCACTAAATGGGTGTTTAGAAATAAAGTAGATGAATCTGGAAACATAGTAAGAAATAAATCTAGGCTAGTTGCACAAGCCTATAGTCAAGAAGAAGGTATTAACTATGAGGATACTTTTTTTTCAGTAGCTAGATTAGAAGCTATTAGGATTTTACTTGCTTATGCTGCATATCTAAATTTCAAACTATATCAAATGGATGTCAAGAGTGAATTCTTGAATGGATATATTGCTGAGGATGTTTTTGTTGAACAACCACCTGGATTTTCAAACACCCATTTTCAAAATATTATTTTCAAATTATCAAAAGCTCTATATGGTTTAAAGCAAGCTCCAAGTACTTGGAATGATATAATAAGTACTTTTCTAATTTCTAAAGGTTTTACAAAAGGAATATTTGATCCTTCTCTGTTTATAAAATGAATTTCTAAAGATGTTTTACTTGTACAAATTTATGTAAATGATATAATTTTTGGATCTTCAAAAACTACATTATGTACTGATTTTTCTAAAATGATGCAAAATGAATTTGAAATGAGTTTAATGGGAGAACTCAAATTCTTTCTTGGATTTCAAATCATTCAAAATAATGATGGAATTATTTTAACTCAAAGTAAATATACTAGAGATATTTTAAAATGTTTTGGATTGGATAGCACAAAAAGTAATGACACTCCCATGAGTACCACCTGTAAGTTGGATCTTGATGAAGATGGTAAATCTATTGATCAAACCACTTATAGAGGAATGATTGGAAGTCTACTCCACCTGACTGCTAGTCATCCTGATATTATGTTTAGTGTGTGTATGAGTGCTCATTTTCAAGAAAATCCTAAAGAGTCACATTTAAATTCTATGAAGAGAATTCTCAAATACCTCAATCATACTCCCAATTTAGGACTGTTCTATCCCAAAGGACAACCATTTGATTTAGTTAGTTATTTTGATGCTGATTTTGCTATCTGTAAGTTAGATAGAAAAAGCACCTCTGGAATGTGTCATATTTTAGGCAAGTCACTAGTATCATGGTGTAGTAAGAAAAAAATTCCGTTGCATTATCTACTGAAGAAGCTGATTACATAGCTATTGGCAGTTGTTGTGCACAAATTTTGTGGACGAAACACACATTACTAGACTATGGATATCAATTCAGACATGTCCCAATAAATTGTGACAACAAAAGTGCTATTAATATTTCTAAGAATCCTGTTTCAAATTCTAGGACAAAACATATTGATGTAAGACATCACTTTTTGAGGGATCATCATCAAAAAGGTGATATCACTTTGGAATTCATTGGTACTGAATATCAAATTGCTGACAAATTCACTAAACCATTAAATTGTGAATGATTAGACTACATCATACATGACCTTGGTATGATTAATCATAAGTAAATATTTTACTGATCTTAATGTTTAATAATTTACTGTATTTTACTTTACGATTTCATAATCACTGGGTTACAGTTACTATTTCATGCTCACAGTCTCACCATTAAGACTTCATGCTCTCGGTCTGTCTACTCACTGTCTCATCGTGACTACACAGAATGCTCACTGTCTCCCTGTGATGACTACCAACTATCTCACCGTGATTACTAGTTTTCATCACACCGTAATGCCTACTCACAGTCTCACCATGAAGATTATTTATATTCTTATTTTTATCCCATATCGCCGTAATTTTTATTTCACCGATATTTGATTTCCCGCATTTTTGTTTTTATGACGTTTGACATTCCCAAATGATTAAACATAAGGGTTTCATTTGATTCCTTACCCGAACTCTCTCCTGAACCTTCTCTTCCCTCTCGCTCGAACCTTCAGTGGATGCCAAGGATGAAGAGTCCATCTTTACCTTCGTCTAAGAACGGCCGCTCTAAGAAACAGAAGAGGATACCGAGGATAGATCCCGAAGGACCTCTAATCCCAAATCTAGTAAGCCATACTATTGTACCTGAAAAAGAGGTTTTACCTGAATGGTTGTTGTCTATAAAGTCTTCAGTTTTGAAAGTTTTAAGAGAAAAAGGATGGCTTGAATGGTTCTCTATACAGAATAGACTGATTTACCCAAGGCTGGTATCTCAATTCTATCAGTATGTGAAGTTTTCATTTAAGTTTGGAGAAATATTTATGGTGACAAGATGGATAAATGGTCAGAAGTGATCTTTCTCTTCGAGGTTGTGGCCTGCATGCCTAAGGATTCCACATGAAGGAGTTTGTGAAGATTACCAAAGAGATCCTCCTCCAACAACCGATATCTTCAACCTGGAGAATGATTTGGAAATTCTGACTGGAAATGGAACCAAGCGAAGGGCCATAGCTGTTGAATTAAATGGGGAGACAAGACTTCTTTTCAAATTTGTTTAGAATTTTATTATCCTGAGAAAAGGAGATTTTTTTGTAATGAAGTATCTGGATGTGTTCCTGATTCACCTGTTTAAGAATGGCCATAAGAGCAATCTTTGTAAGTATGTTATTAACCATATCTGTGAGCTGATCAAAGTCACTTCCAAATCCACCTCCTTGTTTTACTTGAGGATGATTTCAGTTATGTTAGTTGCTAAAGGGATGGTTAGACCAAATGAAGAAAAGTTATAGGACTTTGATTTCTGCCTATCCATGCCTATCATCAGAAGGATGAAGATTAGATAAAACCCCTGGAAGAATACATGGGTTGAGGATAATGATAAACTCTATAAAAAGTTTACTCCTGTTGACTATCCAAGAAGGCCTAAGAATTTATCTGATCCTTGTTTGGAACCAGATGAAGTGGATGAGTTTTTAGAAGAAGAAGAAGAAGAAGAAGAAGTAACAGCTGAATTACCACCTAGAGAAGAGGTTGAAATAACACAAATAGAAATATCTCCTATTTAAAAAGAAAGGACTATTTTCCCTACTGTTATCCCTGCTTTAATACCTCAAGGAGATGAAGTTGTTGTTGGTTTGAGAGAAGAGGAAGATCCTGCTTTTAATGAGGATATCAATCTAGAAACTCATCCTATGGCTACAAGAAAGTTGTTTTTCCCTGATTTAGAATAGCAAGAAACCATAGAGACAGATCCTGTTGAAAAGGATCTCCCTATTGAGAAAGAAGCAAGTCTGGAAGCTCAACGAGTGGAACAATCGGTTCCTGAGATTATTCCCTCTACTAAAGAGAGGATGTAAATTGCCTTTCAGATGGCAAGGCAAGAGTTTTCTAAGGAGATTAGAGATACTCTTGTGGTTTTTGACCATGTTCCTTAGCCTCAAGAATCTGAAAGGGAAGCACAATTTGAGGGGGAGGAACCTCAAAACCATGATATTATAGAAGTTGGATCTGATGAAGCTTCTCAACCTTCTGCCTCATACTCTGTGCACACCAGATATGTTTTCCCAAGATTTTATGATGTGAATGAGTCAGAGAAAGTGTCTACAACTGGAATGGATCTTTCTTCTCTATTTCAACTGAAGTCCGTAGCTCATCCAAAACTAGAACCAGAGCCCCAACCTCAATCTAAGACAGAATCTGAGTATGAAGATAACTCTGAACCTCAACCAGAACCTACTCCTCTATATTTACCTATACCCTTAACTGAGCTACACTCCTTTGTGACCAAAGATGACATGAAAATATTTAGAGAAACATTGTTAGCTGGAGTTGAGAAATTTTTCTCCACTCGACCTCATCCAGTGACTCAGTTCAGTCGAGAAGATGCATCAATTCTCTTAGAAAATATTATATTGCATATTCAACCAAGGATGTTCCGAGAAATTCAAGAAGTCGGAGTGGAAAATACACTACTGAGTGCTGATGTTGCAAATCTGAAAAATATGATAGAAAATTTGCAGAATGATTTATCTTTGAGATTAGAGCATGCTCCTGTTTCTGCCCCTACACCTATTTTTGCTTCTCCTGAGCCATCTGATTCCCTCCTTACTAGGGAAATTGTGTCTCAAGTTCATCCATATCTACTTTCTTTAGATGAAAAGATTGTAAAAAGACACACCAAGACGCTGGAATGCATGAGGGAGTTTGTAGAAAATATGAATAAGCTTACAAATGAATACACTGGATTCCTGCAAAAAATTTTGAAACAGCTCAAAGTTCTAACCGAAGCTATCAAGGATTCACCTGCTTCTGGTCAGACCTACACATCTTCTTTGGATGATTCTATGCTGAGATCCATAATCCAAGAAGAACTTCAGAATGCCTTCAGTGTCTTGGATCTATCTTCTTTGACAGAAGTCGTTAAGAACAGTGATCGAGCATTGGACTTGGTTAGAATTCATTCTAAGGTATCCAATGATGCTCAACAAGAGATCACCAAGAAAACAGATTTTTATCTCACCCGGATTTTCTCTAAAAGTGATATGACATATCACTTTAGATATCTTGTGGAAAATTTGAGAATCCCTCCGGTGACTCAAGCTTTTAAAACTCAAGTTTAGAAAATTAAAGAGTTTACCAGATTGTTGAAAAAAATTATGGAGAATAAGGATGATTTTGAAAAGGCTATGCAATATGGTGGTGAAATCATTACTGATTTCATAAATCTTTTGAAGCCGTATCTTCATGTAAAGAGTACTGCTATAGTTGCTCCAGCTGCTGCACCCCTTAGACCTGGTCTACCTACCTCAGCCTCAACTGCCATGACAGTCAGCCAAGATCTTTCTCAGATCCGGCCAGTCATTCTTGACCAACCACTGCCTAGATCTTCTACTGTTCCTACTTTGGCTCCATCTGTTTTTGCAGGTCTACCCTTACCGTCTTTGTCTACCACATCTATGCCTTCTTCTACTTCAGCACCAGCTCCTGCTACTAATAAAGGCTATGAAAAGATGGATCCCTGAAGAGTCCAGGGACTGTTTTCTTTTTGATGGGATGTCATTTCTTATTTACTATTTGTACTTCTCCTATATGTTCTATTCAAAACCCTTTTTAATGAAAAATGTGGTGTTTTATTTAATTTTCTATACTTTTTGATAATCCCAAAAGGGGGAGAAAAACTACAAGTATAAAATGGGGAGAAAACTACAAGGGTCAGTACTATAATGCGATATGTTATTAAAGAATCTTTTATTCTTTAATTTTTGCTATTCTAATATGTTAGTTTCTTTAATGTTACATTTCATTTATATTTTGACTCTATATGATTTTTGATAATCAAAAAGGGGGAGATTGTAGTACTCCTCATGTGTTAATCATGTTTTAATGATCACAAATCCTATTACTATTAATTAATCTCAATCTTAATTTCACAAGATCACAAATCCTATTACTGTTAATCAATTTCAATAATAACTACACATCATGTTTTAATGATAACAAATCTTATGGATGTTAGTTACTCTCTTTATTATTTACAAGTCTTATGCATGATCACAAATCTCACATATATTATCAAGCCTTTATATTTATGATTCAAGCTATTTTACTCTCTGCTGGTTAAACTTAATCCATATTCTGCATATTACTGACTAAGTCCAAATACAGATATTTGTCTAAGTATGGACACACCGTGAAGGACTCACCGTGACCCAGACACCGTGGCCCAGACACCATGAACCAGACTCTGTGAGGGACTCACCGTGACCCAGACACCATGACCCAGACACCATGAACCAGACAGCGTGAAGGACTCACCGTGACCTAGACACTGTGACCCAGACACCGTGACCCAGACACCGTGAACCAGACACCGTGAAGGAAAAACTGTGACCTCGACACCGTGAGCTAGACACCGTGACATGGACATACCGTGAAGCTCATACCGTGAAGCTCATACCATGACCACATACCATGAAGCTCATACCCTGAAGCTCATACCATGACCACATACCGTGAAAGCTATACCAAGAAGAAGACACTATTTACATAATCACTATGACACTGTTTCTTAACTTTTAATCAATATTATTTAAATAATGCTAACGGCCATATTTGATGTTTTTAATGCAATTAATGTTATTTAATGATAGTTGTTGGCATGTCAGGAAACCGTATCTCGTACCAATGAAAAGGGAATCATTCCTACTAACAGAACTTTAGGAATATAAGAAATATTGAGACGCAGTACATGTGAAAGAAGTGAAGCGAGAAAAGTGTGACGATACAATAATAAGAACTTACATACACCCGAGAGCACTGTGATGAACAAGAAGAACAATCCCGAGCGAGATGGAGATTGCAAGACTTTCAAAAAAACTCTCATGAATGCAATCCAATACTACTGAAGAACACACGAAGAATCAAGAGATCTTTCTCACACCAGTAGAAGATAAGATGAACTATGACACTCTATATTTCAATAGAAAAAACAGAGAAGGGCTCAGAAGTATTCCTGCTGAATCCAACGAGTTCAGAGCTGCATTGATAATCACTAGAGATTTCTAAACTCTTATCTATCTTCTCTAAGTGATTTGTTTATTTACTTTCGAGCAGTGTGGTGTACTCTGTATATAAGGCCCCAGCCTTAAACATCACTTAATCTTGAGTTACTTCAAGAATACATGTTGAGGATCTTTTCAGGTTTAGAGTTTTAGAGAATTAGATCATAAATCATGCATTACATTCCACATTTAAACAAAGTGGTTACATAAAAGATAGTGCTCATTTTACCAATCAACGGAAACATATTTAAAACAAAACATGGATTGTTTCTTGACACTTCCTTGACACTATCATCACATCATGTACCTTTCCCTTGACCTGTGAAAAACATTTCAAAAACTTGGGATGGGCATAAAAAGCTCAGTAAGGGATATAAAAATATGGAAAGGAAACATGAGTACATGTATATATAAGAATCAATGAAATCATACATTACTCATAAAAGATAATCACATTAACATACCTCATCAAATCAGGAATAAATCATAGAAATCATAATACATAAAGGTAACTTGAGGCATTCATAACATTCTTACGTAGGGAGTAACCCTCTTGGTTACATTTGGAATACCCATCACAGTATATTCCCTAAATCTCTTTAGAGAAACCTTAATGTTTAACTTCTTCATGTTACCCAATGCATTGGAGAGCTATATCGGGCTCACCCACCTTAGTTTATCATGAAACCACCCGTCTTCATAACAATGCCCAAGAACCATAACATAATTGTATCACATAAAACATGGATAAAGGAAACATAACATTTCCACATTTCAATCACAAGATATCAATACAACACATTGATATAAGAAAAACATTATGAAAACCATTTTCAATACCAAAATAAATAAAAAGTAAAACATGGTATTTATTTTTCATTTTAAAAAAAATTTATGGCTTGTAGAGGAAGTCGAAACTCAAATAATGGTCACGGTGGCAGAGAAGTCGTTGTCACCGCATACAAATGACAAAAACATTCCTTTTTATCATTTAGTAAAACACTTCATATAAAAAATATTCCTTTTGGATAAATTTAAAAGTCAAAGGGTTTTATACACCGTATAAAAGAAGGTTGTGTATAAAACAAAATATGCCTCAATGAAAGGAGATTGAGACGAAGTCCCCTACCTAGGGTCTAACTTGACTAGATCGTTCTTTAACGTCCTTAATAATAAACTTGAGTTAATTTTTACTTGCTTAAGAACCTTTTTCAAGTTCATTATTCCTTTTATATCACTTATTACCATGTTATGAACACTATGTAATTATTTAAGTTAATAATGGTCATTTTGTTGATCATTGGTACTTGAGTCAAAAATAAACTCTTTATAATTACAATTTGTTCATGGGGTAAAATATCCATTATATCCAAAATTATATTCAAGATGTAGATATCATATATATCATATATATCCAGTATATACATGCATTTATAATATTACATAACATTTCGAGGTCAGAAATGAAATGCACCGTTCATGGAGACGGTAAGCCGTACGTATGCATGAACGCTACATCCAGTTCTATTACATATTTAATGGAATTAAAACATAATGATACATAATAGTATTATAATTCTAGTACTGTATCATATATATCTATCCTTTATACGTACCATATATGGTATGAACGAATCAAATCACTTTGAGGAGGTGGTAGTCCGCACTTCCTAAAATGAAGATATCACGTTTACCCATAATGGAAACCATAAAGGTATGCCATAAATGAAAAATACAGAAGCTTAAGTAAAAAATAAACATATTATATATCATATAAAAATATAGTGACGTCTTAATGGCCACCTTTGAAGGTGTTATATGAGTGTTGAAAAATAATCATTTCGTGAGGCAGAAATTCACCATCCACAGAAACAGTATGTTCTTTAACCATTAGATGTAGGTGTGTGTAAGTTTAGCTAGAATCCTTCTTATAACAACATCATAGTATATTGAAGATACTGGTTTTGTTACAAAATAAAGGTATAAAAGAGTTTAGAGAGTTGGAGAATCAAAATAAAACATAAGAACACAAGAGAAAACACTAACTTTAAAATGGGTGACTCTTTTTGATTTGAGATCAAAGGCTTCCTTGGGAAGACTTATTCCCAAAGTGAGGCTTCAAGGATTAGGATAGGAATGTGGAGAGACAAAATGGACAGGGTTTGGCCGAGCCAAATGCTTGAGAGGTGTGGGTAAGGTAGTAGAGGTGGGGGCCTTTTATAAGAGGAGAGGAGGGGCACTCTTGGAAAGTTATAAAAGGTTACTTTATTATAAAACTCTTTTCAGATTTTAAGGGTCCCAAAATTATATATTTCAAGGATAAGGTGATAAGATTTTGAAATCCACCCATACAATAGGTTTTTTGCAGGTTTAGGTCTTATATTTTACATTATCTTTTCATTTTATTTAAATAGTTAAATAATGAGGTAATCACTGCATCATCATGGTGTCATAAATAATTTAATTTATTTGATGTCTAAAAATTATAAAAAAAATATCATGATGTAGGAAATTTTATTAGCTTTCTAATTAATATTTATAGTCAAAACTCTGACTTGTATAAACCCATGTAAAATATTTTTTATTAAAACAATACATGTTTGTGTCATTTTTACTTTTACTTTAAATAAAAGGCATTAATGTTATTTTCATTTTATTATAATATCATTTTTACCTTAAACTACACTAATTACCTCAAATCGCGATTAAAAACTTAAAAGTTACTATTCACCAAAAAATTATTTTAATCCCATTGAACCACATTTTACTTCCTAATTACAACCATGTATGTTTGATTTTCTGAATTCAAACCACATAGGTGGTAAATTTTAATTTAAACGAAAACTCAGTTTTTTAAGTACCACTTAGTGGTTTCACTGTTCATCAAAAATTGAGGTTTTTCAGAAAAATACCAAAACTTCACCCTAAGATATATTTTACATTCTGAATACGAAAATGATGTCTATTTAACAAAATTAAAAACATATAAGTTACAATAATTAATTTAATAATTAATTCCCGCTGTCAGAACAAATAGCGTGTTTTTATGAAACAATATATATCAAAAGATTGACACTAGTTTATGTCCAATTTCAAAGTGAAATTAATTCCAACAACCACTATTGGATTAAATGGTAAAAATATATTCTAATTTAAATTTAAAACAAATTTATAAGATAATTTAATCATATAAATAAATTAGATTAAAGATAGTTTTTGAATTAAAATACAACATTTTTAACTATTCATTAAAAAATGAACTTTATCGGAAAAATACCAAAAATTCACACAAATTAAATTTTGATGTTCCGATTCTAAAGAATAATTTTATTTGGTACAATAGAATGTATAAGAGTGACCAAAACTATATTTATAGACGGTTCGCCATCAAAAGGCGATAAGTCGACCTTTAGTGAATGTTAGAGTATATATGCCTAAAATTGAATTCTTTTTATATTTTAAGACTTTATCCTTTATTGGATAACTGTAAAAACATTTAACAAACATATATAATCATATTTTAGTTATTTTCATTCATTCCCACCAATAAAACGGCTACGTGTTAACTACCATTTAAAATAATATTATTTTATTACTAGTGTGCAACGTAATATTTCAAAGAATCTCTTTGTTGTGTATCGGGTATGCTATCGAACATAGAAACCCCTTTAAAGTAAAATTAATATTTAATTCACAAATATTAATAAATGTGAAAATGTTTTATTCTTTATTTACCTGGGATGTTACATACTTCCCCCCTTTTGGGAATTGCATCCTCGCAATTTTATTCACTTATCAAAATAAGTGGGGGTATTTATCCCTCATAGCATTTTCAGATTCCCACGTTGCCTTTTCAACCATATTGTTTTTCAACAAAACCTTTACCTGGTAAATTACCTTATTTCGCAACACTTGCTCTCTTCGGTCGAGAATCTGGACAGTTTGTTCTTCATAAGAGAGATTCTCTTCCAACTGAACTACCCCTGGGCTCAAAACATGAGATGGATCTGGCATATACTTTCTCAACATCGAAACATGAAAAACATTGTGTACCTGAGATAAACTCAGAGGTGAAGCCACTCGGTAAGAAACTGATCCAAATTTCTCCAGAATTTCATATGGTCCAATAAACCTTGGACTCATCTTTCCTTTCTTACCAAATCGCATCACACTTTTCCATGGTGAAACTTTGAGAAAAACATGATCACCTACCTCGAATGATAGATCCTTCCTCCGGTTATCCGCATAACTCTTCTGTCTACTCTGAGCTGTTCTCATGTGTTTCTGAATCAACTAAACTTTTTCTGCCATCTCTTCTACCAATTCCGGTCCCATCAACTTCCTTTCACCCACTTCACCCCAAAACTTTGGAGTTCGACACCGCTTCCCATATAATTCCTCAAATGGTTCCATCTGTATACTGGAATGAAAACTGTTATTATAATAATACTCAACCAATGAAAGAGGTTGGTCCCAACATCTGTGATAATCCATCGAACAAGCACATAGCAGATCCTCCAAAGTCTAAATTGTTCCTTCTGACTACCCATCTGATCGAGAATGAAAAGCTGAACTAAAATTTAATTCAGTACCCAATGTCTTCTGAAGGCCTTTCCAAAAGTTAGAAGTAAACCTAGGATCACTGTCAGATACAATGGAGAGAGGAAATCTATGTAACCTAAATATCTCTTTAAGATAAAAATGGGAAAGTTTATCTAGAGAAAACATATCTCGTATAGAAAGGAAATGAGCAGATTTAGTCAAGAAATCAACAATAACCCAGATTGCATTATTACCTCGAGGTGTCTTCGGCAATCCCACAACGAAGCCCACGGATATATTCTCTCATTTCCACTCTGGAACTGGTAAAGGCTGAAGCATCGCTTTTGGTAACTGCCTCTCTACTTTAACCTGTTGACAAGTCAAACACTTCACAGTAAAATCAGCAATATCCCTTTTCATTCCATCCCACCAGTAATACTCTTGAAGATCTCTATACATCTTAGTACTACCAAGATGGACTGAAAATGGAGAACTATGAGCTTCACATAACAAATCTCTCTTCAACTGTGAATCAAACGGCACACAAAATCTCCTCCCAAATCTCAAAAAAATAATTATCAATATTGAATTCAGGAAACTTACCCTTCTGAACCAGCTCTACCTTTTTCTGCAACTCGATGTCTTGCTTCTGTGCTTGCTTAATTCTGTCTGATAGAGAAGATTTCACTGATACCTAAAACAAAATAGAAGGACATCCAGCACCAACAACTTCTATGCGAAAGTTCATCAAATCCTTAACCCAAGTTTCATGTTCCAAACACAACATTTTTAATGAAGCATTACTTTTTTGACTCAAAGTATCAGCCACTTTATTTGATTTTCCCAGATGGTAATGAATTGTACAATAATAATGCTTAATTCATTCTATCCATATCCTCTATCTCATGTTCAATTCTTTATGAGTGAATATATACATTAAACATTTGTGATCGATATATATTTCACACTTTACTCTATACAAATGATGCCTCCAAATTTTTAAAGTGAAAACAACAGCGGCTAATTCCAATTCATGTGTAGGGTAATTAACCTCATGAGTTTTCAACTGTCGTGAAGAATAAGCAATTACCTGATCATTCTGCATTAAGATGCAACCAAGTCCTTTCAATGAATCATCACTGTTGATAACAAACTCCCCATTCCTGGAAGGTAGTGCCAAAACTGGAGCATTCACCAATCTTCTTTTCAGTTCCGGAAAACAATCATCACATTATTTTGTCCAGATAAACATAACACCCTTCCGAGTTAGCTTAGTAATTGGACTAGAGAACCGTGAAAATTTTCTAATAAACCTTTGGTAATAGCCTACCAAACCAAGGAAGCGAAAAATCTCAGTTACATTTGTGGGTCTTGGCCATTCTTCCACAAACTTTGTTTTTGCAGGATCAACTGTTATCCCATCTTTAGAAACAATATGACCATGGAAAGAAATTTTTTACAACCAAAACTAACACTTGCTGAATTTCCCATAAAATTTCTTTTCTTATAAGGTTTGGAAAATGACCCTTAAATGCCTTTCATGCTCCTCTTTAATTTTAGAAAACACCAAAATATCATCAACGAAAACAACCACAAACTTATCCAAGAACTCATGTAAAATTATATTCATTAAGCCCATGAATACAGAAGGTGCATTGGTTAGCCCAAAAGGCATTACTACAAATTCATAATGGCCATATCTTGTATGAAATGCGGTCTTCGGAATATCTGCTTTCTTTACCTACAACTGATGGTACCCCAATCTCAGGTCAATCATTGAAAGATACTGAGCTCCCTGGAGCTGATCAAACAAATCATCGATATGAGGCAAAGGATATTTTTTCTTAACAGTGATGTTATTCAAGGCTTTATGATCAATGCAAAGTCTTATAGAACCATCTTTATTTTAAACAAATAAAACAGGAGCACCGCATAGTGATGTGCTAGGTCGAATGAAACCATTCTCTAATAAATATTGCAATTGCTCCTTCAACTCTAAAAGTTCGATTTGTGTCATTCGATAAGGGGGTTTTGAAATTGGCTTAGCATCAGGAACTAAGTCTACAGTACACTCAACTTACTGATCTGGTATTATTCTAGGAAACTCATCAGGAAAAACATCTGGATACTCATTTACCACTGGCACATCATTAATCTGAACAGTTCCCTTGTTTTCAACAATATGTGCAAGGTAACATTCGTTTCCATATTTTCCAAGTTTCACAGCCTCTTGATACGTTATCAACAGTAAGGGTTCATTCTTGTATACAAACTGAAAGTCTTTCTGAAAAGAAACTTCTCTAACTCTATATTCAATCTTAGCATGGTAAATAGAGAGCCAATACATACCCAGGATAACATCAAACTCTACTAGAGGTAAAACAATAAGGTTTGCAAGTAGGTTCTTTCCACAGATAAGGATAGGAAGATTCTTATAAATTCTTTTTGCCTCAATATTTCCCCCCAGGTGTTTTTACCAAAAGATCAGGAGTCATTTCTTGAGATGGTATTCCCATTTTACTTGAAAAGTTTTCAGAGATGAAAGAATGTGTAGAACCTGAATCAAACAACACACTGGCATAATCTGAAAAAACAAACAAAGTACCTGATACAACTTCATTTGATAGACCAGCATCTGCTGAAGTAGTTGCAAAGGATTTCACCACCCCTTTCTACTTGTAGTCTAACTACTTCCCATCACTCGAGATCTTCGTCAGACACTCATTTGCATAGTGACCCATCTCATTTCACTTAAAACATTTCACTAACTGTAAATCAAATTTGGACTTACCATCACCATGAACTTTTTTAGTACAATCACGAGCCTTATGTCCAATCATTCCACTTCGGTATCACTTTCCAGAATTCAGAAGACATTCCCCAGAATGCCTTTTCCACATTTATCACAAATTGGAAGCTTAGTTTACTTACCGTCAGACCTTTTTGAAGAATTCATTCCTTTATCCTGCCACCTCGGTCTCTTCTTCTGCTGGTTGTTATATAACACTTGACCATCAGAAAACTCCATTTCCACATTCTCAGCACATCAAAAAAGCTTTTCATAACTCTTAAACTCGCGAGAATCTAAAGCCCTTCGATATTTTGGATTTAATCCTGAGTAAAAACGATTGATTTTACTATCAAGGTCTCTGATAAAATTTGGAGCATACCTTGCCAATCGAGTGAACCTTTCTTCATAGGTAGCCACTGAGTCTTCCTCTTGCCTCAATTCCAAGAATTTTTTTTTTCATCCTAAGTCAAACAACCTTAGGAAAATACTTCTCAAGAAACATACCTTTGAATTCATCCCAGTCGAGAGCATCAATCTCATCAGCCTCCCTGGTATTTTTAACCATCGACCACCACTGATCTACTTCACCCTCCAAATGGTAAATAGCAAGAATAACCTTTTGATTGTCTGAACACCCCATGAAATCGAAATTATTCTCCAGTTCTTTAATCCACCATTCATCTGTCACATGGTCAGATGATCCTCTGAATGATGGGGGATGTTTCCTCATGAAATGTTCCACCACTGGCATGTTCCTCTGTGGTTAATTTGTCTGATCTCGTGCATGGATACCACCACCATTTATCGCTTAGTCAACTACACCATTACTGCAACAAACTGTTCAGTTCCAATTCCGACCATCTCAGGATGCTGATTCGGAAGGTTATTTCCTTTTGTATGCCTTCCTAGCACTGCTTCCCTGTTTCCTCTACAGAAAACCATTCTGAACAAACATGTCTTAGATAAAGCAACATGGTAATCTTCAAATGCTATATCATTTCAATTAGACCATAAAAAAATATTTTTGTATAATCATTTAATAGAATTATAACTCCTAAAGTTATCTAAACCGACCTTTGATACAAACTATAAGGCCCCAGCCTTAAACATCACTTAATCATGAGTTACTTCAAGAATACACGTTGATGATCTTTTTAGGTTTAGAGTATTAGAGAATTATAACATAAATCATGCATTACATTCCACATTTAAACAAAGTGGTTACATAAATGATAGTACTCATTTTTCCAATCAATGGAAACATATTTAAAACAAAACATGGATTCTTTCATAAAACTTCCTTGACACTATCATCACATCGTGTACCTTTCCCTTGACCTGTGAAAAATATTTCAAAAACATGGGATGAGCATAAAAATATCAGTAAGGGATGTAAAAATATGGAAAGGAAACATGAGTACATGTATACATAAGAATCAATGAAATCATACTTTTCTCATAAAACATATGCACTTTAACATACCTCATTAAATCATGAATAAATCATAGAAATAATAATACATAAAGGTTACTTGAGGCATTGATAACATTCTTACATAGGGAGTAACCCTCTTGGTTACGTTTGGAATACCCATCACAGTATATTCCCTAAATCTCTTCGGAGAAACCTTAACGTTTAACTCATTCGCGTTACCCAATGTATTGGAGAGATATAATAGGCTCACCCTCCCTTAGTTTATCATGGAACCACCCATCTTCATAACAATGCCCAAGAACCATAACATAATTGTATCACATAAAACATTCATAAAGGAAACATAACATTTCCACATTTCAATCACAAGATATCAATACTACACATTGATATAATAAAAACATTATGAAAACCATTTTCAATACCAAAATAAATGAAAAGTAAAACATGGTATTTATTTTTCATTTTAAAAAAAAGTTATGGCTTGTAGAGGAAGCTGAAACTCAATAATGGTCACGGCGGCGGAGAAGTCGTTGTCGCCGCATACATACGACAAAAACATTCCCTTTTGTCATTTAGTAAAATGTTTCGTATAAAAAGGATTCATTTTGTATAAATGTAAAAGTAAAAGGGGTTTATACACCGTATAAAAGAATGTTGTGTATGAAACAAAATTTGCCTCAATGAAAGGAGATTGAGACGAAGTCCCATACCTCGGGTCCGACTTGACTCCGTTGTTCTTTAACATCCTAAATAATAAACTTGTGTTAATTTATACTTGCTTAAGAACCTTTTTCAAGTTAATTATTCCTTTTATATCACTTATTACCATGTTATGAACACTATGTAATTATTTAAGTTAATAATGGTCGTTTTGTCGATTATTGGTACTTGAATCAAAAATAACTTCTTTATAATTACAATTTGTTCATAGGGTAAAATATCCATTATATCCAGAATTATATTCAAGATTTAGATATCATATATGTCACATATGTCCAGTATATACATGCATTTATAATATTACATAACATTTGGAGGTAAGAAATCAAATTCACCGTTCATGGAGACGGTAAGCCATACGTATGCATGAATGTTACTTCCATTTCTATTTCATATTTAATGGAATTAAAACATAATGATACATAATAGTATTATAATTCCATTATTTCATCATATATATCTATCCTTTATATGTACCACAAATGATATTAACGAATCAAATCACTTTGAGGGGGCGGTAGTCCGCACTACCTAAAATGAAGATATCACGTTTACACATAATGGAAACCATAAAGGTATGACATAAATGTAAAATACAGAAGCTTAAGTAAAACATAAACATATTATATATCATATATAAATATAGTGACATCTTAATGGACACCTTTGAAGGTGTTATATGAGTGTTGAACAATCATCATTTCGTGAAGCAGAAATTCTCCATCCACAGAAATAGTATGTTCTTTAACCATTAGATGTAGGTGTGTGTGAGTGTAGCTAGAATATTTATTATAACAACATCCTAGTATATTGAAGATACTGGTTTTGTTACAAAATAAAGGAATAAAAAGAGTTTATAGGGTTGGAGAAGCAAAATAAAACATAAGAACACAAGAGAAAAAACACTACCTTTAAAACGAGTAACTCTTTTTGATTTGAGCATAAAGGCTTCCTTGGGAAGACTTCTGCCCAAAGTGAGGCTTCAAGGAGTAATATAGGAATGTGGAGAGACAAAACGGACAGGTTTTGGCCGATCCAAAAGCTTGAGAGATGTGGGTAAGGTGGTAGAGGTGGGGGCCTTTTATAAGAGGAAAGGAGAGAACTCTTGGAAAGTTATAAAAGGTTACTTTATTATAAAATGATTTTCGGATTTTAAAGGTCTCAAAATTATATATTTCTAGTATAAGGTGATAAGAGTTCGAAATACAGCCATCTAATAGGTTTTTTACAAGTTTAGGTCTTATATTTTACAATATCTTTTCATTTTATTTAAATCGTTAAATAATGAGGTAATCACTGCATCATCATGGTGTCATAAATAATTTAATTTATTTAATGTATAAAAATTATAAAATAAATATCATGATTTATGAAATTGTTTTAGATTTCTAATGACTATTTATAGTCAAGAATATTACTTGTATAACCCCATATAAATATTGTTTTAGTATAACAACACATGTTTGTGTCATTTTTATTTTTACTTTAAATAAAATGTATTAATGTCATTATCTTACCCAAGTGGCTCCATGGGGTCCCAAAAATCGACTCATGAGTTTTCTTGGTCGGCCATGACTCATACAATAGGGTTAGGACAAGTTTCAAGTTATTTTCATTTTATTATAATATCATTTTTACCTTAAACTACACTAATTACCTCTAATCGTGATTAAAAACATAAAAGTTACTATTCACCAAAAAAATTATTTTAATCCCATTGAACCACATTTTACTTACTAATGACAACCATTTATGTTTGATTTTTGAAATTCAAAACACAGAGATGGTAAAATTTCATTTAAACGAAAAATCAGTTTTTTAAGTACCACTTAGTGGTTTCACTATTCATCAAAAATTGAGTTTTTTAGAAAAATACCAAAACATCACCCTAAGATATATTTGATATTCCAAATTTAAAAATGATGTATATTTAAAAAAATTCAAAACATATAAGTTACAACAATTAATTTAATAATTAATTCCCGCTGTCAGAACAAATAGCGTGTTTTTATGAAACAATATATATCAAAAGATTGACACTAGTTTATGTCCAATTTCAAAGTGAAATTAATTCCAACGACCACTATTGGATTAAATGGTAAAAATATATTCTAATTTAACTTTAAAACCAATTCAAAATATAATCTAATCATATAAATAAATTATATTAAAAAGAGGTTTTGAATTAAAATACAATATTTTCACTATTCATTAAAAAAATGAACTTTATCGGAAAAATACCACAAATTCACACAAAGTAAATTTTGATGTCCCAATTCTAAAGAAGAATTTTATTTGGTCCAATAGAATGTATAAGAGTTACCAAAACTATATTTATAGAAGGTTCTCCATCAAAAGGCGATAAGTCGACCTTTAGTGAATGTTAGAGTATATATGCCTAAAAAAGAATTCTTTTCGTATTTTAAGCCTTTATCCTTTATTGGAAAAATGTAAAAACATTTAACAAACATATATAATAATATTTTGGTTATTTCTATTCATTCCCACAAATAAAACAGCAACGTTTTAAATACCATTTAAAATTATATTATTTTATTACTAGTGTGCAATGTAAGATTTTAAAGAATCTCTTTGTTGCGTATCGGGTACCCTATAGAACATAGCAACCCCTTTAAAGTAAAATTAATATTTAATTCAAAAATATTAATAAATATGAAAATGTTTTATTCTTTATTTACCTGGGATGTTACATTTTATTTCTTATACACACACTGTCTCATGTACTGAACTGGAGGATGTCAAATCCTCACTCCAAAACTCTTAACTCTTGTTTACCCCCGTCAACTGTGTAAGGGGTCCTTGTGTGGCCTAGTCTTTGTTTTTCTTCCCACAAAGAATAGTGGTAGAGGTCCCTGTGTGGCCTGGACAGTTTTGTAAACTGTTGTTAACCCCGATCCAGGGTGTGGATCAAATTTATATTAATTTGAGAGGACTAAGTCTCGGCTTGATACTGAACCTCTTGTTATATCTGTTGTGCATCTTTAGTTTAAGTTCAAAGTATACTACATATATCATATTTATTCCACTGATATTACTTTTAAATACAAAAACATTTTAAAGCTACTTTGAAAGTTAAATTAGCAAGTGTTTGCACTTATTGTAAATAAGTAGGTTAGTTTCAAAAGTTAGTTTGATCTAGTGGTTAAATTAACTGAGACCTAATAAATCTTTGAGAAGATAAGTGAACATTTACAATATGTATAAATTCACTACAGTTTAACTTGTTTTATAAATTGGGAGATTTTAAATAGATAATATTTTAACAGAAATTTAAATTGGAACGCAATTCACCCCCCTCTTGAGTATCCACTCCGACCAACAATATAAAATAGAATTCTTTTTCAAGCTATCTAGAAAGTGGAATTGATACATTAATTTGTTTTCATAGAATTCCAGGAGTATCCCAAAAAGAACATCAACATATCATATACCAACAATTGAGGATGCATTCATTATTCCAAATAAAGGGACATATATTTATTTAAGCTATGTATGAATCATTTATATATTACTGAGGACCTGGAAGAAGGTGATCCTTTCAATTGGAAGTGACCCATCGAATGAATGATTGAGGGAGTGACCCTTGGGAATCAATGAGATATTATAAAATATTTTTAGGTAGTGATCCTAGGAATAGAAGTGATATTGGACAAACCTTGTGTTTTCAGTGAGATTTAGTGCATTTGGTACATTAGTCCATTGTCATTGTATGCTCCTTAGATGCATCCCAATGAGGGTAAACCAAATAAAATCTATGTTTCCTTATTCTTTATTTCTTTCTTTATTTTTTTGAATCAACATCATATAATTTTTTTAAGGGTAAAATCAATATAAACTCCAAATATCCAAAGAAGTGGCCCTTATAATAATGAATTCCAAATCCAATTGGGTAGGAATAATTTTTTAAATAATATACAAACCCTAGTTCACCCGCAACCCAATATTAGGTTATATAAGCCCCTTCTTTGTCTATAACCTAATATATGTTTTCCTAAATCTAGTTATTAGGGTTTCTACTAAACTTCCTATGATGCCTACTACAATGACTCCAACCTCAGTATCCCAAAGACAATTTTTTCTTAATTGAAATAGCATAAGATATAATTAATCAGATACTCCATGTCCAACTAGTTTAATAGTCTTGGAAAAGAAGATAAATTCATAATTCACATATTAAATTTAAACAAAACAATTATAGAAAAATAAGGAATATCATTATTCCCTATATAACATCCTTTAATTTTATTATTAGTACACTTACTAGATTCAAGGGAAAGTAAAAAAAATAAGTCTGAGCTCAAATTATTAGTTAGAGTTAAGTACAACCTAAGTTATCATGAATCAATAAGCATAATCATGAAAAGGTAAATAGCTGAACCCACATTATATTTAAATAATTGAAATCTCATGATAAATATGGTATGATAAATAAATTAAAACAAATGACATTTAATTAAAAACATGACTACCAAACTGGATAAGGCATAATCAATATGGAATGGAAAATAATGGGAAACACATTCCATATAATCAATAAATAGTGAATGAAATGAACCAAACATGGAATCATTTTGAAAATATCATGGATAATAATAACTAAATTATAAATGAAGGATTCATGATATTATATGTAAAAGGGGTTTTGTATTCACCATGTAAGATAAATTTGGTTCAAAACACTAAAATATGTCTTAATGAAAGGAAATTGAGATGAAGTCTCTTACCTCATGCTTCCTTTTAGTTGAACATTTTATAACCTAATTTATAATGGTTTTAATGGTTTTAAAAATTTATAATAGAACCATATTAATATTTTTAATATCATATATTATTTTATTTTAAAATCTTATTATCATTTCATTATTAATATTTCATTGTTTCCATTGTTTCAGGTGTTAATTTCCTTATTTTCTCATGTGTGGTTTAATATGAAAGTTCCAAATATTAATTATAGGATATAGATACATAATATAAAGAATGATATTAATTTTATAAATATCATTTTTTTCATTATATTCATTTTTATAATCATTTTCAAAATTCAAATGAGGAGAATGGATCACATCACATTGTGGAAAGGGTAGAGAAGAAGTTCACATAAGCGACGTTATCATTGCCTTAATGGGTGAAAGGGTAAGGAATTGTATGATATATTTACATTAAACAATCAATATAAATTAATATATATCATATATATTCATTAATTTTATCCTTATTACATCCCATGTAAAGCATAAGTGAAAAAAGAATCATGTCACTTCATGAGCCGGTAGTCCGCCGTACACATATGAGATATTATCACAATTTAAATAGAATGGAATTTAAGAAGGTATATGTTACATTAAAATTAAATAATCTAAATAGTATATTAAATATCATATACATTCATTAAATCATTCATTATATATATCCTTGTATGGTGGTGATAGAAAATAAATTACATCGGTTCATGAGGAGATAGTCTGTTGTACACACGATCGATGGTTTCACTTCCCATTTGATGGAAGAGTAAATACATAAAATATTTTAGAATAGAATAATAAAATATATTAATTTAGGAAAAACGTTTTTTATATTACCATGATTAAATAATATTCTAGTGATGTTTAAGAATAAATTAGATGAAAATGATCGTATAATAATGTCACCTCTTCTTCGAGAAACTTCTTTTGGTTTGAACAAAAGTCCTTCCAATGATGGATTTTTGATCAAAAAAATGGATCTAGTAAGTTGGTATGGAATTCCGGAAGATATTTTTTTCGGTATTTACTGATCCAAAGAGCTTTGGAAATATGAAAAGAGGAGGAGAAGGGTGTCCTTTTATAAGTGAGGGAGAAGACACATATGGAGTTTTTGAAAAGATTAAATTTTACCAAAATTTTTATCATTAAAAATCCTCATAATAGTTTATTATCAACAATTAAATGTGAAAAAATCTATATATGGACATACAGTGGGTTTTGGATAAATATTTTTCTAACATCCTGAGATTTTTTGAAATGTTTTTTTTAATTAATTTAATATTTTTGATATTTTTCATTTCACACAAAACTGAATATATTTTTATTTATATTAAAGTACAATATTAGGATTTTATACACAACATGAAACACATATATTATCATTAAGTACATGTAGAACTATTTTTTTCTTATATTACACACAATAATGAGTCCATTTGGCAGATTGTGTTACATGTAACACCAAGTTTTTACAAAACTACAATGTACTATAAAAAAGTTTATTAAAATATTATTATAGGTACAACCTATATTTTATTATGGAAAAATTAATAATATTAATTAAATTATAAAAATATTATGTCCACGTGTATATAAAATGAATCCTTCGTTCATCAATTTCTATAAGTGAATGTAAGAACTATTTGAATGTAAATAAATTACTTTTCTAAGAAAACTATTTTTCAGTGTACAAACACAGTTTTATATTAGTAAATTATAAAAACCACTTTTTATGAATGTTTTAAATAACATTAATATATTAAATATTTAATAAATATTATTTATACTTGTCCAATAGATTTTATACGTATAATATAAGAATAAATCCAATTTTACGAATAAAATATATATTCTTCTAAATATTAATTATAACATATTTTAAATGAGAACCCATATTAAATAAAATTTATACACATTTATAAATTTTATTTGAAAAATAAATTGATTTTTTTAAGTGGAACATAAAAATTAGGTTTGGGTGATTTTTTGTTATTTTTTTGTAAAGTTTCATTTTTTGATGAATAATGAATTTTAATTCAAAACTTCATTTTTGTATAAATTATTTATAAGGTTAAACTAGGTTTTTGAATTGTTTTAAAGATAAATTAGATCAATTATAAATAAATTATTCCAATTTAGTTCATTTTAATCAATTTCACTTTTAAATTAGATATAAAAAACATAACAAACTTCTGAACATTTCTACTTTAAAAACACGATGTGTCGTCTCATCAGTAGTATTAAATTTAAATTAACTTATTCCACCTATTTTATTTGAATTTATAAAAATGGATTCCATATTTTGGATAAAAAAATTACAATGTATAATACGATTAAATTAGTTTTTTAAAAAAATATTAGGGAAAATGATCAAAATTAATTACAGTAATTAGGAGAAAAATTATCTTAACAAGGGACTAAACTGTACACTTAAAAGACCTAATGAGATATAAACATCTCCAAAATAAATTATATAGACATATATAGACCTTATAATCTTTTATCTATATTTTGGTTCATTATTGGAGTCGCTTTTAATTGGAACATGTGGGTGAAATTCTATATCTAAAACCTTTCAAGAATATCACTCCTCCTTCAATATAAAAAGGCACTCATCCCTCCCACTTATTCACACCACTAAATCCATTTGGCTCCAAAATAATATTACGAAATACCCTCCCAACATACCTAAATTCATCCTATAATCCTCCCTCTAGGCACAAATCCATCCAAGGAAGCTCTTTGGTGCAAACCAAAAGGAGTTACCCAAATAAGAGGTAAGATCCTTCCCCAATATTTTTTTTATTTTCATTGTCCACCCCATAAAATATTATTAATAAATGATTATATAAAAAACTCAGTATATTAAATATAATAATATGTTTTTATTCTATTTTTTATACCTATAATTACACACACTTCCATCTAATTGATAATTAACATTCCATTCTTGGGTATGGTGAATTATCACCTCATGAAATGATATTCTTAATTTTTCCTTTACCACCTATCATGGTTTGAAATTATGATGTAAAATCTATTTTTATATTATATATATGATATATAGGATTTATTTTTGCTTCTGGAATTATTATATAACACATACATTCATTTTTTCTATTTTGTGTAAATATGGTAATTTCATTTGGGGAAGTGTAGACTACTGTCTCTTCAAAGTGATGTGATTCATAAAATTCTACATAGAATGTATTAAGGATGGGTTCAGTAAAGATATGTAATATATATGAAATAGTTATTATACTAGAATTTGTATATATATTTATACATATACTTTATTTTTTTTCTTTCAATGTGATAATTAAACAGAAACATCGTTCATGTGTACGTACGACCTACTATCTCTATAAACAGTGTATCCCATTTCATAATTCTATATTTTATAGATTATTAAAAACACATATAAATTTAATATAAATAAAATTTATATCATTTTTTACTTTATTTAAATCAGGATACAAGTATGAGGATCTAAAATATAACAAATCAAGACACATGTAAAAAACAATGAGGACATTACCTGAAATGGGAAATTCACATGGAAGTGGTAATAAGATGGTAATATAAATTAATACATGGTATTACATATATTAATATGGATCTATGTTAAATTTATAATAAATATATATTTATTATATAGGATTTTTTAATTATTACTTTGAGAGTTGAGACTTAAGGTAAGGGTTTTCTCATCTCACTTTTATTTTCTATGAGACACAATCCATGTTCACCACCTATTTCTTATATGTGGTGTTTCTAATGCCCATGGATGCATTATATTATTATTATAATTAAATTTAGTTTTATTTACATATTTTATTGATGATCATTATTTCATGGGGTTTATGTTTCAAAATTTACCAAATCAGTAATGTATTTTTGTCTCAATTTTTTTTTTGAGACACATGTCATGTTATGAATGTATATTATTTAAAAAGGAGTATATAATTAAATTTGAAACTTTATATCATGATACTCATTTTTTAATTGTATTTTAAGCTTCATTTAATTTCATTTTCTTAAAGGTGGTGTATAATTCAAAGTTACCAAGTTGTAAGAGTTTATTAAAACAATCTGAACGTTTATTGAGTTATTTATCATTATGCTTCCACTGATGATATCTTATTATCCATATTTCAAGATCTTGAATGAATGTTCTTACCCTATGTATATTCATGATTTATTCATTTTTTTACCATTTTAAAACTCATTGTTAATTAAAATAACTAAGAAAATGTATTTTTGAAAATCGGACTTTATATCTCATTTTGGTCATAAATCAGTGTTTGTTCAAAATAGTGTTTCCTAAAAATGTTTTCAAAAATTCTTTATTATTATCATATTATAATTAAAGGAAATTTTTACCCACGTTTACCTTTTTTTAAAATGTTTTTAAAATGAATCTTCTTGTCATTTTCCGATCAAGGCACTTTTCTAAACATTTATGGTTCAAAAGAAATATTTAGCATGTATGAACTTCCCCGAAATAATGACCATCATTTCCTTGAATCTTAACTTGTAAGTATAGATGGTTATTTCTAAAGAAAAAAATTTCCTAATATTCTATAAATTTATTGACTTTAATTTTGTCTCCAAAAAATATGTTTTCAAAAAACATTTATATTTAAAAAATGTTTTAAATGATTTTCAAATATTCCATTATATATTTTCAAAATATTTTTTCCAATAAATTGATTTCAATGGTTTCAATATTTATTTATATGTTTTCAAATTATTTTCAAAGAAATATTTTTCAAAATGTTTTCAAGATTTATTAATATTTTTTCAAAGTATTTTTATAGAAATGGTTTTCAAAATGTATTCAAGATTAAGTTATAAGTTTTGAAAGTATTTTTAAAGAAATGTTAACAAATTTTTATCAATATTATTTAATAAGTTTTCCAAAAAAATGGTTTACAAAACGTTTTCAATATTTATTTATAATTTTTCAAACAAAAAGGTTTTCAATTTTTTTTCAAATATTCCTTTATAATTTGTTAAGTTTATTTTCAAGAAAATGGTTTTTTTAAAGGTTGTATTCAATTTCTAAAAATAAAAAGTTATTTTACTCAAAAAATGTTTTTCAATCATATTGAAAATCTATTTTCCAACTTAGTTGACATCTATTGGTGATACTAAAGACTTTTCTAGGGATATAATCCATGGGTTCCCATTATATTCTTTCTATTAATGGTTTATGGTTGGATGGGATGATTTTTATAAAATCTACTTCACTTTTACGAGTTATATTATTATGAAACGATATTTTTTTCATGAGTTATGATTCTATGAAATTATTTTGAAACCTATATTTTTTCATAGTTTATGATATCATTACATGTTTATGAATCCCATATCATTTCATGGGTTATGATATGATGGTTTATGATTTTTTTGCATATGTATGTATGATGTCATTTGGGATGGGTGGGGACTATATATCCATCCAATTAAAGGGGTAGAAATTTATATATCATTATATAATAATGGGAATCACATAAAAAAGCTTGATCCACTATAGGAATATGGGAAAACCTGGTCCACTATGGTAAGATGGGGAATCCCAATCCACTATGGTGAGATGGGGAAACTCGATCCACTATGGGAAGATGGGGAAACTCAATCCCCTAAAATGAAATAAATATGACTTGGTAAGGTTGTGTGTCACACCCATAAGGTTTAGTCCCCATGAAGTTCTCTAATAAGTTCTTTCAATAAATCTTGACTTATAGGGAATAATATTACATGTTTATATGTATTCCAAAATTCCCAGACATACTCCTATGTCATGATTTCATGAATTATTCTCTTGGTTTCGTTATTATTCATACCTTATGAACTGATAACCTTTATTCCATTATTCATGTTTATGATATTTTACATGTGGGATATGATCGTAAAATGTTATTATCATGTTCTCATAACCATATATCCATGTTTATGAATACATATATCCCTTTTCTACCCTTACTAGTCATCTGATATCACCCTTTTTTATGATTCCTTTTCCCAGTTTATGAAGATATATTTAATATATAATATTTCTAAGTGAATTATTAGTCTTGGAGAACCTAGTGGGAGATAATGTAGCTCACTCATGTACTAGTGTTTACGCTTACATGTTTCCAAAGGCACTAAACTAATACGGTCTTTGGGTGTCTATTTGTGTAATGTTTAAGTATTCCATAATAATAGTTAATCTCTATATATTTTAATACTAGTTTGTTATAGTTGGTATAAAAGAAAATGTTTAGTTATCCTTTGGAATCATGGATGAGAAACCCGTAGTGAGAACTCCATGGATAGGTCTAATGATAAGTCTACGGAAAATAAAAAGTATATCAAAATATATTTGAATTTTGGTAAAGGATAGAGTAAGTGTTTTCCTATCAATAAATTCCTATATGTATACAAAAATTGGATGTGGTTATAAAATATACCTTGGAGTAACAACTCTGAGAATTTTCATCGGGCTGGAATCGAGCGTAACTTGATACAAGACAATGGGCCTTACTGCACACCTGGTTTCACACTCCATGGTGATATTCATTAGGAATTAACAAACTATTCGAAAAACATCACGAACAATTTAAAAATAAGTTGTCTATTAATAACCTAGTATAAACCTAAGTTTTCAAATAAATAAAGAAAGAGTCATAATTTAAAAATCCTATAAGTGATTTTTTTTATTATGTGGTTCCTCCCTATGAAAAGTTTTTCTTACTCTATGTTTTTTTATTTAAGTCAATGGAGAGAACTAGAAAGAACAATGTTGATAATGAAAGTGTTTGAAAAATTTCGGATTAGTAGTCAAATGGGATAATCACTAGAGTGATGTAAATTTTAATTATACTTAATTAGTTTTCATGGAATGTGATTAACAACATGTACCTTAACTAACTATTATGATCACCAAAGAAGGTATGGAAGGAGTTCACTGAGAGTTTGGATAATAGTGACCATGGAGGAAAGAAGATTTAGTTTACTGCATGTCAAGAATATGGGAAGAATCACCCAATTGAATATCTTACAGGAATAGGAATATATTTTTTTACTATGGAAAAGAAAGAAAATAAGCAAGTAACTTCAAAAGAAAAATGGAAAGTTCAGTTAACCCAATGGATGGGAATATTGGCCTCCCTAAGACATCAATGAATGTTAAATGTTTTAAGTTTGTGATCAATGGTCATTATAAAAATTGATATCCCAAGTAGAAAGCTCAATAATAAAATCATCAAAGTGGTATGAGTTCTGGTTATATTTCTAATGATGATTAGACTACAAGTAAAATGTGATAGGAATTAGGTATTATGAAATAGAATG
This sequence comes from Viscum album, assembly GCA_963277665.1. Lineage (NCBI taxonomy): Eukaryota > Viridiplantae > Streptophyta > Magnoliopsida > Santalales > Viscaceae > Viscum > Viscum album. Next base: position 1,212,231,763 of record OY728165.1, read on the forward strand.
AGGTAGACTTGTTAATGTTTTATGGATGAAGTAGAGTAACCTATGTGTTTATGTATTTATATTCAAGAATAATGAGTTGTGGAATATATTACGATTGTTCAATTTAGGATTTCACTACGGATTTACAAGGATATGTTGAATGGTTCTAGTTGACTAGAAAATTGATTTAATGAAAAGGTGATATTCATGGAAAAAAATGATTAATGGAAATATAACCCTTAATAAGTTCCTAATTTTAATATAATGAGGTTTGGATAAAAGGCATGTTAGATACCAATAATTGAATTTGATGGTATAGACTGCATTGGAATTGATAAAGGATTTGTTGAAAACGTGTTCTATGATATCATGTATTAAGTTTAAAACTTCTTGGATTCAAGGAATATATCCAGTAATCTTTGGAAAAAGTAATTATGAATTTTTTTTAAAAGGATTTATAGAAATTATGGTTATTACCCTGTTTCAAGATAATATACGATGAAGGTATTCCCATGTTTGAAATGTGACAACCAATAGTTAATTTATGATATATGTGGGATCAATGTTAATTTGATATAGTGACCTTTTTTCTAAAGTTTTTTATTTTCATCATTTGAAAGAGTTATAAGGTTAACAATTTATGGAAAGTTTATGTTAAACTTTGGATGAAGTTTATGAGAGTTAAGTATTGTATCACCACATGAGGATTTATTCATATTTGATGACATGTTCTAAATACATTTTGTTGATGGTAACTAATGAAAGATGGGATAGCATATAATGGATCTCATGTTCTGTCAGTGCTTCAGGAATGAATAATTCACCTTCCTTTTTGGATAGAGAGGTGAGGTAGAAATTGATCTAAGCATAACAAAGGGTGAGATTGTACTAAATCAAGTAAGTATATATACTCATGAAAATTTTTTAACTCTAGGGAAATAATATTGAAACTAAAACGTTTATTCTAGTACCTTATTTTCGGATGAATCAAGTGTCCCCATAGATCATCATATATTTTTTTCTTTGTGATTGTTAACATTCTATTGATCTTGTTCCCTATAACTCTCCATCAAAAACTAATGGTTATATTTCTACTCCATTTCCTTGTTTTAACTTCCCAAAAATTTTCTCTGATGTTAAAACCTAGTAATAAGTTACTTTGGGTAACCATCATTTTTCTAACATTCCTTTCTTTAAAGGAAGTTTTAGTATTCATTTTTACGATGTGTGTTTATATAAAAGGAATACTTAAGTAGTAAGCTTTTAATAACCAATATGAATTTTGAGGGAGAAAATAATTTTAATTGCGGTTGGAATATAATACACCAAGATTTTTTGAAATATTTTTTTTCAAATTAATTTAATCTTTTTGATATTTTTCATTTCATGCAACAAAAATTATAGTTTTTTTAAATTAAATCAATACATTTGTCTTGTATTCAGTAGACTCAACACTTATATTATCTTATTGTACACACAATAGTATGTTTTTACTTATATTACACACATTACAGAGTCCCATCGATAGCTTTCATAACATGCAGAGCTGAGTTTTTACCAAACTACAATATACTATTAATATGATAATTAAAATATTATTATTGCTACCATCGACCTGTTGGAATGGAAGTTATAAATAAGATTAACCAAATAGTGAAAATTTGATTTAAAGATATATATAAAATTAATCCTTTTGTAATCAGTTACTGTAAGTGAATGTAATAACTATTTATAAATAAATAAATAACTTTTATAAAAAAACTATTTTTTTATGGAAAATAAAATTTTATCTCAATAAATTAAACAAACCACTTTCGATTAATTTTTTCAATTAAATTTATATATTATATAATCATTCAAATTTTTTGAGTATCATACAATTTATCTTATACATATAATATAAGAATAAATCCAATTTATGAATAAAAAGATGTATTCTTCAAAAAAAAATTAGGACCTTTTAATGGATAACTGATTTTAAATATTATTTTGACACTGTTAGATTATTTATTTGAATAAATAATATTTAAAATATCCCAAAATTTCTGTGTAATTTTTTTAATTATATGAATTATTTCGAGACCACACGCTTTGACAGAACATGATTTCGAGACCCGGTGAGCACAGAACATAATTTAATACTTTTTTTAGTTCGTTTAAGTAAATGTGCCACCATGTTTTTCTAACATTTAAATTGGTACTCAAATCAAAAATTGTAGGGAAACATTTAACTCGGAACATTGGGATTATCCTAGAAAGATATTATCTTCAACTGGCAAGGGTCGAATGGAAAAGATAATCTTTAGACTTTATAGAAAAAATGAAATAACATAAAAGGTATTTTATTATGTTTTTTCAAACCCTTGGGCAATTTGACAGTGGGTATGTTGTGTGACGAAAAGTGGCATTAAATGAAGCTCTTTAGTGGGTTGTAAATGGAGTGTAAGAGATATGTTGTTTCATAAATGAAACAGTGTAATGACTTGATAACGTAGAGTAACAGAAACATTGCGATGTGTTTTCATTTTAATCAGTTAACGCGTTGTAGAGATGAGAATTAAAATATAGAAATTTTCTGATGAACATACACCAAGAAATATCTCCAACAATGAATGTCAAACGCTAGCAAACCTCTAGAGACATCGATGAAAAATAGGACCAATGAGTGAAAAATGTTGACGGATTTGATCAGAACCTAAATCCCTAAAGGTGGAATGCTCCAATGACGAATGTCAATCGAGGTAGGGGTTGTTTGATTGAATTTTTTCCTTTTCCTATTATTCATTCTAAAGCGACGAATGCAGGTCAACCCATGAACAAGTTAACCCCTAGATCATTCTTCATTGCAAGAAGGGTACCATTTTCTTGGGGTTCTTGTATTGGTATTAAATATTCTTTGATATAACATCATTTCCGAACTCCCCCTATTCTGAAATTCTAACACGGAGGGTGTGGGCCGACACGAACAAGGCCCGATCCCCTCTGCTTGTGCGTTCTTTGTGGTCGAGCATTCAAATTGGTGGAAAGGTAAATTCAAGACCTTCGTAGGGAATTCCATACCCCACGGAGTGCAGAGATGTAGGTGGCATGAAGAACAGAACACTAGTGCCAATATGGTGGCTGGAGGTAGGGATGCAGCCCCTCGGCTACATCAGTGGAGCAGCCCATAGCCACGGGTAGCGGTTCTCAGTGGCGATGGATCCCCAGACCACATGCGAGAAATGCCACTAGCCAGATCGGCTATCTGCATAGCAACAACACCGTAGTAAACCAATAGTGGAAGTGGTGCTTGCCATACAGATGACCCCTGGGGAGAAGGGGAGTTGGACACAGCTTCCAGCTGCATCCCGGCCAGGTGGACTGGGTAGGGCGCGGTTCACAACCGCGGGCTGGACCCGCATCCCAACAAGCCTACGACCAATAGGTCGAACCGGGCAGGACCTAGGCCAGAATCAGCCAGACCTAGGATTGACTGGGCCGGACCCAGCCTAGGATGGGTCTAGGTCAGGTCAGGGGACCTGGGTCGGGTTGGGTAGAACAAAACTTGGACCCCACAAGCCCCTTTTTTGGAAAAAACACCAATATCATTCAAATTGATTGTCGGATTGACAAGCCGTTTGCGGCGCTGGAGCCCTTGAGATGAGATGGATCTTTTGGAATGCTCTATAGAGGATTTCATGGATGGTGAAATATGATTAATTTCTTTGGGAACTATTCTCCCAATATCAATAATGCTACATGTAGAAACCCTGTGGTTTGATGAGACCTGAAGACTTCTGAAAAACTACCCTGTGTGAATCAGATACTATGGCCTAGTGGTAAGCATATTTTGTGTAACCCATAAGGGCCACAGTGGCGAGCATTTTTTGTGTGACCTGACAGAACCATGATACTCAACAGGAGAAGTACCTTAGTACGGCAAAGGTGGGATGTAGCTTATGTGTGATCTGGCATGCCCATAGTGGGGAGCGGCTTCTGTGTGACCCAGTATACCCATGTTACTCATCAAGGATGAGTACCAAAGCAGTCCAAGGGTAATGTGATGTAGCTTTTGTGTGACCCAACTAGCCCTCTATACTCATTAAGGAGGAGTTCTCCAGCAGAACATGGTTTTCGACGTTATGACTGATTTTCTTACTTTCCTACTCTAGAATATACCTGGTGTGAGCTATCTTGTTTCATGGTCATGCTTCAGGATCATGTTTCATGTTTTTTTTCAATGGATTTCTTTGTGGCCTTTCATTTATGTCTTGGCGTCCCTACTAAGTATATTGTTACTCACCCCTACAAGGTCTTCATCCGAGCGTGTTGTGTTCGGTGTAGATGATCGTCACCTTGGTGGAGTACTTTGTGGTCCAAGAACTGGTGGTGCCCAGTGAGACCAGGTAGGCGAGGCATACTTCTACGGCTTCTAGCTGCTACTCTATACTTACCCATCATGTGGGGTTTCTAGCAGATGGCTTTTTGAGTTTTCCTTGTACTTTCCTGTTTTCAGTTTATCCTTTGTTGGGTTTGTATTCTGTCCCATTTGACATACAATTTGTACTTTGACTCAGTGGTTTCTTAGTGGCATGCATTTTTACTTTTCTATATTTGGGACATGGTTTTGTGTGCATGCATATATGTACTTAGGAAAATTCCTCCCACTTGCATGTTGATACCTTCGGCACTAGTCGCCAACTGCTGGCCTTTAGGAGGTGAGATTGGGGTGTGTCATGGCATGTTCCCTAGGAGAAAGGTCATGAAAAAGTGTTATCAGAGCTGGTCAGTTCTACCTCAAATACTGAGAGTCTATTTTTTTGTTTTCTAGACAATACTGTTGAATGTTTCGAGTCTGACTTTGAAATTCAGGGAATCCATTTTTGGTGTGGTGACGGACGTATCCATACACCAGGACCCTAAATTTTTCTTTTAAGATCTATGAATGAGAACACTCATTACATAAGTGTCTCTGAATGATCATCTTGAATAAGACTCAGTTCACTAGGTATAATCTTCTGACTATGGTAAATCTTGATCTACTTCAGGATTCCTCCATGCAAAAAGCTATCTAGGCTTCCAATACGTGATCGTGTGGATAGCCCTCCTAGAGATGAGGCGTCAGTTCAGGGACCAGTGCTAGAGATGGACCAACTAGATGGTGCACTAATGTGTCCACCACCTGTTGATCATTAGTTATTATCAGCATTACCGGTAGATAATATTCCCAGACTCAGTTTCTTGCATGAGTTTTAGAGACAGAGACCTCCCATGTTCAGGGGAGATACAGATCATCAGGTCGCCGAGACTGGATGGATATAGTGATGTGGGTCTTCCTCTTAGTGGGGACCCAACTTGACCAGATGTAGATCTTGGACATGATCCTTCTATAGGTATTGGAAGGTATATGGTGGTGCTTGACCATCCAGACGCATGATGAGGCGACCCTCACCTATATAGACTTTGAGCAGATTTTCTAAGAGAAGTTTTTTCCCGTGACTTTTCACTCTGTGTGCATATAGGAGTCGCTTCAGCTACAGTAGGGTATCATATTGGTGGTTGATTACTCTACGAGGTTTACTGATCTCTCTTTCTACTCCAAAGACATGGTGCAACACCCTTTCTTCAGAGCCCAGACCTTTGAAAAGGGACTCAGATGGGAGATCAAGGCATCCATGGTGTCTCTCAGCATCCCCACCCAAGATAGAGTGTTGGAGTGAGCCCTTCTTGTGGAGAGCTTCCTAACAGAGTAAGAAACGACATCTTGAGCCACCAAAAAACATTAGGTAGCAGAGTATTCAGTAGTGAGTAATGGGTTATAGACGCGGGGACCCAAACGGATCAGGTATTTTAGGGGACGACCCTTGGACTTGGGGTCAGTAGTACAGGGCTCCCATAGTAGAGGGGGTTAGCTGGGAACCAGGATGTGCTTCATGTGTGGAGGGTAGGGACATATGGCTCTTGATTTCTCGACCCACTACACATATTAGGAGAATAAGGTCAAGGGACCGCCGAGGCAGAGGTAGAGGTTTAAGCGGGGAGTTCTGTAGGGTAGCAGACGTAGAAGGGGAGAAGGTTGGCGGCAGGCGGAGGACGACGGTTCAAGGTGCTACTACCACCACCCCCAGGTGGTCCACCATGGGCTTAGGTAGCTGGCAGACAAGGAAGAGTCTAGATTCGAGCAATGGAGTCCTATGATCACGATGCTCAAGAGATTATTAGAGGTACGATATGTGTCTTCTCTACCTTAGGTGCAGTTCTTATAGACAAAGGTGAAAGTCACTCTTTCCTTTCCACGGACCTCGTTCGGGGCTCAGAGATTTCGGTGGATCCGTTGGCTCGATCCTTATGATTAGAGACTCCTACAAGATGTTATTCAATGATTACACATTGGTGACGGTAGTGTGAGCTTACTCTAGGAGGTGAGAGCATTGGCTGGGATCTTCTAGTAGAGGCATAGTGGCCTTACGACATCATCTTGGGTATGAACAGGTTATCTATAGTCCATGCTTAGATTTATTGTATTAGGTGTAAAGTGTTGTGTGTATACGAGAATGGGACCAGGTGTTCCTTCACTGGAGATAAGGGAACTTTTTCAGCATAGGATGGACTTTCTCAGAGGATGGTGCAGCCGATCACTCACTAGTTGGCAACCCTCACCCTCGGTGCGGTGGGTGATAGGAGTCTGAGATTTCCTGTAGTTATGGATGAGTATGAGGATATCTTTCTTGAGGATTTTCCATGATTACCTTTTAATAGGGAGGTATAATTATACATCTATCTATAACCAGGTATAGCACTAATATCCACACCATCATATAGGATGGCTCCCGCAGAGCTTCATGAATTGAGGGTACAGTTGGAGGATTTGTAGGATAAGGGATTCGTGAGTCCCCGTATTTCACCATGGGTGGACTCGGTGTTGTTTAACAAGAAGAAAGATGGGATCTTGATGCAATGTTTAGAATTATGGTGCCTGAACCAGGTGATCATAAAGAATAGGTATCCTCTTTTAAGGATTGATGAAGGGATTAAGGTGGTTCTCAAAGATCGACCTCGGATCAGGATATCATCAGCTACGGGTATGGGATGTGGACATTCTAAATAGAGATATTAGATAATGTTATAGCCACTACAAGTTATTGGTGATTCAATTCACTATGACCAATTCCCCATTAGTTTTCATGGGACTCTTGAACTGGATCTTTTTGTCATACCTCGATCATTTTCTGGTAGACTTCATTGATGACATCTTGGTGTACTCAGCATTGGAGGAGGAGAATGATACACACCTATGGATAGTATTGTATACACTTTGAGATCACCAGCTTTACGTTAAGCTCTAAAAGTTCCAGTTCTAGGTTTGGGAGTTCCACTTTCTAGGACATGTCATCTCGGATGCCGAAGTTGCAGTGAATCTGGAGAAGATAGAGGGATTTCTTGCTAGGGATCTACCCAAGAGTGTGACTGAGGTGCGGAGTTTCTTGGGGTTTTCAGCATACTACCGGAGGTTCGTTCCCAACTTTTCTATAGTAGAGGAACCCTTTTCCACTTTTAAAAATAAGGGATATCCCTAACTATTAATGGAGAAGTTCCAGAAGAGTTTCCATGAGCTGAGACCGAGACTAATGATTGCCCCCATCTTGAGACTACCAGAAGAGGGTGTTGGGTATGTAGTCTTTTATGAAGCATCCAAGACCAAAATGGGTTGTTCCCTAATGTAGGAGTGGTCTGTGATCGCCTATTACACATGGAAGTAGAGGCAACATGAAAATAACTTTGTGACGCATGACCTGGAGTTAGCAGTAGTGGTCTTTTCCTTGAATATGTGGCAGCACTACTTGATGGGTGAACGGTTTAAAACTCCTCCAACCACAACAATCTCAATTATATCATCTCATAGAAGGAATTGAACTTGAGAAATTATCAATGGATGAAATTCCTCTAGGACTATGACATTGAGATAGTCTATACTCATGGAAAGGGGAACGTAGTGGCATATGTGCTTAGCAGGAGGTCTGGTTTACAGTTATTGAGTGAGGCGACGGAGCAGCTAGTGATGATATAGATACCCTTCATGGATGATGATTGATAAACTTAGCTTTAGTCAATTATTGTCACTCCCCCACTCTTATAGTGATAGAGGGAGGCACAATGTTTGGATGTTCATTTCTAGGCCCAATTTGCTCTGTTATCCTTAGGACAAGCTCCTAAGATATTTTTAATAGAAGGGAAGAACATCATCTTTTTCAAATGATGCATTGTAGTACCCATGATATTGCGGGAGGAGGTGTTGAGGGAGTTCCATTCATCCCCTTTGCAAGTATATCCTAGTGTAACGAAGATTTACCAAGACCTAAGATTTCAGTATTGGGGGACACTGATAAAGAAAGTGGTGGCTATGTTTATTTCACGATGCCTCACTTGTCAGCAAGTGAAGGCTGAACATCAGGTCCCAGTAGTCCTCGAAAAACCACTTGAGGTACTGGAATGGAATTGGGATGGTATCTCCATGGACTTCATGATAGGTTTACCATGGATGTCTAGGGCCCATGATTCTATCTGGGTGATCGTTGGCTGACTCACTAGGTTGGCTCACTTCCAACCCATCTAAGAGTAGAGATTGGTAGAGGGAATGGGATGCCTCTACGTCCAGGAGATAGTGCGACATCACGGGGTGACTCCGATGATTGTCTCAGATTGTGATAAAAGATTTAAACTCTTGTTGCGGAAGTTTTTACATGAGGCATTTGGGACTCAGCTACGCTTAAGCACAACCTTTCACCCTTAGACAGATGGTAAGACAAAGCGAACCATACAGACCCTTGAAGAAATTCTTTGTGTTTGCATACCTAATTTTGGTCATAGTTGGAAGGAACAACTACCAATGGTGGAGTGTTCTTACAGTAATAGTTATCACTCCACCATCGACATGGAACTGTTTGAAGCCTTGTATTAGAATCCAGACAGATAACCTCTATGTTGTATAGACCCAAGGGAGTCAGTACTCAAGGGGCCAGAGTTGGTATGGGCTACCATAGAGAATGTGAAGATCATCCAGCAGTGGATGAGGACTACATAGAGTGGGAAGAAATATTATACTTGCAGGAGATGGAGACCCTTGTAGTTTTAGGAGGGAGACCATGTGTTCCTTCGGTTCGCACCCCGATGGAGATTGTGGAGATTTGACCGAGGTGGCAAGTTATCTCCATGGTTCATCGGACCTTTTTAAATTCTTATTAGAGTTGGTGAGTTGACATACCACCTAGATATTCCACAACATATGCACCGGGTGCATGATGTTTCTCATGTGTGATAGCTGAGGAGGTATGTGCATGATCCATTGCATGTCATCGACTGGGGAGAGCTACACATTGATGATGGGGAGACATTTTCGTAGTTCTCGATGGAGATAGAGGATCGATAGGAGTGGGTCCTTCATGGATGGTTGATTCCTCTAGTTCATGTTCGGTGGCAGCATGAGAACAACCAGGAGAGTACATGAGAGTGGGAGGACCAGATTCATGCTCAGTACCCCCCATTTGTTTGTTTATCCTTGTTTTAGCTTACGAGGATGTGAATCCCAAAATGGGGGAGTAATGTAATGTCCCAAAATTTTTGTGCAATATTTTTCATTATATAAAATTTTTTGAGACCACACACTTTGAAGGCACGTGATCCAAGGCCCAGTGAGCCCGGAATAGAATTTTGTACTTTTTTTGTTCGTTTAAGTAAACGTGTAAGCAGGTTTTTCTAAATTTTAAACTGGTGCTCGGATCAAAATGTTTGATGGCACTGTTGAACTAAGAACATAGGGATTCACCTATAAATGAATTAACTTTGACCGGAAAGGGTCATATGAAAAATTTAATTTTTGGACTTTTTAGAAAAAATAAAATAAATTAAAAGATATTTAATTTTGTTATTCGAAATTATTGGGAAAGAAGGCGGTGGAGCTATGTTGTGACAATGAGGCGCATTTAATGAATCTATTTAGTGGCTCATAAATGGATCATAATAAATATATTGTTTCATAAATGAAACAACGTAACGACACAATGATGCAGCCTAACAGAAATGATGCAATATGTTTTCTTTTTAGTAGGTTAAAGCATTGGATAGATGAGAATTAAACCATGGAAAATCTCTAAAGAACTTACGCGAAGAAATACCTCCAATGATGAACATCGAATGTCGGTGAACCTCTAGAGGCATATATGAAGAATGAAACTGGTGAGCGATGAATGCCGATAGCTTTGATCGGAATCGGAATCCCCACGGATGGAATTCTCCAATGACGAACGTCAATCGAGGTAGGGGTTGTTTGACTGATTTTTTCTTTTAATCATTCTTTATTCTAAATTGATGAGTGTGGTTCAAACTAAGAACAGGTTGACATGTGGATCGCTCATCAATGTGGGAAGGGTACCTTTTTCTTGAGGTTCTTGTACTGAGATTAAATATTATTTGATAGAACATCATTCCCAAACACCCCCTTTTTTGAATTCTAATGCGGAGGGTGTGGTATGACACTAACAAGTCCTGAGCCCCTCCAATTGTGTGTTCATTATGGATGAGAATTCAAATTGGATGTAAGGAAAATTCAAGGCCTTCGTAGGGAAGGTGACACCCCCACAGAGGCCAGAGGCACAGGTGGCATGAATAATGGACCAATGATGTCGACTCAGTGGTCCATGGAAGGACCCACTGGCGTGTCGATGTCGGTGGCAGCCGCTGGAGGGTGGCGGCAGGTCAGAGGTGGATGACGCATCCGCCTTAGGCCACAATGAAGTGGGGGGATATGCTACCTAGGAATGCGTCTGGCGTTAGGGACACGGCCCCTCGGCCGCATAAGTGGAGCGGCATGTGGCCCTAGACCGCGGTTCTTGGGGGAATGTGCTCCCCGGACCATGTAAGGGAAATCCGGAAGTCTGGATTAGCTGACCACATCGCGACAGGGTTGTGGTCAATTGACTGTAATAGGGGTGCTGGCCCCATAGACAACATGTGGGGAGAAGGGCAGTCGGGCGCGACTTCCCGCCACATCCTAGCCTAGCGGACTAGGCAAGGCATGGCCAGCCCTAGTGAGCCGGACCCCAGCGGACAGGGCTGGACCCATGGCCCAATGGGTGGGATAGGGCTAGACCTACGTCGGGCTGAGTCTGGGTCGGGTCATCGAACCTGGGTTGGGTTTGAGGATCCTAGGATAGGTTGGGTCAGGTCGGCCCGATCGGGTTCGATCGGTCCCGGACCCAACCAGACCCTTTTTAAATAATTGTTAATATCTTTCAAATCGGGCGTCCGATTGATGAGCCGTTTGTGGCGTTGGAACCCTTGAGACAAGGTAGATCTTTTGGAATACTTTATAAAGGATTTCATGGAAGTATAAATATGATTAATGACTTGGAGAGTGGTTCTCCTGATATCAATCATTCTACGTACATAAACCCTATAGTTGGATGATGCCTAATGACTGCTGACAAGCTAACCTATGTGGATAAGATAGTATGGCCTAGTGGGAAGAGGCTTATCTGTGAACCAGTAGACCCATAGTGGGTAGCATCTTATTTGTGACCCAAAAGACCCACGATACTCAACAGGAGGAATACCTAAGTATTCCCAAGGTGGGAAGTGGCGTATGTGTGACTGAGAATGCCCACGGTGGAGAGTGACTTCTGTGTGAGCAAGCATACCCATGGTAATCATTAGGGATGAGTACCACAGCAGTCATATGTTAATGGGAAGAGGATTTTGTGTAACCTAGTTGTCCCACTGTACTCATTGAGGAGGATCTCTCCAACAACCCATGTTGTTCGATGTTTTGAGTGATGGTATTAATTCCCTACTCTAGAATATACCTGGTGTGATATGTCTTGTATTGTGATCATAATTCGTGACTAGGTTTTGTGGTTTGGTTAGTGGATTTTTTTGTGGTATTTCCATTCTTTTTTGGGGTCCCTACTGATTATATTGTTACTCACCCTTACACGAGCTTCTCCTACAGATGTTGTGTCTGGTGCAGACGACCGCTACCTTGATGGAGGACTTGGTGGCCTAGGACATGGTGGTGCCTAGTGAGACTAGGCAGGCGGGGCATACTTCTACTACTTCCAGTATCTATATATACCCATCATGTAGGGTTTCAATTGGACATCTTTAAGATTTTTCCTTGTACTTTATTGTTTTCAGTTTATCCCTTGATGGGGTTGTATTTTGGCACATTTGACCTGCAATTTTTACTTTTACTCAGTTGTTGTTTGGTGGCATGCATGTTTACTTTTCAAGATATGGGATGTGGATATGTGTGCGTGCGTACATTTACTCAGGCAAATGCCTCCTACTTGTTGGTTGACACTTTCAGTGTATGTCGCCAACCCCTGGCCTTCAAGAAGGGGTCTTGGGGTATGTCACGGCATGGTCCTCAGGGTATGGGTCGTGAAAACCTTCATTTTTTAATTATAAACATAAAAATTATATTAGGATGAGTTATTTTTCATTTTCTATGAAGTTTCATTTTTTGATGAGTAATGAATAATACTAAATTTTAATACAAAACTACTTTTTTGTCTAATTTATTTATAATGTAAAATTATGTTTTTTATTTTTTTTTAAAGTTCAATTAGATAAATTATATCTCAATTAATCCAATTTAGGTCATTGGAATCAATTTCACATTGAAATTGGATAACAAACTTACCAAACTTTTGAACATTTTTACTTTAAAAACTCATTGTGATGTCCCATCTAGGGGATTAATGTTAAATTAATCTATTCCAATTATGTGATTAGAATTTGAAGAAATGGATTCAAAATTTTTTATCATCATAATTTATAATTTCTAATAAGTTCAACTTAGTTTCTGAAAAAAAAATATTAGTGAATGTGATTAAAATTAATCATAGATCTTAGAATAAAAATTATCTTAACAACGGACTAAACTTTACACTTAAGGGACAAAAAAATATAAAAACATGTTCAAATTCCATTGTATGGAAATATTTCTACTCTATGATCCCTTGATTAAATTTTGTTTATTATTGACTCCACTTTTCATAGGAAAAACAAGGTTGGAATTCCTTTTTCAAAATTTTACAAGAATACCACTCTTCTACTATCAAAAGGAACTCACCCCTCCCACTTATTCACACCACTCAAAACCATTGGTTTGGAAAATATCTACCTAAATATTATCCCAAAATCATTAAATTCACCTTATAATCATCCCATTAGTTAGAAATCTATCCAATTAATCCTTTGGTCCAAACCAAAAGGACTTTCCCAAAGAGGAGGTAACATCCTTCCTCAAGATCATTTATTTTATTTCCATTATCCTCCCACTAAAATCTTCTTATTACATGATTATATAATATCCAAATTATACTAAATATTCTGAAATGATTTAATTATTAGTGTTCTACCTACACTTACACACACTTCCATCTAATGGGTAACGAACTTACCTTTCTTGTGTATAGTGAACTATCTCCACACAAAACTATGTTGTTCGTTTTTCCTTTACCACCTCCCATGGTTTATAATTATGTTTTAAACTCTATTTTCATATGATATATATGATTTATCTATTCTTTTTTAATTATTATATAACACATACCTTCAGGTTTTCAATTTTTTGTATAAATGATAATTTCATTTTGGGGAAGTATGGACTACCACCTCCAAAGCGATGTGATTCATTCACACTCTATATGGAATTTATTAAGAATGGGTTTATTAAACATATAAGATATTAATGAAATAATAATTATACTATAATTATAATTTATATATATATATATAATTTACTTTATTACTTTCAATATGATAGTTAAACAAAAATAGTGACCATGGGTACATATATTTCCTTTTAATGTTTCCTTCCATAGGTTATGAAGTTGTATTTTATGTATGATATTTCTAAGAGGGGTTCTATTCATGTAGAACATATTGGCAGATAATGTAGCACAATTAGGTACTAGTGTTTATGCTCCCATGATTCCAAATGCACTAAACTAATACGATCTTTGGGAGTCTATTTTTATAATTTTTTAATTATTATGAAAATATGGTGTAATTTTTGTATATGTTATGACTGGGTTATTATATGGTAGGTTGTTTCTTACCCTTATCTTCTTATTTAATCCCACTGATAAATCAATTTTTACCTTAACTGCTATAATTATTTCAAATATGGAATTCATTTTTACCATATTAAATTCACACAATCGGTAGAACATAATTTAAAATTATACTCAGAGATGTAATGAAAAGTGGGTTTTCCAAGAGAAAATTCACATAAGTATAGAAGGTTTTAATATCAAAAATCAATATGAGATTGAATAAAAGGACAAAACTAGTTAAAAAGTAATAAAATTGAACTAATGTTACTTTAATACCAATTTAAAATATAATTTAACTTTATGAATTATTTAAAAAATTATATTTTTCAATAAAAATAGGTTTTTCACTATTCATCAAAAAAGAAACATTTCATAAAATTTTAAAAATTAAACCTAGTCTAAATTTAATATTCCCATTTCAAAAATTAAGTTCATTTTATCAAAAAAATTATAATATTGGTAAAAAAATAAATTTAAATTATGCATGAAAAGTGAAACAAAACCATCTTCTATTAAAAAATACAATTTTTCAAAAAACATTTATTTTTCTTTTAAAGGATTTTTATTCTATTTGTAATTAATATATAACCATAATTTTCAAAAAAAATAGTACTATTAATAGTTTCCAATTTAAAGGCTATGTTGTAATGGTATAATATATTAGTGATCCTTTAGGCTCAATGTTTCATGTTCTATGAGCTATCAAAGATATTAAATTTAATGAAATATATTTCATCGATTTTTTAAGCTCGGTGATGCGAGTGTCATACTCTATTGAATATAGTGTTACTCTTTTATAATTTTTGGGTGTTACAAAAATAAATTCCAATAAAAATTTAAATACCATAAACATATATGGATTCATGAAATAACATATCAAATGGGAAGTATATTCACCATAAAAATAATAAAATGGTGAATATAGAATATGTCTTATAAAATTAAAAGTGAGAAGAGAAACCCTTAACTCATGCCTAATTTTATTCATATGTATATGTTAATCCTATATAATGAATATATATTTATTATAAATCTATTAAACCAACATATTAATTTATTTAATAAAATATTTTATTAACTTATAGTCTTTTATGACCTTTTTATTAACAATTCTTTGTAAAAATCATTGTTCAGGGTGATAATTGCTTCTTTTTTAATATATGTTTGGGTTAAGTAATTTCATACCTTTTTATTTGATTGTGGTTAAATAATATTAAGAAATTTAAAAACAATATATATATATATCATATATAATCATTAAAGAATAATTTATAATAGTCCATTGAATTTAGAGATCGGAAAATAGGCTACATCGTTCCTAGAGATGGTGGGTCATACATATACATGAACGATGTTTATATTGTTCCAACAGATGGAATGTAAGAAAAGTAAATAATATTTAATATTAAAATAACCATAATTTTAATAAATATATCATTCATATTTATTTATTTTCTCCTTATTACTATTCAAGTTAAAATAAATTAAAAACATTTCATATCGATACATGGAGGTGCTACTCTACATGTATGCATGAGTGATGATATTATTTTATAATGTATTGGAATGAAAGAAGTTAGATGTGTTATTATAATTAAATAAGTTTATTTATTTCATAAATATCATATATAAACATTACATCTTTAATTTCACCCATTCGTGATATGTGGTGTTGGAAAATGAATTACAACGGTTCATGAGGCAATAGTTCATCGCACTGATGATTAAAGGTTTCGTTTTCCTTTTGATAGAAGAGGAGATGAACATAAATTATTCCATTAGCCTAATAAAATATCATAATATCAATGATATTGGTCATATTATTCCATCATATTTTAAGGATATTTTATGTGGTTTGAGGAATAAATAAAATGAAGATGCATGGTTAAGAACATCACCTCTTCTTCAGACAACATCTTTAGGTTTGTACCTAAAACCTTATTACATTATACTTATGATAATAAAGTCCCAAAGTATTTTGTTATTTATTTAATAGAGAAATTTGGGTAGGTATTGGATGAAAAATAATTATTTCTGAATATTAATAGAAGAGGAGAGTGGGTGGCCTTTTATAAGTGGGGGAGAGGATAAAAATGGAATTTTTGGAAAGAAAAAGTGATAACCACATTTTTTACATGCCAAAAGGAAAGAACATTTATCATTATAAAACCATTTGTGGTATAAGGTTATAATATTTCTATAAAATTTAAATTATAAAATTTTATTGGTCATTTAAGGCCTTATCTTTTTAGTTTAACCCCCCGATAAACTCCTTTTAACCTTAACTACGATAATTCATTATTGTTGCTTTTACAATTCATTATGAAAAAAAAAATAGAAATTCAAATTATATTAAAGTACTAATTATTATTATTCCTAATATAGAATCCATTTTTCCAAATTCAACTCATATAATTCACATAATATAGTTTAAAATTATTCTCGTTGAAGCAATGTAAAAGTTGTTTCCAAAAGAAAATGTTTTCATTAGTATAAAATAGTGTTAATATCAATATTCAATATAAAATTGAATCTAATGACTTAAGTTATATTTATTATCATATAATTGAATTAATTTTACCTTTAGAAAATTTTTAATCCATATTCCACTTTTATATACTAAAAAAGGAAAATGAAATTTTCTATAAAAAATGGTATTTTTTACTGATCATAGAAAAATTAATTTATTTATAAAATTCTAGAAAATTATTCTAAGTTAATTTTGACATTATAAATTAAAAAATTAAGTTAATTTTTTAAAATAAGTTATATAAAATTCATAAAAATTAATTTTAAATTATTTTTTCAAAGCATGACGAAACTACCTTTTAGAAAAATACATTTTTCCTGGAAACATTTTTTATTTAAAATGATTCTTATATTATTTATAATAAATAGATAACCATTGAATTTATTTTATACTTGTGTAAACAAAATAATTTTTATAGTTTATTTATTCATTTTCATACCCTATAATTTATCGGCTAGGTTATAATAGTATAATTTTTTACTGTTCATTTAGACTCAGGTTTGTATGTACCACAAGCTGTTTAAGAGATAAAATTTAAAGAAATGAATTTTTTGGGTCATTTGAGCTATTTTTTGTGTGTAGTATACAATATCAAACATAATTATCTACTTTTTATAATCAGGGGGTGTTACTCATTCTCTGATTTCTTATTCTAATAAAAGGATTCCATGTGAGGAGAAAATAAAATTATCAATGATACCTAAGAATATAATGAAATAACGAAAGGCTAGTTTGAAGAATCATGTTAAATATAGAATTAGATATATAAGAGACTTGTATTTTAGAATAAATTTTCATCCTTCTTCACACACTAATAACAAAATATGGTTTCACATTATTCCTTTAAATCAATTGTATTTTATCTTAACTATTCTGCGAATTGATGGTGATGGTGGTTCCAAAATAGAGAAATAAAGAAAAAAATGATGGATTAAATGTTCCATATGTATAATATTTCTATATTGGACTGATTTAAAAACTGTAATATAAAATTATATTGGAAAAATATATCATCCTTGATGATGAGAAAAAGGAGAACTTACCTTGAGAAGGATTTGTTTGAGAGGCTTCTAGAGTTGATAATACATCCACATTTGAATTCTGGAAGGTTTTTATTAGTTTTTCATTAAAATGTATTTATTTATATTCTCTCATCATTCAATAATTTTTCCCAAAGTGTATGGGAGTATTATTTTAATTAATTATAAGAAAATGGGAAGGTCTTTTTGATGTTCAAGGGATGTATGAAAAATATATACTGGTTGTGATTTAATTTTTTTTAATCCATGTTCCAAGTGGTTAATGAAATTCAGGTAGAAAATATTCCAAAATATTTACATAAATTTACATCAACAAGTTTCAACTAGAATAAATTTTAACATCCTCTAATGGAAAGAATTTATATATAAGTTGGTATCATTTTCATTTTTTTAAATGGATAGCTTTTTCTAACTCAAGCCCTCATGTGTTCTACACTAAGCCTAGATCACATGGAAGTTGAATGGAATGAATGATAGGATATTTATTATAATTAAATGATATCATCCAAAATTCTATAATTATTTTTATTTTTTTTTAATAATGGGGAGAGAAGGAAAAAAATGATTATAAGAAAGTGAGAGAAAAGAAAGAAATCAGATGTGTAATTTCGGTGAACATATTGACAATTAATTTTATTTTGGTATTAAAACAAATAAAAATATGGATATTTCTAAGCCCTCTCTAGATGTGTTTTATTTTTTGTTAATGTACAAGTAATATTTCATGTTAATATTTTGAAGAATAATTAGAATAGTTTAGAAGTTCTTGGTAGTTGTTTTTTCTGAACCCAAACATTATGAAGAAGAAGTTACCAAGCTAAAAATTACCAAGCTATGAATATATAAAAATATAGTAGACAAAATAAGATATTTTAGTTACTACCAATTAATATTCTGGTAAATTTATTTACACATGGAAAAGAGGTTTTTTAAGGAGCTGAGGTTTTTCAAATATGTGAAGTGAAAACATTATATAGAAATATTATGGGATGAAGATTCAAAATTAATTGGATACAATTATTGATAAAACATGACTAAATATATTTGATTTTTTTTTGATGAAATTTAGATGAAACTAAAGACATGTGTTATTGGATATAGAGACATTATATATAACATTTTATAGAAGATGAAAGGCATGTATATTTTTATGAAAGGCAGGAGATTTTTTTTGAGTTAAATTATTTAGGTGTCTAAGGCTGTAGGCACCATTATATAGACTATGTATGGGTCTAATACCTTTTTATAGGTTTCATAAAGGTATTTCATTTCCTGTATAAGATTGACCTGAATTTATACTATATTATTAAGGGTACATTGATATTTCCACTCTTACTTAAAGGTGAACTAGAGATTATGTAAGGGTAATGTGTAACTTATACTACCTATGTAAGGGTACAGTGAGGTTATGTAAAGGTAGTTAGAACCAAGATAAAACAGTCAATATAAGGGTACATATAGATTGCATAAGGGAAAATACCAAGAAACATAAGTGTATATACATATCATGTAAGGGTAAATCCACTTCCATATAAGATTGTCGAGGTACCTATGTAAGGTTAATGCAGCTATGTAAAGGTATCACATTCACTACATACAGGTCATTTATTATTTACATGATTTGTGTAAAGGTACATATATTGTTGTGAAGGCTATATTATGGTGAGTCTATGTGAGGATAATTTGGATCGACTATTCCCAGAATGATCACCTACACACAAATACCTGAAGAGACTGCATGAAGGGTACCAATCAATCATACCTTATTTGAATCGATCATGCTCTATTTGACATACCATGATAAATATTTGGATCGATTATTCTTAGTTAGATTGACTATATAACTTGTGAACTATTGAATGAAGAATTTATATTCCCGGATCAAATCCATCAAACTTATGAGATAAAGTTGAGTCTAAAGAACATGTTTCATACAATATTCATGCATCTTCTAGGAATGTATACTTTCATTAAAGTAATATAAAATGAGATAAAGTCCATGGAATCATCCAATAATGAGGTTTCATGATGAATTGTCAATCCATGGGTATTTGAGAAATAAGATGTATCAAAAATAAATAGTTTATCTTGAATCTTTCAATAATTATAAATGTAGGTTATTAAAATAGAGTATCCTGATTTGTGTGGAAATTTTAAATGAGGATCAAATATTGGGTTTTTTATATTGCATTAATAGGATATGAGTTGTAGATTTTATTAATCCATGTAAATAATGAAGATATCATGATTCCATCAGGTAATTGAAGATGAAGGCCACACTACCTCCACTATGGCGTGTCATGTGAACGAATAATGAAAAACCCAAAATCATTAGGTATTACAAAAGAGATGCATGAAGAATAACCATTGATTATTGGGTATTTTGAATGAGTATATATAATACCCCAAACCTTGTGGGTTTTCATATTTTAAATGATGGAAAACAAATGTGTTATTAATAACATATTAATATGAAGTATTTTAATGAGAAAATAATGAGAGATAAATATGAAATTTGTTGACTGATTAAATGAGATGATCCCACTAACAAATATCAGGTGATTTCCATAATTTAAATATAGAAACATTGACTGAGATATTTTTATACTTTTATTTAGGATCATTTTTTTGAATATAAATCCTTGAAGAAGGAGAATGACTTGTGTGGATTGGAACTATAAATTAAAAGAGAAAAATTTGTATGTCAAGAGAATAATTTGATATAGTATTTGTCACAAATATTTTATATATCATAGTGACAGAAAGTGAAGAACCATTGTTTTTCATCAAGAACTTTTCTTGGGCACTGAAGAAGACGACTAGAATAAGATATAGAGATTTTAATACTAAAATTTTTCAAACATAGGAAAATGTGTTGAGTATCTAGTAGATAAAATATTCCTATGTTATAAAATTTTTAAGAACATCAAGGCAGCCCATATAATTTTTATAGGAGAAGAATAATATAAATTATTATAATTTAAGAGGGACTAAAGTCAACACAGGTGATCTTACTTCAAGGTGGTATAAGACCAATATATTGTACAAAGTGATATCTATCACACTCTTACATTGTATATGGTCAGTGATAGGATAAAAAATTCTAATCCATAACCTTTCTCTTTCTTTCTTTAATGATAAGAAGAATGTTAGGTGTTCATGGGATAAAAACCACCATACACTTGGGATATGTCAACCATAGGGAGGTGAACCTCATTAATAATCTTTTTGTCTTCTTGTGATTCTTCTCAATTACTCATTTTTATTTACACTGACCAATTATAATATAAAAATATTAAAATATGAATACAATTTCTGAAAAAGTGATGAGGTAACAAAGTGATAAATGTTTTAATTGGTTATCCCACAATGATAACCCCCCCCCCCCCCCCCCCCACTCTCAATGTGTTTATATCCCTATGTGATCCTTTTCATAATTTCCCTCCAATATTCATGGATTTTATGAACAGAATAATTAAATAGTACCTTGAAAAAAATTGGTATTATTTATTGATGATATTCTCATTTACTCCAAGACCAAGGAGGAATATGAAGGGAATATAAGGATTCTACTAGAAGCATTTGGAAATGAGAAGTTTTATTCTATGTTAATAAAGTGAAACTTATGGATGATGTAAGTAACATTATTTGGGAATGTGTTCACATGTGGTGGAATTTATATAGACACCTAAAAAATAAAGGTAATTAAGGAATGGATAAAACCCTAAAGTGTCATAAAAATATATATTTTTGTTTGATTATATGGGTATTACCAATGTTTTGTGAGAAATGAATCTTGATTTCCTAACCTGGTAGCTAATTTAACATATATAGGGGTAAATTTCAACTATAAAGAAGAATGTGAGGAAATTTTCAAAGATATTGAAAAGAGGCTAATCATTATCCCTATAATACAAATATTCTCAAGTGGAGTAGGGTTTCAGATATATAGTGATGATTTTAACAAAGGCTTGGGTTGTGTAATCATGCATAATTGTAAATTGATTTCATATGCCTTATGAAATTTTAATATACATGAGAATAAATACCAGATGCATGATGTAGAGTAAGTAGGTGTGATCTTCTCTTTTAATATTTGGTGTCACTAAATCTATGATTAGAAGTGTTAAATACATATAGATCAAAAGAATATAAATTATATATTCACATAGAAACAAAATAAAATGTATCAATGAATGTAGGTAGAGTTGATTAAGTACTACATGGATATATTTGATACTATCCTAGAAAAGAGAACATAGTGATTTATGCTCTTAATGAAAAATAACCTACTATATCTGAGATGTGGATTGAGAAAGATCGTATCTTCATGTATATATAAAGGATGGATATGTAAATCAAAATAGTTGGGAATACATTCTAACATTCCAAAATTATTTACCAAACATCTATCTTAGAGAATATCAAGGAGGAACAAAGGGATGATTTCGAGATATAAAAAAGGTGAAAGTAAAGTAATAGAATATTCATGAATGCCAGATTGAAGAATATGGTAAATTTTTTTGGAACTAGATATTGTGTGTATTCATCGCCTGAGATAAAGAAATATATATTGGATAAATTAATACCTCATCATTCTCCAACCATCATAGAAGTAACTAGATATATTAATAAATTTGAGAGAAATTATAATGGGAAAACCTAAATAAAGGGATTGTTAAATACACTAAAAAGTGCTTGGTATATCAGCAAGTTAAAGCGAGTGACAGAAGTCCAAGGTGATGATAAAACCATTTCTCATACGAACATCAAAATGGGAGAACATCACCATATACTTTTTCACTGTGGTCCCAAAGATATCCAAAGGAAACAATGTGATATTTCTTATGTTGTATCAACTCATAAAGATATCCCACTTCATCAATATTCATGAAGATATCTCTTGATAAAATTACAAATATATATATATAAAGGAAGTAGTGAGGTGGTATGGTGAACCAAATTCAATCATATCTAATAATGATCCAAGTATTTCTTCTAAATTATGGATAATTATTCAACATGCTCTAAATACATAATTGAATTTCAATATTTCCTATCACCCCTAAACTAATGGACAATATTAAATGACCATTAAATAACTTGAGGACATACTAAGAGTTTACTCAATGGAATTTAAATGAGCATGAGATAAAAATCCCCCATTACTTGAGGTCTCTTACTACAAAAACTTCCACTTTATTATTAAAATAGAACTATAGGAAGATCTATATAGTAAGTGATGTATAACTCATATATGTTGGGATGATTTTAGTGGATGTAAGTTAATTGGACTAGATCTTGTATAATAAATGACAAAAAAGGTATAATTCATCCAACATCATATAAAAGATACTTAGTGTTAGTAGAAGAGTTATGTTGACTACCATCAAAGATACATAGAGTTTGAATTTAGAGAAAACGTTCCCCTTTCAATATCACCATGATAGAGATTCATGTGGTTTGGAAATAAATGATATTGTATCCCTAGGTACATTTCCCCATTTGAAAACCATGACTCTATAGGATCAGTGGCCTATTTTCTAGAGATTCCACCAAATATGGTTCAAATTCCTGATTTGTTCCATGAATCTATCTTGGTTAAGTAAATACCCAATCCCTAATATGTTACTAGGAAAAAAAATCATGTCAATTTGTTTTGGGTTTTAATGTCGGCTACCTTGTGACATTATTGAAAGAGATATTGTAAATAGGTTTTTTCATTGATTCAAAATAATGGACACAAAAAAGGCTTTTGAATAATGGGTTTTAAAAAATTGATGTAAAAACTATCCTAGAACTAGATATATTCTTGGTTTATCATGTCAGTTATATAAAAAATGGTGTGAAAATACATTATCAAACCATTTATTTTAAATAATTAATGTGATAAATCAATTTTTTAAATTTCTCAAGTCGTTTATAAATAAACGACGTTAAAAAATATTATTCATTAAATTAAATTAAAATATATATTCCCAACAGTACAACAAAACCACCTGAAATAAAAAAACAGCTATAGTAGCATCCCAAAAATAGAATCAATCATCAAAATAACATAAAAAAATGATTAAATATTAAAATGATTATAGAATTACAATTTGAAATTAAAACATTATAATTTATAATAAAAATAAAATAAATCTAACCAGACTTGTAAAATATTCTTCACATTCTTTTTTTAAGTGATTTATTTATTATTCAATGTACGGGAGAGGATCATCAAAAAGATAAAATTAAAATAGAAATAATTTAAATTTTATTTTCAATAAAACTAGAAGATAAATTAGAAAAAAATTTATAATTAAATCTAACCTTGGGGAATTTTGTAACTATTATTGTTGAAATAATTTAAAACATAAATCTTAAAACATAATATCCACATTCTTTTACTCATTATTGAAGATGAAAATTCTATTTCAAATGAATTTATCAATTCAATATAACATTTTAAGTAACTCTTGTAAAAATGTAGTAATTATAAATGATAAATCACCTTTTCTTTTACATATTTTATATATGTGATTCCAATTAAATTTTTCTCTCTTATTTAACTTTGTTCCCTATTACAAAATGATATTTAGGAAATAAAATTAAAAGTCTTCATAATATAAATTTTTTTCAAATAATCAAACATATGTGTTTAATAAGTTGCTAAAATTTTCTCTCATGTCACCATGTATAGAACATAACCAATAATTTTTATTCTCTCTTAGAAAAAAAAACACACAACAATAAATTTCAACTAATATAAAAAATATATAATGTGAATGTTTATTTAGTTATGAAAAATAACACTTTCTTAAATATATATTCTATACCTTTAAAGATAAGGAAAAATACAACACTAAATTTCATTATTTTAAAATCTTTCATAAATATATACTACTCTTTATATATCATTAATTTTCATCAGTATTTTGGAAATACATTTTGGGTCTAAAAATCAATATATTGAAGACTTATCATGTTGAATACGAAGTGAAAAAGGATACCTAATAAAAAAACATAAGTATTAATTTTCAATAAATTAAAATAAATGAAAGATATATGATAACTTACTTACATGGAAAATACTTGTATCACATTGAATTCTAAAAAATTTGCATCTAAAAGCACCAGGACATCTCTATTTAAAATCAATATTGTCAATGTATTCCCAAAAATGATAGAATCCATTAGAAGCTCATAAAATTAAAAAAAATATGAATATATTTATAATCTATTAAGTTCATAAAAAATAGTATCTTAAGTCATTATATCATGTTATTGTTGTCTTCTATAAAAAAAATCATTAACATTAAATTATTCTTATAAAAAATGATAAATATGAAAATTTTAAATTGTTAAAACAAATTCAACACCAATATGAAATAAATTATATATTTTATACAGACCTCAGTGTTAACTTTTCATAAAATAATAGATTTCTAAAATAAAAAATAGAGGATACATTTTCCAACTATATTAACCTCATCTTTAAGAAATGGAACTATTTTTGATCTATCTATAATATCCTATATAGTGACCCTTGGATTATCCATATAAATCTGAAGATGATAAATGATACCCCCAATATAATATATAATTTAATATGTGACAGTATATTGTTGGATATCCCCAACATATAAATAGAACTAGATAAAAAATATTTATAGGAGGAGGTGTAGGAGTTATAAATTAAATATATGGTGGAACAGTTGGATCAATAGGTGGATGTCGAGGAGTGTGATCTACAGGAAGAGGTGGAGGAGTGGGATCTATATCCAAAAACTATTATTTCATATTTGGAAACATCAACTACACCAAATAAATTTTACTATCCTCTATCATCTCTCCCATCTCCTAAACTATATCTTCCAAGGATCCTATTTTATTTTATATACATCCTCAATTTAAGAATCTCTAAAACAACCAAAAACATTTTTATTTATACACTTTTCACGTATCCTCATACATGACCTGGGTGTTCAGTCTTTCCCAAAGAAGGAGCTAAAATATGATTCCTACCCTTATGTATGAATTCCCCCTATGTGCTTCTCTCTTCAACGGATTCATGTACATAATATTTCAAAAAGTAATTAGTTAATCATAATATATAAATATTTAAATTAACTTAAATCACATCAATAAATAAAATAAATTCTTACAATCATATCTTCTACAACCCTTGACTCTTCCATAATATATATTATCTTATTTTACATTAGGTACCTCTTAAATTTGTCATGTATAGTTGGGAGTATGGAGGGTCAACATCTTTGGATCCTAAAGACACAACACCCATTTTTTGGAAATTTTCAGCTTTCAGTTCTTTTTCCAATAACGCATACCCTCAAAGAGTTGAAGTATGAGGTTATATGGTTTTTGGATTGGATAAAATGATTAAATATCATTTTTTATATAAATAAAGAATAAAAAAATTAATTTGGTAATTAATATAAGAAAAACATCTAAAATCTAACATTTCACTAACCAAAAATATTCTTGTTTTCTACTCTAAAAACCAGTTTATTGTATATTCATATAGAAAAGTATATATATCAATTATATTTTCATTTTTTATTTCCCAAAACATAAATCTAACATTAGGTTTTTTTTAAATATCTAGATCACCTAAAATAAAAATCTAAACATTTCTTCTTGACTCTTACAATGTAAGGTATATCATATGTCGCCTGATAAAAAGGGAAAAACATATATTAATAAAAACATTTCATAATAGGTAATATAATAACCAATTATCTTACAAAAATTATCTACCATAATTGAGGTAATTCCTCTTTATCGATAAATTTCCAATCACAAATCAAAATACTAAATTTGGTTCAAGCTTATACTGCAATAAAAGTATAAATTTTTTTGGAATTTGTACACCTAGGAAAATCATTATCATCAAAATTAACTAGTATCCTATAGTCCTGACTTTTAGAAAGTGATAATTTTGGTAAATTTGTGCTACCACATTTAAAAATTGTGGATGTATTCGCCTCCCCTATACAAGTAAAGGATCATGTGCAGAATGGTGAGGAATCTCCTCAGTATAAGTATGTGAACAGTCCTCCGCAAACTCGTGAGGTAACTCCAATGTTTGGTATGACCTTATTCTATAAACTAAAGTAAAAAAATAAAAGTAACAAACAATTAGTAAACAAAATATATAAATTCATCTATTAAGTATAAAATTAAATAAAAAATGAAAAGAGGTATAATAAAAATTAAAGTAAATTAGACTCTTTTTTATACATATTTCTTAATGTATTTAAATAAAATGATAACAATATCAATGTGAGATGAAATAAAGTAAATAGAGGGGAAAATACTACTATTACATAAAAATTTGAATAAAATTTTTAAATCCATAAAAAAAACAAAGTAATAAAAAACAAAACACACTTCATCATATTTAATATAGTAGTTGGCAATAATGTTAAAAACAATAATAAAATTATTCCTTATCTTATTTTTTTAATAGTTAATGATGTTAAAAGAATATGAACAATGTTTATGAATCATAAAATGATATGGAAAAAAGAAAAAAATTCTTATGTAAAAATAAATACTAATCCAACAGTTAAATATAAAGATTAATAGTTGAAAAATAATA
The DNA here is from genome assembly GCA_963277665.1 of Viscum album. Lineage (NCBI taxonomy): Eukaryota > Viridiplantae > Streptophyta > Magnoliopsida > Santalales > Viscaceae > Viscum > Viscum album. The sequence continues at coordinate 1,212,259,015 of OY728165.1, forward strand.
AAACAAAACTAAAATAATTTAAGAAAAATAATATAAATTAGACATAATATATGTTTTAAGTAAAACAATAAACCAAATATATCTAAAATTTTATGAAATTTAATAAAGTAAATAAGAAATAAATATATATTACCTATAATATTTGGAAATCACTAAAGGATTGTTTTCCTATATTTTTTTGTCATGATCATTTTGTATGTCACAAATCATGTATATAATCTGGTCATCAATATTCTCTATTAATATTTGTATGGATGTATATATCTATCATAAATTTCAATCGTTGTCATGTTTTTCATCACCAAAATACTATTTTTTTATTGCAAAATGATAGACCACTCTATATTTGATGGGTCAAAAACCTAGAAAAAAAATTTGTATGTGTTTCCATGGTAAAATATCATTAGTGTATTCTAATATATTCAGATTGACTAGTTTAATTTTAAATTCATAATTTATGACACTATAATTGTCAATAATCCACTTATAGTTAAATAAAAGGACTTGTAATTTAATGTAATAAACCTCCAATTTTTCGTTAATGACTATGTAATATGCACTTTATGCATAGATTGGGTTTTTGTATTTGGAACTCAAAAAAATACATTGCTTCTTTGAGCGCAAATACATTACTATTATAAATTCTACTTTTATTGTTTTTATTATTCATATGAAATGTATAGCTGTTAATATCATACCCATAACATGTTATCAAATTTAAACTTAGGTCACTCATTAAACATATCAATGCTTTTTATCCATCTAATCTACCATGAATAGTATCTTGAAACCATGGAAAAAATTATTCTCATTAAAAATCCACATATCTTTCTTCTTTGGATAATATTATTTTAACACATTAATAGGAAGTTTTAATTATGTCTTGGAATCATCAATTTTATTCAAGATATATAAATATACCTTATTAATATATTACTCTATCAATGATTTTACTTTCAATCCATGGATCCCCTTTCCCCCATAATTGTCTCATTCATCGTGAGATGTAGGAAAACTGATATTCTCCGCTCCAGATAAGTATCTTGTACAGAACTCGACTAACTCCTTAGAAATAAACATCTCAAAATTAGAGTCTTCACGTTGATATAGATTTTTAAAATATCCCTTAAATATCTTTATATACATTTCAAAAGGATACATCCAACAAAGATATATGGTTCTGTAAAGCTTAATTTCTCACATAAAATGTACCATTAAATTCACCATGATATCAAAAAAATATAGGAAAATATATTTCTAGTTAAAAAAGTATAGAAACTATATCATCCTCCAAATTTTTTGTGAATTCAGATCAATAAAATTGTTAAAAATGGAATTAAAATAAATAAATCACCTTCTAGATTGTCATTATGACATGTATGGGATGTATTTTACACAATGAAAATAGTAGTATTTTTTCATTATAAAATTTAAAACATGATATTTCATGCCTATCAACTTTAATTCCTTTTTTGATATAAAATTTTTTACATTATGAGAAAAAACTGAAAACACTCTAATACCCTCGAGACACTGAACAAACAATCCAAATGTATTCCCATTGAGAGTAAGTCAAATATTTTATTTAACCCATATTAAATCTTTCCTTCAATATCTAACAAGTTTCAAAATAACTATCAAAGATATTATTCTCCATATGCATGGAATCAATTTTATATTTGACCTCATGATATCTCTAATATGGAAACTCCAAAAATATTGATCATTTATTCCAAATATTTCTATCATTTCTATATTTTTGTTTCTTTAGGAATGTGGAATCAATTTTTTTCACCATCTCAAAATAATGATTGGTGGACATAGGTTTTCGACCAATATTAAATTATTATTTACTGTTGAATACATTTTTTTAATCTTCAATAAGAATTATTCATAGATCAAAAACTCTCATGACCCATGTATACTGTTATTTCCTGTATTCAAGTTGATAATATGAAGTTTGTTGTTCACTAATTGAAAATCCATTATCCACATTAACAAAGTATCTAGAAAAATTTCCATATTCTATGAAGTCATTTATAATGAACATAATCGTTAAATCCATTTTCAAATGATCCATTTTATAAGAATCCTAAATATTAATACATTTCTACCATTAATGTTCCAAATCATAAACCAATGGTAACAAGAACGCATCAATATCATTTTCAGTATGTTTTGTTTCATAAATCATTAAACTCAACATGATATATTGAAACAGCCCCGACCCGGAATCCAATAAACCGGTGCTCCGAGCAGGGTAGTTACATAACCTAAGCGCGCCTCTCCGTACACCAAAGGCTGCTGACTAGAAGCGGGGGTCTTCATTGTCCAGTGGGGAGACTATACCCCCTTTCTATCAGAGTAAGCCACCACATAAATAAACGAATAGCGGAAACAATAATCAATAAACAAGTAATATGTATAAAAACTGTTTCCAACAATAAATATTCCATGTCCTACTACAAGTGCAAAAGTGAACAAAAGCCCAAAATAAAGACAACGGTCAAAATCCCCAAAAGGGTCCTGACTCCAAGTCTGGATCCTGCACCAAGTGCTACCCATGTCCACTCAACTATCTATAAAGGACCCTTACCTTTCTCCTGACCTGCAAACATGAAGTCTACTCGGGTACCCAAAGGCAGACCGAGCAGGGTGTGAGTACAATTTAGTAGGCCACCACCAATGGGGTCTACAAAATATCCAATATGAACAGGTAGTGCATGCAAATGGAATATGAATGATAATTTCGAAGTAATTATTTAAGGTTCCATTAACCAGTTCAGAGCCAAAGCCATTGCCACTTCCATTACCATTCATTTCACACTAATTCCAATTACTTACCATTTCATCACATTTCCATGGGTAAATCACATACATTATGTTACATGGGTATAAGGCCAACAATCACATGCATGAAGGTAAAAACATCATTATCCTATCTCACTAGGACTAAACCCCTCATAGAAACCATATCCTCACCTCAAATCATCTGTCCTGGTGGATGCAACAGTTAGGAGAATAGATCCTCAGTCCCCATTCCTAACTCGTGCATTTAGGGTGGAGTTCAGAGCATCAGTCTTCACTTGACCCATGGGAATAGATCCTAAAGTCATACCCCACTCTACCATTCCATGTGCACATGCTTATATTTATAAGTAACCATCAACCCACCAAACCATTTCCCTTTTACAACACCATTCACAACAATCCACACGGGAATTCTCATTATGCCTTAACCCATTAACACATTAGCATTTCAAATCATTTAACCATTCACCCAATTCTCATGTGTTATGCATATCTCACTAAGCATTCAACACTGAACCCATAACCAATCCCATTATGGTCTTTAATCAGATTACACATTAATCCATATAACCCGTTCATCATTTCAATGAATCAACCATTCAACCCATTCCAAATAACCTCTATGTTATTTCCAAGTCTAGGTGCATCACCTAACTTCTATTCCAAGTTCAACCAATCATGCCAACATATTCGTCAAGGGCTCTACCATTTATTAAAACAAGGTCACTTGTTTAATAACAATCCATAAGAATGGGAAAAGCCGGTACATCCCATGGATGGCCCCAATTAGGTCAAGTCATTCTCAACGCATCTCATGGGGATCATGAGGGTTCCCGTTTACCATATTTAAGTATCCTTTATACCAAACGCATCAAGGTAGATCAAATCTCATCAAAAAGAAACCATGAGCAAAGCCACACATGCATAAATCCACCATAAAACTATGGAATAACGTTTTTAGACCTCCTACCTTGAAACAGCGGTTTAACGCAAACTCAATAGAGTCCTTAGACCTCAATCCGACCAAAATTTGGAGCTTCAACCTAGAACTCACCCAAAAGATAGGTTTTTAGAGTTTTGGAACAAGAGGGAGAGAATATACAAACCCTAAACCAAAAAGAGAATCCAGGATGGGATTAGCCTTACCTGGAGATTCGATCCGCATCCAACGGCACCAAAAACGCCTAAGAAACAAGGGAGATCGACCTCTTGGAGCTCTTGGGTGATTTGGTTCGTTCCTAAGGTGAAGAGGGAGGAATGGAGAGTAAATTCTGAGGGGGTTCTTAAAATCCCGAGGTGGCAATTTTGTAATTTTCTCAACTTTAAGAGGTCGCATGGTTTGCCCGCACGGTTTGACAAACCATGCATAAACCATGAACATGCTACAGTCAGGAGGAGGAGGGGTTTCGCGGTTTACCTGGGAAGGCCGCACGGTTTTCCCTGGCCGTACACAGGCTGTGTGCCCAGGCTTGTCTTTCCCAACATTCCTTTCTCTCGTGACTCATGCCCCCGAAACACCCCCAAGACCTCTCATACTTTCAGAAGACATCCCTTGAAGCTCAAAACAAGGGACTCAACCAAAACATAAAGAAAACATACCCTTCCAAAAACCAGGATCATAAAACCTCCCCACCTTATAACGGCTCGTCCTTGAGCCGAGTTTCCAAGCCTCATTTATCCACCGAAGAGAAGAGTTCGGGCAACTGAGCCCGCATATCTGATTCCTGCTCCCAAGTTTCTTCTTGAACTTTACCATGCTTCCATAGTACTCGAACTAGTGGCACAACCTTGCCTCACAAGACCTTTTCACTGTGATCCACCGCACGAACCAGATGCTCCTCAAAGGATGCATCATCCTCAAGCTCCACATCCTCCACATATACCACGTGAGATGGGTCAGGGTGATACCGTCGAAGCTGTGACACATGAAACACATCATGCATCCCACCATACTGCTATGGAAGATCCAATAAGTAAGCCACTGGTCTAATCCTCTCCAAAATCTCAAAAGGTCCCACATACCTGGGCACCAACTTACCCTGCTTTCGAATCCGACGGTGACCCAACCTTGGCGACACCTGAAGGAACACTTTATCACCCATCGCAAACTAAATAGGTCTACGCCTCCGATCGGCATATGACTTCTGCCTACTCTGAGCCGTAGCCATCCACTTCTTGATCAAATTAACTATATCTGAATTATCCAGCATGAGATTTGGCCCCAACAACTCAGATTCACCAGCCTCTAGCTAACACAACGAAGATCTACATGGCCTCTCGTAGAGTTCCTCAAATGGTGTTGTCTGAATCATAGTCTGAAAACTATTATTGTAGGAAAACTCAACTAATGATAGGTGCATCTCCCAAGAACCACAAAATTCCAAAACATAAGCTCTTAAAATTTCTTCCAACACTTGGATCGTACTCTCCGACTTCCCGTCCGTCTGCGGGTGGAAAGTCGTACTCAAAAACACCTGTGTACCAAACGCCTTCTGCAACCCTTGCCAGTAACACGATGTGAAACGAGGATCTCAGTCTGAAACTATGGTCCACGGAACACCATGAAACCACACTATTTCCCAAAAATACATCTCACCCAACTGGTCAACTTTAAAGGTCTCTTGAATCGGTAAGAAATGAGACACTTTCGTTAACCGATCCAAAACCACCTAGATTGCATCATTATTCTGTGGCGTCCTCAGAATACCCACGAAAAAATCCATTGTTACATCATCACACTTCCATTCCAGAATGGGCAATGGATGCAACAAACTACCTGGGTGTTGATGCTCGGCCTTCACCTGCTGACAGGTAAGGCACCGTGCCACAAAGACCGCAACTTCCTTCTTCATTCCAGGCCACTAAAACTGACTTTGGAGATCACGGTACATCTGGGTCAAACAAGGATGCACTTCCCACTTTGATGCATGGAAGTCACGCATAAACTCTTCCCGCACACACTTTGGCACAACCACACGATCACGAACACGAACAACACCTTCCATGTCGATGGCCCAACCAGAAGGTAGCTCCCCACCTTTAAGATTTTCCTTCATGATCAAACACTCTGGATCATCAAGATGGACTTCCTTAACTCGACTCAAAAGCATCGAATCCATCGTTAAGGAGGCAAGAGTGACCTAACCACTCTCCTCCTACACCTCCAGGTGCATCTCTGCAAACAAATCCATCACCTTCCACTCGGTGTTGGACTCATGAACCACCTGATTTGGAACCTTGCTGCTCAGAGCATCAGCAAAATTGTTTACCTTTCCCAGCATGTACACTAACTCAAAGTCAAAATACTGAAGATATTCAACCCATAATCACTTCTGAAGGTTTAGATCCCGTTGTGAGAAGATGTACTTTGAACTCATGTTATCGGTAAACACAGGAAACCATTTTCCCAATAGATAGTGCCTCCAGCACTTCAAGGTGTACACCACTACAGCCAAATCACGGTCATGAGTGGGATAGTTCCGCTCATGGGGTCTCAACTGCCTTGACCCATAAGCCACAAACCACTCATCCTGCATCAACATGGCCCCAAGTCTGACTCGGGACGCATCACAAAACACGATGTACTTCTTACCCGGCTCAGGTAAGATAAAGATTGGTGCGGTCTTCAAACGCTTCTTCAACTCTTGGAAGGCGTTCTCACAATCCTTAAACCACTCGAACCTGATTCATTTCTTGGTCAATCCTGAGAGTGGTGCTGCCAAGTGAGAGAAATCCTGAATGAACCTTCGGTAATAACTGGAAAAACGTAGAAAACTCTAAACATCATAAACACTCTTGGGCTGCTCCCAAGATACAACTGCCGGGACTTTCTCTAGATCTACTGACACACCTGCTTCCAAGATGATGTGACCCAGAAAATGCGCCTCACCTATCCAGAATTGACACTTTGATAGCTTGGCATATAGCCGATGCTCTCTTAGCATACCCAAGATGATGTCAGGATGTTGGCCATGATCATCATGAGTTTTCAAGTGCACTAACATATCGTTAAGAAATACAATCACAAAATGATCTAGATAGGGATGAAAAATTCAGTTCATCAAAGCCAGAAACACCATCGGTGCATTGGTCAAGCTGAAAGGCATTAGCAAAAACTCAAACAACCTGTACCGACTCTGGAATGTTGTCCGTGGAACATCAGAAGACCTCACCTTCATCTGGTGATAACCTGAACTCAAATCAATCTTATAAAACACTGATGCACCCCTCAACTGATCAAATAGTTCATCAATTCTAGGAAGAGGGTACCAATTTTTCACCATCATCTGATTCAACTTTCAATAGTCAACACACAGCCTCAACGACCCATCGACCTTCTTTGCAAAAAGCACAGGAGATCCCCAAGGAGACGTACTAGCACGGATAAACCCCTTACGCTCAAAATCCTCAATCTGAACCTTTAGTTCCTGGAGTTCTTCTGGTGCCATTTGGTATGGCGGAATAGAAACTGGCTCCGCTCCCGGTAGCAACTCGATCGTGAGCTCGAAATCCCTCTCGGGTGGTAACCTCGAGAAATCCTCAAGAAAAACATCTTGAAACTGATCCACCATGGGAGGAAAATTAGATTGTTCCCCTCCCTCATGATCATCAAGCATGAGACATGCCACTTGAGCCATGAGTCCACTAATCTGTTGAAAAAATGTCCCTTCACTCCCTACTCGAACATCCCATTCTCCACGGTGGACATAAGCGTCACCCTCCAGCGACATGAATGATACTATGTGATGATAACAGTATATGTGTGCTCGATAAAACACCAACCAATCCATTCCTGAGATTAGGTCAAACCTTGACATCTTGAGAACGAACAATTCCCATAGAAAACGATACCCACCTACTTCCAAGGCACATCCCTTGCACTGCTTGATATCCTTAACCCGCAATCCCAACGGGGTGATAAGTGACATAACTCCACACACCCCCTCCACAGATAAACCCAGCACTACCAAAAGTTGAGTAGAAACAAAAGAGTGTGTGGCACCTGTGTCAAACAATGCACTAGAAAATGTAGAAGTTACAAGGATCATACCTCAAACAGTTGACGGTCTGGCATCGCCATCACCAGGCGCAAACTGAACTGCCTGAAGCTGACCATCCCCTCTACCCTGGGCTCCAACCTGTGAACTTTGTGCCACACTGCCCTGCGGGAGTGAGCGACCTTGTCCTGGAGTTCCACATCCACTTCCCCTGCTAGTACGGCTCGTGGAGCTCCAACTACCTACCTGATATGGGGAAACTGGTTCACTTCCCATACCTGGTACCTACTTTTCATCATCATACTCACCTGTCTTCCGAGGGTTCCTATAGAACCTCTGCCCATGCCCCATCCTGCCGCACGAACGGCAGTCAACTGGAGGTCGAGGGCACTGACCATACATATTCCCCAGCCTACTGCACTGATAACAAATCACCCGGTTCCCACTCTAAGAGGCTGACCCTCTCTTCTGACCACCTTGCAGAAAACTTTCCAAACGGCACATCCGACCTTCGGAAGATGCACCACCTGTCTGCCCAGCTGGTATGAAAATCCCACCACCCGAAGCTCGATTCAGGTTTCCTTCAGAGATGAGTTCCTGATCCATCACCTCTGCAAACCTCTTCAAGGGGAAGATATTTACTTGAGACCTGTTCTCATGTCTCAACCCATCCTGGAAACGCTTTGCTACCGCTGCCTCATCCCCTGCTAACACCGGGAAAAAGCGCTGCAAATTAGTGAAGCGACTAGAATAATACATCACCGATAGCAATCCCTAAGTCAGGATCATAAACTCTGCAGCCCGATACTGCCTCAAAGTCTCTAGGTAGAAATGCTCCAGAAAGTTCTCCTGGAAAACCTTCCACGAAATTCCCTCAGCCTACTCGATCTGAGCCTGAATGTCCCACCAACGCCTTGTCTGGCCCTACAAAACATAAAGGGCCAGCTTTACATGGATTTCAACAGGGGTCTCAAGATGATCTTGTATCGTCTGGATAGATTCTAACCAAAACTCCTCTTCCTCTGGCCCACCCTCTCTGGTGAAGGTCGGAGGGTGCTGCAGCTAGAACTCCCTGGTCAGCTCAAGCATACTCGGTGCAACCCGCCCTGGGTCCTGATCCATCATCTGCATAAGGCAAACCAAGTTCTCCTAGAACTAGTCTTCTCTACCTTCATTGATCACCACATTTTCGTGCTTTTCTACTGGAGCAGTGTTCTCAGCAACATCTTCCCATTGCCCAACTGGTAACCGACGTCACGATGGCATCTCTCTACATTTCCAAGCACGAGATTTAGCACGCATACCATAGAACTTTCACAACTTCGTCAAAAATCTATTTACTAGCTCCAACAACCCATTTTCATATACTAATTCAACAACATTAACACCTCAAATTCACCGCCCCGACCAACCCTACCGCGGACCATAGTCCACATGGGGTAAACAACCATGCACTACCACCAAACTCACACAACATTTTACAAAAAATATTTTACAATTCATTTAAAACCCTTGTATTTCATTAAACATCATTTACCCACTTATTTTATTTCATTCATCGCATTTTTTCTTGGTTTTATGAAATGCATGATGCACCCTACTTTCCTTCCTCACACACCCACCCCATGTGTGTGCATAACACAATGCATGTCACCTATCTCCCCAGGTGCCTAAAATGATGCATGAAGGCAAATCCTCATGCCGTTAAGGCCATGAGCCAAATATCATAAAACAGTCACATCAAACCACATGTGCATCACCCAATGGTGAAATATCATCAACTGTAACAACACACAACCAAAAACAACATTTCCCACCTAGGGTGACTTGGGTTTTCCCCCGTACATGGGTTAGCTACTCCCAAGCACAAGCTCATTTACCAAGTCCTGACACATAATAACTCTTGGCAACCTATCCTAATAACAACACATCAGAGAAGGAGATGAAAGACCTCCTCTAATACCACTTTGTAACTTCCCTCACCCGGAATCCACTAAACCAATGCTCTGAGCCTGGTAGTTACATAACCTTAAGCGCTCCTCCCCGTACGCCAAAGGCTGCCGACTAGCAGCGGGGGTCTTTGTGGTCAAGTGGGGAGACTATAACCCCTTTCTATCAGAGTAATCCACAACATAAATAAACCAATAGCAGAAACAATAATCAATAAACAAGGAACATGTATAACAACCATTTCCAACAATAAATATTCCATGTCCTACTACAAGTGCAAAAGTGAACAAAAGCCTAAAATAAAGACAATGGTCAAAATACACAAAATGGTCCTGACTCCATGTCTGGATCCTCTACAAAATGCTACCCATGTCCACTCAACTATCTAGCAAGGACCCTTGCCCTTCTCCTGACCTGCACACATGAAGTCTGCTCAGGTACCCAAAGGTGGCCCGAGCAGGGTATGAGTGCAACTCAGTAGGCCACCACCAACGGTGCCTACAAAATATCCAGTATGAACAGGTAGTGCATGAAAAAGAAATATGAATGATAATTTCCAAGTGATTATTTAATGTTCCATTTACCAGTTCAGAGCCAAATCCATTTCCACTTCCATTACAATTCATTTCACACCAATTATCATCACTTACCATTTCATCACATTTCCATGGGTTAGTCACATACATTATGTTACATGGTTAGAAGGCCAACAATCACATGAAAGAGGGTAAACACATCATTATCCTATCTTACTAGGACTAACCCCCTCATAGCAACTATATCCTCACCTTGAAGCCTCAGTCAGGGTGGATGCAACTATTAGGAGAATAGATCCTCAGTCCCCATTCCTAACCCGTGCATTTACGGTGGAGTTCAGAGCATCAGTCTTCACTCGACCCGTGGGCGTAGATCCTCAAGTCATATCCCACTCTACCAAGACATGTGCACATGATTATATTTATAAGTAACTGATGAATTTTTGTCATGCACACTCTCAAAAATATTTATACTAAGTGGAACACAGTAGCTGATCTAGGTCGATCTCTTGAGGAGCTTTTGCAGTCAATCCCTCATTATTTATAATTCACTGTGTATATATAAACAAAAATGACCAGAAATGATATTTTATAATTTAAAATGCAAAACTAAAAGTAAATATGCAGATGCAATGCAACATAATGAATGCAAACAAAATGATGTTTAGATAGAAATGAAACATTCCCGAGAGCATCACCCAGAGTGAACCTTCATCGTCTCATTATTAGATTCAAATTTACTTAATGAACATGCTCCATAGTATGCATGAAAATCATCCTCTGTATATGGTTGTGAACATATGGTACTCTCAACGATCGCCGAGAGACCACACATCCACCTCCTTAATCGAGGGAAAATATTGCATAAGTGAAAGTTAAACCTTGGGTGGCAAGGGGAGACACAAAGGCGCCTTACCCACTAGGATCCCCCTCGGTATAACTCTAAGAAAATAAGAAACATCAATACATTAATATTCAAGGACTTGGGTTCATCACTGGATTACTCCCCTGTGAACTTCCTCAGGTTTGTAACTCATGATCACGAGCATAAGAGTTCACAATGAAAAGATAACGAGGAGAGAAAACAAAAGAGAGAATGAAATGGAGAGAAAGAATAAGACATAAATAAAAATATGTAATGTAATTACAGAATGAAAATTAAATAAAACAAAAGACTAAACTATAGAAAATGGCCAAAAAAGGCTACTCCTAAGTTGCGAACCCTTTGAAATGAAAGAGGGATACACTTTTATAGGGAAAGGGGGTGACATTTTGGCTCCAAAAATCATCTCTGAATGTAGGTGCATGGATAGCCTCTTAATGAAAGAATTTGGAACTTGGTCCTTATCTAAAGTTGTTCGTATATCTATCCTATGTAGACCCACAAAATTTGAGAATAATTGGACACGTGGGGAGAGAGATATATCCAAATTACTCCGGATATCCAATTCTACCAAAAATACTCTTCGTCTTCCAATGCACTGAGTTCCAACGCATTAATGACCATGAGAATGAACTAATCAAGGGCTGAAATATTAATAAACCATGTTCCTCAGGATTTCTTATATCTCCATGTAAAATTTAAGCTCCGATTATTCTTCCATTTATGAGATATGGTCCCCAGAATAAACTTCTCGAGTTCCGTACACAGTTTTCGAGGCCTGGTTTGTGAGATAGATTTGACCTTCCAAATTATTGATTGGGCTTTGGTTACAGAAGGATAAAATGAATATCATAGAACATAGAAAGCTATATAAGAGTAATTTTTCAATTTTGATCAGTTAATAAAAAGTTATGTCCGAAACATTAAAATAAATGAAAACTGTTTAAATCCAAAATAAGATATTTTTCCAATTAAACTCAAAAATACTCCTAAAACATAAAATGTGACAATTTCCCTTTAAATAACACATTAGTGGGATTAAAAACATTGAAATTAAGAATAAAATAATTTATAAAATTTGTTCTATAAATTCCCCCACACTTAAACATTGCACTCCTGGGCAATCTTCTTATACCAAGGTCAAAAACAAACTTCTCAAAGCATAAATGACAACACACCTCAATTATCATATCAGAGAAAATATCATGCCTCCGACATGGATCATAATTTCTGAACTACTCAAAAATCATATGAATCCATTCAATCACATGTTAGTCCTCACAAGCATGTCATACCTACCTCCTGGGAAAAATATTTCTCTCTTCACTCAAGGATATTTAATGTGGAGTTTTTCTCATTCCCAATAACATGTGTGATTTCCATAGGCTTTATATATACCTAATATCTCCACTTAACAGAGTCAAAAATGTGTCAATCATGTGGTCTTTTTCATGGGTTGTTCTGAGGCTGAGTGTTGGCAGTTTTAAAATGTAAAAACATCTGAGGCAGAATGAGGAGGGTTAAGCTCTAAAGTGAAGTAAATGCATGAAAACAGTTTTCTCAAGAATAGCGTGCTCCTCAATCAGATAAAAAAAATCACCTCCAAACACCTCTTCTTTCGGTAAGTTCACACTTGATATTTCATCATCAATGATTTTCATCCCTCTTTTCCCCATTTGTAGCATTGTTTCAGCTTGAATTCAGATCTGGATTTCTCTTCAGAATCATGTTTTGGAGGAAAAGAGAGGCATCTTTTGATCATGAAATATTGGTGAACACCCAGCCCATATGTGTAATTATTTTTTGTTCCAACCATCCATCTTTCCATTATGACATTTCTTCCACCCAAGTAGAAATAAATATGGCAACACATTCAATTCATCTCAAAAATATTCTTCCGGAACGCAAAATACAACTCATCTTCTCCCACCCCCACACTTGAGTTCAACAATAATCATGCATTTAACTTCTACAGAAGTCTTTAAAGGGATAAATGGATTGTAATGTGGTTTCATAACAAGGTATTTTATGGATACTAGTGACTTAATGAAGTTCATATGTAATGTTAGGCCGAAATAAGCGTTTAATGCAAAAGGGGCTTTCAAAGTGATGCCTCAATCATACTTGACACATTCTATGAACACTAACAGCTTTGAAAAAGAGAAAAATAGAAAGTTATGGATCACACAACATGCCTCAAGACTCTCAAGAAAAATATAAATGTAAGATGATGTCAAACAGGTTTAGAAACCTCTCGGGTTGGGCAAGATTTTCAATTTGGACAGCACTAGTGCACATGAGTTTCATAATCAATCAAACTTTATCAAATGAAATGATCGGAAATAAAAAACAAAACCCATTAAGAAATCATTTAAATCCTTAAATACTCAAATCTATAAATGTTCCAAAAATACCAAGAAGTTTTGAATTTTCCAAAGTATTCGATTTCGCTCAAGATTCCAAAAAACACACCAAAAAATGAAAAAGGAAAATAAGAAAATTTTAAAAAAAGACATGAAAAATAAAATTAAAGCACAAAAAAAGAAATGAAAACTAATAATAAAACTAAATAGAAAAAGGTATAGAAAATGGATAATGCTTCGTTTGACCCCCCAAGCGGATGCTGTGTTTTTAGTTCCCCTAGTCATGCAGTTGCTGCAGATTATCCCCAATCAGATAGTGGGTGTGGGTTTTTTGAGATAAACCACCACATGTGACTTTTTCCAGTGTCCATCAGTAGACACTGATATTGGATAACCCCGTAGAAAATAAGAAACTTCCCAAACCCCAAGAAAGAAGAAAGATAGAATTTGAAATCCAGAGTGGGAGGGAATAGAATATAGGGGTGCTCCCTGTGAACTTCTATGGTGTCCTCCTCCAAATGGTATGAAATCTGTTGTAGAGGAGGCAGTCACACCACCACCAGCTTCTCCGGCTCTTCTTCCTCAATCACCACCACTTGGGTGGTCTCTTTTGTATTATTTAAGGTTTTCTCCATTTGTACTGTATCATAAATCTTAGGAAATGAGAAGTCAGAAAACAATTTAGTTTGAATAAAATTAAAACATGAAGAATCAATCAAGAAATCTTCCCTTTCAAGTAAGTCAGCTTGGAAATTGATATCTTCTGGCAAGAACATTGGAAACTCCATCTCATCAGGTGAATCTTATTATTCTTCATATTCCAAATAAATATAGAGGTCAAATGGTTCTAATTATTCATTAGAAAGTATGGGAAGATCAAGTTGCAGGTTATCTTCAACAATGTTTTTCCAAGATTCTTCCAAAAACATTTGATCTCCCATAAGTGAATAAACTGGAATGTGTACATCAGGGACCTCCTCGAGAAATGGATGAGTATGGGATGATATTATTAACTCCATTAGAAGATCCTTCTAACCCGCCTTAGGTTATTTGACATAAAAAATGATCGGTGAAATCTCTTCCACCACTCGTTCAGGTTTAGGTTCTGGTTCAAGTTCAGGTTCGGGTAGCTCCACCATTGAGCGGATATATTCTTCAACCATTCCAGCTTTACCCTTCAGTTTTTTATTTATTCTTTAAGTTCTTAAATTTTGGATTCAGGATCATATTGAACTTCTTCATGCACTTGTGATTGGTCAGTCCATGCATAAAAATTTGAATTGAAAGACATCATGAACAAATATTTTTTTCAGTTTTTGAAATTTATGATTTATTTGTGTTTTTTTAAATGAATGAAAGAAAAATAATTTACAATAAGTGAATAAAATAATTATTGAAGACCCTTGGATCCCCGTAAGCGGTGCCAATTTGATGAAGCGTTGTCGTGCGTGCTCACAAAAATATTTATACTAAGTGCAGCACAGTAGCTGACCTAGCTCGATCTCTTGAGGAGCTTTTGCAGTCAATCACTCACTATTTGTAATTCAATATGTATATATAAACTAAAATGACCAGAAATTATATTTTATAATTGAAAATGAAAAACTAAAATTAAAAATGCAGATTCAATGTAGCAGAATGAATGCAAACAAAATTATTTTTAGATAGAAAGGAGACATTCTCGAGAGCATCACCTAGAGTAAACCTTCATCGTCTCATTATTAGTTTTGAATTTACATAATGAAAATTCTCCATAGTTTACATGAAAATAATCCTCTACATATGGTTGTGAATATATGGTACTCTCAATGATCATCGAGAGACCACACATCCACCTCCTCGATCGAGGGAAAATATTACAGAAGTGAAAGCTAAACCTCGGGTGGCAAGTGGAGACACAAAGGCGTCTTACCCACTAAGATCCCCCACGGTATAACTCTAAGAAAATAAGAAACATTAAAACATTAATATTCAATGACTTGGGTTCATCACTGTATTACTCCCCTGAGACCATCCTCAGGTAAACTACTCAAGATCACGAGCATAAGAGTTCACAGTGAAAAGAGAACAGGGAGAGAAAACAAAAGAGAGAATGAAATAGAGATAAAGAAGAAAACTTAATTAAAAATACTTAATGAAATTAAAAAATGAAAATAAAATAAAAATAATACTAAACTACAGAAAATTTCCAACAAATTATATTCCTAAGTTTGCAACCCTTTGAAATGAAAGTGGGATACACATTTATAGGGAAAGGGGGTGACATTTTGGCTCAAAAAATAATATCCTAATGTAGGCGTGTGTATGGCCTCTTTAATTAAGAAATTTAGAACATGGTCCTTTTTGAAATTTGTTCATATATCTCTCTTCCTTAGACCCACAAAATTTGAGAATAATTGGACACGTGGGGAGAGAGATATATCCAAATTACTCATGATATTCAATTCTTCCAAAAAGACTCTTTGTCTTCCAATGCATCAAGTTCCAACGCATTAATGTCCTTGATAATGAAATAATCATGCACGAAAATATTAATAAAACATGTGGCTCTGGATGTCTTATAGATCCATGTAAAATTTCAGCTCTAATCGTTCTTCCATGTATGATATATGGTCCCAATAAAAAAATTCTCCATTTCTCTACATAGTTTTCAAGGCCTGGATTGTGAGCTGGATTTGAGCTTCCAAATGATTGATTGAGGTTCTGTTCTAGAAAGATAAAATCAATATCATCGAACATATAAACCTATAAAAGAATAATTTTACAATTTTGATCAGATTAGAAAAAGGTATGGCTGAAAAATTAAAATAAATGAAAAATATTTAAATTCAAAATAAGCCATTTTTTCAATTAAGCTAAAAAATACTCCTAAAACATAAAATGTGACACTTTATCTTTAAATAACACATTGGTGGGATTAAAAACATTGAAATTCAGAATAAAATAATTGAAAATATTTGTTCTATCAGTAACCATCAACCCACCATACCATTTCCCTTTGACACACACCATTCACAACAAGCCACATGGGAATTCACATTATGCCTTAACCCATTAACACATTACCATTTCATATCATTTAACCATTCACCCAATTCCCATGTGTAATGCCTCTTTCACTAATAATATAACAATGAACCCATAACTGATCCCATTATGGTCTTTAATCAGTTTACACATTAACCCATTTAACCCATTCATCATTTCCATGAATCAACCATTCAACCCATTCCAAATAACCTTTAGGTTATTTCCAAGTCTAGGTGCATCACCTAACATCTATTCCAAGTTCAAAAAATCATTACAACATATTCTTCAAGGGCTCTACCATTTATTACAACAAGTTAACTTGTTTAATAACATTCCCTAAGACCGAGAAAAGCCGGCACATCCCATGGATGGCCCCAATTATGTCAAGTCATTCTCAATGCATCCCATGGGGATCATGAGGGTTCTCATTTACCATTTTTAAGCCTCATTTATACCAAATGCATCCAGGATGATCAAGGCTCATCAAAATTAAACCATGATCAAAGCCACACATGCACAAATCCACCATAAAACTATGGGATAACGTTTGTAGACCACCTACCTCGAAACCTCTGTTGAACGAACACTCAATCGAGTCCTTAGACCTCAATATGACCAGACTTTGGAGATTCAACCTAGAACTCACCCTAAAGACAGGGTTTTAGAACTTCAGAACAAGAGGGAGAGAAGATAAAAACTCTAAACCAAAAAGAGAATCAATTATGGGATTATCCTTACCCGGAGCTTCGATCCACATCCAACGGCACCAAAAATGCCTTTGAAACGAGGTATATCGACCTCTTGGAGCTCTTGGGCGATTTGGTTCATTCCTAAGGTGAAGAGGGAGGAATGGAGAGGAAATTCCAAGTTGGTTCTTAAAATTCCGGGGTGGCAATTTTGTAATTTTCCCAGCTTTAAGAGGCCGCACAGTTTTCCCGCATGGTTTGGAAAACCGTGTGCATGCTACTGTCTAGAGGAGGAGGGGTTTTACGGTTTACATGGGCAGGCCACACATTTTTCCCTGACCATGTCCAGGCTGTGTGCCCAGTCTTGTCTTGCCTAGATTTCTTTTCTTTCCTACCCCAAGCCCCCGAAACACCACCAAGACCTCTCATACTTTCAAAAGATATCCCTTGATGCCCGAAACAAGGGATTCAACCAAAACATAACGAAAAAATACCCTTCCAAAAACCGAGATCTTACATATATTTACAATTCATAAAAAAACCCTAAGAAAAGATTTAAATTTTCAATAAAATGGGTTATGAACTTTGTTTTCTACTAACACCTTGATATGGATTCATTCCATCTGTGTATAGCCTGAGTATGATAATTCTAACATCATTTCCAAATTTAGGAAACTATTGATCAATTTTCTTCTGCTATGGAAAATCTACTGGATGACATAATTTTCCATTACATATCCACACATCTATATTCTATCTAAACATTTTTTCAACATTTTAATTTTCAAATAAACATTTCAAAGGGTGATTATAGTTAGATACCAAATTACCTTGGAAGGAGTCTTCATAACTACTAAACTAGCCTATTGTTTTTCTTTCAACTTTACCATGATGTCCCACATTTAAGGCACTTTTATATATATTCTCATTCCTTTATATAAAGCACATAGTAATTATGGAAGGCATGTATCTTCTTTTACCCCAAACCCATCAAGCATAATGTTTTCTTAACATTATAATATGAATTAGGAAGATCATCTTCCTTAGGAAGTATTTGTTTCAATAGTTGTCGAAACATTTAAAACTATTGTCACTCTGTATACTTTTCACCTACAAGTAAATCAATCTTAACACCATTGATAAAATCATTAATTTCACACAACCTGGACACATATGGTTTTTCAGTATCAACATATAGTTTCTCAATTTTCATTTCTTTCCAAATTTCCACTAATTAAATCTAACAAATAATTTAATTAATTTGATCAGAATTATCATCTTTAAAATCATCATTATAGTCAATATATTATGAATTCTAGCCAGTTTCACCATGACAAATCCATATTATTTAACTCATATTAAGACCATGATAAGTTAAATGATCATTTATTTTTCTATTTTCAAAAATTGTTATATTTAAAATTTTCAATAATGGACATACAAAGAAGTAATTATTTGCATATTTTCATTTATAAATTCTATAAAAATATTTAATACCTTCCTCATATTAATCATTTGTTCAAAGTACAATAATCCAACATCAAACCACTATCATCTATAATAAATATCACGAAATAAAAATAATTTATTATATTATTAAATTAAATTTAAAATTTACATTTATAAATAACAATATGAATACTATAAAATATATCACAAATAAAATAATGAAAACATATTTGATAAAAAATAATTTTAACAAATTTAATTATCTTCCATTCCCAAATATTCAAAAAGTATCTTGTAATCAGTATGATCATCTAAATATATATTTCCAATTCACTATATTCAAAACTCCATAATCTATTGTACCTTCAAAATTTCGATTCACAATGTAGACAAAAAAACATTCCTTATACACACATTAATCTATAAATTGACATTATTTATAACAATAATTCATCAAATAATCATTTAGTCGGACATTATTCTTAGAAAATAAAACATACAACAATCAAAAAATACCACATTTGTGCAAAAAATCAGAACTGAAAATATAATTAGAAAAGAGATGAAAAATATTAATGGTGCAAAAGAACATTCAAGAAAATAATTCCAAAAAAATAATCAATTTAAACATACCTTATATACATATAAAATTTAAAAAATTAATATATGATATATGATATATAAAGGAATGGGGTGGATGATAAGTCAATGGAAATAGAAATACAGTTCAGAGAGAGTGTGAGAAATGACCAACAATAAAAGGGGTAGAAGATAGTGGTTAATGCAAAATAAATTACATTCAATGCCACTAAAACAATTAATGAATTCATAGGGTTCCCTATATGAGATAAAATAGATTGTGGTCATGAGAAAGACTGAAAAAAATGTGATTCGACCTAAAATTTCATAATAATTTTAAAGGTTTTTCATGTCGATTATTTAATAACCAATGATTAAAACCATTATTTAATTTGGTTATAAAATATTTGACATGAAAAACTATATTTACCATTCCATTGATCTAATAACTACCATTTAAATGAATAGATGTGTGTTTTTCAGATCAGTTAAAAAATAACCTATGTAAAAAAATTATAAAATCAGTTATAAATGACCAATGTAAAAAAATGTGTCACCTTTAATGTATTTTTTATTAGTGTGTAATGAATCTGAATGTGGTATAACAAGAGCATAACCACTCTTATGAGGAGAAATTGATGAAGATCACGGATGATAGAGACAATGTTCTATGTGACAAGAAAACTGACCTAGTCAATGTATTGTGGTAGACCATAAATATGAAGAAGAAACCTGGAAACTATAGGGAAAAATGAAACAAATGTACCCTCATCTATTATAAACTAGATATATTAGTTGAGATCATTGGGCTGAAATTTATAATGGGGAAATAATATAATGAACAATTCTTTAAAAATTATATTTTTTATGAATAAATTTATATTATATTGTATTGTATTGTATTATATGGATAAAAAAATATAAAATACAAAAACACTTTATTTTAATTAATGGATATCATTAAATTAGTCAGAAACCAAACCCATGAAAATTATAAATAATATAATGGGAAAAAATAGAAATTTTAAAAACTAAAATGTGAAATTTTAGGTCATCCATATATGCTAGAATTACCACTCCCACAGACAACACTATTAAAAATAAACAAATTATTAATAAATTAATCAATATTTTAGAAATTAGAAATATATAACCAAGATATAGATTAAGTTTAATTAGGAATGAAAAAATGAAGATGTATTTAGAGGATGTAATATGACCTTTGGAATTGTAATATGACTATTAGGAACAGTAACCCAGTCATTGAGAATAGTGACCTAAGTGTTGGAATAGTAATTTGACATTAAAATAATAAAATAAAATATAAATAATATTAATCATTAGTAATTAAATAAAATTTCAAATATTTTTATGCCATAAAATAAATACCATGATTAAAAATCAAAGAAATTATTATCATTTTAAAAAAATATTTTAATTTATTTCATAAAAATTATAATTTTTATTTAAACAAATACCGATATCAATTAAATACTTTGATAAAATGAATTTATTTTTTACAATCAATAGATCCAAATTTTCTATGAGTGATTTTTTTATTTTCTTATCTACTTAAATTCTTAGGTGAACAGTAAAAATATAGTTTTTTTAAAACAATGTGTTTTATATGACATCAATCATGTTGTAATAATCTCCTAAGAAATTATATAATTTTATGATCGACCAAAAACATGTTTCATAAGAAAAATAATTCATTAAATTTAATTTACAAACCTAAAAAGTATTTTCTAAAGTCTAAAAGTTTAAAGTGTCGCTTTAAATAAATATTTTGATTTTATTTTTCTACTTTACATTGTATTAAAGTAATAAATTCTTATTATAAAGTGTTTAAAAGTCCTAAAATCGTGTTATTTTATTCATATATACTTCGCAGTGTCAAAATTTTCACTATTACATGGTTTACCTTGGAAATTATATTTTATTCAACATTTTATCCGAAAACCCACTTCCTCAAGTATAAATAAACCATCTCCCTCCACTTGGAAAAACACATCAATAAAAGTTACTAAAACTAATGATATGCCTAATTACCATATCATATTCTATTTTTAATCCTTAGGGATGTTTTGGAGTAATCAAACTCAAATATTTTAAGAAGTTAATGTCTTTAGAAAAGGAATAACTTCAAGAAATAGGTAATGTCATTCCATCTTTTTATTTATTTTCCTTTTCTAATTCCATATCCACCTTTTCTAATCAATAGTATTTTAACATGTTCTTGATAATGTTAATATCTTATAAACTTGTTATTTCTAAGATCACATATTATACATCTTGCACCTCCTCTTTAGAAAATGTCCAATTAATGGTCGGTTAACCATCCACAAGGACATTGTAAACTCTCTAATTATCAAGACTATTTTGGATAATTATAATAAATTATTTATAATATATAAATTTATAAATATATTTATTTCTCTCCTTTTGGATTAAATATTAATAATTTATAAATAGTAATAAATAAATATCATTAAATCAAAGCAAGATGGGTTATTTTCAGGGAAGTTTGATATAAGTAAATTTCACCTTTAATGATGGTAATTAAGAAATATTATCCAATTGTTACAATTGAACAAGTGTGTAAAAATGAACCTAATTCACTTATTTCTCATTGTTTTAATAAACCTATATTTATTAAATAAGAGTTGTAAAAGAGACAAAATAAATATGTATTTAACTTAATGGGATTCTTGAATCCAACTCTTTCTTTTGGGTTATCTCTTCTCTGAAATTATTTTCAGTATGTATATTTTTCAAATTTCCTTCAAACTTATTTTTACTATTATATACATTTTTATGGGGATATACATTTTTATACCCATTAAAATGATTCCTAATACAATTAAAAAATTAAAATTGACTTTATTTTCTAAAACTTTACATTAACTCATCTTGGGTTGTTTCTTCTCTACTAAATAATGATGATGTTTTCTGAAAAATTATGATTACACTTATTAAAGTGTGAACCAAATATTTTATTCATGAAAGTATTCATTTTGAAATCCATATCAAATACATTTACTTACATGGGTTTATTTCATGACTACGATTGTTATATATTCAATTTCCATGTATAATACTTGATTATGAGAATTTATGATGTGATAGGTGGGCCTAGAAGTATATATCCCTTAAATTCATTGGGTAATGGAAAATATCTTATTATATTGTATTTATTATTTGTGAAAATGATGTTATCTTTGTTTACAATTATGATTTTTCTATTTATTCACATATATTATGCATGAACATGATACTATCTTTTTTCCACAACTATGTGTGGTATTTGACCATTATGTTATGATGTTTAATTATTATTTATATTCCACATTTCATTAATTTTTCAAAATTTTCCCGCATGATTTTGATGATGATCCCATTATATATTATGATTATGACTATTATGCTCATCCATGTACCATTGATTAATGTCTCTTATTCCATTTACATTATTAGTCCCCTTAAAAGGATTTTAGATCACCCAATTGATGTGTAACCTCAAGTGACTATATATAATAAGAATAATGTGAAAGATTTTAATAGGATAAAGAATATTTATTTAAATAATGTTAATAATAGATTATGAATAAGTGATGTGTGAGCCTAAGTTTCACAATATACTAAACCTTTGGATCCTAGAATTTTATTATTATTATTATGTAATTTATCTTTAAAATGACATAATAGTTATGTATAGATATTTGGGTATCTATAATCATAATCAAAATGAGATATTGTAGAATGAAATTTATGAATGGACTTTATCGTCACAGTATGTCAAAAGGTATCTTCAAAACCAATACCATGAATTTTATTGTAAGCCTTTACTACTATGCATGTTTTATAATTATATACTCTACTATTAATGTATGTTTTATTACAGAAAAATAACATGCACCCTGTGGGTTTCACCCCTTCATGTTCATCAACCAAGTTCCAAACATGTTTAGTGTATATGGATCTATTTCAGATTCTGTGGATGTTAACCATTTCATAAAATCAAAACTCTTAATATCCACCTATTGTGTAGTTGTTTCACCTGATATGAACAGTTCTTCATCATTTATCAAAAGAGATCTCTATATCTTAGGACCCTGATGAATCCTATAAAACCTTTTCAGTTCTTATATATCTTGAGTTGGTTCCTCTTCCACAACTCTTTGTGAATCTAGATCGACTTATATCTCCATAACACTTCATGTTTTTTGGTCATTAACTACTCTAAGTGAAATATGTCATCCACTAAATACTTGATCCATGTGTTTTCTCTAAAATAAAAAACCATCATGGACCAAAAATACTTCATGTTTGGTATCATTTAGAAATAATATCCATTTTCCCTTTAGATAAATAAAAAATAAGCCTTTGACATGGCTCTAAGATTATTATACATTAATAATCATATTATTTCTTTAAAACCATAAATCATCTCAAAATATATAATCATATGTTTCCTAATCAATATATCATATGGTGTATTTATGATTATATTAGATGGAATGTGGTTTAGGAGAAATCTAGTAGTCTCCAAACATAACCACATTATGAAATAGGAAGGTCACACTTACCCATCATAAATTGAACCACATCCAATAAGGTATGATCCCTCTTCCTAGGTACACAATTCCACTATTTTGTTCCTGGATGAGTGATATGTGGAAAAATTCTAGAATATCGTGGATGATCAGTGAATTCCAAACATAAGTATTAACCACCCCAATCTGACTAGAATGTCATAATAATTTTTCCTAGAGGATTTTTCATTTCATTCTAAAACTCATTGATATTTTTAAATGATTTTGTAACAACCCAAACTTTCATTAATGGAAATTCCTCTTGATCTAATTAAATTTCTTATTATGGTTTTATAAAATGTGAATTTCTTTGGTTTTATATTTCTGGATTTTAAAATACCATTATGAATTGTTATTGTTGCTAATATAGTCGTTGAATAGAGATCACATGATTTGTATAAATATAAGGCTTCAACAAATACAATTTACATAGACAAAGGAAGAAATGGACACATCCAGTATAATTGCCCCATATAAAGCCCATTTTTAGGAACTCATAAAGGAGGTGGTTTCATTGGTATTCTCTCTTGACCAATCCCAAGCTGAACTTGAACACATTAAGCTTGAGCGGAACCAACTATGGGAGAAGTGTAAGTTAATAGAGATTACCACCCGAGCGATGTTATTCGAGCCACTCCATGAGTTTGTCACCATCGCATACCTTACCCTTCGCTCTTATGTGGGTGTTATAAGGGGTTATGTAACAAGACCCTAGAAATATGAATATGTACATTATTCTGGTATAAATAATGTGCATTCATTTTATTATTGTTACCTTGTAAATAGTTTTTAAAGCAAAAATAGTATTTTTAGTTAATATTCGACTAAGAAATATATTTTGATGAATTAATGGATTTTTTAATTAAATAATAATTTAATAAAATATTATTATTATTATTATTAAATTAAATTTTTATTAAATTTAAATTATCGTATAATTTTATGAATGCAATTGTAATTTTTATTAAGGTTTGAAAGCTATTTTTGTCAAAACCCATGAATTTTCAATAAATGTCAGTTTTTATTTTAAAAGTAAAAATTCACATATTTAGAAAATTATTTAGATAAAATGAATATTATTTTTGGAATCAGGATGTTGAAATTATCCAATTGTGAATTTTTTATAATTTTTTGAGACAGTTTAATTTTTGGGTAAAAATTAAATACTGTTTAAATATATAATGTGTTTTATGACATCATAATGACCCAATAGTGATGCAATAAAATAAAATAAAAATTATTTTAGGCCAATATATGTTTTATAATTAAAATAATGTGATTTTATATTTGTTTTATTTATTTTACAATTCTTTAGTGGACCCTCCAAGACTTATAAAACATTTTGTCTTTTTAAATTGTTTTCCTTGAGAGTGTGAATCACCTCCACATAAGCAACCCTAATATTTTAAGAATTTCTTCCATTTTCATTATAAAATATTTTTTTCCACTCCCCTTTTTCAAAAACAATGGGCAAAATGGTGTTCTGGTTTGTGGTATTGATTAGTTTAATGTGTGGTGACCCAAACCTAAATAATAAAGAATTACCTCTCCTTTCCAATATAAACTCACCCAAGCTCCCACTTCATATTCCCTTAAAGCATATTTTATCTCATCCAAATCCTACCCTCCTCTCTCTAGAATCTTTCCAAGTTGCCCCAAGCTCCCAATAAGCCTCTCTCAAGCCTCTCCCAAGCCTTTAGGATCACATTTCCAAGTAATGGATTTATTCCTTTCTCATTTTTGTCCAATTTTCTTTAAGTTGTTATGTCCTTTTGTTTTCAATTACCAATGTTGGGGTATAATTTATCACCTCCCTCATACTTACCTATTTATTTTTGGATTATGGGAGACCCCTTTATCACTCATTTGTGTCGCCCATGTACACCCGTTACAATGCTGAAATTCTGTGAGGGATTTCTCTCTCCTCTTTTACATCCAAGTAATTCTCATGTATTATGCATATAAATTCCATTATGTTTGTTAGGATATGTATTTATATGACCCCCTTACTCTCCATTTCATGTAAATATGATGATACACCCCTTTCTCCCTCATCAACCTTTTTTTATGAGTTCTTATGTCACGTCGTTACGCTGCCAGAATTGCACCACGATTTTCCAAACAAAAATCATACTGTAGTGAATACCATGACCATTTTCTATAAAGGGTATTTACCTTTATGGACATTTTCTTATTGATTATATAGTTTCATGTATTAATTCCACATTCCTTTATCATGGAATAAATTGTGATTTATCTATACATGTTTTATGATCTATGTGGCACACTTATGCATGAAATGAAATATTAAATAAGGGTGTGCCCTGGTAGCACTCCAATGCATTGGGTAAAGTATAGTATCATGATACGTCAGGTGCAATGAGTTTTGACTCATGATAATTCTAGTGAAATGAGTATTTACTTATGATTCATTAGCAATGAGGATTTACTCATGCTCCATGTGCAATGAGCCTTGGCTCATGATAATTTCATGTTAAGTGTAGTTTCCACATTTCCATGTTATGATTATCATGATTTTTCATGCGTTTATGTTTATGTTTCTCTTGTACTCCATTTATATTCCTATTGAATAACATATATTTTATTCCTCATTTTATTCCATGTTAATTCCATTACTGGGCATTATAGCTCATCCTTTTCTTATGCATATCCTCAGGTTATCTCATGCAATGCTAAGTACTTGGGAATGTAGTGGTCATGTAATGGAATTTTTCAATAAATATTTTGTGTGTTTTAGGTTCTAAGCTTTTATGTAATGTTCCTAAGCCCCAAATACACTATACCTATCAATTTTCTATGTTGTATCAAGTGAATAATTAATGTAATAAATCAGTTTTAGGTGTGTAATAAAAAGAAGGGTTGTTATAGTTGGTATTAGAGGATAGGTTTAGTTATTTTTGGGATTAGGATTAGAAACCCCTTGTATAGACTTTGAGATAAGAATAAGTATACTAAAAACATCCCTAAGTATTGGTGAGTATTGAGTATGTTGTCTATCAAGAAAATACATCACTGTCTGGATACGAGAAGGTAGAGGCGGCTCTAGCACAGATGTATCCTAGGGGTAAAACCTTAAAACACCTCTTTCAGTTAGACTCCAAGGAGAACTGGTGCACGAAAATGGGCCTTGATGCACTCTTGGTTATGACACTCCTGGGGGATATGCTTTGGTAAATTCAGAATATTAGTATGAACCCTTATTAAGGGAATTAAAAAAATTTCCCCAAGAATATATGTTAGAAAGTAGATCTTGAATAGCACAGATTGAATACTATGGATTCATAAGTTAAGGAAATAAAAGTTATTATTAAGTCATCCGTTTTTTCCTTGGATTACCCTTTATGTGTTACCCCTATATTTCCTTTTATTCCAGCCAATGTCCAGTAATATTAGGACTCAGGCTAACAACTGATGTGATGATCAATGTGATGACTGTGCTAATGAGATGCCCAATCTGATGGGAGCGTGAATCGCAAACTTTTTCACACTTCTCTCCTAGTTAACTCAAGATTTGAATAGAACCATGGGACAAGAGGAACATTCAACCCTCCCACCCCCCCCCCCAAGAAAGAAAAAGTTGTTATGGAGAGCTTCATGATACAAAGTCCTCCAACTTTTAATGGATCATCTGATCCCTCAATCGCCGAACAATGGATCAACTCCATTGAAAAGATATTATCTATCCTTCAATATTATGAACAAGAGAAGGTTCTACTGGATTCTTATCAAATGGAGGGTAGAGCTGATCAATGTTGGAAGTTGATCTAAAATACGAAGCCTGAGGAGGAGATCAAGGTGTTGGAATAAAAGGATTTCTGAAAGATGTTTTTTGACAAATATTTTCTGCACACCCTCCGGCTTAAGATGGAAAGGGACTTCCTTGCACTCAAGAAAAAAGATGTTGAATCTATCAGAGCATATGGGGAAGAATCAAAAGGATTGCACGATAAGCCTCTAGCTTTGTCATTACCCCCAAATGAAAGGTAGACCACTTCTTTGGTGCGCTGAAACCTAGACTATGGAAAGCGCTGGCGATCCATGACTTCAACAGCTATGAAGAAATTATCTGATGTACCCTCAAGGTTGAAATGGAGATCAGAGAATATCAGGGGTATCATGGGGATAAGAAGCATAAGGTGGACTTCAATGCTGGCGGTTCGATGGATAAATCCAATGGTGCTAAGAAGATCCAGCACCTCGCTTTCCAATGGTGCGGAAAGAAGCACCCTGGAAATTTCCTGAAGGGGACGAAGAAATGCTTTAGGTGTGGAAGAGAAGGGCACCTAGCTGTTAACTGACGACAAGAAAAACCCCTGGCTACAACAGAGGAGAGTAACGTTCTGTTCGAATCCCAATGCATTGTTCATTGCTATAACTGCAAAGAACCAGGGCATCATGAAAATGATTGCCCTAAGACAAGGGTTTTAGGAGGCAACCAACAACCTCCAAGGCAGCAAGGGCAAGATTTTTCCAACACTACATCTGAAGTGAACACCGACAATGAAGTGGTGAAAAGTATGCTAGTTATTCATTAAAGAATAGAAAATTTACTTTTTGATTCAGGTTCTACACATTATTTTATATCCCAAAAGTTTATTAGAACAATCCCAACACCACCACAAATCATGTAAATAAAGATGTCGGTGAGTACGGAAAATGGGACAATCATTTCATCTCATGAATATAACTCCTCCCCTATCTTAATCGGTGGATTGAACTTCTCGGTGAACATTTTCATACTACCTCTGGTAGAATTTTATGCAATTATTGGCATGGATTGGCTTTACTTATATAGAGCCAACATAAATTTTCGTGAGAGGGAAATCACTCTCCATGTGGAGAATCGACCCCTGATTTTATACAAGCGCAAGGAGAAAGATTAATATTCTTTAACTCCATAATCTCATGTGTGGATATTAATGCCCTATAAGCATGCGTATCTGGCTTAGATGATTGAGTCTATAGAGGTAACCATCCTTGAAGACATTCCTATTGAGAGGGAATTTGCTAAAGTGTTTCCTGAGAAATTTTATGGTATTCCTCCTAGAAGAGAAGTGGAATTCTCAATTGATTATATACCTAGGTCATTTCCAATATACAAGAATCCATATAGAATGTCTATTGTGGGGGTTGAGGAGCTAAATAAAAAACTACTGTAGAATATGGATTAAGGGTTTATATGACCAAGTGCTTCACTATGGGGTGTACCAGTCCTCTTCGTCAAGAAGAAGGATGGGTCATTGAGCCTTTGAATCAATTATCGTGAGCTTAACAAAATCATGATAAAGAACAAGTATCCTATCCCACAAATTAATGACTTGTTCGATCAGCTACGTGGAGCACAATACTTCTCCAAGGTGGATTTTCAGTTGGGATATTATTAAGTAAGGGTGAAGAAGGAAGATATCCCCAAGCCAGATTTTCGTACAAGATATGGGAACTATAAATTCATCGTAATGCCTTTCGGACTCACTAATGCTCCAGAAATCTTCATGGACATGATTAATAGAGTCTTTAGGGATTACCTTGAAAAATTTTTGGTAGTCTTTATAGATGGTATTCTGATATTCTCCAAAACCAAGGAGGATCATGAGGAGCATCTAAGAACTGTACTAGAGACCTTACAGAAAGATAATCTCTATGCAAAGTATAGAAAGTGTGAGTTCTGGTTGAATTAGATCTCATTATTGGGCCATTTTATCACAAGAAAGGGGATATATGTGGATACATCCAAAACAGATGCAATTGAGGGATGGTTGAGGCCAACATCGGTAATGGATATCTATAGATTATTGGGGTTAGCTGGATATTTTCAACGATTTGTGAGAAATTTCTCACGATTGTCCAACCCTCTTACCAAGATAACTCAGAAGGGAGTAATGTTTTCTTAGAGTGATGAATACGAATAAAGCTTTAAGGTGTTAAAAAGGAGTCTTATCATTGCACCCATGCTCACTTTACCCACAATTAAAGAAATTTTTGTGGTATTTAGTGATGCTTCGAAGAAGGGCATGGGTTGTCTGTTGATGAAAAATGACAAATTCATTGCTTGTGAATCAAGGCAATTGAAAGTTCATGAGCATAATTATCCATCACATCATTTGGAGTTGTATGTAGTGATCTTCGCTTTAAAATTTTGGACGAATTATATCTTTGGGGATAAGTGTGAAATATATACGTACCACAAAAGCCTCAAGTATATATTCACACAGAAATAGTTGAACATGCACCAATGAAGATGGTTAGAGCTGATCAAAGAGTATGACTACTCAATCCATTACCACCTTGACAATGTGAACAAAGTGGCAGATGATCTAAGTAGAAAGGACACAGCAATTATATCTTTAATGAGAATTGAGAAGGACCCAA
Organism: Viscum album; assembly: GCA_963277665.1. Taxonomy (NCBI): domain Eukaryota; kingdom Viridiplantae; phylum Streptophyta; class Magnoliopsida; order Santalales; family Viscaceae; genus Viscum; species Viscum album. The sequence continues at coordinate 1,212,289,284 of OY728165.1, forward strand.
TCTTCTTTGATTTGATGAAGATGGACATGGTAATCATAAAGAAGGGAACATCATCAATCCTTTCTCAAATTATTTCTCAACCATCTCTTTTGGAAAGATTAAAGGGTTCTCAAAAGGATTATGTGGGAATTTAGAAGAAAGTTGAAGATATCAGAAGGGGTAAATCCTCGAAGTTCAATGTTAATGAAGAAGGAATTGTGAGATTTGGGAAAAGACTATGTGTTCCACCATGTCCGGAGCTGAAGAAGGATCTTTTGGATAATGCACATAGTTCAAATTTCTCTATTCACCCAGGAAACACAAAGATGAATTGAGATCACTGAGAGAATTATTTGTGAGATAATATGAATAAAGAGATCACTAAGTATACATCAAAGTGCCTGGTTTTTCATCAAGTGAAGGCAGAGAGGCAGAAGTTTAAGGGTATGATACAACCATTTCCCATACTAGTATGGAAATGGGAGAACATCACCATATACTTTGTCACCGGAATTCCAAAGACATCCAAATGCAACAATGCAATCTGGGTTGTTGTGGATAGTCTTACAAAGTCTGCACACTTCATTTCAATTTGGGAGGATTTCTCACTGGATCATCTGGCACTGATATATATTAAGAAAGTGGTTAGGCTGCATGGAGTACCCCTATCTATTGTTTCTGATCGAGATCCAAGATTCACCTCTACATTTTGGAAGGGTCTTCAACATGCTCAAGATACTAAGATGAACTTCAGTACAGCTTATCATACTCAAACTGATGGCCAATTCAAGCGGACTATCCAAACACTTGAGGACATGTTTAGAGTGTTTTCAATGGACTTAAAAGGACAATGGGATAAACATATTCCTTTGGTTGAATTATCCTACAATAACAGTTTCCACTCGAGCATCTGAATGGAATATTATGAAGCCCTGTACGGGAAGTGGTGTAGAACACTGGACTATTGGGATAAAGTCAATGAGCATAATGTTTTAGGACCATAAATGGTCGAAGAAATGGTAGAGAAGGTGAAAACCATTCAATATCATATCAAGGAAGCCCAAAGTCGACAGAAGAGTTACTATGATAATCGTCGATGAGACCTTGATTTTAAAGTTGGAGACATGGTATTTCTACTCATATCTCCATGGAATAAGGTCATGAGTTTTGGAAATAAAGTGAAGTTAAGTCCTAGGTACATCGGCCCCTTTGAGATTCTTGATCGTGTCGGGGATGTGGCCTATCGACTAGCACTTCCACCTACCATGGCCAAAGTACATGATGTCTTTCATGTATCCATCTTAAGGAATTACATACCAGATCATTCACATGTACTATCTTCAAATGTAGAACAGATATAGGATGATCTTTCTTACGAGGAGAAGCCAGTGAAGATCTTAGATCATAGAGAAAAAGTTCTACAGAATAAGACAATGACCCTCATCAAGGTGTTGTGGCAAAACAACAAGTTTGAAGAAGCGACATGGGAATCGGAGGAGATTCTGAAGCAGAGTTACCCACATCTGTTTTAGTATGGGAAAAGCAAATTTTGAGGGTGAAATTTATTAAGGGGGTAAGATTGTAACGACCCAAACTTTCATTAATGTAAATTCCTCTTGATCTAATTAAATGCATTATTGAATTTATATAAAATGTGAACTTATTTGGTTTTATGTTTCTATATTTTAAAATACCATTATTAATTGTGATCCTTCCTAATATAGTCGTTGAACAGTGATCACATGATTAGTATAAATATAGGGCTTTAAAAAATCCAATTTTCTCAAACAAATGAAGCGATGGCCTCATCCAGTAGACTTTCCCCATACGAAGCCCATTTTTCAGAGCTCAGAAAAAGGAGGTGGTGTCATTGGGCTTCGCTATTGACCAAGCCCAAGCTGAGCTTGAAAACATTTTTCTTGAGTGGAACTAACTACTATAGAAGTGGAAGTTAATAGAGATTACCACCTGAGCGATGTTATTTGTGACACCCCAAGAGTTTTTCACCATCACACACCTTACCCTTCACTCTTATGCGGGTGTTATAAGAGTTTATGTAAAAAAACCCTAGCACTATAACTATTTGCATTATTCTTGTATAAATAATGTGCATTCATTTTATTATTGTTACTTTGTAAATAGTTTTTAAAGAAAAAATAGTATTTTTAGTTAATATTCGACTAAGAAATATATTTTTATGAATTAATGTATTTTTTTAATTCAATAATACTTTAATGAAATATTATTATTATTAAATTAATTTTTATTAAATATAAATTATCGTATAATTTTATGAATGCAATTGTAATTTATATTATGGTTTGAAAGCTACTTTTTTAAAAACCCATGAATTTTCAATAAATTTAGTTTTATTTTAAAAGTATAAATTCAAATATTTAGAAAATTATTTAGATAAAATGAATATTATTTTTGAAATCAGAATGTCAAAATTATCCAATGGTAAATTTTTCATAATTTTCTGAGATAGTCGAATTTTTGGATAAAAATTAAATATCGTTTAAATATATAATGTGTTGTATAACATCATAATGACCCAATAGTGATGTAATAAAAAAAATAAACATTATTTTCGTCTAATATATTTTTTAGAATTAAAATTATGTGATTTTAGATTTGTTTTATTTATTTTAAAAAGCTTTAGTGGACCCTCTAAGCCTTTTAAAACATTTCATCTTTTTAGATTTGTCTCCCTTGAGAGTGTGACTCACCTCTACATAAGAAACCCTTTTATTTTAAGAATTTAGGAAATTATTCTTATAAAATATTGTTTTCCACTCCCCTTTGGAAAAAACCATTTTCAAAAACCATGGTCTGGTTTGTGGTATTGATTAGTTTAATGTGTGATGACCCAAACCTAAATAATAAAGAATTCCACCTCCTTTCCTATATAAACCCAACCAAGATCCCACTTCCTCTTCACTCAAAGCCTTTGGATTTCTTCCAACCCCAACCCTCCTCTCTCATGTGCAATGAGTTTTGACTCATTCTAATTCAAGTGAAACAAGGTTTTACTCGTGCTTCATGTGCAATGAAGATTTACTCATTCTCCATGTGTAATGAGCCTTGGCTCATGATAATTCCATGTTAAGTGTTGTTTCCACATTTCCATGTTATGATTATCATGCTTTATCATGCCTTTATGTTTATGTTTCTCTTGTGAAACATTAATATTTCTATTGACTAACATGTATTGTATTTCTCATGTTATTCTATGTTTATTCCCTTACTGTCCTTTATAGATCACCCTTTTCTTATGCATGTCCTCATGTTATCCCATGTACTGCTATGTATGTGGGAATGTAGTGATAATTTAAAGGATGTTTTCAATAAACATGTTGTGTGTTTTATGTTCTAAGCTGTTATGTAATGTTCCTAATCCCCAAATACACCAGACCTATCAATCTTCTATGTTGTATCAATTGAATATTTTATGTAATAAATCGGGTTTAAGTGTGTAATAAAAAGCAAGGTTGTTATAGATTTATACTTGTATCTCATTATAAACATAAAACCATACTAAAAAATTCATTGGTAAAACTAAAAAATTACAAAAAACCACTACATTCATTTGTGATCATTGGTCCAAATACATCACTACATATAAGAAACAACAAACCACTATCCCTTTCTCATTTTACACTAAAAGGTTTCTTAGTTATCATTCCTAATAAAAAAATTCAAATGGGTCAAATGATTCAAAATTGAATAAGTCCAATACTATATATCTCTAGAGTCTTTGGATTATTTTCTCATTTATATGTTCAATTAGATAATTAAAAAATTATTTTTCAATAAAATAAACCATAAAATACTTACTATGAATGATATAAAAAGAATCATCTATATCTATAATGTATAAACTGTTTACCTTATTTACAGTTTACCATATTACAAATTCCATAAAAAATCATTCTTATATATAGAAAACTCTTATTCAAAATAATGAATGAAATTACCTTCATTTATAAACATGATTCAAGAATAAAAATTTTATTTATGGTAAGAATATATAAATAGTTTCCAATTATGGGAATAATCCTCTAGTTATAATTAGGTCATAATTTCTAACCTCTAATTAAACAACTCTTACTCCATTTCCCTCATGAATATCTAATTCTCCATTCATCAATTCCTTCACATCTTCAATTTTTTTTATCAACTCAAATATTTTATTCACACACGGTATCCAATATCCATGAATGGGAGTTTGATAAAATGATTTCTATAAGATTATCAATAAAATTCTTAGAATATTTCTCCTTGAGAACAATTCTCAACCCTAGATACCAATCACAAACTATATTATAATTCATACATATATGAGTTCTTATAATGATTATCATGAATCATTCCCAATCATTAACAAACACATATCTAGGGGTGGGTATCATATTTTATATATTTTCATCAAGGAATTTTAATGAATGTGCTCCAACTAAAAATGATGGACCCAAACATCGTATCTATTTAGTGATACAAGATCCATATTTCACTAAGTAATGTACCCACTTTTGTCTGAAACTCATCACTTTAGTTACTTATGTATACGATAATTTAAATAAAACTATTTTTATTCTTGGATAGTTCAGTGGATAACTATTTATCTATATCCATTTTATAGAAAATGATAAACTCTATTCCTATGGGATCCTAACCCTTTGGGTTACATAGATCAATGTTACCCAAATATCCAAATGAGATGTGGTTACAGATCCCTTTGATTAACCACACCTAAAATTCCTTACATAACATAATTCATACAAACTCCACTTTGGAATGAAACTACCTAATAGAATGATTTAAGACTTTCTATGTTCTTCTTTGTAGGGAATCTTACACTTTGTTTGACTAGGATTTTCTTCAAAAATTCTCAGTAAATTAATATACATCATATTTATATTAAATTCATAACAATCTCATTATATGATTTATTTATTATCTGTCACATAAATGACTTATTTTTAAGGTATTTTTCATTTAATTTCCATTATTTATTTGTTTTGGGGGTTTCACATGAATTTTGGTGGAAATGGTGGGTTTTCAAAATTTGGTCCAAACTGTGATCCCATTTCCAGATTTAAAAATAAATTTTGTTTCTTTTATAACTCCTTCATTTTTAAACATTTTTCACACATTCCACATCCCAATTGGAATCCCCTAGTATATTAAAACCACTATATCAATTTTTACCTCATATGACTCAATAAAAATGATGGAATTGGGTTTTTTATTAAGGTATTGGGCTAGCCCGTAAGCCCATTTCTTCCTATATTTTTTTTAAGTTTTCAACATCTCATTAATAGTTTACTTTTTTTCGGTGATTCCACCTCTCTATGGAATCCAAAAACATTAGGTGCACCACTATTATACATGTTACCTCTTTGAAGCTTGTATCCTCCTCAAATTAAGTAAATCTTTCTTAGCTTTTCTCAAATCGCCCAGATTAGGCAAAATATTTCTTTCATAGATCTTTCAATTTTAACTCTTTTTTACCCATTTCATCCCCCACATGACCTACTCATCATCATTCGATCCTCCATACCAGTATTGTTAAATTGGATATTTAGATTTTGGTGGATTTGGGGAGATTTATTGAAGATTTACTCAAGTAAGTGTTTCTCTCTTCATTTCCTTCCTTATCCTTAGGGTTTCCTCCCTCTATCATGATGTTCTAAAATTTATAGAAGCTAAGGTTAATACCTAGGGTTCTATTTGGTGTTTTTATGGTCAAATATTATGTTCTAGGGCTCGTTTTCTCTTTATTGTGGTGCGGTGGTGGTGTGGTTGAAGTTTCACACCAAGATTTTGTGTTTTGACACGAAAGGTAAGTGGTTCCATGTGTAATCATCCTAATACGAGTTATATTTTCTTGATTAATATTTTTATCATTCTCATCTTAAATAATGTTTGGTGTGGGAACCATTTTTTGTAGTATTTATTAAGCGTTTAGTTTCATAGTTTCAAATTTTTTTTGAAAATGTGTGTTTTTCATGTGTATCTTTTGTTATATCATTTGAGTTAATTTGTTAACATTTGAAAGTTGTTTAATAAATGCTGATATTTCTACCAAATATGTTTTTTATTGTTATTGGGGTGATATTGGCCTTGAAAGAGGATTTTGAAATGGTTTTTGTGCACAAAACAAGGTTATACCCCTATGGATTTGTTTATGATAATTGGAAATGATTTATTGAGTTAAACAAAGTAGGAAAAGGATGTACATGTACTATTTTGGAGATTGTGTTCACCTAATATGGGTATTTTAAAGGTAAAGTGGTGATTTAAGATGTCAAAAAATTTAGAACGTTTTATAATTTTCTAAAAAGATTTATCAATTTTCAAGAAAGGCATGAAACACATTTGTAGGATGGTTTGTGTGAGAATGATGAGAAAAATGAATTTTTGTTGTGAAATGATTATTATGTGACATGGGTGTGGGATTTTTGGTGTTTTTGTGACTTGGAGGTGTTATTTTTATGTTAAAAATATATTTCAAGGCTTGTGGAACTTGTTTGAGTACAAGAGGGAAATCTCGGGTATCTAAGTGGGTGGTCGTGTACTAGTATGCTAGTGATCTCATGGGGTTTGGCCCTAGTTTCACATACAAATTTTGACTATAACAACACTAAATAAAATATTATAATGATTAATATTATGATGATGATTTTGGGGAATCACTAGGTTATGGGTATTCTCCCTACTAGTGGCTCACGTGCAGGAAAACAGATATTGTGATCGTTACTTTCACTGAGATACCAGGTACCTGGGACCCACAATGAGCTATTGCCTAGGGGTTAATCCTTGTTTCTTGTGCTCATATGATACTTTATTATTAAAATCTTCATATGATATTTTTTTCTGGAAAATTCAGTAGCTTTGGCATACTATTTAAAAGTGTTGATTCATTAAAGTAGCCCACTTGAAAACTATTTTTATTTAATGTTGCATCTCATTAAAATTCTTATTAGCATTTCATATTTATGAAAACATGAAAGATTTTTTCCTTTGAGTATTTATCACATGGAATATCTTAGTGGTGGTATCATATTGGGATTTGGATCGCGCCCTACTTAAACTCTTGGGTGTAAGTATACTTGGTTATTTTGTCGCAGGATTGGGTAATGCTTTTAGTGCCAGTGGTTTGGGTTTTTAGCAGTCCTTTATGATGCAGTGTTGTAGAGATTTCTTGAGGGTGGTGCCTCTTTCCATGAAGAGTCTCTTGAGATATGAATTTGTGTATATTAATTTGTTATAGTCTAATTGTTTTAAATTGTGTAATTCAATTCGGAATTTTTGTAAAAAATGATTTGTTTTGAGAAATCCAGATTTCTAATATTGGATTTTTTTTGTTGTTTTATTTTTATAAAATCAGGTAAATCATTCCAAATTTTTATTCTAGGATACTCAGGATATGGTTCCAGCCCATGTGGATTTGGAACACCCTTTAGGTCTTTCTATGGGCCGGGTCTAGTGCCAGTTTTGATGGCGACCAGATTCGATTCATTAAAAAATGGTATCAGAGGCGGTCAGCTTTACTCTTTCAATCATAATATTTGGGGACGAGTTGGGATAGTAGAGAGTTAGGAATTTCGAGGATTTAAATTATGATTATGAGTAGGTTTCTTGGCTAGCACAACTCGTGATGGTAGTCAATTCGCCCAGGGAAGTTGGGTTTTATTGGAGTCCTTTGGTTTTCTTGGTTTGATGATGATTAGGGGAAATAAAAATAGAGTTGGGCTAATGGTCTCAGTGAGAATGTTGGGCCTGGAAATCCATGTGGAGCTGGGGATGTTTCCCTAAAACACACTCTATGATGGTTAATTGATTGGAGTATGTCTGCAAGCCATATGTCTATGTCACCCACTGAAACTAGTTTCCCCTCGCATTGTCTTGTGTCCTTTAGTTTCGGAATCTTTGAAGATTGGTTTTAAAGAAAGAATGACTTGGTTTTATGATTCATAGAGTTTTTGTGAAATGATTTTATAATAAAGAGGAAATGGTTTGATATTTTAAGTGGTGGAACTAAATTTTCAGGATTTTTTTGAAATGGTAATTGGTGTTTTTAAACTCTTTCAAAAGTATAAATTGCGTCAAAGTGGATTTTAGAATTTTATTTTATATGGATCTTTCTAAATTACTGAAGAAATTTTTTGAATTGAATAAAGTGATTTTGAATTTGTGTAATTAGTTTAGAAATGGATTTTTAATTTGGTAACTTATTATAATTCTAAAATCTTTAAGAATAATTTGAAATTTTTTTTAAATAAGAATAGATGAGTTTTCAAATGAATGGGGGTTTATGAAAAACTGTTTTCATAAAACCAAGAGTGTTTTAAAATGTGATGAGATGTTTCTAAATTAATGTGTATGACTTTAAATTGAGTTATTATTTGAATGATTGGGAATTTCTAAATAGTTTTGTAAGATTTAAATTGGGGTTTTGATTTCATGGTTAGCGGTCTTGATAAAAAATGATGTACTAGTTGACTATTTTGGTTTTGAAAAGTGAAAGGAATTTTTGTTTTAACCATTGGTATTTCAATGAGAAACCACATGCATGGGGTTATGTGGTATGATGGATGTTTAATGGCATGACTAGATGAGTTTTGAGATGGATATTAGTAGGGTTCCCAGTGTGTCATGGAAAAATGCATGTGTGAGGCCCATGGGGTACCATTGGTGGATACACTAACCGCTGAACAATTTATTTTCAAAGGGAAGATTTTAAAGGAAAACTTGATGTCTTGATGATTGGTTTCGGATGTTATGTATTATGTGTTATTGGAAATTTTGTTGTTTTGGGATGTTTTGAGTCAAATAACCCTTCTTTCTTGATAGGCGTTTTGGATTTTTGTTTGGTCGGCAAGATGGGTTGAAGGGCTGGTTAGTTGTCTCTATTGAGAAAAGTTTTGGAAGACTTTACAGTGGTTCTCCTCATGTGTTTGGATCTGTTTTTTGGTATGTCTTGACCAATGGACCAGCTTTGTTGGTTCTTTGGGTGCTCTCATTGGATGAGGCACACATCCATTAAGATTTAATGGATGGATGAAGTTCACCCATATTGTTTCCCCATTGGAAAATCCACTAGTTTATCAATATAAGGAATCAATTTCTTAAGCTTTGGAGATTGAGTCTACACTATTTCCTTTCCTTGTTTTGTAGAACCTTTTGTAGCGGGAGAGTGCTCATGGAAGGTTGAAATATACATTAGTTTCTTAAGTTACCTGATTTATCGAAGGTGAAAGTAGTCTAGGATTGTTAGTGTGGATGTTGTATAAGAGGTAATATGGGTCCTTCAAAGTTTCTTCGAAGAAGGGGTTCATGTTAAACAACTAGTGTGAGAAATTTGGCCATGAGAGGCTATTATGGACACTTTCTGGAATTGTGTGATGTTTCGGGATGTTTTATAAGGTCCCTCTCCGTCTATTGTTTATATCAGTCTCAATGGCCATGTTCTATTATTCCTTGTGATGTCGTGTGCTCATTTGACTATAAATGTGGAATTGTACAATCTTATGTGAGTATTTGTTATTTCATAAGTGTGTCTCATTTTGGAAAATCTCGACATCCTTTGTTTAGAGGAAGGTGTTTCCATATAACCTTTTCTCTTTCCATTTATCATCCGAAAATACAAGGGGTGATGTGTGTGCATCTGCTAAGCACTTGTTTCAGTGAAATTTCGGGTTAGATAATGTCAGTTGGGAATGTGTTATTTCTTGGCTAACCCATTTGGGATCAAGGTATAGTTTTCATGGCACCAAAAGGAGAAGTTTCATTTGGGGGGTTTCCAAAGCCTAAATGCAAGGCCGAAGATGCTTCAATCATTTGAGATCTGGCCATAGGTCCCACAGTAAAGCAGGCGCATAGTCAGGGGAAATCGTGGGGTCGTTCAAACCATTTTTCAGAGTCCTGTCATCATTATGAAAGATGGCAATAGTTTAAACCTCTAGTGACATTGTCATGTTCTAGTTGTTCTCGTTCGGTGGTAGAGGTAGGAGGACCACATTTCTATGTCATAGACTAATTTCATGTTATTCCCTTGGGTTTCCATTGAATGTTTAGAGAAAATGATGAAATTTGGTCTAGGATGATTGAAGAGCATGGTTTTCACACTGTTAGAAGTAACTATGTACCAAACTAGGAAACCATGAGATAAGAGACAGTAGCTATCACGCGGTCTTCGTATGGCCTTGTGCCTCGACCCAAGTACTTGTGTGAAGCATATCCTTTGGACAGAATTCTCTGCATGGTTAGCGTATGGTTTCCCAAATAGTGCGGACTAACCATGTGGTCATTCCAACTTTTTAAATTTTGGGGTTTTTTTGTGTCGTCATGTGCTCGTCGGTTAAGATGGTTAGTTCTAATGGTGGGGAGACAAACTATGAGTCTCATGTAAGTTATTTTGGAAAATTCAAATGGAATTATACCCCTTATGTTAGGAGTCCATTTGGGCCTCCCTCGTTTTATGTCATGATTCTATCTCGGAAAAAAAAAATTAAAAAAAATTGAGTTTCCCCTAATAGTGGAGAGTCCGTTTGTGTCTCCTCGTATCTATAACTTGGTTTTTTCCCTAGTGTTGTTCAAGAAATAGGTTGTTTCGTTTGGATTTATTTAACTTCCAACTTCCTCCTTGATTAAACGTTCATATTGGAGTGTGCCCAACATTTTTTTTGAAGTAAGACATCGGTGACCTCATTCGTTTTGTTGTTCGTTCCAGGTAAGTTGCTTGAGTCCTGTTCGGATAGTGTTTGAGGTGTTTTATTTTGGGATGTAGTTTGAATATGCTTGATCATTTTAGGAAGTGGTTTATGTCTTTCTTGGTGAGATTATTCTTTAGATTATTGATAAATTTGAGGTGTTTTGACCTTTTTGGGGTGGGCGAAACTTAGAAAAGGATTCTATTTCGGCCTTTCAGTTGGGTTTGGTTTTTTACTTTTGGCCTTGTTATGGATTTCCAAGGGTGGAAAGTTTTATGGTGGGGAGAATTGTCCCACAAATGACTTATTTTAAAAAAAAAATCATTTAATTTCCATTCCTTCTTTGTTTTGGGGATTTCTAATGCATTTGGGTGGAAATGGTGTGTTTTCAAAATTTGGGCCAAACCGTGAGCCAATTTCCATATTTAAAAATAAATGTTGTTTATTTTATAACTCCTTCATTTTTCAACATTTTACACCCATTATAATTCCCAATTGTCATCCTCTGTTATATTAAAACCACCATATCAAAATTTACCCCATAGGAATCCAAACTAATGATGGATTTGGGTTTTTTATTAAGGTATTAGGCCAGCCCATAATCCCATTTCTTTATTTAATTTAGTTTTTTAGTTTTTCAATATCTCAATCATTTTTTACTTTTTTTCCATGATTATACCTCCCTCTCAAATAAAATATAAGATGCACCCCCATTATATATTTTACTTCTTTGGAGCTCATATCCTCTATGGATTAGGACAATCATTCTCAGTCTTTCTCAAATCGCCCAGATTTCAGGAGGAAAAATATTTCTTTCATAAATCCTTCAATTTTTAATATTTTTCCCCCATTTCAATCCCAGAATGACCTAATATGAATCATTAGATCCTCCCTACCAGTTTTGGTATCTTGGAGAATCATATTTTTGTGTATTTGGGGAGATTTATTCAATATTTCTTCATGTTAGTGTTTCTCTCTTCATTTCCTTCCTTCTCCTTAGGGTTTCCTCACTCTTTCATGAAGTTATAAAATTTCCAGAATCTAGGGTTCTTAATTAGAGTTTTATTTCGTGTCTTTTTTTTCAAATCTTGTTGTTTATGGCTCATTTTCTCTTCCTTGTGGTGGGTCGTAGGTGCGGTTGAAGTTTCACATGAAGATTTTGTGTTTTGACACAAAAGGTAGGTGGTTCTATGTGTAAGAATCCTTTTATGTGTCAGATTTGATTAATTCATATTTTTTTCATTCTCTTATTACATTATGTTTGGTGGAGGAACCATTTTTTGTAGTATTGATTAAGCGTTTAGTTTCAATGTTTCATATTTGTTTGAAAATGTGTGTTTTCCATGTGTATCTTTTGTGGTATCATTTGAGGTAATTTGTTTACATTTGAAAGTGGTTTAATAAATGTTTCTAGGGATTCCAAATCTATATTTTATTGGTATTGGGGTGATTTTGGCCTAGAAATATGGTTTTTAAATGGGTTTTATGTGAAAAACATGGTTTTACCCCTTGGGATTGGTTTATGAAAATTGTAAATGATTTGTTGAGTTAAACAAAGCGGGAAAAGGATGTACATGTATTGGTTTTATGAGTGCGTTCACCTAATATGGGTTTTGGAAAGCTAAAGTGGTGATTTAATATTTCAAACATGTTTATAATGTTTTATAAATTTCTAAAAAGATTTATCAAATTGCAAGAAATCCGTAAAACACGTTTGTGGGCTGTTTTGTGTGAGTATGATATGAAAAATGAATTTTTTTTGTGAAAGGAGTATTATGTGACCAGTGTGTGGGATGTTTTGTGCGTTTGTAACTTTTATGTGGTATGTTCATGTGAAAATTGTATTTCATGGCTTGTGGAACTTGTTTGATAACTAGAGGGAAAAACCTGGGTATCTAGGTGGGTGGACGTGTACTAGTATGCTAGTGATCCCGTGGGGTTTGGCCCATGTTTCACGTAGAAAGTTTAACGATGAAAAAATAATTAAACTATGATGATTATTATTATTATTACTTTGACTAACCACTAGGTTATGGTAATTTTCCCAACTAGTGGCTCGTTTCCACAAGAACGGATATTGTGATGGTTACTTTCATCGAGATGCAAGGTACCGGGGACCCACAATGAGATAGTGCCTAGGTGTTAGTTCCCATTTCTTGTGCTCATTATATAATTTATACCTACCATCTACATAGGGTATGTGTGGTAGGAAAATTCAGTATATTTGGCATTATATTTAAAAGTGTTAATTCTTTAAATTATCCCACTTGAAAACTATTTTTATTTAAAGTTGAATCTCTTTAAAATTATTATTAGTATTTCATGTTTATGAAAACATGAAATCTTTTAATCTTGTAATGTTTATCACATTTAATATTATAGTCATGGAATCCTAAATGGATTTTTATCACACCCTACCTACACACTTGGGTGTATGTAGACTTGGTTATTTTGTCGCGGGTTTGGGAAAAACTTTTAGTGCCAATGGTTTGGGTTTTTAGCGGTCCTTTGTGATGTAGTGTTGTTGACATGGATTGAGGGTGGTGCCTCTTATCATGACGAGGATCTTGGGATGTTCATTTAGGTTTCTTTAGTTGTTAAAGTCTTTGATAATTGTTTTAAATTGTGTAATTAAATTCTAAATTTTTGAAATAAATGGTTTGTTTTGAAAAATCATGATTTGTTATATTGGCTTTGTTTGTTGTTTTATGTTTATAAACTCAGGTAAATAATTCCCAATTTTCATTTTATGATACACAAGAACTATTTCCAGCCTGTGGGGATTGGTAATGCCATTTGGGTATTTCCACGGGCCAGGTCTGGTGTCGGTTTTGATGGCGACCAGATTTGGTTCGTGACATTATCTCATGTTTTATTCTATTATGTATGTATTCATCTAATGATTTTGTTTTGGAATCTACATTCCATCCACAAAATTAATATTTTCACACCATATTAATGTGTAACTCCTTACACAACCCAATGTATTTTTTACTCATCCAAATATAGAATTCAAACATATTCATACATTTCCAAATTCATCATATACATAAGGTATATGAACTCTTCATGTAAAAGTTCAAAAGTATATGAGAATGAAATAATCTATATGATAAAGACCAAAATAATAGATAACTAACCTCCCCCATTCTAGAATAAGGCATAAGACTCTAGGACAATGGAAAGTCTGACCCAAATTCCCTCTCATTGGTGAGACATTAATCAATAGATAATCCAATTCATAATAACTCTTGAACCTAATATACACAAACTATATTTGACAAAAAATATAGTAATAACTTTAATTGTCAATCAAACTGAATGTAAATGAAAACTAAATATTATAGTGTCATGCCTATAATTTAATATAGGGAATAAAAATATATTATAATCAATTTATCACATAAATTTATCTTTCACAATATTCACAGTTGATAATAATTTTATAAACATAAATATAATAAATGGTTAAAAAGTAAAAACTTTATTTATTTATTAAAACACAAGATAAGAATATAAACTTTTTACATTATTTATGCATGAAGAATCTTATTTTACAAGGATTAAAAATTATCTATAATAAAAAATTTATAAAGTGTTATATAATTTAACAAAAACAAAAAATTTTAAAAAATATCTCTCTATATCAGATTTTAGGACTAGTAATAGGATTATAATCAATAAATTATAATGAATAAAAAATAGAAATTATGTGTATCAATTATCTTATATGATATAAATCCCAACTATATGCTATGATTTTAATTGTTGTGTATGGATAAAGATATCATAAATCTACTATCATATTTAATGATATCCTAATATCATAATTTCATGTTATAGAAAAATCCTAAGATCAATCATATTATATGATATCACTTATAATATTTTATGGAATAGTTCATATCTATGAGTTTCAAGAATATCGAACCTTACAATATGTATCAGTTGTATGTTATGACTAGAAACAATAAAATATTTTCAATATAATATATTTTATTATATGAATAAAATGATTTATGATAGATAAGTTCATCAAAAAAAAATATATTAATACATTGATATATTGAATAATAAGGCTCTGATATCATTGATGGGATTTAGTGTGTTCAATTAATGGATAAGAAATTAAAGAAACTCGTGTAAATTATCACCATATGATCAACTGAAGAAATTTTCTATAAAAATAAATAACATAAAAGATATTTTTTTGATTTTGAGTAATCAATATTTTTATATTGTACGTATACTTGATGAAGATCACTTAAGAAATAAAAAATATTCCTTTCACTAAGGGGATTACATTGGAATTGGATCCTAAATCATATTGAGAGGACCTTGAACCATCGAAGGGGTTCTATTTCCTCAAAAAGTGATAAATTTTATTTGGGATAAAGAAATCTTCATCTATGACTTGAAACTATCAAATATCAATCAATTGTGGGAATACTTCTATTAAAAAGGATCTTCCTAATTCTATTTATTGAATTACAGGTATGTTTCATTGTCTACTATATCATTGAAGAACATGTGACATACTAGTAATTCATGGTAATTGAATGAACATGATTGTTTGAACACTTAAAAAAACAAGTATCCATTGAGGAATCAATATTAATTAATTTAAATCTAAAATACTATATGGAAGCATGTGGTAGATTCATGTTTGCAATATCATATATCATGTACCTTGTGATATCATATATCATAGCCATAGCAGTAAACACAATGATGGAATTAAAAAAATAATCTATGATATAGGAAAACACTTTCATAAATTTTCTATTAAAATTCAAGGATATTGTAGTATATGAAAAACCGATATTTGAGTAAATCTCCAACAATGTGATGATGAGGTGATGATGTGGTGGTATGGATATGGTGTGATGTAAGTGAGGATTTTCCACTATTTGTGATGTTATTATGAGGTCGGAATAGTTTTTATTTGTTTCTAGACCATATCTATAATTCTTATGATTCCAAAAACATAATATCATTGTCGTTCGTTATATTAATGGACTATTGAGATCATACTATTTGGTTTGATGGGGGTATTTTATAGAATTCCTATTTTATTGTTCTATGACCCAATAAATCTGAAATCACCATCACTTATTATGTTGATATGAAATTATTAATTTGATATGATAACTACAGGTAATAAAAACCAAGGTGGTGGCTATGTGAATATATGATATTAGCTCTAATTAAACAATTTCCTTATTTTTAGTCTATTCCATTGAAATACAATGTTTTTTCTTAGTTTATATCACTCATACCTGTCCCAAAACATTTATTTCATATGGATATAAAACTTTTTAGAAATATGATCTTACTAAGTATTATCAAGTGTACACACAACTATAGTTTCTCATTTTTTTTATTTTATAGTTGGATGGAGATTTCGAGATACTACTATTTAGGCAGCTAGATAGGATTCTAGGATATTTTTCTTTAATTATCCTATTTTAATTTTATTCATTGACATGTAGTTAAAATTTGGGTAAATTTATTTTTATGTGTTTAGTATTTATGGTGTTTGTTAGTGGTTCACCTTTATTTTCATGGTATTTATCAGGGTAACACCACCTATTATTATGAAAAAAACCCTTTGATTCTAGTCTCCAACCCATAGCTTATTAGATGTGGGATTTGGGGGTTACTCATATCTTCTATACTAAATCAGGAGGCTTTTCTATTGAAATAGTTCATGTAATTATTTTTCTTTTATAAAACTTGAAGTAATCTGAGGAGATATTTCCCACACCACTAAATCCATTTTAAAAAAACACTTTTTAAACACAAAACAAATATTCAAAAATATTAAATATCAATTTAAAACAAGTTATATGGGCCACTAATTTTTCAAATAACTTAAAAGGATGTTTTTTAGAAAATCCAATTAAGAAAACAATAGGTTTCCTCACAAGAGTTAAATAATTTTTAGGATGAATACTCTTAGCTTAGACATCCAATAATAGCACATAATCCCTTATGAGGTTCAATATTATAACTAATTAGTGATAAGATTTGTGTACTGTCCAATATTATAATATACCCACCAGTATTTGTGAAAATATTAATGGGATTGGGTTTATATGAAAAAATATTGCCCTAATACCAAAGTCCAAAACATCTAATACTCCCTTCAATAAAAATCCACTTGATCAAAAAATATTTCACTTCCATTTTTCTCTTCATTGAGAAATGTTTCCATACCTCTGTTATCAATAAGACATTAAACACAAGGCACCATCAGGGATCCACATACTTAAACCGAGCCATAGCTATCATTTTTATTCTTATTTGGGATATACCACCACGCCACACCTGCGATACACCATGTCTTCGATACTACTTATCAAGATCAATCCTACTAGCTCAGACTTCAGGGTGTAACACATAATTTCTTTTAGAGTTCCATCCTTAAAACAATTATTTATTGGGGGAGTATCCCATCCATGATTATATTTTATTCACCACTCCTTATGAAAATCCATATGATATTTTTTTTATAACCAATAATGAGGATTACTCTCACAATAGAGGATGGTATGAAATAATTGATGGGAAATTAACCTATTCCCCATAAATAGAGAGAATGGGAAAACTAAAGAATATAAAATTAAAAAGAAAAAAATAACTATAATAAGAAGTATAAGAAAAATGAGAAAATTCCAATTAATGCATGAGATTTATGAGTTGGTGTTTTGGTGGGGGACAAACCCCTTTCAAATTTGAGAAGAAAAAATAGGGGGAGTTTGAATAAGAAAAATTAAGGTGGGAGTGATGGAAGTATGAATATTTCTTACAATTATGATGGTTCATGAGAAAATTTATGGTATAACCATATTCTTGCATCTCAAATTATTATATGGTCATGGGATAGAAGTGTAGAGTGAATTAGGGTGAGCCAATATGAGAAAATGATCCATTTCAACCCCAAGGGTCATTGTTAAAACCTTTATGCTCATTTTCAATTCATCAAAATATTAAAAAAATAGACTTTTTACACATATTAGACATTCATTTCTTCTAAAACACATTCTTATTTAACTTTTATCATTAAAAATAAAAAATATATTTATTTAATATTTATTTAATTATAATATTAAATCATTTATAAACTCTCAATTTTCAAAAAAAATGGCTTTATAATATAAAAATCAGTAAGGAGTAAATAATGACAATAAAATCATTAAATAATGAATCATATGAAATGAAAAAAAAATTGGAAGTTGAATATAGTCTTAATAAAATTGAATATGAAGAGAAATTTTACTCAAACAATATCATAATAAAATACATAGGTGAAAAAGAAAACAGTATAAAAATAATTATAACTTCCTAGACATAATTGTTAGATCATCCATTATAAGGCCCCATCCTTAAACATTACTTAATCTTGAGATATTTCAAGAAAAAACCTTGAGGATCTTTTCGGGTTTAGAGTATTAGAGAATTAGATCATAAAACATGCATTACATCCCACATTTAAACAAAGTGGTTACAATAAAATATAGTATTCATTTTTCCCATCAATGGAATCATATTTAAAATAAAACATGGATTATTTCTTGACACTTCCTTGACACTATCATCATATCATGTACCTTTCCCTTGACCTGTGAAAAATATTTCAAAAACTTGGGATGAGCATAAAAAGCTCAGTAAGGGATATAAAAATATGGAAAGGAAACATGAGTACAAGTATACATAAGAATCAATGAAATCATACTTTAATCATAAAACATAATCACTTTAACATACCTCATCAAATCATTAATAATTCATAGAAATCATACGACATAAAGGTAACTTGAGGCTTTCATAACAATCTTACGTAGAGAGTAACCCTCTTGGTTACGTTTGGAATACCCATCACAGTATATTCCCAAAATCTCTTTGTAGAAACCTTAATGTTTAAATCCTTCATGTTACCCAATGAATTGGAGATCTATATCGGGCTCACCCACCCTTAGTTTATCATAGAACCACCCGTCTTCATTACAATGCCCAAGAACCATAACATAATCATATCACATAAAACATGAATAAAGGAAATGTAACATTTCCACATTTCAATCACAAGATATCAATAAAATACATTTATATAATAAAATCATTATGAAAACTATTTTCAACACCAAAATAAAATAAAAGTAAAACATGGTATTTAATTTTTATTTTAAAAAAAAAGTATGGCTTGTAGAGGATGCCGAAACTCAAATAATGGTCACGGCGGCCGAGAAGTCGTTGTCGCCGCATACGTACAACAAAAACATTCCCTTTTGTTGTTTAGTAAAACACTTCATATAAAAAATATTCCTTTTGGATAAACATAAATGTCAAAGGGGTTTATACACCTTATATAAGAAGGTTGTGTATAAAACAAAATATGCCTCAATGAAAGGAGATTGAGACGAAGTCCCATAACTCTGGTCCGACTTGACTCGATCATTCTTTAATATCCTAAATAATAAACTTGAGTTAATTTCTACTTGATTAAGAACCTTTTTCAAGTTCATTATTCCTTTTATATCACTTATTACCATGTCATGAACACTATGTAATTATTTAAGTTAATAACGGTCATTTTAACGATCATTGGTACTTGAGTAAAAAATAAGCTCTTTATAATTACTAGTTGTTCATGTATCCATTATATACATAGTTATAATCATGATGTAGATATATTATATATCATATATATCCATTATATACATTCATTAATAATATTACATAACATTTATAGGTAAGAAATGAAATGCACCGTTCATGGATACGGTAAGCTATACGTACGCATGAACGCTACTTTCATTTCTATTTCATATTTCATGGAATGGAATAATTATTATATAAAGGTATATTATAATTATATTATAATATAACATATAATATCATTAATTACATCCTTTATGTGTCCCACATATGGCATTAACAAATCAAATCACTTTGAGGGGGCGGTAGTCCGCACTTCCTAAAATGAAGATATCACGTTTACCCATAATGGAATCCATAAAGGTATGCCATAAATGAAAAATAGAGAAGATTAATTAAAACATAAACATATTATATATCATATATAAATATAGTGACATCTTAATGGCCACCTTTGAAGGTGTTAAAAGAATATTGATCAATCGTCATTTCGTGAGGCAGAAATTCGCCATCCACAGAAATAGTATGTTCTTTAACCATTAGATGTAGGTGTGTGTAAGTGTAGCTCGAATAATTATTATAAAAACATCCTAGTATATGGAAGATACTGGGGTTTTTACCAAAGAAATTAATAAAAAGATTTTAGGGGGTTGGAGAAGAAAAATAAAACAAAAGAGCACAAGAGAAAACACTACCTTTAAAATGGGTAACTCTTTTTGATTTGATCTCAAAGGCTTCCTTGGGAAAACTTCTGCCAAAATTGAGGCTTCACAGAGTAATAGAGGAATTTGGAGAGACAAAATGGACAGGGTTTGGCCGATCCAAAGGCTTGAGATGTGTGGGTAAGGTGGTAGAGGTGAGGGCCTTTTATAAGAGGAGAGGAGGGGCACTCTTGAAAAGTTATAAAAGGTTACTTTATTATAAAATGATTTTCGGATTTAAAAGGTCCAAAAATTATATATTTCGAGGCTAAGGTGATAAGAGTTCGAAATCCACCCATCCAATAGGTTTTTTACATTAGTAGGTCTTAGAGTTTAAATTATCTTTTCATTTTTTTTAAATCGTTAAATAATGAGATAATCGCATCATCATCATGGTTTCATAAATAATTTAATTTATTTAATGTATAAAATTTATAAAAAAAATATAATGATGTAGGAAATCTTTTTATATTTCCAATTATTATTTATAGTCAAATATCTGGCTTGTATATCCCCATGAAAAAATTGTTTTATTAAAACAATACATGTTTGTGTCATTTTTTACTTTTACTTTAAATAAAAGGCATTAATGTCATTATGTTACCCAAGTGGCTCCATGGGGTCCCACAAATCGACTCATGGGTTTTCTTGGTCGGCCATGACACATCCAATAAGGGTAGGACATGTATCTAGGTCATTTCATATTATTAAAACATTATTTTTACCTTAAATTACACTAATTACCTATAATCGTGACTAAAAACTTAAAAGTTACTATTCACCAAAAAATTATTTGAATCCCATTGAACCACATTTTACTTCCTAATGACAACCATGTATGTAGGATTTTTGAAATTCAAAACACAGAGGTGGTAAAATTTCATTTTAATAAAAAATCAGTTTTTTAAGTACCACTTAGTGGTCTCACTATTCATCAAAAATTGATGTTTTTCCGAAAAATACCAAAACATCACCCTGATCTATATTTGATATTCCTAATTCAAAAAAGATGTCTATTTTAAAAAATTCAAAACATATAAGTTACATTAATTAATTTAATAATTAATTCTCACTGTCAGAGCAAATAGCGTGTTTTTATGAAACAATAAGTATCAAAAGATTGACACTAGTTTAAGTCCAATTTCAAAGTGAAATTATTTCCAACGACCACTATTGGATTAAATGGTAAAAATATATTATAATTTAACTTTAAAACTAATTCAAAAGATAATCTAATCATATAAATAAATTAGATTAAAAATAGGTTTTGAATTAGAATACAACATTTTTCACTATTCATTAAAAAATTGAACTTTATTAGAAAAATACCAAAAATTCATACAAAGTAAATTTTGATGTCCCGATTCTAAAGAAGAATTTTATTTGGTCCAATAGAATGTATAAGAGTGACCAAAACTATATTTATAGACGGTTCTCCATCAAAAGGCAATAAGTGGACCTTTAGTGAATATTGGAGTATATATGCCTAAAATAAAATTCGTTTCACATTTTAAGCCTTTATCCTTCATTGGATAAATGTAAAAACATTTAACAAACATATATAATCTTATTTTAGTTATTTCTATTCATTCCCACCAATACAACGTCTACGTGTTAACTACCATTTAAAATAATATTATTTTATTACTAGTGTGCAACGTAAGATTTCAAAGAATCACTTTGTTGCGTATCGGGTACGCTATCAAACATAGAAACCCCTTTAAAGTAAAATTAATATTTAATTGGAAAATATTAATAAATATGAAAATGTTTTATTCTTTATTTACCTGGGATGTTACATCCTTCCCCCCTTTTTGGAATTGCGTCCTCGCAATTTTTTTCACTTATCAAAATAAGAGGGGTATTTATCCCTCATAGCATTTTCAGATTCCCATGTTTCCTCTTCAACCATATGGTTTTTCCATAAAACCTTTACCTGGTGAATTACCTTATTCCACAACACTTGCTCTCAATGGTCAACTATTTGGACTGGTGGTTCTTCATAAGAGAGATTCTCTTCCAACTGAACTACCTCTGGGCTCAAAACATGAGATGGATCTGGCATGTATTTTCTCAACATCGAAACATAAAAAACATTGTGTACCTGAGATAAACTTGGAGGTAAAGCCACTCGGTATGCAACTGATCCAACTTTCTCCAGAATTTCATGTGTTCCAATGAACCTTGAACTCAGATTTCCTTTCTTACCAAATCGCATCACACTTTTCCATGGTGAAACTTTGAGAAATACATGATCACCTACCTCGAAAGATAGATCCTTCCTCCTGTTATCCGCATAACTCTTCTTCGTGCTCTAAACTGTTCTCATGTGTTTCTGAATCAACTGAACTTTTTCTGCCATCTCTTCTACCAATTCTGGTCCCATCAACTTCCTTTCGCCCACTTCATCCCAGAAAGATGGAGTTCGACACCGCTTCCCATATAATGCCTCAAATGGTGCCATCTGTATACTGGAATGAAAACTATTATTATAAGAAAACTCAACCAAAGAATGATGTTGGTCCCAACTTCCCTGATAATCCATCGAACAAGCACGTAGCATATCCTCAAAAGTATGAATTGTTCGTTCTGACTGCCCATCTAATTGAGGATGAAAAGCTATACTAAAATTTAATTCAGTACCCAATGACTTCTGAAGGCCTTTCTAAAAGTTAGAAGTGAACCTAGGTTCACAGTTAGATACAATGGAGAGAGGAACTCCATGTAACCTGGCTATCTCTTTAAGATACAAACAGGAAAGTTGATCTAGGGAAAAAGTATCTCATGTAGCAAGGAAATGAGAAGATTTAGTCAAGCGATCAACAATAACCCAGATTGCATTATTACCTCGAGGTGTCTTCGGCAATCCCAAAAAAAAGTCCATGGATATATTCTGCCATTTCCACTCTAGCACTGGTAAAGGATGAAGCATCCCTTTCAGTAACTGCCTCTCTACTTTAACCTATTGACAATTCAAACACTTCACAGTAAAATCAGTAATATCCCTATTCATTTTATCCCACCAGTAATACTCCTGAAGATCTCTATACATCTTAGTACTGCCTGGATGAACTGAAAACAGAGAACTATGAGCTTCACATAACAACTCTCTCTTCAAATGTGAATCACAAGGCACACACAATCTCTTCCCAAATCTCAAAACACAATCATTATCAATGTTTAATTCAGGAAACTTACCCTTATGAACCAGCTCTAACTTTTTCTACAACTCGCTGTCTTGCTTCTGTGTTTGCTTATTTCTATCTGATAGAGAATATTTCACTGATACCTGAAACAAAACAGAAGGACATCCTACACAAACAAATTCTATTCCAAAGTTCATCAAATCCTTAACCAAAGGATCTCATTCCAAATGCAACATTGTTAATGAATCATTACTTTTTCGACTCAAAGAATCAGCCACTTTATTTACTTTTCCCGGATGGTAATGAATTGTACAGTCATAATCCTTGATTAATTCTAGCCATCTCTTCTGTCTCATGTTCAATTCTTTCTGAGTGAATATATACTTTAAACTTTTGGGATCGGTATATATTTCTCACTTTACTCCATACAAATAATGCCTCCAAATTTTTAAAGTGAAAACAACAACAGCTAATTCCAAATCATGTGTAGGGTAATTTTCCTCATGAGTTTTTAACTGTCGTGAAGCATAAGCAATTGCCTGATCATTCTGCATTAGGACGCAACAAATTCCATTCAATGAAGCATCAATATAGATAACAAACTCACCATTCCTGTAAGGTAGTGCCAAAACTAGAGCATTCACCAATCTTCTTTTCAACTCCTAGAAAAAATCATCACATTTTTTTTCCAGATAAATTTAACACCCTTTCGAGTTATCTTAGTCATTGGACTAGATAACCATGAAACATTTTCAACAAACCTTCAGTAGTAACCTTCCAAACCAAGAAAACTATGGATCTAGGTTACATTTGTGGGTCATGGACATTCTTCAACAAATTTGTTTTTGTAGGATCCACAGTTATTCCATCTTTAGAAACAATGTGACCAAGGAAAGAAATTTTTTGCAACCAAAACTCACACTTACTGAATTTCCCATACAATTTCTTTTCTTTTAAGGTTTTCAAAATAACCCTAAAATGTCTTTCATGCTCCTCTTTACTTTTAGAAAACACCAAAATATCATCAATGAAAACAACTACAAACTTATCCAAGAACTCATGGAAAATTCTATTCATAAAGTCCATGAATACAGTAGGTGCATTGGTTAGCCCAAAAGGCATTACTACAAATTCATAATGGACATATCTTGTACAAAACGCGGTCTTCAGAATATCTGCTTCCTTTACCTTCAACTGATGGTACCCCGATCTTAGGTCAATCTTTGAGAAATACTGAGCTCCCTGGAGCTGATCAAACAAATCATCGATATGAGGCAAAGGATACTTGTTCTTAACAGTGATATTATTCAAGGCTCTATAATCTATGAAAAGTCTCATAGAACCATATTTCTTTTTAACAAATAAAATAGGAGCACCCCATGGTGATGTGCTAGGTCGAATGAAACCTTTCTATAATAAATCTTGCAATTGCTCCTTAAACTCTAAAAGTTCAGTTTGAGCCATTCGATAAGGGGGTTTTGAAATTGGCTTAGCATCGGGAACTAAGTCAACAGTAAATTCAACTTCCCGATCTGGTATTATTCCAGGAAACTCATCAGGAAAAACATCAGGATACTCATTTACCACTGGCACATCATTAATCTGGACAGTTCCCCTGTTTTTAACAATATGTGCAAGGTAACATTCATTTCCATATTTTACAAGTTTCTCAGCCTCTTGATATGTTATCAACAGTAAGGGTTCATTATTGTACACAAACTGAAAGTATCTCTGAAAAGAAACTTCTTTAGATCTACAGTCAATATTAGCATGGTAAATAGAGAGCCAATCTATACCCAGGATAACATTAAACTCTACTAGAGGTAAAACAATAAGGTTTGCAAGTAGGTTCTTTCCATAAATAAGGATAGGAAGATTCTTATAAATTCTTATTGCCTCAAAATTTCCCCAAGGTGTTTTTACCACAAGTTCAGGAGTCATTTCTTGAGATGGTATTCCCATTTTAATAGAAAAGTTTTCAGAGATGAAAGAATGTGCATACCCTGAATCAAACAACACACTGGAATAATCTAAAAAACAAACAAAGTACCTAATACAACTTCATTTGATGGCCCGACATCTGCGAAAGTAGTTGCAAAGGATTTCACCACCCCTTTCTTCTTGTATTATAACTACTTCCCATCACTCGAGCACTTTGTCGGACACTCGTTTGCATAATGACCCATCTCATTGCACTTAAAATATTTCACAAACTGTAAATCAAATTTGGTCTTACCATCACACTGATCATTTTCAGTTCAATCACGGGCCTTATGTCCCATATTACCGCATCTGTAGCACTTTCCAGAATTCAGAATAAATTCCCCAGCATGCCTTTTACAACATTTATCACAAACAGGAAACTTAGTTTTCTTATTGTCAGACCTTTTTGAAGAATTCTTTCCTTTATCCTGCCACCTCGGTCTCTTCTTATGCTGGTTGTTATAAAACACTTGATCATCAGCAAACTCCATTCCCACCTTCTCAGCACATCGAACAAGCTTTTCATAACTCTTGAACTTGTGAGAATCTAAATCCCTTCGATATCTTGGCTTTAATCCTGAGTAAAAATGATTGATTTTACTATCAAGGTCTCGGATAAAATTTAGAGCATACCTTGCCAATCGAGTGAACCTTTCTTCATAGGCAGCCACTGAGTCTTCCTCTTGCCTCAATTACAAGAATTGTTTTACATACTAAGTCGAAAAACCTTAGGAAAATACTTCTCAAGAAACATACCTTTGAATTCATCCCAGTCAAGAGCATCAATCTCATCAGCGTCCCTGATATTTTTAACCATCGACCACCACTGATCTGCTTCACCCTCCAAACGTAAAATAGCAAGACTAACCTTTTGATTGTCTGAACACCCCATGACAACGAAAATCTTCTCCAGTGATTTAATCCATCCTTCAGCAAGCACAAGGTCATACGATCCTCTGAATGATGGGGGATTTTGCCCTATGAAATGTTCCACCACTGACATGTTCCTATATGGTTGATCTGGATGATCTCGTTCATGGATACCACCACCATTTATCACTTGAGTCAACTGTACCATTACTGCAACAAACTGTTCAGTTCCAATTCTGACCATCTCAGGATGCTGATTCGGAAGGTTATTTCCTTCTGTATTCCTTCCTAGCACTTCTTCCCTGTTTTCTCTGTGGAAAACCATTCTGAACAACCATGTTTTAGATGATGCAACACGGTAATCTTTAAATGCTATATCATTTCAATTTTACCATAAAAAATATTTTTGGATAATCATTTAATAGAATTATAACTCCAAAAGTTATCTAAACCGACCTCTGATACCAACTATAAGGCCCCAGCCTTAAACATTACTTAATCTTGAGATATTTCAAGAAAACACCTTGAGGATCTTTTCAGGTTTATAGTTTTAGAGAATTAGATCATAAAACATTCATTACATCCCATATTTAAACAAAGTGGTTACAATAAAAGATAGTATTCATTTTTCCCATCAACTGGAACATATTTAAAATAAAACATGGATCCTTTCTTGACACTTCCTTGACACTATCATCATATCATGTACCTTTTCCTTGACCTGTGAAAAACATTTCAAAAACTTGGGATGAGCATAAAAATCTCAGTAAGGGATATAAAAATATGGAAAGAAAACATGAGTACATGTATACATAAGAATCAATGAAATCATACTTTACTCATAAAACATAATCACTTTAACATACATCATCAAATCATGAATAAATCATAGAAATCATTCGACATAAATGTAACTTGAGGCATTCATAACATTCTTACATAGGGAGTAACCCTCTTGGTTACGTTTGGAATACCCATCACAGTATATTCCCTAAATCTCTTCAGAGAAACCTTAAAGTTTAACTCCTTCGCATTACCCAATGCATTGGAGAGCCGTATCAGGCTCACCCGCCCTTAGTTTATCATGGAACCACCCTTCTTTATAACAATGCCCAAGAACCATAACATAATCGTATCACATAAAACATGCATAAAGGAAATGTAACATTTCCACATTTCAGTCACAAGATATCAATACAACACTTTTATATAATAAAATCATTATGAAAACCATTTTCAATACAAAAATAAAATAAAAGTAAAACATGGTATTTATTTTTCATTTTAAAAAAAGTATGACTTGTAGAGGAAGCCGAAACTCAAATAATGGTCACGGCGGCGGAGAATTCGTTGTCGCCGCATACGTACGACCAAAACATTCATTTTTTTCGTTTAGTAAAATTCGTTGTATAAAAAAGATTCTTTTTGGATAAATTTAAAAGTCAAAGGGTTTATACACTGTATAAAAGAAGGTTGTGTATAAAACAAAATATGCCTCAATGAAAGGAGATTGAGACGAAGTCCCATACCTCAGGTCCGACTTGACTCGATCGTTCTTTAATGTCCTGAATAATAAACTTGAGTTAATTACTACTTGATTAAGAACCTTTTTCAAGTTCATTATTCCTTTTATATCACTTATTACCATGTCATTAACACTATGTAATTATTTAAGTTAATAATGGTCTTTTTAACGATCATTGGTACTTGAGTCAAAAATAAGCTCTTTATAATTACAAGTTGTTCATGTATCCATTATATCCAGAGTTATACTCATGATTTAGATATCATATATATCATATATATCCAGTATATAGATGCATTTATAATATTACATAACATTTAGAGGTAAGAAATGAAATGCACCGTTCATGGAGACGGTAAGTCGTACGTACGCATGAACGCTACTTTTATTTCTATTTCGTATTTTATAGAATGGAATAATAATGATATAAATTATAATTCCAGTATAATATCATATATAATATCATTAATTCCATCCTTTATACGTCCCACATATGGTATTAATGAATCAAATCACTTTGAGGGGGCGGTAGTCCCCACTTCCTAAAATGAAGATATCACGTTTACCCATAATGGAAACCATAAAGGTATGACATAAATGAAAAATACAGAAGCTTAAGTAAAACATAAACATATTATATATCATATATAAATATAGTTACATCTTAATGGCCACCTTTTAAGGTGTTAAAAGAATATTGAACAATCATCGTTTCGTGAGGCAGAAATCTGCCATCCAAGGAAACAGTATGTTCTTTAACCATTAGATGTAGGTGTGTGTCAGTGTAGCTAGAATCCTTCTTATAACAAAATCCTAGAATATGGAAGATACTGGTGTTGTTAAAAAATTTAATAAAAAGAGTTTAGGGGGTTGGTGAAGAAAAATAAAACAAAAGAACACAAGTGAAAACACTACCTTTAAAATGGGTAACTCTTTTTGATTTGAGCTCAAAGGCTTCCTTGGGAAGGCTTCTGCCCAAAGTGAGGCTTCAAGGAGTAATAGAGGAATTTAGAGAGACAAAATGGACAGGGTTTGGCTGATCCAAAGTCTTGAGAGGTGTGGGTAAGGTGGTAGAGGAGGGGGCCTTTTATAAGAGGAGAGGAGGGGAACTCCTGGAAAGTTATAAAAGGATACTTTATTATAAAATGATTTTCAGATTTAAAAGGTCCCAAAATTATATATTTTGAGGATAAGGTAATAATAGTTCTAAATACACCCATCCAATAGGTTTTTGACATGTGTAGGTATTATATTTTACATTATCTTTTCATTTTTTTTAAATCGTTAAATAATGAGGTAATCGATGCATCATCATGGTGTCATAAATAATTTAATTTATTTAATGTCTAAAAATTATAAAAAAATATCATGAAGTAGGAAATATTTTTAGCTTTCCAATTAATATTTATAGTCAAAAATATTACTTGTATAACCCAATGTAAAAATTGTTTTATTAAAATAATACTTGTTTGTGTCATTTTTTACTTTTACTTTAAATAAAAGGCATTAATGTCATTATCTTACCCAAGTGGCTCCATGGGGTCCCAAAAATCGACTCATGTATTGTATGGGTCGTCCATGACACATCCAATAAGGTTATTACATGTTTCTAGGTCATTTCATATTATTAAAACATTGTTTGTACCTTAAATTACACTAATTACCACTAATCGCGATTAAAAACTTCAAAGTTACTATTCACCAAAAAATTATTTTAATCCCATTGAACCAAATTCTATATCCTAATGACAAACATGTATGTCGGATTTTTGAAATTCAAAACACAGAGGTGGTAAAATTTCATTTAAATGAAAAATAAGTTTTTTAAGTACCACTTAGTGGTTTCACTATTCATCAAAAATTGAAGTTTTTCAGAAAAATACCAAAACTTCACCCTAAGATATATTTGATATTCCAAATTCAAAAATGATTTCTATTTTACAAAATTCAAAACATATAAGTTACATTAATTAATTTAATAATTAATTCCCATTGTCAGAGCAAAAAGCGTGTTTTTATGGAACAATAAGTATCAAAATATTGGCACTAGTTTAAGTCCAATTTCAAACTGAAATTAATTCCAACATCCACTAGTGGATTAAATGGTAAATATATATTCTAATTTCACTTTAAAACCAATTAAAAAGATCATCTAATCATATAAATAAATTAGATTAAAAAGGGTTTTTGAATTAAAATACAACATTTTTCACTAATCATTAAAAATGAACTTTATCGGAAAAATACCAAAAATACACACAAAGTAAATTTTTATGTCCTGATTCTAAAGAATAATTTTATTTGGTCCAATAGAATGTATAAGAGTGACCAAAACTATATTTATAGACGGTTCACCATCAAAAGGTGATAAGTGGACCTTTAGTGAATATTAGAGTATATATGCCTAAAATTGAATTCTTTTCACATTTTAAGCCATTATACTTCATTGGATAAATGTAAAAACATTTAACAAAAATATATAATTATATGTTAGTTATTTTTATTCATTCCCGCCAATACAACGGCTACATGTTAACTACCATTTAAAATAATATTATTTTATTACTAGTATGCAACGTAAGATTTCAAAGAATCTCTTTGTTGTGTATCGGGTACGCTATCAAACATAGCAACCCCTTTAAAGTAAAATTAATATTTAATTCGCAAATATTAATAAATATGAAAAAAAATTTATTCTATATTTACCTGGGATGTTACATCCATTATCACCTCTAATCACTTATCATTATTAGGTGTTATTTGGCTATCTCATACCAAAAAATATATATCCCAAGAGATGATATTTTCTCCCACACTTAAATTTAGTACCTTATCCCTTTAACATTTTTATATTGGATAACCCAACATTACCTTCCTCACATAGTAGTCCATGTTTTGGGAATTATCACTTGAAAATATATCCAAGGTGGTGATGGTTTACCTTAAACTTATATTTATCAACATACCCCTTCTACATTTTTGATATTGGATAACCCAATACTAATCACTCATAATTTGATTTTATTCAACAAATTTCACCATAATTATTAGGCTTGGAAATGAAAATTTGTTTTTGGGCTAGGTTTTGTAGCTTATAAAAAGTAAAAGATTGAAAAACTACTGATAAAATATAAATTCAATATGGAACTAAGAAACCTAAAGTTCAAAATTAGTAATGGTATCTAACTCTAGATGATGAAGTGTCGAATAAACACTCCCATAGAAATAACTTTTATTATTTTTTTAATTAAAACCTAGGGTTTGTCAAAGGATATATATGTTTTTCAAAATAGGGATATCTACGTAAAGGGATGCATTCCCAAATTATTTCACTATTCACTAGAAGATCTATTGGAGGTCATGGAACTTTGGTTGTTGCCATGATCAGGTGGAGGGTCATTCACAATAATCAAATGGTGATGGAACTGATTAAACTAGAAGATACCAATGATGATCATATATAAATACATAGAGCAGGGTTACTTGTAAAGGGGTTTAACTTGTGTTTTCCAAACCTAAGATTCTAAAATATTGTTCATTAAAGTGTTGCACTATAATATATTTTTTCATCTTCTATTGAATTTTATGATTCCAATATAATAGAATTAATTTCAAACCCAATTTAGCCTTTATCTTCCTTCCATTCAGGCTTTGCTCATATTTTTTATTTGTACCAATTTTGTTATCTATTTTTTATGCAAGGGTGTTTGGAAGGTGTATAGTTGGGGTAATTTTTTTCTTAGTTATGGATACACCTATCCATGGAGTCAATAATTCCTACCTTCTGGTATCCTTGTTTTATAGTTTAGGTTTCAAAGGAACATCTTACATTCATAAGATGATGGTTCTAAATTTCTATATATGATTTATCAATAGGTGTCAAATCTTTTCCCATATCTATAAGGGTTTAATCTGATAGGGAATTTTAGAAACCATGAGATACATATCTTTTACCCTTTTTTGAATCAGTAACACAATTATATTTCAGAGGATGGTGTTGAAAGAGAGAAAAGTGAAGTTTTATATGTTTCATGGATCGAATTTTTTTTTCTAGAATATGGAGGTGGGGGACTACCTATTTTATAAGGATATCAACATTACATTTAACAATATGAAGTTAGAAGCGTTGGGAAATCATTTTAAGAAACATTCAATAGGAAGTCATTGAGTTTTGTCTAGATAATTTTGGCCTGAAACATGGGATTAATTATCTATAATGGGATGAAAATTTTTCAATTAATGAAAAATCTTTTGAATATGTATAAGAATACTTTTGCGATGAAAAAAAAATATTTATGTTGTGGTGGATTTTCACCATGAAAATATCATAAGGGATTTCATTGGAAGATTATGTCAATGACTTTAACAAGATTTTATGTCGACTCAAATTAGTGATGTGATGACCCATTTTTTCAATTTTAATCTTTGTAATAATTTAAAGAATGTTTTTTGAGCTAGGTATATAGTTAGAATGGGATTTTTGGTCCTGAGGAGCCTCAGTGTTGATATAATTAAAATATTAAAAATATTATATCATGTACATTTATTTTTTATAAAATATTTTTTGGTCCTAAGGAGCCTCAGGGTTGATATAATTAAATATTATATCATGTACATGTATTAACCAGCAATGTAGTTCTTTCCCTTGGTGTGATATAAACTTTATTCATGTTGGGTGTTTTATTTAAGTTTAATCATGGGAAGAATAATAAACTGATAAATTTATTTATTTATTGGTTATTATTGAATGCAACCTAATCCTTATCTACTTAAACATAATTATATACAGATCCTAGGGTTACCCACATAACCCTAAATATTTGAGAGAACTATAGAAAATTGATTTGATGAATGACAATGAGATCATGGTTTGACGATCAGTTTTCCAAGAAGTTCTTCTACAAAAAAAGAATTCATGGATCTCACCAAGGAATACGACACAGAATTGTTATTTTTTAGTGATTGATCCAATATTGGGGTAAAATGATTGATTTTATTGTTTTCATCCCCATATTTTATTATCCCATATCTAACATGAATTAATTCTTTAGAAGATTAATTCATGGATTGATATTTGATTTCAAGTTGATAATACCCCTCAACAATTTTTTAAATGATTTTTTGATTCTTCTTTATTCTCCCAA
The DNA here is from genome assembly GCA_963277665.1 of Viscum album. NCBI lineage: Eukaryota > Viridiplantae > Streptophyta > Magnoliopsida > Santalales > Viscaceae > Viscum > Viscum album. The sequence goes on from OY728165.1 coordinate 1,212,322,011, forward strand.
ATTCGATATTTTCCTCACTAACAGAATGAGTCCAAACGAAAAATAGAAAACATAAATTTCCTCACTTTTCTTATTTGATTTTCTCTCCTCATTCTTTGAAAAATCATCATCGGTATTTCATTTAATGGGTGGTTTGACAATGCCCAGAAATCGATAGTTTCACAGTCGATCTTTGCAACAATAAATCATTTATGTGGGTTCATATTTGAGATTTAATCCATGATTTCTGTGAGATTATTATGATGGAATATTGGGGATTATACCAATTATTTTTCTTCTAAGGATTGTAATTTTATAAATTTGATGTAATTTAGGCTTTCTTGAATGGATGGGAAGCTGGAATTTGACCCCTGAAGACGACTTAAGATTAGTAAACTATAGATTCAAGTTATATGGGTGTGATTTGTGGTGGATCTATAGGTGATGGTGGATCAAGAAGGATTTGATGAGTAAAGTATATATTCCATGAAATTTACATACACAACATGTAGTTTGGAAGAACACATGTCATGTGAATCACCATCGATGTTGGAAAGGGTTTGTGTATAGAGAAAGATATCATAGGATATGTGGCCTTCCATATGTTATATGACATTTCATACACTGTGTTACCCTTTCTCGAAGACCATAAGTGTACCCTAGGGGTAAACAAGCATTAACATGACTAGTGGTCATGGAAACAGCCAATCTACATGGTCATGACCAGAGTACATGGGCACAACTATTGTACATGGGCATAACTAAAGTAGATGGGAATGTGTGATCCCCTTCCTAGTGGATTACTTCATGTAGGGTTTAGAATCTTCCATAGGCCATGGGTGTGATCCCTTATCAATGTATAGACTTATTCTGAGTTCAAACGTATACTTATTTATGATTAGGCTCAATGTTCATGACCTCTTAGATGAGGTCCATCATTGTTATCAAGTTCCAAGGAGCTAATTATTATGTATGAGTGTTACCTAGAATCCTCGAGTGGATTCCAAGGATGGTAGTATGGTTGTCACCTTACTTCGTGACTTGGTTCCTATCTTGTGTGTATCTAGGTTGATGTTATCCTTTATTATGAGATTAATCTATTTAATTCTTTATTTTGGGTGATTTATTGGTGTCATACTAGGTATGTTTACACTCACGGATGTATGGGATCTTCCCACATGTGTCGTAACTTATGAAGATGACATGCCTTTCAATGGATTACTAGAAAGACTAGAAGAAGTTGGATCATAGTCTCATTGGATGAGCCATAGTTGACTCCGAGATTTCTATCTATAAATCATTCCCCTTATTTCTAGTAGGATGGAAACTTTTACTGATTTAGTGAGATTATATTTGGCCCTTTTTCTTATACTAATGTCATAATATGATGTGGGATTTAGTTTTATGAATATATCTTAGTATCAGTTATATATTTCATTTCTACATTATATTTTTGTTTGGAGATGTGTTACTATGTACCTGTATCTTTTGATAAGGCATCCCATGTGTCCTATATTCCTACTCAGTGTTCGTCGCTAGCCACTAGACTATTAGAGGTAGGCTTGGAGAGTCCCTCTTGGAATTCCACTGGCTAGGTGTGCCTTGGTGGGTCAGGTCATGACAAAGTGGTCATCTTAGGATCATAGTTTAGAGATATTCTTACAATGAGGTTTATTTTGAGAACTATGGAAATAATATTAAAGTGTCTCAAGTTCAAATATTAGGCTAGGGAACTCAGTTATAGTGTGGTGGCAGATGTATCCATTCATCAAGATACTAATAACTTTCTTGTTCACTTGGTACATACTATAACTGGTTTCATGGAAAACATCGGTACATGAATCATGTAGGAATGGGTTGGATTTTCAATGTCCTTGAGTCATATACCCAATTATAATCATTGAAGGTGGTACTTCCGGACTATTATGGGATTACTCCATGATGATGGCTACCTGGGATTAAACAGTGGGATCATGATGATGATATTCATAGTGATGAGGCTTCAGTTCAAGGGAATGTACTGGAGGTGGAACCTCTGGGTGGTTTTCCGATCCTATTTTCACCATTAGAGTATTAAACTATCCCAATAGTACTTGAGTATGATGTTTACAAGTTAAGAATACGTCATGAGTTATAGAGATAGATACCCATTAGGAATTTAGGTGAGATAGAATCCCATGTAAAAGATGATTGGCTCATTGTATTCGGGTAAGCTTTTTTGATTATTAGGACCCATCCCGATCAGATGGTGGACCTAGCGGTGATCCTTCTCCATTTTAATTCAAGGTGATAGGGGATCTTGGTGAATTAAATGCCTGATGAGGTGACTATCACCTCAATAGATTTAGATCACATCTTAAGATATTATTTTTACCAAAAAATGTTTTTTTAAGTATGCATCAAGGAGCTTATAGAGAACTATTGGGGCAACATGATAGTTGTATATTATATGTTAAATATCACAAACTTCTCATGGTAGTCCATGTATGTTGTTCACAATGTGTAATTTAGAGCATGGAAAATAAATTGTGGCATTTATTGAGATATCTATGTTGTATTAGTATATATTGTCATTCCTTTTTATGTTGGGGTGCTAGAGTTTTCTACAATTTTGGATAGTTTTCTAGCTAATCAGACACAAAAAGTTGGGTCTGGAAGTGGGAACCCTAGAGCTAAGGCTTCGGTAGATAGTATTCATTGATAGACTTAGGGATCCTAGAATGGGAGATATTTATGTAGATAATACTAGGGTATATGGTCTATAGTTTGGGGTTTATATTATGGTTTCAGTCAGTTGAGGGAGAGGCGACATTACCATTGTGATGGGAGAGGATATATTATATGGGATTGTCTCAACCATCATGAAGTAGATCAGGAGATGGTAAATCGACCACATAGGTATAGGAAACACCTAGATCAATAAGATTCATAGAGTTTCGAACATTGAATAGGGGCTTGAAAGAGTAGTGGGAGGTGGTCAATGTTTTGATTTGTTTCCACCACTATCCCAAGGATGTATATGAATGGCTTAGGGTGAAAGTTGTATATGATGAGGTAAGATACATGAAGTTGAGGATTATGAACCATAGTCTCTAGGGATGATTCGAGCTAAGATATTTGTATTATCTACATTAGTTGTAGTATTGATAGACACATGCATAAGCCACTCTTTTCTTTCCACATCCCTTATTCTATCTCTAGGGATTCTAGTGGACCCCTTTGCTAAACACATTCTCTTAGAGAGTCCTTCCATGGGGATTTAGTGATCACACACTTATACCAAAAATTTTATCTAACACATAACAGATATAGATTCTTATAGTATCTTTTCATGGATGTGATGTGGTCTTATGAACTTATTTTAGGTATGAACTATCTCTTTGCAGTTCATGAAAAAATCATTATTTTAGGTGAATGATGTGGTGTGTATGAGTTTATGAGATGTTATTTTAATTCATCAGTGAGAAAAAATTCTATAAAGAGTAGGATGGGATCATATGTAGGAGTATACAGTCTATTACTTACCAGTTGGCTAGTATTAACCTTGGAGTAGAAAATGTTTGGAGCTTTTATCTTCCTCCTGTGGTGGAAGAGTATGAGGACGTCTTCTATGAGAATGTTTCGGGATTACCTCCTTGAAGAGAGATCAATTTATAAATATAAATTACCTTATGTACTACATTTATATTTATTATTGTATATTAGATTGCCCCAATAAATCTTTGAGAGATGAAGGTGCAGTTAAAAGATTTTTAGAGTAAGGTATTTTTTAGACCCAATGTGTCCCCTGGGAAACCCTAATGTTGTTCACAAATAAGGAAGATGAGATATTTAATAATTGTGTGTATTTATATTTACTAAATCAGGTGACCATCAAGAAAAATTTCCACTTTCAATAATTGATGACCTCATTGACCATTGGTATGGGTTGTGGTGGTTCTCAAAGATTGACCTTGGGTTTGGCTATCACTAACTTCAAATTTGAGATGTCCATATTCTGAAGTTAGTATTTTGAGGTTTCTAGAGTCAATATGAGTAATTTGTGATACCTTTTAGTATGAAAAATCTCCCAAAGTGTTCATTGTACTTATAAAATAAATCTTTCATCCCTTCTTGGACCGGTTTGTAGTAGTATTCATTGATGGAATCCTTTTATACTCAGCATCAGTGGAGGAGCTTGTGAGACATATAAGGATGATTCTGGTTATACTTTGAGATAAAAAAAAATTATAGAAATTTATCTCCAAGTGTAATTGTTTTATTCAATATGTCCACTTATTGGGACATTTCATCTTAGGAGAGGGAATACCTAGGGAACCATGAAAGTTATAGTGGTTTTATCATGGGATCCACCCAATAGAATGACTGAGGTACAAAGATTCTTTGGGTTTGAATGTTATTATTATATATTTGTGTCTAATTTCTATTGTATTTCAACTTCCTTTATTTCTTTTACCAGAAATGGGAAGCCTTTCGTGAGGATAGAGAAGTTTTAGCAGAATTTTCCATAGTTTTTGTAAAGGTTGATGAGTTCCCCATCTTGATAATACCATAGGAGGGTGTTGAGTATGTGTTGTTATGTGATAACATTGTAAATGGGATTGGATGTGTAATAATTCATAGTAATATGATGATTTCTTATGGATATCAATAGCATAGACCCCATGAAAAAAACTACACAACCCATGATCTGGAGCTTGAAACAGTAATCATCACCCTAAAGATATAGTGACAATACCTTATGAGTGAGTTGTTTATCATCAATTCTAACAACAACAGTATAAAGTGTATAATTTCATAGAAATATCATAACTTGAGATAGATTCATTGGATAGATTTCCAATAGTATTGTGAATTTGAAATAGTCTATACTACCAAAATGGGGAACGTGGTGGAAGATTATCTCAGCAAGATATCTTATTCGCAATTTTTTAGGTAGGTTTTGGAGTAGTTGGTCTCATTATAGTTATCATTATTGGATGAGGATAGTGAAACTTTCCTCCAATCAATGGTTGTCACCCGTATTCTTTTTCAGCATGTTTGGGCGGTTTAGATTGTAGATATTGATTGCGATAACTTTCATGGTCAGGTATCCACCGAACATTATCCTAATGAATTTTATGAAGTTGGAGAGCATTTAATCCTTCTAAAATGGTATAATATGAAGATGGTAATGTTGTGAGTGTATTTCATGAATGAGTTTCATAAATTCCACTTATAAGTACATCCATAATTGGAAAAGATATACCAGTGCCTTCAGTGTTAGTCCTGATGGCTGGGAATGAAGAAATGTGTAGCTGAGTTTATCTCATAATGCCGCACATGTCTGTAAGTTAAGGTAGAGCACCAGGTTCTAGTGGGTTTGACTCAACATGTAATGTCTTGACCCAGGTGTCACACCCTGGTTTCCCAATCTGGTCAGTCACATAACCGTAGGTGTGCCTCCCCATATGCTATAGTTTCCCGACTAGCAGCAAAATTCGAATATCGATCATGGGGATACTATACCATCATTATCAAAGGATAACAATAGTGGAAATAAATAATAATAACCAAAAAATATATCCAATAACCAAACCAAACTAGTATCACAAGAGGACCAAAACAAAAAATATAGTACCCAAAACTAAACACAAGATATGTCATGCAAAATACATGTCATGTGTCAACTTGAAAAAACCCAAAATAAATAAAGACTTTGATAACTCCAAAGTAGGTCCTAAATAAAATATTTTTTCCTCATCCATGATCCATCCCAATGAATCCATCTAAGATAGATATTTTTCCCTTATCCTTTTCTAGAACAATTAAATCTATTCATGTATCGATTAAGTATCCCATGTAGGGTGTGAGTACAACTCAGTAGGCCACCACCAACGACATCTAAAACAATATCCAGTCAACAAAAGTGTATGCAGTTTCATAAATAATAATAAAATCAATTAATTAACCAATTTACATATATTCATTTATTATTTATTTAACCACATAAACCCCCATGTCCCCAAGGACACCAAAACTATACATACCTAATTTGGACCATGCCGAAGTCTAAACCGTATCATATATTCAATCCCTAATTAATTAAAATACATGGGATTTTATTATCCATTTAATTTAATTTTAATTCAAATTACGTTCACTTGGATCCATAGTCCAATTGCAACATTTTGGGCCTAGATCTCCATGTCTAGGACCCTGTGGGTATTTGAAGAAGCATTCCATTTCCCAAAACTCATTTATTAATCAATCACGCAAATGGGATTTTGAAGAAGCAGTCTATGTACCACACTCATATTTCTATTTATCACTATGGTATTTTGATGTAGTAGTTCATGTCCCACATACAATAATCAATTTATCACTATGGGATTTTGAAGTAGTGTTCCATGTCCTACACACATTTATCAATTTATCACTATGTGATTTCGAAGTTGCATTCCATGTCCAACACACAATTTATTAATCAATAACACATATATCACATATCTCGCATCAATCAATATTAATCAACTTTAATCCATTTAAAAACATTTCACATCAAGTTATTATTACAATTTATCATAAAAAACATGGTTCTTCAATTAAATCACATGGAATAATATAAAAATTCACTATTAAACCATTTTGCATCATTTAACCATATAACTCATTAACCCTCTAAGGTTAAGCCAACCATCTCATAATACTCAATATAAATTAATTCATTATCACATTAATTGACCAATTACAAAATACCAATATCCCATCAATTCCATAATCACACATCTCATTAATTAATTCACCAATTAATTAATCAAATTCCACTAATTTCATAATCACTATATTTTGTTAATTAATTCCCGAATTAGTTAATACAATTCCTTGTTTCCATAAATTAATAAATAAATTAATTTATTTAATTCAAGATTCAATTTCTAACCTTTAAAATTTAAATCTAACAATGCATACACTCAATTGGAATCATGTCTATGGGAAATGAAATTAAACCACCTACCTTGAAATCGGTGATGAACGCTCACCAACATAAATCCCCAATTAATGTGAAACAATGAAGATCAAGACAAAGAATGTAATATGGATCCAGAACCTAGATACAAGATCAAAAGAATCATCATCCAAAAAAACAATATCAATATCCATCACAGAAAAAGAAGAACATTCCTTCAAATGGGACACATGGTTACTTCTAAGAGGATGCATGGTTTGAGAAATTGTGCACCAATTGTGCAATCCCCCTCTATCTTGGATTGCATTGTTTCCATGTGTAGGGATCATGGCTTTCGCTACTACAAAACATGCCTTTAGTGGCATTGGCCTTTATCAGTCCAAGAAAATAGCTTTGATAAAGGTTAACTTTATCAGTGCTAAAACAACCTCTCATAAAGGGTACCTCTTATTAGTGCTTTTTCTAGCATTGATAAAAGGCACCCTTTATCAGTGCATTTTTTTAGCACTACTAAAGGGTGCCCTTTAACATCTCATTATTTTTTAGCACTCATAAAGGGCGATCTTTATTAGAACATTATTTTTAGCACCCATAAATGAATCCTTTATCGGTTCTTTTTTATCACTGATAAAATTCTGAATAAACAAAAATATTTATAAAAATAAAAAATATAAAAAAAATTATTAAAAAAATATAAAAACGTTAATTAATTAAATAACTATTGATAAAAATGAATAAATTTATTATATTATAAATAAATTATAAATTCAAACAAATAGTATATATTAAATAAATATATATAAGTAAAATGAAATCTAAACGAAAATAAATAAAAATAAGTAAATTGAAAAAAAAATACTAAACATTTTATTAATTAAATAATTATAGATAATATTAATAAATAGTATATATTAAATATATAAATATATATGAATGTATATAAATATGATTTATATAATACAAAATATTGATGCATTATATTAAATAGTAATATATTTAGTGAATAATGGTTTATAATTAAAAATTAATGTGAATTAAAAATTGTAACTAATTGCAGCGAGTAATGGACATAATTGAATTTCATTTTATTTTTTAATTTAACATATATATCAAAATTATTATATTGATTTTATATATACTTAATTAATTCATTTTTATATACAATACGCGTACAAAAATATTTCTTTGGGAATTTAATCATTTTATATTATTTATTTTATACATGTTTTATAAATTTCAAATTTTATTCATCTTTATTTCAGTATATATCTATTTTTTAATGATTTATATTTAATAAATCAAACTTATCTAATTTTTCAATATTGTTAAAGTTTACTCATTTTTAATTATTCAATTTCACTCATTTTTAACATCCATGCACTTAAGATTAAATATTCATTTATAATGTTAAAAAATATTTATGAAAAAATATTTATAAACAAATATATTTTTTAATGTATATTTTCTATTTTTATAAATTTATAATTTATAATAAATAAATAATATTTTTTAATTTATTTATAAAATTATAAATAAATTATTATATATATTTAAATATTTATAAAAATAAATATATTTATTTTAATAATGATTACATTGACTATATTTATATTTATATATATTTATTAAATATATATATAATTATTTAAATATTTATAATGATATAAATATTTTTTTTAAAGTATTTATATAAAATATAAATATATTGTTATATATTCAAAAATTATAAAATTACAATTTTATTAAAATTATTATTATAATTATCATAATTATATATAATAATTATAATTTTTAAAAAAATTATTATTTTAAAAAAAAAGTATTATAAATATTTATCAGTTCTTTTTTTAGCGTAGATAAAGATAGTGATTTATCAGTACCCAAAAAGAAATGATCAAATCAATATTTAGTAGTGCTAACATTTTAGTGGTGATAAATATTACTTTTATCAGTGTTTGTTAACTTAACTCTAATAAAAGGTATCTTTATCAATTCTTTTTTAAAGTGCTGATAAAGTTGTGACAATCTATTTTAAGAGCTCTAACCATCGCGAACCAGTTCACGATATCTGAATATCTCTATATAATCCAACTAATACCAACACTCCTTATTTTTTATTCCAAGCTCAGATGTGGGCTAGAATCAAGGATACTACTATTATACGGCTCGAATCTAAGTCTTGATTGATTCAGGGGTTGAACAAAACCAAATCATGAAAAAAAATCCTGGTTTTTTGATATCTATACTTTCTCTATGTTATCCACTGAACCTTCTCATCCCATATTTGTGTATCCCAACAACTCGAGTTGCACTATCCTATAAAAACTCAAAATTCATTGATTTTTTGATATATTGAAGTATCATCTCCCCTGAGAGCATGTGGCTCTCCATGGGACAACATTCGTATTTTGAAACTTGAAATATATCAAACCCAATGATGGGTTATGTTGTTGTGAGGTATAATAGGCTCCTAATACCTAAATTCCATGATATCTACCTCTTTTCAATCATCATATTTTGAAAAAATCATTCATATAGTTGTCAGTGTTGTCATTGGTTTGGAATATTCCATTACAAATCGCTTAGGAACCTCTTCTCAAATATTTTGATTGAGAAATTAATGTTATATGATTTCTTTGATTCTCTTATAAAACAAGGAAAATGTTTCACTATTCATAGACATCTCTATTTTGTACCACATATGATCCATACAAACAATTGTCTTGTTCTTTTTCCAATCCTCAAATATTATGTCTTCAAATTATATGTGTACAAAAATCCTTTTATCATTATCCTTCTTGGTGTAGATGTTATGATCAACTCTACCTAGATAAAAATTAAGATTTTTGTATGTATTGATCCAACCATAAGTACTAGGTCCTCAGTTATTTATTTATCTTATATAAATAATTATTTAAATGTCTTGCCTTTCTCTCATTTTATTCAATAATAAACCCATCTAGTTTCTCAATGTGTACTTCCCCTTTAAGAAATCCCTTTAGAAACATATATTTGACATCCATTTTGTATTCTTTTAACTACATTTTCACTAAAATATCTAAGAAAATTAAAAATAGCCTCCAACTGAGCTATGAGAGTAGATTTATCATCAATATAAATTCATTTGATCTAAGATTTCTCCTTACACACTATCCATTCTTTATTTTGAACCAATTTTCCATAGTCAGTGAGTTTATCTCTGAACACCCACATTGTTCTAATAACATTTCTATCTTCTAGCAGTGGAATAATTTCCAATGTCACATTGTTCTTATTCGAATAAAACTTCTATTTCATAGATTTTATCCTATAATCATCCTTTTCATCCTCTTCAAATTATTTAGGCTCTACTTTGGAAAAATGTCATTTTTATAGAGTCTTAATCCTTTTAGTTTTCACTGAAACTATCATATCACTAATGAAATTTTATTCATTTATTTCATCCTTTATTGTATTTCATGCAGTTGATAATCCCTCATTATTTTCCTCACCACAAATTGTTTTATTTTTTGTATACCTCAGCCTCGTGTGCTCCCCCCTATGCTACTCAATTCAACATTAATTTCTTCATGTGTTTCATCGTTATTTTAATTATTATCAATCTCTTCATTATAATTAGTAAAAAATATCTAACAATTTTATCATGTCAATATAAAAACATCTCAACCCACCCTTTTTACGTTAGTAATTAATTTCCTCATTATCAAATATGATGAATTTTCACTACCAAAAATCAATTTCATCTTTCAAACACCAAGAACATAATGTTTCACCAACCCCAAATCAAAAAACTTATTTGGCTAGTTTTCTATACCATTTTGAAAATAAATACCTATTTAAAATTATAACCCACTCATTAATACTTATTAAAAAACAAATCATTATTTCATCACACATTTAATAAACATTTTGTATGTTTTACTTTAATCCATCTAAAAACATATCAATATTTAAGCTTTCATTTTTTCCATCCTTAGGAATCTCTGATTACCTGTAACGCCCCGACCCCAGTTACCCAGATTCGGTGCATTATTACATAACATTGGCATGATCATAAAAGATCAAGTCTCGAAATACCAATTAGTTTAGTAGCCTTGGAATCACTAGTGACATTCATAAAGTTTACATTACATCATAAAATGAAAAACTACAACAAAAAATTGTCTCCATAGACCACACTCATATCCCCTCATACTATCCATACAGGTCATTCATAAAATACTTCTTCACATCCTGGGAAAAATAAAACATAGAAAGGGGTGAGCTCAGATACCCAGTAAAGATAACAATATATCAGAATCATTAATAAATAAGCATAAACATTTAAGGCAATGTATAACTAAAAAATCCTTTTAAACGTGAACTTCAGCATAATATGGAAGAAATAAAATGAAATAATTCCATTTACTTATTCACATGGATATTCTACTAATCTAATAATCACATGCAATATCAAAAACCACTTTCATAATGATGGATGCATAATGCCAGACTATCAAAACCACATAGTCAAGGCCTTGTGCCAAAACTACTAATAAGATTTTGTCAAGGCCTTATGCCAAGATACTACTTTGTCTCATGAGACCTACTGATGCATCGAGGATCTATAGCGGGCTCCACCTGTCACTTAGTAAGTCTAATGCATTCCTCATATGAATAGGTTTAAAAATAACATAAACATTTATATTAAAACTAGCATACGAAATGCCAATATATTAACCATAAACCATGACTGGTATAAAATAGAACGCCCACAGTCAAATATATCTTAACTCATTCAATATAATATGGAATATTGTATTATAATAAATCAACCTCAATCAAAAATAGTATCCAGTAAAGGATGCTGACATAGTTGAAAATGATGAGTAAATTTTTTTGAGAGAAATATAACTTTTGTTTAAAACATTTAAAAGCCACACATTTATAAAGGAAGTAATTTAAAAGATATTTTTGAATCAAATTGTCCCATACCACTTTGAAACTTTTGAAAATAATTATCATTTCAAAACATTCAAGTCCATATAAATAAATCCTTAAAATCATTTTGAAAACATGGACATTAATTAAAAATATTTAGAAAGATAAATCATCAAAACATTTAAAATTATGATTTTGATAAATATTACCTTTCATAAATCCTTAAAATATTCATTTTGAAATCATTTTTATGAAAAATGGACATGGATGATAAATATGTCCCAGAAAATACTTACACATAAACAATCTCGGATAATAATGAGATTGAGGAATTAACCCTTACCATGTACTTTTCCTTGGTCGAGGGTAGTTTAACCTCTTTTATATTGGTTAAATAATTGTTATTAAATTATAAAAGAATTATATACATTAATATTATATCATATATGATCTTCCAACATTGTTTTGTTAATAATATATTAGTATTATTGTCATTTCAGGTGTTAACTTACTCATTTAATTTTATATGTTTTGTTACAAAAGTAGTGTTTGTTAGGGATAGGTTGTATCTTATTCATATCCATAATGATATCAAGTCCTTAAACATTATTTGTAATCATAATATAAGAATTATACTTGAATGGATACGATGGGGAATGAATCTCATCGCGTTGGTGGAGACGGTACTCCGTACGTACGCACGAGCGACAATATCATTCTTTTGATATTAAAATAATATATAATTGGATGGTATATCATATATAAAGAATAATTATAATGTTATATTTATTATTTACTTCAATTACACAGAATTATCATACCCATACAAATAATAATGTTTTGAATAAAAATTACACCACGACGTGGAGACGGTAAGTCGTACGTACGCACGTATGGTGACATGTCATTCAAAGGATGGATAGAATACTGAATATTGTTGTAGAATATTTATAATAACATCACATTATATATAAGATACTGGATTTATTATTTTAGAATGTAAATAACAAAGAAAGAAGAAGTGGAAGAAGAAAAAAACATAAAAGAGGGTGGTGAAAACATTACCTCTTCTTCGGGTTCTTCTTTTTGATTTGTTCAAAAGGGCTTCTTAGGTTGGCTTTCTAATCAAACTAAGGCATCTAGGTTTAAGTTAGGGAAGTTGAGAGAATATTTGGGCAGGTTTTGTCTAATAAAAAAGGCTTTAAAGGTGTGAATTATAGAGAAGGGGGAGTGCCATTTTATAAGAGGGGTGAGGGGCACCTTTGGAAAAGCTAGAAATATTATTTTATAATAAATTTATATTCAGTTTCTAATGTCTCCAATTTATATTATTTAATGTTTAAGGTGGGGATAGGTCTAAAACCACTCAATCAATAGTTTTTATACAGGTTTGGGTTACTATATTAACTTTACCTTTTTAATTTAACTCTTGGTTAAATAGTTTGAAATTTACCATGTCTCTTTGTATTTTTATATTATTTGGTTAATAAACTTACTATAAACTACAAAAAGAACCCCAAGTAGTTAATTAATGACATACCTATCATCATATAAGTCATTTGGAAAAACATTATATTTTTAGAAATATTATATCAATTAATAATATAATATTTGTTTTAAAAATACCTTTATGTCAATTTTGAAACTATTTAATACTTGATTTTTGTTAAAGTCATAACAACTATATTAATTCAAAAAAAATTCATTTAAGTAATCCTAACATGTAATATTAACCAATAAAATTTTTGTATGTCATCAAAACTTTCAAATCATATTTATTTTAACATTTATAATACCAATTATTTGATTCTTTCATTAATAAGGAAAATATTGCATCATTATTGGGTCATAAATAAATTTAATTATTCAATGTCTAAAAATTATAAATAAAATCCAATTATGTAGGAAATATTTTTATATTTCTAATGAGTATTTATAGTCTAAAATATAATATAAATACCCCTATGTAAAAAAAATTCTAAAAGATATATGCTTATGTCATTTTTGTACTTAATTAATTTAAAGTGTCATTATCACTTACAAGTGGCTCCATGGGGTTCCGAAATAGACCCAAAGATGACCATGGTCTGAAATTTATCAACAAATATGGTTAGGAAACATTTTAGGGTAATTTAAGATTATTATAATATTATTTTTTTACCCTTTTACCGGATATACCCTTTAATCATGGTAAATAAAATATTTACCGAAATAATTATTCAAAATGTTTAAAAATATAAGTTACCTATTAATATAATTTGAAATTCCTGATTCTAAATATAGAATCCATTTTTCTAAATTCAAAACACTGAATTGGCAGAAATGAATTGAAAATTAATTCTCGTTGTCAAAACAAAAAAGTGTGTTTTTAACAAATAATAACTATCAAAATATTGACTCTTTCTTATGTCCAGTTTAAATGTGAAATTATGTCCTTTCATGACCCATCCCCCAGGGTCTGCATCGTGACTACCCAAAGCTCTCCTTACATAGGCTTGGGGCTGGTGACTAGCACCAAAGGTGTAATTCCCTAAAACTGGGATGGTGTTTACATTATAAAACGTAAACCCACACAACCAGAGAACAAGCGGAAGAAAACACTAAGTAAAAACTGTGCTAAAAGCATGCTGATAGTAAATGGGCCGGAAATTAAAACCTGACAGCAAAGTAAAAATAAAAATGAAAGCAAGTACAACTAAAAAGGGACAAATAGCTGAAAGGTGAAAGAAGCTCCCGGATCGTCCTCTGGGTTCCTACCTGAATGGTAGGTACAGATGTCCTCCTCAGCACTTAGTGTCAATCGGTCCACTCCGTGTGCCATCACACTGAGTGGTCCATCTCCGAGTACTATCCAGTCCTCATACACTCTGCCTCGGTCAACATTGTCTGTTGTCTGTATCCAACACAACGAGGTGCGAGCATAGCCAGTGCATGGGTGAGTATAACGATACTCAGTAGGGACCCCGAGACCCTCAAGGTCTCACAAAATCCCAAAAGGATAAACCAAAAAGTAATATTTCAATGGATAACCATTACTTAGTTATATTCCCATAAATATACCTAATTTATCAAGTAACTCATCTCAATCATGAGGAAAACACAAAAATCATTGACTCAGCTCAAACCAGGATTTCCATTATCGAAACCACAGCTGCTGGAGAACTCCCCCTCTGTCGAGTAGAGTGGATCTATTAGGACTCTGAGGCACTAATAAATAAACTTAGACTGCTGAGGTACTCCTCCTATCGAGTACCATGGGTCTGCTACCGAACCGGGCGCTCCTCCGCTGTGGGTCTGCCGCCAAACCGGGCGCTCCCCCTAATAGCCGTCAGAGGTACTCCTCCTGTCGAGTACCGCAGGTCTGCTACCAAACCAGGTGCTCCATCCACCGGGGGTCTGCCGCCAAATCGGGCGCTTCATCTACTGGTCTAGTCGAATCAATTCGAGTTGAATCGGTCAAGCAGTCGTCAGGTCTATAGCTACTAAGTCTCTGCACGCCGTATGCTCGTCTTTGGAAGGATCCTCTCCACGAGCTACCAGTCGATACTCCAAGTGTCACGAAGTATCAGGTGGAAGTATCTCAAAGAACTGCCATGTCGTAGGGGTCTCAATGCAATAGATAGTGCGTCAATCGGATGCCCGGTCTGGGAGTTATTAGCATTTTCGTTCCAGGGGACCTGTTGGTTTTTAGGCTCAAACCAACCCGAACATACTCCAACTGTAACCTGGCCTCTAGTAGAGTATTCTAAAAGAACCTTCTCATCAAAATCAATCCAATATAGTTGATGGCACGTCAATCGGACGTCTAATCCATAAGTTATAAGTGTTTCCGCTCTAAGGGCCCGGTTGGTTATGGGATTGAACCAACCAGGCCATACACAAACTTCGGAAAAAACTTTATTTTGATATACCAAAAATTCCATCTCGATCAAAGGAATCCAACACAACTAATGGTGCATCAATCGGAGGTCCGTAGCTCAATATATGGGCAAAAAACCGAAAGCGGTCCGAAGAGGGGGGTCTGGGTCCTGTCCGACTCGTCCCAACCCGCCCTGGGTCGGCCTGAACTGGTTCGACCCAACACGGGTCTGGGTCTACCCTGGTGGGGCACGTCCCGGTCCATGGCTGGCAGATGCTCGGCCAGCTGTGTAGAGACCCGAAGCTTGACGTACATGGACATTACATTACTTTTGCGGAATACTTAGTACATAACAAAAACACACACACAAGGATCGTAATAGTTTAGTGTCTTTGGAAACTCGGAACGTAATCTTCTAATCCTGGTGAAAGATCTTCAATATCTCCCATAAAGATCTTCCCCTTTTTTTTCTTACCTAAGACCTTTCTTTATTTCCTGGGGAAAAGAAAACATAAAAGGGTGAGCTCAAATGCTCAGTAAGGGTAAACAAAAGAAAAATCAATCACTTCATATTCATAAGAACATAACTTTTTGAAATCTTAACCTGCAAAAGAGATCATAATTTCATAACATGGGATAACTCATGGTAGTGAAATGTATTCAAAATAATCATAAATTAAAACATGAAACTTTGTGGCATTCACACATAATCATAGAGAATCATTTCTTGTTAGTCAAGACTCATTGCCAAGACTATCTTAGTGGACAAAGTCCCTTTCTGAATCGAGTAACCCTTGTTTCAGTCCTGTTTCACTGAACCAGTATAACCTACCGTTCCAGCCCTGTCTATCCCATGAGATATAGAATCTTTACCCAATGCATTGGAGGGAGATATAGGTCCCACCCATCTTATAATGAATCCTTTCTTATTTGTGCCACATAATCATAAGTCATACATCATAGCGTTACCCATGTAATAAAAATGGAATTCTTAAACGACATAACATCATAAAACAATTCATATAAGATAAAGGAATTCATAAAAATATTTCCATCACAACTTAATCAAACCAATGTAATAATAGGGATAAAAACAGAACCCTTTTATTACCTTAGATGGACAATAATTTTGATAAAATACTTGAACTCCATTCTTGAGGAAAATATCCTTTCTATTTCAAAAACATTTTTCCATTCATAACATGTCATACGACTTTAAAAAAAAAGAAGATGATTAAAAATAAACTTGAAAACTTGTAAAGGAAGCTTCTTGGAAATAATGTTTTAAAAATCCATTCATGCCGTATAATTTAAAAAAAACATTCTTCTCGTACTTTTGTCAGGAAAGTCAAAAAGTTCCTCGTATGAAAAACGACAAAAGATTCCTTTCATATCTTTTACTAAAAACTCACTGAAGGTTAAAATTGGATTTAAACAATTGTAGGTGGATGTAAATAACATTACATATTGAGTAAACATGGATGTGGATGATAAAATATACCCCAGTAAATTTCAAATACAAACAATCTCGGATAAAAATGAGATTGCGATATTTCCCTTACCTTAGGTCCGATTTGCTTCGTAAGTGTCCGAACCTCCTGTATAATGATTTAAATAATGTCATTGACTTATTACAGAATCTTATTCATTGTTATTATATCATATATGGTTCACTTATGACTTTATATTACCCGTTCTTTTGTAAATTCCATGTTAAAGAAGCGTTTTGGGTAAAATCGTTTCATTTATCGTAGGTGTTTTGACTTGTTGTTCTTGACATTATTATTACTTATATCATGATTTACTTACTTCCAGAATATAAAATATGATTTATATATCATATATATTCAGTATATATATATATATATAATATATAGATAAATGAAATGAAAAACACCGTTCATGGAGACGGTAGTCCGTACGTACGCATGAACGTTGTTTTCCTTTCCTTATTGTCTTGAATGGAAGTAAGTAGATGACATACATATATATATATACATAAATCCAGTATCTTTATAATGTCATATATTTCATTATTATTTCTTATATATACTTTATAATCATTCTTAAATGGTTAACATGGAGAATGAATCTCATCGCGTCGTGGAGACGGTAGTCCGTACGTACGCACGAGCGATGATATAATTTCCATAAATATTGAATTGAATTGGAGTGGATTATATGAGATATCAGAATCAATATGATGTTGTAATAACTATGTATAGTTATTCGTTACACCATTATACCCATCCATGTAAGGTGGTGGTGGAAAATAGATTATACCACGGCGTGGAGACGGTATTCCGTACGTACGCACGCGTGGTGATTTCTTTTTCCGTAGGATGGATAGATGGTGAAATAGGGTTGTTTCATACTTATAATAACATATCAGTATATTATTGATACTGATGTTATTACTTCATAATGAAACAACCTAAGAAGAAGAAGTGGAAGAAGAAATAAAGATGAAAGAATTGGTAACGGTAATTACCTCTTCTTTGAAGCGCCTCTTTGAGACCTCCTCTTAGGGCACTAAAATTGGTCTTTGAGGAAGACCAGAACCTCTAGGATGTTTCTAGGGAAGTTGAGAAGAGATTTTGGCAGGGTTTGGCCGATCTTGAGTGCTCAAATTGGTGTGAGGAGAAGGGGGAGGAGGTGCCCTTTTATAAGGGAGGAGAGGGGCACCTTAGGAATATCTCAAAATATTACTTTATATTAAAGTCAAAATCGGTTTATAATGGTTTCAAAGGGTTTTATTTCGAAGCTAAAGTGGGTATGGGTAGAAATACTATCAACCAATAGGATTTAGACAAGTTTAGGTTATTATTTTAACCTTATCAATTAGATTTAACTCTAAGTTAAATAATTTAACTTTTACCGTGTCTTTTTGTTTTCTTACACCATATGGTTAATACACTTACTATAACATGCCAAACGAACCCCAAATTGTTTATTATTAATATATATATCCTTATCTAAGTAATTTGGCCGAACCTTAGATTTTTAGGAATAAACTAACAATTAATAATATAATATTAGATTTAAAAACTATTTTGTGTCAATTTTGAAACTATTTGATATATGATTTTTGTGAAAGTCATAACAGAATTATATGTTCGAAACAAGTTGATTAAATCAACAATAATATATCATAGTAACCTATAAAATTAGTGAAATTCATAAAAAGTCTCAAATTACATTTATTTGGGCATTTATAACATCAATTCTGTCAATATTTCATTAATAAGACAATTATTGCATCATATTTATGTCATAATAAATGATAATTATTTAATCCCTAAAAATTCTAAATAAATTCCTATGATGTAGATAATTTCATTATCTTTTTGGAGACTATTCATGTTCGAAGTTTCATGAAGTTTATCACTAAATTAAAATTAATATACTTATAAGATTTAAGAGAGTGACATGTTGTCACTTTCTTTGGTTTTAATAATAATTAAGTTATTTTCATGGACAAATGTCCATTAAATGATTATAATCCGACCCTTAGGTGATATGGGTCGTTTTTTAGTCATCCAATAGAATTTTGACATTTTTTAGGGTAATTTTAAAATATTATATTTACCCTTAATTACCTGATTTACCTTTAACTATGGTAAATAAAATTTACCGTAGTTACTATTCATAATTCCCAAAAATAAAAAGTATCCTATTAACATAATTTGGACCCACTGATTCCAAATATGGAATCCATTTTTTAAAATTCAAAATACAGAAGTTGCAGAAATTAAATTAAAATTAATCCCGTTGTCGAATAAAAACGGGTTTTTGTTTAAAACATTGCAAAAGATTGAATTGATTTAACTTATGAATTCAAGGTAAAATCAATGCTAATGACATACATTATATTAAATGGTAAAAATATATTATATTTATACTTTAAAACCATTAAATATTATAATTTAACCACATAAGATATTACGATGAAAAAAATTGTTTTTAATTAATATATAGCCTGTTTTTACTATTCATTAAAATGTGAAAGTTACCAGAATAATATGAAAAATTTAACCAAAGTAAATTTTTATTTCATGATTCCAAAGAATAATTTAATTTTGTCAAATTGAACTTATAAACATGTCAAAAACTATATTTAATGTGGGTGCGCCATCAAAAGGCGGCAAAACTGCATTTTTTGAAAAATACTTATTTTACCCGAAAAATTTATTTTGTTCTTATACCATATTCTAGAAAATGTGTAAGATGAATAATAATGTTATAAAATTCAAAATTTAGTTAATACTATTCATAACGGCTAGTTCATGACAATATTATAATAATATATCATTGTTTATTAAAACCCGGTATTGCGTACAACACACGCTATCGAGGAAGGTCGCGATTGCGTGTGATGCAAGGAAATTCAAGGATGCGTGTTGTGCAAGATCCTTTTGGTGTAGCATACAACACAAGACATTAATAAAATTAAAAAGAATATTTTTCATAAAATCTTGGGCTGTTACATTCTACCCCCCTTAAAATGAATTTTGCCCTCGAAATTCTTCGGGGTTATAAATGGTTTACTATTCGAAAGTTTCTTTGATAGAAACCCACATCGTAAAAAGGAATATCAAAACCAATCTTTAAAAACAAAAGTATGAAACGTAACGGTTACCCACATAAACTAATCACTGGGTTTCCACATAGGTGAAAATATGGATATGGAAGAGAAATCTAACCATCATGTTCTGATGGAGAGTGGTAGAGAACATGGCTATGGAAAATCCAGCAATCACAACGCCATAAATTTGTGACGATCTAAGGTACCATCTGATTCATCAGATATAAGATCACTAGGACAACATTTTTGGTTTTCAAGATCTTTTCCCTAAAGTTAAAGAATTAGAATAAATACTTACTTTATTTTGGTACAATCTCACTGTTGTTCGTGCCTTTAACAATTTCCACTTCATCTCTTAAATAAATGAAGTTGAATTTTTTATTCGTGAAGTGTTAGCAGATCATGTGATAGAATGACGGGTCATTCCATCTGTCTCAAACAAAAGGTTAGCAAAAATTATATACATAAGTCGATCTATAGTGAGATTAATCATATATGGTTCCTAAAATGGACTTTATACTTCATATATCATACTTCTTAATATAATAAAACTAGTTTCTAATAAACAGGGACTTCCTGTAGGCCAGTGGTAGGCGATAAAGGCCAGTCGCACTCCGGTTGTGGGTTCGATTCCCACATCCTTGTCCGACGCGATGGGCTGTCGCCCGTCCTGCAGGTTGTCCTTTTTCTAAAACTATAACATCCCATCAATAATATTGAAAAAACTTCTATCCTTAAACAATACTAACTTATGTCCTACATAATCCATTTCAATCTTTAGGCTTATCTATAATACTGCAGTCCACTCTCATAACATAGTGAAAACGATTTCCAGAGATTTACTACCATCGTTGATCCCCATATATCATAAGATATGTCTTGTTGGTCACATTCTAAACATTCAAAGGCCTTAATCATGTATTCTCTTGAATACCCATTGAACCTTATTGAAAACATGAATGCAGTTAAACATTAACACTTTCCACATACCAAAATCCTCAAAATTCTATATACTCAAACCATGATATCACTTAGTCCTTATATCAATCATGAGCTCATGAATACTGTCAAGCATTTCATTTTCTCTTTATCACTTCATTATGCACATATCATCCACTTTCCAAAAAAAAATCTGAATAACCTTTCATTGTTACTCATACCATTCATCATAAACTTTCAAAACTTAAGGAAAGACAACAGTGTAACAATCCATAGATGTCTTTTTATTCTATAGTACAACATTACACTTGATAAACATGTAATCATTCCACTACCTTCTTAAACCATTGACCGAGCTTCAACAATTCTTTCATCTCACATATCATTTGTAGTCTCTTCATCATCATCAACAGAAATACTTCCCATACGACCATACTGATTCTCTTCATGAGACTTTCCCTTAGGGCATTGGTTTGCATAATGCCCGTACATTCCACATTTAAAACATTTAACCATTGTTGATGTCGTAGCAATACCATTATCCTCATCCATGGTGTTAACTGAACCTTTTACTTTGCACTTACTTGCTTTGTGTCCTTCTTTTCCACACCCAAAGCATCTTTCAGTTCCTTTGAAAAATTCTCCTTGATGCCTCTTCCCACATTATTTACATAGGGGAAATTGAACTTTCTTTCCTCTATGATCATCATGAAACTCCATCTTTCTCTTATTAGACGAGTCAGGAAACTTACCAAATTTTACTTTATTGATCATATTATGAGATTGCTGATTCGGAATAATAATGATGTTTGGACTTCCAAATCCCATTTCATTTGGTTGCTCATGAAGAATATCATTCCATTGTCCATCATATCCTCCATTATCGTGAATCATCTTGTTTCCAGCCACTTTATAAAACCCAAAAAGAATAGTGTGAGAGGCAAAAATCATGCTAGGGAAAACAACATAATAAAGGGGGAGTACCATCAATATCTAACATCTTAGGTTTAATCTAATATCGTTACCATAGTTCTAGGACTATATCCTATACGTATACTTATCCTTAGGGACATCCCTAGACATACATTAGAAATATCTCTAGGGATCTCACTAACGTTTTCGCATCCTAGTTTCCAAAGGTTGACTAAACCTTTCCTCTGATACCAACTGTAGAGACCCAAAGCTTGATGTACATGGACATTACATTACTTTTGCGGAATACTTAGTACATAACAAAAACACACACACAAGGATCGTAATAGTTTAGTGTCTTTGGAAACTCGGAATGTAATCTTCTAATCCTGGTGAAAGATCTTCAATATCTCCCATAAAGATCTTCCCCCTTTTTTTCATACCTAAGACCTTTCTTTATATCCTGGGGAAAAGAAAACATAAAAGGGTGATCTCAAATGCTCAGTAAGGGTAAACAAAAGAAAAATCAATCACTTCATATTCATAAGAACATAACTTTTGGAAATCTTAACCTGCAAAAGAGATCATAATTTCATAACCTGGGATAACTCATGGTAGTGAAATGTATTCACAATAATCATAACTTAAAACATGAAACTTTGTGGCATTCACACATAATCATAGAGAATCATTTCTTATTAGTCAAGACTCATTGCCAAGACTATCTTAGTGGACAAAGTCCCTTTCTGAATCGAGTAACCCTTGTTTCAGTCCTGTTTCACTGAATCGGTATAACCTACCGTTCCAGCCCTGTCTATCTCATGAGATATAAAATCTTTACCCAATTCATTGGAGGGAGATATAGGTCCCACCCATCTTATAATGAATCCTTTCTTATGTGTGCCACATAATCATAAATCATACATCATAGCGTAACCCTTGTAATAAAAATGGAATTCTTAAACGACATAACATCATAAAACAATTCATATAAGATAAAGTAATTCATAAAAATATTTCCATCACAACATAATAAAACCAATTTAATAATAGGGATCAAAACAAAACCCTTTTATTACCTTATATGGACAATAATTTTGATAAAATACTTGAACTCCATTCTTGAGGAAAATATCCTTTCTATTTCAAAAACATTTTTCCTTTCATAACATGTCATACGACTTTAAAACAAAAGAAGATGATTAAAAATAAACTTGAAAACTTGTAAAGGAAGCTTCTTGGAAATAATGTTTTAAAAATCCATTCATGCCGTATAAGTTAAAAAAAACATTCTTCTCGTACTTTTGTCGGGAAAGTCAAAAAGTTCCTCGTATGAAAAATGACAAAAGATTCCTTTCATATCTTTTACTAAAAACTCACCTAAGGGTAAAATTGGATTTAAACAATTGTAGGTGGATGTAAATAACATTACATATTGAGGAAAAATGGATGTGGATGATAAAATATACCCCAGTAAATTTCAAAGTACAAACAATCTCGGATAAAAATGAGATTGCGATATTTCCCTTACCTTAGGTCCGATTAGCTTCGTAAGTGTCCGAACCTCCTGTATAATGATTTAAATAATGTCATTGACTTATTAAAGAATCATATTCATTGTTATGATATCATATATGGTTCACTTATGACTTTATATTACCCGTTCTTTTGTAAATTCCATGTTAAAGAAGCGTTTTGGGTAAAATCGTTTCATTTATCGTAGGTGTTTTGACTTGTTGTTCTTGACATTATTATTACTTATATCATGATTTACTTACTTCCAGAATATAAAATATGATTTATATATCATATATATTCAGTATATATATATATATAATAGATAGATAAATGAAATTAAAAACACCGTTTATGGAGACGGTAGTCCGTACGTACGCATGAACGTTGTTTTCCTTTCCTTATTGTCTTGAATGGAAGTAAGTAGATGACATACATATATATATATATACATAAATCCATTAGATTTATAATTTCATATATTTCATTATTATTTCTTATATATACTTTATAATCATTCTTAAATGGTTAACATGGAGAATGAATCTAATCGCGTCGTGGAGACGGTAGTCCGTACGTACGCACGAGCGATGATATCATTTCCATAAATATTGTATTGAATTGGAGTGGATTATACAAGATATCAGAATCAATATGATGTTTTAATAACTATGTATAGTTATTCTTTACACCATTATACCCAGCCATGTAAGGTGGTGGTGGAAAATAGATTACACCACGGCGTGGAGACGGTATTCCGTACGTACGCACGCGCGGTGATTTCTTTTTCCGTAGGATGGATAGATGGTGAAATAGGGTTGTTTCATACTTATAATAACATATCAGTATATTAGTGATACTGATGTTATTATTTCATAATTAAACAACCTAAGAAGAAGAAGTGGAAGAAGAAATAAAGATGAAAGAATTGGTAACGGTAATTACCTCTTCTTTGAAGCGCCTCTTTGAGACCTCCTCTTAGGGCACTAAAATTGGTCTTTGAGGAAGACCAGAACCTCTAGGATGTTTCTAGGGAAGCATAGAAGAGATTTTTTCAGGGTTTGGCCGAGCTTGAGTGCTCAAATTGGTGTGAGGAGAAGGGGGAGGAGGTGCCCTTTTATAAGGGAGGAGAGGGGCACCTTAGGAATATCTCAAAATATTACTTTATATTAAAGTCAAAATCGGTTTATAATGGTTCCAAAGGGTTTTATTTCGCAGATAAAGTGGGGATGGGTCGAAATCCTATCAAACAATAGGGTTTAGACAAGTTTAGGTTATTATTTTAACCTTATCAATTAGATTTAACTCTAAGTTAAATAATTTAACTTTTACCGTGTCTTTTTGTTTTCTTACACCATATGGTTAATACACTTACTATAACATGCCAAACGAACCCCAAATTGTTTATTATTAATATATATATCATTATCTAAGTAATTTGGCCGAACCTTAGATTTTTAGGAATAAAATAACAATTAATAATAAAATATTAGATTTAAAAACTATTTTGTGTCAATTTTGACACTATTTGATATATGATTTTTGTGAAAGTCATAACAGGATTATATGTTCGAAACAAGTTGATTAAATCAACACTAATATATCATAGTAACCTAGAAAATTAGTGGAATTCATAAAAAGTCTCAAATTACATTTATTTGGGCATTTATAACATCAATTTTGTCAATATTTCATTAATAAGACAATTACTGCATCATCTTTCTGTCATAATAAATGATAATTATTTAATCCCTAAAAATTCTAAATAAATTCTTATGATGTATATAATTTCATTATATTTCTGGAGAATATTCATGTTCGAAGTTTCATGAAGTTTATCACTAAATTAAAATTAATATACTTATAAGATTTAAGAGAGTGACATGTTGTCACTTTCTTTGGTTTTAATAATAATAAAGTTATTTTCATGGAAAAATGTCCATTAAATGATTCTAATCCGACCCTTAGGTGATATGGGTCGTTTTTTAGTCATCCAATAGAATTTTGACATTTGTTAGGGTAATTTTAAAATATTATATTTACCCTTAATTACCCGATTTACCTTTAACTATGGTAAATAAAATTTACTGTAGTTACTATTCATAATTTCTAAAAATAAAAAGTATCCTATTAACATAATTTGGACCCGCTGATTCCAAATATGGAATCCATTTTTTAAAATTCAAAACACAGAAGTTGCAGAAATTAAATTAAAATTAATCCCGTTGTCGAATAAAAACGGGTTTTTGTTTAAAACATTGCAAAAGATTGAATTGATTTAACTTATGAATTCAAGGTAAAATCAATGCTAATGACATACATTATATTAAATGGTAAAAATATATTCTATTTATACTTTAAAACCATTCAATATTATAATTTAACCACATAAGATATTATGATGAAAAAAATTGTTTTTAATTAAAATATAGCGTGTTTTTACTATTCATTAAAATGTGAAAGTTACCAGAATAATATGAAAAATTTATCCAAAGTAAATTTTTATTTCTTGATTCCAAAGAATAATTTTATTTTGTCAAATTGAACTTATAAACATGTCAAAAACTAGATTTAATGTGGGTGCGCCATCAAAAGGCGGCAAAACTGCATTTTTTGAAAAATACTTATTTTACCCGAAAAATTTATTTTGTTCTTATACCATGTTCTAGAAAATGTGTAAGATGAATAATAGTGTTATAAAATTAAAAATTTAGTTAATACTATTCATAACGGCTAGTTCATGACAATATTATAATAATATATCATTGTTTATTAAAACTCGGTATTGCGTACAACACACGCTATCGAGGAAGGTCGTGATTGCGTGTAATGCAAGGCAAGTCAAGGATGCGTGTTGTGTAAGCTCCTTTTGGTGTAGAGTACAACACAAGACATTAATAAAATTAAAAAGAATATTTTTCAAAAAATCTCGGGCTTTTACATTCTACCCCCCCTTAAAATGAATTTCGCCCTCGAAATTCTTCGGGGTTATAAATGGTTTACTATTCGAAAGTTTGTTTGATAGAAACCCACATCGTAAAAAGGAATATCAAAACCAATCTTTAAAAACAAAAGTATGAAACGTAACGGTTACCCACATAAACTAATCACTGGGTTTCCACATAGGTGAAAATATGGATATGGAAGAGAAATCTAACCATCATGTTCTGATGGAGAGTGGTAGAGAACATGGCTATGGAAAAGCCAGCAATCACAACGCCATAAATTTGTGACGATCTAAGGTACCATCTGATTCATCAGATATAAGATCACTAGGACAACATTTTTGGTTTTCAAGATCTTTTCCCTAAAGTTAAAGAATTAGAATAAATACTTACTTTATTTTGGTACAATCTCATTGTTGTTCGTGCCTTTAACAATTTCCACTTCATCTCTTAAATAAATGAAGTTGAATTTTTTATTCATGAAGTGTTAGCAGATCATGTGATAGAATGACGGGTCATTCCATCTGTCTCAAACAAAAGGTTAGCAAAAATTATATACATAAGTCGATCTATAGTGAGATTAATCATATATGGTTCCTAAATTGGACTTTATACTTCATATATCATACTTCTTAATATAATAAAACTAGTTTCTAATAAACAGGGACTTCCTGTAGGCCAGTGGTAGGCGATAAAGGCCAGTCGCACTCCGGTTGTGGGTTCGATTCCCACATCCTTGTCCGACGCGATGGGCTGTCGCCCGTCCTGCAGGTTGTCCTTTTTCTAAAACTATAACATCCCATCAATAATATTGAAAAAACTTCTATCCTTTAACAATACTAACTTATGTCCTACATAATCCATTTCAATCTTTAGGCTTATCCATAATACTGCAGTCCACTCTCATAACATAGTGAAAACGATTTCCAGATATTTACTACCATCGTTGATCCCCATATATCATAAGATATGTCTTGTTGGTCACATTCTAAACATTCAAAGGCCTTAATCATGTATTCTCTTGAATACCCATTGAACCTTATTGAAAACATGAATGCAGTTAAACATTAACACTTTCCACATACCAAAATCCTCAAAATTCTATATACTCAAACCATGATATCACTTAGTCCTTATATCAATCATGAGCTCATGAATACTGTCAAGCATTTCATTTTCTCTTTATCACTTCATTATGCGCATATCATCCACTTTCCAAAAAAACATTCTTCTCGTACTTTTGTCGGGAAAGTCAAAAAGTTCCTCGTATGAAAAATGAAAAAAGATTCCTTTCATATCTTTTACTAAAAACTCACCTAAGGGTAAAATTGGATTTAAACAATTGTAGGTGGATGTAAATAACATTACATATTGAGGAAACATGGATGTGGATGATAAAATATACCCCAGTAAATTTCAAAGTACAAACAATCTCGGATAAAAATGAGATTGCGATATTTCCCTTACCTTAGGTCCGATTTGATTCGTAAGTGTACGAACCTCCTTTATAATGATTTAAATAATGTCATTGACTTATTACAGAATCATATTCATTGTTATGATATCATATATGGTTCACTTATGACTTTATATTACCCGTTCTTTTGTAAATTCCTTGTTAAAGAAGCGTTTTGGGTTAAATCGTTTCATTTATCGTAGGTGTTTTGACTTGTTGTTCTTGACATTATTATTACTTATATCATGATTTACTTACTTCCAGAATATAAAATATGATTTATATATCATATATATTCAGTATATATATATATATATAATAGATAGATAAATGAAATGAAAAACACCGTTCATGGAGACGGTAGTCCGTACGTACGCATGAACGCTGTTTTCCTTTCCTTATTGTCTTGAATGGAAGTAAGTAGATGACATACATATATATATATATATACATAAATCCAGTAGCTTTATAATGTCTTATATTTCATTATTATTTCTTATATATACTTTATAATCATTCTTAAATGGTTAACATGGAGAATGAATCTCATCGCGTCGTGGAGACGGTAGTCCGTACGTACGCACGAGCGATGATATCATTTCCATAAATATTGAATTGAATTGGAGTGGATTATACAAGATATCAGAATCAATATTATGTTGTAATAACTATGTATAGTTATTCTTTACACCATTATACCCATCCATGTAAGGTGGTGGTGGAAAATAGATTACACCACGGCGTGGAGACGGTATTCCGTACGTACGCACGCGCGGTGATTTCGTTTTCCGTAGGATGGATAGATGGTAAAATAGGGTTTTTTCATAATTATAATAACATATCAGTATATTAGTGATACTGATGTTATTAATTCATAATGAAACAACCTAAGAAGAATAAGTGGAAGAAGAAATAAAGATGAAAGAATTGGTAACGGTAATTACCTCTTCTTTGAAGTGCCTCTTTGAGACCTCCTCTTAGGGCACTAAAATTGGTCTTTGAGGAAGACCAGAACCTCTAGTATGTTGCTAGGGAAGTGGAGAAGAGATTTTGTCAGGGTTTGGCCGAGATTGAGTGCTCAAATTGGTGTGAGGAGAAGGGGGAGGAGGTGCCCTTTTATAAGGGAGGAGAGGGGCACCTTAGGAATATCTCAAAATAGTACTTTATATTAAAGTCAAAATCGGTTTATAATGGTTCCAAAGGGTTTTATTTAGAAGCTAAAGTGGGGATGGGTCTAAATCCTATTAACCAATAGGATTTAGACAAGTTTAGGTTATTATTGTAACCTTATCAATTAGATTTAACTCTAAGTTAAATAATTTAACTTTTAACGTGTCTTTTTGTTTTCTTACACCATATGGTTAATACACTTACTATAACATGCCAAACGAACCCCAAATTGTTTATTATTAATATATATATCCTTATCTAAGTAATTTGGCCGAACATTAGATTTTTAGGAATAAAATAACAATTAATAATATAATATTAGATTTAAAAACTATTTTGTGTCAATTTTGACACTATTTGATATATGATTTTTGTGAAAGTCATAACAGAATTATATGTTCGAAACAAGTTGATTAAATCAACACTAATATATCATAGTAACCTAGAAAATTAGTGTAATTCATAAAAAGTCTCAAATTACATTTATTTGGGCATTTATAACATCAATTCTGTCAATATTTCATTAAAAAGACAATTACTGCATCATCTTTCTGTCATAATAAATGATAATTATTTAATCCCTAAAAATTATAAATAAATTTCTATGATGTAGATAATTTCATTATCTTTCTGGAGACTATTCATGTTAAAAGTTTCATGAAGTTTATCACTAAAGTAAAATTAATATACTTATAAGATTTAAGAGAGTGACATGTTGTCACTTTCTTTGGTTTTAATAATAATTAAGTTATTTTCATGGACAAATGTCCATTAAATGATTCTAATCCGACCCTTAGGTGATATGGGTCGTTTTTTAGTCATCCAATAGAATTTTGACATTTGTTAGGGTAATTTTAAAATATTATATTTACCCTTAATTACCCGATTTACCTTTAACTATGGTAAATAAAATTTACCGTAGTTACTATTCATAATTCCCAAAAATAAAAAGTATCCTATTAACATAATTTGGACCCACTGATTCCAAATATGGAATCCATTTTTTAAAATTCAAAACACAGAAGTTTCATAAATTAAATTAAAATTAATCCCGTTGTCGAATAAAAACGGGTTTTTGTTTAAAACATTGCAAAAGATTGAATTGATTTAACTTATGAATTCAAGGTAAAATCAATGCTAATGACATGCATTATATTAAATGGTAAAAATATATCTTATTTATACTTTAAAACCATTAAATATTATAATTTAACCACATAATATATTACGATGAAAAAAATTGTTTTTAATTAAAATATAGCGTGTTTTTACTATTCATTAAAATGTGAAAGTTACCAGAATAATATGAAAAATTTATCCAAAGTAAATTTTTATTTCTTGATTCCAAAGAATAATTTTATTTTGTCAAATTGAACTTATAAACATGTCAAAAACTAGATTTAATGTGGGTGCACCATCAAAAGGCGGCAAAACTGCATTTTTTGAAAAATACTTATTTTACCCGAAAAATTTATTTTGTTCTTATACCATGTTCTAGAAAATGTGTAAGATGAATAATAATGTTATAAAATTCAAAATTTAGTTAATACTATTCATAACGGCTAGTTCATGACAATATTATAATAATATATCATTGTTTATTAAAACCCGGTATTGCGTAGAACACACGCTATCGAGGAAGGTCGTGATTGCGTGTAATGCAAGGCAAGTCCAGGATGCGTGTTCTGCAAGCTCCTTTTGGTGTAGCGTACAACACAAGACATTAATAAAATTAAAAAGAATATTTTTCATAAAATCTCGGGCTGTTACAAGCTGGCCGCGCGGAGCGCCCCCCCCCCCCCCCCCCCCCCGGCTTCTTATAACGGTAGCGCCGAGAGGCGCCGCCTCTCCAGCCCGGACGGTTTTTTCGGCACGATCGGCCTGCAAAGTGGGCCGCTGATCATCTGCACGTGGCGCCATTAGGAACAGCAGTCTCCTGCAGCTCGGCCGGCAGGCGGCCGGTAGGTTCGCCCGCCGAAGCGGCCCGCCCAGCACGGGTCGTGGTTCCTCAGCAGCGCGGTGCGATGAGGGCCCTGTGGTCTTCTGCCCGGCCAGCCGGTTCGGCTCGGCAAGTAGCCCGCGGGTACAGGCCTCACCTCCTCTGCATCGCGGCACCAAGGGGTGCCGCGGTTCCTTCAACCTGGTGGGCTTTAGCCGGCCGGTTCTTCTTCGGCAGAGTGACCCGCGCTTACGGGCCGCAGTTCCCCCCCCCCCCCCCCCACGGCCGACTCGACGGTCCCGGTCCTCCATCGTCATGACCCAGCCTGGCTGCGGCCTCCGGTTGTCGCCACCTCATGTTCGTGGCCTCTTTCCTCCGGCATGGTGCATTGGCACCACGCCCTTCTATCTCACCTCCATCACCAACATAAACAATGTTCAACGGAGGGATGTCGGGCCGTGTTTGTTCGGCCCACGCCCTCCGCGTTAGTTGATAACAACTTGATCACCATCAACCAAAATAAAACACCAAGATGCGAGGGTAATTTACACGCATATGATTAAATAAAAAAATCCATAATTCCCCCTTTCTCGATTTCAAAAACGTTGCACGTTGACGAGCCGTGGAAGTAGGGCGTCGCAGAAGACGGTGTCATTCCCTCAACTTCGGAGGAAGAGTCATTGTCATTGGCGATGTTCCTTGCAGGTGGTGCCTTCTCCCTTGACGCAGAGGAAGGTCGTTGAAGAAGTTTTTCGCGTTCTTCGTGGGAGTAACACCACCTCCCTAATCCTCCAAGTCTCTCCAACAATTATGCCAACCCAAAATAAAAGAAAGACTTTACTTATTTAAAGTTGTCATAATGTTTTCAAAATTCAAACACTCAATTAAATTAAATAATTGTGGATTTTAATTAATTAATTAAAAAGGAATTGGAAAAATTTATGGGAGAGAGAAGAAGATGGAGAGTCTCAATTAAAGAGGGGTGGTGTCAAATTAATTAATGGGAGTTTAAGGGGAAGTTGAAGGGTTCGGGCTCGTGTCGGCCCCACCACCATTATCCCCTCATGGGAGGTAATATGGGGTGTGGACCCTTCCTCCAACTCCCCTATGGAGGAAATAACCACCACCCTAAATAAAACTATGTAACACAGAATTTTAATTAGTTTAATAAAATTCGTAAAAATTAACTTTCAACCTGCATAAAACGAAACTGCAGTAAAGGTCCCCTTCATTGAATACCGGCACTGCGAGTTCATTGGTGTCCTCAAATTTCAATTCTGAGCACCGGTTCAAAAGATAGAAAACCCTGCATGTACTTTTACTGAACGTACCTGAACAAAACTTCAGAAATTGATTCTGGGCACATCGGGCCTCAGAATCAGACGCCGTTAGAAACTGTGGACTCGTAAAATTCCAAAGAAATTATGAAAAAAAATTCCTTGAAATTTATGGGTCTTTACATTACCCCCACCTCAGGGATTTACGTCCCTATAAAGCTACAACACAAACTATGTAAAATAAAGGTAGTGTTGAGCATGCATTTGAGCCTCTCACTCCCATGTGCTCTCCTCTAGGTTCTCGTCCTTCCAGCAAATGCGCACCAGAGGAATCGACTGTCCACACAGGACCCGCTCCTGTCAATCCTCAATCTCCACTAGAACCTCTGTGTAAGTCTCCCTATCATCAATGTCCAACTCCCCTTGGTCGATGATGTGGGACGGGTCGTGCACACATCTCCTCAGCTGAGATACATGGAAGATGTCGTGCACCCGGTGCAATTGAGGTGGAAGGTCCAGGCGGTAAGCCACCTCACCTACTCTGTTGAAGAGGAGGAGTGACTGTAGATTCGCTACACCATCTCTATCCACAAAGGATATATGTAAGGCAGCCAGCTACTCTGTCGCCTCTCCTAGAAGTTAAATACTAGTCCTACTGCTGAGTGCATCAGCAACAACGTTCCCCTTCCCAAGAGTATAGAATATCTTGTAGTCATAGTCCTGGAGGAACTCAAGACATCACCATTGTCTCAAGTTTAGATCCTTCTAAAAGAAGACACACGTGAGACTATTGATATTAGAGTAAAATGTAAATCTTTCTCTCAATGAACTATGGGTGAGACTAGCCAATTGTAAGAACTCGACTTCACCCTTCTTCACCTACGTTCTACAAAAGCTGTTACGATTTATCCTTTGCCGAAAAGAGAAATCTAGTCTCATCCCCTATATGAACCATGTCATTTTCCTAATACAGTCAATCCTAACATGAACGGTACTAATTCATTCCATGGACGACGTCGTAAGGCCTCGACGCTACTACCAAGAGATCCAACTATTACTCTCGCCTCCAAGGGTTGATTCACACTATCGGCATCAGTGTGTGGTCACTAGGTATCCTCCAGTAGAAATCACAAAAGTGAGGTTCAAGTCAACAGTTTTAACCAAAACCTCTTAGTATTAACCACACAAAAGGAAGGTAATCAAACGTCACAAGGACAAGTGTCTTTTATTACCGCTGCTCAAAGTACAAAGACACAAAGAAACCACAAACAACGACATCAATGAAGCTAGAAGCATCATGAACAAAGGCCTCTATGCCGAGAACTAGTCCCGCTCCTATCTACCTGCTTCTGGAGCTCCATGTTCATATGCTTCAGATGCCTGAAGTTGTGCTCTCCCCTGTCCACCTATTCCCTACGGTCGGGGTGGACCTCCTGGTGGTGGTGGTGGTGGAAACTCCTCGAAGTGTCGTCCACCACCAGCATAACAGCCAGCTCCCCTGCCACATTCTCCTTCTCCCTTCAAACCGTCTCGATCAAACATTTACCTATAACTAGGATGTCCTTCATCTATCTGTTGATAATCGGTATGGAAGTTCAGACAGTCACATGCCATGTGACCAAGCCCACTGCAAGAGTAACATTGTCTGTTCCTCGAATGTCTGGCTCTGTCTCCACTCTGGGTGCCCCGCAAAACCGATCCTGAGTCATGCGGTCGATCACCTGTAGGTCTGGTCCTCTTGGACCTCTGCGTAATCTATCTACTTCCAGCTGTAGAAGACTCCACTACATGTCGGCTAGTGGTGGGTCTTACTGGTGGAGACTTCTCAGCAGGGAAACTCTCCACTAGGAGGGCTCGGTCCAACACCCTAATCTGCGTCGGGATGCTGTGAGAGATAACTGAAGCTCTGATCTCACGCCTGAGTCCCTGCTCAAAGGATCAGTCCCTGAAGAATAGGTCTAGTACCATATCAGTGGAGTAGCACTAGAGGTCGGTGAACCACACTGAGTACTACGCCACCATCATGCTACCCTGTTGTAGATGCAGTAGCTCCTGTATACACACCGCTCGATGCATGTCTGGTTAAAACTCTACCAAGAAAAGGATCTCGAAGTCTGCCCATAGAAGTGATGCCTCATAATGTATCTAGAGCATCAGGCTCCACCATCTGCCTACTGCTGCCTGAAGGAGGCTGGCAGTAAGGATACCATGAAGTCGGCTCATGTCCCTACCAGTTTGAAGATTCTCACCACAGCCTCCAGCCAATACTCATCCACCTACGGGTCCGTCTCTCCCCTGAATCTAGGTGGCCTCTAGTACTGGAACTCATGAAACGCACTCAAGCGGCATGCACTCTCTTCTGCTAGGGCTGGTGGCATCGGTGGCCCAATGGGAAGTGGTACCGTTGGTGCCTCCACTGGTGCCTCAACTGGAAGAGGGCCCTGTATTGAGGCCTTGTCGCTCGGAGGTCTGTCATTACGTAAAACTCTCAAGTCTCTAGCTGGTCATCCACGGGGAGGCATCCTGAAAGACACATATGCAACACGGTCAAAAGACTATACCTGAGGATCTGACCTGGTTTGAGCTGACTTAAGTAAAACTTTTGAAAACACACACGTAATCAGTTTTTTCATGCACTGAGTTGGAAATCAGAAGTAAGGTTCTTGGTGTATGGATACATCGGCCGCCCGCACCAACACTAGACTCCCTGAACTGAAAACCACACTTAGTACCCTTAACACTATTGCTTCACAGAAAAGAAATATCAGAGTCCTAAGTTCTATGGTAGAACTGACTCCTCCGATACCAATTTTTCAGGACCCTTCCTCTAGGGTCCACATCGTGACTACCCCAAGCCCTACTACCATAGGCCAGAGGCTAGAGACTAGCACCAAAGGCATAATTCCCTAAAACTGGGAAGGCGTTCCCTTTATAAAACAAAAACACACACAACCAGAGAACAAGCGGAATCAAACACTAAGTAAAAATTGTGCTACAAGCATGCTGATAGTAAAGGGGATGGAAATACAAGCCCAACAGTAAAGTAAAAATACAATTGAAAGAAAGTACAACTAAAAAGGGACAAACATTTGAAAGGTGAAAGCAGCTCCTGGATCATCCTCTAGGTTCCTACCTGAAGGGTAGGTACAGAAGTCCTTCTCAGCACTCTGCATCTATCGGTCTGCTCCGTGTTCCGTCATGCCGAGTGGTCCACATCCGGGTACCGTCTAGTCCTCGTACACTCTTCCTCGGTCAGCGTTGTCCGTCGTCTGCATCCAACACAATGAGGTGCGGGCATAGCCCGTGCAGGGGTGAGTATAACGATACTCAGTAGGGACCCTGAGACCCTCAAGGTCTCACAAAATCCAATAAGGATAAACCACAAAGTAATATTTCAACAGATAACCATTACTTAGGTATATTCCCATACATATACCTAAGTTATCAAATAACCCATCTCAATCATGAGGAAAACACAAAGGTCATTGACTCAGATCAAACCAGAATTTTCATTATCGAAACCACAGCTGCTGGAGAACTCCTCCTCTTTTGAGTACATTGGAATTATCACGAATCTGAGCTGCTACTCACTAACCTTAGACTACTGAGGTACTCCTCCTATCAAGTACCGTAGGTCTGCTACCAAACCAGGCGCTCCTCCACTGTGGGACTGCCGCCGAATCGAGGCGCTCCCCATAATAGCCGTCAGAGGTAATCCTCATGTCGAGTACCATGGGTCTTCTAACAAACCAGGTGCTCTGTCCACCGTGGGTCTTCTGCCAAACAAGGTACTCCATCCACCGGGCAAGTCGAATCACCCCGAGTCGAATCGGTCAAGCAGTAGTCAGGTCTACGGCTACTAGGTCTCCGCACACTGTATGCTCGTCTCTGGGAGGATCCTCTCCACGAGCTACTGTTCAATACTCCAAGTGTCATGAAGCCTCAGGTGGAAGTATCTCAAAGGACCGCCACATCATAGGGGTCTCAAAGCAACAGACAGCGCGTCAATCGGACGACCGGTCTGTCAGTTATTAGTATTTCCCTTCCAGGGGCCTGGTTGGTTTTTAGGCTCAAACCAACCCAACCATACTCCAACTAAGTCAGAACCTCAATTATATTATTCCAATAGAACTGTCTCATCAAAATCAATCCATCATAGTTGACGGTACGTCAATTGGACGTCTGATCCTTAAGATATAAGTGTTTTCGCTCCGAGGGCCCGGTTGGTTACGGGATCGAACCAACCCGGACATACCCAAACTTCACCAAACCCTTGAGTTTGATATACCAAAACTACTGTCTCAATCCAAGGAATCCAATGCAACTGATGGTACATTTATCGGAGGACCGTATCTCAAGATACTGTCGAAAAACCGAAAGCAGTCTGAAGAGGGGGGTCTCGGTCCGGTCCGACCCGGCCCAACCCGCCCTGGGTTGGCCCGAACAGGGTCGACCCGACCCGGGTCAGGCCCAGCGGGGCGCGGCCTACCCCACGCAGGGGCAGCCCGGCCCGCGGCTGGCCACCCGACTTGTTGTAACGGCGGCGCCGAGCGGCACCGCCTCTCCTGTCCAGCCGGCCGAACCCGGCCGGTTTTTCTGGTGCGAGCAGCCCGCACAGGGGGCCTCTGATCCTCCGCACATGGCGTCGTGGTTTCCTACAGCCCGGCCGGCAGGCGGCCGGCCGGTTCGCCCACCGAAGCAGCCTGCCCAGTGCGGCCCGCAGTTCCTCCGC
The DNA here is from genome assembly GCA_963277665.1 of Viscum album. Classification (NCBI taxonomy): domain Eukaryota; kingdom Viridiplantae; phylum Streptophyta; class Magnoliopsida; order Santalales; family Viscaceae; genus Viscum; species Viscum album. The sequence goes on from OY728165.1 coordinate 1,212,359,188, forward strand.
AGCGCGGCGCCACGAGGACGTTGCGGTCTTCTGCCTGGCTGGTTCGGCTCGGCAAGTGTCCCGCGGGTGGGGGCCGCACCTCCTCCGCAGCGCGGCACCAAGGGGTTCCATGGTTCCTTCAACCCGGTGGGCTTTAGTCGGATGGTTCTTCTTTGGCCGAGCGGCCTGTGCTTGCGGGCCGCAATTTTCCCCCACGCGGCCGGCGTGACGGTGCCGGTCCTCCACCGCCACGGCCCGGCCTGGTCGCAGTCTCTGGTTTCCACCGCCTCATGGTCGTGGCCTCTTTACTCTGGCGTGGTGAGTCTGCGTCGTACCCTTCCAGCTCACCTTCGTCACCAACATAAACAAGGTATAACACAGGGAAGTCGGGCCGTGTTTTTTCGGCCCGTGCCCTCCGTGTTAGTTGATAACAACTTGATCACCATCAAGCAAAATCAAACGCCAAGATGTGAAGGTAATTTACACATGTATGATTAAATAAATAATCCATAATTCTCCCTACCTCGATTTCAAGAACGTTGCAGGTCGACGAGCCGTGGAAGTGGGGTGTCGCGGAAGATGGTGTCATTCCCTCAACGACGGAGGAAGAGTCGCTATCGTTGGAGATGTTCCTTGCGGGCGGTGCCTTCTCCCTTGATTCAGAGGAAGGTCGTTGAAGAATTTCTTTGTGTTCTTTGTGGGAAGAACACCTCCTCTATAATCCTCCATGACTCTCCTACAATTATGCCAACCCAAAATAAAAGAAAGGCTTCACTTATTTATTGTTGGCATAATGTTTTCAAAATTCAAACACTCAATTAAATTAATTAGCTATGGAGTTCAATTAATTAATTAAAATGGTGTTCACAAAATTTATGGCTGAGAAAAAATATGGAGAGTCTCAATTAAAGAGGGGTGGTGTCAAATTAATTAAGGGGAGTTTAAGGGGAAGTTAAAGGGTTAGGGCTCATGTGGGCCCCACCACCATTATCCTTTCATTGGAGGTTATATGGGGTGTGGGACCCACCTCAAACTCCTCTTTGGAGTAAATAACCACCACCCTAAATTAAACTATGTAACACATAATTTTATTTAGTTTAATAAAATTCCCAAAAATTAACTTTCAACCTGTGTTAAACGCAACTGCAGTAATGGTCCCCTTAAGAGAATACTGGCACTACGAGTTCATCAGTTTCCTTGGATTTCAATTCTGAGCACTGGTTCAAATTATTGAAAAACCCACACGTACGTTTACTGAACATACCTGAAAAAACCCTCAGAAATTAATTCTAGGCACACCGGGCCTCAGAATCGGGCGCCGTTAGAGACTGCGGACTCATAAAATTCCAAAGAAATTAAGAAAAAAATTTCCTTCAAATTTCTGGGTCTTTACATGTCCAATGACCAACATTGGATTAAAAGGTAAAAATATAATCTAATTTTACTTTAAAACCACTCAAATTCTTAATTTATCACTATTAATTATTTCGATTAAAAAAGTTTTTTTAAATTAAAATTAATAATTTTCACTATTCATGAAAATATGAAAGTTATTAGAAAAGTACCAAAAATTCACCTTAAGCTAATCTCAATATTCTGAATCCAAAAATGGGGTCCAATTTGAATAATAAAAATTATAAAATTTCAAAAAGTGCGTATTACTATTCATAACGGCTACTTTGATTGGTTGTGTTGTGTGTTAGAACCTCGAAGTTGCGTACAACACATGATACTATATTATTCAAAGAGAAGTGTATCGTGGAATCTTGGAGTGTTACATTCTCCCCTCCTTCAAATAATTTCATCCTAAAATTTTCTAGAATACTACCGCATGAAATGACTTTGGAGGTTCTTCGTCATAAGTTCCTCGGGTTCCCACGTTGCCTCTTCAATATTATGGTTTCTCCATATAACTTTTACCAGGCGATTCATCCGGTTTCTTAGCACTTTTTCTCCAGTATCAAGAATCCTGATGGGTTCTTCTCAATAAGATAGATCGGGTTCCAGTTCTCCGTCATCATAGGTGAGTACATGCATTGGGTTAGGCATGTATTTTCTCAACAGTGATACGTGGAACACCTCGTGAACTTTGGAGAGACTTGGTGTCATTGTCAAACCGTAAGCTACAGCCCCAATTCGTTCTAGAATTTCGAAATGTCCTATGTACCTGGGACTCATTTTTCCCTTCCTACCGAAACATATAACACCCTTCCATGGAGATACCTTCAATAAAACATGATCTCCTACATGAAATTCCAAAACCTTCCTTCGGTTATCAACAAATCTCTTTTTCCTACTTTGAGATGCTTTGATGTGGGTTTGGATTACCTTCACCTTTTCCATTGTTTCCTCAACATGTTCTGGGCCTACAAGTTTTCTTTCACCAACAAAATCCCAACAGATTGGTGTGCGACATCTCTTTCCATATAACGCTTCATATGGTTCCATCTGAGTACTTGAATGGAAGCTATTGTTATAGGAAAATTCCACCCGAGGTAAATATTGATCCCACATACCCTTAAATTCAAGTGAGAAAGATCTCAACAGGTCTTCTAAGGTTTGAATAGTCCATTCTGATTGTCCATCAGTTTGGGGGTGGTAAGAAGTGCTCAAACAAAGTTCAGTATCCAGGGCTTTCTGAAGAATTTTCTAGAATCTTGAAGTAAAATAGGGATCACGATTAGAAACAATCGATAGGGGTACTCCATGAAGTCTGAAAACTTCATTAATATATAGTCTTGATGTATGTTCAAGTGGTAGATCATCTCTTATAGCAAGAAAATGTGCTGACTTGGTAAGATGATCAATAATGACCCATATTGGATTGTTCCTTCTAGGAGCCTTTGGTAGCCCCATCAAAAAGCCCATCATAATATTTTTCTCATTTCCACTCAGTTATGGGAAGAGGTTTCATGACTCCTCCAGGCTGTTGCCTTCCAGCTTTCACTTGTTGAAAAACCATACATCTTGACACAAAATCACCAATCTCCCTCTTCATGTTGTCCCACCAAAAATGTTCCTCCAATTCTCAATACATTTTGGTTCTCCTAGGGTGTATAGAGAAATTGAAACTATGAACATCATCCAACAAATCCCTTTTTAGATCTGGTATATCGGGAACACAAAGTCTCTTCCCAAATTTCAAAATTCCTTCTTCATACACAAAGTCACTCAATCTCCCATCATTCATAGCTTTAATCTTCTTTTGAAATTCTTCATCATCGGTCTGAGAACTCTTAATCCTTTCTAGTAAAGTCTGTTTGGCAACCATTCGAAAAAGTATCGATGTTTCACCCTCCATGGTAATTCCCATATACAACTTTACTAGATCCGTGAAAATTGGATCCCTTTTAACTCTCATTTTATTCAAAACTTCATGATCCTTTCTACTCAAAGCATCTGCCACCTTATTTTCCTTCCCTGGGTGGTAGTGTATCATGCAATAATAATCCTTGAGTATTTTAAGCCATAGCCTTTACCTTATGTTGAGTTCTTTCTGTGAGAAAATATACTTAAAACTCTTGTGATCGGTATATATCTCAAATTTTTCACCAGAGAGATAATTTCACCATATCTTCAAAGAAAAGATTATAGTAGCTAACTCAAGATCATGAGTAGGATAGTTTTTCTCATGAATTTTCAGCTATCGTAATGCATATTCAATAACCCTATCATTATACATAAGGACACAACCAAGTATTTTCTTTGAAGCATCACTATAAATAACAAACCCATCATTCCCCGATGGTAGAGTCAATATATGATCATTGACAAATCTTATCTTCAGTTCTTCAAAACATTATTCACACTCTTTTGTCCAAATAAAGTTAACCCTTTTACGTGTAAGCTTCGTTAATGGGTTAGCCAATCGGGCAAAATTATGGACGAAACGCCAATAATAACCTGCTAAACCAATAAAATTGTGTACCTCAATTATACTCGTCGATGCTGGCCATTCTTGGATTGCCTTGGTCTTAAAAGGATCAAAGGAAATTCCATCCTTAGAGATAATATGGCCAAGAAAAGAAATCTCCTAAAGCCATATTTCACACTTTCTAAACTTCCCATATAATTTATGCCTTCTAAGAGTCTTCAGGATAATGCGCAAGTGATTTTCATGATCTTCGTAGCTTTTGGAGTATACCAAGATATCAACAATAAATACCACTACAAAATCATTGAGATATTCCTTGAAAATTCTGTTCATTAGATCCAGGAATACAGAGGGTGAATTAGTCAATCCAAAAGGAATTACTGTAAACTCATAATGCCCATACCTGGTTCGAAATGATGTCTTCGGAATGTCTTCCTTCTTCACACACAATTGATGGTATCCAGATCGAAGGTCAATATTTGAAAATTATTGAGCTCCATGCAGTTGGTCAAATAAATCATCAATACGAGGTAGGGGATACTTGTTCTTTATTATTATAGAATTGATTTCACTATAGTCAATACATAACCTCCTAGATCCATCATTATTCTTAACAAAAAGGATAGGGGCTCCCCATGGAGAAACACTAGGGTGAATAAATCCTTTATTACTCAATTCCTATAATTGATTCTTTAGTTCAACTAATTTCAAAGTTTCCATTCTATAAGGGGTCTTTGATATAGGCCTTGAACCAGGAATTAAATCAATGGAAAACTCAATTTATCATTATGGAGGATGTCCAGGTAAATCTTCCAAAAACACATCTACATATTCTTTCACAATAGGTACATACTCTATTTGAACATTACTTTCCTCACCCACGGTTATTTAATTATCTTCCTCCCTGATAATTGAATTTAGTTAAGCTACTGTGGGTGGATCTATATAAGAATCAGGTGGTGACGATTCTGCTCTAAAGATAAGGTGTTCTTTATCATCATCATCAAAAATCGTAACCTCCTTCTTCTTACAATAAATCTTCACATCGTGGTCCAAAATCCAATCCATACTGAGGATTATATCAAATTCAATCATGGGTATGACGGTGAGATTAGCAGATAAAGAACATTTTTGTGCTCTAATGGGGACTGATTCATAAAACTTTGTTGCAATGATACTTCCCTTAAAAGTTTTGAATGATAACTCCCTTGTTAAATCAAATTGTAAATATCTAATTTTCTTAGAAAACTGGGAAGATATGAAATAATGAAATGATACAGAATCAAATAAATCATTTTCTAAACTTGAGGAAACCATTAAATTACCTACTACCACATCTTTTGGAGCTTCTACCTTAGCAGTAGTGATAGTATAAGCTTGGACTTGATCCCTTGGCCTTTTCTAAGGTAAGTTCCCCTGACGCTTAGGACATTCATTTTCATAATGTCCCATATCCATGCAATTATATCATTGAACATAAATAGCTTCTTTCTTCCCCTTGTAATCATGAGCTTGGTGGCCTTTTTCACCACACTTATAACAGACTCCCATTTACTTCAGGCAAGTACCATGGTGTTTCTTCCCACATATATTGCAGGATGGATATTCAAATTTTCCTTCTTCCCCTTATTTCCATTCCTAGAGTGATCGGAAGATCTATTATTCCCTTTCTTTTCTTTAAAGTCATAAGACTTAGATAATTCCTTTTCTGTCTTGATAACACATGAGAAAATATCTTCATACAATGAGAAGGATTGCACGACTAATGATCGACAGAGAAATGGTTTTAACACATCAAAGAAACGATCAATCTTACTTGTAGACGCCGGAAAAGTCCGTTGTTCCCAAACAAAGCTCCGGATGCGGAAAGTGAGGTCATATTTGGAGTCGGAAGCATGTTTCGGAGGGCCCGGAGGCCTTGCGCGGAATTTTGGAGACCCGCGCGCAAAGTTGATGAGCCGCGCGCAAACCTCCCGAGATGCGCGCAATGCGCTGGGCCGGCGCGCAATTTTGCGCGCCAGTGGCCCGCGCGACTCCCTCACGCGCCGGGCCCGATTCCGCGCCCGCGAAGAGAATTCCGCGCCCACGAACCGGATTCCGCGCCCGGGATTGCCTATAAATATAAGGCGACCCCCGACGATTTGAAGGTTGCCAGAATTCGAAAGGTCTCTCGTGCGCACAATCCAACCCCTTCCGAGCGCAATGCCGATCTTCAGGTAACCTCTTTTATTTCGTGCAAGAAAGCCTCGGGGTTCGCCTTCGCGCGCAATCCCTTTGGCTCTTTTCCTTTGAAATAATTCTTCACCCAAAGGCTTTCGCACGCAAAAGAAGCCTCTTGCGCGCAATTGCCCCCGGGTGCGCGCAATCCAGCCCGATTGCGCGCACCCCCCATTTTTAAAGTGGCCATTCATTAAAGAATGAGCCGTTGCCCCCGTGCGCTATCCGAAGCCCGGTGCGCGCAATCTCTATCTTCCGCGTGCAAAGCGCTGGCCCAATTGCGCGCCAGCCCGCCCATTTGCGCGCCGACCCGCGGTATTGCGCGCCAAGATCCCCTTTTGCGCGCAACCCGCCGAGGTCGCCCCCTTTGACCCCCTGAGGGTACCCGCCGGCGTGGCGCCCGATGATCTTCATCCTGGGTGCCCGCATCGTGCGTTGTCTTCCCGTGCAGCCCTACAGGCTTGCGCGAAGTGACACGGACCTATCGGCGGCTTCAACGTCCCGCACGACGTTAAACTGCATTCTTCCCAGCTACAAGACGTTAAACTGTACACTATTCGTCCTGCACGACGTTAAACTGTAATTCGTCCTGCACGATGTTAAACTGCACCACGTCATGCACGACGTTAAAACTGCATAAGTCCAAGCTGCACGACGCTAAACTGCCTAGCCTCCATCGTCCGAGCTACAAGACGTTAAACTGTTCAGCATTCGTCCAACATGACGCTAAACTGCACCTCGTCCGCGCTACAAGACGTTAAACTGCCAAGCATCTTCGTCCTCAACACACGACGTTAAACTGTACTTCGTCCGGCAAGACGTTAAACCGTCCGCTTCGTCCTCAACACACGACGTTAAACTGTACTTCGTCCGGCAAGACGTTAAACCGTCCGCATCACCCGATCCCGTGCCCCGCACGCAGGGTCCTCCCGGTTTGGATGTGGCCCCCACCTTCTCGTCTCTGCAGGGATGTCGGGATTGGAGTGGCCTTCGCCCACAGGGATAGAGTGTTACAAACAGAATGAACTACGTGGACTTTGATCCCTGTCTTCTAAACAGGGTACGTAGGAAGCCTCTCCAAGGTTCAAGCCCACCACCTGGTCGACCCGGTCGTATTCACGTCGGTTCGTCCGTCCGTGGACCCCTCCCGGGTTCACATTCGCGTCGATTCACCTATGAATCCGCTCTTGTGGGGGACTACACATGTGTATCTCCATTGCACTTCCCCACTGCCTTTTCCTATTTCTCCCTCCAGCGTCCAGCATGACGTGAAACTGTGATCCACCCGGACGTTCCATCCCCCTCTGTGCGAGGTGGTTCGGTTCAATCCTCCACCCGGCGGCCTCGATCTCTTCGTGAGTCTGCTTGCCAACGTCCAGCATGACGTGAAACTGTGATCCACCCAGCCGTTCCATCCCCCTCTGATTGAGGTGGTTCGGTTCAATCCTTCACCCAGCGGCCTCGATCTCTTCGTGAGTCGGCTTGCCGACGTCCAGCATGACGTGAAACTGTGATCCACCCGGCCGTTCCATCCCCCTCTGTGCGAGGTGGTTCGGTTCAATCCTCCACCCGGCGGCCTCGATCTCTTCGTGAGTCGGCTTGCCAACGTCCAGCATGACGTGAAACTGGGATCCACCCGGCCGTTCCATCCCCCTCTGCGTGAGGTCGTTCGGTTCAATCCTCCACCCGGCGGCCTCGATCTCTTCGTGAGTCGGCTTGCCAACGTCCAGCATGACGTGAAACTGTGATCCACCCAGCCGTTCCATCCCCCTCTGTGCGAGGTGGTTCGGTTCAACCCTTCGTCCGGCAGCCTCGATCTCTTCGTGAGTCGGCTTGCCAACGTCCAGCATGACATTAAACTGTATACCCGAACTACGCTGACTTTGATCCGCGCTAACGCACGGTACGTAGGAAGCCCCTACGGGGTCCAAGCTCTTCACTCCATCATCCATCCTGATCCTTTCCCGGACCGCCACATCCCGGTGGGGTCATGCCATTTCATTCCACTCCACTTCACTCGGGAAGCCGCCCATGTGCTGGCCCCAGCGTCGGAGGTTCCCCGCAAGGGGTTCTGTCATCTGATCCACTCCTCGTGTTGATCAGTCCGATGTCGTCCCCACTGGATGTTAAACTCGCGGCATACCCCGTGTTAAACATGGGAAGCTGAGGAAAACCTCAGGTAACACAGTTCCCCGCACCCAGCGCAGGATGCCTCAGGCCATCACACCTTCGAGAAGCCCTATTAGGGACGGAAGACAGACATGCAGAGTCGCAGTGCTAAGACACGCCCCCAACACCCAGAGCCACCCGGTCTCCTCACCGCAGGTTGCTGCCCCGACCAGACTCCTTGGAGTGTCCGGGCGGAAGCAGCGTAATTAACCGGTGTCCATGAAGATATGGCGCTGGGAACGAGATTCACGAACATTCTTAAATCTATGAGGGAGACCCGGATTAGGCGACGAGTTCCGAGGAGACGTCCACGGAAGGAGGAGCCGACGTCCCATCATCCCAGTTTCGATCAAGGAGCAGACGCCCCTGAATAAGGGACGGATGCCGCCCGACTTTGGAAAGCGGGACTGCGGGACCACAAGCCGCGCGCGCCCATCCCCTCGGTTCGACGGGTGCACGCGCGAACGCGTCCTGGCGGAACAGCGCCGGAACAGAAACCCGACGCACATCCGCACCGAAACAGAAAAATGGTGAACCCGACGTGAATCTCTTCTCCTCAATATGAAGACCGATGGCTTTCAGAGGTGTTGGAAGACCAGCATGCTGCTCGACCGAGCATTTAGTTTTACCCGCCAGGGGCTGGGGAAGGGAAATCGGGCACTCCGTCTCGCGACGTCGATGGCCTGGGTCCCCCCCACGGAAGGCGTCATGGCACTAATGGTTGGTTGTCGATTCCTTTTCCTGTCAGTGTTAATGGGTTTTTCTCCCTGCTTTCAGAAATTAGGTCGCCCAATCCAGTGCCCGATCGCCGCCCGCCCACTGGCGCGGGGGTAGGGGAAACACCGACGCGGCTACTCCGCGCGGTCCCGCCCGTTCCACGGCCGTCCCAGCAGCCGCAATTGCGGGACAACCACACCCTCTCTCCCCCTCGGAGGTCATCCAGAGAAGGGTGATCAACAACTTGGTGCGGAGATATGAGGAAGAGGGAGTCATCCCCACCAGGGACATGGCTCGCCTAGACCTCAAGGAAGCTGCACCTCGCCACCAACGCCGCCCCCGAGGGCCGCGCAGGGAGGCACCGCTGCCTACCTCGACGTCCAACCGTTTCGGGAGTTTATCCCCAGAACGCTCCGACAACTCCTTCCCCTATGCGGATGAGGTGGAAGATGCCCGGGACTACCCTATCCGAGATTCGCTCCAGGGATCCGTGATAAGGGCTCCTGTCAGGCCACGGCGACACCGCCGCCAGGCCCCTCAAGACGAAGAACGGGCTCTCCACCTGCCCGCGCTGCTCATCCCGACTCGTTTGTCCCGACGCCAACGTCGGGCTCGAGCGGAAGAGGATGCCCACCTCGGGGCCCTAGCAACAGCGGCCGCGTTGGCTCAGGCCACTGCTGGCTCCAGTCACCAGGACCCTGCGCATCCAGAGCAGGGGCACTTCTATGCCCGACCTGGATCGAGGCCCCGACCGCCCCAAAGGCAGGTTGGGTTGACTCTCCCGGTTGCTGGTACAGGCAATAGCCACCGCGGACCACCTCGCGGTAGCGCTATTCACCGACAGGGTCTACTCCGTGTGGCCGATCCAAGAGGCATGGGTCACCCCGCCTTCCGATCCCGGCCCGGAGGCCTGCCCGGAAGCATCTCTCCCCGCGTCCCCTTTGATATCTGTCCCGGTGCTTCTCGCACCTTGGTTTCTAGTCCTCTTGGCCCCAGCACCAGTGCGGCCGGAGGACGCCAGGATAAGGATCAGCCATGCCCCGAAGAACCACCCTGGGGCAGGAAGGCGAGGCGTCGACGCCGAGGGAAGAATGTTGCGGAATTCCGGACAGAGATCCGACCGGTTCGTTTCTCTGATACAGAGGCGGAGTATGATTCGGCGACGGAGCCCTCTCCCCGATCCCGCCAGTCAGGGGCAGGGGTAGGAATGCGGCACGTCAGCCTCGTACTCCCTGAGAGAGAGATCGATATGATCCCCTCTTCTCTCCGAAGGTATATTCGGAGTAGCGAGGGCCTGGTAGACCCCCAAGGATCAAGCTTGCGGTTGGTACCGGCCCCCCCGGAAGTGCCTTCCGCCTCGATCGGAGAAGCCGGAGACTTTTTCTGGGGACCGACGGTCGAACCACGATCCGGTGCACCCTCGGCGAGCACCGATGCTACGGCAGGATGTTCGCTCGCCGGCCCGTCCTATCGTGATGTGGTAGCTGGGGCACCGCCACCCTCAGAGGGTGGCCTGGGGCATGGAGGTCAATCGGCCTGCTCGCCGTATTCACCGCCGGCCAGCCCGTCTGCCCGACGACCCACCTCGGCACCACTGCCGGTTCCCCGTCCATTCCCAGTCGTTGAAGAGGACCAAGGAGACTTGGGTCCCAAGTTTGAGTCGTGGAGCTTCTGGACCGTCCTTGCAGAGGGCCACTTCCCTGAGAAGTTTTGGCCAGTCGCAGGACCGGACTTTGATGCACCCGAATCGCTCACCCCGGATGAGTTCGAATGCTTCCGCCGAACTCTCCGGGAGACTCACTCCCGTCTTCACCGCCTACAAATGCCATATCCCGGGAGTCAAGTGCACCTGGAGGATATTGGTGAGCAGTTCCGTCAAATTGACCTGGCCATGCTCCCCGCGGTTCGGCACCCCGGGTCATTTGGGCACCACGAGGCCCTCCAACAACGATGCGTTGAGTGTTTTCAAGTACTCCGCAAGGTTATCGAGGAAGCCACTCCCCACGTGTATATCCGTGGATGGGGGCAGTACGCTTCCCTACGCTTCAGTGCGATTCGCCGACAGCCCGATTCACTGGGTGGCCCTGAGGGTATATCCCCAGGGACGGAAACGGTCAATATGGCTGACCTGTCGGGAGAGGGGAACGACTTGGAACTTCTCGACGGGGGATCTCCCCCCGAAGACAAGCCGTCGTTGGATCCATCGGTGAGAGTTACTCGTCATCAGAGGAACCTCTTGGGACTCCCCGCACCCACTGAAGCACTGATGTTGAGCCGAAACGTCAGCAAAGGTAAAGAGCACGGCGGGGATATAAAGCCCGCCGACCCATCCACCTCCATGCAGAGGGCGGACGAGGATCCCGAGAAGGCTACGCTACGTCAACAGCTCGCCGAGCAGAAGAAGCTGGTTGACCAGCTCCTCACCGAGCGCGCTGCAGAACGGCGGCCTGACTACGGTGATCCTAGGCCAGGACAACAGGGACAGGAACAACCACCCCTCGATGAGGCTCTCCCGGGCAGCCGTGATTATGCCGTGTTCGCCGACAGGAGAGAGGCCATCGCCTATGGCAAGAGGGTGCGGTATGTTTCACCACACCCTCCCGAGCGGCGTGACTACCTGAGAGACCCCGCTCGGATTCCTCCCGCTGCCCCAAGGGCCGCTCCGCCCGCCATCCCACGCGCTGCCGAGTTCGACGACCCAGTCGACGACCCGATTGAAGGGCCGTGCAATGCGCTCATGGTTAGAGATCCTTGCCAGGACTGGAACCCATGTCCGGACGATCCGATGGCGGCACTCATCGCCCGCTTGGAAGCCTTGGAGACTCGACAAGGGGCGATCCCACCGGACGGAAATCCATACCCAGCATGGGTGGATGACATGCCGGCACCTCCGGGATTCGGGAATCCCACTTTCGCCCCCTTCAATGGGACTGGAGATCCGCCACAGCATTTGGCCCATTTCAACTCGAGGTGCGGGCCTATGTTGGGGACTCCGGCGCAGCAAGAGGCCGCTAAGCTTCGCTGCTTTGTCCAGACACTGGAAGGGCCAGCATTTGTCTGGTACAGCCAGCTCCCCGTCGGGTCGATAACTAGCTGGGAGGACCTTCGTAGACAATTCCTCTACCAGTTCAGTTCCATGACCCGGAAGACGAGTATCGCAGACCTCTTCAAGTGCAAGCAGAGGCCTGATGAGCGAGTCGCGGACTTCTTCGCCCGATGGAAGGGTCTCACGTATTCCCTTGACATGCCATTAACTCAAGAGCAGTTGCTGACAATGTGCGTCGGGAACGTCAAGACCGAGCTGGTCCCTTCCTTGATCACTCAGAATTACCCCGGAGGGTTCAGGGACTTCTCAGACAAAGCTCAACGTCTTGAGGAGGCCCTGCAACAGGCCAGTGAGGCACACCCGCTGCCTCCCATGATTCCTGCAAGGAGAGACAGCAGGGCTGAGCCCGCTGTTGTTGCCCAGATAGAGGCCCCCAGGCCATTGGAGCTGCTGCCGGTGAGGCCAGCTCCACAGCCTCACAGGAATCCGCCTCCACGGGCCCAGTTCCCGGCCCAGCAGCGGCATCCCCAGAACCGGCCGGCCCCTCCGCGTAATGTACCGCCGCAACCCAGGCGAGATAATCAGGGTCCACCTCCTCGGCAGGCCCCTCCAGCCCCTCGTCAAGACCACGCTCCCAGGGGCCCGCGATACCTGACTTACTCATTTCACGAGGATCAGGTTCCCGGTTATTTCCGGAGCGCCCTGGAGCAGAGGATTGTGCGACTGCCTGAGTGTTGGAGGCCAGAGGAGGCACATCTCACGGATAACCCCCGCTACTGCCCTTACCATCGGGCCCTGGGGCACACCATCCAGCAGTGCTATGTGTTTAAGGATTGGATCCAAGACCAGATTAACAACAATGTAATCAGGTTGGGCCCAGCTCCAGCACAAGTGGCGGGCGTGTTCGTAGGATCAGATGACGATAGTGGCAATGAGGGTGAATGGCAGCTGGTCTCCGACCGCGGATCCCAGAAGTATAATAACTGGATGGCCCGCAAGACGATCATTCGTGCCCATGGAATCATCCGTGCGCGCTTGAATCAGCCCGAGCCCCCAGAATCTGCGGGTGCTGCTTCGGCATCGTCGTCCCAGCCTGCCTCTTCCAAGAAGAGCAAACGGCGGCGGCGCAAGAAGGAAGGGCGCGCCCCGCCAGTTCCGCCACTATCCCGCACTCTCGGTGATTTCATGCCCCCGGAGATGGGGATCCCTCTTCGGATCTGCCCAGTGGTGAATGATTCGTCCGATGAAAGTGTTGGGTACGCTTCGGTTAATACCGTCGAGCTGGTAAATCCCTTTTCGGTTCCCGACGCTGAGGAACACCAGGTGGACCTCCCTAGTGTCCCCGGTCGTCGCCACCGTCGGAGGAACCGCAACAACAGGAGCCGCTGGGGCACAACAGTTGGTACCTCCAGCCAGGCCGTGCACGCCACTGAGACCAGGCAGCAGGCTCAAAACCGAGCTCAGCGTGCGCAGCCCCCCCATCCGGGGATGACGGATTCGCCTCCGCCACTGTTTGTGGTGTGGGACCAGGCAGAACCGCCTCAGCCGTGTCGCGATCAGCTCCGCCCTGCCACGAGTCCATCCCGGCCTCCTGACCCCAGTACGGTGACTAATTCCCGGACTTCAACCAATGAACAGCGAGATGCGTCAAGCACCAGTCGGCCGCCGGCCCAACCGGCAAGGCCCGTCATGCTTCCAACCGCAGAGAAACCTCCTGCAACCAGGGGCTCGCGCTTGGCCAAAAAGTATGATGTCCTGAAGCACTTGGCCGACATCCCAGCAAGGCTCTCTATCCTTGAGGCTCTGCGCATGTCATCTGAGATGCGCGAGGCACTCGCTGAAGCCCTGAAGATCCCCCTCCAGTTTGAGACATAGGTTGCGGCTGCAGAGGCCTTTCACGCCGAAACGATCGAGGACGCCGAATGTCAGGCAGTTATCTCGTTCTCTGGTAAGGATGAAGACCCTCCTATACAGGGGCACATTCGTCCGCTGTATGTTACTGGCCAGTTCAATGGCCTTGAAGTCCGGCGCTGTCTTGTCGACACGGGGTCCGGGATTAACCTGATTCCAACTCGGACGCTCCGGAGATTGGGGTTGTCTGAGGATGACTTGATTCCCTCCGACCTCAGGATCCAGGGGTACGACAGCACCGAGCAAACCCTGGTCGGCAAGATATGCTTGAAGACCCAGTTCGGTGACTTGGTTGCCAACACCGAATTTATGGTAGTCTCTCAAGACACTGCGTACAACGCATTGATGGGCAGGCCATGGCTCCACCTTCATGCGGCGGTTCCCTCGTCATACCATCAATGCCTCAAATACTCCCTTAACGGTCGAGTAGGCGTGCTTCAAGGAGATGCCTCTCCTTTTGCCTCATGTGAAGCCCGCTATCTGGATGCGGACTATTACAAGAGCAAGGATAAGCAGATCCTGGCAGGTGAGGTCGAGCCTGTCGCTGTTCCAAGAGATCCCTGGGCAAGCTTGGATGATGCTTACATCCTCCTGATTCAACGGTTGGACGTAGCCATGGTCTCGACGGCCTGCGAGTCTCCTGATGAGATGACTGCGACCGCCCATGCCAGCACCAGCGGCCCAGCAGGATCTGGTGGCCCCAGTGCAGTTTCCAACGCAGTCTCTCCCGTGGACGATCCCTCCCCGAGTGGAGAGGATGTGGAAGACGCACCCCCAGCCTTTGAGGAGGGCGTCTCCGCCACGGTCGATGAGTTAGTACAGGTGAACCTTGGAACCGAAGCAGATCCAAGACCCACATTGGTCAGTGCCGCCATGCCCTCCGAGGAGCGGCAGCAGTACGTGGACTTTCTCAGGCAGCACCGTGATGTGTTCGCTTGGGGATATGATGAGATGCCAGGGCTAGATCCTCAGCTAGCCGTCCACCGCCTTGGTCTCCCGGCGAACCATCGCGGGTTCAAGCAGCCTCCCAGGAAGATGCACCCATTCCACGGTGCCATGGTTGAGGCCGAAGTTGACAAGCTTATCAAAGCCAACTTCGTGAGGGAAGTTCAGTACCCCAAATGGCTGGCCAACATTGTGCCGGTCAGGAAGAAGAACGGGCAGATCAGAGTCTGCATCGACTTCCGCGATCTCAACCTCCACTGTCCGAAGGATGATTTTCCCCTTCCAGTGACAGAGCTGTTGATTGACGCCACGGCAGGGTTCCAAGCCCTCTCCTTTATGGATGGATACTCCGGATACAACCAAATCCGGATGGCCCCTGAGGATGAGGAGTTCACTGCCTTCAGGGCCCCCCAAGGTACCTTTTGTTACCAGGTCATGCCCTTCGTCCTGAAGAATGCAGGTGCCACCTATCAACGGGCGATGCACCGCATATTCAAGCCAATCCTCGGCACACTGGTGGAATTCTATGTCGACGACTTGGTGGTCAAATCGCGCCAGCGTCAGGACCATCTCAAAGATCTTGAGAAAGTGTTCGGCTTCCTCCGGTCTCGCTGCCTGAAGATGAACCCATTGAAGTGTGCCTTCGGGGTCACCTTCGGAAAGTTCCTTGGATTTGTGGTAAGATACCGGGGTATTGAGATCGACCCAGAGAAGATCAGGGCGATTAGCCAGATGCCTCCCCCAGGTAACATCCGGGAACTGCAAGGGTTCCAAGGCCACTTAGCCTATATACGCCAATTCATCGCAAATCTGGCCGGCAAGTGTAAGCCATTTTCTCGGCTCATGAAGAAAGGTGCCACCTATGTATGGGATAAAGAGTGTCAGACCGCTTTCGAGGAAATCAAGCAGTACCTGCTGCAACCTCCGGTTCTGATGCCGCCTGTATCCGGGAAGCCGCTGGTCCTCTATGTGACCGCCCTGGAACGGTCCCTGGGTTCCCTTCTCGCCCAGAAGAACAACGAGGGAACAGAGAATAACCTATATTACCTCAGTCGCATGCTCCTCGATGCAGAAGTCAGGTATTCCCCCATTGAGAAGAGCTGCCTGGCGCTCGTATTTGCCGTACAGAAATTACGGCACTACTTGCAGCACCATGAGGTACAGTTGGTTTCTCGGGTAGACCCGTTGAAATATATCCTGAGCTGGCCTATGTTGACTGGACGTCTAGCGCGGTGGGCTGTGATTCTCCAGCAGTTCGACATCAGGTATGTGTCTCAGAAGGCCATCAAAGGGAAAGCATTGGCAGACTTTCTGGCTGCCCACCCAACCTCCGCGG
Source organism: Viscum album (assembly GCA_963277665.1). Taxonomy (NCBI): domain Eukaryota; kingdom Viridiplantae; phylum Streptophyta; class Magnoliopsida; order Santalales; family Viscaceae; genus Viscum; species Viscum album. The sequence continues at coordinate 1,212,375,382 of OY728165.1, forward strand.
ATCAGCCGCTGGATCTAGGCTTTCCTGATGAGGCCATTCTCTCGGTCGATCATGCCGGTCCATGCTGGCAGATGCACTTTGACGGTGCCTCCCGGAGCCCCACCGGTAGAAGACTTGATAATCCTAAGCTCAACAGAGTGGGCTTGGGTATCGTCTTCATTACCCCGGAGCAAGCCGTGCTGCCATACTCTTTCCTGTTGTCAGAGGGCTGTACCAACAATGAGGCGGAATACCATGCCCTCATCACCGGCCTCGAGTTAGCTCTCGAGATCGACGTGCCCCATCTGTGTGTGAAAGGGGATTCTGAGCTGGTCGTTAAGCAGATCAATGGCGACTATATTGTCAAGAAGCCGGAACTTGTGCCATTACTGGAGTGCACCCTCCTTCTGATGGCCCGGTTCCCTTCTCGGCCAGAAATTGTCCATATTCCCCGGTCGCAGAACGGTCGAGCAGATGCTTTGGCCAGCCTTGCTGCGTCACTTGCAGAGCCTGAACAGGACAACCTGATCGTCCGCATGACGCGCCACAGGCTCATCGCTCTCGTTATCCCGGAGGGAGATCGCGGCCCGTCGGTAAGTAATCTCACCACGGTTGCCCCTATGCCCGGAGCCCCGAGTACCCCAGATATGGCAGTCGAACCAGCCCCTGATTGGAGGACGCCTTTGGTTGAGTACCTCCAACATGGCATTCTCCCGCCGGATCGGGCCGAGCGTGAGCGAGTTCGACGCCGCGCATCGCAGTTTGTCCTCCAGAGCAGTCCCGGCCTGGAGCAGATCCTCTATAGACGCGGATTTGATGGTGTTCTCCTCCGTTGCCTTCAGGGAGTTGAGATCCCATGAGTCATGCAAGAGGTTCATGCTGGTTCTTGCGGTGCCCATCAGACTGGGCCGAAGCTGTCCCACCAGATTCGGAGGTTGGGATACTTCTGGCCCTCCATGATCCATGACTGCATCGAGTATGCCAGGAGGTGCCATGCGTGCCAGGTTCATGCGAACTTTTTTCATCGGCCGCCGGAGCCTCTCTATACCACCAGGTATTCTTGGACCTTTGCAGTCTGGGGGATGGACGTTGTGGGACCTTACCCGCCGGCGACGGCTCGCCAGTGCCGGTTCATTCTGACCGCCACGGACTTCTTCTCCAAATGGGCAGAGGCGATTCCGCTTAGAGAGGTCAGATCCTGTTCGATCGCTGACTTCGTGACCTCCAACATCATTCATTGATTTGGGGTGCCTCACGCTATCCTCACGGATAACGGGGCCAATTTCCGAGCAGCCGAGTTGAAGAAGTTGTACGCCAAGTATAACATTCGCTCGAACCATACATCTCGCTATCATGCGCAGGCGAATGGACAGATTGAGGCGTTTAACAAGACCCTCTCTAACATTCTGCAAAAGATGGTTGGTCAGAACAAGAAGAGTTGGCCGGACAAGCTCCCCAACGCCCTCTGGGATTATCGGACGACGACTCACAATTCCACCCAGATGACCCCTTATTCCCTGGTGTATGGAGCTGAGGCCGTCCTGCCCATCGAGATCCAGTTACCATCCTTGCGCACTGCGGTCTACGACCAGCAAGCGCCGGACAGAGCTGCTGAAGCCCGTCTAGTCGAGTTGGAAGCACTGGATGAGAATAGGCTTCGCACTTTTCACAACTTGGAGAGGCATCAAAGAAGAATGGCTCGAGCTTTCAATAAGAAGGTTCGCCTCCGCTCCTTCCTGCAGGGTGACCTGGTATTAGCCCTAAGAGCACTGATGATCCCCGGCAGGAAGACACCCAAATTGGAGCCCAAGTGGGAGGGACCTCTTGTCGTCCACAAAGTCTATCCCAATGGCGCGTACTCCCTAGAAAATATGGATTGTGAGCGTGTCACTCCTCCCACCAACGCTAGGTTTCTCAAGCAGTACTTTTCCTGAGTGCACTTCGTCCGCGCGGCATGACGTTAAACTGCCAAGCATCTTCGTCCAAGCTACAAGACGTTAAACTGTTCAGCATTCGTCCAACATGACGTTAAACTGTACCACGTCCGCGCTGCAAGACGTTAAACCGCCAAGCATCTTCGTCCTGCATGACGCTAAACTGCACCACGTCCGAGCTACAAGACGTTAAACTGTTCAGAATTCGTCCTGCATGACGTTAAACTGCACTTCAATAACTACGTGCGGCTTGATTCCCATCCTTATGGGATACGTAGGACCGCCTGAACATTCATGTTTCAGGCCCAGCCCCATTTCCCGGGAATCTCTATCCCGCGTTGGGCCTCTGGCCCCAGTTCCCCTCCTTTTTGTGTGAGGCATAACGCGTGAGCGGGGGATTATGTCCTCGTTCACATCGGTCTACTGACCACGCCATACGCCTCCCCCGTGTGTGGGACTACCTCACACCCCTCATCGTCCTGCATGACGTTAAACTGCCTCTCAAGAACTACGTACGGCTTGATTCCCATCCTTATGGGATACGTAGGACCGCCCGGACGCTTGTGTTTCAGGTCCAGCCCCGTCTCTTGGTTGATCACGGGGACCTGCTATCTTTTGGATTGCTCTCAGGATGAGTCCTCCGACCCTTTCCGGTGATCTGTTAACATGTTTTGGGTACTTCGGTCTATGACCCGTGGTGTCGGATCCAATCCCGACAAGTCCTGTGTTGCTTTTCGGGCCGCGTGCTTCCTCTTGTTCGAGCCTTCACTCAAAGGGATCCTCGTTAGCGGTTTAGGTACGATGCCTCAGTGCTCTCCTACCGCTCCGGGTCGATTTACCGGCGGGTCCTGGGCCGCAAATCGATATGAATCCTGCGCTTGAGCGGTTGATGCTCGTTTTCTTGCCCCGTCCTAGGCTGACACGATCGGATGTTGTGTTGCGAATATGGTCAGTGACATCCTTGATCGCCATGTCGGCTCTTTCAGGCTCTAAACATTGGTTGCGCAGTCCTCATCACACTCTGCCTCTGTGCGTTTTAGTGGAATCTCGACACTCTCTTCATACTGACCTTCAGTACACCTTTACACGTTAGGCAGGCCAACCAGGGTAATGGTGTCTGTCGAGGCTCCCACGATCTGAGCACCAAGGATATATGTTGATGTCCTCCCTAAGGGCCATGTGTAGCTGGACCCTCGTCCCCATAAGGAGGAAGGAGTCGCCCGAACAATCGCGTTCTGGGCCCAGTATAGCTGGAGGCTAGCATCTCTGCCCCTCGGGTGATGGACATACGCAGGCCCCTATCCCAGGATCCTTCTCCTGGAATCGTGTGTGACCGCAGGGCTGGGTATGTTCCCACCTCCGCTGAGTCCGCCATATCGCAACGAGCGGATTCCTCCCTGGTCCGAACCACACGACCTTAAACTGTGTTGTCTGGTCCTACCACACGACCGTAAACTATGATCGTCTTGGCCGCCTGACGAGAAACGGCACTGCATCGTGATGTTCTCCTCAGGGGACACTCACGTTGGGCGCTGGTTAATAACCACGCCATTCATCAATGCCTTTCATGGCTTGATTATTGTGGCGACCCCAGGGATTCCTTAATCACAGGCATGTCGCTGCACAAAGAAAAACCATCCATCTTTAAGGACAAACAAGAAATATCAAATACCGCTTCTTCTGTGTGCGAGGGTCAGACCCGCACCCCTCCCCGCGCTGGTGCCCGATTGTGTTGCGCCGCGCTTCAAGAACTACGTGTGGCTTGATTCCCATCCTTATGGGATACGTAGGAACGCCCGGATGTTTGAAACTTCGGGTCCAGCCCCCCACCTCTTAGAGATTCCCCCTTCTCTGGGGAATCCGCCACCTTCAGTCCACCCTCAAGGCGTGTCCCTCGACCCCTTGCAGTGGTCCACTGGTGTCAAGAGTACTCTGGTTTATTTCCAGGAGGGTCAGGTTCAGCTTGGTCAGGTTCCTTCCATTTTCAGGCTTCGTGCTCCCTTTCATTCGGACCCATCGCCTACGCCATGGGTGGAGCCCCCGTGAACGGTTTGGACACAATGCCTCAGTGCTCTCCCACCGACTCGGGCTGGTGCCCCCAATGGCCTCGGGCAGCAAATCGATATGAATCCTGCGATTGAGCGGTCGATGCTCGTTTGCTGCCTCATTCCATCAACGGTTAGTGCGATATTGATGCTGCTTTTCCGCCACGGTCGGTAGTACTCCCATATCGTTACGCCGGTGCCCCCAGTCCTTGAGTGAATGGCCGCATGATTCACATTACGTTTTCCACCCCCCATTCTGACCAGGCAAAATCTCGACACTCTTGACACTATCCCTCAGTGCATCTTCGCATATCCAGGGGATAGGACCATGATGTGGCGTACTTTGAGGTTCTTATGGTCCGAGCTCTAAGACCTTAAACTAAGATCTACCCTTATGGTCCGAGCTCTAAGACCTTAAACTAAGATCTACCCTTATGGTCCAAGCTCTAAGACCTTAAACTAAGATCTACCCTTATGGTCCGAGCTCTAAGAACTTAAACTAAGATCTACCCCTATGGTCCGAGCTCTAAGACCTTAAACTAAGATATGCCCCATATGGTCCGAGCTCTAAGACTTTAAACTAAGATCTCCCCAAACGGGGTTCTACGTCCTGCATGACGTTAAACTGCACTTTCAGAACTATGTGTGTCTTGATCTCCAGCCTGATGGAGTACGTAGGAACGCCCGGGCATCTCGACTCGGGCCCAGCCTCAGGGATCGCTAAGTCCCACCCCTCCTCGCCGCCAGCCGTCTGGCCTGGCTTCTGGTAGAGGGGTGCAGTTGTGATACTCCCCGATCCAGCTTGGGATGCCCCATTGCAATGATGGGAAGCGATAGTTTCCTCGGTTCTGTCTGAGAATTGGGGTGATTCACGGCCAGATTAGTGCATCCGCCTAATACGCTTTCCCCACGGTGGTGCAATTTTGGGAGCGTTGGATTCTGTCCGAACAAATCATCACTTCGCCCCACGCTTCGCATGCCCTGTTGATCTGGATTTCCACCCTTGTACCTGAAGGAACCCCCAAAGCGGCATTGATGATGACATGTGATCCGCCTCCTGCAATATGAATGATGACCTTCGGTCCGTCTATCGCAGTAGTATGGTCGATTGATCCATTGTCCGCTTGCCGTCTTGGGCATTTCCTGGAAGGCCGACCGTTTTGGATTTCTGAATTCGGGACACGCGATTCACCCCTTCTCATTTCCCTATGTTTGGATAAAATCACAACGCCCCTAGCATTGTCCCGCTCGTGTGTCGGAACAAGTTGGGGGGATGATACATTGATTAGGTCTGAGGTCTCCTTTCCTAGGAATGACCTCCCTCTCTTCTTTAGAAATCCAGGCCCAATTATGGATGCCTGAAGCTTGGTTGACGCTCCCGCAAAACAATGAATTGTGGTTGAGCATGTTAAGCCAAAAGATGCAGATAAATATGGTGATTCATACAAATGGATCGAAGTATTGAGGAGCGGAAGCAAAATGTTCTGGGAATGGAAAAACAAATCCCCTAGGGATTAGCGTGCTGAATAAGTCTCTCTAACGCCGCTACCCTTTGGCTGGAGGCCTCCAGGGCTGCTTCTCGCTCTCTGCATGCCCTCTCCTCGTCGGCGGTCGCAGCACGCAGTTCGTCGATCTTGGCCTGTGCACGCTCCCGCTCGACTTGAAGTGTGACCATCTGTTGGCCCGCCTCCGTCAGCTGTACCTGGGCGTCATCCAGCTGGGCCGTCAGTTGCTCCACAAGCTCAGTACACGCTGCGACGAAGGCCTCCTTCTCTGCCGCCTGCCCTTTGAGACGCCGGACTTCCTGCTCCGCCACAAGGAGCGCCCGCGTGCTCTCCGACATGTCCCGACATTGTGCGACGTCGGCACGCCGGCGGCTCTCGCGCATCTTTTCGGCCATGAAATCACGGACCGTCAGATGGAGGCGTTGAGCATCAGCTCCCCCGGCGCACAGGAAGCGCAGCCAGGTTTGAAGTGATCCCATGCGCCCCAGCCACTCTGATGGGTCTCGCTTGAGGAAGCGATGGATGCACTTCCACCCCCTACGTCGCGTTATCCGGCTCTCCTCGACCGCCTCCGCGTCCGAGTCGTCCATCTCCTCGGGGTCGGCAGGCCGGTAGGCAGGGAAGGTAGCCAGCAGGTCTGCTGCGGGGTCCGCCCCTGGGATGTCCTCACGGGGGATAGGTTCCCCAACATCTGGGCGACCTTCTTCTCTCTCCCCAGCGGCGTTAACACCCTCGTCAGCCCCCGACCTCTTTCCGATGGCAACACCGCCGGCGTCCGCAGCCCCTTGATCAGCAGTTGGTGGGGCCGGCTCGGTGTGGGAAGTCTGTTCCGGAGCAGGCGGCATGTCTGCCACCGGTCCACTCGTGGATGGCCCGGGTTCGGAAACCCGACGAGCCTCCAGCGTTGAGATCACTGCGCAGGGCATGCCGTGGTTAGTCACGGATCGTCAACGGCAAGCACCAGCAGTAAAGTAAGGAGACTTACGGGAGTTCAGAGCGTCATCTTCCGCTATCCCGGCCGCCACAGGAACAATTGCAGCAGGGGACCCTTCCGCGCTTGTCAATTCAATAATGGGTGCCTGGCCCCCGCCTTGTCCTGCTGGCGCCTCTCCTACTCCCGCTGAGGACGCCTGACCAACATCCGTGTGCTCCTGAGAAAGGTGGAGAAATGGGTTAGAAGCTGCATAAGAGAATGGATGAAGCAGGTTGAGTAGGGATAGAAGCGGACCTCGAGGAGCTCAGTGACATCAACATTGTCAGATTCGGCCACCTCGCCGCTCTCCCGCAGGCTCCCCTGATGGGATCTTCCCTCGGAGCCTTCATCCTCCCCCATCTCCTCCTCTTCCTCGGAGTCGTTGCTACTGTCATCTTCCTCCGGCGGCATCTGTTCTGGAGCGGGTTCTAGACCGAGCATCACCTTCACCAGAAGGGATGGCTCCGCACGCTGACCACGTTGGCGCGTGTACTCGTCCATGGCCATCAGATACGCATACTGCCGATTGAAGTTCACCCTATCGGCGATCTGGAGGCGCCCGACCTCTGGCAGATAGATTCCTTCTCTGAGTATCTTTTTCCAGATGGCTTCGGTCCTCAGTGACTGCCGCAGGGTCATCCAGGCCGACCACAGCGCCGGGAAGACTGCATCATGGGAGGGTTCGAGTAGACGCCTTACCTGCTTCCCGGGCCGCTCCCCGACCGCCGCATGTGCCCCCTCTCCGGGCGCTGAAGTCGTGGCGGCAGCTTGTGATGTGCCCGCCGCCGAAGTCCCTGCCCGCGCCGGCTCCGCTGCTTGGCGCGCCTCCGTTCTCCCCCGTGTGGCGGCGCATCCCCTCCTTCCTTGACGCCCGGTCTCCGCACGGGTGACCTCGAGCCGCCGAACTGGCTTCCGTAGAAGCCCCTCGGGGTACGCGATGGCCCAGTGTTCGGCGTACTCAGTTGCCAAGCCTGCGTCGACCCCGGTAGGAGGAAGAGTGATGACCTCGACAGAGCCGAAAGCGGCGAACATCAGCCACATCTGGCGAAGGACGCCAGGGTTTGTCTCCTCCCGGACAGCAGTGAATACCCTCTTCGGCATCCGTTGAAGGCACCCGAACTGCCTGGCGAACCGGGTTGGCACGTAGGGCTCGCAGATCACCTTCCCGTCGATCTGAGCCACGAGCACCCCGCCCCGCATGTTTAGGAAGTACTCGTGCTGCTCCAGCGGACCCTGCCCGTTGTCGATCATCTGGCCAACGGGAGTGGGGAACGGGCTGAAGTTGAAATTGGCATGATTTCCAATCCTAATCCTCACGCCCTCCTCATTTAGGGTCATCGGAGCGACCCCCGCAATGTTCAGCAGGGAGGGTCGCAGGCCGTTGCCCGGAGTAATGATGGCGTTCGGAAATGTGTACCCACCAAGGTGAGCAGCCACCCAGCCGTGGAAGAATTGGAAGGGCCCACAGATCCTTCGTGGCGACCCCCCTCGTGAGATGCGTCCCAGGATGGCATACAGCTTCGCCAGTACTGGGACCCCGAGGTTGTATCTTTTGTTGGCGGCCATAGCGCCCGCCATCGCCAGTGTCGCCGGGCGAACGCCCATTCTTGCGTCCCACACTGGCAGGAGCCACCCACTCAGAAAGGCGGCCAGGAATGCCGCGTACCGGACATTTGGGTCCCGGGCCTCGATGACACGGTACCCCCATGAGCGGTAGTCGCCCGTCTCCAGGACCCGCCAGTACGACCCGTTCCGGCTCCTCTGAGCCGCGGTCGGGCACCGCTTCCCCCTGCCTGGAATCTTGACCGCTGGGTCATGCTCCAAGAACTGGCCAAACCACTCCTTATAGGCTATGTCCTTATGGAAGTCCTTGATCCCGAGCCGCTTCGTAGCCAGGTCAAGTAGATGCCATGTCAGAATGGGAGTCCGTGACCTGTCTTCCCAGGTGTTCTTCGGAGGCAGGAACTCATCGTACTGGTAACCCTCCAGCGGGATACCTCCGATGCAGTGGATGTCCCAGAGACCGATGCCGACCTCCCCATGGTGAAGATGGAAGGTGTTGGTATCCGGGGACCAGCGGGTGAACACCTCCGGCCCGAGCTCGGACTGCTTGTAGAAGTGGAACTGCGACGTCCACACCGCCTCAAACAGGCCGATGTACCGCAGCTCCTCCGCGAAGTGATCGCAAGTGTGGCGTACCCAGAACGCCCAGGCCCACTCACTGGTGAAATTGCCCCCAGACCGCAAGTCCCAGTCCTTCAGCCAGCCCTTGGTGTCGTCGGTGACACTCTGGCGATATATGCTCGAGTAGAGGGCTGGAGAGTTCTCCGCAGTAGGCTCACTTCCGACGATGGTTCGCGTCCTCAGGTTCAGGACATAGACATCTAAGTGTCTGGTCTCCCTGGCAGGATGCCCATTGTTGGTGATGTTATAGCGGGGAAGCTCGTCCCCCCGAGTCACCCAGGTCCGTGGCACATCAACCTCGAACCCTGGCACCGAAACCTCATCTAGGATGCCGAAGTTCCAGAGCGGCAGGTTGTCCGACAGTGGATATGTCTTCTGGGCCGGCGTCAGCAAGTCGAACAAGGATTGATTGTTGGAAACAATCTCCTTGGCTCTGTAGACCTCCTCGTTCGTCGCCATCTCAGCTCTGCGAGTGGCGGCATCCCCCTCATTTCCTTGATTCGCGGCCATCTCAGAAGCTCCGGGAGCCGTGCGGGTAAAGGGATGAAGCGTGCGGGATCGGACGAGGCTGGTAGAGAAGTTAGAGAGTTGGCGCGCAATCCTAGTGGACGGTGCGCAATCGGGAAGTCCGTCGCGTAAAACCCCGGGTGTTCGCGCAAAAGCAGGCCGAATTCCGGACAGGTTTGCACGACGAACGGGTGAATTCCGCACCGAAAAGGGCAATTTCGCACACGAGAGCACGAATGCTTATCGCGCGGAAGGCCAGTGTACGGTGCGGGGGACCCAGGTCCCCTATTTATAGGAAAATCCGGGAGTCCGCGCTGCGCGGAAAGCACTTTGCGCAACCGCACCGGTGAATTTCGCGCCCGACGCCCTTTTTTGCGCGCCACAGTCCCGCGCCACCCAGGACTTCGGCATTCCGGCGTCTCCCTCGGAACCCGATCGTTGCGACCTCTCGCTGATCAGATTCCGGGGGGGGCTTTTGTAGACGCCGAAAAAGTCCGTTGTTCCCAAACAAAGATCTGGATGCGGAAAGCGAGGTCATATTTGGAGTCGGAAGCATGTTTCGGAGGGCCCAGAGGCCTTGCACGGAATTTTGGAGACCCGCGCGCAAAGTTGATGAGCCGCGCGCAAACCTCCCGGGATGCGCGCAATACGCTGGGCCGGTGCGCAATTTTGCGCGCTAGTGGCCCGCGCGACTCCCTTGCGCGCCGGGCCCGATTCCGCGCCCGCGAAGAGAATTCCGCGCCCGCGAACCGGATTCCGCGCCCGGGGTTGCCTATAAATATAAGGCGACCCCCGACGTTTTGAAGCTTGCCAGAATTCGAAAGGTCTCTCGTGCGCGCAATCCAACCCCTTCCGCGCGCAATGCCGATCTTCAGGTAACCTCTTTTCTTTCGCGCAAGAAAGCCTCGGGGTTCGCCTTCGCGCGCAATCCCTTTGGCTCTTTTCCTTTGAAATAATTCTTCACCCAAAGGCTTTCGTGCGCAAAAGAAGCCTCTTGCGCGCAATTGCCCCCCCGGGTGCGCGCAATCCAGCCCGATTGCGCGCACCCCCCATTTTCAAAGTGGCCATTCATTAAAGAATGAGCTGTTGCCCCCATGCACTATCCGAAGCCCGGTGCGCGCAATCTCTATCTTCCGCGCGCAAAGCGCTAGCCCAATTGCGCGCCAGCCCGCCCATTTGCGCGCCGACCTGTGGTATTGCGCGCCAAGATCCCCTTTTGCGCGCAACCCGCCGAGGTCGCCCCCTTTGACCCCCTGAGGGTACCCGCCGGCGTGGCGCCCGATGATCTTCATCCTGGGTGCCCGCATCGTGCGTTGTCTTCCCGTGCAGCCCTCCAGGCTTGCGCGAAGTGACACGGACCTATCGGCGGCTTCAACGTCCCGCACGACGTTAAACTGCATTCGTCCCAGCTACAAGACGTTAAACTGTACGCTATTCGTCCTGCACGACGTTAAACTGTAATTCGTCCTGCACGACGTTAAACTGCACCACGTCCTGCACGACGTTAAAACTGCATAAGTCCAAGCTGCACGACGCTAAACTGCCTAGCCTCCATCGTCCGAGCTACAAGACGTTAAACTATTCAGCATTCGTCCAACATGACGCTAAACTGCACCTCGTCCGCGCTGCAAGACGTTAAACTGCCAAGCATCTTCGTCCTCAACACACTACGTTAAACTGTACTTCGTCCGGCAAGACGTTAAACCGTCCGCTTCGTCCTCAACACACGACGTTAAACTGTACTTCGTCCGGCAAGATGTTAAACCGTCCGCATCACCCGATCTCGTTCCCCGCACGCAGGGTCCTACCGGTTTGGATGTGGCCCCCACCTGCTCGTCTCTGCAGGGATGTCGGGATTGGAGTGGCCTTCGCCCACGGGGGTAGAGTGTTACAAACAGAACGAACTACGTGGACTTTGATCCCTGTCTTCTAAACAGGGTACGTAGGAAGCCTCTCCGAGGTTCAAGCCCACCACCTGGTCATCCCGGTCGTATTCACGTTGGTTCGTCCGTCCGTGGACCCCTCCCGGGTTCACATTCGCATCGATTCACCTATGAATCCGCTCTTATGGGGGACTGCACATGTGTATCTCCATTGCACTTCCCCACTGCCTTTTCCTATTTCTCCCTCCAGTGTCCAGCATGACGTGAAACTGTGATCCACCCGGCTGTTCCATCCCCCTCTGTGCGAGGTGGTTCGGTTCAATCCTCCACCCGGCGGCCTCGATCTCTTCGTGAGTCGGCTTGCCAACGTCCAGCATGATGTGAAACTGTGATCCACCCGGCCGTTCCATCCCCCTCTGCGTGAGGTGGTTCGGTTCAATCCTTCACCCGGCGGCCTCGATCTCTTCGTGAGTTGGCTTGCCGACATCCAGCATGACGTAAAACTGTGATCCACCCGGTCGTTCCATCCCCCTCTGTGCGAGGTGGTTCGGTTCAATCCTCCACCCGGCGGCCTCGATCTCTTCGTGAGTCGGCTTTCCAACATCCAGCATGACGTGAAACTGTGATCCACCCGGTCATTCCATCCCCCTCTGCGTGAGGTGGTTCGGTTCAATCCTCCACCCGGCGGCCTTGATCTCTTCGTGAGTCGGCTTGCCAACGTCCAGCATGACGTGAAACTGTGATCCACCCGGCCGTTCCATCCCCCTCTGTGCGAGGTGGTTCGGTTCAACCCTTCGTACGGCAGCCTCGATCTCTTCATGAGTCGGCTTGCCAACGTCCAGCATGACATTAAACTGTATACCCGAACTACGCTGACTTTGATCCGCGCTAACGCACGGTACGTAGGAAGCCCCTACGGGGTCCAAGATCTTCACTCCATCATCCATCCTGATCCTTGCCCGGACCGCCACATCCCGGTGGGGTCATGCCATTTCATTCCACTCCACTTCACTCGGGAATCCGCCCATGTGCTGGCCCCAGCGTCGGAGGTTCCCCGCAAGGGGTTCTGTCATCTGATCCACTCCTCGTGTTGATCAGTCCGATGTCGTCCCCTCTGGACGTTAAACTCGCGGCATACCCCGTGTTAAACATGGGAAGCTGAGGAAAACCTCAGGTAACACAGTTCCCCGCACCCAGCGCAGGATGCCTCAGGCCATCACGCCTTCGAGAAGCCATATTAGGGACGGAAGACAGACATGCAGAGTCGCAGTGCTAAGACACGGCCCCAACACCCAGAGCCACCCGGTCTCCTCACCGCAGGTTGCTGCCCTGACCAGACTCCTTGGAGCGTCCGAGCGGAAGCAGCGTAATTAACCGGTGTCCATGAAGATATGGCGCTGGGAACGAGATTCACGAGCATTCTTAAATCTATGAGGGAGACCCGGATTAGGCGACGAGTTCCGAGGAGACGTCCACGGAAGGAGGAGCCGACGTCCCATCATCCCGGTTTCGATCAAGGAGCAGACGCCCCTGAATAAGGGACGGATTCCGCCCGCCTTTGGAAAGCGGGACTGCGGGACCACAAGCCGCGCGCGCCCATCCCCTCGGGTCGACGGGTGCACGCGCGAACGCGTCCTGGCGGAACAGCGCCGGAACAGAAACCCGACGCACATCCACACCGAAACATTACTCCTTGGGTTACATCTATAATCTATTTCATGCCTTGCTAACCTTGTAAAGTTAGCCTCATACTTTGCAAAATTCTCATCTTCCTTTTGTCTTAGACTCAGAAATTGCCTTTCCATATCTGCTCGATGGTCACGAGGAAAGTATTTTTCTAATAAAAGCTCTTTGAACTACCTCCATTTAATATTTCATACTTCATAATCCTCCTTTGTGTTTTTAATCAATGACCACCATTGCTCAGCATCTCCTGTGAGGCGGTAATCTGCCATAACAACGTTTTCCATTTCACTACTCCCCAAGGAATGGAATATTTTCTCTAAGGAATTTATCCATTTCTTAGCCACTAATGGATTTGTAATCCCATTGAATGTTGGTGGTTTTTTCCTCATGAAGTGAACTAACAATGATCCTCCATGCTGCGGATCAGGGTGCTCCATACGGGTATGGCTATTATTCATAACCTGAGTGAGTTGTCCCAGTATAGTGATAAGCTGATCAACACCAGTTGTATCACCAGCTCCACTATAATTATCTTGAGCAGGAGGGAAATACCTACATGGAGTTCATGCATTGATATGGTTTCCATTCCTTCCACTAGCCACCATTTCTAGACAATAGCATAAACTAGATTAGTTTATCAATCGAAATACATAATTCCAAACTTGCAAAACACCAAACATAAATTGAATAGTTTATGGATATAATCCATAATCATAAAAATATTTTTTTTGAGAAAGTATATACTCATAAACCCTTCATAATTGTTTTTAATGAAAATGATAATTATCCAAAGAATATCCCCTGGGAGTGTCATAACCAAGATTGCATCAAGGCCAGTTGTCGTGAACCAGTTCCCGTTCGAGTCTAGATCAAAGCGGTGTTTTGGGTTTTAACCCTAGGTACATCTGTGCCAGAGCCACCTCTACCTGCTCATATCCAAACAGGGATGTATTTCTTGGAAAACTCACAAAATCTCTACAATACCAAAATTCTAGAAAGTTCTTCAATACTAATCCTTAAATTCCATCTTAGGTCTATGTGCTCTAATCAGAGTTTATCTAAATCTAGCTTACAAGGTTTGTACTAAACTTCCTCTGATACCAACTGTAACGCCCTGACCCCAATTACTTAGAGTCAATACATTATTACATAACATTTTCATGATCACAAAAGATCAAGTCTCGAATGACCGATTAGTTTAGTAGCCTTGGAATCACTAGATACATTCATAAAGTATACGTTACATCATAAAATGAAAAACTACAACAACATCTTGTCTCTATAGACCACACTCATATCCCCTCATACTATCCCTTCAGGTCATTCATAAAATACTTCTTCACATCCTGGGAAAAATAAAATATATAAAGGGGTGAGCTCAGATGCCCAGTAAGGATAACAATATAGCAGAAACTTTCATAAATAACCAAAAACATTTAAGTCAATATATAACTAAAACAAAAGCCTTTTAAACTTGAACTTTAGCATAATATGGCAGAAATAAAATGAAATAAGTTCATTTACTTATTCACATGGATATTCTACTAATCGAATAATCACATGCAATATCAATAACCACTTTCATAATGATGGAATGCATAATGCCAGACTATCATAACAACATAGTCAAGGCCCTGTGCCAAGAATACAAATAAGATTTTGTCAAGGCCTTGTTCCAAGACACTAGTTTGTCTCATGAGACCTACCGATGCATCGAGGATCTATAGCGGGCTCCACCTGTCACTTACTAAGTCCAGTGCATTCCTCATATGAATAGGTTTAAGCATAACTTAAACATTCGTATTAAAACTAGTATATGAAATGTCAATACATTAACTATAAACGATGAATGGTATAAAATATAATGTCCACAATAAAACATATCTTAACTCATTCAATACAATATAGAGGATTGTATTATAATAAATCTACCTCAATCAAAAATAATATCTAGTAAAGGATGCTAACATAGTTGAAAATGATGAGTAAAACTTTTTGAGAGAAATTTCCTTTTTGTAAATATCATTTAAAAGTCACACATTTATACAGGAAGTAATTTAAAAATGATTTTTGAATCAAAGTGTCCCTTACCACTTTGAAATTTTTGAAAATAATTATCATTTCAAAACATTCTTGTCCATATAAATAAATCCTTAAAATCATTTTGAAAACATGGACATTAATTAAAAAGATTTAGAAAGATAAATATTTAAAACATTAAAAAAAATTATTTTGATAAATAGTACCTTTCATAAATCCTTAAAATATTCATTTTGAAATCATTTTTATGAAAAATGGACATGGATGATAAATATGTCCCAGAAAATACTTACACATAAACAATCTCGGATAATAATGAGATTGAGGAATTAACCCTTACCTTGTACTTTTCCTTGGTGGAGGGTAGTTTAACCTCCTGTATAATGGTAAATAATTTTTCTTAAGTTATACAAGAATTATATACATTAATATGATATCATATATGATCTTTTAGCATTGATTTTTTAATAATATCTTAGTATTATCGTCATTTTGGGTGTTAACTTAGTTGTTTTCTTTTATATGTTTTGTTACATAAGCCATGTTTGTTATGGATAGTTTGTATCTTATTCATATCCATAATTATATCAAGTCTTTAAACATTATTTTTAATCATCATATGATAATTAGACTTGAATTGATACGATGGGGTATTAATCTCATCACGTTTGTGGAGACGGTAGTCCGTACGTACGCAGGAGAAACAATATCATTCTTTTGACATTAAAATAATATATAATTGGATGGTATATTATATATAAATAATCATTATAATGTTATATTTATTATTTACTTCAATTTCAAAACATTATCATACCCATCCAAATAATAATGTTTTGAATAACAATTACACCACGACGTGGAGACGGTAAGTCATACGTACGCACGTATGGTGACATGTCATTCAAAGGATGGATAGAATACTGAATACGGTTGTACCATATTTATAATAACATCACATTATATATAATATACTGGATTTATTATTTTATAATATAAATAAAAAATAAAGAAGAAGTGGAAGAAGAAAGGAACTTGAAAGAGGGTGGGGAAAACATTACTTCTTCTTCGAGTTCTTCCTTTTTAATTGATCAAAAGGACTCCTTAGGTTGGCTTTCTGATCAAACTAAGGCCTCTAGGTTGAATTTAGGGAATTTGAGAGAATATTTGTGCAGGGTTTGTCTGAGCCAAAAAGCTTTGAAGGTGTGAATTAGAGAGAAGGGGGAGTTCCCTTTTATAAGAGGGGTGAGGGCACCTTTGGAAAAGCTAGAAATATGATTTTATAATAAAATAATATTCAGTTTCTAATGGCTAAAAAGTGGATTATTTATAGTTTAATGTAGGAATAGGTTGAAAACCACTCAACAAATAGGTTTTAGTCAGGCTTGGGTCACTATATTAACTTTATCTTTTTTATTTAACTCTTAGTTAAATAGTTGACATTTACCAAGTCTCTTTGTATTTTTATAATATTTGGTTAATAAACTTACTATAAACTGCCAATAGAACCCCAAGTGGTTCATTAATGATATACCTATCATCATATAAGTCCTTTTTCCCAACCTTATATTTTTAGGAATATTATATCAATTAATAATATAATATTTGTTTTAAAATCTCTTTTATGTCAATTTTTGACACTATTTAATAATTTATTTTTTTAAAGTCATAAAAACTTTATTAATTAGAAACAAATTCATTTAAGTAATCCTAACATGTCATATTAACCAATAAATGTCATCAAAACTTTAAATTATATTTATTTTAACATTTATAATACCAATTATTTGATTCTTTCATTAATAAGGAAAATATTGCATCATTGTTGTGTCATAAATAAATTTAATTATTAAATGTCTAAAAATTATAAATAAATCCCATTATTTAGGAAATCTTATTATATTTCTAGTTAATGATTATAGTAGAAAATATAACCTATATAACCCTATGTAAAAAAAATTGCTAAAAGATATATGCTTATTTCATTTTTGTACTTAATTAATATAAAGTGTCATTATCACTTACAAGTGGGTCCATGGGGTCCCAAAATCGACCCAAAGATGCCCATGGTCAGACATGTATAAATAAAATAGGGTTAGAAAACGTTTTAGGGTAATTTAATATTATTATTATAATATTAAATTTTTACCCTTTTACCGGATTTACACTTTAACCGTGGTAAATAAAATAATTACTGAAGTAATTATTCAAAATGTCTAAAAATAAAATTTACCTATTTACATAATTTGGAGCTCCTGATTCTAAATATGGAATCCATTTTCTCTAAATTCAAAACATAGAAGTGGAAGAAATTAATTTAAAATTAATTCTCGTTGTCAAAACAAAAATTGTGTTTTTAACAAATAATAACTATCAAAAGATTGACACTTTCTTATGTCCAGTTTAAATGTGAAATTATGTCCAATGACTAAAATTGGATTAAATAATAAAAATATAATCTAATTATACTTTAAAACCACTCAAATTCATAATTTGTCACTATTAATTATTTCGATTAAAAAATTTGTTTTTAATTAAAATTTAGTAATTTTCACTATTCATCAAAATATAAAAGTTATCAGAAAAGTACCAAAAAATCACCCTAAGCTAATCTCGATATTCTGAATCCAAAAATGAAGTCCAATTTGAATAATAAAATTTATAAAATTTCAAAAAGTGGGTATTACTATTCATAATGGCTACTTTGATTGGTTGTGGTGTGTGTTAGAACCTTAAAGTTGCGTACAACACACGCTACTGTATTATTCAAAGAGAAGTGTACTGTGGAAGCATGGGCTGTTACATTACCCCCTTTAGAGAACAAAATGGAGTACAACTATCATCCTCATCATTTTCGTCTCTTGAATAGTTATTATTCCAATTTTTGCTTAGGACTAATCCCCCTGTCTATTTTATGTTTCTTGTACTACTATAAGCAGCAGTCGTCGCATGGATTACTACTACTTCGAGTATTCCAATAAATATATGTGCATGTCCACATGATATGGAGGATGAGTTCCAAACAAAAAAAATCAGTGATAACTTTTTGGAAGATGAGCTGATGAGGATGAAAATTATCTATTAATTTCACCTTTGGATGAATTTAGATGATATCACCAAATATAGTGGAGTAATTCTTTTCTTAAATTAAATTACCCATTTTCTCCAAATCATGCATAAATTCGTTTAAAAAAAATTTGGAGTTTCCCTTATTAGAATTATCTGTTAATTTCATGTTTGATAATGAATATATTATGTGAATTTATTTGTTTATTATACAAAATGCATATTTTATTAACGCAATAGGATATCTAAACTTTGTATCATATGATTCAAATCTTCAATCCAAGGTATTTTATTTCCTCCTAATCCTCCTCACTAGTTTATTGATTATTTAGCATGATCTATTTTCATTTTTTTATCATCATTCTTGCTTTACTGTCGGCATATACCTATGGTCAACAATGTTTTCAGAGTAAAATCAATATCCATATAATTAATTTATTATTTCATATTGATGTTTAATTTATTTCTTTTTATTATTAATAATATAAAAATTATTTTCTTATATATATGGGCTCGTTTGTTTGATTTTGGGTGGCTTATTCTAAGCTTAACATGCTCGTGAGGGATTATACTTTTATCCTCCAATTGAGATAATGACAATAAAGAAATTCCTCAAGAATGCATACAAGAACTAGGAAATTGTGAATTATTACAACTTATTTAATTAATTTTTTCATCATTTTATCAACTATTTTTAAGTTAATTTCCTTATAATTTTAACCTAATAATTATTTAGTTTTTTTCATGAATATTTTGTGAAGTCATATTTTTCTTTCAACTATCCGTAACAAGCCACAAAAGATAAAAAATTATTCATTCTTCCAAAGCTACCACATTTTCCATTTTCATTGTATTTATTTGTTGAATTTCCAAAACTTTATATTGATTTTATTTTATTATCTAAAAAACTTTTTTCATTGTTGAAATTTAGAATATTTGAGGAATCTCATGTGCCTATTATGGTATGCTCTCATGATATAATAGGAACATGAGCTTCCTCTGCTCTTCTGAATTTCAATAATGAGAATGTTTTTTCAGTTAAGAACATCAAGTCAATAAGAAGTTTTGATATTTTGACAAAGAAAAAATAGAAATGTGGTAACATTGGAAGTTATTATTGTTTTGAGACTTTGGGATGTGTATGAATCAGCCGCACCTCAATCTAAAACATGGTGTGATCATTAAGACTCTAAGTTATTCTTTGTAAATAAAACAGACATTAATTTTAGTAAAAAGAAGAACTAACATACTTAAAACTGATAAAACATATTATAATTGTTTTGATACTTTATGGAAACAATCCATATGTCATTTGGGAAGTGTATTAAACAGTATTACCTCAATTTGATTCATAATATGAATATTGTGACAAAATGTGTCTATTAACAGTTCAAAATATATAGTTTAGTTTAAAAAATGTCACTCACTAAAAACAAATAAAACCCAATCATATTTTATTGATAACTTTAAACATTGATTCATATGTCATTTATGACATGTAGGAATCAGTATCATGTCAAACTGATACACGATTTGATTGGTATGAGTCAAAGGATATGTTTATAGTTTAAAATGACATTTTAGTAAAAAAAACAAGTTACAAACACAAAACAGAGTAAACACATTCATTTTTTTTTATATTTTGGGTAAATGATCCATAAGTCATTTGATATTTTTAGATATCATCTTCACCTCAATCCAATGCATTGTGTGACCAGTATGACTCCAAGTGCATCTTTTTATTTAAAATTGACATCAATTTAACTAAAAAAGAAAATTTACCTACTCAAAACTATTAAAAAACATTTATATTATTTTTATACTTTATGTAAATTATCCATACGTCATTTTGGATGTGTAGTATTCATCCTCACCTCAATATAATGCATGGTGTGACTGGTATGACTCCAAATGCATATTTTTATTTAAAATTGACATCAATTTTAGAAAAAAGGAAAACTAACCTACTCAAAACTAATAAAACTCAATACTATTGTTTTGATATTTTAGGTAAATTATCCTTAAGTAGTTTTTTATGTGTGGGAATTATCCTCACATAAATATGATACACGATGTTCTCATTATGACTCAATATGTTCATTATCATTTATAAATTAACATTTTAGTTCAGAAAGTATAACTCACTGAAAACTGATAAAACACACTCAAATTGTCTTCATAATTTAGAAAAATGATTCATATGTCATTTTTGATTTGTAGGAATTGGTTTCACATCAAATCAACACATGGTGTGATTAGTATGAGTCAAATTATCTGTTTCTATTTTAAAATAAAATTTTAGTAAAAAAGACAAGAAACATACTCAAAACTAAAAAAACACTTAGATTGTTTTTATACTATATGAAAATGATTCGTAAGTCACTTTAGAATTATAGGAATTATATTCACCTCAATCTGATTCATCTTGTGACTGTTATGACTTCAGGTGCGTCTTTTCAATATATAAGTGTCATTTTAGTTTAAAATGCATATCACATCACCAAAACCAAGAAAACAAGCCTGGATTATTTTCTCATAATTATATCTTATATTAATTAATTAATTTACTTTTATTTTTTATCTTACACTTATTTAGTTAGTTTTTACATAGATGATTCCTAAAGATGAAAAAAAATGGTGTGATGTGCAAGATTCAACTGAAACTTAATCTGATACAGAGTGTTCCAGTTATGACTCAAAGTTTTGTTTAAAATTAACACTTTCTATTAATTTATTTATTTGTATTATTACTATCATAAGAATTTTTTCTTATAAATGTGAATTTTTTTCATGATTAGGGGTTAGGATCAAAAGACAAAGGATGACTGTTGTTTTTAATGTATGTAATTATTTGTACTTATGTAATTATATGAACCAATATTTGAAATGTCTATAATATAGTGTTTTTTCTTCTATTTTTGTTGTGAATTTTATTTCATTTAAATTCTAGATTATTACTTTATTTTTATGATTTAGGGGTGTTTTTTGTGTTGTGGTATGCTGTTACAGCACACCACACTGGTGTTGTAGTGTGTTTTTGTAGCATACTTCAGTATTCCCCTTTTTCAGTTATTTTTTAGAAATGATAAAAGAATTGGGATTTTATTATCACTGTGGTAGTCAGTGCTTTTCTAGTGCTAATAAAGGATGTTTTAGCTCTATTATAGTACTATTTTGCAGTAGTGTTGGGTAAACCATGCACTACCAAAACCCCCTTCAAAAAGTTCCAAATTCTACCCAAAAATACCCAAGATGAAACCCGACTATAATATATTAAAAACAAGGTAAATGAGAAAATATAAAAAACCCGAGATATATCAAGAAAAGTTCAGGATCATACATTCTCCCCACCTTATAATAGCTTGTCCTCAAGTTGTACTCCATAGCAGCTCTAAGATTCTGAGTCAAAAAGATCGGGCCACTAAGATCGCATATCTACTTCTCTCTCCCATGATTCCTCCAGAACATTACCATGTTTCCATAATATAAGAACTATCGGCATGCTCTGTCCTCTCAACAATTTCTCACTATGATACAACATATGTATCGGATGTTCCTCATAGGACGCATCTATCTCAATCTCATCATCAACCAAATTGATCTCATTAGAAGGGTCAGGGTGATACTATCGATGTTCTGAAACCTGAAAAACCTCATGCATGGAACTGTTCCTTTGTGGAAGAGCCAATCGGTATGCCACCGACCTGATTCTCTACACAACCTCAAACGGTCTAATGAACCTGGTCACTAACTTTCCCTAGATCTATATCTTATGGTGACCCAATCTTGGAGACACCCAAAGGAATAAATGTTCACCCTTTGTAAACCATATGGGTCATTGAAATATATCATCATATGACTGTTGCCTACTTTGATCCATAACCATACACTTCCGAATCAGCTACACCTACTCCAGCTTCTCTAGTATGAGACTAGGTCCCAACAGTTCTAACTCACTTGATTCCATCCATCATAGAAGTGATCTACATGGTCAAGCATAATTTCCCTTGCATGGTTCCATCCAAATAGTTCCCTGATAAATTTTATTATAGGTGAACTCAACCAAAGCTAGGTGCTTCTCCCAAGACCCACTAATGTCGAGGAAAAATTCTTGAATAATATCCTCAAGCACTTGTATAGTACTTTTTTACCACCCATCTGTATTTGGATGGAAATTTATACACAATAAACCTTGTGTACCAAGCACCTTCAGCAAACCCTACTAGAAGTGAGAAGTAAATAATGATTCATGGTCTAAAATTATTTCATGGGATACCCTGTTCGGACATATTATCAATTGAATGTAAAAATCTTCCAACTGACCCATTGAGAAAGTTTTCTGTATTGGAAAGAAATGTTCTATTTTCATTAGTTGATCTAAAACTACCCAAATAGCATCGTTCTTTTGAGGAAAATTGTGGAGACATACCATAAAGTCCATGGTAATGCCATTCGAGTTATATTGTAGAATGGGAAATAACTGTAGTAAACTACCAGGTCATTGATTCTCGACCATCACCTATTGATAGGTATAGCATCGTGTCACTAAACTTGTTATCTCCTTTTTCATGCCCGGCCACCAAAACTATTATCACACATCAATGTAAATTTTGGTAATACCTGGATTCACCTCCCACTTTGAGGCATGAAATTCATGAA
Source organism: Viscum album (assembly GCA_963277665.1). NCBI lineage: Eukaryota > Viridiplantae > Streptophyta > Magnoliopsida > Santalales > Viscaceae > Viscum > Viscum album. The sequence continues at coordinate 1,212,397,843 of OY728165.1, forward strand.
GCATCTTCTTATGTATTCTTATAGGCACAACAACATAGCCCCAAACATAGATGATATCATCCTCATAAATTTCTAGTTGGAAGGTGACTCCGCGCGTTCAATTATTTTCCCCAAGGCCAAACATTATAGATCTTCATACTACTTGTCATTAATCAAGCTCAAAAGTGTAGAATCCACTAAAACTGGTATGATATTCATCTAATTCTAACCCTCCTAAAACACAACATGCATCTCATCCTGTAAATTCATCAATATCTACTTAGCACTAGACTTTTGATCTACCTAAGTATGAGTGTTTCTACTTAATGTATCAGTAACATTGTTTCCCTTTCTGAGTGTATATGATAGTTCAAAGTCAAATGAATACATATAATCAACCAATATCCACTGTCAAAGATTCAAATATCATTGGGAAAATATATACATTAGGCTCTTTTGATTAGTATACACCGTAAAATTTTAACCCAATAGATAATGTCAACGAAACATCAGAGCATAAAACACTTCTGCCAACTCAATCTCATTTATAGGTTAGTTCCATTCTTGTGGACTCAACTATTGAGACCCATATTCCATTAATCAATCTCCATGCATCAACACTTCTCCATTTATGATCCTATAATAATCAAAAAACAACATATACTCCTCACTTGGATCAGGTGGAATTAATATTGGTGCCCTTTTCAAGCACTTCATCAGCTCCTAGAACGAATTTTAACATGCTCCTGGCCATTCAAACTTTATTACCTTCTTGGAAAATACTGATAATGGTGCTTCCAATATATAAAATTCTAGGATAAACCTCTGATAATATCTACCTAATCTTAGAAATATATAGATATCAAAAACATTCTGTGGATGCTCCCAATAAATCAATGCATATACCTTCTCTAGGTCCACTAACAAGCCTTCCTCCGAGATGATGTGACCTAATAAGTGTACCTAAAAAATATATAATTGACACTTAAATAGCATGGTATATATTTGATTACCTCTCAATGTAATCAGGATGATGTCAAGATGTTGGTAATGATCATCATGAGTCATTGAGTACTACAAGATTTCATCCACAAACACTTCCAAAAACTAATCCAGGTATGAATGGAAGACACTATTAATCAAGGCCATAAACAATTATCATGTGTTCATCAACCCTAAAGACATCATGATGAACTCATAAAGGACATACCTTATTATAAAACAATTCCTCGGTATATCATATGGTCTAACTCTCAACTTATGATAACCTAATATCAATTCAATCTTAGAGAAAATACAATCTCCCCTCAACTGGTCAAAAAGTTCATCGATACATAGAAGAGGATATCAGTTCTTTATAGTAATCCAAAACAATTTCTCCTAATTAACACATAAATGTAGAGTCCCATAATCCTTATTAGAAAACAAAACTAGTGATCCCCAAGGTGATGTACTTGGATAGATAATCTCCTTATGCATCAACTCTTCAAGCTGATTCTTTGACTCCAGAAGCACTATTGGTGCCATTTTTTTGGTGGAATATAAATTGGCTAAATCCCCATCATGAGAAAAATTATAAATTCCACATATCTCTCAGGTGAAATCCCTTATTAGTATTCATGAAACACATCCTAAAACATTTCCACTATGATTGGGAAGAAATCATTTGTTCACCCTCGGGAGACTTATACATCACTCTCCTATGGTAACAATATATGTGGTCTTGTTATTATACTGACTAATCCATACCTATAATTAGGTTGAATCTCGATATATTCAGAATGTAAATATCCAAGAGAAAATGATACTCCCCAGCCTCAAGATAACAACCCTTATACAAGTATAAGTCTATTGATTGTACCCCAATGGGTGTATAAATCATCATAACCCCTCTCACAAAATCTAACACAAGGATCAAGCCACTCAAAAGTTGGGAAGATATAAAAATAATGAGAGGTACTAGTATCAAATATGGAAATAGAAAGTGTAGAATCTATACGAAGAGTAACTATAACAATTAATGGTCTATCCACTCTATACACAAGTTTATGTTGAATGACATGTAATTGTCCCATACCTCTTCCCCATGATGCAGTCTGAGTCCTCGGATCTACTCCACTCTACTGATACAGGTGCTCTTTATGAGAAGCACCATGACCACTTCCTCTACTTCTATTTATGTTAGAACTTCAATAGCCAGATAGATATAGTGTAGAAGATACCCTCCAAACACTCTGATTCTATGTAACTGCTCCATCATTACTCATCTTTCATGGGTTCTTGAAGAAACTCAATTGATTTCCCATATTTCCACAAGATCAAAACTCAACTGATGGTTTGGGAAACTATCTATGAATGTGACCCAACCTACTACACTGGTGATAGATCACTCGAGTAGGATCCTTTTAAAAAAAATCCTTCCCCCTAACAACTCTATTTTCCACAGCTCTAATCAACATTCTCATAATGAAGATTCCATCTCTAAAAAGTCATATATCTTAACCATAAAATAGATACCACTTTTCCTCAACTAGAAACCTCCTACAAGTTCTCCTAAGAAATGAGAGCCTAATTCAAAACTTTGAAAAACTTCTTCATCCTAAAGATATTCACCTAGGACTTAATTTCACATTTAATCCCATCCTGAACTCATTTCCCCATTATAACCTCATCTTTTTCTAACACTCGAGAAAATAATTGTAGGTATCTATAGTGACCAGCATATCTCATAATATAAATAGTCTTCTTAGTTAACCTTATAAACTCATTTGCTCTATCTCTTGTCTAAGAGTCTCGAGTTATAATGCACTAATAACTTGTCCTAAAATTCCTTCCAATCCATATTTTCTATCTATCCATCCTGAGTCTGGATGTCCCATGAAATCATTACTTTACCACATAACATATAAGTATCTGATTTGAATCTCTTCTCAACAGGACTCTCTAAGTGGTCAGGTGTCATCTGGATGGACTCAACCCAGAACTCTACTACCTTAGGTCCACCCTCTCTAGTAAATATCAGAGGGAGATGCTACTGAAATTACCATTTCAGATCCAACATTATTTTTGCAAACCTTCTTGGGTTTATTTCCATAAGATTCATAAATTGGGAAAAGTTCTCACATAACTTCTTTGTAACTTCCTCACTTGGCACTATCAGTACCTCAACTTCACTGCTGGTGAATCATCTCCACCTATATCCTCCTATCATTCTCTCAAAAAGCATTGTCATGGAGGCATATCTCTAAAATTACAAAACCACACCTTAGGACACATAACACAACTTTAACACATTTACGCCAGTTGGATTGACAATAATCCATAACATTTCATCCCTCCTTTCCTACCATATGTTCAAAATCAAGGCACTATCACTACCCTTAACCATCTTACATCTATTTCATGGTTAAAAAGGTTAAACTCATTATCATTATTCAATTTTATCATTATAAACCCATTTATTCTCATATTGAATAATTTTACAACATCTAATTCATATTAGAAACCTTTTACAATTAAATTACACAAAAAAGGAAAAACATTAAAATTTCAACAACTTACCCAAAACCTATTTTCCCGTGAGTGGCTAAAAATAATTCATGTCAAAAAAAATCTCGAGTTCCTTGAATGATTCATGCATACTCAACTTTCGTTCCATATCAGTCCACAATTCAAATATCATAAAAACCCAAACCAATTACAACACCACACAACAATTGCATCACTCGAGGATAAATAGCATCAAATTGTAACAACACACATCAATAATAATAATCCCACCCTGGGTACCTGACTTTTACCCTCATACATGGGGTAGATACTCCCATGAACGAGTTCTTAACCAAAACCTGAATCTTCCTATTCTATTTTCTAACTTTCCCAAATAGTAATATAAAATAAAAGAAAAGAAAAATCTTCTGATAACACTTTGTAATGTCCTTGCCCAGGTGCCACACACCGGTTCCCCGAGTCATTTGGTCACATGACCTAAGGCACACCTCTCCATACTCCATAGTATGCCGACAAGCTGCAAGGGTCTAATATCGAAAATGGGGATACTATACCCTCTTAATAAAAGTATCATAAAAATGGAAATAAATAAGAATAACCATATGATATAACCAATAACCAAACCAAATCAGTATAACATGATGACCAAAATAGGAAACAAAATACCCAAAACTAAACAGTAGATATTTCATGCCAAATACACATAAAGTTTCAATATGAAAAAACCCAATATTAAAATAAATTGAAACCTCCCAATATGGTCTTGAATCACGTCATATTCCCTCATCAATGATCTATCCCAACTCATCCATATAACATAGGGATATTTCCCTTATCCTATCCTGTAACCATGAAATATATTCAGGTACTGATCAAGAGGACTGAGTAGGGTGTGGGTACAACTCAACAGGACACCACCACAATATCTAAAATATTATCCAGTCAATAATTGTGTATAAATTTTTATAAATAATAATACAAGAAATAATGTTTCTAGTTTACATATATTCAATTATTCTTTATTTAACTATATAAACCTAGCAGTTCCCAAGGACACCTGAACTATCCATACCTGCTTCAACCCATGCCAGAATCTGAACTAGATGACATATTCAGTCCATAATTCATTATAACACATTGTATTTCATTATCTATTTCATTTAATTTCAATTCATATATTGGTCACATGGAACCATAGTCTAATGCCAATGTTTTCTGCCTATATTTCCATGCCTATGACCCCATGGGTATTTGAAGCAACAGTCTCTGTCCCATAACTCATTTATCAATCAATCACACAAGTGGTATTTTGAAATAGCAATCTATGACCCACAATAATATATCAATTTGTCACTGTGGGATTTTGAATCATCATTCCATTTCCCACATACATTTATCAATTTATCACTATTTCATTTTGAAGAAGTTGTCCATGTACCACACACGAGTATAAATTTATCACTATGGGATTCTGAAGTGGAAATACATTTCCCACACATGATTTATTAATTAATCACACATATATCACATATCTCGCATCAATCAATATTAATCAACATTAGTCCATTTACCAACATTTCATATCAATGTACCAACAAAATTTATCACAACAAACATGATTCTTAAATTAAATCACATTGAGTAATATAAAATTCTCTATTAATCCATTTTGTATTATTTAACATTATAACTCATTAACCTTCTAAGGTTAAGACAACCATCTCATAATCCTCATTATCAATTAATTCATAATCACGTTAATTGAAAAATTACACCTTCCCAATATTCCATCAATTCTATAATGACACATTCCATTGATTAATTCATTAATTACTTAATCCAATACCACCAATTGCATAGTCACTACATTTCATTAATTAATACACTAATTAATTAATCCAATTCTGTGTTTCTATAAATTAATTAATCAATTAATTTATTCACATAAAGATTCAATTGTCAAACATACCAATTAAAATATAACAATGCATACACGTAATTGGAATCAAGACTGTGGGAATTGAATTTAGACTGCTTGCCTTGAAATCAAGGCTGAATGCCCACTAATGGAAATCCCCAATTGAAGTGGAATAATGAAAATTGCAAAAAATAAGGATATCTGGATCCAAAACCTACGAATAAATATCTAATAAACCTATATTTATATTCATCACAAATAGTGGTTAACATCACTTCAAATGATGATATAATGTTGGGATAGAGAGATAGGAAATTATATGGGATGAAAATATTTTATTGGGATAGGTGAAGATATTCAATTCAGGAATAAAATCATCAAGAACGGAGTTCATTGCTCCTCATAATACATCTGGGTGCCTCCAAATATAGGATAAATTATTTAGGGCCAATTTAGGGTTGATTTAGGGTGAATTTTTGGGGTTTGTATAATTTTAATCTAATTTTTCATGCTTTAAAATCCCATAAGAATGGTTTTCTACTTATGGAGAATGTTTCCCCTAACTATTCAAATAACTATGCACGTTCTCCTAGGGGAAATATGGTTACTTCTTAGAGGGTGAATGTTGTGAAAAAACATGTGTCAACCATGCAATCTCTCTCTGTTTTGGGTTGCACGGTATGTTGGGGTTGGGCGCACTGTTTGGAAAATACGTGTGCCAACTATGTAATTCCCAAAACCTTTTAAAAATCTATAAAATTGCAACCAAACACACACAAGATAAAACCCAAACAATATATACTCAAAAAAGGTAAAATAGTACAGGTAACAAGCCTGATACATCTTCAGAAAAGGTTGGGATCTTCAACAACCCATTAATGTTCTACAGTGGAAGTGGGATGTAATATCTATAGAATTTTTTGGCAAGAATTATACATTTATCTAGAGTCCATGATTCTATATATGTGAGAATAGACCGACTTACTATGTCACAACACATCCTAACCAATATAGAGAATATTTTAGTATAGATATTAGGATGCTTGTACATGAAAGAGATAGTCTGGCTTCACAGAGTTACCTTGAAAATCATCTCATATCATGATGCAAACTTCCCATTACGATTATGGATACTACTATACGAGGCCTTTTGGACTAATATTTTATTGATTACAAAGTTTTACCATATGATATATGGCTATAATAATATTACTATTTAGGTTCTGGAGGACAAGATTCGGGCTTGAATATTCAACTTTGGTCATAGTTAGGAGAATTACCTACCCTTGGAAGAGTTTGCATATAAAAAAATCTATCTTAACAGCATCGGTATGGAACCATTTGAGAAATTGTTTGGAGGACCTTTCAATTCCCCACTATGATGGACTAATCCATGGGATTCAATACTCATGGCCCTGAAGTTGGTTTGAGCTATCAAAGAGAAGGTTTGGATCATCCCTGAGTGGAAAAGGACTTCCCATAGATGTCAAAATTCAGATGTAGACTGATGAAGGAGGCCGATGGAGTTTTTAAAGAGGTTACATGTGTTCTTTAATGTCTCACCTCGGTGAGGATTGTAGATATTTCTTTGGTGGGCTAATTCATCTTTGAGATTCATTGGAACATTCTTGATACTACATGGGGTTAGTAAGTTGCATACCACATAGGCCTACCTCCATAGTAGGACCGAGTGCATGATGTATTTCTTATGTATCAATTGAGATGGTATATTTATGATTCATCACATGTTATCGATTGGGGTGAGATGTAAATCAATAATGGATCTAAATTTTCAAATTACCTAGTATAGATTAAGGATTAGTATCAGAAGACCCATCATGGATGATTTATTCCCTTAGTGTTGGTCTGATGGAAGCATAGGAATATTCAAGAGATGTCTATGGAGTGGGAAAACATATGTGAGATATGTATCCCCATATTTTCTATTAGTGTTGTTTTATTTTATGGAAAAAATCCCTAAGGTTGGGAGAATGTAAAGACTATTTTTTCCAGGTAAAATTTCAAATATTTTAAAAAATATTTCTTGAGTTATTCACAAATTTAATGTGGGATTCTTGTGCCCAGGAATCCTTGATGTTGATATAATAAAAATATTTAATATATTATATCACACACACATAAGTTTTTTGAAATAATGGAATATGTATTGAATTTTATTACATATGGTAAATTTGATACCACAATTAAATCTATAATGAGGGCATGTAATAATATTTGTGTGTGTTAGGTGTTTTGTTTAAGGATATCCACATACAGCATAATAAACTGAAAAATTAATTAATTGATTGATTATTATTATTTATAGTGAACTAATCCCTTTATATCTAATTTTCTTATGGAAAAATTATAGGGTAATATGAATAAACCTATATATTTTATAGGATCATGGAGGAGTTTTTTGGAAAAAAACAATGTTATCGTGGTTTTATGATCAATTTTCCAAGAAGTTCATCTTCAAAAAAAGAGTTATTGGATCTCATCAATGAAACTGATGTGGAATTATTCTTTATTAGGGATTGATCCAATCTTGAGGTAGGATGTTTTATTTTTTTGTCCTGATATTTTATTACCCTTTATATAATATGAATTAATTCCTTCTAAGATTTATTCACTGATCAATGTTTGATTTTAAGTTGATAATATCCCTTTGGAAATAGGAATTTATTTGTTTATTTTTTTTTATTATCTTACATTTTATGTTTTCTACATCAATGGAATGAGGAAAATTTGAAAAATGGCTAGCATATGTTTCCTCAAATTTTGGTTTTGTTCTTTTCTACCCTAATTCTTTAAATTATCATTTTCAATATTTAATTTAACTGTTGTTTCAACAATACCTGAAAATTGATTGTTACGCATTCAATCTTTAGTTTAATGGATTGTTTACATTGGTTCAAATTCAAGATTGAACGCGTGATTGTGGTGTGATGACGAAGAGGGATGATTTGGGATCAGATCAAAAAAATTCATTTAGGGTTTGGTATTTCGGCGATGTGATGTGATGGAGGCATTCTCGAATGGATGGATGGTTAGAATTCGGAAACGTAAAATGGACCAAGAATGATCAACCCTATATATTTATTTAGAGATGTGATTTTTTTTATCTAAAGGTTATTCTATATTGGTTGATATGTGTTAAAAAACTAGAAAATCTATGAAATCCCAACATACACAACATGTAGTTTTAAATAACACACATTGTGTGGAGCCCCTCCTATAGCGGTTAGTGTTTACATATAGGGAAAAATATCACACTTCGTGGGACCATTCACAAATAATGTGACCATAGATTAGTGACCTGGTAATCCCCGAGGGTACATGAGCATGGAAATGACCATTGGGTAGGAACATGGCCAGTGTACATGGGCATAGATAGAGTATACAGGTGCAACCATTGTATGCAGGCATGGACAGATTACACAGGCCTGTGCTGGAGGATATGGGCATGGAAAAAGACTCAAGTAAGTCTAAACTATCCCAGACACATTTTTCATTCCTTATACATGTTGTGTAATTCTCCCACGATAGGTTTGATCTCCCATATGTGTCATTATAGTTGAGTATCAGTTGGGTGTGTTCCCTTCATCCATCCCTATGTGGTTAAAGTGAGGTATCCTATCCTGAGCATTGGTTGAGTGATCCCTTATATGAATAAGTTCTGTACAGAGTCAAGTATCCCTCCATGTGGAATAGGGTTTGACCCTCTATTATTCTTCCCCATTTTTTGATAGGTTTCCTGTACTAACATTCAAGTAATATGATCCTCATCCTATTGAATTACTCTAGGTAGGGTTATTTATCCCCCATTAGCCCTAAGTGTGATCCTCTATCTATGTGTCAGAATATTTTGAGTAATAGTGTGTACTTATTCATATAGAGGCCTAATGAGAATAATCTATCAAATGATAACCATAAATTTTAACAAGACTCAAGGAGTCAGTTCTCCTAAACAAGCATTACCTTGAAACCATGAGTGGAATACTAGGTTTGAGGTATGGTTGTGACCCTGGTTTGAGAATTCATGTCTATTTTTAGTATATCCAATTTGATGTAATCCTTTATTATGATTTGTCTCTCTTTGGTGCTTTATGTTTGGTGATTTTGCGGTTTCCTACTAGGTATTCTTATACTCACCCATGTATGGACTCTGCTTTCAAATGTCATCTTATGCATATGACATGCATTTCGATGGATTCCAAGGTGGACTGGGAAAAGGTGGAGAATAATTGCATTGGATAAACTGCAGTCGGTTCAAAGAGTTACTTCTATATATAATTACCCTTCTTTCTAATAGATTAGATTATTTTAAAATTTTGGTAGGCTTGTATCTAGACTTTTTCTTTCCCATATGGGTGTCATAATCTAATATGGGATTTAGTTGTATGAAATAATCTTGTTATCAGTTGTATCTTTCCTTTCTACATTATATTTATGTTTTTAGATGTGTTTGTTTATAGGTACCTTAGTTTAAGGCCTCACATGTGTGTGATATGTTAACTCAATTCTTGTTTCCCTCCCCTGGTATATTGTAGGAGAGCTTGGGGAGTTATTCTTGGATTCCATCCATCTAGGTGGGCCTTGGTGGTTTGGTTCATGATAGGTTAAGGTGGAGTAAGTTGGAGTTCACTCAAGGCATGTGGGCCTTAATTCTACTATCATGACTTCTAGAATCATGGGTTGTGATTGTGACAATTTTAGTAATTATAATAGAAATAATGACATAATCTTTAAGAAAATGGATAATGTTATCCTAAATGAATAGATCTAGAATAATGAAATTTTATATTCTATTAGATGTTCTTTTAGTATGAAAGGTATGAGATGCTACCCTAAAATGAGTAAAATAAAGATAAGATAAATAAGAATAGATAAAAGATGGGGGAATCTGACTGGTCCTAATGACTCCATATGTTGGCATTGGGAAAATAAGGTACATATGTAGAAGGATTATTGGGATTGGAAACTCAACACCAAAAATTGATTTTTTTTTTCATCCACAAACTCTACATCTGAAGGGGATGATGACATGTTAATTCTAAGTGTCATGATCTTGACCCTTGATTTTGGATCCTAATTTAAATAAACTTATAAAATAGTATATATGAAAAACCATGATTACTGAAGGCTTAGAAAGTTCCACCTTATAGATAGAGTTCATTGAGGTTATTAGTGTGGTATATGTGATGATTTGAATAAAGAATGGAAGTGTGCTACACTTAAAAGAAATCTATCATATCCTGGGTTTATAGAAGAAGCTAATTTATGTAATTAATATTGATGATAGGAGATTTTTACTGTCATTGGGAAGGGTGTGTGAAAAATCACAGAAGGTTTCATGGTTATTTCCTAAGGTGTGAAAGATAAAACGTTGAACCATACTGGGGTAATGGATGGTATCAAGCATGTTAGAGATGCCAATTTTATAATTTTAAAGATATTTCATGATAATCTATGAGACATTGGTGAGAAAGCTTTATGGATCATAGCTTCTAAATAATTACTGAAGCTTGATCTCATAGAGTATGTAATTTATATTGGTTGAAACCAAGGAAAGTATCATAAGGTATCATTCAACATAGATATAAAGGAAAAAATGAAGTAGAACCTCGACTTGTTTTATAGAAATGTATAGGTACTAGTATTAGTTTGATCTCATGGAGGTTCTCATTTATTTATTACCTTCATTGATGATTCCACAAATAAAGTGTGGGTAATTTATTTCAAACACAAGTACAACGTTTTTTATAAATTCCTGAGATAGAGATCCATGGTAGATTCTAAGACTGTAATGAATATGAAAATATTTTTTATTGATAATGGATGTTATTATGGGGGAAGAGAGTTTAGGATATTATTTTGGATGAATGGAATCTAAATGGAGAATATTTTTCTTAGAATGTATAAGAGAAATTGTACAGTGTAAGGGAATAATTAGATACTGGATGATAGATTTAGGTGTATGCCGTTATGATTTGGATTCTTGAGGAGTTTTGGAACAATTTGATTAACTATGTTTTTTATTTCATGAATTACTGTCCCTGTGAATTAAATGGGTATCAACTTTTATAATAACCCTGGTAAAGAAGAACGGTGGACTTTACTCACCTATATTCTTGAAGTTGTGTTTCATATTTCCATATTGATGTTATGGGTAGGGAGATGTTGGAAGATATATACTGATCAAGTTTATCTATTGTATATAGTGAAGAAAACATTGGTTTCAAACTTTTGTATAATAATCAATGGAAGGTTATCAAAGTCTATAAATTTCTATTTAATAAAGTTATCTTGCGGAAATATCCAAACTAGATAAAAATTATCATTGGAGAAAAGAAGTGATAAAGCAAGACAAGGTTGAGATAATTAGATATCGGGTAGTATCGAGTTGTTTATGGAGTATAAAAGTTTTAGTTTTAGAGTTACAAAAATGTTATAAAATAAAATATATTGATCATGTTTTGGAAGTACCATTTCCCTATGTATTGTAATTATCATGTAAATAGGAATCTCACAAAAAAAATTTAGAAGTGTGATGTCTAGAAAGAGAAAAACCATAAGATTTGAGAAGTTCTAAAAGGTTTGAAAGAGCTATGTAGTGGTTTAATTCTAGAATGTACTTTCTAATTCTAATGAATAGTGGGGTACCTAAAATCCTTAGTGAGGTGAGAAACCTAAGTGACACATTGAAGTAGGATAAGTTAATGAAATAGGATATTGATTCCCTATTTTTTATACATGTAAGATATTAGAATGACCATAAGAAAATAACGAACCTTATGTAACGTCTCATTACCTTCTTTCAGGTACTTCTTGACTATTGTTTTGACTCTGTTTTTTTAGGTCTATTTCAGTATTTTTGAGGATAAATATCATTTTTGGAGAAAATTAACTTAAGTCTAGGTATGTATATTTTATTGAATTATTGGATTATAAGTAAAAAAAATTAAAAGTACTTAAAGGTTTCTCTTTGGTACTAGGTTGATTTGGAGACTTTTTTGAGTTTTTTCATCGTGTTATGGATGTGTATTGTCTACAGGGTAGATTCTTTCTATGAATTTATTTCATGATTTGAATCCATTTCTCAATGGAATCCATGAATTAGTTTTATTACATGAATGATGTAAATACTGTGAACTATTTTCATGAAGTGAAATGTTTGAGATCTGTATTGTTGACCCAGGCCAATGCATTTTTCAGCATATACACCTCCCAATATATTAACAACATGAATTAAGGATTATTTTCATGAATTCCTTGGGTCCATTTTTTTTAGGCACAAAATTCTGGGAAAAAATTCATTTTTATACAGCTTATCCTCTTGAACCCTAGGGATTCTCCAATAATTTTTTGGGTTATTTGTTCCCATCTGTATATCTTAGTTTTTCATTTTATCCTCAGTGAGTCTCTTAACATTGGATTTATCCTTCTCCTTTTTAGTGGTATGATATATTGTTTTCAAAAGGAATAATAGTTTGAGCTAGATGATTGTTAATCTAGGATTTCATTTTTGATCACTTTCAGCTTCATTGTTCATTAGTGTTTCCCATTTTGGATTATGATTTGATCACTGATTAAATGGTAGGTAGCTCCTTATGATTTTTCCCTAAAATTAAAACCATAAATTTTATAATGGATTTGAAATTATATTTAAAATGATTTAAAAATGAGGAATTGATATGATTGATGTATGCTTAATGAGAAGGCATGGAAATTGTAAAAAACGCCCAATTTTAGTGGAATTAAAATTGTTAGGATGATTAGATAAAAATTGATGGCTTGATTTGAAAAAAAATTAGATAAATGGATCAAAAATAAATATGATTTGAAAATGAGTGAATTAAAGAAAAGTCAGGTTTTGTTTTAAAATTTTATAGGCATGTCCAGAACTAAAAGTAGATAATTTTATTTTGAAATGGTTGATTTCCTATGATTAATTGATTGATTTTCCGAGGCACATATGATGCTAGGTAGTTAGTGGGTAATTAGGATAATAATTCTAGGATATGATCCCCTATAACTAGATTGATGATAAAAAGACTGAAATAAAATAACTGTAGCTTTATTTTCCTTGATGGGGAGTTGAGTCCTGACAATCAAAGTCAAGGGATGTCTTTATACATTGAGTCGATATCACTGATTGAGTAGGGTCAGGATCCTTTTACTAGAAACTAATAGACCATAAGTATTTTTCCATGGTGATATGATATGTTTGATTTGATGATAGCTTGAAATATATTAATATAACTATTTTATTCATGAAAAATTCTGTCTATAAATGATTTATATAAAATTTTCATTTAATCATAATTTGATATATCATCCATATTTTTAAGTTGAAACCATGTTTAATTAAAAATATTTAATTTCCATCGCATGCCTTTATTTTTTTAAATTGAAAGAATACTTTGTTTAATTGTTATGAAATTGATTATGGAACACTTGGTGAGACCCAACTGGGCGACTTGATCACGCCATATTTTTTCCTTCAAGAATTTGAAGGTTATCTTATTGTAGATCCATGAAAAGAGAAATTGCCACTTGGAGGTGGTGGATGTTCTTGATCATTGACACTTAGAGTTATATAGGTGACTATTTGAGATGTGATCCACATATAACATAGTTTTATCTTTGATATTTATCTTTTTAGAAATGGTGTTTTTAAATGATTTATTATTTGGTTATTGCTTTACCAATTTGTTTATTGTACTTTCTCCCTTTTGGAGTGTTGAGAATACCAACTTTCACTCTTTATCTTCCACTATCCTATTGAAGAAATCATTCCCTCTTGATTCTTGTATGATACCAAGTTATAGTTACCAACCCATGGGAATTAGGAATGCCCTTCAGGCCATGTCAGAGTCAGCTTGTGTATCCAAGTACAAGGGTATCGAATATGGTTCATGATAATGTGGTATCATAGAAATAGTTTACTTATCATTCCCTGATGTTAATATGTAGTATGATTATTCCTAGTATACAGGAGTTAGGATTAATGTTACTTATGAGGTTTTTGGAAGTGCATCCCTGGCTAGCTCACATCATAACAATCCTTAAGTCACCATGGGTGTTTATTAAAAGTGTCTTTGAGGAATGTTTTGATCTGATTTCTATGTGTTTCCCTCTTTTTGAGTTTGTTGAAATTATAGTCTTGAAATGTTCATAGTGGAATTTATATTCCTATATCTTTTTTGAGTTATTTTATGTGTATCATTGCTGATTCTTTCAGTGGTTTCTATTGAAGTTATGTAGAATCATACCTCTGAGAAGTAATTTGAATAGGATACACATGGAAATTAGATGGAAGCTACTATCGAACCATAGTACATGAGTCTTCTATTTTAACTAAATCATTTTGAAATAGGGTTGCATGTTTTCCAAGATTTGGGATAGACACTATAACATATTCCTATTCATGATCTAGTTGTGAAAAATCAAAAGGATAAATCAAGAGGTCATTCTCAATATTTTCATAATTAGAATCCACAAGCGTTCCAAGGCTAAAATGATCTTCAAGAGGTTGAGCATTGGTTTAAAAATATAAAGATACTTTTTGAGTTAATGGAAATACCAGATTTGATAAATGTAAATTGTGATAACTTTCATCTAGAAAGACCCAATAGGGTACGGTGGGATTTTATGGTGATGGTAAAGAAGCATGAGGGTCTAGAATAGAAATAAAATAGAATTGGGTGACCAATTCATGGTGTAATATCATTACACCTCATGCATCTATTGTAACATTTTTCCTTAGTTTAATAAATATTTCTAGGGAATGAATAGGGTGGACAATTTTTAGATCGATCTGCTACTAAAAAATATGGTTTTAGATAAATCAATGGAGTTTATCAATCTCCATCATGGTGAAAAGATCGTGACTTGGTATGAAAACTGGTGTGTTGATCTTGTTCGGTTCACTCCTATGGTAGTGAATAATGGGAAGATGAAGGCATGAATATTTAATATGAGGATTCATTATAATATATGAACATAGGTTTTCTTACTAAATATCAATTCTTTTTTTGAGGTGAAGGATAGAGATTTGGTGGTTAAGCTTGACCTGGCTGGTAATTTAGGGATAACAAGAGTTCAATTTTCCCCCAGTGGTAGTTTTGTGAGTTTCTTTAAGGTAACTAGAAATTGTGATGATTCTCATTGTGATTTTATATAGAATGAATCATCCATACCTCCTATATTACTAGGAAGAGTCCCTTTAACTTTATTTCAGTATATAAAGGTCGTTCTTTTGAAATAGTATCATATTGAGGTGCCAAAGATCTGTAGTTCTTATGGTCACTTGGGACACCAAAAAATGTATTGCCATTTTATTTCTTCTCCATGTAGTGGCATGGGATCATAAGCACCAAGAATAACTATGGTTCAATCATATGTTTCATTAACTAAGGAATTCCAACAACAAGAATCTAAAACAAAGATTCTCCATATAATGTAAGTGTCTCTAAAGGAAGCTAATGTGGGTTAAGAAACTATGATAGGTACCATCACTATATCTTCATATTAAATTACTACTTTATTTAATACTAGTGCATATCACTTGTTTATATTGACTTTTATTTTGAATTTTAGGAATCTTTATATAGAATTTTTTTTTCTTATGTGATGGATATTACTATTCCCCTTGAAACAAAGAGAGAGCAGGGTCTTCATTGTCTTACATGTGTTTTCTATTAATTAGAGATTGAGTTTATCTAGAATTTTTTGGTTCTCAACATGAAAACTCATGACATCATTTTTAGGATGGGTTGTCTTATTTCTCATAAGACCCATATTTATTTTTATCTTTGGTGGATTTACTTAACTGTTTCTAATGGGGTGTGTTGTTCCTTTTAGGGAGAATGGTACATCAGGTTGAGTATAAATAGACATCTTTTTCCATAATTGGGTAGGGTAATATTTGTGTTTGATTTTAACTTGGAGTGGGTATATTTGAAGGATTAACTAAATCTAGTTTTCATTAAGTTTCTCGATGATTTTCCTTCAGATTTCTATGTCTTGACACCGATAAGACATGTGGAGTTTTCTATTTATTTAGTACCTTATACTTATCCAATGTCTATTCCTTCTTACCATATAAAATCAGTGGAGAAAAAATATTTTAAATCTCAGTTGGATGATCTCATAGTGAAAGGCTTTATATGCCTAAGTGTGTTTCCTTGGGTGGAACCTATTCTCTTTGTGAAGAAATCTAATGGGAAACCTTTCCTTTGGGTTGATTTCTAAAAACCCAATTGAGTCACAGAAATTAAAATTTATTTGTTGCCATGGACAGATTATTTTTTTGATTAGTTGAAATGAGACAATTGGTTTTCAAATATTTTTTTTAAATATGGTTTTCACCAGTTGAGAAATAATGAATCTAACATTCAAAAGATAGGCCTTAGGGGTAGCTATGGCCATTATGGGTATTTTATTATTCTATTTGGTCTAACTAATTCTCCTATAGTTGTTATAGATTTTGGGAATATGATATTTCATGTGTACCTTGACTCTTTCAAGGTAGTATTTTTGGATGATATCTAAGTTTACTCTTAGACCAAGGAGAATCATGTATACCATTTGAGAGAAGTTATGGGAATATTTTGAAATCATTGAATTTATGTGATTCTTTCAAAAATAAATTTATAATTTCAGAAGTGAATTTATTAGGACATGTAGTCTCAAAATATGAAATTTTCATTGATCATGAGTAGGTGAAATCTATTACGATATGGGAGAAGCTTCTAAATATTTTTAAGATTCGGAGAAACTTTGTTATTGTGGGATATTACCATAGATCTGTTAGAGATTTCCCAATGTTGGATTCTCTAATGACCACTATTAATTATAAATGACTGAATTTAATTTGGGGTCATAAATTTTATAGTTATTTTGTTAATAATAAATATCTTTTGAATTTGGTAATGGTGTTGACTCTTATAAATGTCAGAAAGGGATTTTTGACCTTTTATGATACATCAGGTTTGGTCTTGGGTTATATCTTAATATAGGGTGATCACATCGTAGCCTATAGTTCTAGGAATCTTAAGCCGAATGAGAAGAATTATATGACCCATGATCTCAAAATCATAGTAGTTATGCATGCTATTAATATTTGGATGCATTACCTTTTCAATGAAAGGTTTTCCATTTCTTTTAATAAAAAAAATCTTGAGTTATATATTCTCCCAAAAATATCTGAACCTTTGGAAAAATGTTGGGTTGAGTACCTATATTATTTCAATTTCAACATTTCCTATACCCCTAGAAAGGTTAATGATGTTTATGATTCCTTGAGTAGGAAATTTTCAACCCATGTTATGAATGAATTATCAAAATAGTGAAAATGATATATCTCTTTTCTCAGTTACATTTTAAATTTTGGTAAAATGATTCTAAGGTCGATTTGGAAAATGTGAAATTGACCTCCACTCTTCTTGAAATGAATATTTGGGAGAGATAGTTTAATGATTAATTCTATATATTTAGGGACACTCTATATGGGTAGGATACAATTGGTGAATGGTCATTCTCTTAATAAGGAATCTTATGTTTCTGGAACTGGTATTATGTTATTTTTCATATAACAAAGTTTTTGGTGGGGAATTATCACAATTACCATTAGACGGTGCACCCTAAAACCATGAAAATATTCTATAATATGTGGCATTGATTATAGTGTCTGAGTATGATATGATACATTGTTAACTTTTTTTCTCATTGTTATACCAACCAATAGGTCAATGTCGAGCCCCTTAGACCATCAGTTTTTCTTCATCTACTTCCAATTCCTACTTATAAGTGAGGTGATATTTCTATATACTTTATGGTTTGGTGGTTGAATATTCAACATGTGAAAACTTTTATATGGGTTCTGATTGATATGATGACCATGTCAGCTCACTTTATACCCATTCAGGATATAAACTAGGTTCATGACATGGGAAAACTCAACATGTAGTAGATTTTCCATTTGTATGGAGTACTATATACTATAGTTTTTGATAGGGATACATATTTATGTTCACACATCCAGATAGGCCTTTAGGAGGAAATATGATCCTAGGTACATATAATAATGAAATATCATCAACAAATTGATTGAAAAAATAGCATGCTATACATATTCTTGAGGGCATGCTATGTTCTTGTGTTCTAAACTTTGGGGGATCTTGGGATAACCATTTTGGATGGTTGAGTTCGTCTATAACAATTGTTACCAGTTCTCTATAAGAATTGATCTTTTTGAGGTCTTGTATGGCCAGAATTTTATATCTCCATTATGTTGGTTGGATATTATTAAATGTTACTTGGTTGGACTGATTTTTTTCCAAGATACAATAAAAAAGATTCAGTTGATTCATTAGATTTTTTTTTTTTGAATATAGGTGGTATAAATCCTTTGATGATCATCATCAATTACAATTGGATTTTTTTTATTAAGGACTAGGTGTTTTTTAAATTTTCACCTCATTTGGGACACCAACCTCCTAGGAAAAAGGGAAATCTTACATTGAGATTTATGGGTCCTTTTGAAATTTTTGAACTAGTGGGTAAAGTGGATTATCATTTGGAACTTTCACTACCATTTAATTAAATCCACAACATGTTTTATGTATCATAGTTTTGAAAGTTTATTTCTAACACTTATCATGTTTTGTGCTTGGAAGACCTTGATATTGATACATATATCTCTGGGACTGATCATCTAGTAAGGATTATTGATTCTAATACAAAATTTTTTCATGGAAATATGATACCTTTTGTACATGTTTTATGATAGCACGGTTCTAATTCACATGAGATGTGGGTCAAGAGGCACTAATGAGAGAGAATTTTCCTTATCTAATTGAAATGAATTATTCTTGATATTATTTTTTTGGGATATAATGTGTTTATGGTGGGGAGTTTCTAATATATTGTTAGCTTCTTTTAGGTAATTCATGATTCTTGTTTTAATTACCTTTTTTATTGGGTTTGTTTTATGATTTTTAAGGATAAAGAGAATTTTTTCTAGAGAATGGCCTTAATTCCAGGAATGTGTGTCTATTTAAATTAGTGAAGTACAGGTGTAAAATTTTTAAAGGATTTAGAGGGTTTTCTTAGGTTTAGGGTTATGTTGGAAGATTTTATGAGTTCTTTTAGTATGTTATAGATGTGTACTGTCGTATTCACATCATGAATGTATTTCATGAAATGAATTTTTTTCTTGTTATAATCCATTAATCTGTTTCATAACAAGAATGATGTTAATGTCATGGATTATTTTCATCATGTGAAATGGTCAATATAAGTAATTTTCACTTGGGGCAATGCCTTTTTTGGAGTATAAACTATTAGGGATATTCACATCATGAATCAATGATTCACACTGTGAATTCCTCAAATATAGTGGGTTTCTCTACGTTGAAGCCTAAAAAATTCATTTTTTATCCTCTCCACTATAACCTTAGGGATACTTCATGTAATTTTTGGGATATTTGAACCCTTTCAAACATCTTGGATTTGTTTTTGATCCTTTATGAGTCTTATTGCTTTGGTTTTCTTCTTTTCTCTACAACCCCTCACTAGAAGTAGTATAATCTCATGTTTGCTGATGAAATTGGAGGTTTATCTTTATTATTGTTTATCTAGGATTTCCTTGTTGGTCTCCTTCACCGTTGTTCTTTGTTGGAATTTCCCATTGTGTGTGTTTATTTAATCGCTAATTAAAAGGTAGGTGGTTCCATATGTTTTTTCTTTACAATCAAATCCCTAAAAGTTGAAAATTTTATTTTCAATTAATTTAAAATGATTGCTTTTATCATGATTTATTGATTGATTGATTGAACCACATGTGATCATGGGTATTTAGGGGGTAATTAGGACAAGCATGCTTGGATGTAACCCCTGGAACTATATTGATGATAAAAATGCTGACATAAACTTACTACGGAATAATTTACATTGATGGAGAGGTGAGCCCTAATAAACCAAGTCAAGGTACATGTGCACACATTGATTCAAGATCACTAATTAAGTTTTTTTATGATCCTTTTACCAAAAACTAACATATTACTGGGATACATACATGGTTCTATGATGTATTTTATTTTATGATTAAATTTCATTCAGTTATAAAACTATATTGTTTATGACAATTTATTTATATAAATATTTTATATAAAAAGTTCATTTAATCATGTTTTGATATATCTGTTATATTTTTGAATTTAAAGCATGTTTCGTTGAAAATATGAAATTATTATTTCATGAAACGTTTTATTTAAATTTAAATCATACATGATTTAATTTCTATGGAATTGATTATATAACACTTGGTGAGACCCTATTGGGTTGATAGTTCACACCCTACCTTTGCCTTTAAAAATTTATAGATTATCTTTTTTTAGGTCTAAGAAAAGGGAATGAACCACTTGGAGGTGGTGGATGTTATTGATCCTTAGGACCCATAGTGATGGAGTTGATAGCAGGAGATGTAATCTTCTTATTAAATGGGTTTTTCTTTTATATTTATCTTGGAATAAGTGGTTTCTTTTGATGATGTATCATTTGGGTATTGTTTTACCTATTTTTTCTGGTAATTTCTCCCTATGGACTGTTGATAATAACAACTTATATTGTTTATCTCTAGATATCTTGTGAAAAAAATTTCCCTCTTGATTCTTTTATTATGTAAAGTTGTAGTCATCAACCCATGGGGATCGAGAACAACATTCAAGGCATGTCAAATCTTACTCAGGTATCAAGGTACCAGGGTATCCAGACTCATTCATGACAATTTAGAACAAGTGGTTTTATTTTATGATGGAGGAAGTGAATCATAGAATCTATTATAATATGTGGTCTGTTGTGAATTATTTTAAATGGTTGAAATGTGTGTACTTTGGTGAACATTTGTCATGTATTCTAAATCACACAACAGTTCGAACGGTGCTCAAATTGTTCTCCATGGAATATTTTTTTTGAAAAAATGGATATCAAGACTTATTTTATTCATGGGGACTTAGAAGTGAAAGTATATATTGAGAAATTAGAAGGTTTTATACTAAAATAGAATGAGGTACTGGTGTGAAAGATCAAGATAATTACTTATGGGATTAAACATGCACCAAATTAGTTGAATCAGAAGTTTGATAACTTTATAATGGAATGAAATTTCATCCAGAGTAATGATGATAATTTTTTTATCAGAAGTTATATAGATATGGGAGTTTTTTCATAGTTATTCCATAAATTGATGTATTACTATTATTATGACTTATGATATAAAGGCTGTAAGATTTTATGTTTAGATTTTCTATATGATTCTAGAATATGGATATTGGTTCTGCTAAATGGATGTTGGGGGTGAGGATTGGAAGCAACCAGAGTTCTAAAACATTGTTCCTATCATAGTCAATGTATATCTAGAAAGTGTTTCTGATATTCTAAATAGGAGATTAAAATATTATGATCACTCCACTTGTTTGAAATTTTACAATTTCAAAGGATAATACTGCTAAAATAAATAAGGAGGCTAGTTGTATGATTAAGGTTCTTTATTACTTAGTAATGGGAATCCTGTGGTATGACATACTTTTTTACATGGCTTGATGTAACTCAAGAAGTTTGTGTGGTTAGTAGTTTTATGGTAAATCTAGAAAAGGATAATTAAGAGGTTGTTTATTAGATCTTTTGATATCTCAAAATAAGATAGATCTTTCACACAATTTCAAAGTTGATGATCCATTCCAAGGAATTAAAAATGATGACTTTAATGTAGATATATACTCACATAAAATAACCAATGCCATTATATTTAAATTCGGAGGAATTTTTATGATCATTATTTCTAGTATATAATTTGAAATTGCATTATTAACCATGGAAGCTGGATATATTGAAATAACATAAGCAGGTAATGGGTTGGTGTGGTTGAAAGGATTGTTGGAGTATATCTGAAGGAGGAATGAAATCATGTGTTGTATAATGATAGCCAAAGTATTATACACATGACAAGAACCCAAAAAATTACTCACAGATGAAGAAAATTCAACTAAAGTTCCACTTATTTGGGAAACTCTTGGAATATATAGTGTTGGAACCATGAAAGGATAAATAGAATTAGAATTTTACTGATATCTTAACTAAAGTTATAGATCTGCAAAGTCCAGATCACCATAGTGATTCAGTGGGGAATGGATAACTTATAAGTTATAATATCTTATAAGCTCTAATGGAATTGAATATAGGAACTAAATATGTGGTGTTTCGAAATATGGTGACCTAGAGGAATTGTTATTGAAGCCTAAAAAATGATTCTCAAGTGGGAGATTGTTTGTATTGACTATGAGAAGTTTTTTTAGTCAAGTGTTATATATTTTAGAAATAAAAATATTTCAAAACTACACATAGAAATTGAATGAAAGATGGTGAAACAAAACCTAAAGTATGTAAGTATTAGTTATATCTGACTTCGTATGATAATGTGTGGAAGAAAAATGTTCATAGGAATAACTTTGATTATACTTCATAATAATTACCTAAAAGTTATCAAATTATACAAAAGGTTTTCATCATGTAAGAGTAAAGGGATGAATTAATGGATTATTACACCATTCACTTGAAGGTCTGATTGAGGTCACAGCGCATTGTTAGTAGAAATGACTTCTACAAATCAGATGGTAGTGGAACTGATTCATCCTAAAGATAACTGCAATTCTCATTTATAAATAGATAGAGTTATATCACTTATATGTGGTTGTAACTTGTTTTAATTCCAATTTATATTCTATTAGCTTGTGAGTTATCATGTTCTTTAGTAATATCATATTTACTTTTCAATTGAAGTTGTAATTTCCCATGGATCAAGATTTTGATATGAACCATGTTAATCATTTAATTCCTTTGTCATGTGCTTTACATCAGTTGGTTGTTCGTTCCATTTGGGTTTTCATCATTGAATAATAGAGTTTTCAGAAGCCACATGGATGGGGTGCCTGATTTTTTTGGCTTAGAAAACACCTATCCATGGAATTGAACAATCAGAACATATGGTGTCCTTTTTCCACAATTGATATCGGGAAGAAAATTTCAGTATTCAGAATTTTGTGGTTCAAAATTGTTAGATCTGGTGTAACAATAACTTACTTAGAAAATAAATCACTACTCAAATCATTATGGTACTATGTTTTAGGAATAACCATCATCATATTTAAATTATAAGTACTATAATATGAATAAAATTGACATGATCTTTAATTTCGATCCATAAGCATAAGAATCAAAATTAACATCAAGGACAGAAATGAAATAAAATAAAATGAGTTGATGAATTCCTCATTGATAGAAAAATGAAAATGGATTATAACACAATGATGAATAAGGATAGTATATCTATAATAATTAAAGGACTAATATTATCAGATAATATTATAGAGAGAGTTAAGAAAAACATAATGTGAAAGATTGAGAAATAATAGAGGAAACTATTAAGAACCCCATTCTCTTCAAAATGATTTCATGATACCTTCCCTATATATATATATTTATATAATGATGTGTTATTTTAAATAAAATTTAAATAATCTTATTATCCTATGAAGTTCCACAGATATAGTATTCAATGCTATTTTAGGTTTTCCTTAATGGTGACCATCCTTGATCGAGGGAACGAGTTGTGTATTCTACGAAAATCCATCTAGTGATACTTACTTGTTGATTTCTAGGTGCTTGATGGTTTCCCTCAAAGTGACCAAGTTTTTTTGTTCAATTAGGAAAATTCAAAATTTTCATCTCAACTAGATCAACTACATCATTACCCAACTACTCCTCACACCATTACAAGTCATGGACTCGAAACAAGGACTATCCCATGCAATATTTTTTTTCCAAGACTAATAATAATAATTCTTCCCTTTAAGAAAATATCATTTATATTAAGATGAAAACTACACTAAAATTACAATGCAAATTTTTTTAAGAGCCTCAACTAGACGGAGAATACCATAAATGTAAACTTTCCATAGAAAAAAATAAAATTTTAAAATAACCAAAAAACTAAAATAACCTAAGATACAAGAAAATAAAAATAAAGTCTTAAAATATATATTCTTATATATATTGTTTTCATTTTCATTTCTTAAGAAACATTTTTATATTTATATTATCTAGTAGATTTTGTAATGTGTTTTTAGAAAATTTTAAAAAAATGAAGAAAACTAAATTAAATAAAATCTTCATTTAATAATAATTAGAAAATTTAAATATTTTTTATTTATTTTAGATTAAATAAATTAATACAATAAAAACTAATAAAATGACATAAAATGAAATTGTATGGATGATCAGTAGGGTTATAGTGTGTAAATTAAAATTGATTATTTCGAAAATGTAAAAACTAGTTAACCAATGTGATGTGAATATTATTAACTTAAATTAAATGAAATATGAAATTTAAATTAAATACCTATGGATATCTCAAAAATCATAAATAAGATTGATGAGGCACCAATGAATCCATAATTCAGCTAATTTATGAAATTTAAGAAAAAATATTAATATAAATAAAAAATTATAATAATTATAATTAAAAAATTGATTACATAAAACCCCCTAAAACCCACATACAACTATAGGTGGTGGAAGTCTAGATAATAGGGGAATCTTGGTAGTTCAAGGTACTTTCATATAATTTCTGAAAATAAGAGAAACTATTAATAAAACAATATTGATAATAATTATAATTAAAAAATTTGATTATAAAAACAAACCATGCTTATATTTGGAGGGAGGTGACTGGATGGTTTATAGAGGATGTGGGGTTTCAATACGTTGTGTTGGGGCACTACATCGGATGACTGGGTAGGAAGAATTAGGGGAGACTCAAGCTAGGTGAGGTGAGATGGGAGGCTCAGATTAATAGTGGTTGGTCATCATCGACCAGCCGAGATGGAGACATAATAGGAAAGGTCATTGAAGTAATGGGTAGGGTAGGAGGGAAGAAATGGGTGGTGAGGTTGATGTAGGGGGTGAGGGAACCCAACAGATTCACAGGTCATCTCTCTTTTAGGTGTGTCATGCAGAGAGTAAGCGGAATTACTTGGGTTAAGATGGGAGGAAAGTGGGAAGTGAATAACCCTCAATTCGTTTCCCCATACCCATAGTGTTTACCAAGGCCATGGGTTATTTGGGATTTCCCTTGTTTTGGCCCTATTCAAAACACATAGGTAATTCCATGTCAATAAAATCCCTTTGAAACTTCATTTTATGCTCAGATAGTCATGAAACCAATCTAATGTGAAGTCCCCGTCGCAACTCTCACATTTCACCGTGAATATCCATATTGGTTTTAATAATTTCAATACTTAATGAAATCCTAATTCAATAAAAAGTCACCCAACATAACAATAATCGATAAATTCACAACATATGTTCACTAGAATGCTAGGTTAATCTTGGAAGCATTAAAATAGTATATCTTTATCCACTGAACTGAACCCTAAATATCTATAAACCACTAAAGGGGTTAGTATGACTAGAATTATCCATTTTCTTCTATGGGGGTTTTTGAGGACTGGTTTCTTCATCTCATATTTCATTATTTCAGTGTTATTTGAAGTAAAAAATATCTCATTTCTTTTTCAAATATGTTGTTCTGTTCTTATATTTTATTTTTTCTTTATATTTCTTAACCTATGTTATGTTCCCATGATCTCATACGTCATGATGAATTTATGAAGCTTACATTTTCATAAATTTTATAATATAATTAAATGTTTATAAACCCAACATATTATTATTTTATGAGAAATTTCTACTTTTTTAGGTTTTTATAGTATTTTGAGAATAATTGGAAAAATGGCCTAGTTTTGGATTTTA
Source organism: Viscum album (assembly GCA_963277665.1). NCBI lineage: Eukaryota > Viridiplantae > Streptophyta > Magnoliopsida > Santalales > Viscaceae > Viscum > Viscum album. The sequence continues at coordinate 1,212,424,127 of OY728165.1, forward strand.
ACTGTTTTATTTATATTATCTATTTTTTCATAACATTTTTTATACTAAATTTAATTATTAAATTTATTTTTTTAGGATTCCATATATCATAGGATTTATATAATTCAATCAGACCCAAATATCAATCCACTATTTATAGGCCCCAAACCAAGTCTCAAATTGGGTCTTTAATTCTATGCCCAAATCCGGAAACCTTTAAATATGGTCATATATCATAAATATTTCCAAAACAATTAAGTTAAAATTATAAATAGAGATAGAAAATAAGTTTAGAACATTTTTTCTTCTATGACCATGTGTGATTCTATAATATTCAAGGTCATAATGTCATGGTAACTTGGTTAATTGGATTACAAACTATCACCAGTCCAAAATAATTTCATGGATTTAAATAGACAAAACTCTCTCAATTATTGGCCAACCAATCTATGATATCATGGGTGCATGAGAAATACACATAATAACATCTTTTATGAAGATCATATTTACAAAATAAACCATTTAATGAATCTACCATGTGAAAACATTTGGAGGATAGGATTGGATCTAAAATGTTCTCCACCTTTCCCTATAAATTTTTTTATCAACTTCATTTCAAGGGGTTAAAAACTTGGGGGTAACATTTTTTTGACCATTTTCAATATATTTTTATTATTTTAATTACTTTAATATTGTCTTTATTTTAATATATTATCTCTCTTATTCATACCTCCATTATTTAATTTTTATTTTTTGTATTCTCTCACCATATTTCCCTTCTCAACTACACTAAAAATTGAGAATAAATCAAGATGTTTTTTCAAGGGAGGTAATGGTAGTTTGGATTATTTTTTATAATTTAATTATGTATCTTTATTAAAATTTTATAATTTTTTGTGGTCATTAAATTGATTATGGTGACCAGTCACCCTATTTTCTCTATCATCATATTCTTCTTCATGTTTATCATTTTCCTTCACTATTTGTGTCATGCATACGGTGGATCATGGAATGAGTGCTGATGGTCAGAAAAGAGGTCTCATGGATGATGTTTAGAAGAGTATTTCCCCATATGTAGAGGTCTCAGTATGGGGTAATCATTTTTAAAATGAGAAGGTGAGGTATGAATGGTCTTGATCACCTCATTGAGTTAAATATTAAGATCTTGTTTTAATAATGATTTAATTCACCATTACCTCCAGAGAATAATTTCCTTAATTATTTTGGTCTAACTTAATTTTTTGTTTCATTTCATATATATATTTATATTTATATTTATATTTCATTAATTTAAAACACCCCACCCCCCATATTTATATTAATTAAGTAGTTATATATTAGTTAGAATTTATATTAGTGACAATTGTAAATTCAATGCGTGTATGATGCCTCCTTTTGATTGACCCTATGGTGTTCCATTATGGTACATTATTAAGAAAATATGAAATTAATTGATCGAGGATCCATGAAAAATTCTCTCGTATCAATTTTTCATCACTTCAGAGGATTCCAAGTTCTTAAACACACTATTTTTCATTAAAAATCAAAAAAAAAGTGCTTCATTACATATCTCTTTTTCCCTAGGTCATGGAATACGTTTGTTATTTTTCATATTCATGGACTAGTACTAAATTTAATAGATGGGAAGATATATTAAAGATTAAAATGGAACAAAATACATAACAAATAGAATAATACAGCTTGAAGATTCAATATAATTTCATAATTCTTGAAAAAGAAAGCAAGTTGGTAGCATCAATGGCCGCCAAAGTTGAATAAGTTAAAGTTATATGGATGGAATGGAAACAAATACAATCTAAGGATAATTAAACGCTATTTCCACCTACATTTGAAGTTAAATAACCTAATAGGCCTTAAAGAAAAAACATAAAGATCAATTTTACCTCTCTCATCAATCACATGAAGTGGTTTCTGAATATTTATTTATAGGTAATACAATAATAGGATCACAACATAATTCTGAAGAAAATTGGTTAGATTTCATTGAATATGAAAAGTTCAGTGATTCTACCAACATAAAAAGTGATAATTCATCTCCTCTATACAATTCCCTTTCTTTGGAAGATGATTAAGATGCACTTTCTGAGACAATGTTTCCAATGGTCATGCCAAAAGAGATCAATTTCCAAGATGACTTACTTGAAAGGAAATATTTTTATATTGATTCAACATGTTTTAATCTTATTCAAGATGAATTCTTTTCTGAATTCCCTTTTTCTAAAATTTCTAATATAGAAAAAATGGGTAATGCCTTGGAAATGTATGTTAATGAATAATTAATTCAATTAGTTTATAATGAATATGATCTAGATAATCTTATGGTGATGTGGTTACCTCCTCTACAGAAACTTTTATAGAATATGTATAAGGACACCATGATAGTTAGTAAAGATCACCCCTATCTTATTTTCCCTCCCACATTCTTCATTCTTGTGGGTTGGGAACTTTATTATCTTCTTTGGGGGTCTCTATTATTTGTGTCTAGCCATGGGAAAAAAGTAAAATTAATATGTGAGGGTTTATCTTAATTAAATACAATTCACCATTGGATTTAGGTTAATACATTACAACTAACTAAAAAGGGACAGTAAAAACCAAGCACCCACTTTGGGGTCAAACCATGTATTATCCATTTTTTACCGACTATATTTATTTTTCTCATATTTTATTGTTTCATTATTTTAGTTTTAAAGTGGTATAATTTAGGATCCTAAATCAAGGATTTCACTTCAAAATAAATTAGTTTGTGTCCTTCCTCTCCTTTATTTAACTTTCCATACATTTAAATTTTTTTATAAAAAGGTATCATGATATGATTTTAACTAAAAATATGGTAGTTGATCGAATAAGTGTGGGGGTTTTAATGTGAAAAACCAACCTAGAATGCATTCTAAACTAAAATCTGATTCAATTCTACACTAACTTGAATAGAATTTCTAATCTTCACAGGCCGACGGCATGCATCTGAGCATCTTGAAATAAATATTAGCAATAATTTCACCCACAGACTACAAAAACAATGTAATATGTAAAATCAAAACACACATCTCAGAGTACATAGATACTCTATAAAAACTAAAAATGGAACATAACAACCCTAACCCATCTCTTGGTGGTCCACGACCACCCACTAGGTCCCAAGTCACCCACCCTTGGTCACCCAAGAATGAATCCACAAAGGAATATGATATAATGATCACCTGATATAAGATCATAAATTCTAAAAACGCCAAATTATACAATCATGTCGTGAACTATAGATCCTAGCAGGATTTCAGTAAATATTCTATGTATTTACTTCATAAGGTAATTCAAATATTATAAAAAGGAGTAAAATAAATATAGTATACAACTTAGTTTAAAATTTTATATTTAAACATTTAAAAATAATTTATTAATTTAAACACATAAAACATTACATATCACTATTTAAAAATTAATCATTTTCTTGAAAATATTTGAAAACCATTTCATAAGGTAAAGTCTGATCAATCAAGAAAAGTAATTAATAAAGAAAAGAAACTCTAATTGCAAGTGGTGAAAACAAATTCTGTCTTGTATCAAGTATAGAGTATATGGATATAATGGGTACAACATAGGTATGATACTGACTCCACCATATAATAGCTAATCAAAAATCACCATGAAAAATTATTGAGATTATATCTAGTCTCACTGGTATCAAGAAACACAGTTCCACACACACCCACTTTCATGATCGCATGTTTCTACCTTAAACCTTTCATGTTCTCTATGGATCCACTGTATGGGGTGTGAGTTTACTAGGGAATCATATAACTAGGTTAAACCATATAAATAACCATTTTACAATGAATAGGTAAAAAAGGTGAGTGATATAATCACGTTACGAGGATCACAATAGGGATCCTTATCAATATTAATCATTGGTTAATTCCCTCAACATTTCAATCATGGGCACATGACCTCAAGTACAATATCACTCTCAAACCCAATCTCCCTCAAAATATATAATCCCTTTTTCAACACCCATCCATGGAAAGTAAAAGAATCAAAAATGTTACATTAATGGATTATTATAAGATAGGATCATTATAATAATTCAACTGGTTCATCAAACATAATCAATTAAAATCCAAAAAAATTCTTAAATTCAAAATTCAAAAAATATATTTTTACTCACTTCCTTTAAAATAAAAACATGGTAATTCCATGTTGTTTTTAAAATAATCATTTCTTTCAAATCAACCCTAACACATTCAATGAAGTTTCATAATTAAAAAAGTATTAAGGTCAATTCAAAACATGTGTTTAAACCCACTTTTCATGTGGATACATCACTAATTTTAAATTACCCAATAATTAACATTTAAAATAAATAGTAAAATTATTAAAATATTATTATTTTTTATTTCAAAAATTCAACAATTTTAAACTATTTATAAAAGATAAAATAGTTTAACTCATTTCATTGAAATTAAGGAATTCCATTTTAAGAATAAAACCCCATGTTGAAGCCCTCATTTTCAACAAATAATACATTAAAATTTATTTTAAAGTAAATAAAAAAAATAGAATTAAAAAATTCACAAAAAGTTGATAGATATCCAAATCATTTCCATCCAATTCATGAAATGTTTTATTCAAAGAATCAGGGTCAAAGAATCTTTCATGAGGAGTTTTAAAGACAAATCTCATATACTATGTGTTATAAATTAATAAAAATATAAATATGAATTATTAATAAATAATGAGTTATAAGATGAAGTAAAATTATAGAAACACCTACTCAAAAAATCTTTAATCCAGCTATAATGGGTCCAAGGTATGTCACATATGATGGTGATCACCAAATCTAGGAAGTAAAATCTTGAAAGAATAGATAAGAGATCCTTGATCCAAAATTATACATCAAACATCCATTGAACAATGAAACCCAATACCATCATAACCTCTATGTTGAAGGAATAAAATTTATAGGAGAGATCAACGACTAAGAAGAAAAGAACTCACCATAAGAGGATCACTACTTCAATCGACTTTTTGATCTGCCAAGAATTGAAGTTGAGAGATCCAAAATGACTCTAGAGGGATCCCAAAATCCAAACAATCTCATTAGGCTATAGTGGGAGGATTTTAAGGTTAATTATGGGTTTTAAGATTTTAATTGCAGTTTTTAGTTCATTAAAACCCATCTTCATGGTTTCCTAGGTTTGGTCACATGGTTAGTAAAAATTGTGCACCTAACCATGTGCCCCAAATAGAGCCACTGGAAATGGTTCATGATTAGTCTACAAGGTTTATTTAACTATGCACCAACCATAAGATCCTATCAATTCAGGTTGTACGGTTTGGATTCGCAGTTTTTCTAACTTTGATCCAACTTTACACCCCTTCCTGGGCCACTATAAAGGTTTCACAATTTGGATATATGATTTTTCAAATCAGGAACTAACCATGCACAAACCTAGAAACCTTCAAATAACTCTGAAAAATCACTAGAAAAAACCTATGAAGAGATCCATTCAAACGATTCTCAGATAAATGGGTAAAAACACATAAACAATTAATGGGATGTTACAATCAATTTTTTTTTATAACCTTTGTGAGTGCATCAATTTTTTCATTTTTTTATTTTCATTTTTGGTGAGTTTTTTGGATTCTTAAGCTAAATCAAATCATCTTGGTATTTTTGGAACATTTCTTGATTTTAATATTTTGGGAATTTAATTATTACTAAATTAATTTTGTTTCATAATTTTCAACCTTTTCATTTTATGAATTAGGATTGATTGTGAAACTCATGTGAACCAACGTTGTCCGAATTGAAAATATTTCATAACCTTATAGGTTTTTAAAACCTTTTGAAATATTATTTACATTTATCTTTCTTAGGAGAGTCTTGAGACCTGTTTTTTTATACATAACATTCTGTTTTCCTTTTTTCAAATCTGTTAAAGTTTCTGGAATGTGTATAGTATGACTGAGAAAACACTTTGAAAACCCATCTTCCCATTTAACTCTAATTTTGGCCTACCTTTACATATTCCCTTGATTTTTACATTATAAGACATAATATTCCTTATTATGATTCCACATTACAATCCATTTATCCCTTTCCTACCTTCTCTATAATTTAAATTGATGATTATTTTTGAACTTAACTATGGGGAAGGGAGAATATGGGTTGTATTTTGATGATATTAAGATATTTTTTGAGATAAATTGAAAGTGTTTCCATGTTTATTACTAATTTTTGGGAAGAAAATTCCTGTTATAATGATGGATTTATGGCCCAAATATCATTATAATTTTGGGTAGGGAGTTCATTTATATTTTTATATAAAAATCATCTATTATTTGGCCTTAAAAATCTGATTATAAATTGAAATTCTATATCTAAATTCCAGATGAAACAATGATACAAATAGGAAAAAGAGGGAAAACATTTATCACTAATGCAGATATTAAGAGTGTTGACTTTATAATTATATCAATATGTGTTCGTATTTGATTCATTTTCATGTTGATTGAGGATAAAACCATTCTTGAGAAAAACTATTTTCATGCATTTACATCACTTTAGATCTTAACCCTCAGTATTCTATATTTGATGTTTTTACATTTAAATTTTATAAAATCTATACCTCAAAAAACCCATGAAAAATCCTTCATTATTATAATATGTGTGACCTTATGAAGTAGAGATATCATGAGGACAAAAGTCCTATGCAGATCCCACATGTTCTTTGGAATAACAAAAACTTCACATTAAAAATCCATGAATGAAAAGAGAAATATTTTTCCAAGGAGGTAGGTATAATGTGAACATTAGGATTAACATGATATTGAATGAATATTTATGAGTTTTGAGTAGTTAGGTACATTTTATCCATGTAGGAGGCATGATATTTCCATATATGTGATAATTGAGTTGTGTTTTCATTTGTACTTTGGAGAGTTTTTTTGACTTTGGTATTAGATGATTTTCCTGGAGTAAAATCGTTAAGTGAGGGGGAGTGATGAAGCTAATATTTTAATAAATTTTATACCCTAATTAAATATTTATAATCCTATCATAGTTTTATTATAAGGAAAATTATCAAATTTTTAGGTTTTTATAGTATTTGGAGAAAATGGCCAAATTTTGGATTTTAACTATTTTATTTTTATTCTATATTTCATCAATAAATTTTTATAAACTTAATAAAATTTTGAAAATTATTTTTTTAGGATCACAAAAATCATGGGATTAATTTAATTAAATTGTACCCAAAGATCAATCCCACATTTAAAGTCCCAAAACCAGCTCACAAGTTGGGCCTCAAAATTTGTGTATAGATCAGGATACATTTAAATATAGGATTATATCTCAAATAGTATCATCCCAATGAAGCTAAATTTCTACATGAATATAGGAAACAAGTCATGGAAAATTTTCCTCCTCTATTACCCAATGATATTCTACCATATTTAATCTAAAATTTTATGGGTTCACATTAAAATAACTTCCTAAAAACTTTTATATAGTAAAGATTTCCAAAATCATCCATTTAATGTTGCTACCATGCACAAAAAGTTAGAGGGTATAATTGGATCCAAAATTTCACCCCCTCTCCCTAAAAAAATGTTTCATGAATTCATTCCAAGGGTTTGGAAACTTGGGTGTAAATTTTTCTATCCCTTTTTAGCAGCTTTGTATTATTTTAATTGATGTAATATTAGTTTTATTTTAACATATAATATACCTTATGCATACATCTTTTCTTTCATTTTTTATATATCCTCCAACTATATTTCCCTTATAAACTCCACTAAAAATAGAGAACTAACCTTGTCATTTTTTTAGGGAGGGAATAGTTATTTTATTGAGTTTATTATGCTTTAATTATTTATCATTATTCAGTTAATAGAATTTTTGTGGTGGTTAATGTAGAATCCCATTAATTTTATGTAATTAATTAAGTATAATTTAAATAAATATTTTTATTAAATATTTTTATAAAACTATATAATTTCATATAAACAAAATGAATTTTTTTACTTTAATTTGTATTTTTTTCATCATGTCACTTTTTAAATACATTATGACATATTGAAATAATGAAAATTAATTATACTTTTATGAAGAAATAATATTTTATAATATATTTTTTAAATAAAAAATAATAATTAAAGGTGATATTAATAATAACATATTACTATAACTATTAATAAGTTATAGTTTTTTGAATTATAAATTATGATATAAGTAGTGTTAGATTATTTTTCCTATTAACAAATGAATTTTTCAAAATCATTTCAAACTATATTAAAATTTTGAATATGAATTATACATTAACAAAATTATAATTGAGTTATTAAGAAAATATATTATTATTATTATTACTATTTTAACTTATAAAACATGAAAACTATTTTCATTATATAAATTTTAAATATAAAATTTTGGGTTGTTATAAAACTATGACTATCCATGTTTGTAAAAAAATAAATATATATATAAATGAAATAATAATACTTCAAATAATATGTTTATATATATATATATTAGTTTTTGAAAATAAAACTATATATATATATAAATATATAAAATGATGAAACAAATTTAATATAAGAAAAAGATAAAGATATAATGATAAAAAAATTGACAGTCATGGGGAGGGTTTCCATCTTCGGTTTTTTGAGGCCGAGTGTGGTTCGAAAGGTTGAAATAGAGTCCACACAAGGAGGAAGATAAAAGTGAAGCATTTAAGAACCATGAATCGAGTGTCGATGATGGGATCGATCTCGGATCTAGATCCTAGTCTGAAGGAGGATAGATTTCAATGAGCCGAAGACCATCACAATGCGATGAGGAAGGCTGAGCAAGGTCGCGAGCGAGATGGGGGAGAGTTGAGAACCAATTCACCTTCGGATGTGAGGTTTATGCTGAATAAGGAGACTGAGTCCAGATCTGATTGGATAGGGTTTCGAACCAGATCTAGGGTAAAATGACCTTTGGTTTGAAAATATCCTTATGATTAGGTTTGTTTATTGAAGTTTTGTATATCTGAATCTCGATTCGAGATTCGTTCTTAATTACTAATTTGTCTCATTGATTTTTTTTATCTCTTATATTTATATATCTATTTCTATTCATCGATCTTGTGGTATTTTAAAATATTGGTATTAATATCCCAAAGTTATATCCACATATTTTTTCAATGATTTTGTTTTGGAATGATATGTGTATGGTTGTGGTTGGTTGCATTTTGAAGAGTCTCTACCTATCAAAATCCATATATTCATCAATTAATATTTTTATTAAAAATTAAATGTCTAAAAAAGTACTGATTATAATTATTCAATGATTTGTAACAGTTTATAAATGATTCATGTAGTTTTCTTCCCTTAATTCATTAATCTCATACCATTTTTCATGAATCTGAATTATGTTTTTATCACTTTTTTGATACACTGAATTTTATCTTCTATATTTTCTTTCAACCTTAATAATTAATTTCAATGCTCATCTATGTAAATCTAACCCAAATAAAATGAGATCATATTTGGTGTCTTATTATCACACGATTCAATCAACTAAATTTATAAAATTCATATATATATATCAACATTCAAAAAAAATATGTGGGTTAAACACTATTATATAAGTTGATATAAATTATATATTAGGCTATCTGAAATTCTATATAAGCATCATCTTTGCTGCATAATTTTTACAAACATTAAATCTTTATACAACCAATGTGAGAGAGTCCGTCAAATAGAGGACACCAAGAAAAATATGAGGAATCGTTTCTAAAAATTGACTAGTAAGGAAATTTATTTTAGTTTTAAAATTATATTTCAATATATTGAAAATTATTTTTGACCGAGTATTAAGGGATAATTTTTGATTATTTATTTTTAGATACTTTCTTTATAATTAAATTTTTATTTTTGTAAGGGATATGTTAATTATATTTTTAGAATGTGGTTCTCTATACTGTTAATGGTTATTTTTAAATAATTCTTTATTTATAATTATTCTATTTTGGCCATTCAATTTGATTAGAATTTTAAATATGATGAAATTATCCTTCCATGTGGGTTTTACTAAAAATTCTATGATTTTAGACTGTAAATCTTTTTTCCTTTTCAAATGGATGGTTTAAGGGTTGCCGGTACCCAATTACATATCAAACACTTGAAATCTTACAACTACAGAGATCCACCACTGCCAACATTTCAACAGATTCATCAAAATAAACTTTACCATCAAGGGAGATCACCACATCACCATTTCTCCATAACTTCACCATCACCATATCACCATTTGACCATCAAAAAACAACCAAAAAGGGTACACAGCCCTCAGTAATCAATGCTGGAGCCAAAGCCAGAAGCACCTCATCTTAAGGGGTAGAGCCAAGGTGAACTCTCCCACAACATAACCACTAGAACCGAAGCCAGAAGCACAACCTCGGACAATGACGACAGCGAAGAAACACCATCGTGCAAAGAAAATAAATTACATAGAACTCCTTACTGGGAAGACCGTCGGATGCCTGAAAGAAACCCTGGAACCCAGATCCTTCCCCCTCCAAGCCAAACCGGAACCGTTGCAAACTCACACCGACAGCTCACTAGAGACGCCACCTAGGCGCACCGAGCCGATCCGAGAGGCCAGATCCACACCAAGGTACATCGTCGCCGTGAAAGGGACGCTGAACCGTGCTAGATCCACCAAACCACAAATAAAGACCGAACCGCACCAGATCCCCCCCCCCCCCGTGCCACGACGACTCCACACACGCCGATGCTAAGCTGAAAGAATGGAGGTCAAGATGATACTGAGTGAAACCGAAGGGTAAGGGAAAAAGAGAATGAAGTGAAACCCTAGCCGCCGCGATTTGGAGAGAAAAATCTGCTCTGAGGCCCGTGTTCCAAATTCTATGATTTTAGAAATTATGTGTAAGGTATATTTCAATTTTATTCTTATTTTTAAATTTATTTTTTTGGAGTTTGTCTATTTCTGTCAAGTTTTCAAAACTATTAGTAAGGTAAAATATTTATATTCAAATAATTATTTATCTGAACTTTTATTTTTATTAGGTAATTTAATTTTATTTATGTTTTTATGTCATTAGAATTATATATTATGAGGGGGAATGATTATTTCTTTTAAAATCCTTCGTTCAAAATTATAATTGTAAATTAAATCCTTATTTTCAAATAAATGTGAGTATATTATCTAGATATTTAATAGAGATTTTATCTTCAAATATGGGTTTTTATTTCTATTTGGTTTTTATAATTTTAGGACCCTTTAATAAGGAATGTGCTTTTATAAGAAATTAAAATTTAATTTACCATTTCAAATTCCCATGTTTGACATTTATTTTGTTAAAATTGGAAAGGTATCATTCCATGTATAATTGTTACATTATATTAAGTTTTAAATAATTTAAAATATCATGTCATGTGTGAAAATTTCATGTAAAATCACGAATATCATTTAAAATATAAGATATGGTCATTATCAAGCTCATGACCTTTCGTTCATTAATATTACATGCACTGTTTTTATTATTATCATATATATATGAATGTGTATTCTATATTATATTCACTTACGAGCTTAATAAATGAAATATTATTTCATGAATGTTAAATATTCTTTTATTAGCATTCCATGTATTAAGCAATGCTAAAAAGTGGAAAGAATCACTTACGAATCTATAAAATGATCTCCTATTATATATATATATGCACACAGACACATATATATGAATATGTATGTATGCATATGTATGTATGTATATTTATGTATGTATATGTTTCCATGAGTTTTAAAGTAGAAAACCCAGTGAAAATTTATATGTACGTAAATAAAGCTTAAAAATGATCTTATAAAATTCAACACATTAATGTTGTAAATATGGTAGGGAATTGGGGAGTGAAACCATCCCTCTTCAAGTGGGTAGGCCCAATATGGTATTCAATGTTTCTAGTTTCCATAGTGTTTTTTTCAAAAGCTTGCATAATATTTTATAAAAAACATTGGGTTGTATTTAAAATAATTTTTTGTACATAAGTAATTTTAAAATTGGTAGAGTATTTTAAAGTTTAAGTAATTTCCATTAAGTTTTCAAAAAGTATTTTAAAAATTATTTTTATGCTATTATTTCAAAAAACTTTCTCAAAATTTATTTTCAAAGAAATATTTTCCTAAAATCTATTTAAAATAATAAAAAATCCCTTACTAGGAAATTAAATTCTCATCCCATTATTTTAAATGTTTTTCACATGAATCACAGAAGCTTTAATTTGATCTACAATGATTTTAGAGTTAGCGCACGTGGAATTGTAGTAGGATTATGTTTTGTTTTTGTTTCAAATCTAATAATGTAAGGTGTTGTCTAATCCTTCAAAACTAAGATTGATAAAAAGTTCTCTATTGTTTAGAATAGTGTGTATTTTTCAGTTATCATTTATAAAAAAAATCAATAGTATGTTTTTTGCACTGAACCTGGAAGGATGGGTTCGGGTCATTATAGTAAAATTGATTACAATGAGTAGTCATCCCATTTTCTCTGCCATCAAATTCTTATTCTCATTTATCATTTTCCTTCCCTTCACTATTTGGGTCCTAAAAATGTTAGAGCATGGCATGAGTGGTGATGTTCAATGAAGAGGTATCTGAGCCTACGGTTGGAAGAGGATTTCTATTTATTCATAGTTCTTGGTATGGGGTAATCCTATTTCAAACAATAATAAAATGTTTAATAGGTCTTGAACACCTCATTGAGTTAAATTTTGAGAACTATTTTTGAACAATGATTTCAACCACCATTACCTTTCAAAAATAACTGCCTTCTTCCTTTCAATCTAACTTCATTTTGAGTTTAATTTCATTTATATATATATATATATATATATATATATTAATTTAAACCCCCCACCCCACCACATTTATATTAGTTAATTATCTTTATATTTGTTAAAATTTATAATAGTGAAAATAGAAAATTTATTGTGTGTAAGAAGCCTCCTTGTGATCGACCCTAGGGTGTTCCATAAAGTACCACCCCATTGTGGGTGGTACATAAGGAAATAACAATGGTGTTCTTGAATTTTTTTTTCCAATTTCAAATCATCATTACTTTATTCTATTGGGACATTGGATATTGGATGAAGATGTGGCAATCATCACTATAAGTTATATCACCATAGTTGCATTCTTTCACTAATTTTAACTTTATAACATCTAAACTATTGATTTAATTACCATGCTAGTGGAGATGAGTGAATGGAGAGGATGAATGGTATGTTATGGATTCTTGGTGTGTCGCATCCAAACCCACTGGGGATCTCCTGGACTATAGTAAGCTGATAATGACACCCAAAGCCCACCTTAAATAGGTTAGGGGTTGGCAATTAGTGCCAAGTAGGCATATCACATGCATCTGAGGGATTATCCTAATGTACTTGCACTCCCTCATGCATCTCCATAAACAAATATAATTCCCAAAGTTAAAAAACTAATACTATAAATGCATTAAAAAAATATATCCCACATCAGAGTACAACTAACAGTATAGAAAAAGAAAATGGTCAAATACAAGCCCTCTAAAAACTAAAAAATAACCCAACATGTGGACAACACATGGGTAAGCTATCAAAAAGAAACTCTTGTATCCATATAAGTTCATTTTATTTTAACTAATCTCCAAATTAGCTCCACATTCTCTTTGTCTAACTATTAATCCAATGAAAAGTTTCTCATTTGTATAAGACATGACATGTGTGGGAAGAGCCCATGCAGGTTTAGTCTCATATTGAATTATGGAATACCTCCAGGATTCCTACAGTGATATACTCTATCATTTATTCCTCTTCCTTTCATTGGTTTTTAGGAATCATCATGACCAACTTACATGGGTTTACGATCCTCTACTTAATGGGTTATTCTATGTAGGTTTTGGTATGCCCTAGAGGCCTTGGGTGAGATCTTGTATCTATATATAGAGATATTTAGAGTTCTAATTAGGGTCAGATATACCCCATACTCTTGTTTGTGATTCCCTATCTATGTATTGACATCTTTTTTATTCCAATTAGGCATAGTTCACTTGAGTTTATATCTCGAATAATCCCTCTTAGTTTTCTTCATGATTATTCATGGAATAACTAGGAAATCATGTCCTCCCAAAATTATTCTCATCATTATATTAAGACTCGATGAGTGATACCTCTTGGATTAGTTCCATCAGGGATGGAAAGGCTCATGGAGCAAGTTCTCCCATAAAAAAAAGTTACCTTTGATCCTCTAGTAGAATCCTAGGCTAGCAGTGAGGTTATATCCTCACTTTGAGAATCGATGTCTTTCTTAAGCATATAAGGGTTTTATTATTATATATTATTAGGTCTCATGTCTTTGTTTGCATAACTTCATGGTGATGAGATAACCACTCTTTTCATTCTTAGTGTTTTGTGATTTAGGGGTGTAATATCAGGTATGTTTAGACTCTCCCATGAATAGGCTCTGCACACACATGTTGTGTCTTATGAAGATGACATGCATTTAGTCGGATTCCTTAGTGGAGAAAGAGTAGGTGGAGATTGGTTTTAGATTACTTATTCTATATAGAACTCAGATGGATCCATGAGTTTCTTTTGGGTAGCTACCCATGTGTTATTAAAAGGTTGGGTTCTAGTCTAGTTTTAGTGGGATTTTATTTATCCCTTTATACTAATTATTTTACTCTGATGTGGGATAGATGATATGCATTCATTTTTATTGAGTTTTTTACATTTTCCCTTATATTGGTGGACAAAGATGTGTGTGTGTGAGAGAGACTAAGTACTATATGATAAAGCCTACCATGTGTTTGTTATTCCTACTTGGAACTATTATCAAGCCCCTATCCTGTTGGAGGTGGGATTGGGTGTCATTCTTAGCTTACCACTATCCATGTGGGCCTCGATTTCTTAGGTCGTGATAAAACTTCCCCATTAGGAAACCCAAATATCACCAAACACAAAGTATCAATAGATTTTTCATCTTATCACAAATAAGGTATGTCAATCAGAATATGGGATATAAAAATATATATAACAATAACCTAGAAATTCTCAAGATATAAACTATAGATCCAGGTGACGTCACAACAACCCTGCTAGCCTAGGATTCTACTAGAGGCTCAACATTAACACATGTATGGGAGAACTCACTCCACAAGTCATGTCATCATTGATGGAATTCATCCAATAGGTCTGACTCACCATGTCCTACTATACTAATGGAACTTATCTGAGATATCATCCTCATCAGGTCTTTCCGTGAAGAACCATCAAGGAAACTTAGAGGAATTATCTCATAAAATTAGTCATACTACACCTTATCTGTAGACAATAGATATCAATGCATGAATAAAGGATCATACATAGGGACATGGGGTATTCCGAACCCTATATGGAATAACCAACTAAGTAGGGGATTGTACACCCATTTATATTGGTCACAGTGATTCCTGAAACCCTAACTATGGAATAACAGAATGATAGAGGATCACACTCTATGCCTCATATTAGGATTCTGTAACTATATCCAAGACTAATATTATTTATGGGATTACATACTATTCCCATGATGTGATGCCTTCGAAAACCCCAATGGGTATGGACCAAGGGAATATACCCTATAGAAATGGTCCCATAATGAAACTGTAACATCCCATGATTTTAGGTAAAAAATTATGTTTGATAAGTGTACCTGATACGCCACATCAATCATAAATGAACAAATAAATATTATTATTTAAATGTTCATATTATAACCTATCTATTAGAATGATAGGTATGATCATGATTAAATGAATTATTAAAATATGTTTTACACATGTATATATAATTTTTTGAAAAAATTAATTATAAATGAATGTAAAACCATTTTTAAACTAAAAGTAAATGTTTTTATGAAGAATAATTTAAATCTTTACAAGTGTATTTTATACCAATAAATAAATAATAAGCCTTTTAGATTATATTAATTAAATATAATCAAATATTATATTCAATATAATGTATAAAATTCATCTTATGTGTTTTAAGGACATTATATGAGAACAAATCCAATTTTACGTTTAAAAGAAGTATTTTTCAAAAAATGCAAGTTTTCCACCTTTTTATGGAACACATGTTTTAAATATAGTTTTTGATACTTTTATATATCAAATTTAAAAAAATAAACTTCCTATTTGAAATCATAAAATCAATATTTACTTTGGTTTAATTTTTTTATTTTCCCGATAAGTTTAATGTTTTGATTAATAGTGAAAAAATACTGCATTTTAATTGAAAACTGGTTTTTCATAAAATTCATTTACAGTGTAAAATTATTTATTTGAATGGTTTAAAAATATTATTAGATCAATTTATTATCATTTAATTCAATTTATGTCATTTGAATCAATT
Source organism: Viscum album (assembly GCA_963277665.1). Taxonomy (NCBI): domain Eukaryota; kingdom Viridiplantae; phylum Streptophyta; class Magnoliopsida; order Santalales; family Viscaceae; genus Viscum; species Viscum album. The sequence continues at coordinate 1,212,440,567 of OY728165.1, forward strand.
TTATATTGAATTTGTATTTAAAAACATTTCAATCTTTTGAACATTTTTAATTTAAAACCATGTTTTGTCGATTCATCAATGGGATTAATTTTAAATTAATTTTATCCAATTATGTATTTTGAATTTTGAAAATTTTATTCCATATTTGGAATCCAAAGGTCAAAATTTAGTAAATATATCGTTTTTAATTTTTGAAAATATGAATAATAACTTTAATAATTTTTTTTTACCGCTGTTAAGGGTAAATCAGGTAATTAGGGTAAAAATAATAACATAAATATTATAAATTTACCCTAAAACTTGTTATAATTTTATTATATGAGCATGTTTCATCCCTAATAATTAAAGGATCATTTATTATAAGGACTTTTGGATGATAATATAACCTTCATAATTTTATATTCAAAGGAAAGTCAATTTTGTCATAATTTTAGTTTTAACAAGTTTAATTTTATTAATATGGGGTCATATAAGGGTTATAGTTGACTATAAATAGTATTTTTGAAATATAATATTTTTATATTCATCATGATAATTTATTATTAATTTTAAAGAAGTAAATAATTAAATTAAAGGATTATACAATGATGATGCAGTTGTTTTTTAATTAAAAGAAATATCAAATAAATGATATTAAAAATATTTAAATAAAAATAATTTGATATAATTAATGTCATACAAATTTTTTTGGATGACTTTGACATGTTAGTGATGATTTAAATGAGATTTTTTGAATATATCAAGTTATTATGATATTTTTAAAAAGTCAAGTAATGAACAGTTTCAAAATTGACATTAATAATATTTTAAAATAAATAATATTTTATTACATGATATAAAATTCATAAAAATCTCAAATTCATCCAAGTTGCTTTTATATGTCTGAAAATGTTATCAATGACTCATTTATAGGTATTTCTTCATTTTATAGTAATTATATTAACCCTCAATGTGTAAATTAAATAATATCTTGGTACGAACTAAAAAGGTAAAATAAGGGTAAACATTTTAATTATAAATTTAATTTATATTAGTTTAATATTTTTAATATTTCCAAGATTACCCCTACCTTATCTTATAAAAGGGAACCCCTTCTTATTTATTCCTTAAACATAAAAACCTATATTTTTTTCCCAATATATGCTCAAATACCTTCCTAGAATCCATCCCCACATTATAGATCTCTTATTTTAAGTATAACAGCGTCCTTAGTAGTATTAAGGTGTTAATCAAAGGAGATAGTCTAAAGATGATGTATCATTTTTAATTAATTTTTTCTATTTTATTTATTATTTCACTTACTTAAAATATTCTTCCACTATGATGAAATATTAAATCAAATATCCTAAATATAATTATATGTTATTATTTTAAAATCATCAGTTAAATCCATCTCCACTTTCATTATATGGGAAAAGAATTATCGTTTGTGTGTACAGTGAACTATCACCTAGCGAACCGATATAATTTTTTTTAACCACATCTCTCAAGACTGGTTAAATGGATGGAATTAATAAGTGGTATTTAAAGTTTTGACACCCTTTAAAAATGTGGTTCAATGGGTTAAAAGTAGTTGAACAACCACTAAATATCGTGAAATCATATGAAAAAAAACCATTTTGTAATTTTTGAAATGGTCAAGCAAATGGAACATCAATTTGAGGTTCTATTTTCTTGTGATGATCAGAAACACACTTTTATTATTTTAAAATATGAAATTGTGTGTTTAATGATCACATCTATAAAAAATGACCCTGAAATGACATGAAATCATAGGAAAAATCTTTGTGTTATTTGTAATCAATATTAGTAGAGGTAACATCAATCATATGTTTGGTCTTCCTACAATGACAGAATAAGTGGTTTTTAAAGGGTTGACGCCCTTTAAAATCATAAGTCAAGGGGTAAAAACCAACTAAAAATGCTTAGAATTTTATGTAATTAGATTAGAAAAGTTGTATAGGTATTTTTGAAATGGTGGAGTAGAAAAAATTAAATTACGAGGTTCTATTTTCTTGAGATGACTAGAAATGCACTTTTATTGTTTTTGAGCACCAAAACATGCGTTTGATGGTTAGATCCATAGAAAACATCCATGGAATGATATGGATACATAGGAAACCCATATAGGTATTATTTTTGATATTATGAGTAGACTACACATCAATCATACTTTTGGTCTAACCAAAATTACTGAATAATCTCTTTTTAAATGTTTGATGCCCTTTAAAAACATGCATCAGGGGGTCAAAACCAAATGAACGACCTACAAATTCCATCAAATAAAAAAGATAACAACCATACAGTGATTTTTGAAAATGTGGAGTGTAAATAATTTTAATATAATGTTCTTTTTATACAATTATGAATGGAAAAACATCTATACTATTTTAAAAACACCAAAACATGCGTTTAAATGACAAATTCATTGAAAACAACCTCAAAATGGAATATAATCATAAAACAAATGTCTTAGCTTTATTTATAACATGTGTGATTATATTAAAAATCAATCAGATGTGTGGTCTATATCGAATGACTCAATAAACAGTTTTTTAAAGGATTGACGCCCTTTAAAAATTAGTGTTATGGGTATAAAATAACCAAACGAATTCTGAATGCCATGATATCAGAAAAACAAAACCATATAATGATTTTTGAAATGGAGGAGTGAACGGAATATCAATCTAATGTATTTTTGTAATGATCCAATTTTTAATCAATGGAAATCCCCTTCTTATAATTATGTTATATATTATAATGACATGAAATCACAACACAATAAACTACTAAGTAATATGTGACATTTAAACATAGTATTGTCACTTCTGTGATTTGAATTTCAAAAATTTGACATACACGGTTGCGATCAGTAAGATATTTGGAGTTCGATAAGACAGACTTATTTTTCTGTGAATAGTAACTAACCCTTATGAATAGTAATGTTACCCTTATGAATAGTAATATGACCCTTATGAATAGTAACTCATTCAAGTGAATAATTTACCTTAACAATGAAAGTATAAATAAAATCTATCCATCTTATAAGTGAAAATTGATATAATTATATCATAATGTTGGTATTTTTGTAAGTCATGTATATTTAATTACAATTTTATGATTAATTTAATAATTTAATAGAAAATAAAATTTTATAAAATTTATTTATAAATAATTATTTTGATTACTTATAACTATATGATAATTTTAAGAGACCGTAATTAATTTTTCAAATTGTTAGAAAAGTAGTTTTAATTTTAAAATTTGTATTTTTTCAAGAAAATTATGATTTTAATTAAAAATTAAATTTAACATATTTAGAAAATTATTTTCAAAAAATAGAGTTTATATTTGAATTCTACACATCAAAAAATGGTTGGGGTGAATTTTTGGGATGTTTCTAAAATACTTGAATTTCTGGTGAATTGTAAAATACAGTAATTTGCTTTATATATATACATTATATGTTAAATACACTATTTATTGAGTTATGGAAGATGTAAGAACCTTAGGTTCAAACTCACATTAAAATTTTACTATTTTTATCATAAGAATCAATACTATTTCTTGTCTTGAACAAAATAATAAAATAATGAATAAAATATTGAGAAAGCCCTCCTCTCCTCCACTATAAAAATCACCCCCCCCCCTCTATTAACTCCTCTCAAGCCTTGTACCTAGTCCAAATTCTTCTAAAATATCTCCCAAATACCATCTCCCACATCTATCAGCATTATGTCTCTTCAAATTACCAAATCTTCTCCCCTAAAGTGGTTCTCAAGGAAGATATATTCAAGAGGTAAATTCCTCTTTTCATTTCTTTTATTTTCTTTCACGTTCAATTCTTTTATTTTTATTTCCTCACCTATTTCAATAAAAATAATATTATAACTCCATTTACTTTAATTTAATTTAATTTTGTTATGATAATGTAATAATGAATCATCATATCTCATTTCCCCTTCTTTTATACTAGAAATGAAAACACCATCCGAGATGTGTTAATTTCTCACATTCAATGACGAAGGGTTTTCAATTTCTATTATCGTCTTCAATTATGGTCATGAAACCATTTTTATGGTTGAACCAGACTATAATATATGTATTATTTATAATTTAAGGTTCTTGAGTCTTTTTTACACATTGTATTAATTTATAATGAAAAATGTGTTCGATCTGATCTAAAAACCACAAATTAACCAAAACTGTTATCATTATAGTTTTATATAATGATTCATCTTAACTAAAAATAACAAAATTAATTTTATAACCAAGTAATATATTATATTATCACTAATAACATATAAATACAATTATGGACAACCATTCTCATCTTACATGTTTATTCTTACATGTATATAAGAAAACAAATCATGAAAACCAATGAAACAGACAATGAAATTGATCCTCTAAACCCATAAAATAGGTCATGAATGAAATTAATAAGGTTATAATAAAAAATTACCTAACTAATAGGTTCTTTAAATATTAATTAATGGATTTAATTTGGTTATCCAGGAAATTAAGATCAAGTGTAGGACACCATCAGACTTAAGATAAGGGATTTTACCCAAACCTCCATTATTCCTTCGGGTTTCTCTATATTTCTTTTTACCCTAATTAAGTTATCTTTAATTACATTTAAATCATATAAATTTTATTTAAATTATCTAAACTCATGTATCAAGATCCATTCATCATTCTATTTAGGTGATATACATGTTTTTAAATGATTCCCTCCTCAATTATTCTCGTTAAGCAAGTATGTTTTAAGGGAATTTTTCTAATTCTTATACAATTTCATGTTCACTATATAATCTATTTTCATGCCACCATTATTTTTATAAAACAAAAATTTTTATTATTAAAAACTTATTTGTTCACTTATGTATTAATATAAAAGATTATTCCATTTTATGTTTTAAAATGACCCTTGATATTTTCATTCAACTGCACTAAATTGTTTTAATTATAATGTTTCTTAAGAACTCTTTTTACATGTTATTACTTCAAGTGACATCACTTTTAATGATATATTCCTGTTATAACCTATGAATTTCCATGTATGATAAATTCCTTCCCTTCATGGATATTTTTAGGATACTCCCATTTGTTATGCTTTATGACATGATTTTGATGCCCAATTCTTACAATGGGTAACCCTTATGTTTATGTATGATTGTTTATGTATGATTCTATATTTGCAAAGAATATTCATGAACAGGTTATGATGAGTGTTTCTAGATATCACTCCAATTAATTGGGTAAATTTCACTCTTATGAGACGTTATGTGCAACGGTATTGGCGGTTAGCATTGAATCGTGCTACCATGAGCAACGGTCCTTGTGGTTAACCTTGACTCGTGATCCTCTATGTGAAACAAGCCTTCAATCATGCTAAAGTAGTTTTTTATATTGATCCCACATTACTATGAACCCATGTTTATATGATCCCATTTTTATATGTTATGATTCCATATGTTCCATTCCTTTTTATATAATTATGTCATGCATTCTGACCCATGTTTTAAATATTAATTCTTATGTTTATTACCTAACTAGGATTTTTAACTCATCCATTTATTCATGTTATCCCTAGATTATTCTATGAAGATGTTTGATCAAAATGGGAGTTAGGGTATTTTTATGAAGACTAAATAAATAAATGTTATATTTATTCCCATGTTTTATGTTTTATGAACCTAGTCTTTCAAGACACTATATTTTACGATCCATGGCTTGTAATATGAAATTTTACTATGATTAAAATCATATAATGATATTTGTAAAAGGATAGGATCACTATAGTTGGTATAAAAATATGGTCTAGTTATTTTTTGAGATTAAGAATAGCTCACTTTAGTAACAACCTTAAGGATGAGACTAAGTATAATAAAACATCCCTAAATTTTGGTAAGTATAGAGTAAGTGGTTTATCGAGAAAATTCATCCATGTATGGATACAAACAAGTGGATTTTTCCCTGCCACAGATGTATCTAGGGGTAAAACCCAAAAAACATCACTTTCATCTAGACTTGAATGAGAACTGGTTCACAACAATGGTCCTTGTTGCACTCTTGGTTTGACATTCCAGGGGGATATGCTTCATAAATTCATAAGACTAGTACGAACCATTATTTAGGGGAAAAATAAAAGATCCCGTAAGAATATATGTTATTTAACAGATCAAGGATAACCTACATTAAAACCTAGGGAATCAAAAATTAGGATATACTTTTCCTTTAAGATTTTATCCTTTTATGTTTAAAATTTACTTCTTATTCTTAATAGCTAAGTATTCAAGCCCTATAATTATACGTTCTTTTTCTTAGTTAATGGAGAGAAATATAAGAACATGTTCCAACAATAAATTTGATAGGGAATGTGAAGATTTACCTAATGATATGCAAAATATGATGGTAATGGGTGCTCAAAACTTTATGGCATCACTTTCTTAGCTTGCTCAAGTTATATAACTTGAATCATGTGGAATGCCCTCCTTATACAAGGAAAGAGAAAGTTTCTATCTAATACTTCATGTGGAAAATGACTCCCATGTTTAGAGGATCTTCCAATCACCTCCTCACATAATAGTGTATGAACTCTATTGAAAAGATATACTTTATCATCTATTTCTTAGAAGAAGAAAAATTTATAGTGGCGGGCTATCATTTTGACAGGGAAGCAGATCAGTGGTAGACACTAATCAATAATATGAAGTCCCATGAGGAAATTTATTTCATGGAATGGGAAGAATTCAAGAAAATGTTTCTTAGTAAATATTTTCCCTGAACCCTCCGTCTCAGTATGGAAAGAGAGTTCTTCAAACTTAAGTAGAAGAAAGATGAGTCCATTGGGGTGTATGAAGAAAATCTCACAAGGCTTTCAAGATACACCTATGGCTTTGTCATGAACACCAAAATCAAGGTGGGTCTCTGCTTTAACAGACTAAATCTGAGTCTATGAAAATTTTTGGTGATTCTTGACTTCGACAATTATAAGCAGATTTTTCATTGTTGCCTCATGGTTTAAATGAAGATTGGAGACACTCAATGGTCTCATGGGACCAGTGACAAAAATCAGAAAATGGAGTCTAAGATGAGTGGTTCAGTAACTAAATCCCATGATGGAAAGAAGATTGAACATCCCATTTGTAAAAATTGTGGGAAGAAGCACCCTAAGAACTACCTAAATATAACCAAGAATTTCTTCAAATATAGAAGAACAGGACAACTTGATAAGAACTACTAGATGGATATGAATAATCCCACTAATTTTTTAGAAGAAAGGAATGTTCAGATCAATTATAAACCTATAGTGAACTTTTAAAACTATAAGGAGCATGGGAATTCTGAGAACAATTTCCCTAAGCCAAGGGTTGTCGAAGGAAATCCACAACAACCTCCAAGGAAACAAGGAAGGGCTTATTCTATCACTACTACTAAGGTGGATCCAGAAAATGATGTGGTGATAGTTATGCTAGTTAATCATTCAATAATATAGAATGTACTATTTTATTCTAGTTCTATGCATTATTTCATATCTTGTAAGTTTAGTAGAACTATTCAAACACCACCTCAAAATTTGTAGGTTGAGTTATCTGTGAGAATAAAAAACATGTAAATTACCACATCCAAAGTATATAACTCCTCCTCGATTAGAATTTGTGTACTGAACCTCCAAAATAATCTTTTCATACTTCCTTTAGTGTATTTTGATGTTATCTTAGTCATGGATTAGATATCTTTATACAAATCCAACATCAACTATCAGGAAAGGGAGATCACTCTTCACATCCCAAAGCATCCTTCAATTCTTTAAAAGTGTAAGGAGGATGATGAATCTCTTTTATAATAATTGTCTCAAGTTTGGATATCTCTAACTTATGAGAAATAATGTCTAGCTCAAATGATTGAGACAAAGGAGATGATACTTCTAAAATATATTCCCATCATGAGGGATTACATTGATGTATTCCCTAAAGAAATGTCTGGTCTTCATCCTGATCAAAATGTTGAGTTATCAATTTAAATTATTCATAGATCTTTTCCTATATCAAAGACACCTTATAGAATGGACATTGTAGAGCTGGAACAGCTGAAGAAGAAGTTATAGGAGAATCTAGAGAAGGGTTTTAAATTCCACAGTGATTTACCTTAGGGTTCTCAAATCTAATTATTCAAGAAGAAGGATGGATCAATGCGTAAGTGAATTGATTATCGTGAGCTCAATAAAATTATAATAAAGAAGAATTATCCCTTGACCTGGATAGAAGACTCGTTTTATCATCTTTGTGGGGACATTTATTTCTCTAAGGTGGACCTTCGGTCGGGATATCACCAATTAAAGGTGATAAAGGAAGATATTCCCAAGACTGCCTTTAGAACGACTTATGGACACTATGAGTTCATAGTGATGCCCTTCAGACTCACTACCACTCCATAAATATTCATGGATTTAATGAATAATTTTTTTATAGATTACCACAACAAATTTTTGGTAGTCTTTATTGATGATATTATGATATACTCCAAGAGAAAGGAGGAAGATGAAGAGAATTTGAATACTGTGTTGATAACTTTGTGAAGGGAGAAAATTTATGCAATTTATAGTAAATATGAGTTATGGATGGAAGAATTATCATTATTGGGGCATGTTATCACCATTAAATGGATATCTGTGGACCCTTCCAAGATAAAGTCAATTAAAGAGTGGTCTAGGCCAACATCTATAACAGAGATCTATATCTTTCTTGATCTAGCTAGGTATTATCAATGATTTGTGAAGAACTTCTCATGATTGTCAACCCCAATGACCAAGCTTACACGGAAGGGGGTGAAGTTTGTCTAGAATTAATAATGTGAGGAAAACTTTAAGGATATCAAAAATATTCTTATCACTTCACCAGTACTCACACTCCCAACAAGTGGAGAACTCTTCATGGTTTATAGTGATGCTTCAAAGAAATTATTATGTTGTGTACTGATGAAAAATCAAAAAGTGATAGCCTACACCTTAAGATAGTTGAAAATCCATGATCAAAACTATCCCACACATGCTCTGGAGTTGGAAGCAGTGATCTTTTCTATGAAAATTTTGCAGTATTATCTCTATGGGGAGAAGTGTGAGATATATAATGATCACAGGAGTCTCAAATATATATTCACAAAGAAGAAGCTTACTATGCGACAGAGAATATGGTTATATCTCATCAAGGATTGTGACTGCTAAATCCACTACCATCTTCTTAAGGCAAATAAGGTGGAGGATTCTCTAAGTAGAAAAGATCATACATCTTTATCAATGTTGAGAGTTGATAAGGATCCAATATTCTTAGATTTTCATAGGATGGATATGGGAATCATTTATGGAGAAACATCATCAATAATTTCTCAAATGGTCACATAACCATCCCTCATGAAGAAAATAAAGGATGATCAAATAAACTATGTGGAAATTCTGTAAAGGGTGGAAGCTATTAGAAATAGAAAATCCTCTGAGTTCAAGTTTGATGAGGAAGGAGTTGTGATATTTGGGTCACGATTATGTGAATCATTCGATCCAGATATAAAGAAAGAGCTTTTGAATGATGCACATATCTCAACCTTCTCTTTTCACCCAGATTGCACAAGGATGTATCAAGATCTCCAAGAGAAATTTTGGTGGGACAATATGATGAAGGATATTGGTGAATATAAATCAAAGTACCTCGTATGTCAACAAGTGAAGGCTAAAAGGCAGAAGTCCAAGGGGATGATGTAACCACTACCCATACCAACATGGAACTGGGAGAACATTACCATGGACTTTTTCACTGGACTTCCAAGGAAAATCAGAGGAAACAATATTATATGGTTCATTTTATATCATATTACAGAGACAACTCACTTTATCACAATTTGATGGGACTTCTCATTGGGTAAACTTTCTTGTATATATATCAAAGAGGTGGTAAGACTGCATGGGGTAACACTATCTATTGTTCCCAATAGAGATCTAAGATTCACCTAAAAGTTCTAGAAAAGTCTCCAACATGCTCTAAGAAGTGAACTCAACTTCAGTATAGCCTATCATACTCAAAATGATAGTCAATCTGAGAAAACTATTTAGACACTATAAAAAATATTGACAGTATGTTCTATGGACTTCAAAGAGGGATGAGACCAAAATCTTCCACTGGACTAATTCTCTTGCAATAATATTTTTTAATCCAGTATATGAATCCCTTTATGGGAAAATTTTAAGAATACCAGAATGTTGGTATGAAGTTGGTGAGAATAATCTACTAGGACCTAAAATGGTTGAAGAAATGATGTAGATGATGAAAACCATTTAGCATCACATCAAGGCAGTCCAAAGTCGACAGAATAATTATGCATACAATCATTGATAGGACATTCAGTTCAAAGTTGGATATATGGTATTCCTTCACATATCTCCATGTAATAAATTCATGAGGTTTGGGAATAAAGGAAAGCTAAGTCCCAGGGACATCGGCCCCTTCGAGATCCTTGATTGTGTCGGAGCTGTGGCATATCAACTAGCACTTGTACCTACCATGTTTAAAGTACACGATGTATTCCACGTACGTCTCCTAAGGAAATACATACTAGATACTTCATATGTACTTTATTCAGAGGTGGTAAAGTTAGAGAATTCTATTTCTTACTAGGAGCAGCCAGTGAAAATCTAGGATCGTAGAGATAAAGTTCTACGCAACAAAACTACTATCCTGGTCATTGTATTATGGAAGAACCATAAGTTTGAAGAGGCAGCATGGGGACTAGAGGATTCAATGAAGGAAAAGTACCCACACCTGTTTATGGATTAGAATGTAAAATGAAATTTTTAGGGTGAAATTTTATAAGGGGGGAAGAATATAGTGTACCCAAGTTCAATCAATGGAAATTCTCTTCTTATAATTACTTCATATAGTATAATCACATGAAATTACAACATAATGAATTTATAAGTACTATGTGACCTTTCCACATAATATTTTCACTTCTATTATTTTAACTTCTAAACTTTGGCATACACGGTTTCGATCAGTAAGATGTTTGGAGTCTGATAAGACAAAGTTATTTTTTGTGGAATAGTAACTAACCCTTATGAATAGTAATATTACCCATATGAATAGTAATATGGACCTTATGAATAGTAAATCATCCAAGTGAATTATTAACCATACCAATGAAAGTATAAATAAAATATATCTATTTTATAAGTGATAATATGATATGATTATATCATAGTGTTGGTATTTTTGTAAGTCATGCATATTTAATTGCAATTTTATGATTAATTTAATAATTTAAAAGAAAAATTATTTTCATAAAATGTATTGATAAATAATTATTTGGATGACTTATGATAATATGATAATTTTAAGAGACCTTAATTAATTTTTCAATGTGTTAGAAAAGCCGTTTTAATTTTAAAATTTGTATTTATTCAAATTAATTAGGATTTTAATTAAAAATTAAATTTCACATATTTTGAAAATTATTTTCATAAAATGGAGTTTATTTTTTGAATTATATGCATAAAAAAATTGGGGTGAATTTTTTTGATTTTTCTGATATACTTGAATTTTTGGTGAATAGTAAAATATGGTAATTTGTTGTATTTATACATTATATGTTAAAAACACTGTTTATTGATTCAATGATGATTTAAGCACCTTGGGTTCGAAATCACATAAGAATTATAATATTATTTTCAAGATAATCAACATTACTTCTTGTCTTGAGAAAAATAATAAAATAACGAATAAAATATTGAGAAAACCATCCTCACTTCCACTATAAAAACTACCCTCACCCCCTCTTCTCATCACTCATATAAAGACTTGTTCCTAGTCTAAATTCTGCTCAAATCTTTCCATAACACCCTCTACCAAATTTTTCATCCATTGGTCTCTTCAAAATACCAAATAATCTCTCCTAAATTGGTTCTCAAGGAAGATATATTCAAGAGGTAAATTCCTCTTTTCATTTCTTTTATTTTCTTTCAAGTTCCATTCTTTTATTTTTTTTTCCTTACCTACTTTCATCCAAATGTTATGATAAATATATTACCTTACATTTATTGTAATTTTTTTATGATAAAGTAATAATTCCTCATCATCCCTCATTTCCCCTCCTTTTATACTTGAAATGAAAACACCATCCGAGATGTGTTAATTTCTCACATTCAATGACGACGGGTTTTCAATTTCTATTAGAATATTCAATTCTAGTCATGAAACCATTTTTATGGTTGAAAAAAACTATAATATATTTGTTATTTATAATTTAATGTTATTTAATATTTTGAACACATGATATTAATTTATTAAGAAAAATATGTTCGATGTGATGAAAAAACTACCAATTAACCAAAACAATTATCATTAAAATTTTATATAATGATTCATCTTCACTCCAAATAACCAAATAAATTTTATAAACAAGTAATCTACTGTATTATAACTAATAAAATATAACTCTAATTCTTGAAAACCATTCTCATCTTACATGTTTATATTTAAATGTATATAAGTAAACCAATGAAACCGATAATGAAATTGAACCTATTAACCCCTAAAAAAGGTCACGAATGAAATAAATAAGATTATAATAAATCAATTTAATAAATAATAGGTTATAGAAATATTAATTAATTAATTTAATTTGGTTATCCAGAATATTAAGATCAAGTGAAAGACAAAATCAGACTTAAGGTAAGGGATTCTACCCGAACCTCCATTATTCCTTCGGGTTTCTCTATCTTTATTTTTACCCAAATGAAGTTATCTATTATTTTATGTTCATCTAATAAATGTTGTGTACATGATCCAAACTCATGTATTAGAATCCATTAATCATTATAATTCAGTGATATACTTTTTTTAAATGATTCCCTCCTCAATTATTCTCGATAAGCAAGTCTGTTTTAAGGAAACTTTCTTAATTATTATCCAATTTCAAGTGCACTATATAATTTGTTTTCATGAAACCATTGTTTTTATAAAACAACTATTTTTATTAAGAAAACCTTACTGGTTCACACATGGTTTTATATAAAAGATTGTTCCAATTTCTGTTTTAAATGACCTTTGATATTTTCCTTTAACCGTGCTAAATTGTTTTAATTCTAAAGTTTCTTAAGTACTATTTTTACATGTTATTGATAAAAGTGACATAAATTTTCATTATATATGCCTATTATACCCTATTACTATCCATTTAGGATCAATTACTTCCCTTAATGGAAATATTTATGATACTTCCATTTGTTATGATTTATGACATGATTATGATACCCAGTTCTTATAATAGGTGACCCTTATGTTTATGTATGATTGATTATGTATGATTATATATATGGAAAGAATATTAATGAACATGTTATGATGGGTGTTCCCAGATAAAACTCTAATGAATAGGGTGAAGTTGAATCTCATGAGACGTTATGTGCAACGGTCTTGGTGCTTACTCTTGACTCGTGTTAACATGTGCAACAGTCTTTGTGGTTAACCATGACTTGTGATCCTCTATGTGAAACGATACTTGACTAATGATAAAGTCATGTTTTATGTTTCTAATATATTATTATGAATCCATGTTTATATGATCCCATTTTTATATGTTATGATTCCATATGTTCCATGCCTTTTTATATAATTATGTCATGCCTTCTAACCCATGTGTTAAAGCTTTATTCTTATGTTTATTCTCATACTGGGATTTTTAGATCATACCTTTGTTCATTTTATCCCTAGGTTATCCTATGAATATGAGAACAATGGGATTTAGTAGCTCTTTGTGGATACTAAATAAAGAAATATTATTTTTAGTCCCATGTTTTATGTTTTATGTGCCTGGTCTTCCGAGACACTAGACTTTACGATCATTGGCTTGAAATATGACAATTTACTATGCTTAAAATCATATAAGGATATGTGTAAAAGATTAGGGTCACTATATTTTTCCCTGATATGACTGAAAACACACTTTAATTGTTTTAAACCACCAAAACATGCGTTTATCAGTCAGATCAATAGCACACGACATCATAATGAAGTGAAATCATAAGAAAATAATTTTTGCATTATTTATAACATGTATAAGTAGATGAAACATCAATTAGAAGTGTGGTATGCCCAGAAATACTAAATAAGTTGTTTTTAAAGTTTTAGTGACACTTAAAAACATGCATTTGAGGGTCAAAACCAACTAAATCTACTATGAATTCTATGAAATTAGAAAACAATTGTGCAATAATCTATGAAATAGTGGAGTATGGAGGACATCCATCCATGGATCTATTTTTCCAAGATGATCAGAAACACACTTTTATTATTTAAAAAAACAAAAAATGTGTTGAATAGTCAGATCCATAGAAAAAAACCTTGTAATTATTATAAATCATAAAAAAAAATATTTGAGTTATTTTTTATGTTTAAATGTAGAAGTAATGTTAATCAGAGTTTTTATTTATCAGGAACAACCAGATAAGTTGTTTTTAAGGTTTGATTCCCTTTTTAAATGCATGTTAGAGGGTTCAAAACGACCATAATGACCTCAAAATGCTGTTTAATCAAACAAAAATAAATGTACAATGATTTTTGATGTAGTAAAGTAAGTGGAACATCAATATGGATTTCGGTTTTCCTAGGATGATGATAAATGCACTTATAATGTTTTAAAACAAAAAAAAATGTGTATTTAAAGGTAAGATCACTAGAAAACGACCATGGGATGATTTGAAATCATGGGATAACCTTCATTGTATTATTTTTCATATATAATAGGAAACTATATATCAATAGGATGTGTGGTATGCCCATAAAAACTGAATAACACTACTGGAAATTTTAGCTTTACCAATGGTTTAAAACTGTTGGTATAAACTATACCAATGGTTATCCAAACCATTGGGTCTTGAGTCATAGGGATAGACATATCCCAACAGTTCTCATAGAACCATAGGGATATGTCTGAAAAATTCAGTATATACCAACGGTTTCAGTAAAATATTGGTATAAATGTTTCCCAATAGTTTTAAACCATAGGTAATAGGAAGAATTATCTCTATACCAATGGTTTAGAAACCCATTGGGATATAATTTTACCAACAGTTTCCCAAAAACCATTGGTAAATATGAAGTAAAATTATCTATTCCAATGGTTTACAAACCATTGGAATATATTTATACCAATGGTTTAAATAAAACTGTTGGTATAAGCTCTACTTTTACACATATGCCAATGGTTGTAAACCGTTTTCATATCCATTGTACCTGAAGCAAGCCGAATTGCTGGCCTCCCCCTGTGCAGGTGCAGCAACCCCTGTGCAGCTGTAGTAATTCCCCCTGTGCAGCTGCAGTAATTCCACAAAAATTCATACACAACAGACCTGCATAATATATACACACAAAACAAGTAACACAATACACCATTAACAAGTATGCCTCCATAATACATATATAATTCTGTATGAATTCATACAGAATTCATACAATACATAATTCATACATAAATCTGAATACCTCCAATTCTGTATTTAATTACCCTCTACACACATACCGAATTAACACATAATTCATAAGGTAATTATAGTAAGTATACACATACAAAAAGTATACCCATATACCATTAACACATAATTCATAAGTTAATTAAATACATACAGAATTAAATTCAAAATTTAGGGGGTTGGGGGTGTTTAGGGGTTTTGGGTGGTTTTCCAAGGGGGTTAGGAGGTATCAAGGGGGGTGGGAGTGTCCGGGGGGATGGGGGTGTCCAAGAGGGGGGTTGTCCAGGGTGGGGGAGCTGTCTATGGGGGTGTCTAGGGGGTGGGGTGGTGTCCAGGGGGTGGGGTGGTGTTCAGGGGGCGGGGTGGTGTCCAGGGGAGTTGTGGGGGCTTTTCAGGGGTGGGGGTGTCCAGGGGGCTAGGGGTGTCTAGGGGGTGGGGGTGTCCAAGGGGTGGGGTGGTGTCCAGGGGGGTGGGGGGGTCCAGGGGGTGGGGGTTATCCAAGGGTGGTGGGGTGGTGTCCAGGGGGTTGGTGTAGCTTTCCATGGGGGTGGGGTGTCCAGGGGTGAGGGTGTCCAGGTGGTGGGGTGGTGTCCAAGGGGTGGGGTGGTGTCCAAGGTGTGGGGTATCGTCCATGGGGTTGGGTTGTGTCCATGGGTGGTGGGGGCTATCTAGGGTGGGGGCTGTCCATGGGGGTGTCCAGGGGGGGTGGTGTCCAAGGGGTTGGGGGGATTTCTAGGGGTGGGGGTGTCTAGGGGGTGTGGTGGTCTCCAGGGGGGTGGGCGGTCTAGGGGGTTAGGGTACGAGATATCCAAGTGGGGTGGGTGATGTCCAAGGGGTGGGGGTGGCTGTCCACGGGGGTGGGGTGTCCAGGTGGTGGGGTGTCCAGGTGGTGGGGTGGTGTCCAGGGGGTGGGGTGTTGTCTATGGGGTGGGGGTCATCAAGGGGGTTGGGGGTGTCCAGGGGTGGGGGGATGTCCAGGGTGGGGGGGCTATCCATGGGGGTGTCCAGGGGTGGGGTGGTGTCCAGGGGGTTGGGGGGGCTTTCCAGGGGTGGGGGTCTAGGGGTGGGAGTGTCCAAGGGGTGGGGTGGTGTCCTGGGGGTGGGGTGGTGTCCAGTGGGTGGGGAAAATCCAGTGGGTTGGGGGGCTATCCAAGGGGGGTGGGGTGATTCCCAGGGGTGGGGGTGGCTATCCATGGGGGGTGTCCAGGAGATGGGGTGGTTTTTAGGAGGGTTGGAGGTCGTCCACAGGGTTGGGGGTGTCCAGGGGGGTGGGGGGTTGTCCAGGGGGGCTGTCCATGGGGTGTCTAGGGGGGGTTTCCGTGGGTGGGGGATTTAATGGTTTAAATGGAATGAATGTCATGGATTTTAAGATCATTGGTATTTTTAAAATGGTTTTGTAATAGTGTTTATTTCAATAGTATGTGTTTCTTTAGGAAAAAAGGAATTCTTTTTGTGTGTATAGTAGGAAGGGGGATTTGGTTTTTAGGAAATGGATTACATTTTTATTGTGGGACAAAAATACTATATGATTTTTGAAATGTAACCTTAAAAAATATTTTTATAAACCATTGGGGAGTCTTAAATAGATAGTAGTCTTTATTATGTGATTTTGAAATGGTTTTATGAAGAATTATTTATGATGTATCTTTATGGGATTTGTGATTTTGCGTCCCATATTTTAGAACATCTGATTATAGAACTAAAGTTTTTTTTTAATTATTTAGAATGTTACCAATATAAATGAATGAAAAATTCCATAAGTGGATATCTCAGGTAGTCATTATTGTGATCTAGATATTGTCTTCCTAGTATTGGTCTCTACTCAAACTCTTGTGGAAGTGGAATAGCCATGTTCTTCACGGATAATGCATTATGCATGGGAATTTCTAAAATATCATCCACTATTTTTTATTGGTGATCAAGGATCCTAGGAGGCAACGAAGTGGGTATCTATGATTAATGGGATCTTCAAGTTGTTAGAAACCCTATAATCCACGGGGGTGGGGACTGTCCAGGGGGGTGGGGGGGAAATCCACGAGGGTAGCGGGGTGGTCCACAGGGGTGGGTGGGGTTGTCCACGGGGGTGGGGGCTGTCGAGGGTGGTAGGGGTGTCCAAGGGGATGGGCGGGGCTGTCCAGGGGGTACGGGGTGTCCAGGGGGTGGGCGGGTTGTCCACGGGGGTGGTAGGGTTGTCTAGGGATAGGGGGTGTCCAAGAGGGTGGGCGGGCTATCCACGGGGGTGGGAGGGTTGTCTATGGGGTTGGGCGAGCTATCCATGGGGGTGGGCGGGCTGTCCACAGGGGTGGGGGATGTTCAGGGGTGGCGGGGCTATCCAAGGGGGTGGGAGGGGTTGTCCAGGGGGTGGGTGGGGCTATCTAGGGGGTGGGTAGGGCTGCCTAGGGGGGTACAGGGTGTCCAATGGTGTGGGAGTGGTTGTATAGTGGGGTATGGGGTGTCCAAGGGGTGGTTGGGCTGTCCATGGGGGTGGGGGCTGTCCACGGGGGTGGGCGGGCTGTCCACAGGGGGGGGCTGTTTAGGGGGGTGGAAGGGCTATCTACGGGGGGAGGGGAAATCCAGCGGGGTGGGCGCACTGTCCACGGGAGTGGGGGCTGTCCACAAGGGGAGGGGCTATCCAGGCGGTTGGCAAGCTTTCCACAAGGGTGGCGGGGCTGTCCAGGGGGTACGGGGTATCTAGGTGGTGGGCGGGTTGTCCACGGTGGTGGGAGGCTGTCTAGGGGAGGGGTGAATCAGTCACAACAAATCATCAAGTCAAGTTTTATTATTTATAGACAAAATAATAAATATAATGTGACCTTTCTATTCAAATATATGTTCAGGCAAAACAAATCAATAAGCATCAAAGGTCAGTAATATCAGTCAAAAATGTAACGAATCAATCTGTCCCTCATCACCATCACTATCATCACCGTCATCATCAACCTCAACCTTGTCCTCATTGTCTCCCTCATCATCATCCCCACCCTCCTCAATGCCCTCCTCCTCGCCCTCCTCCTCACCCTCCTTATCTGCCTTGGTCTCCTCCTCGCCTCCTCCTCCTCCACCTCAGCCTCCGCCTCGCCATAGTCTCGACCTCCACTAGAACTACCACCTGGTGAACCATATATAGAAAGCATCGATGAAATATATTCATCACAAGCTGTTCTGGCCTCTGGTGGAAGTGTTGGATGTAAAACTTCGATCAGTTTCATAAATGCAGTGTTTTCCCTAGCAGACTGTTCCATCGTCTTTGTGGCCCTTTTTTCATCCTTTTCTGCGTGTTCCTTAACCTTCTGGAACTTAGTGGCACTACAACTCATACCTGAGGAGGGCCAATACCTCATCGAAACTATACTATTCCCAGGTCAGCAGCGTACTCTACCAGGGAGTTCATCTCCCAACACCTGATGTAAGTGATCGTTTGGCACAAAATCGTCGGGTTCCTGGCTATCAAGGGCCTCTAAAGCATTCTGTTACAAATATAAATAGATTATTAAGTTACAAAATAGAGATTAAAATTTTAAATATACAAAGTAAAACTTACAATCTGCTGCTGAGTCGGTTCATTAGCCGCTCTTTAGTAATTGAATAAATTATGGAGGAAGAAACATAAAGTGCAATTCATAATGAAAAATTATAAACTGTCATACATGTTTCCTCTAATGATCTGGAATCGTAGTACGTCCCAATGTGTGTATGTATTTTTTAGCATCAATATTTTTTTATTTGTTCAAAATGAATCCTAAATAAAATTCAATAATTATTATTAACGAAAAACATGAAAATTTACATTTAAATACCTCTAATGTGTTTAATACCTTAAATTGGCTGGTCATCCAATGAGTAATCATCGGTCGATACTGTTCTAACAGAAAATCATCCACGACTGGGACCACCTCTAACTCTATAACCACTCTAGAACACCTCTAAATTCTTTATAATTAGAAAGAAATAACGGTGTAATGAATTGAGAAATTATCAAGTAGATATAAAGTCAATCTGAGATGTTTTTTCCCTTGGTGATTGGAAACACACTTTTATTGTTTTAAAATAATAAAACATGTTTCTAATGGTCATATATATATATAATGACCTTTTAATGATTTAAAATCATAGTAAAAACATATTTCTATTATTTTTGGCATGAAAGAGCTGATGGAGCATCTATCAAATGTCTGGTCTACCCGAAACGACCAAATAATCACTTTTGAAAGGTTTAAATCCTTTTAAAAAGATGTATTTGGAGGTAAAAACCAACTAAACTACCTCTGAATACCATAAAATCAAAAGAAAAAAATAAAGTGATTTTTGAAATAATAGAATATATATAAAGGAAATAAAATGTTTCAATTTTCCTAGGATAACTGAAAACACACTTTTATTATTTTAAAAAACCAAATCATGCTTTTAATAGTAAGATACATAGAAAACGAGCTCAGAATAACATGAAATCATTATACAGATGTGTTTGAGTTATTTTTCACATGTACGAGCATAAAAAACATCAATTGGATGTGCGGTATGACTGAAACGACAAAATAATCAGTTTCTAAAAGTTCGAATCCCCATAAAAATGTGCGAAAGAGGGTCAAACCCAACTGAATGGTCTTTAAATGTTATAAAATTATATTAAAAATCATATAGTGAACTTTAAAATGGTCAAATAGAAAGAATATCAATCTGAGGTGTCATTTTCCTGATATGACCAAAAAAATGCTTTTATTATTTTAAAATACCAAAACAAACATTTAATAGTCAGATCCATAGAAAATGACCTTTGAATGACATGAAATCATAATACAATCGTATTTGTATTATTTTTGAAATTTAATAGCATATGTTGAATTAATCAGATGTGTTTCCTCTCAAGAATGACCAAATAATAAGTTTTTAAATGTTTGATGCCCTTTAAAAATGTGCATCAAGGAGGCATCAAAACCAACCGAACAACCACCAAATGCTGTAAAATTAGAAAAAAAACAACCATATTATTATTTTGGAAATAGTGGAGTTAATAGAACATCAATTTGATGTTCCGGTTTCCCATAAATACTAGAAACAAAATTTTATTGTTTTAAAACACCAAAACATGTGTTTAACAGTCAGATCTATTAAAAATAACCACATAATGATGTGAAATCATAGGATACCCATTTTTGTATTGTTTTTTACTTGTAAAAGCAGATGACACATTGACTAGATGGGAGGTATGCCCAAAATGACTGAATCATCAGTCCTTAAAGGTTTGACTCCCTTTGAAAACTTGTGTCTCGGGTTCAAAACCAAACAAATGGTCTTTGAATGTCATGAAATTAGACAAAAAATTTGTGTCGTGATATTTGAAAAGGTTTAGTAAATGAGATTTCAATTCGAGGTTCCCTTTTCCTAGGATGATCATAAAAACACTTTTATCATTTTAAAACATGAAAATGTGAATTTAATAGTTAGATCTATAGAAAACAACCTTGGAATGACATGAAACCATAAGAAAACATCTTTATATTATTTGGGACATGTACTAGTAGAGAGAATACCAATAGAACATGTGGTCTACCCCCAAATGATCAAATAAGTAGCTTCTAAATGTTTGATGCTCGTTAAAAACATGTGTTGGGGTGTCAAAACCAACCGAATGACCTCCAGCTACTATGAAATAAGATAAAAAACTGTATAGTTATTTTTGAAATAGTGGAGTATATGGAATATCAATCAAATCTGTGTTTAACTAGGATAAATAAAAACAAAAATTTATTCTTTTAAAACACCAAAACATGTGTTTAATAGTCAGATCCATAGTAAAAAACCGTGGAATGATTCGAAATCTGAGAAAATCTATATTTTTATCATTTGTGATGTTTCTGAGTATATGTCATGTGAATTGGATGTGAGATCTACCCAGAACGACCATATAATAAGTTTTTAAAGGTTTGATAGCCTTTAAAAACATGCATCAAGGGATCAAAACATACCAAATGATATCTAAATACCACTAAATCAGATAAAAAATTATGTAGTGAATTATGAAATGGTCAATTAGAAAGAAAATCAATCTAAGGTGTCACTTTCTTAGGGTGATTAGAAATTAACATTTATTATTTTAAAACACCAAAATATGATTTCAAAAGTAATATCTATAGAAAACGGCCTATAAGTGGTGTGAAATCATAGGAAAATAATATTTTTTTTATTTTTTTATATATGAGTAGGAAACGATGAAATAATCAGTTTTTAAAGGTTTTATACCCTTTAAAA
Source organism: Viscum album (assembly GCA_963277665.1). Taxonomy (NCBI): domain Eukaryota; kingdom Viridiplantae; phylum Streptophyta; class Magnoliopsida; order Santalales; family Viscaceae; genus Viscum; species Viscum album. The sequence goes on from OY728165.1 coordinate 1,212,462,339, forward strand.
TGTGTGACAAGGGGGTCAAAACCAAGAAAATGACTTTAGAATATCATAAAATTAGAAAAAATAACTGTAAAATATTTTTTTAAATGGTCGAGCATATGGAACATTAATATAAGGTTTTGTTTTATCACGATGACTGGAAATGCACTTTTATTATTTTAAAACATGAATATGTGTGTTGAATGGTAAAATCCATACAAAATGCCCTCTAAATAATGTTAAATCATATAAAAATGTCTTTTTATTATTTTTGACATGAATGTGAAGATATAATATCAATTGGACATGCAGTTTTCTTGAAATGACCAACTAAGTTATTTTAAATGTGTGACGCCCTTTAAAAACATGTGCTCGAGGGTCAAAAACAAATTAACAAGACCTAAATCTCATTTAATCAAATAAAAATATCTATAAACTGATTTTTGAGATGGTGGGGTAGAAAAAACATCAGTCTGAGATTTGATTTTCCCCTGATGACTCGAAATTTACTTTAATTATTTTAAAACACAAAAATGTGAATTTAATAGTTATATCCATAGAAAACAACCTTGTAATGATGTTAAATCATACGAAAATTGTCTTTTTATTATTTTCCCCATGTTAGAGTATGCATAATTTCAACCAGATGTGCGTTCTACCTGAAACGGTTGAATAAAAGTTTTTAATGATTTGACATCCTTTAAAAAATGTGTTTCGAAAGGAAAAAATGAATAATAAAACCTAAAATTTCATAAAATCATACAAAAACAACCATAAAATTAATTTTGAAATGTTTGAGTAGAAATAAGATTAATCTACGATTCTGTTCTCTCGGGATGACAGAATACACACTTTTGCTGTTTTAAAATAGAAAAATATGTGTTTAATGATCAGATAAATATAAAACGAACTTTTAATGATGTAAAATCATAGTAAAAAAATATTTTTATTATTTTTGACATGTAAAAGCAAACGACACATCAATCAGACATGTGGTCTTCTCAGAATGACCGAATGAGTAGTTTTAAAAGGTTTGAAACCCTTTAAAAATAAGTGTTTGGGGGCCAAAACCAACCAACCAGTCTTTGAATTCACTCATATCAGATGAAAATAATTGTAAAATGGTTTTTGAAATAGTATAGTAGATAGAATGTCAAATAGAGGTTTAATTTGAGCGAGATGACCATAATTTCACTTTATTTGTTTTAAAACTCTAAAACATGTGTTCAATGGTTAGATCTATAGAAAATGGCCATTAAATGACATAAAATCATAGGAAAAACGTATTTCTATTATTATTTTATATGTAAAAGAAGATAATTCATCAATCGAATGTTTAGTTTGACTGTAAAAATTGAATAAGTAGTTTTTAAAGATTTAAAACCCTTTAAAAACATGTGTCAAGGGTTCAAAACAAACCAAAAGACTTTGAATGTTGTCATATTAGAAAAAAAACCATACATTTATTTTTTAAATAACTAAGCACATGGAAAGAAAATATAATATTTCATTTTTTTGGGTTGATCAGAAATGCACTTTTCTTGTTTTAAAGCCCCAAAACATGTGTTGAATGGTTAGATCTATAAAAAAACACCTTTTAATGATGTGAAATCATACAACACCCATCTTTGTTTTATGTTTGATCTTTATAATTATATGAAACACCAATCAGACGAGTGGTCTACCATGAAAAGTCGAATAAGAAGTTTATAAAGTTTTGACACCCTCTAAAAACATGCATTAAAGGGTCAAAACTAACCGAATGACCTCTAAATATCATAAAAATAAATAAAAAATCACAAAGTGGTTTTTGAAATGATGGAGTGGATGGAATATCAATCTGATATTCTATTCTTCCAAGATGACTGAAAACACTCTTTTATTGTTTTAAACCACCAAAACATGTGTTCAACGGTTAGATCCATATAAAACAAGTAAAAATGATTTTAAATCATAAGAATACCATATTTGTGTTATTTATAAAGTGTATGAGTATATTTCAGGACAATTAGACAAGCATCCCTCCTAGAAGCACCGAATAATCATTTTTAAAGGTTTTATGCTCTTTAAAAATGTGCATTAGGGATTCAAAACTGACCGAAAAACCTCTAAATGTTGTCTAATCAAAAATATAAAATAGTAAATATATTTTTGAAATATTGGAGTGCATTGAACCTTGATATGAGGTTATTTTTGTCTGATATAATCAAAAACACACTTTTATTGTTTTAAAACACCAAATCATGTGTTTAACAGTCAAACCTATAGAAATTGGCCTAAGAATGATGTTAAATCATAATAAAACCATATTTTTTACTTTTCATATGTACGAGTTGAAATCATTTCAATCGTCCATGCAGTATGCCTAGAACGACCAATTAAGTAGATTTTAAAGGTTTGATGTCCTTTAAAAACATGCATCAGGGGGTTCAAACTAACTGAAAAACCTTTGAATGTTATAAAATTATAAAAAAACCACCATATAGTGGATTTTGAAATGTTTAACCAGAGAAAATTTCAATATGAGGTTTTGTTTTCTCGAGATGACTAAAAATGCACTTTTATTATTTTAAAATAGCAAAACATGTTTTTAATGGTCAAATCCATATAAAAAACCTCATAGTGATGTGAAATCATATTAAAACTGCATTTTTATTACTTTTTGATATGTATGTGTATAAAACACATCAATCAGACATGTGGTTTACCCAGAATGATTGAATAAGCTGTTTTTAAAGGTTTAACACCCTTTAAATACATGTGGGGGGGGTCAAAACGAACCGAAAAACCTTCGAATACCATAACATCATACAAAAACAATAATTCAATTATTTTTTTAAATTTTTGAGCATATGTAATATCAATATGAGGTTTCATTTTCTCGATATGATCAAAAACAAACTTTTAATATTTTAAAACACCAAAACATGTGTTTAATGGTCATATCCATAGTAAATGACCTCATAATAGCATGAAATCATAGGAACTATATTTATATTATTTTTTAAATATAATATGAGGTGGTAAATTAATTGGACATGTGTTCTACCTAGAATGACTGAATAAGAATTTTAAAAAGGAATAACACCATTTAAAAACATGTTCCATATGGTCAAACCAACCAAACAACCATTGAATATAGTGATATCAGAAAAAAAACATAAATATAATGATTTTGGAAATAGTTTGGTAGAAAAAACATCAATATGATTTTCCATTTTATAGGGATGACTATAAACGCACTTATATTATTTTAAAACACAAAAATGTGTGTTTAACAGTCAGATCCATAGAAAACTACCTCATAATGACATTAAATCATAGGATAATTTTATTTGCATTATTTTTTACATGTAAAAGTATAAGACACATAAATTATATGTGAATATAATTTTAAATACTAAATAAGCAGTTTCTATAGATTTAACGCCCTTTAAAAAACATTCTTTAGGAGGTCAAAACCAACTAAATGGACTCTGGGTACCACGAAATCAGGAAAAACAAAAAAAATACAATGATTTTTGAAATGGTGGAGTAGAAAGAACATAAATATGATATTCATTTTTTCTTATATGACCAAAAACACACTTTTATTATTTTAAAACACCAAAACATGAATTTAACAATTAGATCCATAGAAAAAGGCCTTGGAATGATGTAAAATTATATGACATGTGTCTTTATATTATTAGTGACATGAATTATAAGAAGTAACATCAATAGAACATGTGTATTGATTAGAATAACCGAATAAAATATTTTAAAGGTTTTATGCCCATTAAAAACATGTTTTGGGGGGTTAAAACCAATCGAATGACCTATAAATTTCGTAATACCATAAAAAATAACCGTAGAGTGATTTTTTAGATGTTCTAGTAAATAGAATATAAATTTTATGTTCTATTTATCTGATATTATTATAAATTCATTTTGCTGATTTAAAACAAGAAAATGTGTGTTTAACATTCATATCCCTAGAAAATGACCTCATAATAAATTGAAAACATTATATAGCCATTTTTTAGTATTTATGACATGTAAAAGTATATGAAACATCAATTGGATGTGTAGTCTACCCAAAACAGTTGAATAAGTATATTTTAAAGGTTTAACTCCCATTAAAAATATGTGTCATGGGGTCAAATTTTGTAAAAGTGGTTTCTATAGACCTAACTGAACTGTACTTTTTTATTACCATATCGTGTATACATTATGTTATGCATGATGTAGACTTATTATGATAGTGTTGATATTTTTGTTTCCACTATTTACATGGTGATTTATATATATTACTTAACATATCAAAAGGTTATATCTATATCAACCAATACTTTTCATATATAGATATTACATATAAATATTTGAATTTTCTTTAAATAACATGATGATCCATGCCAGAGTCTTTTAGGTCTAGTTTCTTTAAAAACTTAGAAACATAAACAATAGGTTCATAAAATATCTACCTCATCTCTAACTTATTTCTTCATAACTAGCACCCTTCTTAGAAATATTATACATATTATCATTCTTCATAACCTGGGGAAAGGAAACATAAGAAAAAAACAGATAAAATTCTTAATAATGGTAAAAATAGAGATATCAATGATCACATAAGAATAACATGAGCATAAGGGTATAAAAACGTGATCTTAACCTTTAAAAACCATATCCTACATATCAAGGATCATAGTATTAATCAATCTCATAAATCTTGGTAGTTCATAAGATATGAATAGTAAAGTAATCAAATAAAATGAACCATGAGATCATAATATGGTCATAAGACATATAATTTTGGCATACGCATAAGCATAATAAATCATTTCCATAGTAGTTAAGGCTCATTAACAAGGATGTCATAGTGGAATAGGTTCACTCCCTAAACCATCATAGTAGTCAAGATTCACTCCCAAGACTATTATAGTGGATATATTCCCTTATTAAACCAAGTTCACTCCCCATTCTAGTCATGTTTATGTCATGAGCTATCAATCTTTACCCAATCCATTTTTCGGGAAAAAATACCTCAAGGCATTCTCTCGATGTTTTTGGGTATCATTGTGTTTTCTGAAAAATACAAATGATCGTGAATAGGTATGGTTGGTGTTTGATGAAGTAGGTTTTTAAGGTGGCGCAGTTTCCTAGTGTTTTCTAAATTTTTGGGCCTCAAAATTGAGAGTTTCTTTGGAAAAGGAAGATTTTCCTTGTAGGAGTGCACAGTTCGCGGATCGCATATGAGGAATGTTAAATTAATAGGGAAATATTCAAAGTAATAAATTCCTCATAGTAGTGTTATGAAGACTATGAAGGGAACTATGTGGACCGTGAATGAAAAATGATCTGTGGGACGGAAATGGTTCACGGGAAGTCTTGCGGTTCATGGGAGGCAAGCAACTCATGGAAGACTTGTGGTATGCGGTATGGAAATTTGATCGAGAAAATGTGGCAGTAATTTTTGGTGCCACAAAGGTAATCAGTCACATAATAGATCGGCCTCCATGAAGGTGAAAAGATGGTATATAGACCACGTAGGGAAACAGTTTGCTGAAGGAGAAGTATATGGTGAAGGTTGTACCGAATCAAAGATTTAAGTAAAATGGATTAGCAGGTTTTTGGATCTATTTTCCTACACAAGTATTTTTAATCCCATCATTACTAAGAGTGATTTTTATTAGAAAAAATATTCACTTTGGGAAGAAATTCAGCAAGTTCAAAAGAGTTTGTGGGTAGTCTGTGAAGGAGAAGATGTTTGTGAGGAGGATTCCCCAAAAGTATAAGGAGTTCGTGGGAATGGTTCACAAAGGAGTTTTCCAGGGCTCAGAATATCGTAAAAGAAATAAGTCTATAAAGGAGAAAGAAATTCACAAAAGAAGAAGCAGTTTGTGGGGAGAAGCGGTCTGTGGAAGTAGAGGCAGTACGCGGAGGCGATACCCGGAAGTGGTTCGCGGAGGTGGTTCGCAGAGGAATTATGTAGAGGTGGTACGTGGTGGTAGAAGTGGAAGTATTCCATGGAATATTTGATTCATGAAGTATACACGCTATGTAGTGAATCACAATTTGTGGAGGAAGTAAGTTGTTCATAGAGGGACATAAACAGTTCATGAAAGAAATTTCTACTAACTAACATTACGCGGAAAAGTGGATTTCATATATGGGTGAAAAGGGGACTTCAATAGAGCATCTATCTATAGTTGAAGATGTATGATTTCATGTAAACAAAGGGACCTACAATTCCATAAATTGTGACTCGATCCCTTCCAAGATCAGTGAGCAAAGGAAGAGGAAGATGGTGATCTTTTCCACTAGAAGTGATCCAGAGAAAGAGATAGAGATATTAACCCTTGGGAATGTAGTGAGAAAACCCTAAATCTTATAAATTCAGTGAGCCTTGTCATAGATTTGATCTATCCCTAACATCATTATTGATAGTGAGCCTTATTAAATTTAGTAAAATTGTCATATTGTTGTTGTATGCTCCTTGTATGTATCCCAATGATGGTGAACCAAGAAAAAATTCATGTGTTCTTATTCTTTATTTGTTACATTAATTTTTGTGCATTATCATTAGATAAAATTGTAAAGGACATGATCAACATTAACATTAAAGAACATAATAAGTGACACTATTAATAAAGAGGTCAAGATCTATTAGGGTAGGAGGAAGTTTGGAAAGAGTATTCATACCCTAATTCACCCCTCTAAGGGTATCTAGGACCATTTTGGACCTAATAATTGGTATCACATGGTAGGTTTTTATTATCAGATTTGTTTTCTCTAACTTGGTTCAATCGATTGTTGAGGTTAAAGATTTGGTATACTCTTACCTTGGTGTTCCATGGAAATAGGAAGAACTTCAAAAAAGAAGAAGAATTCTGGTGGAATTTCTTATTCTGAAAGTTTCTATAGAAAGAGAATGATTCAGTTGAAGGAAACCAACAACATACTAAAGAAAGACCTGGATGAATCAGAAAGAGAGAGTATTCACTCTTTTAATAATGCTACAGGAATGAGTGAAGAACCCGATGTTCCCAATGATGTTGGTACTACTTATAAAAAAGAAATTGTAAGAAGAATAAAAGTGAAAGCTGTCTATGACATAAAGGAATTAAATCAAAAACTAGATAAAGAAATTAAATCTAAAGATATCTAGATCCAAGCTCAAGAAATAGAGGTCAACAATCTCAAAGGATTAAATAAAAGGCTTATTGATATGGCTACAGATATGATAGAAAAGAATGATTCCCAATATGAAGAGCTGCAAAATATGTTTACAAAGTTAGAAAAACTCAAAGATGATTACAAGGGAAGGAGTTTGAACTCATAAGAAATTCAGGATCTGGAATCCAGAAATGGTGATCTTTCTATATAGTAATCTAAACTAGTTCAGAAGAACCAAAGGCTACAAAAAGAGAATGTATGTTGTAATAACTTTGTTTCTCAAAAAGATTCCAGTATAATGAAGAAATATGACATGATAAATAATATATCTTAAGAATTGGAAGTTGATATAACTAGTGGGAAGACTCTCGTGAGAGAATATAATGATTAACTTGAATCTAGGGACAAGAAGATTCAACAATTGAGAAGAGCTAGAGTTAGTCAATAAAGAAGTGGGTAAATTTAATTCCAAAGTAAATCCCAAATTAAAGGATGATTTTCACTTACTATTTTATTATCTTTCAGCTGGTGATAATGAAATAAAAAATAAAATATGCTACTTTAGAGGAAAAACATGAAAGAATTGTATCATCCCAAATGCCATCTAGTTTTGGAAAAAACGGTATTGGATATGATTAGTGTAACATTCCACATAAATAAATAACATGAAAATTTTTATATTTCTTAATATTTTTGAACTAAATATTAATTCTAATTTAAAGGGGATTCTAAGTTCTATGGTGTAAACGATACGCAAAAATGGGTCTCTTTGAAATCTTACATTGCACACTAATAATATAATATAATTATTTTAAATTGTAGTTAACGCCTAGCTGTTTTAATGGAGGGAATAAACATAACTAACTAAAAATTGATTATATATGTTTTTTAAATGTTTTTACATTTATCCAACAAAATTTAAGGGCCTAAAATGTGAATGAATCTAAATTTTAGCATTATTTACTTTAAAGAGGTTGATTTACCGCCTTTTAATGGCGAACCCTCTTTAAATATAGTTTTGGTCACTTTTATATGTTCCATTTGAAAAAAAAAATTCTTCTTCAGAATTGGGACATAAAAATATAATTTGGGTAAAATTTTGTTATTTTTATGATAAAATTCATTTTTTGACGAATAGTGAAAATTACTGTATTTTAATTCAAAACTGCATTTTAATATAATTTATTTATATGGTTAGATTATCTTTTTAAATGGTTTCAATGTTTAATTAGATTATATTTTTACCATTTAATCCAATGTTGGTCATTGAATGAAATTTCACTTTGAAATCGGGCATAAACAACTGTCAATCTTTTGACAGATATTGTTTCCTAAAAACATGCTATTTGTCTTGACAACGGGAAATAATTTTAAATTAATTAATGAAACTTCTATGTTTTGGATTTTTTAAAATAGGCATAATTTTTTAGTTCAGAATATCAAATATATCTTAGGCTGAATTTTTGGTATTTTTCTGAAAAACATCAATTTTTTATGAATAGTGAAACCGCTAAGTAGTAGTTAAAAAACTGCCTTTTTATTTTAAAGGAAATTTTACCACTTCTGTGAATTTAATTTTAAAAATCTGACATACATGGTTGTTACTAGTAAGTAAAATTTGTTTTAACAAGATGAAAATAATTTTTTGGTGAATAGTAACTTTTGACTTTTATTTACCATGGTTAAAGGTAAATAGGGTAATTCAAGGTAAAAAGTAAATTATAATAATACAAAATTACCATAAAACTTTTTATAACCTTATTTTATGAGTCTTGGCCGACCATGGGCATCCATGGGTTGATTTTGGGTCCCAATGGAGCACTTGGGATTGATAATGACACTTTAGATTAATTAATTTAAAGTAAAGACAAAAATGACACAAACAAATATCTTCTAGTAAATTAATTTTTAAATGGGGTTATATATGTTATCATTTCAACTATAAATATATTGTAAAGATAAAAATATTTTATACATAATGGTATTTTGTTTATAATTTTTAAACATCCAATAAATAAAATTATTTAAGACACAAAAATGATGCAGTATTTACCTCAATAATAAATGATTTAAATAAATAAAATTATAAATATTAACATAACATCCAAAACCTTTCCAAATATTATTGGATGATTTTATTTCGACCATTAGTCATCTTTTATTTTACTTTAACTAGTTTTGGACCTTTAGAAACCAAATATCATTATATAATAAAATAATATTTTCACACATTCCTAAAGAGGCCACCCCCCCTTATAAAAAGTCCTCACTTCTAACTTATTTCTCATAACTCTAAAGCCCCTTGGATCATCCAACCCCTACCCAAATAATCTCTAAAGATCCCTATATTCCACCTAGAAGCCTTACCTTTGGCAGAAGGCACTTCAAAAAAAATCCTTTTGGTTCAAAACACAGGGAGTTACCCAAATTAAAGGTAACGATTTTTCTTAACTTCTTTTCTTTTGTTCTACTTATCCAACCCCTAAACTCTTTTTATTCCTTTATTTTATAACAAAACCAGTATACCAAATATACTAGGATGTTTTTATGAGAATTATTCTAACTAAACCTACACAAACCTCCATCTAATGGGTGAAGAACATACTATTTTTGTGGATGGAAAACTAACGCCTCACGAAACGAAGATTGTTTGATTATATCCTACCACCTCTCATGGTGGACATTATGATGGAATTGTATATATATATGATATATATATATTATGTTTATGTTTTCTTTATGCTTATTTATTTTTCATTTATATCAAACCTTTATGGTTTCTATTATGGTTAACGCGATAATTTCATTTGAGGAAGTGTGGACTACCGCCCCCACAAAGTGATATGACTCATTAATTCCATATGTGGGATGTATAAAGGATGGATTTAATGATATTATATATGATATTATACTTTATTATAATATACCTATTTATCATTATGTTTTAATTCCATTAAAATACAAAATATAAATGAAAGTAGCTTTCATGCGTACGTACGGCTTACCGTCTCCATGAACGGTGCATTTCATTTCTTACCTCTAAATGTTATGTAATATTATAAATACATATATATATTGGATATATTTGATATATATGATATCTAAATCATGAATATCATTTTTTAGATAATGGAATATTGAACACAAGGACAACTTCTAATTATAAGAAGTCCATTTTTGACTCAAGTCCAAATATCGACCAAATGACCATTATTAACGTAAATGATTGCATAATGTTTATAACATGGTAATAAGTGATATAAAAAGAATAATAAAATTGAAAATGGTTATTAAGCATGTATAAATTAACTTTAGTTTATTATTCAGGATGAAAAAGGAACAAATGAGTCAATTCAGACACGAGTTAAGGGATTTATTATCTCACTTTTAATTCCGTGAGATTTCCATTGTTCGCCACTAATTTATTGCACATGGTGTATTTTTTACTGCCAATTGATATATATTATCAATATTCTCTTTATATTCATGTTATTCTGTGAATCATTTGGTGGTTATTACCTTTGGTCATACGACTCGATTGGGTCATACGACTCGATTGATTACAATGTGGTAAGGGATTTTCATCTCACTTTTTATTCCCGTGAGATTCACGCTATATTTGCCACTATTTCCTTTTGTGTGTTGTATGTACTGCCGATGATTGTATTAATTGTGAAATATACTTAAATTTATGGGTATTTATATCTTCATTTTATGAACCTTCTTTCATGGGTTGTATGTTTCGTAAGTTACCAAATCGGTAAGGGAACCTTTTAAACCAATTTACATTCCTTGGATTAATCTTCTAATTCTTAATTGTGTCATGCTATGATTATGTGTAGAATAAATATTTGTTTATTTATGTGGTAATTTACACTCCTATTTATGTGGATATAATTTTTATACACGTAATCACTCCATTGATAAATTCTCAAGTCATCGATATGAAATTGATAAGAGTAATTTTAACTCATTTTCCATTCATTGAGTTAAACATCCAAGTCATTGATTTTGTATTAAAAATAATGTGTGTGAATGTTTTATGATTGATTTAAACTTAATATCCAATCATATTGAGTGTATTTATATTTTTTACACAATATTATGTAATTGATTTATCCTTAATCTAAGGATATAGTTTTTATAAGGGATTTCGTCTCAATTTACATTCTATTGAGACTTTATTTTTGTTATCCACAAATTCACTTTTATATGGTGTATATACTATCCTCTAGAACATTATATCATGAATAATTTTATTCTCTTGATATTATAAAGTTTTGATTAAATTTTATTCCTCAATTATTTGTATTCTAGCATCTCTCATTTGGTTAAGAACTCCTTAACTAAAATATTGTTTTAAGGATTTATTCTTCTAAATCATTATCATTAATGTCTATGTTTTCAAAATAGTTTTAAGGATTTATTTATAAGGAAATTAATGTTTTTAAATGTTAATTCCTTTAAAATATTCAAGTTGGTATGGAAAACTTTGATTAAAAAATCCCTTTAAATGTTTTAAATGGTTTTTAAAATGGTTTGATAAAGCATTGATTATGTCTATATATTGAAATGATATGTTGTGATTTCAATTCGGAAATGTTATATTTCCTTTAATCTTAATTTATGTATTATTAATATGTTATTATTATTGGTCTTTGTTTATGTATACAGGTGGTTTCGGGATAAACCTTGGGCGGGTGATCCCGAGATAGCTCTCCAATGCATTGGGTAATGTGACAGAGGTAAACATTAATGTTTCTCCTAACAGATTTAGGGAATATACTATGATGGGTATTCCAAATGTGACTCCCTGTGTAGTTGTGATAGCAACAATGTAAGTATGTTATGAATTCCATAATTTACCTTTATGATTTATGATTTCAATATTTCATTCATAAATTTTATGATTTCATGAGGTATGTTATGATTGAAAAGTATTGGTTTTGTTGATTTGTATTTATTGATTGGTTAATGTTTCCATTCCTTATTTTATAACCCTTACTGAGCTTTTTATTCCAATCCCAAGTTTTTGAAATTTTTTCCACAGTACTTAAAGATTAATAGGGTTAAGGATGGGATCCTGAAAAAGTCATGTTGTCTAAAACATGGAACTAGACATGTTTCTTTTTAAGAGTTTATATTTTAAAAATATGGATAATGAGTAGTAGTGTCTACGTGTAATTTTCAAGTTGATATGTAATAGTTATGGCCTAATTCTCTAAAATTATAAACCTGAAAAGAGCCCTAATTTGAATTATTTATTTAATTCAAGATTATGTAATGTTTAAGGATAAGTCCTTATAGTTGGTATCAGAGGTCAGTTTGGAAAAATTTAGGGATTTAAAGTTTTTGTTAGACACGTGGTTAGATCCTATGTCTATTATTTCAGTTAAATCCTTATTTTATAACTTTTTTATATCAAGAAAATTCAGTTACAAATGGATGGAGGAGGATCTCAAACAACATTACTATCTCTTCCTGATGAATTGCTTGAAATAATTATTGCAAAGTCATGTTTGGATGATTGTGAAACTTTTTATGGCATACAACCCACTTTCAAGAAGTTGTTTGTGATATAAAACACCTCCAATATACCTCGTTATCATCATGGATCATGGGTTTTATTTAAAAAAATCCTATTTTAATAATTTTTTCATATTTTCAAGAAAGGTAAATATTATCAAGTCATTTTCAAATATTTTACCGTATCACAAGATTTTGAAGCATATTATGATCCTGAAAAAGGTGCTAAATAAGGAGACCCTTGCACAACATATTTATATTTTATTTTACAATATAGTCTCTCAGAACATACGTATAGTATTTTAAAACAAACATTAATTGAAAGTTTCAACTCTAATTTGGTCCGACTGTTTTACTGAAATCATGTTTTATCAGATGTTTTGAAATTATACGTCATATATGATTATTTTCTAAAACTGTTTTTATGTGAACACCCATATGACCCATGTTGTAAAAGGTGTATTTGGATGAAGGAAACAAATGATTTTAAAGGATCTCTAAATCATTGTTTCAATCCATGGACCTTCTACCTATGTGAAAAAGATGACGATGAATCCAAATGGACACCATGATCAAGGTATGATGTTCTTCATTTTGGGGATCATTTATTTTATCATATGGTGGTGAAATAAAAAAAATTACAATATATATATAAGACTTCAAGAATTAAGATATTGAGATCATAATGAATTGGGATAAAAATGAGAGGTATAAGGAAACCATTAAGGTTAAAACAAGGTAGGGTTATTTTTGAGTTTTATAAAAAGGACATCTTGTAGGATGGGTGACAACCCGTCACATCCAGAAAGGCCGCGGGAATTTAACCCACAACCGAAGGGCGACAAGGGTGCATCGCCTACCACTAGCCTACTTTAAGTCCCTGGTTAGTATGACTTATTATTTTAGTCAAATGATTTTATGTAACAAGAATAAGTTGATTTTGGGAACTTATGTTTTATCAAATGGATATACTTAGTATAGGAAAATGATTTGGTGATTAAGTGATGAAGGTTGTTGTGGAAGAAGTTCTCTCTTTTGAGAAAACACTATATGCCAAAGGATGATATAATACAATGTGATTTCAATTGTGTAATAATGGTTTAAATTTTAGCTTAGAAGAATCTACGTTTTTATTATGGACATATGATGATTTGGTTTATTTATGAAAATGATTAACCTATCGTGGAGAATATATGATTAGTTTAATTACTTTTCAATATGAGACATTATGAGTAACTGATGTTATTTTGAGATAAATGTTAAGATTTATCTTGGAAGACTACGTAATTAAATCCTTATGAGATTTGGGTTTCAATCTTAGTTTGGATTAATTTTGAATAATTTTATATAAAGTTGTTTATTGAATGGTCTTTGTTGAACTTTGGGTTTTGTTTGAAAATTTTTGGAGATTCAGAGCAGTTTTTCTTTTTGTAAAAATTGGTCCTTTTGGGTATTATATGATCTCGCGGTACCCATTTTGGTTTTAGTTGATGTCTAAAGAAAAGGAAAATATATATTTTTTCTTTTGTGGATTATGTGATTCTATAGAAGATGATTCTTGTGCTTTTGATGTGACCACGTCTTTTTGAATGCTCATTGTTTGGAGAAAATATTAGTTTTTGGTAGAAACTTATTAAGGGATGAAACTCTACTTGAAGGTAAGTTTATTTCCTTATGTTATTATTCAATGTAGTAAATTAATTCCTCAAAATTATGAAAAGGAATGTAAAACAAAAACTTTTTTGGTTTACATTTCCTACTGGGTAATCAAAGACCGTTTAACACATCATAAGTTTGTGATTTTCTGGAGGTTAACTTTCTCCTAATCATGTTTTCTATCACTCTCCATCAAAACTCAATCGTTTGTTATCTCTTACATATCCATGTTTTCCTACATGGAATCCCAGTATGGGTAATCTTGGGTGACCTTTGTACTTCTCTTTATTTCTTTCAAAGTGATAGTTATACTAACTCTTTTCTGATGTGAGACTCTTAATGAAGTTTCCAAGCCCAGTTTTAAAATTACGAGGATGAAATTTCCAAAATGGGGGAAGGGTGTAACATCCCAGGTAAATAAATAACATGATATTTTTTATATTTATTAATATTTGTGAACTAAATATTAATTCTACTTTAAAAGGGATGCTAAGTTCGATGGAATACCTGATATGCAACAATGTGTCTCTTTGAAATCTTACGTTGCACACTAATAATATAATATTATTATTTTAAATTGTAGTTAATTCCTAGTCATTTTAATGGAGGGAATGAACAGAACTAACTAAAGAATGATTATACATGTTTGTTAAATGTTTTTACATTTATCCAATAAAAGTTAGACGCATAAAATGTGAATGAATCTAATTTTAAGCATAATTTACTTTAAAAGGTTGATTTACCACCATTTAATAGAGAACCATCTTTAAATATATTTTTGGTCACTTTTATATGTTCCATTAAACAAAATAAAATTCTTATTGGGACACCAAAATTTACTTTGGGTAAAATTTTGGTATTTTTCTGATAAAATTCATTTTTTGATGAATAGTGAAAATTACTGTATTTTAATTCAAAACTGCATTTTAATATAATTTATTTATAAAGTTAGATTATATTTTTAAAAGGATTTAAATTGTAATTAGATTATATTTTTACCATTTAATCCAATGCTGGTCATTGACAGAAATTTTACTTTGAAATTGCGCATAAACAAGTGTCAATCTTTTGACAGATATTATTTCTTAAAACCACGCTATTAGTTTTGACAACGAGAATTAATTTTAAATTAATTAATGCATATTATATGTTTTTAATTTTTTAAAATAGACATAATTTTTTAATTTTTAATATCAAATATAGATTAGGCTGAATTTTTGGTATTTTTCTGAAAAACATAAATTTTTGATTAATAGTGAAACCACTAAGTAGTAGTTAAAAAACTGAGTTTTTCTTTTAAAATGAAATTTTCCCACTTTTGTGAATTGAATTTTGAAAATCCAACATATATGGTTATAATTATTAAGTAAAATTTGGTTCAAAAAGATGAAAATAATTTTTTAGGGAATAGTATCTTTTGACTTTTATTTACCGTGGTTAAAGGTAAGAAAGGTAATTCAAGGTAAAAAGTATATTATAATAATAAAAATTACCTTAAAACTTGTACTAACCTTATTTTATGAGTCATGGAAGACCATGAGAATCCATGGGTTGATTTTGGGTCCCCATGGAGCCACTTGAGAGTGATAATGACATTTTAGATTAATTAATTTAAAGTAATGACAAAAATGACACAAACAAATATCTTTTAGTAAATTAATTTTTACATAGGGTTATATGTGTTATAATATCGACTATAAATATTCATCAAAAAGTAAAAATATTTCCTAAATCATGGTATTTGTTTTATAATTTTTATACATCCAATAAATAAAATTATTTATGACACAAAAATGATGCAGTATTTACCTCATTAATAAATGATTTAAATAAATAAGATTATAAATATTAAAATAAAATCGAAAACCTATTAAATTTTTATTTTATGATCTTATTTATACCATTAGTCATCTTATATTATACTTTAACTACTTTTGGAACAGTATAAACCGAATATCATTATATAATAAAATAATATTTTCACACTTCCCTAAAGAGCCCATCCTCCCCCTTATAAAAATCCCTCACTTCTAACTCATTCCTCGCAACTATAAATCCCCTTGTCTCATATAAACCCAGCCCAAATAAGCTCTAAAGATCCCTATATTACACCAAGAAGCCTTACCTTAGGCATAAGGCACTTCAACAAACCCTTTTGGTTCAAACAAAAGGGAGTTACCCAAATTAAAGGTAACAGTTTCTCTTAAATTCTTTTCTTTTATTTTACTTCTCCAAACCCTAAACTCTTTTTATTCCTTTATTTTATAACAACACCAGTATAATAAATATACTAGGATGTTTTTATGATAATTATTTATGCTACAGTTACACACACCTCCTTCTAATGGGTGAATAACATTCTGTTTCTGTGGATGGAAACCTAACGCCTCATGAAACGATGATTGTTCGATTATCTTCTACCTGATCTCATGGTAGACATTATGATGGAACTTTATTTATATATTATATATATTATGTTTATGTTTTCTTTATGCTTCTTTATTCTTCATTTATAGCATACCTTTATGGTTTCCATTATGGGTAAACGTGATAATTTCATTTGAGGAAGTGCGGACTACCGCACCCTCAAAGTGATATAACTCGTTAATTCCATATGTGGGATGTATAAAGGATGGATTTAATGATATTATATATGATATTATACTTTAATTATAATATACCTATGTATCATTATTTTTTAATTCCATTAAAATACAAAATAGAAATGAAAGTAGCGTTCATGCGTACGTATGGCTTACCGTCTCCATGAACGGTGCATTTCATTTCTTACCTCTAAATGTTATGTAATATTATAAATACTTATATATAATGGATATATATGATATATATGATATCTAAATCTTTAATATCATTCTGGATATAATGGATGGTTGACCACAAGGACAACTTGTAATTATAAGAAGTCCATTTTTGACTCAAGTACCAAATATCGACAAAACGACCATTATTAACTTAAATGATTGCATATTGCTTATAAAATGGTAATTGGTGATATATGAGGAATAATAAACATGAAAAATGTTCTAAAGAAATTATAAATTAACTTTAGTTTATTTTTCAGTAAGAACAAGGAACAAATGAGTCAAGTCGGACACGAGTAAGGGATTTCTTATCTCACTTTTAATTCCGTGAGATTTCCACTGTTCGCCACTAATTTACTGAACTTGGTGTATTTTGTGCTTCCAATTGATATATATAATCATGATTCTATTTATATTCATGTTATTATGTGAATAATTTGTTGGTTATTAACTTTGGTCATACGACTCGATTGATTATAACGTGGTAAGGGATTTTCATCTCACTTATTTTCCCATGAGATTCATGATATATTTGCCACTATTTACTTTTGTGTAGTGTATGTACTGCCCATGATCATATTAATTGTGTAATATAGATAAATTTAATTTAATTTAAATCTTCATTTTATGACCCTTCTTTTATTGGTTGTATGTTTTTTAAGTTACCAAATCGGTAAGGGAACCTTTTAACCCAATTTCCATTCCTTGGGTTAATCTTCTAATTCTTAATTATGTCATGCTATGATTATGTGTGGAATAAATATTTATTTATTTATGTTGTAATTTTCACTCCCCTTTGTGTGGATATACTATTGATACACATAATTACTACATTTATAAATTCTCAAGTCATCGATATGAACTTGATAAGAGTAATTTTAACTCATTTTCCATTTATTGTGTTAAAAATCCAAGTCGTTGATTTTGTCCTAAAATTAATGTGTGTGAATGTTCTCTGATTTATTTACACTTAATATCCAATAATATTTAGTGTATTTATATTTTTCACACAATATTATGTAATTTATTTATTCTTAATCTAAGGATATAGTTTTTATAAGGGATTTCGTCTCAATTTACATTACATTGAGACTTCATTGTGGTTATGCACCAATTCACTTTTATATGGTGTATATACTATCCTTGGGAATATTATATCATGAATACCTTTATTCTCAAGATATTATAATGTTTTTATTAAATTTTATTCCTTAATTATTTGTATTCAAGCATCTCTCATTTGTTTAAGAACTCCTTAACTAAAATATTATTTTACGGATTTATTCTTCTAAATCATTATCATTAATGTCAATGTTTTAAAAATGGTTTTAAAGAATTATTTATATTAAAATTAATGTTTTAAAATGTTAATTCCTTTAAAATCTTCAAGGTGGTATGGGATACTTTGATTCAAAAATCTCTTTAAATTTTTTAAATGGTTTTGAAAATGGCTTGATAAAGCATTTATTATGTATATATCTTGAAATGATATATTGTGATTGCAATGTGGAAATCTTATATTTACTTTATTCTTGATTTGTGTGTTATGAATATGTAATGATTATTGGGCATTGTTTACCTATATAGTTGGTTCTGTGATAAACCTAGGGCGGGTGATCCTGAGATAGCTCTCCAATGCATTGGGTAACGTGATGGAGGTAAACATTAATGTTTCTCCAAAGAGATTTAGGGAATATACTTTGATGGGTATTACAAATGTGACTCCCTATGTAGCTGTGATGGCTATAATGTAAGTTTTTTATGAATGCCATAATTTACCTTTATGATTTATGATTTCAATATATTATTCATAAATCTTATGATTTCATGAGGTATGTTATGATTGAAAAGTATTGGTTTCATTGATTCATATTTATTGATTGGTTAATGTTTCCTTTCCTTATTGTATAACCATTAATAAGCTTTTTATGATAATCCCAAGTTTTTGAAATGTTTTACACAGTACTTAAAGATGAATAGGGTCAAGGATGGGATATAGGAAAATTCATGCTATCTAAAACATGGAACTAGACATGTTTCTTTTTAAGAGTATATATTTAAAAAAATGGATACTGAGTAGTAGTGTCTACCTGTAATTTTCAAGTTGATATGTAATAGTTATGGCCTAATTATCTAAAACTCTAAACCTAAAAAGATCCTCATTGTGAATTTTTCATTTAATTCAAGATTATGTAATGTTTAAGGTTCGGTCCTTATAATGAGACCTCTCCTATGTATAACATGAAGAGAGCGATGAATAGTTCCAAAAATGGTAAAAATCCTGTAGATACTAGAAGAATAATTAAAAAGGTTTTTATAGGAAGTAATGATAACATCTATTATTTCTTTAGAATGCATGGTCATACTTAAAGTTTTTTGTTTTGAGTCATTGGAATATATTTCATAATTTTATGATAGAAATATTTCTAAATTTAAGAATAAGAATAAGTGTCCTAAGAAATCAGAAAGAATAGTCTATTAGAAGAAAGTATCCATGAAATTATACTATTGTGGAAGATTGTGACACACCCTGAGTATGTTTCAAGAATCCTAAGGTCTAAATTTCAAAAGAAGAAATATAGTTGCGTCAAAATCTTAACCAAGAAATGATGAAACGAGGTATGCCTTTAATGGAATATGTTTTATATGTTCTGATCATGGGAATTTGGCAAGAGATTTTAGCAAGAATAAAGAAGTGAAAGAAAACGAACCCATAAGGATATCCCCAACACTAGAAGTGTATAATGAAAAGGTATATATTGGAAGAAAATAAGATAAGCTGAAAATTAGGTTTACAATCTCAGGGGAATCACAGGGATCTCAATAAAAGGTGTATCAATCACCACCTATCTTACACTCACAACAAATCTATTTGAAAGAATATGACCAAACCTAGAGAAAAAAAGTAAGTAGAAGCTCCCATTTTGATTAAGAAGAATATTAATGTAGTGGAAGTCTCAACCCCAAAAGGAAAGGGTGGAATGACTCAGATAACTGATAAATGAAAAATGAAGAAAAAATTCCTTGAAAAATCACTTTTCATTCCACATGGAAAGAGTTGAAGGAAATAAAAATATCTCTCTAATAGAGGAAGAAGTATCAGAAGATAACTAGTACAAATATTCCTACTCAAAGAAAACATTTTGAAAAACGGAATACCAGTGGAGAATCAAAGAAAGTAAATATTATAAAGGGGTCTAAACCCAAAATTTTGAAAAATTCCAAGCCTATAGAATCTAAATATTATAATAAGACTCTATGTGTGGGTAAATAATGTTTAGTCATATGGCCAAAATAGTTGAAGTTGGCTGGGCAGTTGGAACATGCACAAAAATAGTACAGTTATTTTCAAGAAATTATCAAAGGGTTGACCCATCAGGATCAACCACACTCATCTTCTTGAGGATTACATAGGTTTCTCTCTCCCTATGTGTATAAATTCTATTAACTCATGTTCATGTGTTTTAGGTTCAAGGGGAGATACTATCCAAGGGAAAGTGGCATCAAAAGATGAAAAGTGGTTATATAATGTGCTCTAGAATGTCAACTAATTCCAATTAGTTTCCAGATCTGAACAAGAAATCTATATTAATTTCTTGAAAGGTGTTAATATTCAATGGTTTTTTGAGATATATCAAAGTAATTGATTGAAATGGATAGTGATGGTGTTATTAACTTTATCTATTGTTTCCTACACCAATTTTTGACTTAGTAGGCTTTGTGTTTTTGTTGATGGATCACTTCTAAGTGTTAAATTCACCCAATGAAAATATCATTGAAGGAAGCTACAACTATAAAATATTATTGAACTGGAGAAGTTTCTCAAACCTACAGTCACATGTGAAGAAATGATGCCAGAGAAAAAGAATGATTGTGTGTCCAAATAGTAGGCCTAACAACTAAAATAGTTTCATATCATAGGGGGAGAAAACTATATGAAAATCATATGAAATATAAAAATGATATAAAAAGGATGAAAGTTTTTGTTCATAAAGATTGGTCAGGGGACAAGAAGAAACATTCATGTATTTTATGACTGTCTATTTTCCTCTAATGATACGGTATCAGCTGACTATTTTTAGGACACCAAGAAGCTTCAAGAGAAGATTGAAAGTGCTTCCAATAAGTCATTTACCCATTCTGAAGAGTAATTCAACATTTAAATCAGCATAAAATTGGTATTAATGATTTATGTCAGTTCAATATTAGAGGTTTTCTGGGAGATTATTCTGAGGCCAAAAAATAATAATTTTATCAATACTAAATGGGTATTTTTCAATAAGATGAATGAATATGAAACAATGATTTGAAACAAAGAAAGACTAATTTGCAAAGAGCACTACCAAATATAGTATATTGATATTGATGAAACATTTCCACCTATTTCAGGGCTGGAGACAATCATATTATTCCTGGTCATAGTAGTGCAAAGAAGGTTCAATTTTTTATGGATGAATATTGGGTCAACATTTCTAATGGGGTTCTGGAAGAAGTATTTTATATTGATCTTTTAGATGGTTTTCTATTTCATAAAGATGATAATAGAGTTTATTGGCTGAAGAAGGCACTATCTGAGTTGAAGCAGGCACCAAGATCATGGTATTCAAGGATATATTAGTTCTTAAAGAAGATTGGTTTTCAGCATGGTGGAATTGATTACAATCTGTATGTCAATAATGATAGTAATCAAAGGATGATGGTTTTGGTGTAGCATAAGGAAAAAATGGCACAATCATTTCTCAATCCAAATATATTGAGGAGTATTTGAGAATATTTGGAATGGATAATTATAATTAGATGAAAACTCTAGTGTCACAGGATGATGAAGGTAAAGTGGATAATTTCACCAAATATAGGCATATCATTAGAAGCCTGCTATACTTAATAGTGGCATGGCTGGATATTTTTTCCACATTTAAAGTAGTGTGTTATCAAAGAAATCACATGGAAATACACTTACTTATAGTGAAAAGAATACTTCATTATATTATGGTCATAGTGTATTTTAGCTTTATATACTTTGTAAAATCTCAAAAAGAGTTTTTAGGCTATACATATGTAGATTGGATCAGATCAGTATATGATGGGAGATCAATGTCAGGTGGTGCATTCTATCTTGGTGGATTGTTTATTTCTTGTCTAAGAAAGAAACAATATTTTCATTTCATTTAGCACTATATAAGATGAGTATATTGGGACAACTCAAGCATCCACACAACTATTGTGGATAAAGGAGCAGCTTGATGATATGAGAGTTGAAGAGAAGTCTCTGATTAGAATCAATTGTGATAATTCAAGTGCTATAAATATTAGAAAAAATCTTCTCCATCACTCAAGGAAAAAGAAAATTGAAATAAAATATAATTTTATCAAGTATAAGGTGGATCAAGGGCTTGTGAAGTTGAAGTATGTTCCTAAAAAACTACACATTTCAGACATTTTAAAAAAGGCCTTACCCAAAAAATCATTTAGATGATGTCGATTGGCTCTTGGAGTTCAGTCGACTCCCCATGCTTCAAAAAACAACAACAAAGTGACCGTCATGTTCATTGAAAAAGGGGGAGAAATTTTAGTAATAAAATGTTATTAAATTTGTTAATCAAGACAAGGAAGAAGCTGAAAAGGGGAGCAGTCATATAGGGGTAGTGTTAAATCTAAAGATTTTAAAAGTGATCGATCAAAATATTATATATCCTGACAGCTGAAATTTGTGATGAAAGTAGAAAATTGGTTTATAAATTAAATGAAGTGATTCATTGATGAATTGTTCATTATAATATTGAATCTAATAATTATAATGGATCATTTAGGCTTAGAGTATATGTTGAGTAAATCCTTGTTCGATATATTAATCAAAAATAGTGAATACTGATAGAAATAAGGAGCTTTAATGAGATATCAAAATGAAACTAATTGTCAACAAACACCAAGGGGAATGTTGTTGGGAAAAATCCCTTAAGGTGTTATCTTGGTGTTTTTGGGTATGATTGTATTTATTGAAAAATCCATGGGATTGTGAATGAGTATGGTTGATGTTTTCCAAATCAGGTTTTTAAGGTGGCAGAGTTTCCCAATGTTTTCCAAATTTTTGGGCCTCAAAATCAGGAGTTTTTTTAAAGGAAGATTTTCCATATATGAATTCACAATTCACAGATCACATAGGAGGTATGAAAAACAAATAATAAAATTGGTAGAGGAAGGAATTATGCATATCATTTTTATACGGACTGTGAAGGGGACTACGTGGACTACGAACAAAAAATGGTTCATGGAATGGAAATGGTTCATAGGAAATATTGCAGTTCACAGGGGGCAAGCAGTTCATAGAAGGATTATGGTACACTAGATGACTTGTTAATTGTGAAAATGAGGTGGTGATTTGTGGAGCTGTGAAGGGAATAGTTCATGGAAGAGATCGTTTGACGCGATGTAATGAAGATGGTACGTGGACGGTGTAGGGAAAACTGTTCGCGGAAGGGGAAGTATGTGGTGAATACTATAACGCATCAAAGAGATAATTAAAATAGATTATTAGATTTTCAGATCTATTTTTCTATATAATGACTATTCATCCCATCATTACTAATATCTATTTTCATTATAAAACAACTTTGCTCCAGGAATAAATTTTACTATTTCTGAATGATTTTGTGGGGAGTCTACGAAGGAGAAGAGGTCCACGAGCAGGATTCCCATGAAAGGAGAAGGAGTTTGTGGGAATGGTTCAAAAAGGGTTTTTTCAAGCCTCTGAAGATCAAAAATGAAAGAATTATTTAAAGTAGAAATCGGTTCACGAAATAAGAAGTGATCTACAAGGAGAATCAGTCCACTGAAGCGGATGAAAAACGCAGAGGAGGTATGAAAAAGTGGTACGCAGAGGTGGTTATAAGAGGTGGTACACGACAGATGAAGTGGATTCAGTCTATCGAAGAGGTGATCCATGAATCATACACACTATTTGGTGCAGCATAGTTCACAGAGGAAGAATGTTTTTTGCTAAGGGAAATAAATAGTTTGTCAAAGAAATTATCGCTAACTAACATTACACAAAAAAATTGATTTCATCTATGGGTAAAAAAGGGACCTCAAAATAGGATCTATCTATATTTTATGATGCATGATTTCATGAAAATTAAGGGACCTAAAAGTTCATAAACATTGAGTGGATCCCTTCTAAGAGTAGTGATCAAAGGAAGAGGAAAACGGTGATCCTTTCCACTGATAGTGAGCCAGAGAAAAAGACATAGGGAGTGACCCTTGGTAATGTAGTCAGAAGACCCTAAATATTGTATAGGTATTGATCCTAGGCATAGAATTAATCTATCCAAAAAATAATTATTAGTAGTGATACTTAGTTAATTTTGTACAATCAGAACATTATCGTTGTATGCTCTTTAGATGTAGCTTAGTGAGGGTGAACCAAGTAAAAATATTTGTGTCCATATGATTTCTTTATTACGTTACTTTCAATGTATTATCATCAAAAAAATTATAAAGGACATGATCAAAATTAACATTAAATAGAATAATAAGTGACCCTTACAATAAATAGGTAAATATCTGGTAGATAAGAATGATGTTTGGAAACAATATCCATACCCTGATTGACCCCCCCCATCCCCCTCAGAGAATCTAGGACCCTTTTGAACCTAACAAAATTGGAGGGAGATATAGTTCCCACCCATTACATCATAAAAATTATAAATCATTCATCATTTCAGAACCCATGAAAACAAATGGATTTCATAAATATTTCATTATAACATGATCCATGGAAAATAAATTGGTTTCATAATCATTTCATCATAACATAACCCATGGAAAAGAAAAAGGTTTCATAAACATTTCATATTTTTATCATAAACATAAACCATTCATAGAAATAATAAAGATGGTATAATTGGATAATAACCCCATTAATTCATAATTAACATCAAATAATTTCATCTTATAAGCAAAATTATTTTGAAATACCACTTGGAATAATTCTTGAGGAAAATAACCTTTCCATTTTGAAATCATTTCTTTTTAAAAAGATGCACAATTATAAGTGAAACAATTAATTTGAAAAGAACCTTGTAAACTTTCAAATAAATATTCATAGAAAAATTTAGTCATGATAGTGTAAAAATAAGTACATTCCGTATAATTTAAAAAAATACATTCCTTTCATATTTTTGTCGAAAAATAGACAAAGTATCTCGTTTGGAAAACAAAAAAAAATATTACTTTCAAACTATTTTGTAAAGATTTAAAAATGAGGGAAAATGATTGTAAACAATCATAGGATAATATTAAAATTATTTTATAAAACATGGATATGGAAGATAAATACTTTCCAATGTAGACCTAAACATAAACAATCCTGAATATTGATGAGATAGTGAAACAAACCATTACCTCAAGTTCACCTTGCTTTGAAAGCACTCTAACCTCATATATAACAAATTTATATTTATTATAATTATATAATAGAGTAATTTTCATACTTATTATATTATATATTATCTATTTATAACATTTCAATACCCCCTTTGTCAATAATTCCTTATTAAAATTGTTATTTTTGGGTGGTAACTGTTTCATTTATTATTAGTATATCAATTTAGTAGTTCTATTACTTGTACTTTTATCATGGTTCCATAATCTCTAGAATATTTATCATGATTTAAATATCATATGTATACATTATATACATATTTATATTCATCCATAAAATATATAGATAGAAAAATGAGTTTTATCGTTCATGGAGATGGTAGGTCGTACGTACGCATGAACGTTATTTTCATTTTTCAACGAATAGAATGAAAGAAAGGTAAATATTAATTCACCTCTAAAAAATATTTATTATATAATATTTATTATATTTATTCATAAATTTCATCCTCATTACCATCCAATTAAAATATAAAGGGAAAAATGAATCACATCACTTCGTGGAGGTGGTAGTCTACACGTACGCACGTACAACAATATCATTTATCAGAGGATTGGATAGTAAGAAGTCATGAATGATATTATTATTCTAGAATTATAATTGAATAATTAATATCATATATAAAAATTAATCCCATCATAATACCCATCCATAAAATATGGTGATGAAAAATAAATTATATCATAACGTGAAGACAGTAATATGTGCGTACACATGAGCGATACTTTCACTTCTCATTTGATGAGAAAGAGTGTATAATAGTGTTTTCATAATCATAATATAATTTATGCATATTTAATATAATGATGTTATTATTTTATTATGAATTCCATATATTTATAGGAGGAAAATAAGAGTATAAAATAAAGTGATCGGGTAAGGTGATTACCTCTTCTTAGAAATTACACCATTAGATCTCCTATAAAAGCTAATAGGGTTGGTCTTTTGGGAAGAAAATAAAATACATAATGTGGATATGGAAGTTTAGAAGGAAAATTTTCATAGTTTCATCAAGATATAAGGTTCAAAGTGGTGTCATGAAGTGAGGTAATAGGTTCCCTTTTATAATTCAGGTGAGGGATACTTTTGGAATTTCTCAAAATATGAAATTATAATAAATGTATTCCCAATAAAAATGACACCAAAGGGTGATGGATTATAAGTTAAGGTAGTTTAGGTTTATAATCACACAAAAACAATAATTTAGTTATGTTTTTGTGCCATTTTAAACCTTATCAATTTGATTAACCCTTAGTTAACTAATTTTAATTTTAACTATGATAACACGTTTTTCAATATTAAAGGGTTGTTATTTTTACATAAAAGGTAAAAATTGGAACATTAATGGTCAATTTGTGAATTTTTAGAACCTATAAAAACCAAATTTTCTTATTTTATTATTTTATTATTTTAAAATAATTTAATAAATTTTTATTTGGATAAAATATCATCATTTCCAATTTTGACACTATTCATTTAATTAAACTTTAAATACATCAATAAAGAGTGTGTATAATGCCCCAGCCTTAAACCTTACTTAATCTTGAGTTATTACAAGATTACACATTGAGGATCTTTTCGGGTTTAGAGTTTTAGAGAATTAGATCATAAAACTTGCATTACATTCCACATATAAACAAAGTGGTTACATAAAGATAGTATTCTTCATTCCCATCAATGGAGACACATTTAAAATAAAACATGGATTATTTCTTGACACATCCTTGACTCTATCATCTTATCATGTACCTTTCCCTTGACCCGTGAAAAACATTTCAAAAACTTGGGATGAGCATAAAAACTCAGTATGGGTTATAAAAAAACATGGAAAGGAAACATGAGTTCATATATACATAAGAATTAAATCATACTTTACCCATAAAACATAGTAACTTTAACATACCTCATAAAATCATGAATAAATCATAGAAATCATAAGACATAAAGGTAACTTGAGGCATTCATAACATTCTTATGTAGGGAGTAACCCTCTTGGTTACGTTTGGAATACCCATCATAGTATATTCCCTAAAATCTCTTCGGAGAAACCTTAACGTTTCACTCCTTCGCGTTAACCAATGCATTGGAGAGCTATGACGGGCTCACCCGCCCTTAGTTTATCATGGAACCACCCGTCTTCATAGTAATGCCCAAGAACCATAACATAATCATATCACATAAAACATGCATAAAGGAAACATAAAATTTCCACATTTCAATCACGAGATATCAATACAACACATTGATATAAAAACATTATGAAAACCATTTTCAATACCAAAATAAAAGAAAAGTAAAACATGGTATTTATTTTTCTTTTAAAAAGAAGGTATGGCTTGTAGAGGAAGCCGAAACTCAAATAACGGTCACGACGGCGGAGAAGTCGTTGTCACCGCATACGTACGACAAAAACATTCCCTTTTGTCGTTTAGTAAACGCTTCGTATAAAAAAGATTCCTTTTGAATAAACATAAAAGTCAAAGGGGTTTATACACCGTATAATTGAAAGTTGTGTGTAAAATAAAATATGCCTCAACGAAAGGAGATTGAGACGAAGTCCCATACCTCGTATCCGACTTGACCCGACCGTTCTTTAATCACCTGAATAATAAACTTGAGTTAATATATACTTGCTTATGAATCTTTTTCAAGTTCATTATTCCTTTTATACCATGTTATGAACATCATGTAATCATTTAAGTTAATAATGTTTATTTTGTCGGTATTTGGTTCTTAAGTCAAAAATAGACTTCTTACACTTACATGTTGTTAATTTGGTCATAGGTTCGTTATATCCAGAATGATATTAATGATTTGGATAACATATATATCATATATATTCATCATATACATGTATTTATAATATTACATCACATTTAGAGGTAAGAAATGAAATGCACCGTTCATGGAAATGGTAAGCCGTACGTACGCATGAACGCTACTTCCATTTCTATTTCATATTTTCTGGAATGGAATCATAATGATATAAGATTATATTATAATTCCAGTATAATAACATATATAATATCATTAACTTTATCCTTTACACATCCCAAATATGGTATTAACAAATCAAATCACTTTCAGGGGGCGGTAGTCCGCACTTCCTAAAATGAAGATATCGTGTTTACCCATAATGGAAACCATAAAGGTATGCCCAAAATGAAAAAAACAGAAGATTAAGGAAAACATAAACATATTATATATCATATATAAAAATAGTGACATCATAATGGCCACCTTTGAAGGTGTTAAATGAGTATTGAACAATCATCATTTCGGGAGGCAGAATTTCACCATCCACGGAAACCGTATGTTCTTTAACTATTTGATGTAGTTGTGTGAGATTGTAGCTCAAAAAAATCTTATAACAACATCCTAGTATATTGAAGATACTGGTATTGTTACAAAAGAAGTAAATAAAAATAGTTTAGGGGGTTGGAGAAACAAAATAAAACAAATGAACATGAGAGAATGAATTACCTTTAAAAGTGTAACTCCTTTTGATTTGAGCCTAAAGGCTTCCGTTGAAAGGATTCTGCCCAAAGGGAATCCTCTAGGATGAGGAGAGGGATGTGGAGAGAGTAAATGGGCAGGGTTTGGCCGAGCCAAAGGCTTGAGGACTATGTGAAATGAGGTAGAGGTGGGGGCCTTTTATAAGAAGAGAGGAGGGGCACTTTTGGAAAGTAAAGAAATATTACTTTATTTGAAAATGTGTTTCGGTTTTAAAAGGTCCCACATTGATATAATTCATGGATAAGGTGATAAGGGTTCGAAATCCACTCATACAATTGGTTTTGGACATGTGTAGTTCATAGATTTTATATTATCTTTCCATTTTATTTAAATCGTCAAATAATGATGTCATCACTGCATCATTATTATGTCATAAATAATTTAATTTATTTAATGTCTAACAATCATAAAAAAATACTATGATATATGAAATCTTTTTATCTTTCCAATGACTATTTATAATCAAATATCTGATCTTTATAACCCCATGTAAAAATTGTTTTCGTGAAACATATTATGTTTGTGTCATTTTTACTTTTTCATTAAATAAAAAGCTATTTATGTCATTACCCAACCAAAGTGGATCCATGGGGTCCCCAAGTTGACCCATGGCTTTTTTTTGTCGGCCATGACACAAACAATAAGGTTGGGACATGTGTCTAGGTCATTTCCTATTATTAAAGCATTATTTATACCTTAAACTACCCTAATTACCACTAATCGCGATTAAGAACTTAATAAGTTACTATTCACTAAAAAATTATTTTAATCTCATTGAACCACATTTTACTTCTTAATGACAACCATGTATGTCGGATTTTAAAAATTCAATACACATTAGTGGTAAACTTTCATTTAACTGAAAAATCAGTTTGCTTGATTACCACTTAGTGGTTTCACTATTCATCAAAAATTGAAGTTTTTCAGAAAATTACCAAAAATTCACCCTAAGCTATATTTGATATTCCGAATTCAAAAGTGAAGTCTATTTTAAAAAATTCAAATCATATAAGTCACATTAATTAATTTAATAATAAATTCCCGCTGCCAGAGCAAAGAGCGTGTTTTTACAAAACAATAAGTATCAAAAGATTGACACCAGTTTAAGTCTAATTTCAAAGTGAAATTGATTCCAATGACCACAATTGGATAAAATGGTAAAAATATATTCTAATTTAACTTCAAAACCAATTCAAAACATAATCTAATAATATAAATAAATTAGATTAAAAAACAGTTTTGATGTAAAATGCAGTATTTTTCACTATTCATTAAAAAATGAACATTGTCAGAAAAATACCAAAAATTCACACAAGGTAAATTTTGATGTCCCAATAATAAAGAATAAGATTATTTTGACAAACATAGTTTATAAAATTTTCAAAATATAGATTCAAAAATGGTTTTCCATCAAAAGGCAGTAAAACAATCTTTTAAGAATATTAGTGTATTCCATGCTTAAGATTGGATTTATTTTCATTTTAAGCCTCTAAAACACTATCTTAATAATTAATAGACATAGATAAAAATATCTATTATTCATTACTTACTTGGGATGTTACATCCTTCCCCCCTTTAGAAAATTGCGACCCCGCAATTTATTTACTTATCGAATAAATGGGGGTACTTATCCCTCATTGCATTTTCAGATTCCCATGTTGCCTCTTCAATCATGTGGTTTTTTCACAAAACCTTTACCTGCTTAATCACCTTATTCCGTAACACTTGCTCCCTGTGGTCAAGAATCTGGACCGGTTGTTCCTCATAAGATAGGTTCTCTTCCAGATGAACTACCTCTGGACTCAAAACATGAGATGGATTTGGCATATACTTTCTCAACATCGAAACGTGAAAAACATTGTGTACCTGAGATAAACTCGGAGGTAAAGCCACTCGGTATGCAAATGATCCAACTCTCTCTAGAATTTCATATGGTCCAATGAACCTTGGACTCAGCTTTCCTTTCTTACCAAATCTCATCACACTTTTCCAAGGAGAAACCTTGAGAAAAACATGATCACCTTCCTCGAAAGATAGATCCTTCCTCCGGTTATCCGCATAACTCTTCTGCTTGCTCTGAGTTGTTCTAATGTGCTTCTGAATCAGCTGAACTTTTTCTGCCATCTCTTCTACCAATTCTGGTCCCATCAACTTCCTTTCACCCACTTCATCCCAGAAAGCTGGAGTTCGACACCGCTTCCCATATAATGCCTGAAATGGTTCCATCTGTATACTGGAATGGAAACTGTTATTATATGAAAATTCAACCAAAGAAAGATGTTGGTCCCAACTTCCCTGATAATCCATAGAACAAGCTCGTAGCATATCCTCCAATGTCTGAATTGTTCGTTCTGACTGCCCATCTGATTGAGGATGAAAAGCTGTACTAAAATTTAATTCGGTACCCAACGACTTCTGAAGGCCTTTCCAAAAGTTAGAAGTAAACCTGGGATCACGATCCGATACAATGGAGAGAGGAACTCCATGTAACCTGACTATATCTTTAAGATACAAACGGGAAAGTTGATCAAGAGAGAAAGTATCCCGTATAGCAAGGAAATGAGCAGATTTGGTCAAGCGATCAACAATAACCCAGATTGCATTATTACCTCAAGATGTCTTCGGTAATCCAACAACAAAGTCCATGGATATATTCTCCCATTTCCACTCTGGAACTGGTAAAGGCTGAAGCATCCCTTTCGGTAACTGCCGCTCTGCTTTAACCTGCTGACAAGTCAAACACTTCACAGTAAAATCAGCAATATCTCTTTTCATTCCATCCCACCAGTAATACTCCCGCAGATCTCTATACATCTTAGTACTGCCCGGATGAACTGAAAATAAAGAACTATGAGCTTCACATAACAACTCTCTCTTCAACTGTGAATCACAAGGCACACACAATCTCTTCCCAAATCTCAAAACACAATCATCACATTCTTTTGTCCAGATAAACTTAACACCCTTCCGAGTTAGCTTAGTCATTTGACTAGATAACCGTGAAAAATTTCTAACAAACCTTCGGTAATAGCCCGCCAAACCAAGGAAGCTACGAATATCGGTTACATTTGTGGGTCTTGTCCATTCTTCCACAACTTTTGTTTTTGTAGGATCAACAGTTATTCCATCTTTAGAAACAATGTGACCAAGGAAAGAAATTTGTTACAACCAAAACTCACACTTGATGAATTTCCCATATAGTTTCTTTTCTTTTAAGGTTTGCAAGATAACCCTTAAATGTCTTTCATGCTCCTCTTTACTTTTAGAAAACACCAAAATATCATCAATGAAAACCACCACAAACTTATCCAAGAACTCATGGAAAATTCTATTCATTAAATCCATGAATACAGCAGGTGCATTGGTTAGCCCAAAAGGCATTACTACAAATTCATAATGGCCATATCTCGTACGGAACGCGGTCTTTAGAATATCTGCCTCCTTTACCTTCAGCTGATGGTACCCCGATCTCAAGTCAATCTTTGAAAAAAACTGAGCTCCCTGGAGCTGATCAAACAAATCATCGATATGAGGCAAAGGATATTTGTTCTTAACAGTGATATTATTCAAGGCTCTATAATCAATGCAAAGTCTCATAGAACCATCTTTCTTTTTAACAAATAAAACAGGAGCATCCCATGGTGATGTGCTAGGTCTAATGAAACCTTTCTCTAATAAATCTTGCAATTGCTCCTTCAACTCTAAAAGTTCAATTTGTGCCATTCGATAAGGGGGTTTTGAAATTGGCTTAGCATCAGGAAGTAAGCCAACAGTAAACTCAACTTCCCGATCTGGTATTATTCCAGGCAACTCATTAGGAAAAACATCAGGATACTCATTTACCACTGGCACATCATTAATCTGAACAGCTCCTTTATTTTCAACGATGTGTGCAAGGTAACATTCATTTCCATCTTTTACAAGTTTCTCGGCCTCTGGATATGTTATCAAAATTAAGGGTTCATTCTTGTAAACAAACTGAAAGTATTTCTGAAAAGAAACTTCTTTAGCTCTACAGTCAATCTTAGCATGGTAAATAGAGAGCCAATCCATTCCCAGGATAACATCAAACTCTACTAGAGGTAGAACAATAAGGTTTGAAAGTAGGTTCTTTCCACAGATAAGGATAGGAAGATTCTTATAAATTCTTTTTGCCTCAACATTTCCCCCAGGTGTTTTTACCAGAATTTCAGGAGTCATTTCTTGAGATGGTATTCCCATTTTACTAGAAAAGGTTTCAGAGATGAAAGAATGTGTAGACCCCGAATCAAACAACACACTGGCATAATCTGAAAAAACAAACAAAGTACCTGATACCACTTCATTTGATGTCCCGACATCTGCTGAAGTAGTTGCAAAGGATTTCACCACCCCTTTCTACTTGTAGTCTAACCGCTTCCCATCACTCAAGCTCTTTGTCGGACACTCGTTTGCATAGTGACCCATCTCATTGCACTTATAACATTTCACTAATTGTAAATCAAATTTGTTCTTACCTTCAACTTGATCCTTTTCAATGCAATCACTAGCCTTATGTCCCATCTTACCACATCGGTAGCACTTTCTAGAATTCAGAAGACATTCCCCAGCATGCCTTTTGCCACATTTATCACAAACTGGAAACTTAGTTCTCTTACCATCAAACTTTTTTGAAGAATTCTTACCTTTCTCCTGCCACCTCGGTCTCTTCTTCTGCTGGTTGTTATAGAACACTTGGTCATCGGCAAACTACATTTCCACCTTCTCAGCACATCGAACAAGCTTTTCATAACTTTTAAACTCACGAGAAGCTAATGCCCTTCGATATTTTGGCTTTAATCCTGAGTAAAAACGATTGATTTTACTATCAAGGTCTCAGATAAAATTTGGAGCATACCTTGCCAATCGAGTGAACCTTTCTTCATAGGCAGCCACTGAGTCTTCCTCTTGCCTCAATTCCAAGAATTTCTTTTCCATCCTAAGTCGAACAGCCTTAGGAAAATACTTCTCAAGAAACATACCTTTGAATTCATCCCAGTCAAGAGCATCAATCTCATCGGCGTCCCTGATATTTTTAACCATAGACCACCACTGATCTGCTTCACCCTCCAAACGGTAAATAGCAAGACTAACCTTTTGATTGTCTGAACACCCCATGACATCAAAAATCTTCTCCAGTGCTTTAATCCACCCTTCAGCTAGAACAGGGTCAGGTGATCCTCTGAATGATGGTGGATGTTGCCTCATGAAATGTTCCACCACTGACATGTTCCTCTGCGGTTGATCTGGATGATCACGTGCATGGATACCACCACCATTTATCGCTTGAGTCAACTGCGCCATTAATGCAAAAAACTGTTCAGTTCCAATTCCGACCATTTCTGGATGCTGATTCAGAAGGTTATTTCCTTCTGTATGCCTTCCTAGCACTGCTTCCCTATTTCCTCTGAGGAAAACCATTCTGAACAAACATGTCTTAGATGAAGCAACATGGTAATCTTTAAATGCTATATCATTTCAAAAAAAAATATTTTTGGATAATCATTTAATAGAATTCTAACTCCTAAAGTTATCTAAACCGACCTCTGATACCAACTATAAGGCCCCAGCCTTAAACCTTACTTAATCTTGAGTTATTACAAGATTACACATTGAGGATCTTTTCGGGTTTAGAGTTTTAGAGAATTAGATCATAAAACTTGCATTACATTCCACATATAAACAAAGTGGTTACATAAAGATAGTATTCTTCATTCCCATCAATAGAGACACATTTAAAATAAAACATGGATTATTTCTTGACACATCCTTGACTCTATCATCTTATCATGTATCTTTCCCTTGACCTGTGAAAAACATTTCAAAAACTTGGGATGAGCATAAAAACTCAGTATGGGTTATAAAAAAAACATGGAAAGGAAACATGAGTTCATATATACATAAGAATGAAATCATACTTTACCAATAAAACATAGGCACTTTAACATACCTCATAAAATCATGAATAAATCATAGAAATCATAAGACATAAAGGTAACTTGAGGCATTCATAACATTCTTACGTAGGGAGTAACCCTCTTGGTTACGTTTGGAATACCCATCACAGTATATTCCCTAAAATCTCTTCAGAGAAACCTTAACGTTTCACTCCTTCGCGTTAACCAATGCATTGGAGAGCTATGACGGGCTCACCCGCCCTTAGTTTATCACGGAACCACCCGTCTTCATAATAATGCCCAAGAACCATAACATAATCATATCACATAAAACATGCATAAAGGAAACATAAAATTTCCACATTTCAATCACGAGATATCAATACAACACATTGATATAAAAACATTATGAAAACCATTTTCAATACCAAAATAAAAGAAAATTAAAACATTGTATTTATTTTTCTTTTAAAAAGAAGGTATGGCTTGTAGAGGAAGCCGAAACTCAAATAACGGTCACGATGGCGGAGAAGTCGTTGTCGCCGCATACGTACGAAAAAAACATTCCCTTTTGTCGTTTAGTAAACGCTTCGTATAAAAAAGATTCCTTTTGAATAAACGTAAAAGTAAAAGGGGTTTATACACCGTATAAAAGAAAGTTGTGTATAAAATAAAATATACCTCAACGAAAGGAGATTGAGACGAAGTCCCATACCTCGTATCCGACTTGACCCGACCGTTCTTTAATCTCCTGAATAATAAACTTGAGTTAATCTCTACTTTCTTATGAATATTTTTCAAGTTAATTATTCCTTTTATACCATGTTATGAACATCATGTAATTAGTTAAGTTAATAATGTTCATTTTGTCGGTATTTGGTTCTTAAGTCAAAAATAGACTTCTTACACTTACATTTTGTTAATTTGGTCATAGGTTCATTATATCCAGAATTATATTAATGATTTGGATAACATATATATCATATATATTCATCATATACATGTATTTATAATATTACATCACATTTAGAGGTAAGAAATGAAATGCACCGTTCATGGAGACGGTAAGCTGTACGTACGCATGAACGCTACTTCCATTTCTATTTCATATTTTCTGGAATGGAATCATAATGATATAAGAGTATATTATAATTCCAGTATAATAACATATATAATATCATTAACTTTATCCTTTACACATCCCACATATGGTATTAACGAATCAAATCACTTTCAGGGGGCGGTAGTCCGCACTTCCTAAAATGAAGATATCGTGTTTACCCATAATGGAAACCATAAAGGTATGCCCAAAATGAAAAAAACAGAAGCTTAAGGAAAACATAAACATATTATATATCATATATAAAAATAGTGACATCATAATGGCCACCTTTGAAGGTGTTAAATGAGTATTGAACAATCATCGTTTCGGGAGGCAGAATTTCGCCATCCACGGAAACCGTATGTTCTTTAACCATTTGATGTAGTTGTGTGAGAGTGTAGCTCAAATAAATATTATAACAACATCTTAGTATATTGAAGATACTGGTGTTGTTACAAAGGAAGTAAATAAAAAGATTTTAGGGGGTTGGAGAAACAAAATAAAACAAATGAACATGAGAGAATGAATTACCTTTAAAAGTGTAACTCCTTTTGATTTGAGCCTAAAGGCTTCCTTTGAAAGGATTCTGCCCAAAGGGAATCCTCTAGGATGAGGAGAGGGATGTTTAGAGAGTAAATGGGCAGGGGTTGGCCGAGACAAAGGCTTTAGGAGTGTGTGAAATGAGGTAGAGGTGGGGGCCTTTTATAAGAGGAGAGGAGGGGCACTTTTGGAAAGTAAAGAAATATTACTATATTTGAAAATGTGTTTCGGTTTTAAAAGGTACCACATTGATATAATTCGTGGATATGGTAATAAGGGTTCTAAATCCACTCATCCAATTGGTTTTGGACATGTGTAGTTTATAGATTTTATATTATCTTTCCATTTTATTTAAATCGTCAAATAATGATGTCATCGCTGCATCATTATTATGTCATAAATAATTTAATTTATTTAATGTCTAAAAATCATAAAAAAAATACTATAATGTAGGAACTTTTTTCAGATTTCCAATGACTATTTATAATCAAATATCTGATCTTTATAACCCCATGTAAAAGTTGTTTTTGTGAAACATATTATGTTTGTGTCATTTTTACTTTTTCATTAAATAAAAAGCTATTTATGTCATTTCCAAACCAAAGTGGATCCATGGGGTCCCCAAGTTGACCCATGGCTTGTCTTGGTCGGCCATGACACAACCAATAAGGTTGGGACATGTGTCTAGGTAATTTCCTTTTATTAAAGCATTATTTATACCTTAAACTACCCTAATTACCACTAATCGCGATTAAGAACTTAATAAGTTACTATTCACCAAAAAATTATTTTAATCTCATTGAACCACATTTTACTTCTTAATGACTACCATGTATATCGGATTTTCAAAATTCAATACACATTAGTGGTAAACTTTCATTTAACTGAAAAATCAGTTTGCTTGATTACCACTTAGTGGTTTCACTATTCATCAAAAATTGAAGTTTTTCAGAAAATTACCAAAAATTCACCCTAAGCTATATTTGATATTCAGAATTCAAAAGTGAAGTCTATTTTACAAAATTAAAATCATATAAGTCAAATTAATTAATTTAATAATTAATTCCCGCTGCCATAGCAAATAGCGTGTTTTTACAAAACAATAAGTATCAAAAGATTGACACCAGTTTAAGTCTAATTTCAAAGTGAAATTGATTCCAATGACCACCATTGGATAAAATGGTAAAAATATATTCTAATTTCACTTCAAAACCAATTCAAAAAATAATCTAATAATATAAATAAATTATATTAAAAAACAGTTTTGATGTAAAATGCAGTATTTTTCACTATTCATTAGAAAATGAACATTGTCAGAAAAATACCAAAAATTCACACAAGGTAAATTTTGATGTCCCAATAATAAAGAATAAGTTTATTTTGACAAACATAGTTTATAAAATTTTCAAAATATAGATTCAAAAATGGTTTTCCATCAAAAGTCAGTAAAACAATCTTTTAAGAATATTAGTGTATTCCATGCTTAAGATTGGATGTATTTTCATTTTAAGCCTCTAAAACACTATCTTAATAATTAATAGACATAGATAAAAATATCTATTATTCATTAATTACTTGGGATGTTACAATGTGATTCTAATATAATGATTTAAAACCTCACTAATATTTCTTATATATCAATAAAACATTTTGTTCTCATTAATTCATTCAAATTATATCACTTTTAATATTTTTAAAATCATTTATTATATTTCTGTTATTAAATAGAGACATACTGAATCGGTGTTTCATAAGAAATTGAGGTCGTTGCATAATTACTAAAAACTATGAAAAAATTTATATGATGAGCGTATTTTTATTAAACTCAAAATAAACACTTATATTATTTAATAACTTGCATTTTTTCTATTTGGACACATAAATAATATTAAAAATGAAGAAAGTGACATTTTGTAACTTTCTTTGATTTAAATAATATATTAGTCATTTTTATAGAAAAGTATCCATTAAAAAAAGATATAAGGTGTTAATGGTAAAATTAACTTCATCCAAAAATAATTTGGAGGAATAATTAGGGCATTATCACATATTTTTAATCTAGATTAACCCAATTTACTCTTTATCGAGGTGATAAATTTTACCACAGTTACTATTCATATTGAGAAAAATAAAATGGGTCTATTTATAAAATTTAAAAATACTGGTTATAAATTAGTAACTCATTTTATCTGACTCAATAGCAATAAATAATAGAAAATAAATTTAAATTAAGTACAAAAAATGTTAAAAAACTGATTTTTAGAAGAAAAAAACATTTTTAAGCAAAAATTGTATTCATTCCAATACAATGCCTAGAAAAATATTTGTTTATTGTTTAAAAATTTTGATCAAGTAAATAATATATAAATTTTATTAAAATAATTCCTAAATAGGATTTAATTTAATTTATTAAGATAAAAATACATTACACACATAAAAAATTAGAAAAATATTTCTTTTTCTTTCAAATGATTTTTATTTTCTTTTATAATTAATTGATT
This sequence comes from Viscum album, assembly GCA_963277665.1. Taxonomy (NCBI): domain Eukaryota; kingdom Viridiplantae; phylum Streptophyta; class Magnoliopsida; order Santalales; family Viscaceae; genus Viscum; species Viscum album. The sequence continues at coordinate 1,212,501,491 of OY728165.1, forward strand.
ACAAATTAATTAATTTTATAAATATATAATTATGAATTTTCATAATTTATTTATTATTATTAATACCCTTCAATCTAACGATTAGGAAAAAACTGTCATTTTAAGTAATATTATTTTAATAGTATATTGTGGTTCATATAAACTCAGTGTTGGGTGTAACACAAACTATCGAATAAATAAAAATATTTAAAGAGAAATATTTCATAAAAATCATGGGGTGTTATAATAGTAGTTCACATACTATAATAAGAACCTCAATATACTTTTACATTAATCTTATACATATGTCATATGGTCTAGATACGTAATACTGACTGGATAGAGAAGTTGTTTGACCTTCAGGTTCTTGGGGCTCATAAGCATTAAGACTAATTATTATTAAATTCTAACGTGATTATCTTGATTATATGAGATCATTATGATTTAACCACCAATAGGAACATCAAATGTTTCATTTTTTATTGGTATTTTCTATGTGAGAATATGTGTAATGGTCTCATGACACTATATTATTATCAGTGTATACAATTTGAACACTTAATTTGATGAAAGAAAGAATCTAGGACATTAATGTCATGGTGAGGAAGCTTGTTTTGGATACATCATTGGTGGTATGGTATTTATTGAATAATCAAGAAATAATTTGTCTCTTCGGAAAGGAAGTGATATCTTGAGCCTAATTAAACGAGATGGTATAACCTTCACTAAATCCATAGACATGGTTGAAGAGGTTAAGTTTTCCAGTTAATTCAATGAACAATAAATTAAAAAAGTGTGATAACATGAAATGTGTGTCCTACTTTATGAGATATCAGGGGACAAATAGATTATATAACATTATGTGGGTTTGTAAGAAAGGTTATTGCTACTATAAATATACCATGTATCCTTAGGGTCCTTGATGGATTTATAGACTCCACTCTTAGTCTATGAATAGTATTCATTGCAATTGAGATAAGGTCCTAAAGGGTTACACACTGATCATATTCAAAATTCTTCCCTATTCTGATGAATAGAAGTTTAGGATGTGGTGAGCCCTGCCATGGAGTCTAGGATATGTCTAAGAATATACGACAATAAGGAATAAATAAATTCATATTATTAGAGTTTAGAATAATTAGTATTGAATTTATTTATTAAACGTATTTACATGTATTAATGTAAAAACTTGGGAAATATTATATGAATTAATACTATTTTAATATTCAAGGTTCATCTAATATTTGCAAGAATGATGAGTTGAGTTAATAGAACACATTATCACATAATATATTTATTATATTATAAGTAAGTGATAAAAATATAAATTATATTTATGACTTTTTAAAAAAATCAACATATGTAATTTATAGATTATTTAGTGGGTAATAAATATTCAGGGGTGGGGATCCTTTTAAAGATAATTTTATAACTAAATATTTATAGGAGGAGGAAGATCTGACATGAAAACTATTCACTACACAATAGTTAAGAGCCCCTCAAACCTCTACTACTTTATAAAGAGATAAGTAAATGATATGAGTTTCTGATCCAAGTTCTTCTTCATGAATAGAAGGATTGTCACTGCAGTGAGTATTGAGAAGTCAAAGGATTTTTTATATCTCCACACTAGCACCTAGAATTTGATGATTGATGCTCCTGTAGACTTTCAAAGTGTATGTGGACGATCTAGAGGGATCTGGATTTGGTTCCTTCAAGAAATGATTGTCGGCAATGAGAAGATATTGGATTCTACTTCAGATCAAATGTGGTAATTGTTTATTCCATTATTCATGCTTAAAATTCTTTATGTGAGATCTTCGATAGTTGTACTAAGATGTGATTCACAAATGTCGATGTAGTTACATTGATCGCCATTGAAAATTTTCAAATCCCCACCTCATCTTCTTCTATTGTGCACCCTGATACCTTCAATTGGTATCAGTGCAATCATGTGAATTTTAAATCCAATTAAAAAATTAGATTGTAGTAAATTTATGTAGAGGGTATCACCCCAGTCCCAATGCCATAGATAATGAGTCAATCGGACATCGAATGACAAATTTCTAGTCATCTGAAGTTTCAAATTGGATTAAAATTTATGTTATTGTGGATTTAAATTAAATAGAATATATGTATGTATGTTATATATATATTATAATTTACCTAAAGTCGAATTTAGATATAATTTTCGGTGAACCTAAATAACGGCCGAAAAGCCTGTGATCAGAATAGTAATTTCCGACTGAGAATATTTTTTACACATTTTTTTAAATGTAAATTCATTTAATTTTTCAAAAACTCTAATGGAGATCTAGGCACTGGAGAAGTGGAAAAAGGGATATTTTTTTGTGTCTAAAAGACTAATAACGTAGGCCTACTACTGTTTAATGAAAAAGGGGATAAAAATCATCGAAGGGATAGGAATCCATTTTAAACCAATATCTTTAAATAAAAAATCTATCTAAATGGGGTCACAAACCTATCACACACAAAAATGAAACTAGGGTGACAGCACTACGACCCAGCCTCTCTTCTTTCATATTGGATACCTCCCTCCATCCATCATCCAACTCACACGTAACAGTTACACTGTCGGACGCCCTCCCTGCTCCCACTGGTGCCCCTCTTCTTCTGACCTCTGGTTGGCCTCACCCACTACGCTTCCATTCTCTCCCCATCTCCCTCGATTCCATGCACTCCCTCCGAAAACCACACAAGTCAGCTCGACCAAATCCAGCCAACTGTCAGGTGCCTACCCCTGCCGACCACCACCGTCCCTACGGGTGTTATCCAGTCTCGATGGAGCCTCTTTCTAGTCAACCCATGTCCAAGATTGTTTATCCCAACCTACCCTATGGTGATATGGGCTTTACTGTACCCTCGGGGCCCATTTTGGTTCAAATTTCATCTCGAAACCCCTTTTAGTTATTTTTTGGGTTACATGAGGGCATAAGAAAAAAATTAAAAATTAAAATTCTAAAAAAATAAAAAATTAAGTTATGATTTTTGGAATTAAAAAATAAAATTGGGACCGAGTGATAATTTTAATTTAATTAAAATTAAAATAAATTTTTTTAATTCATCAAGTGGCATTGAAATATATTTATCATAAATTTGATTTTATTATGCATTTAATTTTCATACTAAATAATCTTGAGTATCAACCAACCAATGTATGTTTGGATTTAATTTATTAAATTATTTATTACAATTTTTTGTGATGCACGTAATAATTAAATTTATTTTGACGGTTTGTGCTTCATCTCTTTCCACTTTATATGTATAAGGGTTTGTGCATCTATCAATATTATTTTGTATGTATTTGATGAATACTTGAGAACCACTTACCTAAGTGTGAGTATTTATATAGAAAATAAATTATGTTGTAAGAAACGAACCATGCTAATATGAGGTAGTATTCCAGATGAGATGGTGATACATTGGACCAGGGTGCAAGATGTGATACGAGTCACACAGGAATAAGGTAATTTACCCCTAGGGTCATGGTTGATCCATTGAGAATAAATAGATCATCAAATACAAAACTACCAAGATTAGTCATGTTTTTTATTTAATTTATGAATTGTTTATTATTTTTGAGAATAATACAGTATACATGAACACATAAAATAATAAAAAAAATTCCTAGATTAAATCATATTAATACGCGATGAATTTTTTTATTTACTACATTTTTTGGTTGTGGGTACAATCACATAGTATGTGCATATCATATAGAAAATTATTTCATTCATCAAGAAATAATAAAATCCTCAAATAAATATTATCATTTAAATTTGAATAGAACTGGTTGTACGGGGTGCTTGTCATCCCTAGTTGAGGGTGTCTCATACTACTAGGGAGTTCTTATGAAAGCGATGGGTTAAAATATCTAAATATGGTAGAAAATAAATATCCATTATTTTATTGTTTCAAATTTAGAATAAAATCATTGATTAAATAATGTTTATTATTTTTAGAAGCTGAGAATTCATTAAAAAGTTCAAGGAGCCATGAGTTAATGTAGTCGGAAAATAAAATGCCAACCTTGAAACTCTCTATGTAGTGGAATTTCCATAACAAGGACTATGAGGAGAGATTTTAGGGATATTTCATTGAATATGTGTTGATTCAACAATTTTTTAATTTACTTTTTGTTTTGATGCTCACAAACTTTCACATTTATATTACTGATAAAGTTTCTTTTAAGTGAATTTCAATAAAATGATATTTGTTAGAATATTTATTTTAATTCTGGAAGCATAAAAAATCATTAATCTACAAAAGAATATTTTTTTAAGTATTATGGACATTTTTTACACTATTATATAAACATTGTTTATACCCTACATTTGTAATTGTAACCTATGGTTTGGAAACCCTATGTTTGTAATAAAATGTATGCATCAGATACCCTTTGTTGTTGGAAAAGTATGGACCAACAATCCTACCTTTGGAAGGAGCCCTGCATTTGAGTAACAAACATATGGTTCATCAACCCCACTTTTGTGAAAAATCATACATTGTCAACCCTACTTTTGAAGTTTATCACTATATGAAGAAACCTTACATTTGACTATTCAACGATAGAGTTTTAAATAAAAGATATTATCCATGATTTTTTCAATAGTCTCATTGAATTTAAATATCTATTCAAATATATTTTATGACTGATTCAATGTCTCTTACTTAATGTATTAAATTTTTCCTATTTCTAAGAGAAGTTTTGACTCTCTTTGAATAATTTTGAATTCAAATATTTTTGATTTATTATACTGTATTTATGGAGCTGGTTTGACCTCGAGTTGTTCTATTTTCAGTATAAATATTGAAATGGTTATCTTCTAAGAAATGTAAAATTGAATGATATTCAAAGAAAAGAAAGATTTTTGTTCTTATAAATAATAGCCTGTTATTTCCTTCAGAGATACACTTTGGATAGATACATTTTTTTATCAATATTTATGAATCAATTTATTTTGTGTCACTACTTTTGTATCTTATTGTTACATCATCTTCTGTAAGTTCAATAAAAAAATTTAGAGTTACACTTTGGTGATATACATGTTTATTCATCTATCTAAGGTTTATTTATCACTTTTTTTAAGAAAGCCTAAGAAAATACTGAAGATTAAGTTGTTGATTTTATATGTTATTTAGGATCAAACACATTTTTTAGTTACTATTTCAATTGTGAACAAAATATTTTTTTACTCAATAAAATAAATCTCTATTGATTTACTGGAGTATCAACTACTCAAAATCAGTCATAGCGGTGAAGTAGTATCAACTTCTTGTACTAAGCTATAGATTTATGTTTCCTTTTAAAATAACTATAAGGACCTATAAAATCCTTATTATAAAGGTATCAACTACCTGTACTCAATTTTGGAAGCCCTTGGTAAAAGGAATTACTAGTGAAAATCACCATGTTCACTGAGACAGTGTGGGTGGAGTGGGCTGGTAGATCTTTTTTCCCTGAACTTCTATACATCCCCATGTTCTTTTCTTAATTTATTTCCACTAATCATCTTAAAGAGAGGAGAAAACAAACACAAAACATTAGGAGAGGTATTTTAAATCTATTGAAATTATTAAAGAATCACAATTCACCCCCTCTTGTGTCTTCATCATAATCATTTTAACCCAACAAGTGGTATCAAAGTAAATTTTTTATTTCTATATTTCTCTCTCTATAAATCCTTGAATATTTGGTTGTTTCTATACAATACCAATAAGTGATATCATATGATTAGGCTCTATCATTATATTCCATACCAACAAAGGTATCAAAGAATCATAAAAGGTAAAAAGAATTTTATATAAGAGTTTGTGTATATTTTTAAATTTTGATTATTTATTTTGGCTCTAACAAGCATGAGTTAAAAATTATGATGAAGAAAAATCACAGAATGACTAATCTTAGAGAAGGTATGTTAATGATCCACGCTCCTTACTTCACTGTTGAAAATTATGTATTCTAAAAATATCACATGATTATATATTTAAAAATATTTTAATTCGAGTTTATTTAAAGTTTTTAAATTCTTATGAAGCTCTAAAAGAAGATCTAGATAAATGGGATAGTGATAAAGAAAAATAATATGATCTCAAGTCAAAAGTAATGAATATTATTATTTATGGATTAGAAAGTGATGAGTTTAATATAGTATCTCAATGTTATAATACCTATGAAATCTGTAATAATATATTTTTTTGCCTATGAAGGAACTGAAAATGTCATAAAATTAAGTTACACTACTAAATTTTTTAAATTTGATACTTTCAGAATGAATTATGGTGAAAGAATCGCCAAAATGAGTGGAAGACTGGCTGTAATAATCAATAGTATTTCTACCTTGGGAGATCCAATTTTACAATCAGATCATGCGTTAAAAGTAATTAGAGTTTTACCTACTAAATTCAATTGTGTATCATATATTATACGACAATCCACACAATTTAAATAATTAATAATGAAATAATAGATCGGTACATTGATTATGTATGAAGTTGAGATGCAATTTGAAGTTGAAAATAATATTTTTGAAGAAACGATGAATATTCTCTTAGAACTGTTATGGATGAATCATTTTATTAAATCTATATATATTCAAACAAAGATTTATCAGATCTCACTAAATGATTTGAAAAACTATACAACATAAAGAAGAAAAATGATCAGAAAGGTAGATGTTACAGATTCAAGGAAAAAGGACACACTAAATCTAAATGTACTATAATAAAATCCCAAAAGAGAGATAATTATAAAAGTAAAGGAAATAAAGTTATGAAGACAAGATGGAGTGCTACTTCTGGTTTGAATGATGAAACAACTACAGTCTCAGAGGATGATCATAAAAATCAAATGGAAATCTATATTTTATGGCTCATTCTAATGAGGTACAATATTATTTCTCTCAAAACTCTAATTCTTAAAAAAAATTCTTACAATGAACTTAATAGATATTTTTTCATGCTTCATGATTAGTATGAATCCTTAAAAACATTTCAAATAAAATCTTAGATAATCTAATAATACTATTTTTATAGATAAAGATAATTTTTCAAAGAAACTTTAAAATTTAAGATCTAATACATTCAATGTTTCTTGTGATTTGCATAAAGTTAAATTAAAGAATTATTAAGTGAAATATATACTTTAAAAAAAGCATAAAGTATGCTTGTCAAAGGATAAAATTATTCAAATCAAATTGTTTTAAAGAATAAAATTCATGAAAGAAAAGTTGCAAGAGGTGGTGATTGTGAAAGAAAAAAATTATATAGTAAATAATTTTTTCCTATTTCAAATATAAAAATAATGTTAAATATTAAATTTTTTTATTATGGTTTTAATGAAAATTATAAAAATGACTGTTTCTTTGGAAAACCACAATTTTTTGGAGTTAATAATGTTTATTGTTCAAAATTATTATTTAATTTGAACAGTATAATCTTTAAACAAAATAAATAGATTTTTTTACCCAAAACATTAGTGGATAACACCATTGGTGTCACGACCCGACCCAACGGGGCTCGATTCATGACTCCCCAATCCCGCCTCCAATAGTCCAGGGGCTAGTGACTAGCACCGAGTAGGCTATCACACACATCGGAGGAATTATCCTAAGTTATCTATACACACGCACCCACATAAACCTCCATGAAACAGTGCAGAGATATATACACAAACTGGAAAGAAATTCATGAATACATATAACCTACAACCAGAGTATAGAAAAAGTATAAAAATCCAAAACAGGTCCCACCAAAGGAAAACTACAAAACCATCAAACCCGCTTAAAAGGAGGGAAAACACTGACAAATACACCCGCCGGTAAGCTCCTTGGCACAACTCTGATAAACACCCCAGTGAGTCTCGCTCACTAAGATCTGCCTGCTCCGGGTCCTCCTGGAACTCCGTCAAAAAGTCTGTGGTCTGCACAAGACACAAACATGTGCGGGCAAAGCCCGTGCAGGTGTGAGTATAAAAATACTCAGTAGGCACCCCAAAAACCCAAAACAAAATAGAGCAACTAAAATGCAATAGTCGGCTCAATCCAGCCAGTGGGAACCCAGATGAGAGAGAAACTCCATCTCCTAACCATCCTCATCTAAACACGACTAGTCAGCTCAGCTCAGGTGTTTTTCCATACATACACCATGAACATCCGCTCAGGTATATTCCCATACATATACCATGAGAAACCAGATATACTCACTCCACACACCAAGCCTCGGGAGGTTCCAACCTCATAACTAGCAACAAGTTTCACATGAAACTAGAAGAACACACTCCACGAGCACTGTCATTCCAGATGACACTCGAATGAGAGATACACTCCATCAGGTCTCACACCAACATCCCAGATGCTCACCCGAGAGATCACGCTCGTCGGATATCATCACTGAGGAAACCTCACTGAAACAACATAAACACTAAACTCCTCTGATAGGGGATCGCTCCTAGGGTCCTCTAGGGCATACCAGAACCCACACCAGTATACGAAGATCTCACAAATAGGTGATAACTCCCAGAGTCTGCTGGGGGATACCACAACCTGATTTGGTGCTCTATAGATCACATCACTTAGATAGAGGATCGTCACTCATGTGAAGATGGTCACGACGATGCCAGAAACCCCATCTGGTATAACTCATGATGTAGGGGATTGAACCGATGATGCACTAACCCTACCAAAACCATGCGCTGGGTAGGGGATTGTATAGCCAACAATACTGAAACCCCACTATAATCCTCATACTGAGTAGGGGATCTTATACCCGACGATGCCACAACCCTAATGAGCATGGCCCACTATGAAGGGGGTCATATTATCGATGATGCCACAAACCCTACGGGGTTAACCCGCTAGATAGGGGATCGACGCCCATGGACAAGCAGTCACAGCAATACCAAGAACCTGATATAGGGAAATGATGATAAAGGATCCCACACCGGGCCCATCGGAGGAATGCCACAACTCTAACAGTTTAAACATCTCATCGAGAGGATCACAAACCTATACTAAGGTTGTGATACCACACGAACCCTCATAGTAAGGAACCAAGGGAGTACCCTCAACCATTGTTGGTCCAAATGTCGCTAACCCGAGCGACCCACCAAAACACCACACTGCGCACCTCCAAGGATGATATAGAGGCCACCATCACGATCCACGCGGAAAAACATGCAGGATAAGCTATTTACTCATTCGAAACGGACAACCGGTGAAAAAGGCAATATTCACCATAGCTAGCCTGTGTTGGGGCCCACACTACAATACCAAAACTCATCAATTGGATCATACCACTTCGATCCCCTCGGAAAATAACATGGGATCGACTACTCGATCGTCCCAAACGGACACCCGGTGGAAAAGTTACGTTTCTCCGAAAACGCCAAAACCCGACCTCATGGGGCCCACACCCTGTTCTCGGTTAGAACACCAGAAAACCATGAAGAAAAGTCCAATGTACCATCAGGGTCTCAATACCACTGATAGAACATCAATCAGACACTCCGGGTAGAAGATATAACAGCCCAGAAGTCAAATAATAAAAAAAGATCATTATTTTATTTGACGTTTCTATCACCCGGGGCACGATCCCAAAATTTGAAACCCCCAAACCAACACTTAAGGGTTTTTCTCGTCGTCAGGGTTGCGTTTCCACAGACGGAATGTGATTCTAACCTCTAGGGAGCAAATTACGATGGTTTTAAAACCCCCGTGTACCAGAAGAGGGTCGGACTGGCCTGAACCGGCCGGTCCGGCCGGCCGACCCGGCGGCCGCCGCCGCCGACCATTCCCACCGGCGGACCTCCCTGCTGCGGCGCAGCGCACGTGCGCACCTGGAAAACCCCTCTCACAGGGTCACTGTTGATTTACGGCCGGACCACCGCTCATGCGGCGGTCCGTTTTCTTCACTGCGTCCAACCACCGGTCGCCACCACGACGGCGAAGCTTCTGAGGGCCACCGGGGGCACCCCGGGGGTCCAAACGTGCTTCTAAAGCCATCTGTGCGCCCCCTAGAACTAGATATATGAACCTGAAGGCTCAAAATAGAGAAAACCCAAATTAATTGGAATCTGGGATTTCAAAACTCAAAACGCCTACCTGTTGGCGAATCACTGAAGCATCGGGTGCAGAACGACGCCCGCGACGCCCTGAAGCTCAATCCGCTAACGATCAGCGTTGAAAATAGACATCTGCGGCTCTATTTGGTGAAGAATGGAGGTAGGGGGAGGGTTTCGTCACTGGTAAATGAGGAAGAATAGGGGGGGCTCTTTATTGATTTCCCCCCATTTAATTAATTAATTAAATTAATTAAATTAACACTCCCGACTAGACCTCCTAGCACGGAGGAGATTAGGTCACCCCTAGGGTAAACGTGTCGTTTTGAATGCAATGGAAGGCTTGGATTTTAGATCTGAGACTCCATTTGGAAGTTATTCAAGTCGACACTGACAAATAAACTTTTCCATTGATTTACGAAAATTCCCATGATTGCTTTTCCACAGCAGACCCACGACAGGAAAGTTTACACCATGCCTAGGGTAAACGGCACGCTCCGGACGCAAATGTTCCCTCATATTTTTGATCCAATATACCTTTTAAGAGATAACTCATTCTCTCCTAGCGCATATTATAAAAATACTTAATATTTTAATAAAATTTATTCTAGGAACACCGGGCCTTGGAATAGCATGTTGTCTTCGCACCTAGCTCTGGAATTATTCATAGGAATATTCCAAAGTCTGACAGGGCCAAAACCCAAGTCGTTGCATCCTCCACACCTTACAAATTTTCGTCCTTGAAAATCTATAAGCATAAGGAAAGAAAATGGACTCTTAACTGGGTCTCTCACGCCAGTGAGTTCGCCAACAAACACCCATGCCCGAACACATAAGTCAGAGGGACTCATCCACCACACCTCAACACTATCTTCATTGGGCGGCACTGACTCGCCCACACGGTTTTAATTGAATCATAAAAATATGTCTCGGTGGGGGAAGGATCCCTCTTCCTCATGCATTCTAAGCATGTCGAACAACACCCACACAGGGTCTTACGAATGCCCTGAACAAAAATCGAGAAAGCAATGGAAAGGGAAGAGTACCGCTAAACAGTGTCTATCAAAACTACTGTAGAAAGTAGAAAGGACACAAGTTGTAACTCTATCCATCCGAGGAGCATCTGGGTCAACAACCTCTAGGGAATGCAGCTGTCCTCACCCTCGCCCTCCAGCTCCCTGAGCTCGACGTGGACCACCTGGGGGTGGTGGTGGTGGCATCTGATACCGACTACCATCTCCCACTGTTGCACCAACTTTATCACCACGTTCGTCACCCTGTGGACCTAGAAACTCAAGACGTTGTCACTCCCAAGGCGGCCTATCGACCAACTCCCTTTCAGCAGCACGACGGGTCGGACAATCTTTAGCAAGATGTCCCCAACCGTCGCAAGTGTAACACCGCCTCTCCTGCGAGTGACCAAAACTGGCATGTGAGCCCTATGATCCCTGAGCCTTATATCCTCCATCCTGGGGTCGCCTCCTGAAACGTTGGCCATGTCCAGACCCTTGCACCTGCCACCGGCTCCTAGTTGCCGACATCTCAGCTGCTACGTTCCCAACACTGACGGGCTGAATCTTCTCATCCAAAAATATCTCCACCACCAAGGCTCGCTCTAGCACTCCAGCATAGGTGTCCAGACACAAGGAAACCACACCTACCCAGATGTCTCTGCATAGGCCCTACTCGAAGGTCTGAGCCCTAAATAATAGTTCTCTAACCATATCCAGGGAGTTGTGAGACAGGTCTATAAACCTCACTGAGTACTCCGACATAGTCATGACCTCCTACCGAAGCTGCAGAAGCTTCTGAATCCGTACTGACCTTAGCGTCACCGGATAGAACTCTACCCTGAAGAGTTGCTCAAACTCTACCCATGTGAGCACCTCCTCATCGTGGTATTGTGTCACCAAACTCCACCACTACTTGGCCGAACCATGCAGAAGGTTCACTGCTAGGAACACCATCTAATCTGGGGGTGTCCTCACCAGCAGGAAAACTCGGGTGACTGCTTTGAGCTAGTCATCAGCTGCCTGAGGGTCTGGATCACCCCGAAACTGTAGAGGTCGCTGCCTCTGGAACTCGTGCAGTGCACTCAGCCTACGCGCAACCTCATTCTTCCCTACCGTCACAACCAGCTGCTCGATGGGTGGTGGCCCCTCGGGCGGACCACCTGGAGGTCCAGCCCCAAAACCTGCGCCCTGCCCCAAGGCCTCTACTCGGGGCAGATTGTCAGCACAACCACACTGCAGAACCCCTGCTGGCGATCGTCGTGGAGGCATACTGAAATATAATCAAGACACACAATCTTCAAAGAGTATATCTGGAGAGCTGATTCAAGAAGGACAAAGAAAAAAACAAAAACCCAATCTTATATGATGTATGTGACGTTATTTCCCTGCGACTAGTGTCCAAATGCCCCGAGTCAAAAGGAAGGTTATCAGAGTCCCGGTGCATGGATACGTTTTCCGACACACCAAAACTGGAGTCCCTAGCCTAAAATATGAACTCGAAATATCTTAACACTGCCGCTATGCAACCCAAACCAAACTCACAGCTAGACCAGCCACGCTATGAGATCCCAAAGGTGGAACCTCCTTTGATACAACTCTGTCACGACCCGACCCAATAGGGATCGAGCCGTGACTCCCCAGGCCCACCTTCAATAGGCCAGGGGCTGGCGACTAGCGTCGAGTAGGCTATCACACACATGGGAGGCATTATTAGCCTAAGGTACCTATACACACGCACCCACATACACCTCCATGAAACAGTGTAGAGATATATACACAAATTGGAAATAAATGCATGCATACATCCAACCCACAACCAGATTACAACAAAAGTAGAAAAGGGAAGAATAGGGTCCACCAAAGGAAAACTAAAAAAGTGTCCAACCCACTCAGAAGGAGGGACAACACTGCCAAATACACCTGCCGGTAATCTCCTCAGAATAGCTCCGATAAACACCCTGGTTTGTCTCACTCACTATGCTCCACCTGCTCTAGGTCCTCCTGGAACTCCGTCGAAAGACCTGTGGTCTTCACAGGAAAAAAACATGTACGGGAAAATCCCAAACAAAGGTGAGTATAAAAATACTCAGTAGGCGCCCCAAAAACCCAAAACAAAAGAGAGAAACTAAAAGGCAACAGTCGGCTCAACCCAGCTAGAAGGAACCAAGACAAGAGAGAAACTCCATCTCGTGACCATCCTCATCTAAACACAACTAGTCAGCTCAGCTCGGGTGTATACCCATACATACACCATGAAAATCCTCTCTGGGGTATGACCATACATATACCATGAGCAACCAGATATACTCATTCCATGCACCAAACCACATGAGGTTCCGACCTCATAACCAGAGAAAAGTTTCACACAAAACCAGGAGAACACACTTCACGAGCACTGTCATTCCAGATGACACTCGAACAAGATATACACTCCATCGGGTCTCACACCAACATCCCAGATACTCATTCTAGAGATCATGCTCGTCGGATATCACCACTAAGGAGACCTCGCTGAAACAACATAAACACCAAACTCCTCAGATAGGGGATCTCTCCTAGGGTCTGCTACGGGATACCAGAACCCACACCAGTATATGAAGATATCACATATAGGGGATCTCACATATAGGGGATCACTCCCAGGGTCCGATGGGGGATACCACAACCCGATCTGGTGCTCCACAGACCACATCACTCAGATATAGGATTGTCGCTCATGTTAAGATGGTCACAACGATACCAGAAACCCCATCTGGTATAACTTGTGATGTAGGGGATCGAACCAATGATGCACCAACCCTACCGAAACCATGCGCTGAGTAGGGAATCGTATAACCAACGATACTGCAACCCCACTATAATCCTCATGCGGAGTATGGGATCATATACCCAATGATGCCACAACCGTACTGAGCATGGCCCACTACATAGGGGATCATATTCCTGATGATGCCACAAACCCTACGGGGTTAACTCGCTACATAGGGGATCACCGCCCATGGACAAGCGGTCATAGAAATACCAACAACCTGATCTAGGGAAACGATGCTAAAAGATCCTTCTCTGGGCCCACCGGAAGGATACCACAACTATAATAGTTTAAACATCCCATCGAGAAGATCACAAACCTATACTAAGGTTATGATGTCGTGCGAACCGTCGTAAGAATGAACCAAGGGCGTACCCTTAACGCTGCTGGTCAAAAGGTCGCTATCCCAAGCGACCCACCACAATGCCACTTCGCGCACCTCCAAGGCCGATACTAAGGCCACCATCATGATCCATACGGAAAAACACGCAGGATAGACTGTATACTCGCCCGAAACGGACAAACGGTGAAAAAAGTCACTATTCACCATAGCTAGACCATGTGGGGCCCACAATACAATCTTGAAACTCATCAAGAAGATTATACCACTGTGATCTACTAGTAAAAACACACAGGATCGACCACTCAATCGTCCCAAACGGACACCCAGTGGAAAATTTGCATTTCTCCGAAAATGCCAAAACCCAGCCTCGTGGGGGCCAAACCCTATTCTCAGTCAAAACACCCAAAAAATATAAATAAAAGTTTTCTGTACCATCAGAATCTCAATGCCACTGATAGTACTTCAATCGGACGCTTCGGGTAGAAGATACAACGGCCCGAAGTAGAATAATAATAAAATATCATTATTTTATTCAACATTTCTAGAACCCAGGCCATGATCCCAAACTTAGAAACCCCCGAACCCACATCGAAGGGTTCTCCTCGTCGTTAGGGTCATGTTTCCACAGATGGAACGTGATTCTGACCTACAGGGAGCAAGTTACGGGGGTTTTAAAACACCTGTGTACTAGAAGAGGGTCGGACCGGCCAGAACCGGCCTGGGTCGGCGGACCTCATTGCCGCGGCGCGGCATGCGCACGCAAACGGCTGACCCCCCTCGTAGGGTCTCTGTTGATTGACGGTTGGACCGCCGTCCCTGTGGCGGTCCGTTTTCTTCACCGCGGCCCACCGTCGTTGAAACTTCTGAGGGCTGTCGGGGGCACCCCGGGGGTCCAAACGTAGTTCCGAAGCCATCTGTGCGCCCCCCGTGACCGGATCTATGCACCTGCAGGCTCAAAATGAAAAGAAACCAAACCAATCAGGATTCAGGACTTCAAAACTCAAAACTCCTACCTGTTGGTGGATCGTTGATGCTTCGGGTGTAGAACGACGCCCGCAACGCCATGAAGATCGATCCGCTGATGATCAGCACTGAAAACAGACATCTACGGCTCGATTTGGCAAAGAACGAAGGTAGGTGGTTTCGCCACTTCGCACCAAGGAAGAAGAGGGGGTCTCTTGATTGATTTCCCCCTATTTAATTAATTGATTAAATTAATTAAATTAACACTCCCAACCAGACCTCCTGACGTGGAGGAGATTAGTTCACCCCTTCGGTAAACGTGCCATTCTAAACGCAATGACAGGCTCAGATTTTCGATCTAAGACTCCGTTCATAAGTTATTTGAGCTGACGCTCATAAATAAATTTTTCCATTGATTTATGAAAATGCCCCTGGCGGCTTTTTCCACAGCAGGCCCACGCCGGCAAAGTTTACACCCCACCTAGGGTAAACAGCACGCTCTGGACGCAACCGTGCCCTCAGATTTCCAATTTTAGCTAACGTTTAAGAGATAAATTTTTCTTGCCTCGCGTATAGTATAAAAATACTTAATATTTTTATAAAATTTATTTCGAGCTCACCGGGCCTCGGAATCGCATGCCGTCTTCGCGCCTAGCTCTCAAATTATTCATAGGAATATTCCAAAGTCTGACAGGGCCAAAACCCGAGTCACTAAAATTGGACCCAAAATCATATATGTACCGAAAGTCACTTATATTTAATGTTCTAGAGAAATACACTACTGAAATACATCGTTAAATTATTAAAGTGGACATCTGAGTGATATGTGGAAATCTCTACCAAAGGAGTGATCGACTATGAAGTAGTTCATTGTCAAGAAATCCTTAAAATTGTAATCTATAATCTAGGAATTATTTAAATACTATTTTCATATATATATTTTTAATAAATTAATTGTTTTATATTGGGGTATAGATATCTTTTATGCCAAAAATTGTTAAATCCTTCCTTCCTCCTTAAATTTACACTGATAAAACTTAGTCTATATAATTTGATAAAATATTTAAATAGTTTTATGAAAAAATATATTCTTTTAATAATATTTTAAAACTATTTTTGTTTTTTATATTTTGTGTTCTCAGAAATATTATTTAGTTACCTAACATTTTCAATCAGAAAATATTTCTTATGTAAAAATTTCTTTTCAATATTAAAAATATATAATGATTATTCTACACTTTAGACTCAAGAATGTGAAGCATCATCTGTATATTTTCAGAAAAAACATATTGTTTTCTCTCTAAAACTCTATAATATTCATCTGAAAATATTTTAAATTATTAATTTATCTTATTCAAAATGTCTTCTTCAATGATTTCTGAAATCAGTTTTACAAAAATGAATCGATCAAGAACTTTAAGTTCATACGAAAGTATTCCTCAATAGAATCTGAAAGATAATCCTTATTTTGATCAATTGATAGAATATTCTATTTCATATGTTAAGTATTTTTTTGAAAATTATATTGAAAATGATAAGGACATTCATAGTTATTAAGAACCATAAGTTTTGTTATGTCAAATGACTAAATATGTAATGTCTTATGAATAGGTTCTATTTAATTTTATTACTTTAAATGAAGAATATGGGAAGTTTAATACTGATCTAAATGAATATAGAAAGTCATATGATGAGATAAAAAAAAATTTGTAAAAAAAAAATTGATACACTACAAAGTGGGTATCAAAATGTGAAAGAAAGTTCGATTTCAAAAATATATTTTAAATTTTTAAAAGTATAAATGTTAAGACAAATGTAGTTACTTAGAAAGGAAGTTGTTAAAAAGAAATATCTTGATTAACAAAAATATTTTTGGGTTAAACAGTTTTCAACCTATTTATTGTATTAAAAAAATTCATATGTTCGAATAATAATAGAACAAATGTCAAAAGTTTTAGGAGATTTAAGTGACAAAGTTCAATGTTTGGAATGTTTGGATAATTCGTATAATCCTTCCTAACACCCTGGTTGTTTTTATATATATAGTTTATTAAATATCTTATACATCTTTTTTTTAGATAATGTGGTTAGTAAAAATAATTGTTATAAATTTTTTCATAATTTATTTTTATGTTTTATACTTTTCATATTTTATGTAAATGTTTATGTTACATAAGAATGTACTTAATATTTTATTATTCCATTTCACTTGGTAAATTAGTCTATTACTATGTGTAATAAATAATTCAATTAATAAATTAAATTTTTTTAATTATTTGTGACATGTGAAAAAATTAGTTGAAAATTATTTATTCCTTAAAAATACTTTAATTCCTTGGATATCTTTTATAAATATGTTATGTCTTATAAGGAGTTATTTGAAATATTTTATTTCATAAATTAATTGGTGTAATATATTCATTACAAAACCTTATTATTCATTTAATTATATATTATATTTTTCTATGGATCCTTGATTATAAATTTTTATCTTTATAAAAGGTAGCATGAGTATAGGGGGAGTTTTTATTGGTGCATGTAATCAAAATATATTTTCCCAACAACTTTTCATTTTAATGTCACAAAATGGGGAGAAATTTATGATAATTTTATATATAAATTTATATTAAAGTAAAAAAATGTGTTTATAATTTTATATTTATATTTTTATAAAGTAATATTAATATTTATTTTATGGATTTTGTGATGGGTTTTGTGATCATCAAAAATCAGGAGATTATTGACCATGTGTTGATTCAATAATTTCATTAATTTCATTTTGATATTTATGATCACAAACACCCATATTTATGTTACTAATAAATTTTATTTTTAAGTGAATTTCAAAAAATGATATTTGTTAGAATATTTATTTTTATTCTGGAAGCATACACAAGTCATTGATCTATGGTAGAATGTTTTTTCAAGTATTTTGGATGTGTTTTATAGTGTTTTAGAAACACTCTTGATACCCTACATTTTTAATCATAATGTATAGTTTGAAAACCCTTCATTTGGAATAAAACATATAAATCAGATACCCTATATTGTTGGAAAAGTATGGATCAACTACCCTATATTTGGAAGGAACTCAAGATTTGAGGAACAAACATATGGTTCATCAACTCTACTTTTGTGAACAACCATTCATTTTAAACCCTACTATTGGAGATTTTCACTACATGAAGGAACCCTATGTTTGACTAGTCAATGATGGAGTATTAAATAAAATATATTATCTGTGATTTTTGAAATGGTCTCTCAAAAAGTATATATCTCTTCAAAAATGTTTTATGACTTATTCAACGACTCTTACTCAAATGATTAAATTGTTCATATTTATAAGGAAAGTTATGTATCTCTTTGAATGATTTTGAATTCAAATAGTTGTGATTTATTATGTGGTATTTCTAGAGATGGTTTGACATGGATTTATTCAATAATCAGTGAAAATATTGATATGGTTTTATTATAAGAGATGTATAATAGAAATATATTTATAGAAAAGAAAGAGGTGTGTGCTTGTAAATAATATTGTTTCATTTACTTTAGATATACACTTTGGATACATGTATGTTTTGATCTATCTGATTAGTTTTTTTGTTTTTGTCACTGGAATCTTCTTATCCAAGTTTGACACATCATTTTTCATAGTTAATCTTGGGATACATATATGTTTATTCATCTATCTCTTGTTTTACCTACCACTATTTGAAGAAATCCTATAAAAATATTGAATAATATTTTATTTGTTTGTTATTGTAGATCAAACATATCTTTCAGTTGTTACTGCAACTATGAAAAAAATATTTTTGTCTCAATCAAATCAGTCTCTATTGATTTATTGGAGTATCGGCTGCTTGGACTCCATCGTGGTGGTGAAGGAGTATTAAATTCATGGACTAAACTATGGATTTATCATTCCATGTAAAATAACCAAAAGGCCTAAAAAATCATTATTATAAAGGTATCAACTGACATTACTGGGTTATGGAAGTCCCCAATAAAGGACTTACTGGTGAAAATCACCAAGCTCACCGAGAGAGCATTGGTGGAGTGGACTATGGGATCTGTGTGCCCTGAACCACTATACATCACCATGTTATTTTATTTATTTATTTCCTATACTCGCTCATATTAAGGAGATGAGAAAATAAATTTTGTGTTTTAATAGGGATATTTTGAATCTATTGAAAGTTTTAAAGAATCACAATTCATCCCCACCCTCTTGTGTCTTCATCATAATTATTCTAACCTAATATCCCTACCACTAGAATACTCTAGTGACTAAGTATTCTAAATCTAGTAGTGAAAGATATTAGGGTTTTATAAAATAGTGGGAGACATCTAATAATTTAATCAATCAATAATGTCTAATCAGTAATCAATATTAAAAGTACTTATCTTTTTAAGTTTTAATTTTTTATAAAAATGGAAAGTAATACCATAGATACATTACAATCTATTTGGAAAAAGAACATATCAAAACTGGTATGAGTTTCTAAGAGTAGTACATGTTCTTGTGTAAAGTACTACAATATATGAAAATTTATGTGCCAGAGTTCCCACAACCAGTTAATCTACCTCAGAATGTGAGGGTGAAAATGAAGCTTACAAGAGACACGTGTATACCGTATTGTATGTCTACAACATAATTTTATTAATAATTTCCAATGATTTATGGATACATCATCAATACATTGATTATATCACATTTTTTCTCATATCTGAGATGCTTTCAAGGAGAAAGTGAATCATGATCTATATGAGGTAATGATTACACTATGTATGTGTTAACGAAAAATGTATTACGATCTTTCAATACATCCATTTATAATATATTTACCATCCAATTACTATAATTTTTTTAAGATTACCAAATGAATAGTATGGATATAACACTTTATCTCCTTTTGGTAAAAATTTTCCAAGAAAGTAATAATATAAATAAATATAATTCTTTAGATCTTATGGTGAACAATTTGAAAGACAGGGTGAAAAGGATAATGAAAAGTGTGATATGAAAGGCACCTTCACAACATACTTCAAATAAAAGAGTTCTATCATTATACATGAGGATATTTTCTTTTAATGTCACATGATAAGACTATGGAAGTTTAAAATACAATTAAATTAATTGAAAAAACAAGTAGACACTTCTTCTTTAGTGTATATCCATAATAGTATGTGATGTTTTATATCATAATTATTGGTTATTAAATACAGTATGCCTATCACATTTTTTTATTTAAATATAGTAACCAATTAATGAAAGTAACATTACAATAAGTAATCTAAATTCTCCAAGCAGCTGAGAAAGGGTGATTCCTAAGTCAGCGGTGAGAAGTACACAACTTTTAATTTCCAAGTTTAATACTTCTAGTTAAAATTTTGTTAAGTATTATCAAAACATTAATATCATGTGCCCATTTCACACAAGGATATATTATTACATTTTAGAATTAATGTTTTTTATGGTTTATAATACTTAACTAATAGTTTTGTAATTCTTGAATCATTGTAAATACCTGGTGAATATAAAATATAAGAATCTAATACCCAGTTGTGGTAAGATAATTATAATTCTAGTAAAAATAAAAGTTGTTTTCAAGGATATACCCAGTATGGTATTTATAATATTTGGATCTCAATACCATAGGTATTATTTACATAATTACTTATATATTTATTGAAAACGAAATTATTATAAATAAAGATAGGCCACAAATATTTCACAATTAGTTTAGCTGGAGATCATAAACTATTCCAAGGAAAACATAGTGGTAAATACACTTCATTAGATTACATTAAGTGTTTTAATAAATGTAAAATTGAAGTACTCAATATTTATGGATAAAATATATGAGTTTCTTCAGGCCTGTGTGTTGAATAATATCTTGACCAAGCATGAATTTTATTATTATAATATAGTGTGGAGTAATTATTAAAAGAACATTTCTTTATACACATAAAAGTTATTATGTAAGAAAGGAGGATCGATGATGAGTCTTAAATGAAATAATTGATCAATAAAATGTATCCTGGATTAATTCCTAAATGCACATTTCCATATACATATTAGTGTCATGATGTAAGTAAAAGTAGAATCAGTGTTATGAATCATATGAATTGAAGATACATTCATTATTTTTTATGACATACTTAGAAAATAGTAGTGTTATCCCATAACCATAATCAAATTATAATGGTAAATGCATATCATAGGAGTTATAGTATGAAATAAATCCATTAATTCATAAAAACATATGTTTAGATAAAAAATTGTTTGTTAAGGATATAAACAATCTTAGATCAAGAAAAAAACAATGTGTATCTAAAGTAATTATAATAAATTTTTATAATGATATTATGGAAATATTTTGATAAAAAAGTCATAATCAAGTGATATACTATATTTATATAAAATGGTGAACTTACCTATTTGAGATGGTGGAAAAAAGATTAAGTTGGATTTAGTCAATGCCATAGATGCACGAATAGCTAGAATAGGAACAAGTTCCACATAAGTAAGTGGAAAATGAATTTTCTAGAGACACACACTACGTAGTAAGGTTAAAACCATGGTAATGGTTTTATATTCACTGTGGTAGGTGATATATTATTCGTTTAGATTAATGAATCCTATAAGTACGTATAAAATGGTAATGAGCTAGGATTGACAGGTTTAATTAAAATTCAATAATTTTTTCCATTTATCAAAGTTCAGGTGATTATTTTTTTGAATACTGAGATAGTTATTCAAGTCAGACTATACATGTGTGGTACTATAATGGTACCAATAAGTCTTATTTGGTAATAACAATTTGTTATGCCTAAATATATTAGAATCCTACTTTTCATAGCTACTATATATGATCATTAAATTGGGAATTTTATTTAAATACCAAGAATATTGGAAGGTGTTTATATAATGCAACCAGAAAGGGTTGGTGACAGCGTAGGATTCCAATAATGGGTGAAACTTACTAGAATCTAGATTTGGATTGAAGTGAATAACAAGATCATAGAATATTCATTTTGAGTGATTTTGTTTCATGTATTTATGGAATAGAAAATGTTTTCAATTATTTTACATTTAATGTTAAATTTTTAGTCCTGTAAAAGTGTTAACTTATGGACAGTTGTCACGTTTTTAGGTTTTTGGGATATTTAGATCTTAATTGATAAAATAACCTAATTTTCGATTTCAAATATTATAATTTTTTTTATTGTAGTCATAAATTTTTCTAAACTGATCCTAATTGAAAATTTATTATTTTTTAGTATTCTATGCATGTTGGGATTCTTTTTATTCTTTAGGTCCCAAAGATTAATCCACCATTTGGAGGCCCGAATCCAACTCACAAGTTAGGCCTCGAAATCTGTAGACAAATATGTATATTTTTTATGTTGGTCCCATATCTCAAAAATTGACTAATGAAATGAGAAAAAAGTACACATGGAGAAATAATAAATCTGGAGGAACAAATTATTTAACTTTTTCCTCACCTGATGCGGCCTTATTCAAGTTCATTAATTCATGGGAAAGTGGAGCATTGGAATATAAATATTCACATGTCCAGAATTAATTTCTCGTATTAAATCAACCATAACTCCTACACCCTAAGTCAAATAAATGTGAAATTTTTAGGGAATATGTAGATAAAGTATAGAAATAGTTTCTAAGAAAGAATATTTTCCAAATTAGGGTTTTAATTAGGCTACCACATGGAAACATTTGGTTAATGATTTTGAAGCCAAAACGTTCATTTCTTGGCCTATAAAAGAGTGTTTCTTATTAATTTCAAGTTGTTGGAAACATAGGGGTAGCCTTTATTGTCAATTTTCTATAGTTTTTTCGTTTTAATTTATTTTTTAATATTATTCTTCATTTTTTAGTATATTTTAGTCTTTTTATTCATCTCATTCACTCATTATTTTTATCTTTTGTTCTTTAACCATGATCTTCTCCACTTTGAACACTTATGATCAGGATCATGAGTATCTAATCTGAGGATGTTCCCAAGGGAGTAATCCGATGTTGAAAAGTTTTTGAGCTATCATTCTTAATTTTTCTTATTTTCTTAGAGTCAGGCTCAGGGGGATCTTAGTGGGAAAGGAAACTTTGTGTCTTCACTTTCCACATGAGGCTTAGATTTCACTTCTGAAATATTCTATCTCGATCAAGGAGGTAGATGTGTGGTCTCTCGGTGATAGTTGAGAGCACCGTGTATTCACAACCATAGGAAGAATAGGATGTTCACACATATTATGGAGTGTGTTCATTAAGTAAATTTTAAACTAATAATAAGAAAATGAAGTTTTAATCAGGGTAATTATCTTGGGAATGTCTCATTTCTTCCTAACATCATTCTGTTTTCATTCACAGTGCTTGCATTGAATCTGTATATTTAATTTTAGTTTTTCATTATCAATTATAAAATATCTATTTCTATTCATTTTATTTCATAAATAAAAAATATAAAAAAAATTAAATTTGAAGTAGTGAGTGTTTGACCGTAAAGGCTCCTTAAGAGAACGACCTAGGTCAGCCCCAATGTTAAACATAGTTATAAATATTTTTTTGAGTGTGCATGACAACGTTTCATTAATCTAAAAGAGGCTAGTGGGAGTGAAACTATTTTCCAATGAAAATATGTTTGATAACAAATAGAAAACAACTATTGGTCTTACAGTTTTTTAAGACCATACTAAAAGTAACTCTCTAGACATTAACTTAAAGTAGAAACCTATGTTTTAGGGAACAATATCTACTGAGGTAGATCAAATGGGTTTCTTAGACCAAGTCAAAGAACATATATTTACAATTTATTGAAAAATAAAAGTTAGAAAATTTTAAGAGATAATTTTTACCAATGTCAATAGAAGAAATATCTTCAAGGGGACATGTATGGTACAAAAGAGGAGATTAATGTGGTGAGTTTAATTCCATATACTTATGTGATGGATTAATTACATATTCTATGTTATGTGCTAGATATGATATTGAAAACATATAATTTATGGTTGTAAAATATCAGTATTGTCCGGCAGAACTGAATAGGAATTAGTCAGAACTATCTAATTGTACTTGAGATAGTATAAGGGACATGTTCCTATTACTTGGAGATAAAGGTAGATTGGTTATAAGGGGATAAAAACTATTCTTCATTCAAATCAACATGATCTAATATCATAGTCTAACTAAGGTAATGGGAAATATGAGATCATCCAAGCTAGTGGTCACCGTATCTATAAATACCAAGTGGGATGCGGCTTCTGCAACAACTAAAAATGTTGTGTAAAATATGTAATGATTTGTTGTAGTTATTGTAATCATTCCTAGTAAGTAAAGTTTTATTATAGTAAAAATGATAAGAATTCTACAAGTGGTACTACCTAAGATATCAAGTTTTTTTATAGAGGAAAAAATGAATATACCTGGGTATATCATCTCTTGAAGAGTCTTACTCAAGGAGGTGATGTTATAGATAGAATAATATCCACAAAACGGAGATGTTGAAAGAGAAATGAGTAAATCCAAAAACTCAGCAGAAGAATAATCTTATCATGTGAGATTTATAAAGGATAGTTAGTAGGTTATATCTAGTGAAAGTGGGGGTGTTGTAAAAATAGTTCCCTAAAAACAACTTGAAGAGTACATTTTGATTTTCATATCATGTAAACACTATGTTATACGTGATACACACTTACCATGAAAGTATAGATATTTATGCATCCACTATTTACCTGGTAATGTCTATAGATTACTTGTCTCATGAAAAGGTTATATCAGTTCCTAGGATATAATGAGAACTTTGAGACACTATGACATTAACTTAAAACATATGTCCTATAGTCAAGATACATCATACTAACTGGACACAGATGATGTTTGACCATCAGATGTCAAGGGATCAAAATCATTAAGATTTCTTCTCATAAAGCTCACACTTGGTGATCTCGAGTGGATGGGATCATGAGGACTGACCCTCCAATAGGAACACCACATGTTTTATGTGTCAATGGTAGTTCCTATCTATGGACACATGTAATGGTCTCATGACTTCATATTATTATTTGTGTATACTATTTGATCATGTGCATTGATGCAATGAAAAACTCTAAAATTAAATTTTATGGTGAGGTAGCTTGTGTAGGGTTCATCATTGGTGGTATAGCATTGATTGAATATTCAAGAAATAATTTTTTGCTTTCGAAAGGAACAGAAATATTGGGCCTAGTTATTCTAGATGGAAGTGCCATCACTAAATCCATGAACATGGTAGAAGAAGGTAATTCTGTCCAGTTAGTTCAATGAACAAAAAAGTAAGAAAGGATGATGACATGAAGTGTGCATCCTGCTTTATGAGATATTGTGAGACAAAGATATTATATTATATAGTGTGTTTTTATAGGAAAGTTTATCATTTCTATGATTTTACCTTGTCTCCTTAGGGAACTTTATGGGTTTTTAGACTCCTCTCCTATCATGTGAATAATATTCACTACTATGGAGATAAGGGCCTAGAGGGTCACACACTAAGCATATTCAAAATTATTTCCTATTCTGATGAGTAAGAGTTTAGGACATGGTGGGCCCTACCACGGGGTCTAAGATATGTCTGAGAATATACGATCACTACGGAATTAATAAATTAATTTTATTTAAGTTTAAGATAATTAGTATTGAATTTATTTGTATTTAAAAGTATTAATGTAAATACATAGAAAAAATTATACAATAAAATAATATTTTAATATTTAGTCCTTGTTTAATATTTTAAATAAAGAAGATCCAAGTTAATGGATTGATTTATCAAATAATATATTTATTATATTACAAGTATGTGATAGAAATTTATATGATATTTATTACTTAGTAAAATAGTAACAAGATGTCGATTATATCTTATTTAATGGGAAATAAATATTTGGGTGTCAGGGAGCCCTTTCTGGATAATTTTATAACTCACTATTTAAAGAAGGAGGAGGTTCCCACATAAAAACTATTCATTGCAAAAATGGTTGAGAGCCTCTCCCTCCTCTTCCACTTCCTAAAGAGAGAACTAGATGATCCGAGCTTCTGATCTAAGTTCTTCATGGATTGAAGGATATTCATTGCAGTGATCATTAGGACATAGAGGGATTCATTTGATATCTATTATAGAACTCAAAATTCAATGATTAACACTCTCATAGAAATTCAAATCATGTGTGGATTATCTAGAGGGATTTAGCATCAGTTCCTTCGAGCAACGATCACTGATGATGAATAGATGTCGAAGGTGGATTTAGATTGAATAAGGTAATTTTTTATTTTATTTTTCATGTTTAAAATTATTCCAGTGTGATCCTCAATAGTTTCATACGGCTATGCTCCACTGAAATCAATGTAGTTATGTCGATCGATGGAGAAATTTTTTAAACCCCTGGGCCATTTTATTTTGTTGTGTTCCCTATTACCTTCGTCAAAACCAACTGAAAGACCTTCAAATGTCATGAAATTAGACAAAAAGAATCATACCATTATTGTTGAAATGATGGAGTATACATAGCATTAATATGAGGTTTTTTTTTCCTGGGATGACTGGAAACACACTTTTATTGTTTTAAAACACCAAAACATGCTTTTAATTTTCAGATTCATATCAAACAACCTCGAAATGATGTTAAATAATAATAAATCCATTTTTTATTATTTTTGATGTGCATAAGTTGAAAGAACATCAATAACAAGTGAAATCTTCCTAGAATGACAAAATAAGTAATTTTTAAATGGTTGACACCTGTAAAAAACATGTGTTAGGAGGTCAAAACCAACCTAATGAACTCAAAATGCTATTAAATCAAACAAAAAAAAACTATACCATTAATTATAAAATAGTTGAACAAATAGAATATCAATATTTGGCGTCTTTTTTACTATATGAATAGAAAAACACTGTTATTATTGTAAATTATGATAATGTTTATTTAACACTTATATCTATAGAAAACAATCTCATAATGATGTGAAATAATAGGACATCCATCTTGGTATTATTTTGGATATGTATGAGTATAAGACACCTCAATATGACATGCAGTCTACCTGGAATGACCAAATAAGATATTTTTAAAGGGTTGACGCTCTTTAAAAACATAAGTTAGGGTATTAAAACCAACTGAATGAAATCCAAAGGATATAAAATCCGAAAAAACAATTGTTTAATGTTTTTTGAAATTTTGGAGTGGATTGAATTTCAATTTGAGAATCTATTTTTCTGAGATGGCTAGAAACTCGTTTTTATTGTTTTGAAACACAAAAACATTCATTTAATAGTTAACTTCATTAAAATAACCTCATAATGACCTGAAATTATTGGAAAATCATATTTGTATTATTTTTTATGAGTATGAGTATTCAGAACATCAATAAAACATGTGGTCTGCCCAGAATGACCAAATAATCAATTTTTAAAGGTTTAACGCCCTTTAAAA